>JAIUSX010000055.1:1295222-2590444 GCA_026573805.1 Hesperophylax magnus
GACTATCACACGTCTCCAGGAGTATTTGTTGATTTAACTTCACAAAATATACGTTTAATCGCCCTGTCTGATATTAATTATCACTCCGAACTCTGATAAGCAACTGACACCACTTGTCAGATTTTACATGTGTCGCAACAATATTTTTATCATGGTGACATTTTGGGATGGGTAAAAGGGTAGGTAGGACATTTGCAGGATTTTGTATTGACATTACACTTGTCCATTAAGCCTGTGGATGCATACCTAACAATCCCCTATATATTGCGCGAACATACTTTTTTCGTTAAATTTAATAAAATTATCTGATCGTAGAATTATTTCCGATTTAACCTGTTTGTATAAAATCATTAATTCAATGTTACGCCCTACTGTCGCAAGTGCGCCCTACTGTTGAATTTGGCAGCCATCTCTGGTCCGGAGCCCCTAAATACCTGAAAAAAACCCTTGACTCTGTGCAGAAACGGGCGGTCCGTTTGATAGATTCCCCAATCTTAACAAACGGACTGCAATCTTTAGAACACAGGCGTCAGGTAGGTATGCTGTCCTTGTTCTATCGGTATTACAATGGAAGATGCTCTGAGGAACTAGCGTCATTGATCCCTTCGGCACCGGTGCGTAGTCGGGATACACGCCAAACGCGCGCCCAACATTTGTACACAGTTGACATTTGTCACATGAGAACGGGTCGCTTCTACGATTCGTTCTTAAGTACAAAAGCTCGGCTGTGGAACGAACTGCCGGCCTCTGTGTTTCCTCCCTCCTACAACATGAGACTCTTCAAGACCCATGTTCACTCCTTCCTCTCCGCAAAAAGACCCTCCACACAGCATCCCCAAAGATGACATAGTGGAGTTGACATGTGTGGAGTTAATATAAAAAAAAATAAAAAAAATACCTCTGATTTATTATATGTAATCCCTTTTCATACTCCAAGCAGGTCGGTTACAAGACAGTACCTACCATATTATTGTAGCAATTCTATATCAATGTCCCAATATCACACTCCTATGCGACGGATTCAACACCTAGGAAACAAATACTACGATGTTGTTGATATATTTAGTACATCAATTTCAATATATAAGCATACCCTATTGAAGTTTTTTTCATCAAGTAGTGGAATATTTTAATAAAGGTATTTAGTTTGACTAACACATAATAATTTTGTCAACGGAAACAGAAAAAAAAAATTTGGATTTTTATGTTTTGTGCCTACATACTGTGTGGATCAAGTTCAGTGATATTTTGACTTTATCTTTATTTTTCTGCAATTGTTTTAAATAGTCGTTTCCTGCACTATTTTCGTAAATATTTTTTCTATATATGTATGTAAAAGCCTTAACAGGCGTGAAATATATAAATAAACAAATATATAAACAATACTTTTTTCCAAAAAATATAAAATAAAATAAACTATTGTTTTTTTCTAACCACAGCAAAACAGATTTGATGCTTATAGTTACTATATCATTTTCCTCTGATTATTTATTATTTATTTATTTATTTAACGCCCAGAGGGGTTTTACATGTGGGTGGTACAAATTTAATGACAGTTTTGAAACATAAGAAAGAAAAGAAAGAAATAATACAAATAAAATTACATAAGTATATGCGAGAAACAAAATTAAAAATAACAAGAACATAAAGTAAAAAATACAGCGATTTGTGATTGGTTTACAAAAATATAACTTCCATTTAGGAATAGTATTGAAATAGGTCTTTTACGTAATCCACAAAATTCGCAAAGTTAATATTAAATATATCGACATCACCTAAGTATTGGTTTCCCATAGTGTGAAACCGTTGTATTGGGGAGTTCGCAATGTAATTGCGCTTATGTGTGTTGCAGTGGAATAGTGTATTTTGTCGTGTTGTTATTGTAGGTATTCGTATGTTTATGAGTTGCAGAAGTTCGCAACAGTCGAATTTAGAGTTTAGAATCTTGAATAAAAAAGTTAAGTCGTTTATTTTACGCCTGTCTTCCAATGTGTGTATTTTTAGAGTGTTTAATAAGAAATGATATTGTAAGTCTTCTAGGGGGATATTTAATTTAAAATTAATAAAACGCAGAAATTTTTTTTGTATTCGCTCAATGTTATTAATGTGAATTTTGTAAGAGGGAGACCAAACTACTGAGTTATATTCAATTAGACTTTTTACTAGAGATACGTATAATAGTTTAATGGCTTGTAAAGAATTAAAGTTTTTAGTTGTTCTTAATACGAAGCCTAGTGTTTTCATACCTTGGTCACAATTTGGTGGATATGATTGGCGAAACTTAGTTTTTCATCCAAAATAATTGCGAGATCTCTCATTTCCGTGACTCTTTCTAAAGCTGTATTGTTAATGTAATATTCAAATAAAACAGGATTTTTATTTCTGCACAAAGTCAGGGTTTTGCATTTGTCTACATTTAAAAAAAGATTATTTTGTACGCACCAATCTTTAAACTTATTAATATTTGATTGTAGTATTTGGCAATGATTTACATCAGTTATTTTTTTGTATAGCTTGATGTGAAAAAAAAAATGATGAAACGACTATATAATAAAAACACCTAATATTCGTACGATATGGGTTTGTTTCGTGATCCAAATTTCAGACCGATCGGATGTACATTATTGCAGTTATTACTGTGTGTCATCATCACTTTTCATATACAGAGTATAAAGTGTTTATTTTTCGATCTTCCAAATTAATTTTTCTTCTTTTGTTTAAAAATTCTCACTAGGCATCCCACGAGACAACAACATAATAACCACTATATACGAACTTAAAACGCGCACTCGGGTTTCTTGAGCAATTTCAGCGAAAAATTGTATAAATCGTACATAACTAGGTATTTCTTTATAATGTGGTTGACGGTAAATATCACGTATCAATACGTTGTCGAGACGTTCCTTAGTCGTCCTCAATTGGCGGGCACGTCACGTAAAATATAGGATTGTGTTTATTGACATAAAGGAGATGCCATGATATTCTTTTTTGATCTTGTCACGATGTTAAACAGACATTGAAGCCGGATATATTGAGAATGGAATATTCCATCTCTTTTAATATCTTAGCTAAAATTATATTTTGAGAAAAGTCTTTTGGACATGAAATTAACTGTTCGTAATATATTTACTGTTTTAATTCTTGTGAAATTTATTGGTACTAAATATTATACTCGCTGACATGTACCCGGCGTTGCTCGGGGTCAGGAATGGTTTGGAGTAAAGTTTTGAGGTTGTGAATTCTACTGTACCTGACAACTGGGTCTATTTTTAAGGTGGAGATAACATTATTCTTAAGAATTAAAAAGTCATTTTTTTTGTTTCACTTGATCGTGCCACGTCTTTCTCGAGCGTTCCCGACTTCTACCAATCACTACTGTATACCACATTGTTACTACTAAAAAACTGCATTATATCTACTTTTATTTAACTCCGTATCTCATTTCAGTGCAGAGATAATGCGTCTTCACTGGACGTCTCCGACAGCTTTTACAATTTAAACCACTCTCAAAACATTCCTGGCAATAACAAAAAATCGGGTCAGTAGTTGTTGAGCCCATAGGGGATGAAATCGGTTCAGTAATTGTTGAGCCCATAGGGGATGAAATCGGTTCAGTAGTTGTTGAGCCCATAGGGGATGAAATCGGTTAAGTAGTTGTTGAGCCCATAGGGGATGAAATCGGTTCAGTAGTTGTTGATCCCATAGGGGATGAAATCGGTCCAGTAGTTGTTGAGCCCATAGGGGATGAAATCGGTTCAGTAGTTGTTGATCCCATAGGGGATGAAATCGGTTCAGTAGTTGTTGAGCCCATAGGGGATAAAATCGGTTAAGTAGTTGTTGAGCCCATAGGGGATGAAATCGGTTCAGTAGTTGTTGAGCCCATAGGGGATGAAATCGGTTCAGTAGTTGTTGAGCCCATAGGGGATGGAATCGGTTCAGTAGTTGTTGAGCCCATAGGGGATGAAATCGGTTCAGTAGTTGTTGAGCCCATAGGGGATGGAATCGGTTCAGTATTTGTAGAGCCCATAGGGGATAAACAAACATTTGTATATATCCAGAATGTCCGGGGGTAAAGCGCGCTAACTTCGGGAGGTGATTCTACATGATGGTAGGAGTAGGAAATGCGTGCGACGCGCGGTCAAATTGAAATTTCCTAAAAAACTTCGTACAAAATATCGAATATTCGAAAAAAAAAAACGTTTTTATCTACATCAAAAAAGCAATTTTATGTAATATTAGCACTCTAGTACACCCAAAAGTCACTATTAGCCACTGCTTCCGATTAACTTACATTAAAATTGTATACATGTAAAATATTTCATGGCGTTAATAAATAAATAAATGTATAAGTAACGGTGATGGAATTAAAATGATGTCAGCCTTGAGGCCGTCGCATTTCCGAAGCGTCAAGCGCCAAAAATCCGTGAAAATCAGCTGACCACAAATAAGAAAAATCCCGCTAACATTTTGCATATGGGCCCATCCAGTGATATATAAATATTTTCATAACATAGAAGTTTCGGTGTTTGGCATTTCAAGTACCTACCGCAATGTCCGCTGCCGTGAATCAATGTGCAGTGACGTGCGAAATGTGTTGTTTGGCTTGTCCTCCCGAGCGGTCACTCGCCAGTGGCGTACGCCAGAAACTGCCAGCCCCGCTTAAAAAAAAAGAAAATATTTCACACAATGAAAATAATCGCTGTATTAGGGAAGCTTTTATTTATTTTGTTACGAGAGCTTTTAAGCTAAGCTTTGTTGGTATATCTGATCTTTTCCGGTTAAAAGAGTAATGGTTTTAATATCGTGTTAAGCCACTTGATGAAGAATGTATTGCAACGTTTTTGTAAAGGCCTGCTACCGATATCTACAACGTTATATTGTTTTTGCGTAAATGATGCACGTAACAGAAATAGAGGTTACAACGGATCTTTCAGAGGCATCATAATCGTTATATAAGTACTTTATTAGCCCTGGAAGACTAATTTCAATTAAAAATGCATACATTTCACGCTGTATCTCTCCAACGAATGCGCCAGAAGTGCAATTTGTCCGTACCAACTCAGTCGCCGACAAGGGCTTGCGGCGAGTGATTGCGCTAAATGCCATCATTATATAATATGAGAACACCGGGTACCTACATCTGCAAATTTGAACAAAGTTTTTTTTTAGAGAACAAAACTATAAGTTATAGAGAAAGAATTATCTTATCGTATATTTTCTTGAGATGAGATGTCACCGTTAATTTTGGTATTTAAAAGTTAAGCCCATCAACTTCAATATCTTTTGTTAAATATATTTTTTTTTTATTCTTTTGTTTTTTTTTAGTTTTGATGTGTAGTAGAGTTAGTCATATTGACTAATGGTTAGTGTTTTACGTATGCAAAAAATTGTTAGTCTTCTATGGTTGATAAGCTTTTGTATGTTCTATACTTTATAATAATTATCTATGCAGGTTTATCAAATAATTTGACGAAAATAACGAATGAAATACTTATAATTAAATTAATATTGTGAAGATTCATGATGAAAGTTCAAAGCGAAATAAATTGATCCATAAACTGCATGACGCCTCAACTCAGTTGTCAAAAGCTCTGCAGCTTTATACTAAAATACCTCCTGCTTTTTGAAGATTAAAATTTATTATACATATCAGGTTATTTATTTTTGCAACGATTTAAGTCGATACTGTAAATTAATGTTATTTTGACAATTTGTTTCAATAATACTAAGTTTTCCCGATACTCCATGATAAATAGTAAAAATTACTTAAAAAACAATATTCGTCACAAAGTTGCAAAATATATTTAATGATTACACAAAACATTTTTTTTTGTAGATACATCCACTGATTTAGGTCATGAAGTTATTTTTTTATTTATTTATTATTAATTATATATATGATTACTTTATTAATTTTATTGAATGTAAGATATCTTCTTCCTCCATGTACTGTTCTGTGAACCATCATCCTTTTAGTTCAATTTCAAACATTATAGAACTATTAAAAATATTTTCCATTGCAAAATTCTTCAAGACAATATCAACAAATTTTTAATTTGGTGTAATGAAATAGACTAGAAAATAGACTTTTTTCTTAAATATCCCAAAATATCAAATAGTTAGATTTACTCGAATAAAAAATCCAGTGATTTTTTATAACGACATTGATAACAATGCTCTTCAGAATTTAACACAAATCAAAGATTTAGGCATCACTTTTCAATCAAATCTTTCATTTGTTAACCACACAACAGAAATCTCTAATAAGGGCTTAAAAATGTTGCGATTTATGACTAGGTTAAACCAGAAATTTTAACAAGATAAAGTGTATTATTTTGCCTATGTAAGAAGTCAACTTGAGTACAATTCTCCTGCCTGAAAACTAAATTATAATATACATGTTTAAGCTGTTGAAAGAATACAAAATAAATTGTTACGTTTTATAAATTTAAAAATGGGTATTCCAGCAATTATGTTGAACTACAACACTTAAATTATAAACTACAACGTTAAATTATATGAATATCCTCAAATTGTCACACAGAAGAATTTTCACTGACTTGGTATTTCTATATAAAATTCTAAATGATTTAGTTGATGGTCCTGTATTGCTAGAATTGATAAGCTCCTGGATTCAGCAACGTAATACAAGAAGTCAGGATTTATTTCCGTGCGGAAATTCTTAGGCCAACTACCATATGTATTCCTCTTTGCCCAGAATACTAATGGAGCGAAACAATTATACCAAGTCAGTGGGAATTCAATTTATCTTTAAACAAATATAAATTGTTGTTAATGAAGCAATTCAGTTATGTGCAATAAATAATGTACATTTCTTTATTCATGTATTATGGAAAAGCCCCGAAAAAGGGAGTTAATAAATAAATAAATTTATGTAAGAACGGAATCAGTTGTTTTTCCAAGACAAGATTTGTTTGATTTAGTTTTATTTTTCTAAAAGAAAGACAAACATTCCCGGGTTACAAATAACCTGACAATATTTGAAAATCTCTTACTACTATCATAGTGAGCGGAAAATGTTGCTTGTGTTGCGATGGGAGACTTAGCCAGCCGAGGAAATGAGCACACTACCCAAACGCGATGCCACTGACCAGTTATTTAAATATTGAGCGTTTAATGATTTAATATTTTCTAAAATTGAAGACTAATTTCGTATTATTGGCCTGTATCATCTTTGGGGATACTATGTGGAAAGTTTTTTTTTTAATTAAAGAAAAAAGAGGAAGTACTGGGAAGGAAAAAAGAATTGAGGGGTTATTAGAAATCCGAGGGTTATTGTGTCTAGATGTCAGGTATAAATCCATCTCTCCCATTGCGGTGCAAGGCGTTGGGTTGAGAGAGTTTGGCTGGATTCGAAGGGTCTCCCGCAACCTCTTGGCCTTTCGCGCGACTATTGGGCAGATGCATCCGCCACCTACACCCGAACAAACCTCACCCCAAGATCCGTGCACCCCTGCTAAATCACAAAACGTAGTGAACTACGTAGTGATCTGTGGGAGAGGTATTGGTTGGAGAGGTGTTGTCCAATGAATGGTTCCCGAAAATGTGGTACCCACATCCGCTTCTCAAATAACGTGTCACTAATTAATCACGCCTCAAGCCATTTTTAGGAACGCAGGCATCGAGACTGAATGATTTTTTTTAAGACTGATAAATGTATAATGTGAATTGATTTTTTTAAAAGTATTTTCTCAGAACTGTTTCGAATAGACATGAGGTATTTCTGAAATAAGCGATTCAATACATTGTTCATTTGATGGTTGAGATAAAACACAAATTCATCACACGCGTGGTGTGAAATTAAAGCGGAATTCCCGCACAAAAATTTAGTCACTTCACGCGGAATGGCGGTCGCGGAAAATATTCCACCGGTGCATTCATTGTGGATTATTATTATTATTACTTCACAACGGAATACATTAATCATATTGTTTTAAATTTTGAATGATCCGCACCGCGTGTCGATACTGGCATCATTTATTTATTGTCCGTCGGCAGGAATATTTTGACATGATTTGCGTAATGATCGGACTGGCGCGGGCGGTTAAACCGTGCGAGACTGTCGGTTTTGTCTGGCGTTTCACCCCTAACTGCTGCCAAATCACTCGGAATATGTATACATAGGTACATATGGAGACCTGAGTGATTACCCTGAATACATTTTAATTTTATTTTTAGAGAAAATTAATACCTTTTTATGTACAAGTTCAAGTCATCAAGTAAATTTGTTACTCAACTGGAAACATTACACAAATAAATCTTTTTTTTTTTAATTTTTCAATAGCATAAATCCTACAGGTTTTTCTTTTCGACAGCATCACCCAGCTTCGCAACGCTTCAATAAGGTCCTCAAAAGTCCTCCGTTTAAAATTCCTATTTGAAAAATTGGACGATTCCATGTTCCTCTTTGACCTTCTCTTTTCAACCTCATCACTGAATAATTTGGTGTCATAATTGTCACAAACCATTAAAAAAAAGAAGAAAAAAATTACTGCAGACCTTACCGTTTGTTGACGATCGCGCGTGTAATGGACGCAACAATGGCTGCCAGAGTGCCTCAAATCGCCCTTAAAACGTGCGATATCGAGAGTCTGGCTTGAAATTTGACTATTAGCTCAATGTGTTGTTGAACTTATGAAACAAATTAACTTGAAAGTTAAAAACACCGGCAGTGTATTGACTTGAGTTCACGAGGCTGATAAGTTGGTTTTGTGGCACTAAAAGAACTCCTATTGTGCGATCCACATAGTTACATTCCATGATCCACATTTTAACCGTTGATCCACATTTTAACTGAAAGTTACAGTTAATATATAAGCCCTGATGAAGCTTGAGAGAAGCGAAACCTGGTTTGCTGTCATTTATTAATTCAATGAAAGTTGTGTATTACGAACTGTGTTTTTTCATTTAATACAATAATATCACAGCCCAAATTATTTACTTCCTTCGAAAAAAAAAATTTCATTTTAATTTTTTTTACCGATTTATGTAATTTCGGACATTTATTTACAAAATTATTTCTAAATTTATCTTGTCCGTTTGGACAGTCATTGTCCATTTGGATTTCGCCCACTTTGGACATTTTGTCTATTTGGACATTCATATGGAAATTTATCATAACCATTTGGACAGTCATTGTCCATTTGGATTTGAACCAATTTGGATATTTTGGCCATTTGGACATTCATTTCCTAATTCAAATGGAAATTTATCATGTCCGTATGGACAGTCACTGTCCATTTAAAATTCGTCCCCTTTGGTCATTTTGTTTAATTGGGCATTCATCAGGAAATTTTTCTTGTCGGTTCGGACGGTCATTGTACATTTTGATTTCACCCACTTTGGACATTTTATCCTTTTGGACATTCATTTCTACATTCACCTGGAAATTTATCTTATCCGCTTGAACAGTCATTTGGATTTCGTCAACTTTTGACAATTTTTCAATTTGGATATTTATTTTATCATTTTATTTTATTTATTAATTAGTTAAGATAGTCTACTTAGACATTTATTTTGCCTGTTGAAGAGTCATTTTGTCCATTTAAAAATATTTTTTTACCATTTTGACATATTTTTTTTCCATTTGGTCAGTCATTTTGTCCATTTGGATACTCATTTTGTCCAAATGAACATATAGTATAAATGTTCTTTAAAAGCTTTAAGTTTAATTAAATAGCATCATCTACATGTCTCCGAAACAGTAACGTTCGTTATCTATTCGCTCACAAGTCTCCAGAGAATGTGCTAAAAGTAGTACTTTGTTTAGCTCGAATGGAGCTGCCGGCATTCAACTATCAAAAATCATCTAGTAACTATCATCTACCATCTCTCATCTAGTGACTACCATCTACCATCTACCTTCCTCATTCAGTGTATGAGGTGACACCGCGGGACGTTATCTCTATAATTATTCAACACCCCCCTTCACAGCTGATGGTGAAGACAAAAGCCCCCGAGAGTCTTTGAATCCGCCATTCGATAATCTCGTTAGCCCCATTGTTCGTCTCCGAGCCAAATCGGATCGGCACCTTGATTTGAAAGGCTTTCATTATTATTAGAAGCAGATTATTATTTATTCGCAGATTTATAGGGTTTCCTCAGTCCTCGCGTTATTCTGCTTTCTTGTAATGTTTAGAAAATTTTCACTTTTGCGAATAGATATGTTTATATTCATATGTTTATTTATTTATTTAAGTCCAATTGACACAATAGATATAAAACAACGTTAATACAAATGTTAAATAAATATGTTGTAAGGCATTAAAAAATATATTGCAAGGAGGTATATTTAGATACACATTACAAACACTGATGTGCTAAAATTCAAATACTTACAGTTTTCAAAATTTCTCGGCGCTTACATTGTCATGAATTCTTTCAGAGCAAGAGAAAAAAATATGCCGGTAGGTTTTCATATTTGTTATCACCACAGTATTCAGAATAATATTATCATTAGTTTCATCTCATCTAAACATCCATCGCCTCAACAAGGATCCTTCAGGCGTTCCTGTCCTTGGCAATTTCAGCGGCTTCCATCCATAACAGGATCTGTCTCTCATCACACGTCTCTAAAGTTGCTATTTTACTAGCGAAACTCTTACATTAATATGTGTGATTTGTGGAAAAGAATTTTTAAAAACTAAGTTGGCTGATTGAAAGCAACCGTATAATTTCCCCATGTCATAATCATCTCAATATGTTAACAACATTATTTCACAATTTGGGTTAATGTAAGAACAACTGGGATCCTATAAAGATAGTGAAGGAACTCACTACTGAGCAATATGTAACTTATTTTGGGATACCGAAATTCATCCCGGAACAAATAAGAAACAAACCAAGCACAACTTGCGACATCTGTGTACGGAAAATAGCGAACCAATATTATTTGCGGAGTAACTTCGTTGTTTTAACTGCATAACTAAAATGAATATTGTTTTTTTTTTAAACGCTCATGTATAGTATGCAGTAGGTATATGAATATGGAAAAAATAAATTCTTTTGCGATTATTTTCTAACACGTGTCAAATGTTTCAAGCTTTTGACGATACCCGAATTTCATTGAAATTTTGATTAAAAAATGGATTAAACAAAATTTAGTAACACAAAACACCTGATTTTTAAATGCTTTTTTAAACTCTGTAGATCATTGTGGACATGATGTATTGATGTGTAAATTTCATCGTGCCACAGTTTTTGCTGCCTCCGACAAACAAACAAATTTCTGGTTTTCAGTTGAGATTACATAATATTTAAGTACACTTGAGTATAAACAGAAATAGAAGAGTGATTTTGATGTTCTCCTTATCTGTTTATATTACCCATAAAAGCTTCCACTCTACCTATATAAGAGAGCGTGCCAGAATTTTGTCCCAAAATAAAGGTTCTTTTTGTCCTCAATAAATACGAAGCAGAAATGAGATTTTCTCACGGAAGAATGGAATCAGATCAATTTCATTCCTTTGGCCGGAAATTGACAGGATAAGCATTTTCTTTAGAAATAAAGACCTTTTATGTGATGATGTTTGCTTTAATCCACTTCATAGTACATATCTTATCAGTTTATCCTTAGTCACATCTTCACAAATTTGAAAACGATTTGCAAAAAAAATGTTAAATAGTTTTATAAATGAGTTCTTTGCTAAATAATAGTTGGAAGTAATGGTCTCAATAAAATTTCCACTGCGATCAGATTGTCAGTTAAAAACAGTTAAAAATATTCTCAAATTGATATTTAAAAAAACCTATAATGGTTTGTTTAGGTAGGCACAGCTTTTCAGCCTTTTTATGGATTACAAGCCACTGGTCGTTAGTTCATTTGATCATTTGGAACTGCAGCTTTAGTTTGAATCCATACCTACTGGAACAAAGGTTTTGTGGGCATTGAAAAAAAGGTGTTTTGATTGGTAGAAGCCAAATCACAGACTCAGTAGGTTCTTCTCTACCATGCTCTTAACGTTCTCTAATAACCTGATAACCAGCAATATCTAAAAGCCACAGTTCCAATGCTTAGGAGTAGAAAAAAATATTAATATTTAATAAACAAACATCTTATCTTGTGAATCTTCTTAGAAAATTGTCGTAACTTCTAGGAGCGACACCCCGCGCGATTATAGCATCGTCTAAGAGAATGTGTTATACGCCCTCTTTAAGGCTTAATTGCAAATGAGTTTCGGTTAGTCTTCGTGTATCTGAATATTAATGGTTAGGTCTGGTGGATGCACCCAACCCCCGCCCTTAGAATAATCGTTCCATAAAATAGATAACATCAGAGGGAGGATTAAATCCACCCACGGTTTCCGGGCGTGGGGAGGGTTGGAAATTATTTAAATATTTGGATGGCTACCTCACGAAACCTAAAGTGATGGAGTACTATTTAAACGTTTGGAGGAGATTTCTGGGAGTAATTTAATACTTCATGAAAGTTTATCATTGTTCTGTGTCTGTAAATAGACAGAATAAACACTCCAAATTTCTAGTGTTTTCATATCATAGATAAATAGTCAATGGAAGCTATTATGTCGGGGTTGTTACAAAAACAACTAATGTGCCTGAATTGGATTTTTTATTTAGTTTTAGATATTGAAGATTTAGGAGATATATAAATACTAATGTTAGAGGCGCTAATATTTAAAAAAAAACCGATAATAATTAAGCTGGAATGGCGAAATTATTTAATGAAATAAGACTTGTTTACAAAAGACCAAAAAATCTCTCAAAAAATGCTTTAGCTTCATTTAAAGAAACATGGTGATTTTTTTCAGACCTATAACATATTAAATAAGTGACCACAACGTGCTTTTAATAATTTTCTAAGCTTTCTTCGCGATTTTTTTCTGTCGAGAGAATTTCATATAATTAAAGTTTCGGCATATTAAATGTACAGATATTATCTTCATAAATAACATTATCACTATTTTTGTTGGAACATTTAAACATAAAGAGGTAAAGAGAAATATGTTATAATTCGTAGAAATTGGGTATGCGTATCACAAATTACTATGAGAGGTTGAATTTCATCAGAGTAATATCTTCAGAACCGCTGCTCAGGAAAACTCATCGGAACTATGTATACTATAACTAGCTGCAGTATTTTTTATTTTAGCTTGTTCATGGAATTTTTAGATATTGCCACTTGAAATCATATTCTAGTAGTAACATCGGTAATTAATGAGATGATTGATTCTCTCAAATGATAATGTAAATTAAAGTTATTATTCTGTTAATCAGATTATCTATTTAAATAAATGGCAATGTCCATGTGTTATATGTGTGCCTTAAGGACTCAAAACTCCTTGACCAAATTAGCTAAAAATGTAAGAATTTGTTCTTATAAGTGCCAGGGGTGTTTGAATAGTGCCTCAAAACTTTACTCCAAACCATTTAAAATCTTAGAAATCTTGAGAAATTTTTTAATTAAAATATTGCCTTATCTATAGGCTCAATTAATACATGCTCGTAATCTCTTGTGGTATGAAATCCATATTTTAGTTGCCCATTCAAGATTCCGGTGATCCGGCAATGATCATTAAATGCAATTAAAAATCGCGTTATGGTTTTAGAATCTTAATAGTGGTCGCCAAAATATACTTTGATTCTCATTTATTAATTACTAGCTGTCTTGTACCCAGCGTTGCTGGGGGTTGTCCTTAAGAGGTAGACATATACTATGGCAGACTTTTCTGTAGGTTTATTTAAGATATACAATACCGTAATAAATTATTTTGATGTATCTCATAAGGTTTAGCCAGCGTTAGCAATGTAAGCGGTCAAAAATTATTAATTAATTATTCCAGAACATCGACTTTTCTCTACTTTCTATAAATCAATATACATATATTATACATAAAAACATTCCGGAAGAAATTCTCTAAACGATAGTGAAAATCCTATTAAAATCAATTGCATAGTTTAGAAGAACTAAGAGCACAAACAGACAGACGCGGATAGCGACATTATTTTATACTATTTAGATTTTTACTAACTTAAAAAATAACAAAGAGTCAGTGGGCATTGCACGCCGATGCCCCAGCCACACTGCCGTCGCGACGCCCGACCAGCATCAGACGCCCGCGCCGCTATGCATGTTTGTTTAAGGAACGTTAGCACGTCGGCGGTTTATTGCATCCAATTCCTCTACCCGCAACTCCGCCAGTGCTGCAGTAGAACTAAATTATTCCGTAGAAATATTAATACTACGAGATAAATTATTCATTTTTAAATACATTTATGTGCATTTCAATTTCGTTATCGCTAAGGAATGCACGCAAATCGCGGAAATTAACCCACTTCCCGACATCCGATCAAGCTGTAACTCAGCAGACAGTCTCGATGTCGGTGACAAAGCATTTGGTGTTTATCACGTACACGATCGCGAACATATACACATTTCTAAAAACGGATTATATTACAACAGTTAATATGCAAAATTAATGTCAATCCTACCCGGTCGGCATTTGGCGAGGTTTGTAGAATTGTTGACTCCTGGGCAGGAAGGTTCAATACTCAGTCAAACCATTATTTATTCATATTTTTTAAGTTTAAAACACATTTTAAAATAGATAAAATATTATGGTAAAAAAACTAAGTTTTTAAAGGGTTGGTTTATTAGTTTCTTAAATTACATTGCCAAATTTGCCATTGTAAAAAAAAAAAAAAAAATGATTCATTTGTTTTTTTTTTTCTAAATAATATTTGCATTTGGTAATAAATACCACAGACCTCTATCTACGGAGACTAAGAAAGGATTTATTTATAAAACAAACCCACCCCAAACACTATTGTGTGTAAGAGAACAGTATTCGTAGTTTGATTTAGTCATCTTTGGTCCCCTTTTAATGTTTTATCAAAATAATGACTAAAAAGATCTGGCAAAACAAAAAAAAAACATTTTTTATATTGTACACCATACAACTTGCGTTTTGTGTTATCTACCCGGATGATATCCCCTACAAAACCCTACGCTTACCTACAATACATACATATGAGAACTCGTACACACAACGAACGCTATGAAAACATGATCTCATATATATAGGCAAAAGATAATATATTCTTTTGTTGAAAGCACATAGAAGTGTTTTGAAAAAGAATATCCCATTAAATGAATGCTCATGATATTAAAAGCAACAATATCTTAACAGAAAGGTCAAATTTAGTTTATAAAATTTTGAAAAAATAATTCTGTGCTATTTTCACTTGTCTATATTATTCACAAAAATTCAACCCTGGTCAGCCTGGTTTTAGTCTTGATCCTAATATTTGCACTTTGCACTTTAGACAGTTTCGATACTTGGCACAGATTACGTGTGACAGTTTGCGGAGATTGTTGTCATTATACTCGAACTCGAACGATGCGGTTTTCGCCACCTTTCCAGATTAAATTGGAAAGATCTGCAGTTATTTCCAATCACATTTATTGAATTTGATATCAATTTAAAAGATTTTATTCAGAATAAGTAAAGGTGCAAGCTAATAAAATCTTATTTTACGATCTTAGGAGAGCTAGATATTAAACTCTTCAAAAATTATTATATACATATCAAGTTTATAATTTTTTTTTTACGAAAAATTGACTAAATGATTAATTTATTTCTGCCAATGTTTTGACTATTTAAAATAGAAGAATTTTATTGAGTTTTTCTTATTAGTTACAAACCGAAGCCCCCAGCATTGCCCGAGTTTTGCGCAGCGTTTTTTGAAACCAACATTTTGAAGGCCTAGTGTGCAAAATTTAATTAAAATGGGAATAAAATCGTAGATTCATATACAAATCAAATGCATGCCACCTGCTCTGTTCCAGTGACCGTAGATAATTAGCAGGGAGCAGTAATAACATCACTTCCATGATAATGGTAGTCGTTGTAAGGAATGAAAAGTTTATCAATATATCTGTCATGAATGCGAAAATCAGCCTTAAAAATTATTTGAAAATAAACTGAAAAAAGTCGATTGGTAACCAACTTATGGATTTAATTAATCAAACTAAGGTGTAAGTTTCACTACTGTTGGAACAACTTCGAAAGGAGAAACAGCTGTCACGCGTGGTAACAATTACACAGAAGAACTTGTTTATAATTGTATAATTTTTGATAAATCCAAAGATATTAGAAGAACGAGATGTGCTATGAGCAGTTCATACTGTGTGGAATTGTTTTGCCCAGTGTCGCCGTTTTTGTTCACCAATACTACTGCACACCTTCGCTTACGCTAAGGTATCCGCCCCTTTTCTAACTCACACAAAAAACGTATCGTTTCAGTTGGCACTAATACATAGAACAGATTTCTGAGCGTACACGTCCCGATAGCATTGGAGATTAGCAATACATACAAATGAAGTCTAATAGGGATGGCAATAATACAAAATCGCAATGTCGATATTTAAATGAAGTAATTTTTCAAGTTAAAATTTTTATTTGATGAAAAGTTCATATTCTCACAACAGATAAATCGGAATAAGTGCGATACATAACAATCCTCATCATTTTTTTGCATCTAATCTATAATTAAATTTTGTCTGTACAGTTTTTTGGTTTTGTTCAACAATTTAATCACAATGTGTTATTGTTGTTGTGAAAATCCACAAAATGAGTCTCAGTGTTTACCTAAAGTTAGTTTATTTAGTATTTGAGTACTTCACAAGAGTCCCATCTGCTCCCAACCATCTGTAGCTAGTGAGCCTAGGTATTGGGGTATGTTGTGAAACTTTAGGTGATGGGGTGGGGAAGAAGCTGAGTAAAAGGAAGGTGGGGAAGTACCCGGTTATTCAGATCTAGTCGCCAAACACGGCTTAACCATTCAAATCATTGTTTCTATTCTCAATGGTGGTCTTTAACCAGGATTATACTGAATATATTTACATTTCTGTTTCATAGTTAATAATTTTACAATAATATTGACTAGTATTTAGGGCAACGCTATGTGCTCTACCCGTGTTAGGGCCTTTATTACGCGATTTCATATTTTGTTTCAAGAACTATTTATTACCCGTGTTTTACAGGTAGTTTTTTTTAAAATAAGATGTAAACAGTTGTTTTCCTCCTCTTTTGAATGTCAAGTGTGTTCAACAATTTCAACAAATCAACAAAAATATATTCACATGTACGAGAGGTATTTCATTTAAATAACAAATATTTTTTAAATATATACTATTGACCGGTAAAGTGGAGATATTTGTTTAGTGCTTGTCGCTTCGACAATTTTGGTGTTACGTTTTTAACTAAGTAATGTAAACGGATATCAAGGTATTTTTCCAAAACGGCTTTAGCGAGTTGAACTAAATGATTGTCCATTGGTGATTGGTCATATTGATGAAAATAAATATTTTCAAATACTTTCATTCCAACAAAATGTCTTAAGGCTTTGTTTACTAGTTCCTGTTTAATATTGTATTTTGATTTAATTTTCAGTTTATTTTCATCTACAATGGCGTTCTTTATTATCACTTCCATTGTTTTGCAAATGTTTATAACATCAATGGAAGGGAAAAAAAGGCCACCTTTATCTTTTAACTTTATAAATCCATGATGACTTGTAATTTCGTTTGCAATCAATGCACCGACACAAGTATCACATTTCAATTTTCCACATAGAAAACGAACAACAAAGCCAGCTATATAAGCTATCACCTGAGAACTAAATTGTGAAGTATCTCTTACCAGAAAATCAACTTCATCATCAAACAATGCCTGTTCGTGGAGTAATTGTACTTCGTCATCAAAGTTCTCTAAGAGATTTGTTCTATCAGTGGAGATATTAATTTTTTCAACAGCAGACGAGCAACACAATAAAGATATCTCTTCCAATGATTTACAATTTCCTGTTTGGAAATCTCTCAGTTCTGACTTCACAAGAAGTTTTTTGTAAATTGCTTGGAATTGCCGAGGCGTCGGGTTTGTATTACACCCCCCGTGGGCACGTATATGGCCAAACATCAGTTCAATATGATCTTGGCTCAATTTGTATGTTGGAAGATACTGCAAATTTTTCTCCTTTTCGATGAGTCTTAGATATAGCTCTTTCAGACTTTTGATGCATATTAAGAAACCTAAAAACCCTCTCTTTCTACTAGAATTTATCACCTTAGATCCGTCAAAAAGAGATAGAGATTTAATATATATTTCTGCATTCACCAAAAATTCAAAAACATAATGTTTATTAAACATATTTAGTGGCTTTTTGAAATGAAGTTGACTCATGTTGCGCGAATTAAGAACGTCGAATAGATTGTTGATAGTTCTTAAAAATTGAACGGTACCTTCAACGTCTTGAAAGTCACAATTGTTTAGACCCGTACAAAATGTTAGAGCATCTGCGACACTGTTGCTGAACAATTGCGAAGCTAACATAACTTTCATTTTTTGATTTTTAAAAAAAATGTGACCATGTCTAACTTTGTTAGCCAAATGAAGGTGTTATTTTTCTTGTAGCTTATTTAAATTTTGTAAATGAGACCACTTAATAGACCTGTTGTGACAATCTTTAAATACTCCATTTGCTTCAAACGCATTTCGAACTAATTTTAGCATGTGACATGCATCAAAAAAAACATAAACAGGCTTTTTTGAAACAGGGTGATCAAAGCTAGTTGTCATTTCACCAGTATCTAATAAACACCCTAGCTGTTTTGCCATTGTAGTATTGGATGGGCATCCATCAAAAGTCAATGATACTATTTGGACTCCTGTTGTATGGACCAGTTCTAAGCACTGCTTAACTAAATTAGCCCGCTGCTCACCTGACACACCGTTAACTAAAAAATACCCAACTGGAAGTTTCCAGGCACCATTGATTGCAGTTACTAAAAAAACTAAGGCGTCTTTGGCCTCAGGTAGATAATCTCCGTCTGTTTTTCCGATATCTACATATCCATGCATCTGTGTACCATCCCACTCTGAATGTTGCCCAATAGCCATCTCATCCATTACCAAATTGCATACAATATTATTGTCGGTAGAGTAAACTTTTGCCTTTAGTGCGTTGAGAGACTCTCTTGTAAAGCCTGGACGTGCATCTACAGACATGTACCATCGTTTTATAGTACGTGTATGAGGCAAACATGTCTCGAACTTTTTTCTGACATATTCATATGCCTTTGGCGAATAAAAGTGAAGTGTTAACGCAAACGTTTCGAGTCCGGCAGTATATTTTGTTTTAATCGTACGTCCTGATGTTAGCCTTGTGTTACACCGAGTCATTAGGTCTCTGACTCCAACGTCGGAGCTTTCTATCAACGATTGTTGATCTGCATTAATCAATTTTCTTTCTTTTAATGCATTCATGACATCTGTCATTGACATCAGTTTATTTTTATATCGCTTCTTGGTTGCTTAAAGACGTTTTATATGCAATTTTTGAGATCCAATTATTCTTTTATATTTTTCAATCAATAACAGCAACTTTTTTTCTCGAGATGAATCAATTGTTGATGCTTGTCCTGCAGTTGTAATGTGCGTAGATGGTGTTTGCGCTGCAGCTGTAGTGAGCGAAGTAGATGTTGTGGGTTCACTTAAAAGCTGTAACTAATCAAAATTAATGGTTAAAAAGGCAGAACTTGTACAAACATGGGGGAAAATATGTATTCTTCTTGAATATGCTTTGTAAAAACCAAATAGAAAACATACCGAATCACATGTAATAGGCAGTTTGAATGAATCTTCAATTGTTTATGTTTGTCCTGCAGCTATAACGAGCGAAGTTGGTATTTGCGATGCAGCGGTAGTGAGCGAAGTAGATGATGTGGGTTCACTTAAGAGCTGTAACTAACCAAAATTACTGGTTAAAAGGGCAGAAAGTTGTGCAAACGGAGAAAAAATATTTATTCTTCTTACATATGCTTTGTAAAAACTAAATAGAAAACACACCAAATCATAAATAAGTGGTAGTTTAAATGTAGGAACAGCCCACGGAAAAAGGGTCCGAATTTTTGTTGCTGGTTTAAAATCATTTTGGCCAAAGTGAGACGAGCAAATGATGCTACGGGGAGTCGGAAACCAGTTTTCCTTTCTCCCCGTTGCGTCAATCCATTTTTCTTTAATTTTTCCGTTCTTCGGAAATCTGAAACAATTAAAATACTATATGTTACAACATCTAAAAACGGATATAAATTATACTTTACCTAAGATAAATAAATTATCACGCTTTTTTGTTATGCTTCTCCTTTTCCGCGAACCCCCCCCCCCCCTCTCATCCCTCTGTCACCCCTGCCAACCCTCTTCTTCGTTTACCCCCCAACTCAAATAACCCTCCCCTATCGGATCCCTCGTCCCGGATTCTCTTTCCCTTCTCCTTCCTTTCCTGCCGTTAAACTATATGAAATACAAACATTTTTCAAACTGATAATGTGCCAAAAAATATACATATTTCATAACGCCAGAGCTCACCATTATATTTATAGAAAACTTCACGGGCATGCCCATAACTATACAACAAAATTTCATCCCAATCGGATGAATGGTATAGGAAATAATTTCATAATGCTACAGCTC
Organism: Hesperophylax magnus; assembly: GCA_026573805.1. Classification (NCBI taxonomy): domain Eukaryota; kingdom Metazoa; phylum Arthropoda; class Insecta; order Trichoptera; family Limnephilidae; genus Hesperophylax; species Hesperophylax magnus. The sequence continues at coordinate 1,315,733 of JAIUSX010000055.1, forward strand.
ACCATTATACTCGTATATAGAAACCTCCGCGGGCTCGGGTACAAAAAATCACCAAAGTTTCATTGAAAATCGGATAAATGATACAGGAACGCATGCGAAACAAACAAAGAAACATTAATTTTAATAAATAAAGATTTTAAAAGAAAATCATTGCATTTGTTTCTACCACCAATCAGCATCTACCATAATAATTATCTACAAAAAAATTCAAAAGAAATAATAAGTTTCTATGTATTTTTATATGGCCCTGCTAATGTTACGAAAAATCGATAGTCGGTATTTAAAAAAAAATTGGCGTCCCCATCACTAGCCTCTAGTGGCGGCGATGTTCGCTTCGCTCGGGGCCTTACGTCAATAAAAACTTTGAATAATATTCAAAAATTGATAAAGTACTATAATTTTGTACTTACCGGTGAAATGAAACTCCATTCATCTTAAAGTTAACATTACTTGTCGTGTTTTTGCATAGTTCCACTGAACAAGACGGCATTTTGAATAAAACGGGCACAAACTGTACACGGTTACGACATCAAATCAACTAAATGAACGAATTCTTCCCGTATTCAAAGTACCCTAATTAGTTAGTACTCCGCCTACGGTCCGGCGGCCAACATAGCATATCTCGTTCTTCTAATATCTTTGGATAAATCATTTAATATCTATACTTACATATTTTTTTATAAATTATATATATTAAATATTTAAAATCAGCCTGTTTATGTTTGTGCTCGAAAAGTATTCGACCGAATTCGATGAAAATTTCAAAGTTTGTTTTTATAAGCGCCAGGAGTGTTTACAAAACTGTTTGAATGGTGTAAGAAGTCTAGACGCCCGAGGAAGATATTCACAATAGCAAAGCATTGTCGGGTCCATTGGTTAAAATTATAAATATAATCAAACAAGATTTCTTTCAAATTTCTCTAATATGGGAGTACGGCTTTTGATAATGTACGTACTGTAGGTCAATGATTATTTAATCTAAAACAAAAAAAACCTATTTATTGTTTTTGTGTTTAATTCGTAGAACTCCATTTAATTTTTTTTTTAATTTAATTAAAATTAAATTTAATAATTTATTAATTAAATTTAAAATTAAATTAAAATATTTAGTAAGTTCTGCAGGTACAGTTTGAAAATGGCCTTAAAATACTTTGCAGAACTTAATTATTAAATTTAATTTTAATTAAATTTTTACAAAAAAACCTAAGTACATTTCTGTTGATAATAATTATTAAGTCTACTTCAGTAGTATAAACGGTGTCTGACCAACGAGCTAACCATTACCACAGCGAGCCTTGCTGTTTGTAACATTCTGTTGAAACTTAAAAAATATTCTTGTATAATTCAATGTTTGTTGGAGTTGAGTTCAAAGAACAGTTGAATTTAACCAAGAAATGGAGTCTTCTAATTTTGAATGTTGAAAGTGATTAGGATCAGTAAACCAGGGCTGTCTATAATTTGATTAAATTTTTTAAAAATAGAATCAAGTCAGAAACAAGTCATCTGCCTGAGAGTTTTAATATTTTTAATTCTTTCATCAAGTGGTTTAATTTATAGTTAATAGTTAAACAATAGTATTGTGTAGAGTTATGGTTATTATTAGACTTAAGAAATTTAAGTAAAAAAAATATTTTTCGTTTTTAATCACATTTTTTATATTAACATAAATCAACATCCCATTATATATTGAGATAAATCCAGAATGTATTTCCCTCGAGTGAAAAGTTCCCCGGCTCGCATTTCTTTTACTGTTATTTCAACCCCTATTCCGTTCCCATTGCAAAGGTCTGCCGTATAACTTATTAACTAAGGCTCAAAGCAAGGCATCTCGGGAATGACTCCCATAAACATACTCCAGCGAGGGGCGCTGCTGGCGGTCGGCCGTTTGATATAAGTTTCCTTTTGCAAATCGGAATGCTCACTTTGTGCTGTTTAATGCATCCCAGTTTATTAGCGACCATTTCCGCGGTTTGGTGGACGGTTAACTCACGTAATCGCCGCTTTGAGGAAAACCAACATAATATTTACGACTATCACAGCTTTCTGAGGGATGCTTATGAAATTATAGTTGATTTAAAAATCTTTTTCATTTGGTTGAAGAATCGCGTGTTGCTGTTAATTATTTTTAGTCAGATTCAGAAATTTCTCAATTACTTAGATACAAGGAGTTCTCTCATATCATTGGTAAATTAAGGTCAAATTAATAAAATATATTATTTACCCAGGTAAGAAAAGATGGTGTCACAAGCAATATTTGTAATGTTACATAAATCCTAGGAGCATCTTGTGTGCATATTTATTGTGATGGTTGATTTTAAGTTTTTTATTCTAAATTCAAAAAACATTTATTACTTTATTTTATTTTTTGTTTTATTTATTTGGGAAAATCAACAGATTAATTACATATATAAGAATAAACTAAATAATAAAGATAAAATCCAATAACAGATTTTCACTTAAAATTATAATAATAATAAAAAATATATAAAAAAAACTAAGGGTTCTGACCCGTGGCCTGAGAGATTTACAAAAAATACAATATTGTAAATAATAAATAAAAATAATAGAAGATGTAAGAACACAAATAAATAAAAATTTAAAGTTAGCTGATATACTAATAACCAGCTAAATTTAAAAAAATTAAAGTTAACTGATTTACTAATAACTAATAATTTCAAAAATTAAAAGTTAACTGATATACTAATAACCAGCTAAAATTCAAAACAAAATGTATTGTAAAATTTCAACACAGCAGCAATCAATAAAAGCACTACACAATAGCAATAATAACAATATAATAAATGTATACCTTCAACTAAATTGAACACACGAGTATAAATTGGAAGGCAAGTAACTGGAAAGGATTCAAAGCAACAACATGATCGGTCGGTGGCCGAGTTGACATCGCGTTTGGGTCCCACTCAGGCGTAGTGTGTTCAATTCCTCGACTGGCTAAGTCCTCCATCACAACACAAGCAACATTTTCAGCTTACTGTGGTGGTAGTAGGAGATTTTCAAATATTGTCAGGTTATTCGTAACCCGGGAATGTTTGTCTTTCTTTTAAGAAAAAAAATGATAAATTCCAGTAGAATATTTTAAATTATTTAATGTTAGTTATTACATATCTTTTAAAGGTTCTTAAATTACATGTGAATATGTCCATATCATTAAAATTCTTATTAAATATACTACAGTCTCTGAATATAAACGCATTTTGTCTGATATTAGTAGAACACAAAAATACAGAGTACAAAGGGTATAGCATATAGGTAACATACTATTTCTTCCAGCTAACCCAACAAATACACATTATATTACATAACCCAACATGATATATACATGTTAACAAATGTATGTAAATAAAAAATAAAAACAGAGGTATTTAATTTATCTAAGGTATTTATTTAAAATGTGGTGACATTTGTTTAAAATAAATATTTTTAGTTATGATTTAAATATGAGTATGTCGGTTATTTGTTTGATACTACGTAGAAGGTTGTTATATACTTGAATGGCCATGTAGAAATACAAAAGAGTAATCATCGCAATCAATCGCCATCCGCAATCTCAGTCAATGTAGAAATACAAAAGAGATAAGATGAAAATCGGAATTTTCTTTAGTTTCAAATAGTATTTGAGATCCCAATTAATATATATTTTAAAGATAAACCACCCAAAAGTCTCAACTGCTCCCAACCGTCTGGAAAAAGTGAGACTATGGCATCCCCAATTGGGGTATGTTGTGAGGCAGAAGGTAGTGGGGACAGAAATGAAATTGATAAGATAATGTTGGGGAAGTACCTGGCTATTCACATTAGGTCGAAGCCATTTCAAGCAACATTTCAATTTTGAATGGTGGTCTTGGGGTGGTCTTCAAAGGGCGATACTGAGAGTATCTTACACTCTAAAAACGCGCCGCATAATACTACATATTATTTTTAATTGGTAAATGTTGAATTAAATTAATTAATCAAATAAAAATTTACTTTCGCACGTCGGGATTTGAACCGCGACATCCAGCTTGCTAGTCGAGAGGCTTACACCTCGATAACGGAGGCCATCAAATATCTGTAGTTAGGTACCTTCTTTTAGTCAATTTCAAGTGAGACGAATTCCTCAAGATGATGTTTCAGTAGAGTATATACTAAGTATGTGTTTTCTAATCTACTTTCACAGAGATCATCTCGATTGATAATCTCATGAACAATGTGTAGGCTGTGTTCATTATATATTGATAATCCCATGAACACTGTGTAGGCTGTGTTAATTATATATTGAGATTTGGAGACGTGTGAAACCATTAATTTAATTTATTTTCACTCAACAGCCACGCGTTTGGCGCACGGATTTTAGTTGAAACCTGTTTTATACGGTTCAGTTCTTGACTGTATCACTCAACCTCTCTACCATACGAGAAGAAGATACGTTTCAGTAAGTCCTATAAATTTGGATACCGCGTGCGATTTCCTCGATGAAATAAAACATTCCCTTTGTATTCACAGTTGCCATCATTAAACATTTCACATTCTTACCCCGAATTCCTACATTGAAACGGGTTGATGCGTCAAATACGTTTGCAGAGCGTCGCGGCGTCCTCAACCCTTCTCTTTGCAGCCCTGGCGAGACGCGGAGGGACGCCGGCCGTTCTGGACCTTTTCTCGTCTCAAGACGGAGACAGTAATTTGATGTGAACTGCTCGGGGTCACGGAGAGGAGGGTATCAGGGGATGGAAATGAGAAAAAGACACTTCCGTTTCAGCAACGCTTCTCAGTTTCAAATTATCTAAAAGGAATAATACAGCCTTCGTTGCATCTGGGAAAAGTCTGTTTTTCCCTGCGTGCTTTTTTGAGGCATCTGGGGAATAATTCTCTCCACTCCTGTTCATTTTTTTGTGGACCTCGCTTTTTTATTATAATAACATCCTTAAATGTAATAAAAAGGTGTTAGACGTAAAAAGGTAAAAATCGTATTCCCTTTGAAATTTTATAAAAATTTGCTGCGGTCAATTTATAGGTAGGTGTAGGTACACATGACCTTTCAACTTCCTCATCCCTAAAAGGTTAATGCAATGTCTTATTTTTATTTCTCTTTTTAGTGGTTCCTACTATGAACAAATGAAAGAGTACTCTCTGTTCAAATAATAATCGTTGGGTAAAATATCGATAGATTTTGTTAGGAAACTTATTTATTGTAATGTACTCTTGTAGACGCCAGTTGTTTCATATTTTAATGAAGAGTTGTTGATATTATTATGTACATCATAATTTTTTTTTTGTCAATTTAGTACTTTAAAAAAAACATTGTTGATTATTATTATCTTCGATAGGACTAGTCCACAAGTATCCCAATTAAGCTGAAGAAGATTTACCAAAACTACCCCCAATAAAGAAATACCAATACGATCGGAAGCAGCGCCCAATTTTTAACGAGTTAAAATAGGGGCTTACTTTGAGATCGTGGGGTAGATGCGATAGGGTGGGTTTATTACGGCGGCGGTGTAATTATTGTAATTTTTCATTAGCTGATTGCGGGTCCCACGACAGGGTCTGGCCGCAGGTCTCGTAGATGGACGGTAAACGCAATTACACAAATGGAAAAGGTCAATTAAGTTCTTTGTTCTGCGGCAGTTACATTGATTAGCATTCTTTTGCGGAAATCGGTGTTTCCGTGTTTTTTTACTGTCTTATTTTGGCTAATGTTGGTGAATTAAAAACAAATTACACGGTAATATAATACACATTTTTACAAGAGCTTTATGGGGCCTTTTTTGTCATGATATAGACTGTCCATTTAGTGTTGAAACTATCTAGAAAAACAAATTATTAATACTAGATGTACAAGTCTTTAAATATTTTATTTATATGAGGGTTTAAATTTTTCAATTTTTGCATATTGTAAAAAGATTGTGTGCGCATTTTTTAAGAGCGGCCACATCCTTATTACTACACCATATTAAATTATGAATTTACAGAAAATAATGTAGGCCTTTTTTGAATTCGGATTAAGTCTCTAATAGCTAAGGAGATGCGTCCCTTTTCAACACTTTTCAAAACAATTGTAATATGTAGTGGTCAAGAAGTTCGTATTTTAACATCAGTTTTGGCATGCTTGCGAAGACAATCTTAATAACACACCCTCCCTTTGCACTCGCTATTACTCCTCACGATAAAACGGCAAGAAACAATATTTCTTTCCCCATACGTTCACAAAAAAAATCCTTTAATAAAGTGGTCACTTTTTGTTCGGCTGGCAGCATTTTTAATCTCAATCCATCTGACATTATGCGAGTCTGACAAAGATTTAAAATACACTAGATTGTACTTCTTCTTCATCTGGTTAACATAAGCAAACTAAGAATATTTTGCAATTTGGCATTATAATACTCCAAGGCGTCGATGTTTGTGATGTCGATGTTTATACTAGGGATAGGCAAACGTAACTATGGTAGTCCTGATATATACCAAGAATTGGACTCTTCGTTAAATTTAAAAGGTTAATAACTACTTTTCAGTTTTTTCTAGATCAGTGGGTATACAGTAAAAATAAAACTTTAGACTATTCTCCAAAAGTCTATGTTTAGATAATGACCTAATTAATAGAATAATCTTTAGAGGATTTGATTCAGACGTCATTATATACCATCATACATCATGATTTCACCAGAGGGTCACCAGCAAGTGAATGAATTTTTAATTCTTCGTAGAGGCTGTACTTGTGGATGAATTTTAAAATATTTCAAATTTTATCTGTTTTGTATTTGTTTCAGAGCATTAAATTTGTTTTTAAGCATGTTTTGTTGCGCAGGGATCATCTTGTACATTTTTCACCAATGACATCTCGTGTTGGGATATTGCCAAAGCTGGTAATTATTTTGAATAAAAAAATGCCGCTGTGACCATTTACGTCACGGGATGTCCTTTGTTGGGTGAAATACAGACTGAATATTATTATAGAGCTGTTCCGCGAAATATTGTTAAGTCTGCGCCACTTCTGGGTTCCGCATTCATTTCACGGAATGTTTCCTTTGATATTTGAGGTGGCAGTAAACTGGGTTTATCTTTCATTCCCAAAAATCAATGACAATAAAATAGTTTGTTTCAAAGAGCATCAAATTTTTCCACTCCCGAAATTGAAATTTATAACAAGAGAGATCATTTGTAACCACTGCAATTGCAACAAAGATATCCCCGTTTCGAGAATACTGAGAGACTGAAGAAGTTGGAGATTGGGATGGAGAAGGTAAAGATATTTTGAGAGTTCTTGGCTATTTATTATAGATAAATCTAATCTATTTTCTTTTAATGTACATGTAAGTGTATACATTATATTTGAAAGTTACATTTTATTTGTCTTTGATAAATTTCAAATCCGCGACGGTTGGTTTCAGAGTTAGAGAGTTTACTACTTTGCGACGAATGTCGTGGATTAAAATTTACGTTCGATTTATTTGTTAGATATTTTTGCGAGGTGTACTAATCAGAGTAAAGTTAGTAAACAAATATGCTAAGTAGAGTGAATGTACGAAAAGTTCAGAGAAAAACTCTCTGGGTTTTAATTTTAACGTTTGGAGAAGATTCCATAAACAGAGCGGAAAAACATGCGAACCGAAAAGAGTTAAAGAGCATTAGAGGAAGATACCACAGAGAACCTGTACAAGTCAAGAGGCAGCATGGTAGTGACGTCACGAGGGCCCTCGGCAGATGGTGGATGAATCTGGGGTCCATATATCATCTCTAAACCCTTTGGGATGCTGCAATAAACGGAGGGAAAGGTGAACTTACATCTGATTGAGATTTGAAAGAGCCAAAGGAAAAAAAAACAATTTATCAAAGTGGCTACTCTGCCTATCGTTTCCATTACACGGATTGAAGGATTGAAACCTTTTTATTCTGAATCAAATCAATACTAATCACAAAAGTGTATTGGAAAAATATTAGGTATAGGTACAAGCAATCTGAGTTAATACTAGTACAAATTCGATTCTCTCAAGGGTAAGCTAGGCAAGGTTTTGATCACTAGTGTTTTTGTCTAAGCTTTTGTCTTTATTGTGATGGTTTCGGATTCGATTCTCATAATAATAATAGGATAACTTGTACAGCGTAGTTTTTGTGAAAAATCACCTCAAGGCGCTGAATTATCTCTGCAGAAACATATTGAAAAGTTGTTTGATTAATTTATTTTTTATCTGACTTATAAATTAATTTATTTTTAACGTGTTGACATTAGGGCGTAGAGTAGATGGGCGGAGAATATGTCGGCATACGAGATACGTGAATCGGAGAATTATAAGATCCTCTACGAGGACATGGCACAACTTATTAAATATAATGGAAGGATGTGTATTATCTTATATAATATATTAATTTGAATGAAGCAAGGAAAATCTGTTAAGACAGATTTTATTTTAATTCTGTCAGCTCTGAATACGCCTATAATGGAATGGGGTGATTGTTAGTAAGTTTAGGCGAGTTTTTTATTGATTGAAAAAAAAAAATATATGAAATTCACCACTTTTATTGAATTAATAAATGACAACCTAACAGGTTTCGCTTATCTCGGGCTTCGTCAGAGCTTTTAAGTTAAGAGTTATTCGTAACTTGAGATAAGATAAACCTGTTTGGCTTTCATTTATTAATTCAATAAAAGTGGTGTATATTATTTTTGAAGCTATGTAAAAATTTTTGGCGAATACAAAATATTGTCTCAATTTTTAGGTTAGAAAATTTTGGGGATTGAACCACTAGTCCTGGATTAGTTTGTAGGTAACCGTTCAGTCAGTCACATAGAGAGAGACCTTCGATTTTACCGATTTAAGAAAAAATAGAAAAACAAGGGAAGAATTTAAATAGCACAAAAAGTAAAAAAAGGATCCATCATCTTGATAATTCAACTTCTTCATGTTTTCAGTTGATCTTGTTGTACTATCTCCTGTACCTCCCATAAAAGGGGAGTCTGGGCGGATAATGACTTGGGGCACGGCGGGCCCCAATAAAAAGAAGCGTATTCACAGCCGCTGGGGACCACTTGACCCACGCTCCCCATCCCAGCGAAACGCGCCGATCCTATTTGATTTGTAGAACCAATACCAGTGATGGCCAAAAATGTAAACAAAATGCAAATATTATGTTACCAAGTCTAACATTTTTTTGGAATGTTTTTACTGATTTCAGGAATTATTCCAAACAAATAATGCGTTAGTCTCAAATAAATTACAGCCACATTGTTTTGGTGAAATAAATTCAATAAATAAGACATAATTCAAGATTTTCACAGCATATTATCGTGATTAACTTTTGGATAATTATGATGCGCTTCCTCCTAATACGTTGGATAAAGAAGGAGGAAGCGCAACACGTCATAAAAACCCCAAAAATATCATTAAACACATTACCATTAAATTACTCTTTCCAACGACGGCCGGCGTGGTCTAGTGGTATACGCTTTTGACTACAGATCCGAAGGTCGCGGGTTCGAACCCGGCGTGCGCAAATAAATTTTATTTGATTAATTTGTGTTATTTCACAATTAATTAATTTAAAATAATATATAGTATATTTGCGGCACGTTCCAGAGTGGAAGATACTCTCAGTATCGCCCTGGTGTAAGACCACCATTCAGAATTGAAACGTTGCTTGAAATGGCTTTAGCCGTGCTTGGTGACCAGATCTGAATAGCCAGGTACTTCCCCACCTTCCTCTTCCCCATCTCCCTCCCCTCCCCAATATACCCTCAGCCTCACAACATACCCCAATTGGGGATGCCATAGTCTCACTGGCTCCAGACGGGAGCAGTTGGGACTCTTGTGCGGTATTACTGTAAAAAAAAAAAAAAAAAAGTTAAAAAAATACATCGATCCACCAGACAGAAACAAATCATACATCGAATTTTCCAGTTAGCATGTTAATATTAAACTAATTCATTCAGTTGCGATAAATTTAATATGAGGTATTTAGCGAATTAAAAAAGGTATGTCCGTGGTCAGGGGGTAAGGCTCTTGACTAGCAATCCGGAGATCACGGGTTCAAATCCCGGCGTTCGCATTATTTGATTAAAACGTGTTATTTCGTAATTTATTAATTAAAAATAATGTATAGTACATTTGGAAGATACTCTTAGTATCGCTCTGATTTAAGACCACCATTCAGAGTTGAAACGTTGCTTGAAATGGCTTTAGTCGTATTTGGTGACCAGATCTGAAATCCTTAGTACTTTCCCTCCTTCCTCCTTTCTCGTCCCCCTCCCCACTTCCTTTATCCCCACAACATAACCCAATCGAGGATGCAATGTTTTTACTGGTTCCAGATGGTTGGGAGCAGTTGGGACTCTTGAAAACTAAACCCTTCCACACAAGTTTCCACAAATGATCATCTAGTCAAATACAAAACAATACAAGAACAACACGTCAGCTCACCAGAGATCAAATGGGAAAATAATTCACCGACTCCAGATATCAGAGGGTTCGGCTCGGTAGAACTTCTAACTAGACCCATAAATCCTACTGATCCCTCAATATACCTAAATATTTAAAAAATCTTTCGTAATCCTACATGTATTTAAAATGACTGATTTTTGCATTTTTATATAAAAATTCTTTGACAGATCTAATACGCCTTAATTTTGAATATTAGCATATTATTTTTAATTATAATTAAAATTAATAAAAACCAGATGATCAATCTACCCGCATTAAAGGGTCAACATAAATATGAAAAGAGTCAAACATCTTCCCTCAGAAAGTACTATCCATTAAACTTAAAACAAAAAGCACATATTATTTTGACGAATCCTTGACTTCAAATTATTGGTAATTCAGTTGAAAGCAACATTTCTGGCCGTTTAGTGATAAACTTTTAGTAAATTTGTAATAATATTGTATCACGTCAGTAGTTTTTCTCCGTGAAGCCTTGGAAAATTTATTAAGTTTCTATCAATTGATAAGTTGATTTTCTACACTGTGATTCAATAAAATATGTATTTATATATATATATATGTATATTTTTTGTATGAGAAAAAATCATAAAACATAGCTATATTATATTAGGAGCTAAATTAATATTAAATGTGAAAATAAACGTAACTCAATAAGGATATTTTCTGAAATTAAAGCGTTTGGTAAAATGGTGAAATTAAACAAATTCTTGAAAAAAAGCCAAATAATTCCATTTGAAGTGCTGCTCAGTGTTTATCTTTTGAGCCGGCACATGAACGGTTTAATTGAATAATATTATAAAGACCCCACCTTCCCGAAATCCAATTAGCTGCTAATTGAATAGCATTTGAGCCGAACAAATCGTGCAGTCTTTTGTATCGTCGGATTTGGGAATCCAATCTTAGCATTCTATTTGCCGATAAAATAATTGAAGCACGGTTTTCTTTGTGCTCTTTTGTCGGATCGCGACCCCCTCACCTCCGGGTTGGGGGCGTGGGTTAGCCTTCTCGCTAGGGAGGCATACTGGCGTAAACCAAATTCTTCAATCGTAGAAGGATGCACGAGGAATCAGTGCTGGCTCTCCCATTCGTCCCGTTGAAGCGCTCTTTGAATCCAGAGATTTATTGGAATTCGAAAAATTTAATACAACAATTTTTTTTATCGTCTGGCAACTACTGTCTTTGTGCAGCTACTTGTCAGTATAAAAACGCGTTCGTTCAATGTAGATCACGAACTATTGACGAATGTTTTGGGATAAAAATGGTATGAAGTTGAAAGGAATTTGAGGGTTAGTGTGTCCAGAAGTGACAGACGTATGTATCCATCATTCCCACTGCGGTGCAAAGCAATGGGTTGAGAGAGTCCGCCTGGAGAGGTTAAAGAATACGTATAAAAATCTTCAATATAAAGCAGATATCTATTTCAGAAAGAAAAAAAGTTTCTTGAAGGTTAGCTTTGCCAAAAGGGTATTTGATATTATTCGTACACATAGATCAGTGTTCCAGATTTAATAAACTATGTAAGTTATAAAATCGCACTAAATTTGTTACTTTCTTTCTTCCAAAAATCTAATTTTATTGAAGAACCTTTTTCCTGGGCGACACTGGACGGTAGGTATAACCGATTATTAAAAATAAAAATAAAATCATGCTTTCACAGGTCTGGTAGACATAATTATAATTTTGTCTACCAGACCTGTGAAAACATAATTTTATTGAAGAACCCTTTTCCTGGGCGACACTGGACGATAGGTATATTTATTTTTTATTTTATTTATTTATTTAACGCCCAGAGGGCTTTTACACGGTTGGTAGTATAATTTTAATTTGACAGATACTTTGAAACATAAAAAATAAGAATAAAATTACATTATTTGATAAAAGCTATGCAACAAGCCATACAAACACAAGAAACAAAAACAGAAAATTACAGCTATTTGTAGGTTTACATGATGTGTTTAGGAGTATTGTTGAAATAAATGTTTTAAAAAATCCACAAAACTTGCCAAGTTGGTATTGAATATGTCAACATCACCCAAGTAATGATTTCCCATGGTGTGAAGTCGTTGTATCGGAGAGTGGGCAAAGTAGTTACGCTTATGTGTGCTGCTGTAGAATATTGTATTTTTTCGTGTTGTTACTGTGGGTGTATGTATGTTTATAAGTTGCAGGAGTTCACAACAGTCGAATTTAGAGTTAAGTATTTTGAATAAGACGGTTAAATCGTTTATTTTACGTCTATTTTCTAATGTATGTATTTTTAGAGTATTTAATAAGAAATTGTATTTTAAGTCTTCGACAGGGATATTTAATTTAAAATTTATAAAACGTAGAAATTTTTTTTGTATTCGCTCAATGTTGTTAATGTGAATTTTGTAAGATGGAGACCAAACTACTGAGTTATATTCAATTAGACTTTTTACTAGAGATACGTATAATAGTTTAATGGCTTGTAAAGAATTAAAGTTTTTAGTTGTTCTTAATACGAAGCCTAGTGTTTTCATACCTTGGTCACAATTTGATGGATATGATTGGTGAAACTTAGTTTTTCGTCCAAAATAATTCCAAGATCTCTCATTTCCGTGACTCTTTCTAAAGCTATGTTATTGATGGAATATTCGAATAAAACAGGATTTATGTTTTTGGAGAAAATCAAGGTTTTGCACTTTACTACATTTAAAAATAAATTATTTTGAACGCACCAATCTCTAAACTTACTAATATTTGACTGTAGTATATGGCAATAATTTATATCAGTTGTTTCTTGTATAGTTTGATGTCATCTGCAAAGAGCAATACCACGACATTGTTGAAGCAATTGGTTATATCATTGATGAAAATGAGGAACAAAACCGGGCCAAGGTGACTACCTTGCGGTAGGCCACTGGTAGACCGGAAAGCTTTCGACATCCAAGATTTTATTTTATTTTTTATTTTTTTATTTTTTTTTTTTTATATTAACTCCACACAGGAGGCCCTGAAGAAAATAATTTCCCTCAGGGCCTATGTCATCTTTGGGGATGCTGTGTGGAGGGTCTTTTTGTGGAGAGGAAGGAGTGAACATGGGTCTTGAAGAGTCCCATGTTGTAGGAGGGAGGAAACACAGAGGCCGGCAGTTCGTTCCACAGCCGAGCTGTTGAACTTAAGAACGAATCGTAGAAGCGACCCGTTCTCATGTGACAAATGTCAACCGTGTACAAATGTTGGGCGCGCGTTTGGCGTGTATCCCGACTACGCACCGGTGCCGAAGGGATCAATGACGCTAGTTCCTCAGAGCATCTTCCATTGTAATACCGATAGAACAAGGACAGCATACCTACCTGACGCCTGTGCTCTAAAGATTGCAGTCCGCTTGTTAAGATTGGGGAATCTATCAAACGGACCGCCCGTTTTTGCACAGAGTCAAGGGTTTTTTTCAGGTATTTAGGGGCTCCGGACCAGAGATGGCTGCCAAATTCGACAGTAGGGCGCACTTGCGATTTGTACAGGGTCAGCAGTTGTGTACTATTAAAGTATCTGCGGGCCCTGTACAGTACGCCCAGCTTCTGAGAGGCCAGTTTACGATTTGACAAATAGCTACTAAACCATTTTAGCATGTTATCCCTTATTTCTAGAGCAAATAGTTTTTGGATTAGTAGTTTATGGGATACTTTGTCGAATGCCTTCGAAAAGTCTGTATATATACAGTCGACTTGTTTATTTTCTGGAAATGATTGAATAATGAAGTTTTGAAATACCGTTAAGTTAGTTGCGGTGGATCTTCCTTTGATAAAACCGTGCTGTTTTTGATTAACTAATTTTATTAATTTGGAATAGATTTCATCAAGGACTAATGATTCAAAAAGCTTTGGCAGTACTGACTGTATACAAATGGGGCGATAATTAGCTATGTCAGTATCGTCTTCTTTTTTGAAGATCGGTGTAATGAAGCTAGATTTCCAGCGGTCTGGAAAATGTCCAAGGGACAAGAGACGGTTAAATAGTAATGTGAGTGGTTTAGATAATTTATTAGAGCATTTTTTTAGGAATATTGGTGGAATGTTGTCTGGGCCAGCGGATTTGTCAGTGTCTAAGGAAAGTAATTTTTGTTCGCAACACTTTTGTGTGATTTGGCAGTTTGTTAAGTTTGTGGTCATATTAAATTTGTATTCGGGTATTTTATCATCTGGAGTGTCTTCATCATATACATTTTTGAAGAAGTCCGAAAAAAGGTTTACAATATCCTGTGTATTGTTTTACATATTTGTATAACCGGTTATTAAAAATAAAATCATGTTTTCATAGGTCTGGTAGACATAATTATAATTTTGATTAAAAAAAATTTGTTGGAACACCACTTAACAACTAAAAATAAATAAAATATATTTACCAAATAATTAATAAGAATTATAGAGATTCTTCTGTTTTCTTTCAACCACTCTTACCCCCTCCATTTTATCTACTCCCCCACCAAAGTTGACGTTCTCTCTACCACTTCTATGTTTCCTAATTTCCTGTAATTATTTATTTAGAATTTACCGCCCAAGTGCCATTTACATACAAAGTTTTTATTTTTTTACATATACATAGTGCAGTATTAAATTTTGGTGAGAAAAATTAAAAAAATAAATTTAGTTAAAACATAACAAATAAAATAACAGTAAAGAAAGAAGCAATAACATAAGCCTGTTAGGTAGTGACCTCATTAAAATAAGTGGCGTTAAAATGTGTTATTAGTGCAGCTTTATACTTTACAAGGGGAATATTAAAAGTATTTGCGATTTTAGCATAAAAGTTCCCAAGTGTGTGCAATCTATTCATAACTGAGTTATATCCTGAGACTGTGGTATAATTGTCACAATTGTGCATACTAGAGGACCTTGATCTAATGTTAGGTACATGAAATTGAATCAACATTAATATGTCAGGGCTATCCAACTGATAATTTATAATTTTGTATAAAAAAAAGATACATTTTTTTTTCTTCTATCACTCAACTTAAGCTATTTCAATGAATGTAATAAGAAATCATAATCTATTGTTTCTAAAGAAATTCCAAGCCTAAAATTAATACACTTCAAAAAATTGCGTTGGGCTCTTTCAACGGTATTAATGTGATTATTAAAGACAGGTGACCAAATTGTAGAGTTGTATTCTAGAATACTTCTAACAATAGATGTGAACAGAATTTTTAATGCGTTGATATTCTTAAAATCCTTGGAAATTCTTACTATAAAACCTAACATTTTCATAGCCCTGTTAGCGATGGAAGTTATGTGAGATACAAAGCAGAGTTTCTGATCAAACATTATGCCTAGGTCAAGTATTTCGATTACAGAGATTAAGTCAACATTACACAATGAATAATTATACATTATCGGGTGTTTGATTTTATGGAACCTCATAAATTGGTATTTGTGAATATTTAGTTGCAGTTTATTACTAGAACACCATTTGAATAAGTTGTTAAGGTTCTCTTGCAAGATTATGCAGTCGTACACATCATTAATGACCCTGAACAACTTCATATCGTCAGCAAAAAATAAAACTTTGACATTGTAGAAAATGCTGGTAACGTCCTTGATGAATAGGATAAATAATAAAGGTCGCAATGTATTGAGTTTAGTATCTATTTATTTATACAACCACGAGGAAAGTTTAGACTGAACCGAAGACGTTAGTGTTTTATATATTTGTATACACTCAATGAACAGGCTTTCAAACAAATTGTTTTTTAATCAAAATTATTAACGTAAGTAAAACATGGAAGTTGTTTTTTCCATCGTACTAAGCTTTATTTTGCGAAATGATTATAAATACATTAAAATTACCAGAATTTCTTGGAAATCATTTTTCACCTTTCAAAAAAGCACTTCGTGCATAGAATATAGTAGAACACAAGAAATGAGATGTGGGCGTGTTTCGTAGTTTAAAAGTCTAACATGTTATGTATATAAACCATCGTTTGAGCAATTGTACCAGTCTAAAGATGACCATAATAAGTTGAAACCGGTAACAATCAAAATATGAAATAAGTGGAAAAAGTTTAAAATTGTTTCAATATATCATTTTCATGCAATTCCTATACGAATTGTCAGCGGCAAAAAAAAAGTTATTATAAATAACAATTTTTCGCTTAAATTTCACATGTAGGTACCGAAATTCGTTTCTTCACCATTATAAGTACAATCAAAAGCTATTTACGATATCAGGCTATGTCAGCAATGTAGAGCACATCCTAAATGGATAAGAACAAAAAGGTTGGCGGTTGGATAAGAACACTCATTGGCGTTTTGCTTTTTTTCATACCGATCCCAAATTAAAAATACGATTATTTTACAAGCAATAATTGTTCGCCTGAAACACTCATCCACATTGAAAAATCTCCTGATAAAAGATACATGACGCCAACGGGACTCGAACCCGTGTCCCTTCGATTTCCGGTCGACAGCTCTGACCACTGCTTAAGATCACTGATAAGCCGCCAGGCTTATCTCTTACCCGCGAAATTATTCAATATATACTAGTGTTTCATTCAACAATTACTGCTTGTTACATTTTTCACCTGAAAACTAAAACCTGAAACTAATTGTTGAATGAAACACTAGTATATATTGAATAATTTCGCGGGTAAGAGATAAGCCGCCATAGCTCAGTGGTCAGAGCTGTCGACCGGAAATCGAAGGGACACGGGTTCGAGTCCCGTTGGCGTCATGTATCTTTTATCAGGAGATTTTTCAATGTGGATGAGTGTTTCAGGCGAACAATTATTGCTTGTAAAATAATTGTTACCCTTTGTGCTATGCATAAAAAATCTTGTCTTAAAAACATTAGTTTACCAAAAAAATAATAATTAAAAATACGATCATTAGTCAGAGGCGACATCGGTCTACATTCGAGTTTAAATAGAATTATGAAAGGTATTTATTTCTAGTGCGCATTATCTATTCATGGATTACAGGTAAACAATGAATAAAAGCAACATGAATGTGAAAAAAATTCTCAATAGCAGTTTAAAATGTTGACATAATTTTAAAACTCTCGTAAGTTTAAGTAGTAAACCTTATAATAAAACTTTCAATAATTCCACATGAAACACGCTTTGTGTGAATATTATGCTTCAAGTACTAATATTTTATTGAAACGCGAAACACAGTAAACATTTAATATCGTTAAAGGCAGCACCCGCAACTTCCTCTTCTTGTCTTCCTCTTTACCTATTCGTAGAACTCTCTCATAGGCAGCATCACTCAAGTGTATTGGGACTTCGTACTATTCTTTACTGCATGTAAACTTTAACGTCGTAACGTGGTCGGCAGCCGAACGAGCAGTATCTTAGCCTTAACCCGCGGGAATTAAGCACAGGAGATGAAAACAACATGAATAATCTAACATACTTGAAATATGTAAATAGTTTCACGACATCAAATAGGTAAATAAACATGAAAGCTTCATAGGTATATGAATCGAACAAAATATAGAAAACGGTTAGTTTAGGTAAATTTTTCTTCAATTTATTATTGTAGGTTCTGAACTATAGTGAACAAATTTGTTTAACTGGTAGTATTGAATTCTGAGATTCTGGAAAACAGATCGCAAAAAACTACATAAGTGCAGTTGTTCGACCATAGCATGATTAAAATTTTCTATCGATTGAATTTATGAATGAATTTTGATGTCTCCTGAAGCCCTGAATACCTTATAGATAAAATTAACATTTACCAGCTACCTCCCGAAGATGACTGAATGCTGTTAATTATATAGTACGACCAAGAGTTAGGTAATCAACATTAATCCTTTATGCTATTGCCATACTATTACTTTCTCTCTCTGTATTTGCCTCTACATTATTACCCTTAATTTTTCCAAGACCTTTGCACGAATATTGATTTGCTTATCTTCCCTTTATTCAAATTTCATCTGAGAGACAAATTTATATTCAGTCTGGATCGTGACAAAACATTAATTTTTCTGTCTGAAATCCCGAAACCAACCACCAAGCCTCTACTCGGAAAAACTGATTTGAATATCACTCCTATCAAATGATGGGGGCTTTGATCTTTAGATTCCAAGATGATCTTTTTGTTAAAGAAGAAAACGGTTAAGCTTTTATCATTCTACAAGCTGACAGCAAGCGTTTTAGAGTAATTTGGTTACACGTTTACAAGGTTTTTTGTATATTTTATTCAATATATCGTGAAAAGTAATTCATTATAGAGGTACGCAGTGATGCATTTTTTTCTTTGTACGTAATAATTAGGAATGTGCTTAAAATGTACAAACATTTTTATTCCAAATACCTTAGTGAAATTGTAATTTTGCTCGAGATTTTTTGTAGACACATTACATTCATAATAACTAATAAGGTATGATATTATTTGAGATTTTACGGACAAACGAATACGGTAGAAATACAGTGTCCACAACTGCCCTGATGATGGTCATTGTAATGCTGTACGTAACGTTGGCTAAAGAAGGCGGTACCGCAGCACGGCATAATACTCCGAAAATAAATCACTTTAACTGATTAGGTATATCCATCAATGTTTAGCAAAAGAGAATATAGTATTTTATTCTGTGGTTCAATTACAATATTGTATATATTATATATTTCAAGAGAATAAAAATCGAACCGCTGGTTTAGATGTCTATTTTTTTTTAAATAAATAATTAGTTTTAACTGAGACAAAAATACAATTGAGTCTAAGCCCTTAAAAAACAATTTACAAATAGTTTATAACATGAAACATGCTATAAAATTTAAAAAATTAATTATAATTATAGGTGTAACATGGGACAGCCAATTTGTCATAGGTACGTTTAATGACAATAATAGGTTATTTCCTTTTCATCACGACATAGTAGGTAACATGTTACATGACATGACTTAAGCATTCTGGTCACCAGTGAACTCGAGTGACGGCTAATCTTCGAAGGAATGACGTATTCCAGACTCAGCCTCCCCGGAGGAATCAAGGGACCAAAAGGATTAGGCGTATTTACTTTATCACTTTGCATTATGACACACTGATCCGGTATAGTCTGTTAATTATGCTGTAACCCGAAATTCTACTTTACATGATATGGTTGTTTTTGCGGTAAGTTTGTTGGTTCTGAGCCCAAATGTTTCGGTTTTAAATATCATCTCTACTCGTTTCCATCACTTTCTCCCACACTCTTCCAGCCTCATAACTTTCCCCAGATTGGAGCTGCAATAGTCCCACCCACTCTGGACAGTGAAGACTGAGTGAATCTTCTCATGTGAATAGAAAAATTAAAACGTGAAGACTCATTAGTAATAAGTTAGAAAATTATCAATTATCAATAATCAATAATCTATAACTATCTATTACAGACAGAATGAATGAACAAAATAGTGCTCAACACTTTTGCACTATTTAGAAGTAAGTTTTCGTTGTGCATTTTTATGATAGAAAGGTTTTCCTTTCAAATTTCACTTTTTCGTTTGGAAAAAGTCACTGATAAAATCCCGTACTTTCATGATAAAGTAATCTCCAGACGGCCCTTAAAGATTATAAACTTATGATTTTTATAAACAGTTTCTTGTTGGTTCCTTCAACTCTTTGGGTCAACAAAACAAAAACTCGTATAATGTACAACCCACATAAACATTACTCTAAGAAATCCCCTCTGACCACTAAAATGAGGTGGAGTATTTTCCGTATCTTCTTTGTCGCGGCTAACAAAGTAGCCGTTAAAACTGAGGCACTGTAAAACGGAGTAGACAAAATAACTCGAAAAACAAATGACCTCAGCTGTGGAAGGCGCTGTGGACTAGGGACCAACTTTAGGGTTAAATGTTCTAACAACTGTGCGGGAGGTGGAAAGTAGAACAAGTAGACAGAGAATTTTTCGTTTTTACACCTTCTCCTTTAAGATATTTTTTCTCTGTTTCCTGGTATGAATATAACAATTCCGCTACCCTCTGTAACTTTGTAAACATTAAACTATTTAGTTTATCCCCCCCGAAAAAACACGATCACACAGAAACTGGTTCGCACATTTGGATAAAACTGATGTAAGTACACCAAGTATTGAGGTGACTCGACTCTTAATTTCAACTCACAATATAAACTGATTGATGATGGAATAATTGGCAGAAATAATCTCACTGGTTTTGTGCTATTGAATATTTTAAAATTATTTTCTAAGGATCTATTGTAGTTAAAAAAAATTGTATCAAAGATTCACATGTATCGAAAAAAATCACCGTGCCACCAATACTTAGTTGCATTTTGACCACAGGGGGATTTGCCTAGCAGCCTCCAAATCCAAAGTTAAACGTCATAACCGCTTCACCACAGAATTCACCCGGAGGCCACAAATACTGTCCAGAGGGTAGCAAGGCAGCATAAAAGCTCGCCACATCCTCCCCAGTGACCAATACAGTAATGAAGTACATCCTCCGTTGTGATTTCATCATGGGGTTAACTACTGACTTGGCCCAGTTCTGGCCATATTCCCCACTTTCTCCTCTAGCTTTCCCTTGGAGGGATAAGAGGGATTAAGCTCGTAATTTGGGGAATAAGTCACACGTTAAGAAATTATCATAAATCCTAACTATCCAAGTTTGCCCCGGGCTGTGTATTAAACCTTGTTTGGCGAATTTTGTGAAGACTTGACCAAAGTTTCCGACCTGAATTAAAACCGACTATATTATTTTGTGAATGGGAATTTCATTTAATTCCAGCCATTTGGTAAATCATTTATCCTTTTAGGTAATTAAATTTTAAAGTAGTATTATTTATTTCACACAATTCTGAATTTTGAACTAAGCAGGCAAATAATTTATCTGCGATATTTCCGAGAAAAGTTAAAAATATTTTTATTTTATTTCGGAACAATTCTATACAAAATGAATGATAATTGATAATACATACAACATTGAATATTATTAGACGTGAAATTCTTACATTAACTTGTATCAACAATATCTCTGTTTTTCTTGACTTTAAATGAGAAACAAGTTGTTTATCTAAAGCTGCAAAAACTCTTGAATAGTGAATTCTGACTCCTTAAAAATTGCACAGCTTTTTTACTGGACTTTTTTGGGAAATGCAAATTTTTTCCGTTGTCATTTCCATCGTTAGTTGTGGAATTCGGAAAACTTTATTTGCAGTCATTAAAATTAACAAAAAGCCATAATTTTCACCCGAAATATCTGGAAAGTCGGATAGTTTATGCGCTTTTCATTCGAAATATTCGTATAACTGTGTTTTTTCTGATGACACCTCAGCATAGGTTTTCCTAGTGAGTTGTTCACAAAACACTACTTTTAACCGATTTACATGCAGTTACTGATTATTAACATATTACTGGATCTTATTATCTTAGTAAACGGTAATCATCTGTAGAACGTATGTACGAGAATATAAATAAAATTGGTTTTCTTAAATAATAATATGATAAGTGCATCAATACGACTGATGGGTACAGTTGTAAACTTGTTTGTCGATTTCGTCGAAACACTTGAAAAATTGTCGCACACATCGATTTTAAAGTGTTCTCAAGTGGAAGGGTTAATGGACACAATATTATATATCCTACGAATGGAAGCCATAAGGGGCATTCCACAGTTCATAAGAGAATGGACCGAGTGGTTATCGACCACTGGTTGCTACATTTTTCTTTGTCAATTTCCTTCGTGGTTCCAACTTACAACTTTGTGTCGGATACAGTCACAATTTATCAAACTCCAATAATCGTAAGAAATAAATCATTTCAAGATACCTATAATAATCCATGAAAAACTGCGGGATATTATGTTATTAAATTTAATTATTCGTGTTACGAAAAATTTGACTTTACTTGTCAAGATTAACCCTAAGAAGTTTAAACAAAAAATACACATTTGAAATAAAGCAAGTTTTTGGTAAAAAATATAATTATAATATATACTTTATCGTTTGTTTGATTTCTCGACACATCAGCTCCAATTTAGAAAATGACATAAACAGAACTAAATTTCCAATAAATCACAGACACACCCATAATCGAAATTAGAATATTTGATTATGTATTTGTAAGTATGATATTATGTGTAGCACATTTAATAGTTAAAAAAACCCATACCAGAATATTTTCCAGTCCAGCCAAGTATATGCCATTTTTTGCATATGTTTTACACACAAAACAAATTTTTATAAATACCAACCTACACTTGCACTTTGTTCCAGATTGCGAGATGCTCTCAACATAAGAGAGCACAGTTTAACGTCGAACAGCTGCCTGAAATAGCTTAGGCTTTATTTCTAACTAGGTATTTACTTTTTCGTTCAAACCTTCCTCTTCTCTACTCTCCCCTCTCACAACAGCTACAGGGCTGGTGGATGAACATACTTCTGTCTTCTTTTATGGTGGAAAGAGTCTGTGGAGGTCATAGTACGTTGCTATAACTACTAATGCTAAAACTCAATCCATTCCTTTCGGTATACCAAATACGCCATACCCTTTTCTAGAGAAATTCAGTCTCTTGAGATATTACGTAATAAAACAAGTATCGTGTTTTTATTACCTCGTTTTACGTGGGTAGTTACTAGTAATATAACATATTTTCTTGATATCAAAGCAGTGGGAATAAATAAAACATGATCGATATTTTGAAATTCAGGTTTTAACGTGAAAAATATCCTCCAGTAGAATGAAAAATCCTATATCGATTAATAATTTATGTTTGCAATTACGTTTTAAGCCTATTTGTAAAAAGGTAAAACAACATTGGGGCCTAGTTAAGCCGGCTCATAAATATTCATATCTCCCCAAATCGGGTGGGCCTTTCAGTTTTACATAATGTCATCCATTTTATACACATTACTCGCCATTTATCCGCGCTTCTGGTTACTCCGTTCTTAGACAGGATGGGGAAACCGCGAGCAGTTCGCAAGAGCTTATCAAGACTAATTTCAGGCTTTCGAGGATTAAAAAACGCTCGAGGCTCCGCTGGTCGCCTCCCTCCCTGCATTAATGTCCGGTGTAAAGACTCATCCAGTTAGCACCCTTTAGATAAGCGACGAACGTTGCTGAGTAAGGAGTGATTATTTTTTAATCGATAAAAATGGCAGAAAAATTCTATTCGAAAAACATAGTTAATGTTTGAACAATGTTAATCTTTTAATTTATTTACTTTACACGGAATTAAATGAGTATCACTTTATTATTATAAATCTCAATAAATCATAAAAACGGGATTGCAGGCCTTTAACTAACGAATTAACAGTTCCCGATAAACTTTTTAGTAAATTTCGAATACATTATCACGATGTCGGAACACGTGTTCTAACGCGATAATTGTTTTGTTATTTTCGAATGCAATAAGAAAATATATTAGAAATTAAATAAAACTTCATCAAACTGATAAGAGTGATTTGCATATAGGTGGTTGTATTTAACACGTTATTAACTTTTCTTAACATTTAAATAAGTTTATTATTATTTAAAATTAAACAATAACTTTGTAAACATCACTTATAGAATATATAAGTGATGTTTACAAAGTTATTGTTTAATTTTAAACTATGATGTCACATCACAAAGTAACCGCTTCATATGAAGAAAAAAAATGTTTATTATTAGTTTATTTTATTTACTCACATCCCTTGTAATCGAATTACTAAATATAACAGCGATTAAGTATCATAATTAATTAGATGAAATATGTTTTTTTTATTATTTCACGCATTATGTGTTAATAAAAACAAAATAGATTTTTGCATGAAGAAAAAAATGTGAAAAATAACATTCTCTTCAATAAAATCACAAGCATAAAATATTCTACTACGCATGAAACATGATAAAGTTACGTAAAATAATTTATGTAATTTAATTTGATTATGTAGCTCTTTAATTGTAAGTAAACGGAGGATACAAATAACTCTCGCTTTTACAGTAATAATATATAATCTTTGTGCTATTTTTTTTATTATTTTGTAAAATTATTAACCTCAACACAGGCTTGTCCTAGTGAGGTTAAAAATTCTAACCTAAAAAAATACAATGTAAAGAAACGATAAATACATAAATAAAATACATTATCAATTTGGAAGGTGGGTATGGGTACCGCCGCCCCTGGAACCATTTATTGGATATCCAACACTCCTGTCATAGGTCACCCCAAATGTTTCGCTAAGTTTGGATCATGGGACGAGGTTTGTCTAGGTCTTGGCGGCAGATGCGTTTTCCCATTCGTTTTTTTTTCACTGCGTGGCGGGCCGAATCGGGAGAGACTGTTTGAGGGAGACCTTTTGACCTTTCCAACCAGACCTCTCGGTCTATCACCGCAATAAGAGGGATGAATTCATACGTCTGTCACTCCGGGACACTTTGAACCCCATATTTCTACCCACCTCTCATACTTTTTTCCTACCTAGAACTTCTTCTCTTTCCTTTCCATAAAAATACCCTACACAGCATCCCCAAAAATGACATAGGCCTTGAGGGATTTCGCTTTTTTCAGGGCCTCCTGTGTGGAGCTAAAGAAAAAAAAATACTTGGGTGCTTTTAACGTAATGTAATCCACATTGGCATGGCAAAAAATAAGGAAGAAAATAAATTTCTCTGTAAATGAAAATGAAAAGAAAAAGTATGGGTTTATTAAAATAATTTAGCAAGAGGAATAACAAAAAATAAAGATAGTAAAAACATAATGTTGAGAAAGTATAATATTACTAGCAGTTAAAAACCCGCTCCGCGGGTTTTTTTCTGCTAGGCCCTGCGGGCGGCTTTTAATTGGGCTTCGCCCATTTTAAGTGATATTAACAACAGTTACATTTAATAGATAGATATTATGACATTCACAGAGAGAGGGTGAGTATATATATTGTTAAAACACGGAACAGAAAGGAGTTAATTAATAATAACATGTTAAATTTACGCATAATAAGAATGACAGTTGTTTGAATAAATGTAATTTTACGTATTTGTGATGGATTATTTCAAATTAAACACTATTATTGACTACATGTCTACAATTGATATTAACTGTTATCTTAGGTACCTAATATAATTAGCTCATAGGAGACTTGCAGTGCTTAAATATGTGTTACAACCGTCAATGTCTATAAGTTGAATCAATATCGTTTAGTTTGTCACAATTAAAGATAGTTATAACAAAGTTGACTTGAATAATAGATTATTACATATTGATTAATTGTACCCGTGTTGAATAAAAGGAGGGTAATTGTGCGATGAGATTAGCAGTCGGTTTAATTAAAAGGTGTTAATTTTACTCCAACTGGTGGTAATTCTTTACCTACAACTACTACTCTATCTAATAAAGTTTAAAATTAGATTTTATATACAACATCATCAGGAGAGTAAAAATCTATATAAAAAGGTAGATTATTACAATATAGCGCCCCTGAGGATATCTCACAAAAGCGGCGCTATGCAAATTGTCCAATAAATAAATAAATATAATGTTTACATTTTATTGTGTATACACCGAAGTCAAAAATTAAATATTGATTGCAATAAAGAGCCTATTTACACAAGAGCCTCGTCTCTTTATGGTGAGGAAAAGCTATTATTATTTACCTTTATAACACTGTATAATATGTATAAATTGTATATTTATTGTAAAAAACATACAAATATT
Organism: Hesperophylax magnus; assembly: GCA_026573805.1. Classification (NCBI taxonomy): domain Eukaryota; kingdom Metazoa; phylum Arthropoda; class Insecta; order Trichoptera; family Limnephilidae; genus Hesperophylax; species Hesperophylax magnus. The sequence continues at coordinate 1,341,755 of JAIUSX010000055.1, forward strand.
AAATAAATTTAAAAAAAAAAAAAAAAAAATTGAGAAAGAAGAAGTGGAAGGAGGGGGGAGGGGTAAGAGTAGGCTGGGTTTATAATAATTAGGAATTACAATATCGTTAGACGGGAAAGACCAGTTGAGTGGGAAAATATTTAAAAGAGAGTTTATAAAAAAATTCTTGTTAATTATATCTGCTTTTATATTAACATGTTTCCTCATTTCTAAAATTTCTAAATTATTTATAGTGAAGTATTTTAAGACCTGAAAAAAACAAATAGCATATAAACATAAAACAATATATTCATAAGACAAATAGCATTTAATAACGGTTATTCTAATAAATTGATAGTTGAAATACAAAATAAAAAAATTAAACATATTCTCCTCAAACGGTCTTTCTAAAGATAGAAATAAACAATGGCGTAGAATTCTGTTTGTGGATAACGATACTTCTAAAATTATATATAAAAACAATCCTGGTACTATTCAACTGGCGTTTTACACTAATAAAAATGAAGAAATATATTCTTAGTAATAAAGATAGCAACATTCAAACAAAAAAATGAGGAGTTTAAAAACTCAATTGGGATGATTGTAATTTCTTTTACAAAGGTAGAACCAATAGAAACTTTGAAGTCAGAACTAAAGAATATCGCAGGGCTCTAAATGGAAATAGTGAATTTGAGTTTGCAAATCATCTTTTGAATAATGATCACACTTTCGATAAAAATTCAGGTCTTAAAATACTTCACTCGGGATATAAAGCATCGCAAATAAATAATTTTGAAATTTTAGAAATAAGAAAACATGTCAATATAAAATCAGGTATAATTAATAAACAAAAAAAATATAAATAATTATGAAAAATGCCATTACAAAGTGATAAGCTTACAGAAGAAATCTTCTTATTAAACGCTTGTTAGTCGTAAGTAGTCAAGTATTGTGAGCTGCATATTTAAATATTCGCGCCATTCATTTGGTTGGTTTTTATACCGCCAGAGGTGCGCTCTGTCGGCCATCTATAGCCGTGCGTATCGGCCATTGAAGGAACGCGTGATTTTTTTATAAACGTCAAGCATAATCACGTAACTGTGGATAATTTTCATTGTAATGTAATTAATCCAATGGATTATGAACTTTCTAAAACATATTTTCTTCGATATTATCCAAAAATTATATGACGAGAAACGATGCTTTTGAAGAAATCTCGTATTATTATGAGGCGATCCTATTTTAGTATGAAATCGTGTCTTAATTTTCAAGTTAGCGGAATTTAACCGAAACAAACAATTTAAATTTGACCAATCAGAGGGCCTACATTTATTATTATTTATTTTTTTTTTATTTTTTTTTATTTTTTTTTATTTTTTTTTTACATTATTTTCTCTTACTTAGATCTTATCAGTTTAATTGTAAGTTGGAAGTAAATTCAGACGCAAGCGTATTAATACTATCAGATTACATAACATCGGAAGTCCTCTTATTATAAACATTGAAATCAAGTTTATCGCCCTAGTAAATAGTCTGTATTGTTGCAAAACATAAAAAAAACTATCGATTAATTAGTTCTCGACTAAACCACAACTTTGTGTAATTAGCTCTTCTGGCGTCTGCTACTCTGTCCACAAAAAACTTCCCCGATAGCGACCCCCTCCCTATCTTAATTGCTCATTAATTGCTGCAGAGATGAGTGTGTATTTGGTGTTATAGTTTGTTAAAATTATACTCATGTAATAATAACGATTATCTTAATTTTTTAAGCTCTCAAACTAAATGTTTTTTCTTACAAAATAAATGCATTTCAGAATATTTATTTCCACTTCAAATCTGGGTTCTTTCGTCCCTACTAACATACATTATATTAACTTCTCGAAGGAACGCTTTTATCAACTTCGTACATGCAGTGTGCTCCAGATAAGAATGCCAACATTTAATAAATTGTGTTTCACATTCCTGCCACTAGGGAAAACTTTCACAATAGGCGCTGCTGAACGAAAATAACAACCCTTTATGCTTAGTTTTTCTACCGTCAGATGGCAATAGTTGTCATTGCATCCTTTATACCTCTAGCATGAAATAGTGAAGACGCTATTTCCGCTTTTATTTATTTTACTTTACAATGAAAAATAAATAGAGTGTTATTGATTGCAGTTTACGCTTTAAAATCTGAAACTTTTAAACATCCTTTTCAACTTCATACACTAAAAAGAACTGCTCATTTTTTTTAGATAAATTTTTAAATGAAAAACAAACAAACAATTTATTAAATTTCCATACAAAAATTTTACTTTTGATATTTTAGGAAAGTAATATTATCCATAGTAATGTAATACAAAATATTTATTAATTTCTTATCTAGGAAAAAAGTAATCAAAAACAGATTTTTTTATAATTTATAGTAATTAATTGAGAAGTCTTAATAATAATACAAAATGCTTCGTTACCATACATCAAATAGTGTATACCTCTAGTTAGTTAATTAACGTACATAATTCAGGTTGATTTTTCATGATTCAAACAGTATTAAACATACATCACACCCTATGATTATGCCTAAACAATATCCGTCGAAAAAAAATATTGTTAGCGTGTACTAACTGCGCTCCAAACTTACACACAATGCGAGTTAAATTTACAATCATTAATTTATTGATATGTGAAAAATAATAAAATATCCCTTTCATTGGAACGATTAAATAAATTAAGGACTTACTTTTCTAAATATTGGTAGAGCACTGTCCCGGAAAGACAGGGGTCCTGGGTTCGAGTCCCAGATGTGACCGTTTCCTTTTCTGATTTTTCTGTTTCAGATTTTCGTTTAGAAATCACTAATATTGTCTTCAATATTTAAATATTACAATTTGAGGTTTTATTCAATAAAGTTATTCCGAATATAACATATAATACCGAATATAACATATAATACATATAATTCCGAATATAATACTTACTTTTTTCTTTTATTTTGTTCGAAATATAAGAAACTTTTTAGCTAGTACGGGTATCACATAAAGGATAACATTTTTCATTAAATAGGCAGTCAAAAAGAAAACTTTAGTATTTTTAGTAGTTATTTATTACTGTAGAAAAACTTAACACTTTCATATATTAATTCGTTCTTCCTCGTACGATATATTGATAAAAATAGAATTACTTTTAACTACTCGAGAAATGAAAAGAAAACTCGAGAAGAGACTTTCAAAGTGAGAAATCAAATTGAGTTGGCAGGAACGTCTGCATTTTTCCAAGTGCAATTTAGTTTATATGAAGTTCGCCCCATCAGCCGATTTCTTTCCCATTCTATTTCTCATATTTGATTTATTTAAGTTCCTCTCCAAGCGAAACGTGTTCTTCAGGCCAGAAAAGATTTTCCCCTTATAAATTGTGACATCTTCACTCCGACACATTGGGAAATTAAAAATAGAGGATATTTTGTGCTTTGTGTAACGTTAGTACTACATGGATGACACAAAATGCTGCAGAATACAGTGTGGTGGATCTAAAAAGTTTATTTTACATTAGCTCCACATAGGGGGCCCAGAGAAAACTAATACTCCTCAGGGCATATATCATCTTTAGGGATGCTGTGTCGAGGCCATTTTTAAGAAAAGGGAGGTGATAAAGTTCTGGGAGGTAAATGGAATAAGGGGTGAGTAGGAATCTGGATGAAAAACAAATAACAAAACACAATTTTGTAGGCATATAAGGCTTGAATTCCAACGATTTTTTTTAATTTTATTTTTAAATCCATTAATCAAACGAATGATAATACTACAAAATAAAGCTACCATAATTATACTGAAGAAAAATCGAATGTGAATACGAAAATCAAGGTAATATTGAAGGACTTTAATATCATGTTATTTAAAAAAATAATTAAGTTCAATACTTTATTACTAATCTACAAAATAATTAATGGACATACATCAATTGATTTTTTATGAAAAATTACAACCTGCAGAACAAACATACAGGAATTAGACGAGGAAAAGAAATATAATAAGACTCCTCTTCAGAATTAAAACCCGGAGACGTTGAGGTACGGTGCAATGAAGATATTTGGCGAATTACCAGAGAAAAATATATTAGAACAAAACAGAAATCTTTTGTTTAAATTTACGAAATAATGTGATTGATGTTTTTTTAAATAATACTTGTATTAATATTTATTAGGATAAGGAAAACTATGTACATATTTAAAGTACCACTATTAAATAAATACGCATTTGACTGTATATACATTGAATGTATATATATTAAATAAATACATATTTTACTTAAGTATTTTTAAAACCACATTGAAGAGGGCTCCATGTCTATTGAGAAGTACACAATTAACAATAAAAATAATGTGATTATGTGTTATGTTTATCCAATTAAGATTAATGGTGGAACCTTCAGACAAAACGCCATGTGGCAGCTTTGCGTTACTTCTTTTTGCTGTTTAATTTATTAATTCTTGTAATAAAACAAATAAAAATAACTGAAAAGCAACTTAAGTACAGTAATAAATTATTGAATTGTGGGCTTTGAATCAGGTTAAAACCGCACAAAATAAAATCTTTATGTTTTACTAAAAAATAACAGGCAGATATTAATAATTGGTAAATTTAATCAAGCTTTTCTTAAACGGTATAATTTTGTACATTCTTATCTGTGTTCGGAAAAAAATGTTACAAACACGGAATCTTCAAGGTGATTTTTCAAAATCGCTTATATCGGGATAAAATTATCTCTTACACCATTACCAAATTAAGTCAAAAGCCTGAATTCAAGTGCAACATAAAAGTGCGCTTTAATTAAGGCAATAAAGGTACGCAATTTAATAAAGATCGCTCTAATTAAACCGACTAAAGCGAAATAAGGATCTTGTCAATCACAAAATTTTATTTTGAAAAAAAAGCCAATTAATATAGGCTTCAACTCATCGACTCCTTTGGAACGGCGCGCGGCGTATTAGAAAAGTACGCTAAGTATGTATATTTTTTTACAATATTCAAAGTTTACATTACATTTAAATATGTCATTGACTCTTTTCCATGTCAAAACTATTAATCTACGAAAAAGTTATTCTGCGTTCGAATAAAGGGAGGAATGAGTCAAAATAAGCTAAAACTAAATGAGCACTTTAAGCCCATTTTTATTAAGTCATCGATTAAGCCAATTGTACTTAGCAATCTTTTGAAATTCAGAATATCAAATGTCCTTTGCTTCCAAAGATAATAAAGTTAAAATTTGCTTCTGTGGAAGGTGAGAATATGGTTCTATATTTAGTGAGAATAATATTATGTTACGAAGAGCGACTTATTCTTTTAACGCATCTAATAATTGTTTTAATTAATTAATTTAAATCACGAGAGTATAATGAATGTAATAATGCATCTAACGTTTTTCAGCATTATCGCGTTACTCCATAATTCACACTTCATTGGAGTACGGAAAGTTCTTCTTGAATAGGTCCGAAATATCCTTTTCAATATCTTGATCGGATCTTGCCTCAACAATCGGCGAAGTTAATCCGGCGTGTCCCCAAAGCGTTCCCAGAGTATGGAATAGAAACGACAAGAGAGAAACGGAAAACACTATATTGATGGGATCCAAGCCAAGGTCGTAGTAATGGTAAGTGGAAACCGCGTGGATTGAATCGGTTTCCGTCCCGCGGTGATGGAAGCTTTTCTCAGATGTTTCCTGGAAACTTCTCTCGGATTGAATTTCATTCGGTTTTTGAATTTTTTCAACCAAGTCCTCTTTGAAAATATTTCTCTTCTTATATATCTTTATTTCATTATCTTTTTTCTTTCGCGATGAGAGAGTATCTCTTATTTTATCAAAGCCGTAAAACAGTCTCTTCAGAGGTGGGGTTAGAATCTTCGAAATTAAAGTCTTCATGACGCTTCTTGAAAATGTGGCAGAAGTGGTTTTGTTGTTGCTTGCTATCTCACCTCGAGCAACGAGCAAAATAAAAACAAGTATCATAAACGAAAACAGTGACATAACTAGCACAGAGAAAATATCTCGCGAGTGTCCGGATGTTTCAACCATACTGACTGAAGAATTAAGCAACTCGTTTTTTATATCGTTTCGTGATTTATTTTTTCACAACTGTTAAAATAACGGGATGTGAAACACCGCTCATTTGTTGTAATTGTGTGCAATTCAACGATAGTTTGCATTTGTGTTGATTGTTTGTACATTCGTCATGCCTTGCACTCTGCACTCCAAAAGCAATTATCTTTGTAATGAAGGTTTTAGAATCTAGAGCAACATTGTTTAGACCACACGTGAAAGGTTCAAAGCGATTGGGCCAATTGCATAACCACCTTTAAAATTAAAGATCAGAAAACATGATGATTGATAGAATAAACTAAGTTAATTTGCGTTGCTTGCCAGTTACTTAATTATATGATTGCTTTTATTAGGCTTTTTGAATACTGTTTGCACTTATTTTAAATTGTAATAAGAACGTTTTGGAAAATCTTACTGCTTTTAAAGCAACATTGCAAAATGCATAAAGTCATGCACGCCTTTCTATATCGAACATTCAATCTTTTCGCTACAATTTTTCTTAGTTCCATTTATACATATTTTGAACACAATATTGTAAAGAACTTGTGTTTTCGAAATGGTATATTTTTGTCTCTCGGTAGCGCAACAGAATCAAAACAAACTGTTAGTGGTAATCAATGTGTCTCTTCTCTCGTGCACTGTATAAAAGAAGTGGCGGAAATAAAAAACAGTCATTATTGAGAAGTGGAAAGACAAGATTTCTTTTACTTTGTTGAGATATTTACGGTAATACCAAATGCTTTTACACAATTTGTTGAATCTTCAACTGATAAACTATTTCCTTTTATGTGTATCTAATACTTATTTATTTCATACTGTGATGTATAATGATATTTGATGGCGGTGTAGGTTAGGTAGTTAATGTTACAAGTATTGTGGAAGGAGATAAAATTTTACGTACAGTGAGAGCTTTAGTACTTTAAAGCGCTTTGTTGCACAAAGAATTCCACGTGAACAAAGACGCGTAAGGGAATAATTGAATTCGGAGTACAATTTAAAGCCTTTAATGTATGAAGTATAAAAACATATACAATAATATGTTCCTACGACTGCATGTCAATTTTCCGAAAATTGATGATTATTTTAGTTTTCTAAGAAAAAAAATGTATAATATTTTTTTAACAACTGAACGAAACGTGTGGTTTTTTTACGAATATTTTAATTAGTGTATTCATTAAGTAAGTACCTACTAAATAACTTTCAGGAGGTTTAATTTGAATTTCCAGGTATTTATTTAGTTTCAACACAAGATTATTTATTAGTTAATAAAATTAATAAAAGTTAGCGACAGAAAATTTATTGGTCAATTATATCAAGGGATTGCTTCACATTTATTTAAAATACTCAAAAATACTGACAACCCACGAAATTTCTTTCTATAACTAGCAACGCTTGTTTATTGTTTCCCAGCTGAAATTGAATAAAAAATCAATTTAAATTCAATAAAGTTTGATAATTATATTGGGTTATACGATAAAATAAAAATCTTTGCAAATCAGCAGAATTTTAATTTTGTGTAGTTGAAAAACAAACTCTGCCTCTTCTGTCGTTTAAGGCCTTAAAATAATATCTGAAATAAACATATCTGTGAAAGCTTAACTTCCCAGTTGATTCGTGCTAAGGTTTTTTCTGAAACATTTTCAAAGTGAATTAAGCAAAAGAAATAAAACACTTATTTAATTACGATACCGATAGAAGGTTAAGCGATAAAAAAATAAACAACTTTCGTAATGTTCGCTTAAAAGTAAAAAGCAACGAAATAATATTCCTACAGTTAAAATACAGATATTACATTATTTATAATAAGATTCTGTGCTTTGAAGCTGTCCGTGACGTTCGTCCTGCATTAAATATTGTAGTTTTTGTGGACCCAAGCACGTTTTCAGCTCCTTGCGATCGGTACAAAGAATTTTAAAAAGCTGCTACGGATGGTAGTGGTCGTGCTGCGTGCTTTTCTGTCTCGATTTCTTTCCCTGCAATGGTACTAATTATCTTTAATTTATATTTGCTTGAAAAAAAACTTCAGATATTTAGAATCAGGAAATAGAATTGGATAGACACATGAAATGTTACCAATCGCGCTGATACTCGTTTTCGTTTAAGTTTCCTCATTCATGCATAATACCCGCACATCCTACTTAATTTCATCTTCGCCTGCCTTATTTTTTCTGCCACAACTATTACGCAAAAAATTTTTCACAAGAGTCCCAACTGCTCCCAAGCATCTGGAGCCAGCGAGACTGTGGTATCCCCAATAAAGGATTGAGGTGTGAGGCTGAAGGTAGTAGGGATAAGATGGAGAATCATCTGACTATTCAGATGTGGTCACCAAACACGGCTAAAGGCATTTCAAGCAAGTTTATTCTGAATGGTTGTCGTCATCACCAGGGCCAAACTGAGAGTATCTTCCACTGGGGTACTTGTCGCAAATATACTATATTATATTTTTTGAATTAGTATATATTCTGAAATAACACAAATTACTCACGTGAAATTTACATGACCTCCGAATTGCTAGTCGAGAGCCTTTCCCCTAGACCACAAAGTAACTTAGGTTTCATAGTGTTAATGCAAACCAAAAATAAGTACTACTACTCTTATTTAAATTACTGTATTAATACTCTATCTCACGTGCCAATATCCCGCGTGGGTTTTAAGCAAATGGTTTATATTACTCACAAAAAAGGTCAAAGGGTTATAAAACATTGACACCTCCATACAATCTCTCTTCTAAAGACTACGCCTGAAAGATTTAGTATTCGAATAGTAAATTAACAATTTACAGTGTCCAACATCTCCACTGGATTCTGAAATAAATATATTTCGGAAACCGTTATGTTAGTAAGTCGATCGTTAACCAAAAAAGGCTTTCGGGGTCGTTAAACGAAAGTCACGTACCAGCTGGCGGGCTGGAGGTACTAATAATAAATGCCCCAAGCTGTCCCGTAGCGGCCCTACCCTGCATCCTACACCCTACACCCTACACCCCACGGGTTACAGCTTCCAGACGCCTCGTGCCAGCGAGATACCGAAGCTTTTCGCTAAGTAGCGATTTTTTTTCAGAACTGGGTGCGGAATTGCTGATGGGTTTTGTATTTGAGAAATCAGATATCAGATTTTGCGCACAGTCTACTTTCGAACAAGGCCGTTAGAAAAATAGTGAGAAGTATTGCCTCTACGTTTTGTATTTCTAAAATCGGATAACCATTTCACACGTTCGCTTTCATGGTAGAAAAAAATTACAAGGTGACGCTGTAGTGAAAATTATCACTGAAACGCTTTGTATCAGATGTAAATCCCTTATATGGAAAATGGCTTACTATTGAAACAGTATGGTGTTTGGAAACGAATATCTGATATTATTTTTCATGTGTTATATATATTTTATATTGTTTTGTTTTGCAAATAAGGCGTACGTAGTAGTATATAACTAATCACGTCTCATTAATTTTTCACCTATAAAGTTTATCGAAACTCATTAGAAAGTTCTTCGATTGCTAAACACTGCCTTAGAAATAGAAAGGGGTTTCTTGACCATCAAATACCAACAATGATGTTAGACACATTGCCTGAATTAAGGCGCAATCTCGTATATTTATATGTGGTAATGAAATGTAAATTACACAAAAATTCTATATTTACGTGTTTGCAAAAACACATATTTTCACGAGTTCAGTCTTTCGGCTATATATATATAAAGGTTATAAATCAAGTTTTGATCTACGAAGAACATAGAAACAAATAATCGCATATCATCATTTACGTTTAAAATCTGTAGCAGTTAGTGTAGTTCCATGTTTAAACCAATAAACTCTCATTTATACTTGACTTTTTAAAATAATGCTCTTATTTGAATGCATCTGCGAATATAAATCCGATTCGTACCACTCTCGTAGCCGGAAACACTTGTTTGTATTTCGGCGCAAAAATCAGAGAGCTTTTTTTCCGATGCAAGGGATAGGCTATTTTACCATAGTCGGAACCGGAAACTTTAATTAATGGAATGACATAAATTTAGTCCGACACCGAATGGTTCGATCGATGCGGGAATGTTTTGTTTCGGAGGTGAAGGACTTCCTAGTGGACAATTTTGAAATTTTACAATTCATGAAGAAAGAAGACCTAGGACGAGTTGTTTCACAGAATTTAATCAATTCATCAAATTTCAAAGTTAATTTTCAAGTTTATTTTATTTATGTCTATTCTTGAATATAGATTTTACAAATAATACAGTAGTTTACATTGCAGTACAGAAAAAATGTACATAATAAAGGTACAAAAAATAAAGAAAATAGGTTGATGAGGTAAAACTGTGTGTAGGTGATATTGTATGTTACGTGAACACCTCACTAGGAGAACCTGTGGTGAGGTGTTAACGTGTTTGTAATTAAATGTTACACGTATTTATGTGTTGTAGTAGAAAGTTAGTTTTTTTTTTTTTACAGACATTATATATATTCAAACATGCAAACACACATTTCTATGTGAGTGTATGTATTGTTGGATAATTCTTGGGAAAGGTGTATAAATATTTAATTTTTCTTATTATATTTTGGTTATGTTTGGTTCTGTGAAGGTTCTAATCAATTTCTGTTACTGGTTCATTGTGGGCCAGTTGTTTCGAAGAACTGAAATGCCAACAGAATTCACAGAATTGGAAAATTAAAAGTGAAATTAGATGAATTGTTAAAATTCTAACCGAGATTGATGAATTAACACATAAAACAACTAGAAGTTATGTTAAAGTTGCATGTTCGATATTTTGGCGATTTGTAGCTTAAATCATCGATTTATCCACTTTGACGTGAATTTGATCGCTAGCGCGTGGAAGATCGTTACATTAGATGGCGAATATTTTTTTTTAATGTGAAACCGCACAAGAGTACCAACTGCTCCCAACCGTCTGGGCCAGTTAGACAATGACATCCCTAATTGGGGTATGATGTGAGGCTGAAGGTAGAAGGGAGGGTAAAGAGATATGGAGGAGGAAAGTGTAGAAATACCTGGTTATTCAGATCTGGTCACCAAACACGGTAAAATATATTTCAAGCAACGTTTTAATATTGAATGCTGGTTTTACACTAGAGCGATACTGAGAGTATCTTCCACTCTGTAACTTGCCACATATTATTTGCTATCCGCACTTTTAAATCTGGTTTATTTTTTTTTCTCTCTTCTCATACTATGTAAATTTAAATGGAAAATTATATTGTCGCGCGTCGGACCTGGGGGGGTCCTGACTTACCCTCGGCCAGCTCAGAAGCGGGGCATGAGACGTCTCTCTCATAGTCAGGGTTCGGGGTCAGCGCGTGGCTCGAGAATCCATATCCCACCGTCTATACAAAACACTCCCATACGATTGTTATGCCCAAATGAAAGAGGTTAGGTTTTTATGAATTAGCATTGTATTTGAGCGGCTAAAGGACATTACATGGGTGAATAACAACAGTACACAGGTTATTACATCCTAAACTGGAATTATCAACAAGGGTTCCCTAATCTCTCTCTGGGAAATAATTAACAGCTCACTCTCTCTAGATCGGCAGGCAGCGTGGATGAATTTAGGTTATTAGCGGACACATTCAAGGGTAATAGGAAATGTAAGAGACTCACAGCATGGTGTTGTCGGGTATCCTGTTGATTTGCAGGACTGAGCGCCGTGTCTCAAACAAACGGTGCCAGCCTGTCGATGTTCAAAGCGCCATTTCCGTACGTTATTGCTTTCGACGGAGCGGTGCAAATTGGGAACGCGGGAGCCGAAACGAACACACGTCCAGCCTGGTCAGAGGTCGGCGCGCGAGCGGGGGGACGGGGCGTAGGGTCGCCGGGGGTGGGGGAACTGTAGCGGATGTATTGCGCGTTCTTCACTACGTTTGGTCTAGCAACTAATTTGAATAATTCCCGCTCTCAGGCTGGCAACTGTAGGATCTTTTGCGGCTAAAATCTGTTATATGACACCTCCCCCCGCGCTCGTAAAAAAGGCGACGTGGTAATGGAGCATCAGGGTTAAAAGATCCTCTATGTGCCTCCCTTGGGGTTTTTTTTGACAAAACAAGAGTTGCCCTTAGTTTGAGAGACTTGGATGGCCAGAGAGATGCCTAGCTAAAACATAATGACTAGCTTATGCCATAGGCTAGGTAACAATATTTGTGGGGAGAAATGAGGAAGGGTACATAGCATGTTTGGAGCAAATAAATTTTGGGGAGAGAGCAGGTGTGGAAACAACAAGTAAAATTATGCAATTTGAAAACAATAGACATGGTTATGCAATTGAACGACAAAAGACAAAATTATGCAATTGAAAGACAAAAGGGCATGGTTATGCAATTGAAAAAACAATAGACAACATTATACAATTGAAAGACAAAAGGGCATGGTTATGCAATTGAAAAAACAATAGACAACATTATACAATTGAAAGACAAAAGGGCATGGTTATGCAATTGAAAAAACAATAGACAACATTATACAATTGAAAAAAAACAAAAGACGGAATGTTAAGGTGTGATTCTAGGGTTTCATTGGTCTGGAAGCTAAGTTTGCGTTGCGTTGGTTTTTTGGTTTCGAAGAGTTGCGAAGGAAACGAGATTTCACTGACTCTAAAAGATTACATTATCACTGTAATCTGACCCATTGAGATAACACTCAGGAGTACACTTAGGTCTTGGAAAAAAAAACACTTTGCTTCGTTGTGGGCGTTGATGTTTGCGAAGTGGGGCTGTGGTTTGCGGGGCTGCGGCTATGGTTACAGTGGTCATTGGAGAGAGTAGTCCAGGTTCCGTAGTTATGCCAGTACGAGTCCTATGTGCTATTATGGTGGGCACGGATCGTATGTGTTGGTTATCGGAGCATAATGTAGCTCAGGATAACTTTTTAGAGATGCGCAGTTTGTGTTTACTGGAGGGGCAAAGGGTAATTATGTTTCACCCATGACCTGGTATGTGTCACTGCATGACAGAGCAAGAGACGGTATAACTGGCATTGGCATTGAGGGCAAGAAATTTGAACTCCGGGACTAGCGTGTCCGAAAGGTAGTTCAGAGTGTCATAAAGTATAGTGGGACAACTCGGCTTGCAGTGGTGAGACAAACGTCATACATATGATTAGTATTGTCTGAGCTTTCAGGAACAAGATGGAACAAGTGTGTAGCGAGTAGTAGTCGAGGGACCTTTGTAACCACAGCGCAGGCTGCTAGGAGGTGAGGCTCAGCTTGGCTGCCGGAGATGACATCCGCCTGGGCTTCTTTTTAAATCCGGGGGGAATTATTATTAAGGCAAATTTCTTGAAGTTTACCTGCCTAGGGACCAATGAAGAAAAGTTTGGAGAGAAACAAAATGTGTCCAGAAAAAATAAACAAACGAGGTTTAGCTGCCGGTCCGGAGAGTGACGAAGAGTGTGAGAGAGAGGTAGAGAGAGGTTCCTAACTAGTTTTGATTACATAAACATTATCCTTTATTAGGATGACTTGGTGTTTGCCGAATGACAAACTGTCTTGGTTGAAAAACAACCGGCCTTCTTTGGCCTATGTTAACATACAGGTGGTAACATTTTCGTAGGATTTCAAAGAACAAGACAAAAAAATTCGTGAACGAGTCACGGCAACAGCAGGGAAACTAATTCATGAATAAAGGTTGTCAGAAAAGACAGACGATACGCCAAGTGCGTATCATACATATTCAAAATTCATGAATGTGTTTCGTTGAGGAGAGAAAAAAAAATGACAACATACGTGAAAGGTGAGGTAGGAAGCCTGTTGGTGACCGGAACAATTACCGATTCGAACTCGAAATGAGGGCGAAATATGGTCGACAACAGATTTTCCACTTCATACATATTGCCTGAGGGCATGGGGTGGGGAGGGGGAGGAAAAAGGACGGGAATTGAGTTACGAAATTTGCTAGAGACTGGACTAATTTCCAATTCAACCTCTATGTGAGAGTGAAACATATTCAACCAGCAGATTTCCTGACTCTTTACATTTTAATAAAGTGGATTAATTTTTAAAACGCATTAGAATACACATTGTACTAAAGAGGCTAATCTTTTGCGTGTATTTGGCAAAAGATTAGGGGTCGTTTTAAACTTCTACATGATTGTGAGAAAAGACAGACCCTAGTTCCAATTTCACAAACCTGGGATTCTTCTTATTCGTTTCCCAGACGACGAGTTTAGTGGTTTTGTGCCCATCGATTAACTCCTGCGGCACTATGCCCCATAATTGACAGTGAAGCTGAAAACTAGTCCTTTTGGGATAGTAGATATTCCTGGGCTTCTTTTTTTTGGAAAGCAGCAAAAACAGGAAGTCCACGGGCATTGGCGTTGAACAAAGAGGCTTCTGTGAAATACTTACGTAGTTCACATATAAAGGTTTGATATTATTTCGTTCGCACGATTCATGGTGAGTATTGTAACGTCTTCACGTATAGTGTACAAGTATGCAGTATATGCAAGGTACAACTCAATTATAGACAGAAGTCAAGGAGTGTAAAAACAGTTCCTTAAAGGAGATGACGATGTCGATATTATGTCGTTCACACGAATCACGGTAAGTATTATTATTACGTCTCCACGTCTCGTGTACAGGGTTGTACACAATTATACACAAAAGCGGTTCTCATGACATGTTAATGACACACGACCAAATTATACACAAGGGCGGTACTCATGGCAAATTAATGTCACACGACCAAATTATACACAAAGGCGGTACTCATGGCAAGTTAATGTCACACGACCAGATTATACACAAAGGCGGTACTCATGGCAAATTAATGTCACACGACCAAATTATAACACATGGTTATAAGTATTAAGTAATTGTAACGAACTTCTCGTGTAGTGGTGGATTTTGTAAGGATCTCTCCTATCGCGTGACAATTTTTACATTTAAATATAATTCAACAAAAGCTAGCAGTATCATTTGATACTGTTTGCAAAGATTTGTTAGATTGACTAACTCCGTAGCCTGGAGGGGCGTACGATGGAACAATAGAGAAGATAAACAATTTTAATGTTACTTCATTGTGTTACAAGGTGCAAGATGATGGTAGAAGGTATTTCTACTTACATCGAGCGATGGGTGGGAACAGGCCCATAATGGCTTTACATACTGTTCGTTGTAGCGTGCAATTGGGTTGCAAACACTTGGTTAAATGGTGAGACAAAGGTTGGGTGTTTATATTATGCAACGATGATCGAACAAAGTCCTGTTGATTTACGTTGTGATATAATTATTTGCGTTCGAAGATCAGGATAACCGTAAGGTTTTACTAACCTGTCCCGTAGGGTTGAAACGTGAGGTACGAGACATACGTGACGTAACAGTAGAGAAAAGAAAATCGAGATCTCGTCATACAATAAAAGACCTTAATGGGTTTTACATACTTTTAGTTGAAGCGAGTCCAGTTATTTGTATGTGGTTTTATAGGACCGACATTTGGTTTTCTTTTATAAATACAATTTCCCAAAATGGATGTGTCAAAATCCTATTTTTGGTAAATGTGAGCTTGGGTAGGACGCCATCAATTTTTGAAAGGAAAAAATTGAAAAAAATGAAAAAAAAAATTATATACATACAAAGAAGACAATTATGTGATTAATTGCTACTTGGTTCTTGCCTTTGAGACCACTATAGGGTTTTACATACTCAAGGTAACGTTGAATTGGACAAGAAAGAATTAATGGCTGTACTTGACAGGTTTTCTTTTTTTTTTTAAAAAAAAAAAAAGGGTCGGTATTTAACACTTTGGAATTTACAAAATCCGAACTCTTTTGGATGGCACTCTTATGAGTGATTACCAATCGTTATTTTACAAGGAACAAAAACAAAAGTGGGGTGGTTCTTTCTAACACGACGAAGGGAACAAAAATGAAACGAAAATGGGGTGACATGACATAAACATTGCATAGTGTAGAAGTTGAGGAGCAAAAGCGGGTTCGCGACTTCCCGGCGATTGTAACTCGAAGACGTGTCTCTATTCTAAAATGATCAGTTTCAGAACAGGTGAGAAAATAAAACGTAAAAAGGGAGAAAACGATTGTCGTGAGGGAAAGAACGTTATTACAGGAATAATATTTCATGGTCATAATATGTTAATATACATTCATTTACAAAGGTGGGTTAAACTCGTTTTTGACGAATAGGTTGACATGTAGTTGACACTTTACACGCCTAATTATGGTAAGACTTCATAGCTTACAATAGTTTGTGATAATACACAGTGGGTTAGTTTAAAGTTGCTGGGGTGGTGGGGGAGTTTCAACTGTCTCCTCACTTCCAGACTTTACAATGTCCTTAATATGGTAATTACCAGTATGTTTGCCAGAGGAGTCGGACAGGTAGTAAACTAAGTCCGATATTTTTCTTACAACCTTGGCCTTGACAAAACGGGGTGCCAGCTTGGCAGAGAAGTACAGGGCTCCTTGAGAGAGGGTGTTATTCCTTCTCCAGACAACATCGCCTACATTAAAAGTGATGTGTTTCCTACGTAGGTTATATCTGTCCGCACTTTTTTGGTGGGCCAGCAATAGGGCATCAGTAACTTCACTATAAATGGCAGTAAGTTCTTCCAAACGATGAGCGTAATCAACGGCAGGATTGCTTGTGGAGGTGGTTGACGTGGGGAAATTCGTGTTCCAGTGCAATGAACCATGTACCACCTGTTCCATACCGTGTTTTAAAAAGAAGGGGGTGTAACCAGTGGTTAGGTTAACAGTGTTATTCATGGCAGCTTGAATTTTATCTAAATTCTTACACCAATTACGTTGGTCTTTGTCAACCAAAATGGCCAGAGCTGTGTTAATAGTCTGGTTATACCTTTCGACAGTGTTATTTTGGGGAGTGTACAAGGTATTATAATAAATATCTTTAATCCCGTATTTAGCAAGGAAATCTTTAAATTCCTGTGCTATAAACTGTTTTCCGTTGTCAACTATTACGGTTTTGGGTGTTCCGTAGGGTATGAAAATGTGTTTTTCCACAAGTTTGACAATGGCGGCAGCGTTGGCTCTTTTTAAGGGGAAGATCCAACAAAATTTGGTAAAGATATCCACAATGCTGAGTATATGCATGTGTCCAGAATAACTTCTGGGAAAAGGTCCGACGAGGTCCATAGATAACGATTGGAGGGGTCTATCAGCACGTTTGGGTTTTCCCATTAGGCCGGCAGGGGGTGCCGTACTATGTTTGTAAGCTTTACATGTTTCACATTTGGAGATGTAGTTGCGAACTTGCTTGAAAAGACCAGGCCAGTAATACTTCAAGGAAATCTTTTTATACGTCTTGAAGGTTCCTGGGTGTATAGAGTCGGGGGCACTATGATTGTTGATGATTACTTGTTTTCTCTTTTCGAGGGGCACAACGAGTTTCCAAGAGTAATCTTCGAGGATGGACAGTGGGGCCTTACAATTGCGATATAGTTGTCCTTCTTTTATAATAAAATTGGGAAACTTTTGTTGATTGTTTTTGCACCCTTCATAGATTTTGAGATACCATTCATCTTTTGTGGATGGGGTAGAGGCAATTGTGTCGATGTTTAATGCGGCAAGTTCAATTCTTGACAGGGCATCTGGGACAATATTGTCCGCACCTTTACGGTGGATGACATCGAAAGTGTATTGGGACAAACGAGAAGCCCAGCGAGCGAGTCTGCCGGAGGGATTACTTAGAGAGATCAACCATTTCAAACTACTATGGTCTGTGACTACAGTAAATTTGCTACCGTCTATGTAACCGCGGAAATGGTGAACAGAATCCAATACTGCCAGTAACTCTTTTTCGGTGATTCCGTAATTTTTCTCGTGTTTATTCAAGGTGCGGGAAAAATAGGCTACAGGGTGTTCGCCATCGGGGAATTCCTGAGTTAGGACTCCACCGATCCCTACGTTAGAAGCATCCGTGTGGAGGGTAAAAGGTAGTTCAAAATTAGGACAATTCAGGACAGGGGCTGTTTGAAGAGCATTTTTTAAAGTCGTAAAAGCTTCTTCGGCTTCAGTAGACCAACGAAAGTTGCTGATACCTTTACGGATACCAGTAATTTTGTTTAATGGGGCCGAAATAGTGGAAAAGTCTTTAATGAATCTCCTATAGTAACCTGTAAGTCCAAGGAAACCTTTGACTTCTTTCGCGTTTTTGGGTCGGGGGAAATTTGCCATTGCTTCCACCTTAGTAGGATCTGTTCTCAGACCTTTTTCGTCGACAATGAATCCCAAATAACGCAGGCGAGACTTACAAAATTCAGACTTCTTTAAATTGATGGTTAAACCAGCAAATTTAAGTTGTTGAAAAACTTTTTCCAGCATTAACAGGTGTTTTTCGAAGGTGTCACTAACGATGATGAGATCATCAAGGTAGCAGAATAGGTTGTTGTCAACTTCAGGGCCGAATAGTTTGTCCATCAGCCTCTGTAGTTCGGCGGGGCTATTTTTTAGACCAAAAGGTAGCCTTTTAAAGTGGAACATTCCCCTACCAGGTACAACAAAAGCAGTTTTTTCGCAGGATTCCGCATCTAAAGGTATTTGCCAGAAAGCTTTGCTTAGATCAATGGAAGAAATGAATTTGGCGTTGCGTAATTTGTCTAAAGTTGCGTGCACGAAAGGCAGTGGGTACGCGTCGGCTTCAGTGCAAGAGTTCAATCGTCTACTGTCGAGGCAAAAGCGTGCAGAGCCGTCTTTTTTTGAAACCAAAAGGGTTGGGTTGGTCCAAGCACTTCTGCTGGGAACTACCACTCCCATTTTTAACATTTCATCAAGTTCATTTTCTAAAAGTTTCAATTTTTGGGGGGCTAAATTGTAGTAGCGTTGCTTGATTGGTGGGCCGTTGGTTTTAATGTGGTGTTTTACCAAATTAGTTAAACCCAGTCCGCATTTTTCGAAAGATATTGATTCAAATTTGTTGATCATTTCCTTTAATTGGAGAGCCTGGTCAGTGCTTAGGTTTTCGTGAGGTATTATTGTTCGAATCTCACCAACTTGAGCGACCGGAGGTTTTTGGCCAAGAGTATTAAATACTTGTGGAGCAACGTTAAAAGCCTTCCAGAAGTCAACGCCAAGGATGAAATTCTGGGATATAGAGGGTACTATTAGAAAGTTAATTGTAACTGTGTTATTGTTACATTTAATTGGTAATGACAGAGTACCGATGACTGTCTGGGGAGCATTGTCCGCAGTTGTCACGAGTGTAGGTTTGGAAAAAACTTTAAAACCGTTGTTAACAAAAGGCAGGTGGGCATTGTTGCCAAGGCAACTAACAGATGCACCACTATCTAGTAGTCCAGAGAAGGGGACATTGTTAACGGAGAAAAGGGCATAAGGTCTTCCATCTTTAGCTTGTTTGCAACAAACCGAAGAAACATTTAAGGTCTGGTTAAAATATTTAATGTGTGATAACCAATCAGTCCATTCCTTAGACCTTGGTACAGAATGAATACCTGAGAGGTTATTATTTAGTTTTTTGGTTTTCTCGCATGAAAATTCGGTGGGGGTTTAGAGAAATCCACTTGAGGTTTAACAAAGTGAGGGTCTTGCAACCTTTCCATGTTATTTCTTGTTTTTTTGAAAATTTCACGCAGTTCGTCGCGTGGAGGAGAACGATCCCTGGAGCGATGTCTCTTTAAGGTTCTGGGTTCTTTAGCTTCCAGAAATTTGGCCTGCTTGAAACAAGTGGTAGCTAGGTGACCTACTTTTTTGCAAAAGGAGCAAACTTTTTGTTGTCAAATTCTGGTTTTAATCCAGAAGGACGGCTTGGTACAGTGATATTGTCCGTGGTGGTTTTGTTGTTTTTCCTGTCTTGGTGGGATTCCAAAATGAGGCAAACTTCGTTTAAATGGGCCAACGACACAATTTTCTGTGAGGTGATAATGTTTTCATATCTTTGTAGGAGGCCATCAGTTATAACTGGTAATAATTCGGCTTCCGAGACAGGGTGGGAAAGTTTGATGTTGATGGATTCGGCCCTCTCTATGAATGTTGCCACAGTTTCGTTTACTACTTGTTTAATGGATAGTAACGATAATTTAATTCTGTGTTGGGCCTCTGATTTGCCGAAGCTAGTGATCAGGGCTGATCTGAGTTTATTCCAGTCCTTGCATTTTGATTTTTGTATTCGGTGCCACGGGATTAATTCTGGAGATATTAGTTCTATAAAGTTTTTCTGCAGCACGTCAAATGGAACATTTTTAATTGAGGCCGTTTCTTCGATTCGGTCAATGAAATCCAGTACATCAGAAACACCGTTATATTTGATCTTCCAAGGAGTGAGATCGTATGTTTTTTCTTGTGCCGTGATGGGTGCATTGTCTTGTTTTACTGTAACATGTGTCCTGGTTTCTTTGTTAGAAACGGGGATTTCCAAAGCTGGGGTATTGGGTGCCTTGACTTCATTTGCAACGGATAGGTTTATTTTCCTGATGAACTTTTTGTTAAATAACAAAGCGTATGCTTTCAATGCTGACTTTGATTTGTTTAGTGGTGATATTCCTCTGTCTTTTAAGACGGCTTGTAGGTGCACTTTGGATAAGTTGTGTACATTGGGAATGACACCCATGTCCGAAGATGTAGCCATTTGATTGGAATTCATTGTTAAAAATGGTTTAAAAAAGGAAAAAAAAAACTCCGAAATTCTTCTAAGTCTTTTTGAAGAAAATTTGGCCAGGGGGACACTTTAGGATTTGCATTATTTAATTTTTGTGGGCACTATTCGCACTTATATTCACTGCACTCGAGGAAAGGCACGAAAAAGGCACAAAAAACAGCACTTTAGAAGCGAAAAAACACTTTTGATGGAAAGATTTTATATTTGCTTCATTTACTGGCACTAAATCGTGAGATTGAACACACGTTCTTATTATTGCGTCGAGAAAGCACTTCTTTGCAAAAAAACACTGCACTTCTGAAGTTAATTTCAAACAATTCACTTAAAATCACTTTTATAACAGTCAATGCTGAAAAAAGAATATGGACAAACACCGTACCTATATAATTAATCGGGATAAAGAATTACTTGTGTTTTACAGGTTGTAGCTGATATACTTTTTAGAAATCAGCTTCGATGGGCCGTTGGGTGTATTGTGCTTTTTTTAAAAAAAATCACTTCCGGTGTAAAAATTGGCTTCACAGTTCTAAATCCTGACTGTTATTATTACGGTGCAATTTATGCCGAAATTAAAACAGTGGGTTTGTTTTGTTAAACAAAGAATACAGAATCTATGTTATTGAAAAAAACAAAAACATTATGTTCGAACTTTCGTTATCACAGCATTTGGCGGGAATTTCGCGCGTCTCTTTTATTCGTTCGAGAAGATTCTTACCGTTATTTTTCGCGGCAAAAAGCGCTTAGCAACAAACAAAGTCACGACAGGATTGCGTGCATTTCTTATTTATTCGAGAAACTTCCACCGTAGTTTTTGCGGCAAAAATGCTCTTGGCACAAAATTGCATAGTACATGTTTTCAAATTGGGGACAATCGTAAAGGTAATTCTGTGCAGTCGGGAAGGATATGTTTAAAAAAAAAATTCTGCCCCTAAGTTGGTCGCCAGTGTCGCGCGTCGGACCTGGGGGGGTCCTGACTTACCCTCGGCCAGCTCAGAAGCGGGGCATGAGACGTCTCTCTCATAGTCAGGGTTCGGGGTCAGCGCGTGGCTCGAGAATCCATATCCCACCGTCTATACAAAACACTCCCATACGATTGTTATGCCCAAATGAAAGAGGTTAGGTTTTTATGAATTAGCATTGTATTTGAGCGGCTAAAGGACATTACATGGGTGAATAACAACAGTACACAGGTTATTACATCCTAAACTGGAATTATCAACAAGGGTTCCCTAATCTCTCTCTGGGAAATAATTAACAGCTCACTCTCTCTAGATCGGCAGGCAGCGTGGATGAATTTAGGTTATTAGCGGACACATTCAAGGGTAATAGGAAATGTAAGAGACTCACAGCATGGTGTTGTCGGGTATCCTGTTGATTTGCAGGACTGAGCGCCGTGTCTCAAACAAACGGTGCCAGCCTGTCGATGTTCAAAGCGCCATTTCCGTACGTTATTGCTTTCGACGGAGCGGTGCAAATTGGGAACGCGGGAGCCGAAACGAACACACGTCCAGCCTGGTCAGAGGTCGGCGCGCGAGCGGGGGGACGGGGCGTAGGGTCGCCGGGGGTGGGGGAACTGTAGCGGATGTATTGCGCGTTCTTCACTACGTTTGGTCTAGCAACTAATTTGAATAATTCCCGCTCTCAGGCTGGCAACTGTAGGATCTTTTGCGGCTAAAATCTGTTATATGACAATATGTACCATGTATTATGTCAATTTTAAAGTTTTTTTGTTATTGTTGTTATTTAAGCATTACAAAACTATTGTTGTCACTATACTATGAACTTAAATCTTGTAAAATATTTATCATGTAAGAACCCATCAGGGCGTTTAAATTAACAAATATATTTCTTAAATTATTTTAAGTTATGAAATCAAACATATTAATAGGATCAATTTTTTTTGCACACGCCGGGATTAGAACCCGCGTCCTCCGGATTACTAGTCGAGAGCTCAACCCCTCATCAATTTTATTTTTGAGAGAAAAATAACTGCATAAAACAAATTTTAGTACATCAAAGAATGAAATACGGCATCTACGGATTTCAAAAAACTAAAATAGTAATATTTGTGTATTTGGTATTCCAAAAATAAAATATGTTTTCTTTGTCATTATTTGTTTATGTGTCACTAAGAATTTTATGGATTTTTTTTTGGTTTTCGAAGTCTAATATTGTGAATATTGTTTCGTGTATCCTTTTCCGTTGGCTTTCCCATGAGTATCGATTTAGATTGCAAAAACTAAAACTAAAATCTAGTTCGTTAGTTTAGTTACCCAATTGAAAAAAGCTTGATTGCCGAATAGCAAAAAATAAGGCGTCTTTCGTTCCCTCGTGATAAGTTTTTCGGGTCATGTTTTAAGACATGATAACATTTGAATATTTTTAAATTATCCAAAATGAATATTGTTTAAACCGGCGACCGTCACCCCCGCATAAGGGAAGTCACAAATTTACATTTTGTTATTATTTCTGTACGCATCGGTGCGCGAATTATTATCTGCGATTTTATTTTGACAGAATGCGATTCTCTGTCATAGGGCAACACGCTGTGTCAGTTAAAATAACCGAAAAGTTTTGACATATTGCAAATTACGATAAAATTATGCGTGGCCCTCCACTGGGGAATATTTAAATTATTTTACAAAACAAATTACAATGCTGATAATAACAGAAGAAGGTTGGCTGGCATCGTAATTAGGATACTCAATAGAAGTATCTGTCTTTTGTATATATTATTCTGATCGTATATAAAATTGATTTTTGGTCAGAGACACGAACGGGACCCAGTCCAATTTTATTATTTACTAGTTGAAGTCCCCGGCGTTGCCCCGGCTTTATTCAGGGTTTTTAGAAATCACATGTTAACTTAAATTTTTCTCTTATTTTGGACGACAAGTGTGCAAAACGTAAAAATTCTGCTTTAGTGGCTAGGAAAAAGAGATGAGAGTGGTGTTTCGATATTTTATGTTAAAAGTAACCTTCCTCTTATTTTGGAAATCAAGAGTGCGAAATTTCATCAATCTCGGAATAAAACTGTGGATTTGTATAAATACAATGTCAGTCAACAATATTATTGACACTCTTCTTTGTTATACTTGTAGATTAATGGAATTCAGCAAAATCTAAAAAAAACATCGGATGTCACCGATTGATTTAAAAAAAATAAAATTAGTTTCGAGTGGGTGGTTGGAGAAAAGAGAGTCATTTAAATATAGAATAGAAAGCAAGAAGAATGTTTAGGTAAACATTGTACTATCAAGTTAATGTTTAACTTTTCTTGCTCTTATTTTGGATGTAAGATGTAACACCAGGTACCTGAAGGATTTTAAGCTGCGATTTTGAGCATATTTAGAGTGAAAAACATAAATGTCATTTTACTGTCCGATGATATTTTTTGATGATCACACTGCAACACGCGCAAAGAGACAACGTGATACACGCTCTCTCTCCTCTGTTATCCTGCTGCTGGAATGAGACGGAGTGCATATAACGTGACCCGCTAGGTTTTACCCAACAAAAATTTGGTTTTAAAAGAAAAATATATCATCGGACAGCAAAATGACAACTATATTTATACTCCAAATATGCTCAGGACTCGTAGGTTAAAATAATTAGAGGACAAGCTGAAACACATTGTGTATTAGTAAAAATCCGAAATCAATCTTTTTAAGGTTTCTTAAAATGTACACAAGAGCAACTCGTTAGCTTTTATTTAAGGTTATTTGGAAAAAAATATACTTTTCAGTATATATTTTTCATCCGACGCTATCGAAATTTGTGGGCTGAATTAAAAAATTTTACCCCATCGTAAAACCGAAACTGGGTAAAACAGAAGACTATATATGACTATGACAAAGTCTTCGAACACTCCATACTACATGTCTTCATTTTGTGTCAAATGGTATGTTGGTAAGTTAGTTATTCAAGTTAATTATTTAAAGTGTTAAGTTATTCCGCTACTACGCAAAGCTGATGAGAGAAGTGTATCAAGTTGGCCCTTTAATTAGCCAAAATAATACATGAAATGATATTAATTTCCAATAACAAACAAATTGATCATCTTCCAGTTCAATTTAGTATTCTCATTTAAAACATTACTTCCTGGAAAGCTTTTATCCCCGCTGAGAAATGAAACGATCAATTATGAAGGCGAAAGCAAAAGTGATCCTGGTATATCTAAAACTGAGCCTGCTACAAACCGAGGAACTGATTGAGATATACTTCGTTAATTGCTTTTAATCTGACGGTCTAAAAACAAGATAAAGTAAACACAATTCTAATTTACCGAACAAAGGGGATGGGAGGAACTGCGTCTAATTTTCTTCTTATGTAAATATACGGTTATACAATCGGTCGGGAGGAATGTAGACTTGTGGAGGAGAAATCGAAAAGGACAAAATTGTCAAAACGTGACTTGTTCTTTTATTTATAAAGATTGTTTAGACGTATGTATGTTTTATTAGAAAATCAACAACATTAGAACGCATTTATTTGATGAGTTGGCTCCATGAGTCATTATTAATTATTATTTTTTTAATAACTTTTGGCCAATTCGGTGTCATTTACCATTTAGTAGAATAGAAGAGTAAATATTTGTACATTGAAGTTAAAAAAAATGTTTGGCTAATGAAACGCACACACTTTGTAGTTAGACATTTTTGCCAGTTTTATTTATCGTTAAAAATTATTGGTTGAATATTTAAAAGGCTTTACTTTAAAGACAACACAAGGTAAATTGCCATATAGAATTCATCTGTTGTTACATAAAATAGAATTCATCTACTGTTACATAAAATAGAATTCATCTATTGTTACATAACATAAAATTCATCTATTCATCTTTTAGAATATTAAATCGTTAAAAATAACTTTAACTCGTTTTATTCAACATAATTCTGTATATATATATGTATAAGTAAAATATAAAATGCCACTGTGGACTTTTGTGCCATTTGAAGGTTAAGGATCTTAACATTCGAACTTTTCAGTGCGTGCTTACATATTTATGGTAAATTTAAAAATAAATGAATATTATTCAGACGCATGCACTGAATAGTTCGATGTCAAGATCCTTAAGGTCCAAATTGAACACAAGTCCAGTTCTTCGACAAACTTCACTGCTGTCCCCAACTACAAGTAGAATCAATATTTTAAATATAAATCCCCTCATTTTGGTAACAATGATATAGTGTGTTTTAATAAGATTTCTTTAATTGACTGTGTACGTAATTCCACCACTAACAAGGCAAAAAATGTTTATCAGCTTAACTTTATAAATTGCTCTTGAAAAACTGTTCACCTTTATTGCTAGAGCAAGTAATTAATCAACAATTATATTGAACCGTTTGATTTAAATAATAACGCTTTAAGTGGTATTGGAGTACAGATACGTACATTTCAAGCTCTCCTCTTCATTTGCAGTATTGACTCAGCTCAGCTATTGGAATCCCATTTCAAAGGAACACTAAACTTTTAATTGGCTTTCAAATCGTCTTTCCATTGTACCACTCCAATAACGTATACACAAATAGTTGAATCGACTAACGACTGACACTAGGGCCAGCTAATCACGGTTCTTATAATCATCGCTAATCTAATTGGCAATCGGAGATACGTTACGGTCGAAACTGATCCCTGATTAGGAAAAGTCAATCAAGATCCTTTGCGGAATGGAGGTCTATAAATACATTGAGCTGGGTAGTTAATGTAGACATTTTAGACAGCGGGAAGGAAGTATTTTTACTTACCCAATTAATTGAAAACATGTATAAATACGTATTGCGACATATTCATTACCAAAGATACGAAGGTGTTCGAAAATCAAAAAATGGTTATTCACGTAACAGGGATTTGAACCGCCAGCAGACAACTACTTTCTTACACAAATAATTTTACTTCCTCAATAATTGCAAGCTCACTTTACGGTGTCATTTTAACTAAAATAAAAATATTTATATTTTTTTATAAATTTCAATAAAAATATAAATTTTTATTTTAAAATATTTATCCTGAAGAAGAAACCATTGGTTTTGAAGCTTGTCGATTATTTTTATTGTATGTCAATATATACCTACACTTTGTGTAGGTAACCCATGTACATGGGATTATGGTAATATCCATAATCTTAGAACTTATACAATTTTTTTTTTCTCTAAGTGTATTTTATTTCTGCTTTATTGTGGGCTATCAACTTGTCCATGGTTTATAATTAGGATTGTTTAAAAAATATATTTTTTTAATAATAGAATACTTTAAATAAACTATGACACCAGTCATACATTGGCCACCGAAAAGCGCAAATTGAAATAACAATGCGCAGAAAAGTAAAGTTAACTTAAGTAAGGCAAAGGTTTGCTGCGCTTGTCCATTGTAGGACTTTTCAGCATCTGATTTTTGGTTCTTAAATACGAATCGCATGGTGTAGCGACGCTAAAATTGAGTGCGGTTGGTAAATTATACTACATTTAAAAAAACATATAACTGAAAAGTGTAACAAAATATAAAATTTTGGTAACAAAGCCGAACTTTTGTTTACCGGATTTGTGATATTTAGTTAAGGCGATGCACTACGTCGTGTAATATTTTAAATTAAATAACAAACCTTACGTAGATGGCGATAAGGTTTAAATTCCCGCTTAACACCATCCGCCTGTTTTGATTTATGCAAGAAAAAAACATGGCCAAAAAGTGCCCTTTATTTTATTTTGTAGATGTTCAGGCATAAATATTTAATTTTTTTTCGATCATTTTATAAATAACTTAATTTGCCACATAATACAATAAAATCATAACCGAAAATGGGTGCGTAAGTAGGAGATTTTTAACTTTAATGCAGTTTTCATAGGCCTTTACATTATTTTTTTCTGGGCTTATAAAAAGACTCATCTAAAAAATACTCGATTATTTTGAAGGCCAAGATGTATTCTACTCGCAGTAATTAATTAAAGCATCTGAAACATTTCTAGGCGACCAAATTTTCAAACCAAAAACACATGATTTTGCATTACTACGTATGGCATCGCCTTGAGGGTTTTACGCAGCCAGCAATTTGCGCCCCATAGTAAATAGGACTATTAATTTACAATGACCGAATGGTGATATTATAATGCGACTTGCCTGTATACTGTCAGATTCATTTATTGACAAATTACCGAGAGCGTGACGGTTGGTTTGTTCTCCTTTCCCTGATTGGCTCATCTATAAATTTGAATATCTACAGTACCTATAAATATTTGTACTTGCCAATACCCATCTTTTCGTGTTGGTGGGGATCAACAATTAAGTGTTTCATTAAAATTTTTACTTAGATTTAATTATCTTCCGGTCTATTTATTATTGAAACTGTTTTCCCATCTAAGAACACAATAAAATGAAAACAAGTTGGTGTATTTAATTATTGATACCTATCTACCTTATTTGACAATAACAACATATATGATCTAAAATCTTTTAATAACGCAATGTTGTCTTTCAATTATTTGTTTTGAATTATTGTATACAATCATTTTGCGCTACATTTTGTTAATAATAAGGACATGGAGTTTCATTAAAAATCTTGTTAAAAAACACATGATGTCCAATTACTAGTATCAGTCCGCATGTTTTTGTTGCATCTCGATATCCAATTCTTTTTCAAGCCCGTGACGTAGCCAGTAAAGTTCGATAACAAGGAGATCCCCTAACGACTTGATAATAACGACCCGGTCGTGAAAAACTTGCACCATGAAGTGAACAATGCACCTTGCACGGTATATAAAATCTGCAACTAAGAGGTGGGGAATCTTTTGCTTTCAATAAAGTGGAGAACTTATGTAAAAGCTGCTTCGAGCTTAGAATTAACTGGAAGTGAAAACTTTTTTGGAATTGAAAGGTTTTTAGTAGCAAAGAAGTTAAATGTACACAAACTGCTTACACACGTACACCCTATGTAAACGAAAAATTTCTTTGCTTTATTACCTTTGACGGCATTCACTTAGTTAGTTAGTACATTTAATAGTTAGTACCTATTATTAAATCTGTGAATCGAAGAAAAATATTATGTTTTATTTTTTGGAATAACTTAATGAGTAAAACCTCAAATTTTAATATTTAATTTATTGAAGACAATATAAGCTATTCCTAAACGAATATCAGAAACAGAAAAATCATAAAAAGATAGGTTACATCTAGGACTCGAAACCAAGACCCTTGGCTTGCCGGGGAACCGCTCTACCAACTGAGCTAATGGTACCCTACCTCCTTCGGTCATATTTAACTGTATCGTACTTCAAATACGAACTACCGACATTGCTTTCATTTTTCTCACCGCAAGGCAAGGGTACCGGGTTCGAGTCTTAGACGTGACCTATCTTTTCCAGCTTTACTACTATAACAAAAAATCTCAACTTTTTTCTGTTACCTCACGAACCGACAGAACCAAATTGTTTATTTTAAAGTATTTAACGTATATAAATTAGAAATTTAACTACTTCAATAATTGCAAATTCACTTTGGGGTGTCATTTTAATTTATATAAGATAAATAGCTTTGTATACACTACACTTTAATTTAAATAATCGATATGTTCCAAAACCAATGGTTTGAAATGGAAACCATTGGTTTTAAAACATGTCGATTCTTTTGATTAATAATTTTAATGGATAGGCATGCATAAAAAGTTATTTTTTTATTTAAATTAGAAATTGAACTGCCCTGTTTCTTTAGCATAATTAATTAAAAATGTTCTCCATCCCTTCATTCTCCCAGAACCGCCCCGGTTATGGGGCAATATGAACAGGATGTCTTGGATCCTCAAGTAATTTGCTGGATAATGACAGTGCACGCTACGTCAAGTTTCGCCGAGGATTTAATACGCGGGACTTATGCACGCCTCTTATTTCTCGTGCATGGTTGACGATGCTAAACTTTTCCGCCGCTCGAGTGTTAAGTGTGTTGGCTAGAATACTGTGAAGCGACAAATTTTGAGATACAGAATTATATTTTAAATGTCAGATTAACATTCTGTATTTTTAAACTTTGGTGTTTAGTTAGCGTAAGAGTTCCAGTTGTGACTGTTACCTATTTCTAAATATTTCATGTTTTCATTAAGAATTGAGTTGATATTAACTTTTTTAATAGTAAATTTTTTGATCTATTGACAATTTCTTTTTCTTCTTTCGTTGTAATTTGAGGTTGTGGCAGATAAAAAACATATATATTATAATAGTAATTATACAATGTGCGTACCGCTAAAACGCAGAAATGAGTCCCAGTACACTCAAGGGAGTTATATGGAGTGGTAGCCCTCTATCCCCCATCCACAAAGAATGTTCCCGTTTTTAGCTGAAGGGCGTGCTTTTGAAGATATAAGGGCTAAAGTTTCGCTCTCTAGAAATTTCTAGAACAGTCCAGAACATTTGAGAATATTTGAGAGCATTCAAAAACATTCCAGAACATCCCGGAACATTCTGAAATGTTTGGGAACAGTCTGGAACATTCGGGAATATCCCGGAGCATCCCATATAATAGTTAACTAAAAATAGGATTACAGGCCGTTTCGTGAAAAACTTTTTGTAAATTAATTAAATTCGTAATAAATATGTTGTATAAAACAAAGTTGCTATCCGCGTATATCTGTGCGCTCAGTTCTTCTAAATTGTGCAACAGAGTTTGATGGGGTTGTCACTGTCATTTAGAGAATTTTTTCCGAAAAAATTACATAGATAG
The DNA here is from genome assembly GCA_026573805.1 of Hesperophylax magnus. Taxonomy (NCBI): domain Eukaryota; kingdom Metazoa; phylum Arthropoda; class Insecta; order Trichoptera; family Limnephilidae; genus Hesperophylax; species Hesperophylax magnus. The sequence continues at coordinate 1,372,104 of JAIUSX010000055.1, forward strand.
GTATTATATTTATTGAAAGTAGAGAAAAGTCGAGCAACGCCGGGTACACGTCAGTTACTAAAATAATAATTCAGATGTGAGTCAACTAAATTGAAAACTTTTGTAAAAAATTGCTCAACCAGAATAAATTTTCAGACCAAACATTATCTTCCTCTAAATTATACTCAAAATCCAGAGAAAATGAAAAATAATAGAGGATTTGAAACTTTATCGAATTGCTTGACGATAATTTTAATCTAGTTTGGTACTGTGGGCTGTGGGTATACTTACTCATATTTGTAAGTCAAGGATAGTCTTCGCTTTGTTTCCCCACAAACCTTCGGTAATAATTAACGATATTCCGGGAAGGGTCCTAGCATTATATGAACTTGTTCTACGAGAAGTAGGCAGGGTACATAGCGGGAATTTCTTACGCTAGTTTAGAACCACATCCTTCACAAATCTCGAGGGTCTCGAGACTTGATTCTATGCCAAACATTTTACGCTTCCCGAGATTTCTGGTTAAACAACTAAACTGTTTACTTATTCAGAAAGCTTACTTCAACAGTTTAAGAATAGATACACTAAAACACAGGGCCTTGTGTAAGCACCTTATCGGTCTAGTAGATTTTAATTAATTTTCTGACTAAATGATGATTGAAAAATGTAGACCTAAAATGTTATCAAATTATCGCCAGCTCGCGTATTGCGTAGTAATACAGAATGTATATACAGAAGATGTTTACGACGTGGAAGACCAACCTGCTAAAAGTATTTATTCGTCATGTGAAGGAAGCCAATTGCAGACGATTTACGCCAGCATCGCAACAATAAACATTTGTGGCAGCCTACTCTTGCAACGAAGTTTTTAAATCGTTGCATTCTTATAAAATTAATGCTATATTTATAATCGTTTCAATTGACTGAATTGTATGTACTGAGTTGCATTGTTTGATGTTCATAAAAGGACTACAAAGGAGTGTACAGATATTAGCAATACAATATGCAATGAAACAAGGGTTGTGACAATTTACCATAGTGTTCAGTTGCTGTGCGCACTGAACGGGCATGAATACTATTGTAATTTGTTGCATTGCATGTTGCGTTGCTAATATCTGTACGTGGATTTACATTATTCCTTCGTTTTAATAACGGTGCAATATCAGAAACGACCATGTAGGGCAATCGCTTTTGGCATCGTATTGTTAATAATTAATATGTGAACAAGATGGTGGGAAAACTAACAACAACTAATTTACAAGGATACTTAAGTCTGGTTAATTTAACACCCTCGTTACAAAACATAGTGAATCTGAAGGAAACTTAACTATGATAATACTCATACTCTAGGGTGTTACCATAAAAATATTAAATAATTATAAGCAATAATTAGTATAATTAATTATTTGTTATCCTTTATGCTATGTATAAAACCTTGTCTTATAAACATTAGTTTATCATTAAAGAATAATAATATTTGACAAGTCAAAAATATTTCACCAATAAATGAAGATATTATATCTAGTGAGAAATTTAGCACTAACAAAGCCTTTCCTACAAAAATAAAGTTGTTTACATGTGGAAAAAATATAATAAGCAGTAATTGTTGATTAGGGTACTAGTACATATTGAATCATTTGGCGGGTTGGAAAAAAGCCGACATAGCTCAGTGGTTTCAGAGCACCTGACCGGACATCAGAAGGAACGGGTTCAATTCCCGTTGGCGGCATTTATTTTTACTCAGGAGATATTTTCAATTTGTATTGATATTTCAGGCGACTAATTATTTTTTATCATTATAATTTTTGTAACTAACTGACAATAACGTTGTTTCTCCACATGGGTAAGCAGAGAGGATGGACCACCACGCTACTCTTGTCTGTCTTGGCCACTAGGCAAACACTAATTACTTCATTACACACATACTCTTCTGTTATTCTGGTTTAAGTATTTGATTTACTTGATCGAGTAATGTTTTCCTCGGGAGTTCACGAGTTCATCACGAGGCCATTCTACCTTCGAAGCCTCTAGAACACCCTCCCTCGTTAATCATCCTAAACCAAACTTAAATCCTTACTTTATGCATTTATTTATCACATGTAACTTTCTAAGACTTTATTATTCCGGTCGTTTATAAAACTGTTGCTCGTCATTTATTATTTTTAGATTCGAGAACGTTGTTCGAAAAACAATGTTCTTTAAAATATCGAAGAGATTTCCTCCCTTGTGAATAAAGTATCCAGCAACTTTGAACAGAAAGGAAGGTAATCTTATAAGAACTGTACTACTGCACATCCAGTGTAAACTTCATGTTTTACGGAAGATGAACTTGAGTCTTAAAAGCTAAGAAAGGATGTCATATAAAGATATTTTTTTTTGGAAACGGGTACCTGGTAAAACGATTATTATTCCCCTGATATTTTATGTGGCAAACTTCCCCAACTCACAAATGAAAATAGTTCAATTATTGAAAGTAATTCACATATTGTTGGGAAGTAAGAGCTTCATAGATGCACGCCGGATGGCAGTGCATAGAACTTGCGTGGAAGTCCGCAAGACGGAGACAGTGGCCAGTAGTCGCCAGGGCCAGTGGGAAGGCTCTCAGAGAAACTTACTGTTTCAGATTCCAATTAGCCAGCTACTAGTTAGGTCGACCATCGAGTCACCTTTATAATACGCGGAGTATTAATAAATCCTTCATTAATCTAAAAGAACCACTTATTTATTAACTCCTTCCAAGACGAGTTGGAGACCTGTTTGTACGAACACAATACAGATTATGCAACTTGAGTTGGGGAATGAATGGAAGAAATCTGTGAAATAATAATTTACTCAATATAACACCTAGGTTCTGGATACCTTAATTTAAATTATGAATATTTATTTTTGTTGCTATTTGACTATAATGAAAATACTTTTAAAAGTATTACGACAGAACTGTTAAGTAATTTTTTAAAGAATTGCAGTTTATTAAGTATCTTCCTGAAATTAATTAAACACAACCCAATAATTTTTTTTACCCTTAACTATATTTTGTGAATTATAAAAATATCCAGAATGGTAGATACTCTCATTATCGCACTGCTGAAAGACAACCATTTGAAATGGCTTTAGCTGTGTTTGGTGACCAGATCTAAATACCTAGACCCTTTCCAACTTTTCTATTTTAATCTCCCTCCCCCCGCCTCTCCCTCCTTCAACCTCATACCAATATACTATGTGTGCCATATTCCGGGCAGTTAATACTCGCTTTTTTGCTTTCAACCGACTTCATACACACGTCATGTTTAACTAGATCAACCAACCTTTTTACATCTCTTCAATTTTCCTTCTCCTTTACCGTTCATATCCATTACAGCATTATCTTCCACCAATCCGCATCATTTCCTCAATTAGTTAACATCTCAAGCTCCAAAAATACCCATTGGATATGAAAAATTTGTATTCGTTATGCGCCGGCATATGAGTATTTTTTGAAAACAATACTTTCAAAACCGGAGACCTTGTGCAGAAAAGTCCAACAATGCTGCGACGCTACCGCAGAGAACTTTACTTTTCCTTACATTTATTTAATCGCCCGATTGGGCTTTTACATAAGAACAATAAATGTGTGTAGTATAAAAGTCGTAAACAGGATAAGTATAATTGTGAGCTGCGAGATACAGACAGCTCTGGCGTATATAGATCATCAGGTTTTAGAGTTATCCGACAAATGTTGGTAGTAGGTATATAGGGTCGATCCTTCATGGTGTCTACAAAGGAACGAGGAGCTGTGAGGTTTCGAAAATCAAAAGAGATTGTGAAAGCAGAATAGAGAAAACGTTGGCCTTCGGGCCATCCTACAAACTAGTTCATGACGATTAAAGTTTTTTGTTTAAGTAAAAGACACGTGATTTGTTGTGGTTGATTAACAAAATGAGTTTAAAAATAATTCTTGAAACTAAAGAGGAATCAGATTAGTTTGACATAAATAAGACGAAAGAAAACGCGAGTGTACTTTCATATGATTAGGTAACTTATCTCTATGAAGCAAGCCGCCACCAAACATCATCTTCCAAAATTTTCCATTGTTTTTATTTGTTTATTTTCCTTTTTCCCGGGGGTATCTCCATGACCGTGCAATTTCATCTCCTAAAGGCCTCCCTTTCACTTTCAATTTTCTCGGCTCGCTGAATCAATGGCGGCGGATAAACGATTTATTAAAATACTGTATCATGTTATCTCCTCGTGTCATATCCTCCTCTTTCTGCTGCCTACGTCACATCCGCTGTGGAAACTGCGGACAAAAAACTGGAAAGAATGTGTAATATTATTTACAATGTAAATTGCAAAACCTGAGAACGTGATGAATTTATTGCGTTAAAAAAATCATTGAACCCTATTTAAAATGTTTTGACTATTATTTATATTAGAATATTTGTCTGGAAAACTTAATGTCCATTTTTAATATAAAGGTTTTATTGTAAAGTAGTGGAAGATCCGTAAAAATCATGGGATATTATAATTGTACCAGTCACATATGAAGCTGAAAGTTTATGTAAAGAACACATCAGAACAAGGACATCAATTTATAGCTGCAGAGTGATCAAGGTAAAACACAGATGGTAATAATACAAATAGAGCAGTACTTTTTAAAGTTTTTATTATTCATGAAATTGTACATTTTAAAGAAAAGTAACAGAAGCTGTTTTTAATGATCAAAACTGAGTTTTAATAAATATCTGCAATATGCATTGCACATCCGCGCAGATTTCAACACATATTTGACGCAACCATTTTAATGGTTGCATTCCTCCCAAATGTGTGCCTTATGTTTACTGATTTTATGCTACTTTTAATTTATTTTACTTAAAGAAATTACTAATATTCACTAATTTTTAAATTAAATTGATAAAAATAACAAATCTTTGATTTAATCGCTGTTTTCAATAAAAACTATTTAGCTTGCAATTATTTAATCAAAATATGTGTCTGTTTACTTTCTTTGTGATGCTGAATTTTCTTCAGTTCAGTTATATTCGTGTGGAAACTGTTGATGAAAGATTAAAAGGGGTTAACCCGGAGCCTTGCGAAGGCTGTTTTGAAGGCTCTGGAGGAGCGTCGCTCCATTAATCAATCCCCAGCGAACATCCCCTTGGTGTAAAGGGTGATCTCTTTGACCTTTTTCCACAAAAAGACCCATCTAAAGTGATTAAATAAAAAGTTGAAAATTCTAAGCACTGAAAGTTGTGTGTTCAATTTTGTATTAAGTGAGAGAATTTAAAAATAAATAAATAAACTCAATAAATGAGAAATCAACAAGAAAATAAAAAGTTTCATCTAGTTTGATTAATTAATAAATAATGCATCATAATTAGATAAAGTTCAAGATTTTTTTATTAACAACGTCGCGCTTCTAATCTGAAAATAAATTATATGAATAATGTTAATTTATTGACCAAGATAACTTTATCAATTATAGGTGATTATTTATTTATTAAATTATTATCATCCCCGATGGGATTTCATACATTTATCTAAAAGTAGAGCTTTCATTTTTACATTATGAAATAATCATCATGAACTCAGTAAGACATGTATTTTTTTCGTGTTAAAAGCAAATACGCATTACTTAATAATCCTTAAGAGTATCAGTTTATTATCGGGTTATTATTATGATTACGATTCTATAACCTTTTATTGTGTATTGTTTCTATAGATTGTATCACCGTTTACATTAATATTTTTAACTTCACTATTATGCATTCATACTCTTTATAACTTTTTTTATATTACACATATATGTAAAAGCCCAATGGGCGTCTAAATAAATAATTACCCTTAAAATAATAAAATAAATAAATACCGAGCCAGTACAATACAAAAGCCGTTGCTACTGAAATTACATGAGTAATAGATATGGTTGTTAGGAAAAGAAATCAACCGGGAAAACATTCCGGACGGATATTTTGACGACTTCCGTGGTCGTGCGGTAAAGTTCTCGACTAGCAAGCCAAAGGTCTCGGGTTCGAATTCCGACAAGCGCAAGTAAATTTTATTTATTTATTTATTTATTAAGACATACACAGTACAATAAGATACAGTTAAGGATATTTTTCGTTATTACATTGTTGTAGTACCTATTACGTATGTCCATAAAATATCATTACGTAATTTCGCCTGAGATTGTTATAAAAGGAACGAAGTGTGTGGATAGATAATAATAAATGAATTGAAAACAAGAATTATAATAAGCTCACGAATTGTAATTGACTCTTAATATATAGAAGTTTTGAAAAATGATGTGAAAATATTTTTGAAATATGTTAAGAAATTTAATAAGTTAGTTTTGTATGTTAGAAAGGAATCATGAAGGATGTCTAAATGTAGTAATTTTTCGTAATGGGTGTAAGTTGTGATTACGCGAGTAATTACTGGGCGAGTTTGCTGCATTGGTGTTGTTGGCTTCAATATGAAAAAGTGTAGTGTGCCTGGTACGCCTCGTTGGAACATTTAAAACAATGACGGATAGCAATTCGGGACTATCGATTTTATTATTTAGCAGATTATGTAGAAACAATAGGTCTGACAATGTGCGTCTTTTTTGTAAAGTTAACATATTATTTGTAGTTTTGTTGTATTTTTTGAGTAAATGTTTGGAAAATTTATTCTGTATACTTTCTACTAAATCTATGTATACCTTATATTGAGGATTCCATATTGTGGAAGCATACTCCAGTGGACTTCTGACCAATGAATAAAACAACATTTCTAGAGTCTTAGCACTTTTGAAAACTTTGCATATTCTTAATAAGAAACCTAGCATTCTGTAGGATTTTGTAATAATGTGTTCAATGTGCTTGTCAAAAATTAATTTGCTATCTAAGTAAACACCTAGATCTTTACACGTAGACTTAGGTTGTAAAGGTTTGTTGTTCAAGTTGTATGGATAGATGATTTTGTTTTTATTTCTAGTAAATGTAATCGAGTGACACTTAGATATGTTTAAGGACAATAAATTTGATTCACTGTATACGCACAAAATATCAAGATCGCTTTGCAATTCCATACAATCTGGTAAACACTGAATAGATTTATAAATTTTCATGTCATCCGCGTATAAAACAAAGTAACTATTTTTAAAGCATACGTAAATGTCATTTATATAAATATTAAATAAGAGTGGTCCAAGATGCGACCCCTGGGGCACACCTGAGACAATTTTTGCTAAGCAAGATGCAAAACCATTGACAACCGTGATTTGGTGCCGATTATTGACGTATGATGCGATCCATCTATAGAGGTCACAGTGAATTCCTAGACCTAATAACTTCTGTAAAAGAATATAATGATTAACACGGTCAAATGCTTTGGAATAATCCGTATAAATGGTATCTACCTGGCATCGCATATCCATTTTAACATGAAGAAAATTTGTAACAAATGCAAGATTTGAAGTTGTGGAGCGATTTTTTATGAAGCCGTGTTGATTATTTAAGAGTGAGGGTGAGATAGTAGAATATAAATGATTGTAAACAATTTTTTCCAATACTTTACTTAGTATCGGTAATTTGAATATAGGTCAGTTCGAGACATCATTTTTACTGCCATTTTTATATATTGGAGTAATCAAGGCTGTTTTCCACTTATCGGGAAATGTTCCTTCAGATAGCGATAGTTATATAAATTACAAAAATGGGGGGTGTCAATTGTGTACTAGAATAATTTATGAAGATCCCTGAAAGTTGATCATCCCCTGGTCCCTTTTTGATATCGATGGACTTAAGGTATTTGAATGTGATGTCTTCATTGATCTCGACTGAGTTGATTATGCTATTTGAATTAGAGCAAAGACTGGCATTGCTTGTATGTGCAGGTTGAGCATTTGAAAATACAGATCCAAAATACTCAGAAAATAAGTTGGCTACTCTTCTACTGTCATTAGCAGTTTTTTCACCGTAAATCATATGATCGGGGATGGCAGGAGATTTTCTTTGAGAATTGACGTAGGACGATTTTTTTAAATAATATGCTGTATTCCGGATTCTATCGTAGAAATGTAGGTTTTGTAAGCTGTTGAAGCGACTGTTTTTTGCCTTTTGCGAAGCAATGAAAATGAAAAATAATCAAGAGGGTTCCGATGGCGCTTCCATTTTCTAAAGAATTTTAATTTTTCGTTTGTTATTTTTATTAAGGCTGCCGTGTACCATAGTGGGTATTTTCCAGATTTCACAACTTTCTTGGGAATAAACGCTTCGATAATCTGTTCAATTATAACTTAAAACGAATTTAACGCTGTATTTACATCCGGTGCATTTATAACGGTTGACCAGTCGGTTTTTTTCAGTCTCTCATTGATCTCTGCATAATCTGCTTTGTGGAATAATTTTATTGTTCGAGGAGTTGAGAGGCTTGCAATAGTGGATGGAAATTCTAGTTCTACAATCAATGATTTATGATGAGCATCTTCTTTAACAAATGGGTGGTTGGCAAGTGACACATTTGCTGAAGTGTTACAGAAGACGAGGTCCAAAATTCGACCGTATTAAATGGTTAAATTGGGTTAAATTTTGCAAAAGATAAGCAGTTAAGTAACGCGAATGCGCATTGATCTCTGTTACTTGGCATTTTTTGATTATTCCATTCAATATTGGGCATGTTATAGTCGCCAATGATTAAAAACTTGTCATTGGGAAAACGGATTGTTAAGTCAGAAATAGTATTGGTATGACTAGTAAATAATGCTTATCTTTCTGAAGATGTTAATTTTGGAACGACGCTAGGTAAATACACGCAGCACATATAAATATTATAACAATGACGATTAGATTTTGATGTATTGACAGTTATTCAGATATCCTCAGCGTCTGATTTCCAAGAGCGAGGCGTAACAAAAAATATTTTTTTAATTCCTATGAGTACGTCTCCGCCAATTGATTTACTAGTGCGGTGTATATCTATATCATTTCTGTAAATAGAAGAGCGATTATCGAATAATTCCTCATCTCGGATACTATCAACCAACCAACTTTCGGTAGTGAAGATCAAGTCATAATTGATTATTCCGGATAAACTAAAAATTGCCATTATAACGCCAATCCACAAATCTGGGGACAAAACTCTAATTGCTAACTACAGACCTATCTCACTTTTAAATTCACTATCGAAAGTTCTGGAAAAAGCAATGAAAAAAATACTAATAATCTACCTTGATAAACATAACTTACACTCAGATTGTCAATTCGGTTTTCGAACTAAAATGAGTACGGAACAGGCTATCCCTGAATTAACTAATTACATTGTTAAAAACACAGATGAAGGATCCAAGGTGATCGGAGTCTTTCTAGATCTTGCTAAGGCTTTTGATACTAGCTCTCATGACATTCTGTACGAGAAACTAAAAAAATGGCATAAGCGGACCGCCCCTCGACTGATTCATCAGCTATACTAAAAACAGAAAACAAATAGTAGAACTGAATAAACGCCACAGTGATCCGCAAGAAATCAAGTATGGTGTCCCTCAAGGTAGCGTCCTTGGTCCCCTTCTATTTCTCATTTACATAAACGAACTTACTGATATTAAAATGGCATCTATCGACTATAAGATAATCAGTTACGCAGATGATACAGTAATTTTAGTCAAAGGTCTAAGTTGGGAAAAAGCCTTCTAAAATGCGGAAACCGGTATGTCAGAAATAAAAAAAATTGGCTCGACAAAAACATACTTACCTTAAACATCTCTAAAACAAAATACCTAACTTTTAGCAAAACCATCACTGGGCAACCAAAAACCCTTCCGCCTTTATACCTACACCCATATATTCCCTTAAAATCCTCAAACCACCTCTGCGAAAAAATAGAACCTACTGACAACATCAAGTATCTAGGCTTAACAGTGGACCATAAATTAAACTGGGAACTTCACATTAACTTCCTCATAAAGAAAATCCGAAAACTATATATATATTTTTTAAAACGATAAGAAACATCATGTCACAAAAACAAATAAACAATGTTTACTTCGCGCTATGTCAAAGCCTTTTAACGAACGGTTTATCAGCCTGGGGGGGAGCCGCTGACAAGTTTTTTAAGCCCCTCAACACAACTCATAAAACATTAATTAGGATTATGTTCAAAAAACCATATATGCATCCAACGGAAAATCTCCTTATTACAAATTGGTGATGATCTGGCTTGTAAGTAGCACAGACCATCAGGGAAATTAATTCCCTATGAAAAAATGGTTGATTATTAAATTCACTCTGCAGGAGAAGTAACAACTTATAATACAGCCACCAATTACATAAAAACAGAAGACTCACCAGAAATAATACTCGCATTGAATTTAGCTCCTTAATCTTCAAATTCGGCATCGGACTGGGGATCGGCGCAATAATATTTGCATTCGCAGTATGAAATTATAATCTGTCACCACCAGCTCTCAAGAGAGTGAAATTTAAAATAATAAAAAAATCAACACATTGTAATTCTAAAGTACTGTCACATTATTGTGACAAAAAATATTTTAATCATTTTAGTCTTAAATCGACCTCTTTTGACAAATGATATAATTCGGATGAATCCATCTGATTAATGCAAAGATGACTGTAGTTCGTTATCACTCACCTGCAGAGCAAATCTATACAAAACTGACCAGAGATGTCTCTTCTGTCCATTATTTTTAATTTTTAATTTTTAATTTTAATTCAATCTAATTTTAAGTCGACTGCTTCTCCACAAATAATATACTACAATAGCAGTTAAAAACCCGCTCCGCGGGTTTTTTCTGCTAGGCCCTGCGGGCGGCTCTTGGTTGGGCTTCGCCCATTTTAAGTACTATTAACAACAGTTACATTTAATAGATAGATATTAGGACATTCACAGAGAGAAGGTGAGTATATATATTGTTAAAACACGGAACAGGAAGAAGTTAATTAATTATAACATGCTAAATTTACGCATAATAAGAATGACAGTTGTTTGAATAAATGAAATTTTACGTATTTGTGATGGATTATTTCAAATGAAACACTATTATTGACTACATGTCTACAACTGATATTAACTGTTATCGTACCTAATATAATTAGCTCATAGGAGACTTGAAGTGCTTAAATATGTGTTACAACCGTCAATGTCTCTAAGTTTAATCAATATCGTTTAGTTTGTCACAATTAAAGATAGTTATAACAAAGTTGACTTAAATAATAGATTATTAGATATTGATTAATTGTACCCGTGTTTATGAATAAAAGGAGGGTAATTGTGCGATGAGATTAGCAGTCGGTTTAATTAAAAGGTGTTAATTTTACTCCAACTGGTGGTAATTCTTTACCTACAACTGTTACTGTATCTAATAAAGTTTAAAGTTAGATTATATATACACCTTCATCAGGAGGGTAAAAATCTATATATAAAGGTAGATTATTACAATATAGCGTCCCTGAGGTGATATCTCACAAAAGCGGCGCTATGCAAATTGTCCAATAAATAAATATAATGTTTACATTTTATTGTGTATACACCGAAGTCAAAAATTAAATAAAGATTGCAATTGGGAAAGAAGAAGTGGAAGGAGGGGGGAGGGTAAGAGTAGGCTGGGCTTATAATAATTAGGAATTACAATATCGTTAGACGGGAAAGACCAGTTAAGTGGGAAAATATTTAAAAGAGAGTTTATAAAAAAATTCTTGTTTATTATATCTGCTTTTATATTAACACTTTTCCGCATTTCTAAAATTTCAAAATTATTTATAGTGAAGTATTTTAACACCTGAAAAAAACAAATATAATATATCCATAAAACAATATATTCATAAGACAAATAGCATTTAATAACGGTCATTCTAATAAATTGATAGTTGAAATACTAAATAAAAAAAATTATACATATTCTCTTCAAACGGTCTTTCTAAAGATAGAAATAAACAATGGCGTAGAATTCTGTTTGTGGATAACGATACTTCTAAAATTATATATAAAAACAATTCTGATACTATTCAACTGGCGTTTTACACTAATAACAATGAACAAATATATTCTCAATAATAAAGATAGCAAAATTCAAACAAAAAAATCAGGAGTTTAAAAACTCAATTGGGATGATTGTAATTTCTTTTACAAAGGTAGAACCAATAGAAACTTTGAAGTCAGAACTAAAGAATATCGCAGGGCTCTAAATGGAAATAGTGAATTTGAGTTTGCAAATCATCTTTTGAATAATGATCACACTTTCGATAAAAATTCAGGTCTTAAAATACTTCACTCAGGATATAAAGCATCGCAAATAAATAATTTTGAAATTTTAGAAATAAGAAAACATGTCAATATAAAATCAGATACAATTAATAAGCAAAAAAAATTTAAACCCTCTTTTAAATATTTTCCCACTCAACTGGTCTTTCCCGTCTAACGATATTGTAATTCCTAATTCTGATAAAACTCCGGCCACTCTTACCCCTCCTCCCTCCTTCCACTTCTTCTTTCCAATTGTAATCTATATTTAATTTTTTACTTCAATGTATACTAACTCCTATAAAGCATCGCAAATAAATAATTTTGAAATTTTAGAAATTAGAAAACATGTCAATATAAAATCAGATATAATTAATAAGCAAAAAAAATATAAATAATAATGAAAAATGCCATTACAAAGTGATAAGCTTCCAAAAGAAATCTTATTAAATGCTTGTTATTCGTAAGTAGTCAAATATTGTGAGCTGCATATTTAAATATTCGCGCCATTCATTTGGTTCGTTTTTAAAGCGCCAGAGGTGCGCTCTGTCGGCCATCTATAGCCATGCGTATCGGCCATATTGAATAAGGAACGCGTGATTTTTTATAAACGTCAAACATAATCACGTAACTGTGGATAATTTTCATTGTAATGTAATTAATCCAATGGATTATGAACTTTCTAAAACATATTTTCTTCGATATTATCCAAAAATTATATGAGCAGAAACGATGATTTTAAAGAAATCTCGTATTATTATGAGGCGATCCTATTTTAGTATGAAATCGTGTCTTAATTTTCAAGTTAGCTGAATTTACCCGAAACAGACAATTTTAATTCGACCAATCAGAGGGCCTAGATCGTCCAGACGCTGGCGTAATAATACTATCAGATATTTGGAAACTATTCATTAAAAAGATCATTCAAATAAACTGCATAAAAACCTCAACATTCTACGTAACTCACCCACATAACGCAAGGGCAAAATCACAGAATCAACCTCAAGTGCCATAAAGCACGAATCCATCCTAGCACCTTTCATCTTCAACACATTCCTAAAAGAAACCACTTATTGCAACACTCATAAACACCCAAAAAGTTTACTTAATCATTTCAACACATGGTTACTACACAAAAAGGGCATGCATCAGCAAGTTACTAGCAATCCCTTCTTAGTCTAATTCTCATTCCTTATTTACATACATGTGTATATTTTTCTGGTTTATGGACTTTACTGGAAACACTTGTAGCTTATTTAAACTTTTTTTATTTTGAATCACAAAACATGCTTTTTATAATATCAACGTTGACAATAACAATTTATTGATAACGGGCCCGACTCTTGTACAGATAAACACTGTTTACTGTAATAAATTTCTGAAGGAAAGAACACTTTTTTTACTGGGAACAGGCCCTTTATAGATTAAAAATACTAATCCATTGACAGTTGTTGATATACACAATGAAAAGAAGCATCTGGTTATCGACATGCTAGAGCTCTCGAATTGTCTAGACTGTTAGTGCAGATTCACACCATTTCTAATAATTAACTATTCAAACAATCCATAGATGGCGACTGTATCCAGAATTTAATTAATAAAGAACTTACAAAATTAAACAACATGTGTTATTTACATTTATAGAGATTTACTCTTTCTTATTAAAACTACTTATGTTTTACGCATGCCTAGTTTATCAATACCTAATACTGTTGTTTAAAGTATTTTTTGATATGTTATTATTATGAGATTTAGACGCAACCATTTATGTAAATTTAAAGTTCCTGTTTTTATGTAACTATATATGGAATGCTCCATATATATTTTTTCGTATAAATGTAATTAAAAAAAAAAAGTTCGGTTTCTGTAGAATATATTTGAAGAATATTATATTCTAGAGTTATGTTCTTAGTCATGAGTCCACTGGGCTTAGCAAAGCACAACATACTATTATTATCAATTAAAGTGAGTGAGTATATTATAGAATGTATTAGTGAGCAGTTAATGTAGTTATTAGCAGGCGGGGTCAATGTAAAAAGGGTGATATTGAAAAAATTATGAAAAAAAATAAGAAAAAAATAGTAGTTATGAGAGGATAGGTGGTTTAACATAGTTATGGTAGTTAGATAAGGTTTTTCAGCTGTGATTCGCATGAGACGTGTATGGTGGTGATTTTTGCGGTTCTTATCCATAAAAACTGATAGTTGTGTTCGTTTTTAAAGGTTTTAGCGCACCTCAATATAGATTTATTCTTCCGCGTGAGATGGTCGTTAACGAAGACCCTCTGGTCAGCTCCAACCATCCCGATGACCTTGGTAGTAATTCCTTTTCTTTTCTTGATGGCTGCTACAAATTCGTCCTTCTTCTTGCGGGAGGTGAAATTGGTGATTATGTTACCCGAACGTCCATCTGTCGTGTCTTGTGTACGATGACGCTTACTGATTCTGCTAACGTATTCAATTTCGCTTTGATGGAGAGGACATCCAATGACTGTTGCGATATTTGACATCATGGTAGGTAGATTCTCGTTGGTGGTCTCAGGCATTCCATGTATTTCTATCTTGTTGGATAAAAGTTCCTGGTCCCTTTCGTTGTTTCTCCTCTCTAACATGTAAACTGTTTTAATTCTGTAACCTCCATTTCTAGTTTGTCTATTTTAGATAATTTTTCGTTTATAGATTTCATATTACTTGAAAATCTTCCATGACATTATTATTATAAATGATGACTTTTTCGAATTCTGCCATTTTACTGCTCATTTTTTTCTATTTGTAGCGCCATTTTTCTAATCTCAACAGTTAGAAGTATGTTTCTTTGATTTTCGGAGCAGGATTGGGTATCTAAATTGTCCAAGGTTTGGATACAATTATTGCACTCCCATGCATCCTTTTTACCTTGCGACATGCGTTTAAAAACACTTGCCGGAATATCAGCGCATTCGAAATGGATGGTGCAATTGCAGGTTGAACACTTTATACACTCGGCCACTTTCAGCTGCTTAACGCAATATTTGAATGTTGTATTCAACTTATGTTTTGCTTGTGGCTGAAATAGCTTACAATACTGTGGGTAGCTTGAAGATTTTTGAAGAATAACTAAAACTCTAAATTTATCACTTTTTACACTCCAGAAAAGCCTCACTTCTATATTTTAATGCACTTCTATGAATATTATCAGCTGGTATAAAAATTGTAGGACAAGGGTCGATGTTTTTAGAAGAAAGTATAAGATTAATAGGGAGCGAAATGACAAACGTCAGACTTGTGATGATTCTGTTGTTAATTTTATTTATTGTTAATTATTTGATTAATTTGTCTTATTTCACAATTTATGCATTAAAAATAATATAAAGTATACTTGCGGAACGTTTCAGAGTGGAAGATACTATCGGTTTCGCCCTAGTGTAAGACCACCATTCAGAATTGAAACTTCGCATGAAATGGCTTTAGCCGTGTTTGGTGACCATATCTGAATAGCCAGGTACTCCCCCACCTTCCGTGTAATATTTTTGTTCTGAAAAACAAACAAGGTCTGAAATAAATTAAATTGAAGACATTATTTAGAGCTAAATAAGCATAATAAATTAATTTTATGAAATTTGCTTGGGATATCCAGTATCTTCGCAGGTACATGATATCAAACTATGTAAATCTTTATTTAGAAAAAAAACCAACATCCTCCTTGAATGACGGCGTCAGTCAGGGCGTTGGTGGTTTCTCGGTTTATATTCAAATATTTAACAATATTTTGGTTCTCTCGCTAACTTCAAAATGATGCTGCCATCTCTTGATATTTTTGCAAAGCTGTGATTGAGTGACTTGGAAGGAAGTTGCCTAAATTTGATCCCACTGTCACCGAATTTAATATTTGATCTATTGTTTGGGAGCTGCGCTCCGGAAAATATTGGTAAGCTATATTCATTAAAAATAAAATATTTAATCGAGTTGTGAAATTCCACAAAATCGGATTTAATTAAGTATGAAACAAATATTAATAGACAAATATTGATAATTAAAGGATGCAACATTCAAATTGGGTTTGATTATTTTCGTATTCGTCAGTCTATATTTTATGAAAGTCTTCTCAGGTAAATATATAATAGCGTAGAGACAATGAACTTGGAACAAATTTTTACCTAATGTGAATTATGTGCAGTTTTTAGTGTCGGACCAGTTTCAAATGTAAAGGACACATCATCATCAAAAATAAATCAATATGATTGGATCGGGAAGTCAAAAAATTCATTTATCTAACAAAAATGTAATCATTCCGGTTTTGCAGAATGGAATTTTTAATTTTAGATGGTGTTTTAAAATTTACAATTTCCTATACCATTTTGTGTAGATACCTTTTACAGATGGTTTTCATTAAAATAAGGAGAATAAATGCTTTTCACGCAATATTTGTAATTAGTCATAATAATTAATTTATAAAGTGAATTCGAAACAAAGTCTGTATTAAGTATTAAAAGTAAGAATAAATAAATGTACGTATTTAAAAAAAAATAATAATATTTAATTTTTATATAAATGTGTTGTTACAATAACCAATACATAAATATAAAAAGTAGGTAGGGAAAATATAAAACACAAGAAATTAAAAACATGTACTCAATTAACAATTAAGCTATTTAATGAAAAATAAAGGACTGTCGAATGCTGTAGATTGAATTATGTATGAAGAAAAAGGACATGCAAGGTTTCAAAATATGTTTTACATATAATATAAACAATATTAACGATACTAGCCTTTGAAATCAACATATACTACTATTAAATTTAAAAATACTTCAAATAGGTTCAAGTTTGACCGACAACTGTGTCCACGCAGGTTATATAATCTTTTTAAATCATCTCAAGATAAAAAGCATTTTCAGTCATAAAAAGTGTTAATTTCATTATTGCCTCCAAATTCACGAAGTCCCATCGGTTCTATGGGATGAAGACACCGCGCGGCGCTCTCCGGACTAGGTACGATAGATAAAGATTTTCACTAGGCACTCTCTAAAAGGGACAATACATGCAATCAGATATCAGGTATTGAGCCTAGTACTACCCTAGAACTTCTTTAAGACCTCGCTGGATGTGACGACACATCTCGCTACCAGTCAAGCCCTACGACTAGATCTTGATCTCTGCTTGGTTTAGGGCCGTGCACTCGCTTTCATAGGCCATCATTCAGTGTGTAGCGGAGAACCGGCCTTGGATGCTAATTTATAAGTTGCGTATCCACTACAAGATCTACGATTACTTCCGTTTGTAGATAAGGATGTCGTATTAAGTGTGAGCTAGAAAGTATTTGATCTCGTGCGGTTTTGTCTCATTACGGTTAATTGTTTTCAGTATATTATTTTATTGTTCTGAACTTTCTCGGAGCAGTCTAAAAAGTATTCAACACGCGTAAAACTGAAATAACCTTAATCAAATAAAAATATATGATTTCAGACATACATCACAGTAGCAAAGGTCAAACACTCCGTTGTCCGGAGCATTATGCATCCCATTTAACGGCTGATTATTTGTACTTTGTAAGGAACATTTAATCTTTGCGATTCTCTGTTTACGACCATCCTCTTGTTCTTTGCTGATCGAAATCTGGATTGCTCATACTTGGCTAGTTAAGTTGTGTGGTTGATTTAAGCCATTTTGAGAGTTCTGGTACTGGTCAATAAAATACCCAACCAAACAGAGTTTTTTTTATCAACAATACCTATATTTATTAGGGATATGTGTTACTTTACATTTTGCGTTTTAAATTGCAAAATAAAAGCCAATTAAGAATTCAATTTAAATTATTTAAGAAGCAAATAAATTAAATTTAAAAAAATAATAATTTAATAGGCAAATGTGATGAAATATAAATAATAAAAAAATTAAATCACTTCAAACGATTTAGGTTGGTACACACATTTATCTTATAGGTATAAAGAAAAAATATCTACACAAAAAAGGTTTTTTTCGATCTTTTATTTTATATTCCAATATGTTTTTTACGGTAACCGGATAAATCATCACAATGATAATTAATTACATCTTTAAAAAGTTATATAAAGTCATGGAAAGTTATGAAACAAAAACTTTATTAACTGGGTTATGTAGGTTAGGTTAGGTTAGGTTAAAAAAAAAATTTCATCGTTTCTAATGACTTTATATTACTTTTTAAAAGTGTGTTGAATTGTCACTGTGTTGAGTTATCATGGAACCGTTTTTTACACACTACATTTTGGTAACGCAAGATTTGTTTTATATAATAACAATTAACTCTGAAAAAAATGACAAAGTTGTCTTAAAATTCTTTAACTAAATTATATCTTAATTTAAAACATAAATACACAATAAAAACACATTTCCATGCTAGATATTTGCTAAACCTTACTTTTTTGTTATTTGGCCTCAAATCCAAATTTAGGTTCCGGCATAATAAATACTGAATTTACTCGTTATTCAAATCCTTGGAAAATTACAGGAAATGATATCGCGAAGCAAGCTTACGCGTTTTTATCCTTACTTAATCGAAGCTATGAATTAATTGTGAGTTCCAAAATAAATGTTTTAAAGAAACTCGTCTTCAAAGTTTGTTCTACAATGTATATCTAAGAGCTTATTTGAGTAGTGACTAAAGAAGGCAATCGTTCAAAATCTGAGATTGTCGATGTGCCTTCTAAGTTATAATGGATCACACCAAGGCAAAAAATTCGTCATCGATTATAATAAAACAGCGGTGAATTATTCAGAACAAAAATAGCAATCATTATAAATCCGTTTTTGCTCTAAAATTTATTGAAGAGAATGTCCATATTTATGAATCCTCTTTATCACTTGAAATGATTTGACGTATTAAATATTTCGTTTAGAGAAAATCTTCTTTCGAAACAGTAAAACATAATTTATGGTTCGTACATTTTATTTTTATTTATTTATTTCTATACATATCAGTGTCTACCAAATATTTACATTTATATATAATACATAAATTTAAAACTGTTAATATGGTGTTTTTTTATGATGGGTGTAAAGTAGGTTTGAGTAGGTGACACTGTGGTGGGTAATGTTATATGTTTACATATTGGCATAGTTTGCAAATTATTCTTTTAGGTCATTATTAACAAAAAAAATTCTTACCTTTTATATTTTATTTTTATAATTTATTATTTATACTAAACTTAATTTTATATTTAAACTTTACATTTTGTACCGTATATTATGTTTTATACATTATATTTTATTCTTTATTCTGAATATTTTACCTTTTACTTTTTAACTTTATATTTATGTTAATGGCACATGTCGTGCCGTTTGTATTGAAATAAATAATTTCCAAGAAGATTATTTCTTTTCAAATGCCTTGCCAGAAATTATAAGCACGGTTAGTAGTAGAAGAAAGCAAGCTTACTATTTCTAAGAAATTTTTTAAAGATTTCTGATTTTGATAACGAAATAGTTTTTATTTTTTGTGAAGAAAATTTATTTACATTTTCCATACAATGTAATACCTAAAACAAGGGATAATTGATAAGGTACCCACTTCTCAGAATGTAAATTAGTTGTATAATGATTTTAACGTAGGTAACATACTTAACCAGAATAATAAGGATAACAAGATGAAGATCCAGAGAAAACCCCTTCGAATGGTGCCGCTAAATATCTTCGAATTAGAATGGGTCGTTTTAGTGGCAACCAAAATCACTCTAGGACATGGCGGCAGGTTGACATTATTGATTTTTAATTCTAAATTTTCTTACAATAAGTCCTACAAGACCAAATTGAATACTTTCTTTACCTGAATGATAACCTCCTCACCGCGTCCCCAACTATGACTTTAGGAATACCTTCGTTGACTAATGTAAAAATTAAAAATATAGTGAAACTTACATTTTAATACGCCATTCCAATTTAAAACATAATTGTCCAAAATGGTTGACGTTTTCTCTTCAAAATATGAAAATTTACAAAACGGACATTTTATAAAATTTAGAAGAACTAAAATAAATTCTGAGTGGTTATACAAGAATTTTTATCCGTTCCTTTTACAGCATTGATAAACTGATGTGCAAGATTTAACTTTGAGATGAGACGAGAAGAGTTTTCCAACATTCAAGACTTATCCTCGCGTTAAATGATATCGCTAACCCTGCTCTTAGCTTCAACAAAGTTCTGGCCTCCTTCAAAAAGCTACTTTCTAAGTTATTTGGAATATGTATTTTATGTTTTATCTTTATAAGTTTCTTTTGCAAATTACATCAAGTTTTATCAGGAAAATAAATATATAAGCTATCACAATCATAATATGTAGGTACAAACCTATTTAGCTACTTACAATTGTAAGGTAGGGCAAAAGTAATATCATAATGTGAATGCGCCATAATTTTCGCAAATGGCGTCAAATGTCGTTGTGCTTTCAAATTTATGTTGTAGACAGATAGATAAATAGTTAACAACAAGCAATTGAGTGATACAAACCTGGAGAATGCGGAATTTTTGTTACTGCTTATTTGACCAATTTCCGGTCTGTTGTTTTAAAGCCGGTGGGGCTAATCTAATATCATAATATGAATTGGCTGTAATTTTGTAAGAATTGAAAAATATTGAGCTCTGTTTTCACGGAAAGATTTTCATTTTTTTGAAGACTTGCACGAGATGCTCAGTCAAACGCTTGTTCACACAATTGTTCGTGCACATGGTGCAGGACGACGAGGAGAACGATAATGAAATTCACGTTGCGTCAAAACAACAGACCAGAAATATGTTCAATAAACAGTAACAATAATTCCGAGTGCTTTTTTTACGTAAATCCTCACACGAGCGCCCCTGACGGTACAGTGTAAAGGAAGCGGAGCTTTGTCGCCACCAGGTTGGGCAACGTTGTGAGGCTGGTAAAGATATAGCTCCATGAAGGGATTTGGCGGGTCGTGAATAGGCCCGAATAATATGAAGGAGGAAAAACAGATGCCGGGAACTCGTTCCACATACGAGCCGTCTTCCACAAAAACGATTCGAAGAAACCAACATCAAATGTGAATGGATGTTCCGCTCGTGCAACGGTGCACTGGGGAGCAATGTTGCTTGCTCCTTGAAGAAGGTTAAAATACCTGTAGAACAGACTCAGCATGTCCACATTGCGTCTGTGCATTACAGATGATAATTGGTCTGTTAACAATGGATTGTCAATCAGATGGACTGCCCTTCTTTGAACAGAATCAAGTAAGTAGGTATGTATCAGGTGTTTATTGCTCCATTGCTTGTTGACAGGTTTTAAATAATATTATTTAGGATGTCAAAAAAGTAGGTACGTAGGAAGATGCACTAGTAGTGAGATGTACGAATAGTTTGTGCTACGGTTGTCACAGTGGAAATTATGGTGGAGTCGAGTGGCAGTACTGCAACATTTAAAATATGCTAAATATAGGAAGAAATGGTTGTCATAACTAATTTATTTTAATAAGTTAAAACCAATTAGGAACACAATTTGTTCCTATAAGCGTCTTTTAAATATCGTAGTACTGCCATGCTCCTCATTAAATCAGGTCCATTGTATGGTTGTGGTGTATCCTTGCCAATTCATTTTCTATTGACATCTCTATATGAGTAGTAGAATAATAACGAAAAAATAAATATACAAGTCAAATATTGTTATCGTTTGTAATTTTAA
The DNA here is from genome assembly GCA_026573805.1 of Hesperophylax magnus. Lineage (NCBI taxonomy): Eukaryota > Metazoa > Arthropoda > Insecta > Trichoptera > Limnephilidae > Hesperophylax > Hesperophylax magnus. The sequence goes on from JAIUSX010000055.1 coordinate 1,393,944, forward strand.
GCCAAATATTCTCTGATGCGGAGTTTACATTATTCAGTTTGGCTGTATTAGTCTGCAGCCCATTTTCAGTCACCGACTAGTGTTAATAAAAAAATAGTCGAATTAGTTTATTTCATATGTCTAGTTTATATATAGTTCTACTTTTTTATTACATACTTGACATCATAATAAATATTCTCTCAACACCTTCTTTAAATTTTACTCTTGTATTTGGTGTATTTATTTGTTATTATTATACCCTATTTATTTATCAGGTGCAAATATGTATTGTTAAAACAATAACCTATTGTTAAATTTACTTTTCTGTTTACACTGTTACATTCATTATGTTGTGTACTATTCCTAAGTTAAAAAATATCTAAAAGGCATATAAAGTTTTTAAAACTAAAAAGTATTATATACTTACTATTTATATATGAAAGGTATAAATATTTAAGTAATAAGATAAGTAGGAGGGAAACAAAAATAATAATAATGTAATTAGACGCTAATACAGTAGGTTGAATCGTTGACTGCCTTATTGACAATATTTTTTTCAATTGCCGTTGGATGTTGAAAGAAAATAACTATCATTTCCAACAGCTAGTTTTATATTGTGCTATGTTATGGTTAAAACCCATCTGGAATCGAACCAGGTTATAAAATTGGTTAGCTCAGTAAAAGGGTAAGCAGATGAAACTCGTATACGATCAGGGGTGAGGAACTTCTTTGTTCATTACTTCGTCCATCGGTCAGGAGATTGGAAGGGCCAGCACAATAATAATACATTAGTAAAAGGCACAGGTATATTTAACATCTTCTAAAGAAACACAGGGTTGAATTAGAAATCTCTACTCTCTCTCTAGGACGACCGGGTGAAACGGAGATTTTACATGAAGTTAACGATTTGAACACAATAAAAGGGTATGCCGAAGTAGCTTACATGGTTTCCAGGTTCTGATGAAGGTTGGCATGACGTGACGAACTGGAAATAGCCCGCGCTCGAAAGGGCGGCGGTACTGTTTAGGTGATGTTAGGCACTTGAGGATTCGACGGTAAGACAAACGACTCCCAGCGGGCCGAGTATATAGCGGATCCAGAACATGTTTAAGAATGATGCGGCAAACTGTTGATTACAATTATTGAGTTGGTTTAAATACGCGAGATCTACGCAAGGTTCGGGCGTATTAATATTTGCCAAACTGGGACGCAGAAAGCGTGACTGTCCGAGGCCCGAGTGGAATTGTGACTGAGTTGAAGCGCGCTGCTTACAGCGGTCGTGGCTCGCTATGTTCACGTGATTTGACCATCTGGTGGCGTGGTCTGCCAGAGTGGGGTGACCAAGCTCTTTTTAATGTAGGGTGACCATATTACGTAACACATTCCCTCTCCGCCAGTAAAAGGCGACGTGGTAATGAAGCTTTAGGCGCCAAAAATCCTCTTCACCTTGTCGTGAGGGAGGTAGAGAGTGAAAAAACAGTGTTGATTTGAGAGAAAAAATTACATGGTTATGCAATGATGAAAAGACAACATACAAGGTTATGCAGTGATGAAAGAACAAACATACAAGGTTATGCAGTGATGAAAAGAACAACATACAAGGTTATGCAATGATGAAAAGAACAACATACAAGGTTATGCAATGATGAAAAGAACAACATACAAGGTTATGCAGTGATGAAACAAAACAACAAACACGGTTATGCAATGATGAAAAGACAACATACAAGGTTATGCAGTGATGAAAAGAACCACATACAAGGTTATGCAATGATGAACAGAACAAAAAGGACTCTAAAATTTCATTGGTCTGTAAGCTAAGTTTGAAGAGCGTAGTGTTTTCGTAGAGTACCAAGTAGGCGTAATTTCACTGAAATTATAAAGTTACACTTTCACTATAACTTGACCTATTTGAGATTGCACTCAAGTATCACTAGGGCCTTAGAAATTGAACTGTGCTTCTTGGTTGTGGTTGAGAGATGATGATGCGGAGGGCAAGAAGTATCCGGGTTCTGTTGTCGTACCAGCGTGAATTCCATTATGCTGATGTGGTGGAGCAGTGGTTGTCAAGGTGAAATGAAGTTGGTAATAACATGGAGTAATACCAGTAAGTTGATTGATGGTTGATACGTGTAATGGTTATTATGTTGAGTTTGCGCATCGGCAAGTGGTTGATTTGTACAAACGGCAAGTATTTGATTTGCACAACGGCCAGTAGATGATTTGCACAAACGGTAAGTAGTTGATTTGCAGGAACATAACTAACCTTGAGCTGGCATGCTCTGAGGTTGGTTCTTTTGAATATGGTTTGAATGATGAGACAACTTGATTTGCAACTGCACGCACGACTCACACCTAATTTGGGTGCGGTCGGGTGTTTTTGGTACGCAGAGATTGGAGAGATGTGAATGATGGAAGTGAAGGCGGCACTGAGGAGAAGCTCAGCTTGCAGGTGATGAGGAGGGCTGCTGGTCTTCTTTTTAATCCAGGGACAGGTTATTATTAGAGCCAAAATTCTTGAAGTTTACCTCCCTAGTAGACCAATGATGCAAAACGTTTGGAGAGAAACAAATTGTGTTCAAGAGAAAAGACAAAAAGACAAAAAAACGTAGTTGGTTAGAGAGGAGAGAGAGTAGAGAGAGATTCCCTATGCTGACTATGCCATGAGTATCCCGAGATTGGGGAGACAAAAAGTATCACGACTGGCGTGAGGTTACCTATTTGATATACAAGGTATAAGTAGGTGGTTGTACAGTAGTAACACCAAGTTTCTGAAAGAAGTTGGCCTTCCATGGCCGGTGTTAGCGCTTGAGCGATAGCAACTTACGACTTTCAAAATTACAAGAAATGTGTTGATTACTTAGGAATGGGGTGAAAAGGAAAGATTATTTTGAAGCAAATCTCATGGATAAAGATTGTCTTATAGACAGACGATACGCTATGTGCGTAGGGTACACCTTCCAGATTCATGAAATTAACCTCAAGGATAATGAGGGATGACAAAAACATACATGGGTTTGAAGGAAGGGTGAAGGATGGAGGGTTGAGTAGCGAAAATTGATAGTGACTGAGCTAATTCTCAATTCGATCTCTATGTGAGGACGAAATATATCAACCAGCAAATTTCCTAACTCTTTACAAATATACATGAATTTGATGAAAAGGTGAAGGATGGAGGATTTGAGCAGCGAAAATTGATAGTGACTGAGCTAATTCTCAATTCGATCTCTATGTGAGGACGAAATATATCAACCAGCAAATTTCCTAACTCTTTACAAATGTACATAAATTTGATGAAAAGGTGAAGGAGAATAAACAGTAATAACAATCTTATCTTTCACGTGTATTGGGTGAAAGATTAGGGGTCGTTTTTAATCTTCTACAGTTTGTGAAAACATGACAGACCCTTGCTCAAATTTCACAAACCTGGGAGTTTTTCTTATTCGTCTCCCAGACAACGAGTTAGGTGGTTTTGTGTCACTGTCTCGATTAACTCCCACGACACGATACCTCATAACCAAAAGTGAAGCTGATGGCTAGTCCATGGTCAATGGATAGTGGATAGTTCTTGGGTACGCTGACAAAAAGTCCACAGGTATCAGTTACCGAAATAATTGCTGAATGCACAGCTTCATGTTTGTTTGAGTAGAACAAAAATTCTCACTACAGTGAAGGACATTTCCCTCAGTGTCATGAGTTATACAAAAGGGTCCCAATTAAGGGTGACAAGTCAGGGTAAAATGATCTACGTCCGGTAGAACAAGTACATAGTGTCAACTTATTTAAAGAAAACAACAACAAGATATTGTATCGTTTGCACGAATCATGGTAAGTATTATAACGTCTCCACGTCTCATGTAGAAATTGAACGAATTACGAAAGAACCCTAGTATTGAAAGGAAGGTACAACATAGATATTTATAACCATTTAATGGAACAAATTATCTCTTTGGCCACAGCGTATGTAAGCCAGTAAAAAAAGTAATTATAACGAACTTCTCGTATCATGGTAGATATTATAACATTCTCATGTACAGTGTTAGATTTTATAACGATCCCTCGTCTCATCGTGGATATTGTAACATTCTCATTTATCATGAAAATAACATATCAACGTTCAATAATAAAAAAGAACCATTTCAATACCGGAAAAAGATACATACACAATGTCAAAAACAATCAAGTAGTGGATATTGGTATTATCAAAAAGGACGATGGCATAACCTTTGGTTGGGTTTATGCGTTAAGTTGGCAATAATACAAGACATATGCCTACAAGGATGTCTTAAACAAGGCACAAATATAGCAAAAGAGACCTATTTGGTTTTACTAACTCTTTGCTTACAAAATATTGTGATGGCATAACCTTTAGTTGGGTTTATGCTTTAAGTTGGCAATAATACAAAACATATGCCTACAAGGATGTCTTAAACAAGACACACATATAGCAAAAGAGACCTACTCGGTTTTACTTACTCTTTGCTTACAAAAAAGGTTTATAGTGGTTTATTTAAGACCTTTTAGGGTTTTACTTACTTAAAATGACCAAACAAAAACGGGACACACACTTGGTGTTGCCAAAATTGCCACAAACACAAATGTTGTGAACTTTATGTTATAAATTTAATACAAAAGGCACCTGGAGACACAGGATGATTTAATAAGAGAGACCTGGCTCGGTGTATTTGACAAGGCAAATTAATGCTTATTTAAGTCAAAATATAGTACATAATATAACAAATTGGGGTCAGGAAGTTGAGATCTTAAGATTTTACATACTCAATGTGACCGAAAGGTGTTATGTATGATACAATGTTATTGATGAGGAGGACAAATCGGAGTTTGTTCTCCTTTACAACAACCTTTTTCAGAATTGACGTGTCAATATCAAATTCTGAAAAAACAAAATTAGAGCAAATGGGAATGTTGAGCGCCATTCAATTTTTTAGAAAAAACTGAAAAAACTTTAAACAAAGGTAATTGTAACTTTTTATTTCTTACACCTATGTAAACTTGAATAAAATGACGATACCAAACTGGAATTTACACACGCATTATGATTACAAGTTACAGGGGTAGAATATTCACCTCAATTGGGTGTATGTTGCAAAAGGGCCATTGTTTTATGTACGATAGAACCCATTGGAACAAATGTGATGAACAAATGTGAAAAAACAATGTGAAGAACAAATGTGAAGAACATGAGAGAAAAAAAAATATTTACAAAACAATGTTGTACGTGACTTTTGGTGATAGTTATGTATTTAGTGTCGTAAGTGTCAGAATGGTGACGACTAACAATTGATGTCCAGGGTCATGACTCCGGGAGCAACAATCGTTTGGGTGGCGGAAAAAATCTCTTGACTGGAATGATCAGTTCCAGAGAAAATACGTACAAAATATGAGTATAAATTATATACATTACACGGTGAGGTACGACAAAGGAACAAAAATAACAAAGGGTTTATACAAAAGAGCATAGTTGTACAATTATGGGTGAGAAGAGGTTTAAAACCATAGTTGACACTTCTGTGTTTTTTAAAAAAAAGGTTACCTTGCAGAGGTCGAAAATGCGAGTTTTTATATGAAACAAACGCGTTAAGACATGCTGTTTGTCTGCACGAGGGCCAAATCTCGTGGGACAAAGGTAGAGCCAAAAGTTTGTTAGCTATGTGTGTGGTGACCTAGTGAAGGTGGTGTCCATTGTGTCCACACTTCCTAGTTTGACAATATCTTTCACGTGATAGTTACCGATGTGTTTACCAGAGGCGTCCGATAGGGTATATACTACATCTGAGATTTTTCTCAGCACTTTTGCTTTAACAAAGCGAGGAGCTAGTTTTGCAGAGAAGTACAGAGCACTTTGTGAGAGTGTGTTGTTGCGTCTCCAAACTGTGTCGTTTTCCTTAAAGGTAACATGTTTCCTGCGTAAATTGTGTCTGTTTGTGTCAGAGATTATACTGCCGGGTTGAAATTGCAGTCTCCTAATATATTTCCTGTTGTAATATGTTGCGTATTTAATCAGGACGTTTTTGGTTTTGTTGAAAGGAGAAATATTCCCGTCTTTTAATTCTTTTTCTAGGCTTTGAGAACTTTGAGAGTAGATGTTGGCTATTATGCCTACGGTGTTGTTTTGAGAATTCATTTTGTGGCTAGTTGAGTTAGACATTGTGAGAAGAAAAAAGAATTGTCAGAGTGTTGTGGCTGAGTTTTTTTAAAAAAAAGGATTTGCTTGTGATGATGGGTGAAGAATTTTGTGAAATTTTTCCAGTCCCAATATGGAAAAAAAATGGCCAGCGGTTTCCTTGTATTTTTAATGGAAAAGTCCCTGAGATGCGAGTTTTTGAAAAAATTTCAAAGTCCTTGATTTGTGAAGAAAATTTCCGAAAAACTTTCAAAGTCCTTGATTTGTGAAAAAAACGGCCAGGGGTTATCCTGCATTTTTAATGAGAAAGTCCCTGAGATGTGAGTTTTTGAAAAAATTTCCGAAAAAATTTCAAAAACCTTGATTTGTGAAGAAAATTTCCGAAAAACTTTCAAAGTCCTTGATTTGTGAAAAAAAAACGGCCAGGGGTTATCCTGCATTTTTAATGAGAAAGTCCCTGAGATGTGAGTTTTTGAAAAAATTTCAAAGTCCTTGATTTGTGAAAAAAAAGGCCAGGGGTTATCCTGGGTTTTTGATGAAAAAGTCCCTGAGATGTGCTTTTTAGAAAAAAAAATTTCCGAAAAAAATTTCCGACAAAAATTTCCGAAATAATTTCCGAAAAAAATTTCCTAAAAAATTTCCGAAAAATTTCCAAATACAGATTTCGAGGGAGTATTGTTTGTTCTTTCAACAATTTGGGAGGTTTGTGGTGATTCGTGACAAATTTGTCTGAGTTTAGGCAGAACCAGTTTTTGGTTATTTATCCGCAAGCTTCCCTTCACTTTGCTAAGGCATGTTTTTAGGCAAAGAAGTAACAAATGTCGGGGATTTACGTCAACGCGAATCTTGATTATATGTAAGGAGTAGGTCGGCTTTCTATTTTAAAAAAGAAAACTCGACCCACCTTCATTACATATAAAACGGATTGTCAAATGGCAGAAGGGCTTTAATTTTCCTTGGTTGTGTTCATGTGCAGACAAGCTGACTTATAACTTCCACAAACAAGAAATTTATTTTGTATCATGTACAAGATTTGAAATTGTTGAATTGTAGTTTATTGTAGTTTGTTCCCTCTAATAGTTATACTTGGAAAGTAAACCTCTATGGTTTTGATTACTATGTGATGTTTAAGATGTCCGAAAAGAAGTAAACGTCGATTGCGCACTTTGTGATAGAATACCGGTACTTGAATTATTGTCGAGTGATGATTCGTAAAAGTTGTAATTTAACACAGAACAGATCTAATGTGACATGGTTGTTTTAGATTTGACGCGATGGTTTGTAGAAAAGCTATGATTAATTGGGAGAAAACATAGTATTCAATGGTTATTACAAACAAGACATAAAACACAGTGAAAGAGTACAAAGTTACTTCCAATTTGACCTCTTGATGGACGATTAATAAACTGAAAGAAAACCCACGTTGAAGCCAGTGCTATGTTATGGTTAAAACCCATCTGGAATCGAACCAGGCTATAAAATTGGTTAGCTCAGTAAAAGGGTAAGCAGATAAAACTCGTATACGATCAGGGGTGAGGAACTTCCTTGTTCATTACTTCGTCCATCGGTCAGGAGATTGGAAGGGCCAGCACAATAATAACACATTAGTAAAAGGCACAGGTATATTTAACATCTTCTAAAGAAACACAGGGTTGAATTAGAAATCTCTACTCTCTCTCTAGGACGACCGGGTGAAACGGAGATTTTACATGAAATTAACGATTTGAACACAATAAAAGGGTATGCCGAAGTAGCTTACATGGTTTCCAGGTTCTGATGAAGGTTGGCATGACGTGACGAACTGGAAATAGCCCGCGCTCGAAAGGGCGGCGGTACTGTTTAGGTGATGTTAGGCACTTGAGGATTCGACGGTAAGACAAACGACTCCCAGCGGATCCAGAACATGTTTAAGAATGATGCGGCAAACTGTTGATTACAATTATTGTGGTGAACGTATGTCTGTCGGTATGAAAGAGACAGGCATATCTGAGTGAGACAGCATGACCGAGACGTATAAAAAGGCGTGTCTGTTGTAACTCGTCCTCTCTTTGCAACAACATCTCGAATACTGTACATTAGTAATAACACTAAATAAACCAAATAGTATGGAGTATCCAAACGATTATTATTTACATCTTATCTGAGTGATCGACACGGTAGATCACCACAGTTGGGGCAGCCGAAAAAGGAAGCTGAACGGCCGCAAAATTCTTCCTGGAGGAAGAACCGTAGCCGCAGCTGAAAGAACTACAGTTGGAGCAGCCGAAAAAGGAATCTGAACAGCTATTAAATTCTTCCTGGAGGAAGAACTACAGTTGGAGCAGCCGAAAAAGGAAGCTGATCAGCCATTAAATTCTTCCTGGAGGAAGAACCACAGTAGGCGCAGCTGAAAGAACCATAGTTTGGTTATAATCCCACCGAGCACCGCGGAAGGGATTATTGTCGCATAAAAAAAATAAAATAATTTGGGGGCAGCTTCACGGACAGTATCGGACATTGAAGGAGCATCAAGGCAAGGAACTGGTGAGGATATTCAAGGCGCTGAGCTCAAGGAATCAGCAGCCGAGAAACCGGATGAAAAACGGATCCAGGCAGCTTGTACGGGGACCCGACACGGGAAGGCGTGGCGGTGGTGACCGGACGAGAAGGACGACCAGGAATCCGGACGGAGCCAGAAGACGGTCAGACGCGGAAGGGCGGCGATCGGCGGCAGCATCAATCATCAGATTCGTGAGTTGAGTGCTGTTTGTTGTTGTTTTTTCTGATTATTGGTAATCTGTGTGGAAATGGAGGGAGTGGGTTTACCCAGGTTTTGTCACCTTAGGGACGGGCTGGAGACGTTCGTGCTACAGTTTGAGCAGTTGATCCTCGTCAATGATGACAAATTTAAATCCGAGGATAAAAAGAGGGCGGTTTTAATATCCCACCTACACACAGACACGATTAATCTACTGATAGATTTATGTTTTCCAAAAAAAATAACAGAATTATCGGTTGAAAATATATTTTTGTTATTAGGAAACCACATTGGTGTTTCAAAGAATGTGTTTAAGGAACGTGGAAATTTTTTTGCGGCGAAACAAAAAGTTGGGGAATCTATAAATGATTATATAGCTAGGTTACGTTGTCTAACAAGATTCTGCAAATTTGAAAGCAGACTGGAAGAAAACTTAAAAGATATTTTTGTGACTGGTTTATTAGAAGGTCGTATTAAAGAAAAAATGTTTTTAGATGCAGAGAAGCTGACTTTAAAAAGTACATTAGAGTGCGCATCGGGAATGGATTCATTTCATAAAAATATTACGTGTATTAAATCCGAGAGTGTCGGGCTCATTTCTAGAAGTAAGAAAAATTTTAATAGTAGTGCAGGTAGGAATTATTCTACTTCACCGGCGCGGGCGAAAGACAAAAATGTTACAATTCCCAGAAAGAAATCAGTAGAACGTATACAACAGTTGAAGTGCAAATATTGTAATTTAAATAATCATGATTCCAGTAATTGTAGATTAAAAAACGTGACGTGTTTTAATTGCAAAAACAAGGGACATTTTAGTAAAAATTGTCGCGAAAAAAAACGGGAGGAAGTTTCATCTGTGTTTGTGAATTCAAGTGAAATAAATTCAAGGTTAACAAGAAATACCGATCCCATTTATTTATCGTTAAAAGTTAATAACGGTATCATCATAAAAGGATTATTTGACACGGGTGCAGGAATATCGATCCTATCGGATAAAGATTATTGGGAACATTTTAAAGATGTACAATTGAAGCCGAAGAATTTAACCCTGAAGGGTTACAATAATTGTAAGTTACAGTTACTTGGATGTTTAATTTTGTCAATTAATTTCAATGGTATTACTAAAATAATGGAATTTTGTGTTGTAAAGGATGGTTCAACCACTGTGCTAGGTAGAGACTTCGTAAAAGAATTTAACATTGGTTTTACGGGTTTCGAGACGGTTTCTTCACAGTTGAAAAGTGAAATACTCACGCATAATATTCTCGACGTAAACAATAATAGTGTCGATACGTTAGTGCGTAAATATCCGGAGGTATTTTCAAGTAAACTAGGTAGATTCAATAAATTTAAAGTTCATTTAAAATTGAAAGAAAATGCAGAACCGAAATTCTGCAATCCGAGAAGTATTCCTTTCGCTTTGAAAGCGAAAGTTGAAACGGAATTGAACCGTTTACAGGAAGAGGGAATTTTAGTTCCGATTAGTTATAGCAAGTTTGCATCTCCTATCGTGCCCGTAGTTAAAAGCGATGGAAGCATTAGAATTTGCGGGGATTATAAATGTACTGTGAATCCACAATTGATTGTTGACAAATATCCCATGCCGAAGATAGAAGTTTTATTATCACAAATTTCGGGCGGAATAATATTTTCAAAAATTGATTTACGTCAAGCTTATTTACAGTTGGAACTAGACGAAGAAAGTATGGAATATACTACGATTTCTACACATTTAGGATTATTTAAATTCACTAGGCTAGTGTTTGGGATTAACAGTGCACCGGCAATATTTTGTAGAACTATAGCTTCATGTCTACAAGGTTTGAAGAAAACAGCGGTTTTCCTGGATGATATTATGGTTACAGGAGAAACGATAGAGGAACATAATGCTAATTTAAATGCAGTTCTTAATAGGTTAAAAGATTGCGGTTTGTGCGTAAATATTCAAAAGTGCAATTTTAACGCTTCATCGGTATGTTTCTTAGGGTTTGAAATCTCGAAGGAAGGGATTAAACCTATGGAAGATAAAACGAACGCAATTAGTAAAGTCGCGCAACCAAAAGATTTATCAGAGCTACGCAGTTTTTTAGGAATGGTAAATTTTTACCGATCTTTTGTGCCAAATATGTCTATGTTATTAGATCCTTTGCACAAATTATTGAAAAAAAATACGAATTTTGATTTTAATCAAGATTGCGTAAAAGTTTTTAATAAAATAAAATTAATTTTATGTGATAATCGAGTGTTAGCACATTACGATCCAAATGTTACTTTGAAGGTAGTTACGGACGCCTCAACGAAAGGTTTGGGTGCAACATTGTTACATGTGTATGAAAATAATTTACAAAGACCTATTTCTTTTGTTTCTCGTAAACTGACAGAAGCGGAAAAGAAATATTCAATTTTAGACCTCGAGGCTTGTGCAATTGTGTTTGCTTTTAAGAAGTTTTTCGAGTACATTTACGGAAGGGAATTCATTCTAGAAATAGATAATGAACCTTTATGTAGAATTTTTGGTGAAAAAAAAGGAATTCCTGTTTTAACTTGTAATAGATTACAACGTTATGGTGTAATTCTCTCATCTTTCAATTATAAAGTTCAATACGTAAAATCAACATTAAATTGTTCGGATTACTTATCTCGCGTACCTGTAGGAGATCCTGTTGAGGAAAATAATAACTTTGATTCAAGAATTTTGTGTTTATTCAAAAATAATAGCGAGATGCCAATAGATGTTGAGGAAGTTAAAGCAGAATCTAATACGGATAAATTATTATTAGAGATAAAAAATTATCTTAGAACAGGGTGGCCAAATAAAGTCAATAAGGATGATTGCAAATGGATTTATTGGATAAAAAGGAACGATTTATCAATAATTGATGATTGTATTTTCTGGAACCATAGGTTAGTAATTCCAATAAGTTTAAGGGATAAGATATTAAGCTTATTACATAGATCTCATCTAGGGATTGCCAAGATGAAAGGGCTAGCTAGAGGCTATTTTTGGTGGCCAGGGATTGACAGTCAAATTGAATTTTTAGTTAGAGAGTGCGGAATTTGTGCGGAAATTCAACCATCACAACCCAAGAGTGAGTTAACTCCATGGCCGATAACGGAAGAAATTTGGAGTAGGGTTCATATAGATTACGTAGGGCCTATCGGAAATAAATATTTTTTGGTAATCATAGATTCAACCTCAAAATGGTTGGATTGCGTGGAAGTAAATTCACCTAACTCAGATAATACCATTAAAATCTTAAAGAGATTATTCAGTTATTTCGGTAGTGTACAAACCTTAGTTTCTGATAATGGAGCTGCATTCATGTCAGCAGACTTTAAACAGTTTTGCGAGAGAAATGGCATTAAACATTTAACAACACCTATAAATCATCCTCAATCAAATGGATTGGCAGAGAATGCAGTCAAAACGTGTAAAAATTTTTTAAAGAAAATATTGTTAAAAAAAAAATTTCAGTCAGGTTATAATGAGAAGTTAGAATGTTTTCTCATAGATTATAGGAATGCACCACACTGTACAACAGGGTTAGAGCCAGCAGTTGTAATGTTTGGTAGAAGGTTAAGGTCAAATTTGAATAATTTTATACCTAAAGGGGGGAAGGTAAAGGAAAATGTGATTGATAAAGATACCAAAATGAAAATGTCAAAATGTCAGGAAAATCAGAAATTCTATTATAAAAGGAATAACAAAGTATCTACGAATTTTAAGATTAATCAGAAAGTTATGGTTAGGGATTTTAGAGACCAAAACAATGATAAGTGGGTACCAGGGAAAGTACATAAACGTTTGGGAAATAAACTATATTTAATTGAGGTTAAATTGAATGATAAAATCATGTACTGGAAAAGACATTTTGATCAATTATCCAAACTGTGTGTATCATGGGAAAAGAACCCTAGTATTTTAATCCCTGAGTCTGAGACAAGGAAGCTATCGTTCGATGAGTACGATGTCTCCGACTTTGTTTCGGATGACAATCTAATGGGTGACCCTCTCTTTCCTTCCAGCTCCAGTGAACCCGTGGCGTCAACGTCGGGGAACTGGAAGGAGCGCCTTCGACCAAGGACAGAGAAATCATAATAAGCAGCAGTCAACTCCCGAATCAACATGGTTATAAATAAAAAAGAAAATGTTGTAAAATAATAATTAAATATATGTATGTATGTTTTATAATTATTATTATGATAATCATGTTGTGTTACTGTCTGCTGATTTAAGTGTGGAGGGATGTGGTGAACGTATGTCTGTCGGTATGAAAGAGACAGGCATATCTGAGTGAGACAGCATGACCGAGACGTATAAAAAGGCGTGTCTGTTGTAACTCGTCCTCTCTTTGCAACAACATCTCGAATACTGTACATTAGTAATAACACTAAATAAACCAAATAGTATGGAGTATCCAAACGATTATTATTTACATCTTATCTGAGTGATCGACACGGTAGATCACCACAATTATTGAGTTGGTTTAAATACGCGAGATCTACGCAAGGTTCGGGCGTATTAATATTTGCCAAACTGGGACGCAGAAAGCGTGACTGTCCGAGGCCCGAGTGGAATTGTGACTGAGTTGAAGCGCGCTGCTTACAGCGGTCGTGGCTCACTATGTTCACGTGATTTGACCATCTGGTGGCGTGGTCTGCCAGAGTGGGGTGACCAAGCCCTTTTTAATGTAGGGTGACCATATTACGTAACAATTGATACAGTAATTTCACCTTCTAAATGTGTTTTGTGCTTATATTATTGTATTTCATGTTTATATTTAAAAAATAAAATTATTGTACATGTAATTATGAGTTTGCTTTTCAGCTTCCTTCTGATAAAACGCTGTCCTGAGAAAATGAGCTGTAAAGGAAGTTACTTTAAAGGTCATTTCTTTCTTAGGACAGGGCTTTGTCAGATGGGACCTTGTGGTCTTGGGTGACATTTTACTTATGTTTTAGGCTAATTAATTGGGTTTTAGGTAGGTTCCGAAGCAGAATTAAATTGTCTATGGTTGCGCCTTTTTTTAAATTTCCTCTATCCTTTGTCGATGGTGTGCTGTGACGTCGGCGATGCGTGGTGTATTCAAATTTGCCAGATCTATGGTTAAAACTTGACGAAAGCAAACGTATGGAAAGAGGGCGGAGTTATCAATCTATAGATAGTTGATTTATGCGCGAGCCAAAGCAAACAAAGATTAGATTTATGGATTAGATAGTTGATTTATGACAAAGATGCCCGTGATTGGTTTATTTATGGATGCCCGTATCATGTACCATGTTTTCGGACGCGTTGTTCGATAAACTGAAACCTAAACCATTACCTATAACTTGTGGTGGTCAGTTCTTCACCATGACTTCACCAGTCACTAATATACTTAGCTGGTTAAATCAATCTTCGCAGAAAAAGAAGTTACTTCAGGTAAGTCTTTGCTTTTTCTGCTTTTAGCGGTGGGTTTGGTAAGAGTAGGAAATGGCGGGTGTGATATTTCGTTTGGTGATGATTCAGAGATGTAAATGTTCAATTATGATTATCTTACATAAATATATCATGATGCATGGCTCATTTAAAAGTAGAATATCGCCATACGGAATATGAGTGGTACGGATATTTATTACGGTAGTTTATGAAGTCATATATAGCTGTACTGTAAATACTATCGAGTTACAGACAACCCTAACATTTTATGGTTTTAATTCCAATTTGCAGATAACAAATTCTATATACCGTACACTTTAAAATACGCTAAGTTTTATGCGTAGCTTGAGACGACAAAAGATGAGCCTTCATATGGAGTAGCGCGATCTCACTCAGCCTCTTTCTGTACCAGGCCATCACCCAAGTTACACATTAGTCCGCCATAATAGTTTTCTATAAATCGGCGCATCAATACAATTATTTATTGTTATCAATTTTAATTTGTAGAACTCCATTTTAATTTTTATTTTTTATATATTCAATAATATTTTACTATATTACTTTGCGCAGTGGCGATATCGTAACCAATGAGGTTTATCCGAGGTACGATTATTGCTAGTTGAAAACTTTTATGTTATTGAATATATAAAAAATAAAAATCAATACAATTAAGTGAAGAGTACAATGATGGTTGATCGCTTAGTTCTTAACGCTAGTTGCGTTCGGTGGCAGCGTATTTTGTGCCAATCAAATGCGGACACAAATGGTGTATCTTTTCTCTGTGGTTGATTGGGCCGAATCAAGTTAATAATGTGATGCAGCCACAAAAATGACAATCATCGTAACGGAACAAGACAAAAAGTGTTAAAATTGAAAAACTATCACTGAACAATTGAAAAAATCTCACACAAAACACTGAATAAAATATAGCTATACAGATATCTTTGAACCAAATACGTTGACAAAAAATTTAGTTTAAACTCAAATTTCTTCTATAAAAACGTAAGTGATTTTTATTATTCTTCTTCGAACGAATTAAAACCGTTTGAAGTTTGAAAAAGTTTTATTTTATTGACTTTTTGCCTTTTATTAGAGCCAATTGCATAAAATTACAAAATTATTAGAGTAAATAATATTTTTTTCCAGATTTTCGATTCTAAAGAAGTAGCCAATTTCTTGAAAACGTCTTAAACTCCATGGAGCTTTCTATCAAGAAATCGTGAATTTTTCTGGTATAAACCGAATGCGTACAAAGAGTAATCATTATTCATTGGATGGTTTTAAGAAAACTCGTTGCCTTTCAGAAAGTTGTTTTTCATAGTACAAAAGTTTCTGTGAAAATACGTATTTGAGAAGGGTTTTCTGTGATGTGACTCTTGACAAGTTTACGCAACATTAAATTTCTTCAAAGGCGCTGGTATAGGCGAGTATATAATAATAATTTGTTATTATTGAATATTAAAGCAATTCATATGCTAAGTGGGTGACTTCGCCATATTAGTATGGAACATTATCCACAAAATAAATAATCAACAAAAAAAATATTCGTCATCGTACCCAAAAGATTTGCTTTGCAAATTAAATTCATAGAGGGAATATTTAATTAGTTGTTTCCAAGAAAGCATTTAAATATAAAACATTATTATTTGAAATTATATTCGAATCGTTTAGAGTTATAAATAGCAATCGTATACCGTAGTTAAAAATAAATAAGGAGTATATTAATGCTATTATTTTGTAAGTTGTTTATTTTACGTTTACCTACTAGTTTTACTCCATTAGTTTCACTCTATTTCACTGGAAAAAATCCCAGAGGAATGGCAAATAAGCATAATATGCCCAATTCACAAGAAAGGTGACAAATTAAAATGCGAAAATCATAGAGGCATATCACTTCTATGCACAGCATATAAAATCTACACCATGATACTGAAACAAAGAATTGATAAATATGCAGAAAACTTACTGGGAGAGTATCAGGCAGGCTTCCGCACCGGTAGATCCACAGCAGACCAACTGTTCACCGTCAGACAGATCTTGGCAAAGTGCTGGGAATTTGACATAGACATACACCAACTATTCATTGATTTCAAGCAAGCATATGATAGCATAGATCGGGAGTGTCTATATGACATACTACTACAATTCCAGATTCCACCTAAATTGGTTAGGCTCATAAAAGCCACAATGTCAGACTCAAGATGTCAGGTCAAAATAGACGGAGAATTGTCGGAAGAATTTACAGTATCACAGGGACTTAAACAGGGGGACAGTCTGGCTCCCACTCTCTTCAACATTGTGCTCAAACATGTAATACGAAAAACACTAATAGACACTGGCTACAATATTTGTTTCAAGAGCAGTCAAGTTGTCGGATATGCGGATGACATTAACATTGTCGGAAGATCAATTTCAGCCATTAAGGAGGTCTTCGACCCTTTAGAAACAGCGGCGCGGGAAGTAGGACTACGAGTTAATGTTGACAAAACAAAAATGATGGTACAGAGCAGGAACCCTTCACACAGAAGAAGAAGTAGTGCACTATTTAAAGACAACTACTCATACGAAGTGGTCGATCAATTCACCTACCTGGGCTCCAGCCTGACAGAGAACAATGAGGATCCAGCAGAAATCAGAAGGAGAATCACAGCAGCCAACAAAACATACTTCTCTTTGCTGCCAGTGTTTAAGTCACGTAGTGTCCACAGAAAAACCAAAATAACCATATATAAGACCATTGTAAGAACTGTATTGGCATATGGATGTGAGGCGCTGACACTGACGGTAAAGATGGCTGAAATGCTGGATACTTTTGAAAGAAAGGTGCTGAGAAGAATATGTGGACCCGTGAAAGAGGGCGAACAGTGGCGTATCCGGCACAATATAGAATTGTACGATATATATAAGGCCCCTAGCATCTCTGCACACATGAGACTCCTCAGGCTGAGATGGGCTGGGCATGTACCGAGAATGCCGGATACACGCGTCCCAAAAAGAATTCTGACTGGTCACCCAGGTGGAAAGAGAAAAGTGGGAAGACCCAGACTGAGGTGGGAAGATGAGGTAAGAGGGGATGCAGCACAGCTTCTCCAGGTGACAAACTGGAAGTCAGCCGCTGAGGACAGGAGGAGTTGGAGGCGACTGTTGCAGGAGGCCAAAGCTCGATATGGGCTGTAGCGCCATCGAAGAAGAAGAAGAAGAAGAAGTTTCACTATATATTATTTGATTTTGGAAATATGGAGCTTGTGTTATTTTTTGCAGATCCAAAGCTCACGAAGGAAATGATTTTACTTTATAAAAACAGTTACTAATTTACTTTGAGATTTAACAGACGGAAAAGTTACATAAAATAATTCGTGTAACTAGGGGGAAACACGCCTAAAGGGATGGGGGGTGGTTTGACATATTAGTACCGCCGGCGAATCGCCCGTCACTGTCACGGGTGTTGTGATAAATTTTGTAATTTTTTTTATTATTTTTTTTTCCCTTTTTTTACATTAATTAATACAATATTATATAAATCAATACGAATAATGGGAACCCACTAAAGCGCAGCCTGTACGTGGGTAATATATTTAAGTTATCATATTATTGTACCTAGAAATAAAAAAAAACTGTGGGCATATAAAACAAAAACAAGATTTCATTTTGTCTAAGCGGTTTGTATAAAAAGTGTTTACAATAGTGTATAGTGAAGTATTTAGTGTAATATATGTGGTGAATATTTTATGAAAAACATAAATTCATACGAATTAAATAAAAAAAGTTTCAATTGCTGCATCGAAAAGCCATAATTTTAACTCTTTTAAATATTGAGGAAGTTTAGTAATCACTTGAATATTTTTCGGTAAAAGATTGAAAGTACGAGGTCCAATGAAACTGCAGTGTGTTTGCATTTGTTTTGTGTTCGTTTGGGGAGTATAAAATACATTATTATTTCTGATGTTGATTCTGTTTTCATTTATTTCGAATTTATTTTTGTTTTTAAAGATGTATTTCATAGTTTGCAAAATAAATAGTTTACGGAGACAGAATAATTTAGATTCTTTGTATAACTAATCTGTTGAAAATGTTCTTTTCCGACTATACATAACTTTGATGATATAATTTTAAGTTATTTGTAAAGGTTATATGTGCATGAAGCGCACCGCCCCATCCTATTATTCCGTACACGAGTGAAGATTGCACCAAATAAAAATAAATAATTTTCAGTTTTTCAACATTGAGCACTTCTTTTGGTCTGTAAAATGTGTATGTAAGATATCTTAATTTACCGACGGTATTATTAATTTGTGACTGTCAATTTAATTTTGTATCAATACCTAAATATTTGATCTTTTCAACTTTTCCGAGTTCAAAGCAAGATGAGCATATTTCTTGATTACAGTAAACATTATGTATTCTAATTTTAAGGTTATTGGGGGGTTTATTTTTATAAAACGTTAGGTAAAATGTTTTATTATAGTTTAAGAAGAGTCTATTAATTTTTAGCCATGATGAGACATATTTAATACATTTTGCTGCCTTCAAAAAAGTTTCAGGCCAGGATTTTCCATTCACTATTATTACTGTATCATCAGCTTAAGATACAATTTTACCAGGGATTATAACATCACATAAATCGTTTATGTATATTAGAAAGAGAATTGGGCCAAACACAGTTCCCTGTGGTACTCTGTTTTTTTGTTTTCTGTCTTTGAGATAGCTAGTAAGCATTTTTAGTATATCATTTTTTAAACCTATTTGATTCATTTTTTTTATAAGTAGATTGTGATTTACCGTATCAAAAGCTTTTCTTAAGTCTAAAAATATAGCTAAACTCTTTTTATTTTGATCAACAGATGTGTATAATTTTTTAGTCAGATCGAATATTGCATCTTCAGTGCTTAGTTTTGTTCTGAAGCCATATTGATTTTGGGACAGAATTTTGTTTTGTTCTAGGTAATTCATTATTCTATTTTTGATACATTTTTCAAATATTTTTGAGAGCAAGGAAATAGCTGTATAATATTTTATATGCGTAATTTCGGAAACAACTTTTTTATATTTTTTAATAAGTTAACTCCCCTTTCGTGATGAATTATTTACTCTTTCATGTTTAAGATTAATGACCCTTTTAATAGATTCGCATGTAAGCAAATCAAATAATGAAATCAAGTTTCTTCACAATTCAAGCAAGACGAGAAATTCTCTTTTCTCCTAAATTTTTTATCGCTTAGAAATTTGAACCGAAAGTTGACTGGATATTGACTATTCTTTAACTTTTTTTTTTTTTTTATAGTGAATACCTCACAAGAGACCCAACTGCTCCCGTCTGGAGCCAGTGAGACTATGGCATCCCCAATTGGGGGATGTTGTGAGGCTGAAGGTAAGTGGGGAAGGGAAAGAGGAAGGTGGGGAAGTACCTGGCTATTCAAATCTAGTCACTAAACACGGCTAAAGCCATTTGGAGCAACGTTTCAATTCTGAATGGTGGTCTTACACCAGGGCGATACTGGTAGTATCTTCCACTCTGGAACGTGCCGCAAATATACTATATATTATTTTAATTAATTAATTGTGAAATAACACAAATTAATCACATACAATTTATTTGCGCACGCCGGGTTCGAACCCGCGACCTTCGGAATGGCAGTCCAATGCGTTACCACTGGACTATGCCTATTTATTGTAAATTATGACGAGCCACAAAGTTAATGCTTATTACAAATATGTATATTATCTTTGCTAATTTGATTAAACAAGTGGTCGCTTTTTACTCAAAATTAATTGGTAAACACCCCAACTTAAAGCTTCGTATTTTCTTCACATTATAATTGAATGGCAAAACTATGCGCGACCTGTTACTAAAGCGGAAATTGTTTAAAATGCAGGACAGATTTAATCAAAATGAATTTAATCAAGTGATGGACAATTTTATGGCTTGGAAATGTAGAGCATATGGACTGAGAAAGGAGAGTCACCAAAATATGGATTAAGAATCGGTGACGCATCAGGAAGCTATGGCATGATCAAGTAAGGATTCATTGCGTGTGCGAAGGTGTCTGAATGCGATCAAAGATATAATAGTAAGCTATAAAACGGACTGGTGTGGGATTCATAAATTCATAAGATTCATAAATTAAACTCGTTTTTACTTGTCAAAATCTTCCATTTACCTGAATGTTTGAATACCTATTTAAGCATTTACTTGTCATGTTATTCCATTTGCCTGATTGCTTAAATACCCATTTAAGCGTTTACTTGTTAAGTTCCTTCACTAGTCTGATTATTTGAATCCCTATTTAAGAATTTACTTTTCAAGTTCTTCCATTTGCCTGATTGTTTGAATACATATTTAAGCATTTACTTGTCAAGTTCTTCCATTTACCTGAATATTTGAATACCTATTTAAGCATTTAATTGTCATGTTTTTTCATTTGCCTTATTGTTTAAATACCTATTTAAGCGTTTATTTGTTAAGTTCCTCCACTAGTCTGATTGTTTGAATCCCTACTTAAGAATTTGTCAAGATCTTCCATTTGCTGATATTTTGAATACCTACATAAGCGTTAAGGTTAATTTTGGGAAATTATTCTCATAATTACTAAATAAGCATTATATACATATGATATTCGTGTTACAAGCATGTTATCCTGCATGCTATAAGTTATTTACATAACAAGTTTATGAACTCACACTCCAATGTGTTTGCAAATTTCAGGAATTCAGACTCGTTTCCTGAAATATTGTTGCTGTTAAACCTTTGACGGCTAGTGAAAAGAGTTGGCAGAGCCATACATCTCTTGTTCATATTTATTTCATGAGATAAACACGGGATGCTGGAGAGCACACCCACCCGAGTAACCAATTTCACACGAGAATATCATAATCTTCTTTTGTATGCTCGAGATTTATTTTCTCATCTTACCTATATATTTTTAATATGGACGTATATTTGTTTCATTCATGATGAGAATGTATCTTTAATATACTTACATTTGTGATATCATTCTGATAAAAAAACATTTTTTGTGGTGCTTTCTTCAATAAAAAAAAAACCAGCCACCTCTAGCACGAACATTATAATAGCCTCATTTGGTTCTTATCGCTAAAAAATGTCGATCTATGAAATTAGTAAATGTTGCAATGTAATTATGTTTAGCTTCTAAGAAATTAACGTCTTTAGAATTGTGCCATTTGTTGTTGTTTATATAAAGTATTTTAAGAACTTCACATCTTTCGATTGGTATTATTTGTTGTTGTTGAATTCTGTTATGAATTTAGATCCTGTCTTCTTATTGTACAATAAAGTGATGGTCTTTGTTTTTCACAAATCTGTTTAGTTAATTCTGTTATTTTTTATTAAAAGGATAGAATCTACTTGAATTTTTGGTAAAATGCTAAAATTATGAAGGTTATCTGCGGATTTTCCAAATTTTAATGAATAAACTTTCAATTTAAAAAATAGTTCATTATTTAAAGTAGATTCCGATGTGTGAGAAGTGGGTAGTTAAATAGTAGTAAAAGCCATGTCATTGTGTCATTATTCTTAGGATAAAGTAGTCCTTAGAAAACATGATCTTTGGTTTGCGTTATTTGTGCTGACATTATTCAACATCGAAAATTGTTTAGTACTGTCGACCCGACTAGAAACATCTAAGCAGTTAAAAACATCCAAAGAATTTGCACTAATATTTCGTTGCCAACGCAACTAATTTCAGCTTACAATGTAATTTCTATATTAAGCTCCTTATCAGCTGCGGTGCTTTGAAACATACATAGTATTAAAACAAAAATATTGTTTGTTGCACAACATATGAATTTTCAAATGTTGAATATGAGAAAGACTTGGATATTTTTTATACATTTTGAGACCGGAACTAAAGTTTACTATACTTTGAACAGTACTATGTTATGTTATACGTTACTATGATACGTCATAAAGAGAATTAAAAAAATATATATATATTTTATGTTATACGATATTAGGATAGGTCATAGAGTATTATGTTATGTAATACGATATTATTATACGTCATAAAGATTATAATGTTATGTCACACGATATTGTGATACGTCATAAAGAACAATACAAATTCCAAAAGATTTTAAGACAATTTCTAAAATGCTTATTAATTCAGTTTACTCGTAATCTGAAGATCTTCATTTTTCTTTTATTAATAAAACAATATTATAATAATATTGCCTTCCTCGGTCTGCAGTGCTTAAAGATATAGGTATAATAACGGGAAAAGTAACCAACCCAAAGTAATTCCATTTGAAATGATAAAATAAAAAGCCAACCATTCTTCTGGGGACTGCTTCAAGTCGTTACTGAAAATGACTTCGCAAAAAGGATTGGAGAAAGAAAAATTTTGATCAATCCTCGCGCAAAAAGAAAAATGACGAAGAAGGTTGGAAAGTAACGAGTTAGGTCGGATGATAAACGTTTTGGATCTAGAAAATTCTTTCGGTCACACTTTCACAAAGCTCCAGTATATTTCACAATGTTTTAGCAAATTTCTGATTTTTTCTACGGGATTCATTTTCAGAAAAGCTTTATTAGTTAACCAACCATCACCATCACACCCCGCAAGTGTAGACAAAGAGGATGGAACGCTGAAAAACTCTGTATTTGGTTGGTAATAATTTTTAAAAGAAAATCTGAAACAGAAAAATCAGAAAAGAATACGGTCACATCTACGACTCGAACCCAGGAGCACTAAGGCAAGAGTCCTGGGTTCGAGTCCTAGATGTGACCGTATCCTTTTCTGATTTTTCTGTTTCAGATTTTTTTGGTTTAGAAATGTTGTCTTTAATAATTAAATGTTACAATTTGAGGGTTTACTCAATAAATTTATTCCAATAAATAAAAATAATTTATAATACGAATTTTACATCAATAAAAGTTTAAAAAATCGTATTTGTATGAAGCAGAATTTTTTTTTGTCGAAGTGGATAAACAGATGCACTATGGATAAAATATGTACATCCCACCAAGAAAAAATCATTTAAGTAATTGTTTTGATAAACATTTTAAACAAAAAATTAAACTAATTAAAAAAAGAATCTTTCTAATGAACGCTAAAAGAAATAACTGTCACTTATTGGATTTAAATATATAAAACTTCCTTCTTACATGGGGATACGCAAATGTCCGATAATGAACGGTTCAAATATCTTGAGACTACCGCAAAACATCTGCGCTGAGGTTCGTACACAGGTACACGTTGCCCATTTCTGTAAAATGTCGGCGACGCCAGTCTCCCGCGACTAGTAGAGGCGAGAATTTTCCCTCTCATGTCGTCAAGAATTTAAACATGGTGTCACTTGTGAAAGACATTTGGTAAAAATGCGCATGCTTAGAATCAAAGCTAAGAACAAAACAGCCATTAAAGAAATACAGGATATGAAATGATGGATACAGAAACTATTTGGTTGTAAGTGAGGTTATGAAAACATTCTAGTTTCGATGTTTTGAGAAATCAACAATGATTGGTGGCGACGCGGATCTCGGGATATCAGTGACGAAAAGTTGATCAATTTGTTTGCGACGTTAGTACACAACATGAGTTTCGAATAATAAGTTGCCTGAGCAAGAAGACCCTTAAATTTATTTTTGATAACATAAGTAATAGAAAAAATTGGAAGAATTTTCAATCAACCCTAGCTGCTTTTCAATGAAAAAAGTTGCAATTCACAAATATATTTTATGCCAACAACCTACCTACTTAATGAACCTGTGCATATTTTGAAGAATTATATAAAATACTATATTTTGACGCCTTCTGTGGTCGGGAGGTGAGGCTCTCGACTAGCAAGCTGGAGGTTGCGGTTAAAATCCCAGCGTGCGCAAGTAAATTGTATTTGATTAATTTATTATATTTCACAAAAAATTATTTAAAATAATGTATATAGTATATTTGCGGCACGATCCAGTGTTGGATACTCTCAGTATCGCTCTGGTATAAGACCACCATTCAGAATTGAAATTGTTGCTTGAAATAGCTTTGGCCGTGTTTCGTGAGCAGATCTAAATAGCCGGGAACTTTCCATCTTCCTCTTCCCCATCTCCTTTCCCTTCCCATTACTTTTAGTCTCACAATATACCGCAATTCGGGGAGCAGTTGGGACTCTTGTGTGGTTTCACATAAAAATGAATTTATCCTCATTATCACATTGAAACGGGTGGTGTTTTTCGGTAAATCCGTGACATCGTGTTTTTTAAGTCGGCAAATAACTATGCACGTATTTTATTTCCGACCCGTTGCACGTTGGGTGTAGTATCCAATCACCGGCCACTGAATTTTTCAGTCCTAAACACTGTAAACAAAACTGTTTACGCCGATCAACTAATCCGGACTGGTGAGAAATTATATCGCAACGGTTGTTCGATAATGCAAGAAACACGGAGGATGCGTCGTTTGTAACTAAATTTATTTATTTTCTCTGTCTTGTTCTGTTTCATGTTTTTTAAAAATTATTAATATAAATCTTATTCAATATTATCACGAACAAAACACAAAAAGCTGTTAGAAAAAGGGCAAAACAAAGTGTACGGGCCTTCCATTCCATTCCAGACTTCTGGAAAAGTTAATAGGTGTCCCGTATAAATAATAATATGCGTGAGTATATTCAAGACATTATCTAGATTCCAAAAATATATTCGGGTAGAACTTTGTAATCTCATGAAAATATAGCAGAACAAAAATGTAGGAATTATTTAAGGATATTTTTACTCGTATTCAGTCTGAATGAATCAGAAAAAATGTAAGAAAATAATAAATCAGGTCTCGATATCTCAGTGGTCAGAGTAGGTACTGTCCCGGTAAGAAATGGGTCCTGTTATTTCTTGTGGGTTGTTCTGTTTCAAGTTTCGTTTTGATTTATTAATATAATATTGTTCTTCAATGATTAACTTTGTGAGTTTGAAAATATGTGTTATTTCTATTAAATTATCATAAGATGATTTTTCATCATTAACTCCACACTTGAGACCACTGAGAAAATAATTGTCCTCAGGACCTAAGTAATGTTTGGCTGTGTAGAGGATCTTTTTGAGGCCTGTGTAACCTAGAATCATGTTGTAGAAAAAAGGAAACACAAAGGCCGCAAATCGTTCAATAGCCGAGCCTGTTTCCCGACTATGCAGGTATGTACCGGTGCCAAGGGGATCAATGGTCTGGATCTTCGGAACATCTTCCATTAAAATACCGGTAGAAGAAGGACAGCATTCCCACCTGACACCAGTGTCATAAAGATTGCAATGTGTTTGTTAAGAAAGGGGATCCCGACCAGGGGTGGTTGCCAAATTCGATTTGTACAGGGTCAGCAGTTGTGTACAAAGCATCTTCGGGCCGAGCTGGTCACTTGGAGTTACACCAAGCAATCAATATAAGGTATGTTGAAAAGATTGCTTCCGTTGAAGGAGGCTAGATTGTCAGACATAAATTGTTGCAAAAATCAATTCTAGAAGAGCGCTGAAATCTTTCTGCAATTATTAAAAATAAAACTGTATCCTTTATTAGTTATAATTATAATGCACGGATTGGCGCTATTGGCTCTCACAAGCCATGAACTGGGCACCAGGAACTGTACTGCAAGGCCGTCAAAAGCCCGATTATTCCGCCATCTGTAAATGAGCGCGGTGCAATGGCTCGGATATTTGAATCATTAATTTAACTCACAGACATGTGCTTTATAATTTACAACTGGTAGTTAACACGTGCTTGTGTTAGGCGAAGGATTAACCGTATTATACAAAATGTTGTTTACATAATAATGTTCTTTACTATATATAGAGAATACAGAAAGCTATACTCGAATAGACACGAAAACTAACACTAAACTTACAAACACCTGGCAATCTGCAAGGGAGATTTTCTATTATATTCTTCCATTCTATTCTTATTCAATTTCAAAGTAAGAATCGTGGCTCCCTTGTCAGGCACAAGAGCTCTTTTATTCTGATAAGGTTTACGCGACTATTAATGCCCTTAGATATGTAATACCTAAATTGAACCAATTTTTTATACTACAATATAACATTCAACATTTTAATTTCTTTTTAATTTACATATTTTGACATTAACAGCACATTTTACTACAAGTTATAAGGTAATAGATATTAACTATTGCTTAGTTTATGTACCTATTACGAATGTCTTTAAAAAGTCTTGTAAATTTCGTCTGCGATGAAAATAATTGCTTTTAATCTTTACTAAAAATGTTGGTAAAAGTGAAAATAACAAAACACACTAAATAGGAAGAAAGTGTGTGGAAAGATGAAGCGAAAAATTTTAAATCAAGAATAATTTCATTCATTCATTCTTCTGTAATACATACACGACCAACTATCAGACACACTCACTGACCACGGACTCACTGACTCACGGATGCATAATCTGGGCAACAAGTATGGGGGTGATATTGATTTATTTATTGACTCCATTTATAGAACTAAGCATAATCTATACGAACTCTTTGTCGAATCCCACAAATTAGAGTAGCGTTGGTAAATTAGTTTTGTCTTATATGTAGTGTTGTTGTAATTTCTTTTTTACATTATCTTACTCTTACGTTTTGCTAATATTGCTTCATATTTAGTTTTTTTAAAAATTATTTCTTAATATTTTTTCATTAAACTTGTAATTACAATTTTTCAATTGTGTATTTTGTACCTACTTTACAATGGATTACATCTATTTACTGTCAGTATCTAATACAGATATTCTCCTATGTACACCGCATCATGTATCACTTTTATGTAAAAGCCTTTTTAGGCGTATATATACATAAATAAATAAATAATTTGTGTGGAGAGATAGAGATCAAAAAAATGTAACAATAATACAAGTTCACGTATTATAATCGACCAATAATAAAATTTTAAGGTAAATTAATTGTACGTAAAGGGTATTAGCTATTCTTTGACATCATAATGACTACACTATAGAGATCATCAGAATTGCAAATCAATTTTGCATGGCTAGGGTAGTGCGTGAGTCGATACGTAAAATCACTTACATATTAATGAATATTATTGGCACTTGTACGCAAATTATTGGTGAGCTGCCATACAAAAAGTCCAGAAAAAACCAGCGATATCACGTAAATAATTCAATGTTATTATAAAGTTCTGCAAATAATTCAGTTTTATTATTGTGACTACTGTATCTATAATTAAACTGAGGATATTTAAAATTTACATAATAGATAAAACAAATACATAAAATCATAACAATTAGTGGGTTTGATAATAACCTTGATCGTCAAAACAAAAATTAAAATACTTGCAGAACATATATAATATCACCATTAAATTCTATTTAGTCTTAATAAAAAAAAAACAAAACTTAATCATTTAAATAAAGCCTACGCGGCTTTGTGTTTCACGGGCAGCCTTTATATTGATGTTAGTATTGCAAATTGCCACCGACTGCAAAGTAAAAGATATCGAAAATTCGGTGTATGGTGGAAAGGTTGAAAATAATGTTATATTGAATTTTTATATTTTGCGGAATACATCGTCTAAGTTTGTGTTTTCATCCATTCTTTTCTTTTGTGTTGTCAGCTCTTTCAGTAATAATTGCTTGATTGTGTCATTGAAAAGAGAGCGTTGTTCTGACTAATGCGGTTGGTTTGACAAGTGTTTTCCGTCGCCAGCTTCACTTCTTTCTTTCACTATATTTTTAAAAGGTACAAAGACGTATCCATTGACAGAAATATAAAGTCGTCAAATCACATTTGGGGATAATCCCTTTCGGCTTTGTCATCTCCACTGGACCACGGAGGCGGCAGAGCAGGAGGAGGCTGTTTTGTGTCTTTTAAAACCTCTCACGCGGCGAACGCTTTTGGACTATTGATGCTCCGAATTTCCATAATCCTCAATTTAACAAAAAAAAACAGACCGTACGTGTCGTGAAACGTTAAAAATGAGATTGCCTAGTCGATATATCATGCTTACTACTGACAGTGATAAAGCTCCCAAAATTGTGTTTAAATATACCTTCTAAGTATTAGTGCGCACATGAATGTCTCTTTGCTTGATCGTTTGATCGAGTAAGTTAACTAAAAATGGATAGACTTTGATTAGGTACCCACTTAATGCAATAAGTTCGAATATTATTTATATTTACTACTAAAACTAGTCCATAATAAGGGAACATTTAAAAAATATATTAGTTGCAATTGCAAGGTTTGTACATGATGTAGGTATAAAGTATAATGTTAGTATATATTATATTTCATATATTTTCAGTCCTCCTCACTAGAGTTTCCTGTTCTGAGACGGCTTGTAGTTTTAAGCTTTTGTATTTAGTTTCAAGTTGTCTTTACATTGTCTTCATAATGTTTGTAAGTTTTTATTTATTTTTTTTTTTTATTTAGTAAAATATTATACATTTATATACATTATTTAAGAAATGTTTTGTCTGCCCAACTAGGAGGATTCCTGTTTTAGGACAGTCAAATTAGGATGAGTATTAACATTTTGATAAGTTGTTTGATAAGTATAGTATTAAAATAATAATGAAATAATAGGTATATGTACTTTTAACTGGTGCCTTAGCCTACTAACATATTTTTTATAAATATGAATAACAAAGAGAAGAAATAGAATAAAATAAAATATCCAATTAAACATAAGATTAACTGCTGCTTGGGTAGCATTCAAATTTAAAAGTATTAGGTAGGTACATATATACACATAATGATAAAGATTAGAACATAAAGGTGTCTTTTACATGGTTTTTTTTGTTGGAGTTTTTGTTGTTGTTTTTGGTTTGTGTTTGATTTCATTTTTTGTGTAGTAAAAGTTCACTCTCCTTTCTACCTAATTTATGAAACCAATTAGTGGTCAATTTATGAAAAATAGCTGTGTTTTCCTTTTTCCAAGCATCGGGCATGAAATTGTATAGTTTTGAACCTAAGAATGAGAAGTGTCTTTGAGCGAGAGATGTTTTAGTTGTGAGTGGTACAATTGGATTTCTCTGTGAGTGGCGGGTGTCGCGAGAGTGGTTAATAGAGGGGTAGAGGTGGCGTTGTTGATGGGTGTTTAAAATTAATTTTCTCATGTATAGTTGTCTAACATCCAGAACTCGGAACTCTTCATATAGTGCATCGCTATGATATCTAAATGGTTTTTTGAGGATTACCCTTAGTAGTGATTTTTGAGCTTTTGCTAATTTGTCCAAAACAGTTTTTGCACACCCACCCCAACCTAAGGATGCATAGTCTAGAAGTGACCCACACATAGCATCATAGATGAGTTTCAATTATTTTTTACGTAAGATATTTCTGATTGTCATAAACATGTACGTAAGCTTTCTAACCTTTGTGGCAACTAGATCTATGTGTCCGCCCCACCTAAGATATTTGTCTAATATAACACCAAGGTATTTTATACTGTCTACGCATTCCAATTTATAGCAATTACAGGTAGTAGAGTCAATGCATTTATGTATAAAGATATCATATGCTTCCTTGGGTTGGCCCACTTCGATCGCACTAAATCGTATAAATTTAGTTTTTTTCCGAATTGAATATCACTTTGTTCTCTCAGCCTTGTTTTTACTTTTGTTTTAAATATATTCATTTCCTTTATTTTTTTGTTTGATTTTGTAATTGTATAATTTCGTAGCTTAGAATTTAATTTTTCTCTGTCCAAAAGACGTGTTCAAACTGGGAATAACCAGTATATTTTGGCTTATTGCTCTGGTTGAGTAATTACTCGTATGTTGGGCAGTGGAGTATTTAGATAAATTTTTTAAAATGAAAATATTTTTTAAATAAAGTTTATGTACATTGTAGACTTGGAAGTTTTTAAATATTTATTCTGTCGGAGTTTTTAACCGGAACTTTTAGAATTGTCTTTAGTGCTTCTTTATGGGCTATGTTGAGCCGCTCTGTGAGAGTGCTCAAGGCAGACCCCCAACCAGTTATCCCGTACTCTATTAGTGATTCACACGAAGCGTAGTATACTTTTAAATGTCGT
Source organism: Hesperophylax magnus (assembly GCA_026573805.1). Lineage (NCBI taxonomy): Eukaryota > Metazoa > Arthropoda > Insecta > Trichoptera > Limnephilidae > Hesperophylax > Hesperophylax magnus. The sequence goes on from JAIUSX010000055.1 coordinate 1,424,200, forward strand.
TTATGTTGAGGATAATACGGATGTTTCTAAAAAAGAATATGTACTGGTGAGGTTTTTAGTAATTATTTCAATGTGCAAGCTCCATCGGAGATTTTCATTGATTTGGATTCCCAGATATTTGATGCTTTTGAAGTTTGCTATTAATTCAAAAATTACTAAAACATCGTTACACGTGTAGTTCTTTTTCAGTTCATAATAACCAAAGAGAAAAAAAAGCTTTCAACCAACTTTTTACTATTCTATTTTTTATTAGTTCCTATTATTTTATGTGAAACGCACAGGAGTCTCAACTGCTCCCATACACTTGGAGCCAGTGAGACTATGGCATCCCCAATTGGGATAAGTTGTGAAACTGAAGGTAGTGGGGAGGGCAAGGAGATGGGGAAGAGGAAGGTTCGAAAAGTACTTCGATGGCAATGCTTGTACATGATGAAAGTATAAAGCATAATATAAGTATAAAATCATAGTTTTCACAATCCTCCTCACTCAGGTTTCTTGATCTGAAGCGGCCAGTATGTTGTAGAAAAAAAGTATTAAGTCTTAACATTGCTTTTATAACTTTTACATATTGTTTATCACTCTGTTCTCCCAGCCATGTTTTTACTATAGTTTTAAATATATTCATTTCTGTTATTTTTTGGTTTGATTTGGCAGAATATTTACATTTCGTAGCATGAAATTTAATATTTTTCTGTGCAAAGGATTTTCAATTATTGTTTTTACTTATATATAAACTTATATTGTAAAAGTACGCCGGATCTAAACACAGGATTTCCTAGTAAGACAGGAACAGTATATCACCAAGTCAATATAATTAAAAAAGTTGAATGAAAAAAAATAAATCAACCGTAAGTATTTGTTAGTGGTAAAAATCTCTTATCTGTAGACCCACAATTTTGATTTTAATGTATAAATTATGTCGATTTATCGTCGAGTAATATTCAACACCTATCTACAAACAATCTTATGAGACTTGTGTTTGAATTTTCAATTGGCTTAAAACAAATTCTGAAACTGATTATTCTACTGAGAATACAAAAATGCTAGAAAAAACTAATTTATAATGGTTTTTTGAAATGTAAATAAATCATTTCACCAAACCAATGGCTCATGAATGGAAGAAGGTTTAAAATATTAAATGATATTTCATAATCTTATATAATTCTTATTGGAGAATTTCGTAATTAAAATAATGATTAAAACATGTTCATCAAATACTACTCCATGAAATTGTGCTTCAACTTTACGACTTCACTGAACGCAGAACAAAGGCCTAATTAATACGCTGTATTAGTCACGCCGTATTATTAATTAATTGAACGGGAAGATTAACTCATAAAGAGCACTTACAAGCTTTCTGCAGATTTTCATAAGCTCTTCAATCCTGCTGCATAAAAATATCAAATTACGTTCAAAGAAAGGCGCCGGTGTCGAGATAAATTATCATGACGGTACCTTCATCTTTTAAACCTGCTTCTTAGCTAATTTATAAGATATTTGATGTAGGTGAAGACGCGTTAATCCTGGGATAAAATACTGGCAAATTTGATGCATTTTTCTTAAAAACGATTCATCTCATAACCCACTGAAACTGCTTTAAATAACACTTCACTTTCCGAAATACGGTTCCCATCCAAAGGACAACAACTAGAGTTTCCCAAGCACACGACCCTTCTTCCCACTGAAGTAAAACATTGGATACTGTGATGTCTGTACGAATGTGGATGAGTGCAAGCGAGATGGAATGTTTGCAAGATCATATAAAAGGCGATGCACGTTAGTTGTGTGTCTCTTTTGTTACAAGCAGCTCCCCAATAAATATTAGTACAAGATTATTGAGTACGACGTTCACCCGCTGCAATAATACGAAGCCTCTACACCGCATTGGCACCAGCTACATTAGGCATACATTACAGATACTTAGTATCAATGGGCTACAAAGACATCGATTTAATCATCATCTTCGCTTTTCCTATAGCTTTCAACAACCAACCGCTGCATATCTCTAATAACTAAACAGTATCCGGTTCATTTAAATAATCATCTTCACTAGAACTTTAGGTTATTTTCTGCTTCAACTGTATAATAAAATAATGATATTATCTTATTCTGGGTGCTTTCTCCCAACCATTTCAGTGTTGAAAATGGATATTTTTTTATTAAATAACAAGAGTCTAAGAACTCTGATAAATGATTAAATTAATGTGTTCATAGATAATCTAAGATTCACTGGTTATTATTGTTCAACAGATTATGCAGAATTTCTCAAAATATCTTATTCTATTTTATTTTCCATTTAACTATTTAATTTAATGCAGACTGAGCCACGATATTATGTTTTGTAGATTTATGTGGCCATATTAACACAACACAAAATCTGTAAATCCGTATTACGTAATCCATAATTTGGGCGTCGTACACCTACGCAAAGCAACTGTGACTGCACCGGATGCGTTTTAGTAAGACCCACATCTTTCATGAGAGATAGAACCCTATTAGTCTAGAAGTTGGGTCTTGGGTGTATCCACTTTACTCTTAAAGTAGAGTAGAAGAGATTTTTTTAAATGCAAAAATGGCGTTGTATAAAGTTGTTCATCTATATAAAGTCTTCTACTGAATTTGTCACGATCCTGCAGGAGATTGTTTTGACGTCAGCAGACTTGCGCCTTCAGTTCATTAAAACAATGTGTGGTTTTGTACTCAATGTACACAATTTGTTAAGTAAGCCATCGTACCTGTTAAAAAAGGCAATTATGTTTAAAAATTAACTACTACTGCCCTCTACAGTGCAATTTTTATTATATTAAGTTTTAAGCTCGACTGAACCCCTCTCGTCTTACTTATGTTACATTGATCATACGAAAAAGCAGTTTCTCTATCAATAAGGTAGGAGACTACTCAGTAGCTACCCGTAAACCCAGGCATCTGTCAATGCCTTTTGTTATTGTGCCATTTGATCCATTTTTTTAATAATAAAGGTAATTTCCTTAATAATTACATCTTGTGTTTTGTACGCGTTACAAAGCGGTTTTATTCAAAACTAGCGGCGGGCAGAGCCGTCCTTTAACTGGGTAGATAAAATAAAAAGTACAAAGTCACCATGTGAATTGTTCCATTGTTAACCAACTCAGATGAATATTTAAAACCGGAGTATGTTTTTTCTTTATTGAAGCAACCTGAAAACCTAACAATACCCAAAAGGTCTATCACAAAACTAGTTATTTCAGTGGAAAAACAAAATAGTCTCACTCATTTACCTTTAACTTTACTTTGTGTCTGCTTTTTGATAAGTTTATTTATTTATAGTCCATGAGTGTTTCATTTAAGATTCACGCGAACAAGGCGTTTTCTTTGTGGCTGTAGGCTCTAGAAGCATTTTATGACAAAAAACACGGTGGCAAATAAAGGAACTCAAATCGAATATTCTTTGTGTAAGCCATCTCTTTCTTTGATAAAATATTAACGTCTTACATTTGTACATCCCCGCCTGTGAACTTTTCCTCGTGTGAATTATCAATGGAATTGATTTTCATAGGTTTTCTGTGAATTGACAAGTTCAATGTGACCTTATTATTTATGAAGATTCAAATATTCCTCTTCTTGCTTGCTGATAGAATATGATATTAATGTTATTCAGAAAAGAAGAAAAACCTTTTTGCTCTTGGAATTTCAGACAATTTTGTTCCAAACAATTCAAATAATAAACCCGTGATGTCTAAAACTGAGTGCACGATACTCTTCGTAGCACCTTATTGAAACACTAGCATTCAGAATCAAAAGGCTACGTAAAAATACTGTTTTCCGGTCGGAAAGGGTCTCTAAATAAATTCAATTTAATTTATTTGACAGTACAAATATTATCAGTTTTCTTTGTATGGCTATAGGTTTCTCATGAAAGAATAGTGTAAAATATTTTTACGAGTGCGTTTGAATGTGTTTAAGTCAAAAATTAAGCCAAATTAGTCAAATGAGCACTATGTGTTGTTCTTAATCGCATGAAGGAGTGTAAATGGACTTATCTAACAAATGGACCACGCAACGCGCCGAGTCGCTTCGAACTAGCAAGTGAGTTAATACATACTTGAGGCGAAGCTTAATGCTAAATCCCTATTTTGGTTAATCTTTATAATGAATTGGTGTTTATTATGAATACCAAAAAATATACTTTAGATAAATTGAAGCTTTTCCTATCGTTTCGCTTGAGTAGAATACAAATAAAAATTATAAATGTAAACTACTATTTTTTTTCAATAGAAATGTATGAACGCGTAAAGGAAACAACTTTTTAAAAATACAGTATTATAGCTAAGATTATCTGTGACAGTTTCACTTGATTAACTTTTTTGCTTTCTTATAAAATTATTTACAAAATATATAAAAAAAACAGTTTTGTGCTTGAAATCGAACGTTTTTATACAATATAAGGTATACCAAGAATATGCACATTTTTGACTTATAGCTTCTTCTTAAGCATTGATGGGCAGGCCTGTACTCTTTATTTTGCCCTTTTGCGTTTGGGAGCGGCTCAACTTGTTGTGCGGGCTTCGTGTGGACAGAACAATTGCTTATCTATTTTTTTCTAGTTATCACTTTCGATTCGTGTGATCTTAAGTGCCCATGATATTAACTGATAAAAAAACATGTATTTGACATTATTCTATTTTTTTTTAAGAGCTAGCAACCTAAGGCTCCGTAATAAGCATTTAAATATGGTTTAAAATGTACAAATAAAGATACGAATGTTAGTTAAAAAAGGATAATAATATTTTATGAAACATGACTCGTTTGAAAAAGAGTAAAAATCTATCGAAAAATGCTTAAGAACCATTTGAAGATACACCGGGATTTTTTTCATTCCTATAACATATTAAATAACAAAACAAAACGTGTTTTTAATGAATTTCAGAGGTTAGTTTCTTCTACCGAGGGAATTGCATATAATTTTGGTTTTACAAATATAATAGATATTATCTTCAAAAATAACATTAATTTTTCTAAGAACTTTAAAACTTAACGTGTTAAAGAGAAATATGATATAAATCTCTAGTAATTTGGACGACATTGACTCATTTAATGAAAAATCTCCGTGGCAATTAATTTAGTCCATGTTCAAAAGCTTCTGGGAGAAGGAAACATATCCGCAAGCGCCTTCTTTGCTTTGGTACTTCTGCCTCAGACCCTCAGCATTGGAGTAAGCCTTCCCAGCCCTCGAAGCCTTCAGCTGCTGCGGACATTAATCATTCCAGCCATCAAACACCAAGTGCCGAGTGCGAAAGCGGCGCAGGCATGTCTTCGCCTTGCCTTGCATAGCCTAAGGGATGTTAATGTTTATGGTACTACGATACGCCATCCTTCTAGTCAATTAACGAAGCTTGTTCGTGCAATGTGTCAATATTTACTCAAAAAAGTGCTACTTTTATGAATTATTTGTTTGCGGGTAGATGTTGCGTAGTGACTTTCTATAAATAGTTGGAATTAAATTTGTTGACATTAATTATATAAATACTTACTTAATAATTTCTTACATACTTTCTATAAATAGTTTTAGAAAGAATTTTTTTGGCATTAATTCCAACTACTTATAGAAAGTCACTACACAACATCTTTCCGCAAACAAATTCCCTATTTTGGCCAATAAAATCAATTTATGTTTTACCCGTTTTTGGTTAAACCCAAACTTTTTCAGCACTAGAGATGATCTTAAAAAAAATCTCATATTTCTGACATGTCTTTATTATTTTTTTGCATTTTATCGAACATTAGGTATTTAATTAGGCACTACTTTCTGAATTTATTGTTAGTCTTAGTTAACTTTTATTCAGACATTTAAAAATTTCTTCCACATCCGGTGGACTATTTATATTGGGATAGTGGTTAATAAAACATTAAATTTCTTAAAACAGATTTTTCTTGAATATTTTGCTAACTAAAATTAGTTTGTAAAATACATGACTTTAATATCAGGGTGTCCGGGGGTAAAGTGAGCTTACTTTGGGTTGTGATTCTACATAATAGTACAAGTAAAAAAAATTAAAAAAACTTTTGTCGAAATTCTTACGTTTTAAGGTAGATTCTTGGTAAAAAATTGCAATGTTTGTAAGTTAATTTTTTATTTCTACCATCATGTAGAATCACCTCCCGAAGTTAGCGTACTTCACCTCCCGACTGTATTATTATGGACAGTGATAATTTTATTTCAGTAATAAGTTCATAACTACTCCTATAACATTAGAACAAAAATTAATAAATTACCAACCCAAAATGATTAGATTTGAAACACATATATATAGCTATAAATTATTTTTAAAAAATAACGAAGTTGGTGAAAACTATCTTATAATGTGCAGAGATTTATTACGTGATTACTGCATTTCGTAAATTCAGAGACAAACATCGTTTTAATTTTTTTAATGCCCTTTGAAACAAAATTTTGTTTTGATTTTAAAAATAAGCACTAAAAGAAAAAATCTAAAACTGAAACTTAATTCAGCAAATAAATGGATTTTCCTTTGATAAAACATACGTTCCACCTAATGTTGTATGTAATCCCTCAAAGCTCTTGCGAGACGTGAAAGCATCTTCAAATATGCATGGCGTTTTTGGAAAACAACAAAAATATCCAAAAGTGCGCTTGGCTCCTTAGAAAAATCTTTTATTAAAAATTGATAGATCTGTCGAATCTACGAAATGCGAGGCGTAAGTAATGTGCAAAGTGTAAAGGCGCCCCTCGTACCGTACTGCTGGAAAGGAAAAGATCAGGAATGACAAAACATGACATTGTTACTATCAAATATCTGCTTTCATTGATATTTTATTGCTACCGCTTTTGGTTTCTTTGTTTGAAAACAAATCCAAAATCTAATTATTGTTCGAATAGGCATCTTATCCAAATTTCGAATATCCCAATGAACGCAATGAACAATGTCGGATATTTAAATTTGTAACTTTGCATTACATCTGTTATAGTTTCGTTTCGACTTATCAGTTTCGCGTGTTCATTTTTTATATTTTTCGAAGGAGCAAACGGAGAAAACGTTTTATTGATCAGATAAAATATTTAAAGAGAAATTAACTTCTTATTACTTCTCAATAGTAATAATTAATTCAATTTAAAACCCATTTCGCTGGTAAGTAGTTGCAAAATTATTAGAATGTACATAGCAATGATGAACATTACAGTTGATTCTTTATTGAACACATGTTTTAATAATATATTGTTTTGTATTTGAAATATCTTTTGCTAATTAAATAATATAATTTAATGATACATGCGCTTTCTAGGTACACGACGTAAATAATATGAGTACTTTTTTACTTTAAGTTTAGGTACATGTCTTGATATATTTTTTTATATTGATATATATAACTTGTTGCTTCTCTGTAGCTTTTACATCCTCGTGGTACCTCATCCGGAGTCTAGGTCTTCCTGGAATCTCTTTGATATTCCGCTACAAGATACGGGCACCAGATTCCCTGTCATAATGTACTACATGGTCTGTTACCTTTAAGATGTCAGGTGCTTTGTGCTGTTATTCAGCCCGCCAACCACCTCCCACCTACCCGCCCCAACTCTCAGACAAAGTGAATGTGTGAAAGTTATGACAAATATGCTAATGTTCATGCCTCTGCTTCTACTTTGGTAACTACGGTGTACGAGTACTTCCCAAACAATACAACATCGTATTACGAACATACCCTTACAACCTTAAGTGATTCAAGCGATGTTTGCTTCAAGTATTTTTTTACTCATAAAGATTATTTTTAGATATGGAATATTGGTTTCTGTGGGCATGACATCTGCTCGACCTTCTGAAATGACTAATGAACTGTTGAGATAGATGTGCTTAAATAATCATGTGATCGCAATAGGCGAATCAAGAGTGGACAAGTAAAATATTAACTGTGAACTTGGAAGTTGACACAACTATGGTTGGAGATGGTGAACATGGAGTAAGGAAGGAATCCGACTTACTCCTTTGATGTTCTTCAAAGATGTTGATGGATAGTTTCACTCATAGGAGATATGATTTATTTCACGCACAAGCTTCCATAACAGCCAGGTTGGCTACGAAACACACTGAGGGAACCGAATATGTTCACTGCACAGGCCTTCTACCATGATTTGATAAACAGCACTGATAACAAATAGACGTTTGTCAAACAGGCTCCACCAATAAACTGCTTTGGCAGTCACTTTTATTTTTGTAAAATGTCACATAAACACGTGGGTATAGCCAGATAATGATAGGTACTTGTAGGTAAAAATGGGATGAGAAAATGCAAGGACAATGTTAAAGGATGATAGTTGCCTCTAAAAATCATGTTATTTAATTGTTTTCAACTACATTTCCAAAAAATCAACAAAATTTTTTTATTAACGTTAATTTATTAAAAGTTGTTGTACATACTCTTTTTAAATAAACATTCTTTTTTATTTAAATTTTCTCCTGTGTAAAAATAATAAACAAAAATCAAAAGGTGATAGGCCATACTTAGAGAGCAAAAAGTGCGTTTAAAAATATAGAAATTTTAATAGTCCCTGTTGAAATCACGTGTTTTATTAATTGCCATCCCTAAAATCAACGTATCAAAGGTTCTGGGATATTTTACAAAATGTCATGATTGATCCAAATGAAAAAAATATTGATTTTATGGCAGCGTGATATTATTTTTCAATTATGATCAAGTTACTACTAGACTTACTGAAGTTTAAAGCGAATGCATAATGGGTTATCGAATCAGCGTTGTGTTTTTTTATCAATAATTCAAAATTGCTTTTATTTCGCATCCTCATTTTAAAATGCATTGACGCGACGAAACTATAGCAAAAACACAATTCGTAATCACTGTCAAAATCATTTCATGAAATTTTGTCAGAATGTTTTTTAGCTCGTTCGGGTGTTCCCGTCACATGAGACCTAATTTTATACGTTATAGGTACGCATTATTTTCAAATGGACTTTTTACTTCGTGGGTAACCAATTTTTTGCAGTTTTCTGAAAAAACAAATTTAAATGGATACAAATAATACATTCATATAACATCACGACTTTCGTGAATACACTAATACTCGTGTAAGCAGAAACACCTGATAAGAGAATAATATAGATTTTTTTTGATTGTTTTTTCTATCTTTGTTATGTTTCTTGAAAACTGTTAATTTTATAATACCTATTTCTTGAGTTACAATTTATACTTTCTAAATGTCTCTTACCTAAGGATTTTCATAATTCAGTTGATTCTCCGAGGAAATCGGAAAATTTTGAGATATTCTTTAAAATGTTTTCGAGTCGAAACGTATTTATGTTGGGGAAACAAATGGCTCTGTTTTTACCGATTATTTTTTCGATGGATGTCTTAGATTTTATTGAATCATTGAATTCTCAATACTTTTTACAACATATTTTCATGGAGAGCTGTTACAAAAAAATATATAATTAAAAAGTTACACCTTTAAAAAGTGATAAAAGGTCACTAAAAGTGATAAAAAACTAATCTATAAACATAACCTACTTAACATATTTAACCTAGTACTTGTTTCATCACCTTTCACCGTTCACCTAAAATTAGTTACAAAGGTCTCTAAACAAACAATAATTTGAAATTTCCTAGTTTCTCGCGTGTTCCTGCATTATATAATCTTCCAAAATCGTAATGTATACATTAAAATTGAAGAAATGTTCTCCTTTGGCCGCACTTAACTGTAAGTGTAATGTCCCTCCGAGGAGTTAAGCCGTCAGACTACGGCAGTGCGCAAAAGCCATGAAGCAATTGAAGAAATCACGTTCATACACCCCTGGGAATACTTAGGGAGGAAATGGTGGAACTGTGTAACCTTGACTTTTATCATTTAATTTAGTACCACGTAATTGCTTACTACATAAACGAAGCTAACTTTTAATTCGCTTACTTAACTTTTATGTTTTGAGACTAATATTGTGTGTTTTAAATTTTTTTTAAATATGCAAAAGCTCTGAATTATAATTATAACTAGGAAGCAATAATTTCGAGGTTAACCGACATAAAACACATTATCTTGTTAAGATATTATGTTTTATTTTGTTAAGTTGTATTCTTTACATGAAATTCACACAGGAGGCCCTGAGTAAAATAATTTCCCTCGGGGCCCGAACCTGGTTCCTGTATGAGTCATCTTATATATTACATTGAAAGATTTTTTTAATGTTTTTTTTGTGCCTCCATGGAACGAATCCATATTATTTACCTCAATGCACCTCATTTTGTTTTAGCTATGACTACCTTCCAGTGGCGGCTCGTAACTTTTAGGTGTTCTAGAGTGCTAATATTATAAAAAATGGATTTATTGATGTTGTTATAGCTGATAAAGATCAATAATGCCATATTTTGTAATATTAGTACTCTGGAACACCCAAAAGCCACGAGCCGCCACTGCTACCTACCATTCACTGGAAACACTTATTAAATTAAAAATATGTATTGTCAATGTTGTTAATATGTTTGCGTACACTGAATTAATCAAATTTTGAAAAACAGAACAAGAGGCAACAAGCAAGAAGCAACAAGATAATTAGTAAAAAGATTGTGAGATTTGTAAGAAATTTATTATTCAATTATGTTTTTATAATATATTATATTATAATATGTAATGTATATATGGAAATCACATAGTCGACGCAAACTCTTAATTCATGCAAAGTATGCTTGTAAGTCTATTTTATTTCTTGTTTTCGATCCAGGTACTACACTACTGCATTGTTTAGTATTTGCTTTTTTTCCTTTTGCCAAAAAAATAGATTGCTACGCTACTTAAGTCACCCGTAGTTTTATAATTTTTGTAATTTAAATATAATGGTTATTTATGGGTTTTTCAATTGAAAATAATTTTCTATATTTCATTATTATGTCATTTCAATAACGAAAAATATCTCTTTTCTTTTGTATTTTACATTTTCTTACACTTCATACTTTTTACTAATAACTTTATATTTATGTTAATGGCACATGTTGTGCCGTATGATTTAAAATAAATATTTCTTATAATAATATCACTTAGCTTTTTCCATGTGATAAACGAGAGCAATAAGAAAATCAAACCCAGGATTCGTAGGACAAGACGATACTGTTTATCGTCAAAGATATAATTGATAAAATAAGAACAAAATGCTTCTTATAATCAATATATTTGGCATATAAAGTCAGAGATGGAGAAAAGGACAGGAATTTTACGAACGCGAATTCTTCTTGATTGCAGGTAGCACTCTCTTTCAAGCGTGCTCTTACAGCACCTCTTCTGGAATCATGGCAACGAGGTCCATCCTTCATGTCCGTTAATCAAGTGGCAAACCGTTTCCGATTCTTCAATTGCGAGTTATTCTGGATTGCAGGAAGCACTCTTTTCCATGGGTGCTCTTACAGGACCTCTTCTGGAATCATGGCAAAAAGGTCTATCCCTCACGTCTAGGAATCAAGCGGTAAACCGTCTTCGATCTTCTCTCAGCTATCTGCGTACATATGAGCGGGACGATGACAGCGTGGTTCTTGGCACATTTTCAGAGCTTGTTTTCAACACCGATCGCAACAAAATAAATGCTCGCACCGACCATGACAGCCATTTTTTCTATTATTAGTAGCCCAGGAAAACACGCCATCAATGAGAGGAACGACGAACTTCTTTCAAAAATCTTTTAAATACCATCACTAGATAAAAATAAAAACACCCCATTTAAAAGTGCGTCGCTATTCCAGGCAAAATATGGCCCCATACAGCTATTTAAATTATCGAGTCCAAATTTGTATCTGAATTCGCACATGAAGAAAGCGACCACCTTTTTGAACACATAAGATGACTAATTCGACAGATTCTTTGAAACCTACATTGAGTTTACAAGGCTTCTGGTAGTATATACTAAATGCATTAGCAGAACTTTTACAAAAAATAGGTAATGAAATGCAACCTGTATTGTTATAATATTATGCTCAGAAAATAAAGAAATACTGTGTGAAGGATATTTTAAGGAAATGAAGGAGAGAAAGTTCTGGGAAGGAAAGGGGTGTGAAGGGTGGGTTAGAATATGACTTTCAGTGTATCCGAAGTATGAATTCATCTCTCTCTCTGCGGTGCAAGGCGCGATGGGTCGAGAGATTCCAGCTGAAGAGGTCAAAGAGTCTCCCTTCGCCGGCCTCTCCGGATCCACACTGTTGTTGGACAGACGTATCCACCGCTAAGGCCTGGACAAGCCTCGAGCTATGAACCTCTTCTTTATTTTTTTCATTTATGTTTAAGAACAATAATTTTAGACTTTGTTTTGAATAGAAAAAAAGGTGCTCAACATTCCGGCTAATTTGACGTGTAAGACGCGTCACATCCAAATCAAATTGGTACATTATTTTCAATCATATTGACCGCCTGCTGTCCTACATCTTCAACAGAGTTATCGGAGACATATAAATCACATATGGCTGAAGATATTTTCCGTCGAATTCGCAAGGAAAATTCATATAAGAACATGGATTTCACAGCAGAAATCTACAACAAAGCATTGACAATGATTGAAGATTTGTGCTTACAAATCGCGAAAAAAATTCTCAATCAATTGAGAATCTCATCACCGAATCGATCAGCTGCTGCTTCGTTCAATGTAAAATTAATTCGTGAACAAAATTAGAACACGGGTGATATTTTGTTGCATGTGAAATCAAATATTACTAAGCTAACGCTTGAGCAGAGTGACAATTACAATTACAAACTGTCATTAACGGGCTTGGAGAAATCTTAGATGTGCCAGAAGGAACTGCTAAAACCTTTCTTCGATTAATTCTTGCAGCAATTCGAGCCCAAAATGACAAAGCCATAACTCATGCGTCGTCCGCAATAGTTACGACATTGCTACCAGGTGGAAGAACTGCTTTTTTTGTGTGAAATTGCCATTGAACATGCAATTCTCATTGAAACTCCCACATGCAACATTTCCAAATCAGCCGGCATAGGAAAAGCATTGCAGAAATGCAAACGTATTGCTTGGGATGAATGCACAATGGCACACAAAAAATCGGTCGAGGTCTTTGATCGATCATTTCAAGATTTATGTGGAAACATCAGACCAATTGAGAACGTATTAATTTTGTTTACAGGAGAGTTTACAGAGGAGGATTTACAGATAATGCTTGCTTAAGGCAATCATTATAATTGTAATTCCTCGTTCGACACCAGCGGACGAAATAGATGTATGCCAGAAATACTCTACTTTGTGGCGACACGTAAAGACTAACTAACTATAAATTAATAACTAAATTACTATTTAACTATAAATATGCGTGTCCAGCTCCAAACGATCAAACAGCTGAGATATTCTCACATCAATATCTGAAAAAAAAAGTGCCAGATGATCTGGCCTCAGGACGAATTTCACTGCTTTTTGTAACCTCAAAAAAAAGAAATAGTCGAAATTACTAAACTATTTATTAGTTGAAAATATTTCACAATATTCAAACCAATTAAAAGAATCACTATTGTCTGAGTGAACGAGCTATTCTTACGGCCACGAACAGACATCTACGAACAATATTATTCAGTATAACAGTCAAAGCGAAACAGTCACCTACAAGACCGTTGAGACTGTTGTGGAAGCAAATGAGGCGGTTAATTATCTAACAGAATTCTTGAATTCCCTCGTTTTGCCAGGGATGCCACCGTACTGCAATTGAAAATCGGCGTGCCAATTATCACGTTGCAAAATATAAACCAGCCAAAGCTTTGCAACGGCACGTGGCTTGAAGTAAAAAAAATACTGACCAACGTCGTAGAAGTAACAATCTTGACAAGACCTTTCGAAGATGTCTTCGTTACTCGCATTCCTAAGATTCCAACGGATATGTCATTTCAATTTAAGAGATCTCAATACCCAATTCGATTGGCGTTTGCAATCACCATCAACAAATCTCGGGGTTAGTATTTGTTATAATTTTCGATCTCTATTTCAAAACTTTCTTTTCATTCGTTTCTTCGCCCTTTTTCAAGAACGTAGCTCTCAAAAAATGTGTTCCACGGTGTATTATTATAAATTAAAACTTTTTACTTCTATTTTTTGTTATTTATATCATATTACGATTTACATTGAAATTAAAATATATATATATATATATATATATATATATATATATATATATATATATCTATCTGATATTACTCTATACTACCGTTGTAAGTAAAAACACAGTGTTTTCCTGAGACTCTCAAGGAAAACACTGTGTTTTTAGTTACCATGGCAGTATACTTCTCAAGAACACGGAATAATGGCATCAAACCAAGTTTAGACAAAATTTTATATAAAAACAAAGTCACTGCCTTAGGAAATTGTGTGAGGACCACTGGGCCCCCTGTTTTGAAACCTTTGTGAAATGCTTTCAACCATTTTTCATAAAATTTAATTATTACACAATTTTTTATCATTTAATTTTGAGTATAGGAGGTTTTTTTTAGATTTAGATTTTTCATGAAAACGGCGCTATATAAATTAGCCAAATATGATAAAATGTACAAATTAGTTACATATGTGTGATTTTTAAATATTTACTAAGTAGTGACAAATAAATATTTTTTTGTTTGTATGTTGTTTCAGTAATGTGATTACACTTTTACATTTAAATGAAGCTTCGTAAATACGCGTGACGATATAAAATTACATCACTTAATAAAATTAAAGCGGAAAAATATTCAAAACCCAAAGAACCCCGGTTTTATTTTGGTTTGATAAAATAAGCGAAATCTCCTAACAAAAATTTAGAATTGGAAGTTTAAAAGTTTTCTTTTACAAAGCCCAGAAGAAATAACCCAAATTAATTATAAATTGGAGATTATTTGCATAATTGCTCCGCTCCAGTAATTCTCTAATTTTATCTGATAAACACAATCTCGGCCGGGTGGATAGGTACTGGGTTGGAATGTACCTACCCGGGCATACAATCTTCTAATAAATGTGAGAAAGAAATTCAACCGGTAAGTCTTATACAGTCGATTAGTCCTATTCTCTTTCCAGCATCCTTATCTCCCTTTGGTCCATTCATTAAGAGATTTTTCTCTTAGTATCCGGACACTCATTCGCTCTTAATAATAATTTTATATTAATTAAGCAAAGTAAGCAGAGTTGCCGTTTCTTTTTTAAAGAATGCTCGAGTGATAAGAATTGCGATTTGATTATGTATCTGGCTTTGTACTTTATTAGGATTTTTTTTTAACTTTTGCGTTTAATATTTAACTAACATTATTTTTTCAAACACCTTAAATTGTATACAGCTAAAATAAGATAAGACGAGAAGGACTGGAATCATGTTTTAACTCTTGATGAGCCAAAGCTAAATTTTTGCATTCCGCCAGGTTAAGTGTTACGTGTTAAGATATTTATGAAAATACCATTTAATCTATCCATAAGTAGT
The DNA here is from genome assembly GCA_026573805.1 of Hesperophylax magnus. Lineage (NCBI taxonomy): Eukaryota > Metazoa > Arthropoda > Insecta > Trichoptera > Limnephilidae > Hesperophylax > Hesperophylax magnus. Next base: position 1,439,614 of record JAIUSX010000055.1, read on the forward strand.
TTCCATAATTCATATCCATAATTGTATACAGCTAAAATAAGATAAGACGAGAAGGACTGGAATCATGTTTTAACTCTTGATGAGCCAAAGCTAAATTTTTGCATTCCGCCAGGTTAAGTGTTACGTGTTAAGATATTTATGAAAATACCATTTAATCTATCCATAAGTAGTTTCCCACTGATGTATTTGGTGGTGTGTACTCGAAAAAAACCTTTGAAAATCCTTCCTCTCCCCAAAAAGACATTCCACACAGCATCCTCAAAGATGACATAGGCCCTGAGGGAAATTATGTTCCTTTAGGCATCCTGTGTGTAGTGAATATTGTAAAAAAAATTTTTTTTTTTTTTAAACAAAAATTTTATTAAATTATGACCGTTATCTTTTTGGCCAACCTAATCAACATGTTGAAATAAAAGTACATGAATGTTCTTGTACTCACCATACATTCTGTCAATGTCCTTGCCTAGATCGAACGGACCATATCAAATACCTTGGTCTTACATTTGATCAATATCTTAAGTGGAATACACGTTGCCCACTTATCACGAATAAACTTAGAAAACATATTTATTTCTTCAAAAACATTAGAAACATACTAGACTCCAAATCTATGAAAATTGTTTATTACTCTCTTTGTCAATCTATCATTGAGTATGGAATAATCGCATGGGGAGGTGCAACACTATCAGCTATAGATTCATTATCGAAGGCACAAAAATTAATTATGAAAGTTATTCTTAAAGTTCCCTTAGAAACAAGTACTGCAGATATATTCTACAAATTCCATGTATTAGATATTCGACAAATTTACACAAAAACTATCTTAACTCATCTGTTTAAAAATAAAACACATCCATTTTATGAAAATACCCAAAATATTGTAAACACGAGGCACAAAACCAAATAACTCATACAAACACCTAAAACAAACACAACATTTGGTCAAAGAAAATTTCAAATACATTGCGTCTAAAATATACAATAACCTACCTGAAAAAACAAGAAAATTGAATAATATTAACAAATAAAAAATCCTGATCAAACGATGGATCATCGAAAAAGGTCGTGCAATAATTAATTAGTCACCTCAACCAAATATAATCCTCTATCTCATTATTGTTACCACTACCTACCAACATGAAAATTTTAGTCAAATATTTTTGCTTTATTGAAAAATGTACTTTATTTTAATATTATAAAAATTTGTAAACTAGTCTGTCTCGGCACAGGATTTCCTAGTGAGACAGGCAAAGCCAAACAAAATATGTAAACCTTTTTATATAGATGCACATAATAAATAAAGAAATAATAAAAAAAAATCTATCACGACCATCTTCAGATTGCTACAATTTTTCCTCCAGGTATGGCATTAGAAGATGTATTCAATTTTTGAGGCACTATAAAAATAAAATTAATGTTTTCGTAATTTTGAATGTGTGTCCTTGAGTTACATTTTTCAACCATAACAGAATTATTACGATCTTAAAATGAAAATTGCTTCTAAAGGTTCTAAATATTCCTAAAATTGAATTATTTTTAAATCTTTTCTGGCTTCTTAGATAGAATTTAATTGTTGTCAGGTCGAATCAGTGGAGATTGCGACGGAAAGTTTTTGATCTTTATATTTATCCGAGTGTGTTCCAGACTATCCTAGCAACGTTTGCATTGCTCATGTAGTTACCTAATCGATCAGTTGTTTTTTTGTCTCTCTTTCAGTGTGATATAATCTGATCTCAATAATGTTTCAAATAAATTTACACCATCAGCATCAAAAAATATACCCAGATGTGTTCTGAGTACATTTTTTATTTTATATATATACCATACCTCTTTATATATATATGTACTTTTTTTTCATCATTGTCCTTTCTTAAATAATAAGGTTTTATATTTCCCATTTGCTAAAAACTGAATTTCACACTAATTACCTTTTAAAGCTTTCCCACTATTTGTATTGCCCCCAGTATTGTTTGAATTTTACTAAAGGTCGTTGAAGTAAGGTATTTCCAAATGTATTCTTTAGATGGCTTGAGGGTTTCTTTTTCCTGCATAATTTATTATAACACCGTAATGTACAGTGAGTGCACGTGATTATCTTAAGATGTAAACTGATTAAATCTTAATCATACGTGTAGTTACAATTAAAATACTATTTATTTAGTTTAACGATACAAGAGTGAATATCTACAAAGCCACAGACGGCCGATCTATTCTAGTTCTAGAAAGAGTCTGGCGCGATTGTCAGACTGACTGCACGCCAAGAGCTCAGGAGGGCACTCGGAAAATTTCGGGTATCTTCGTAAACCGAACTTACACCACCTAGCGGAACGCACTAACATTAATAAAAACTAACTTGTGTTTGTGTGTTCTATATTAATTGAACTCAGCTTAGAAATTTCTAGGAGTGGCGACCCTTGATGCCAAGCACATCTCGGATCGTCAAACTTCTCACTCGATTTTATTTTGTGACCCCTACCACTCTTTTTAAGATTCACATTTCTGCAGCTTGGATTCACGAGCGTACTCCTTCGTAAATCTTTCAGGTTTGGTAACTAATTTTCAGAAATACGCCAAATCAGGAGTCTATTATTTTCTAGCCATGCTTCTTTTTGCTAACGGCGTGTATCTATCTATAAAATCGTTCACAGTATTGCCGAGAGCCAGCAGGTACAGCAACGTTTCCGTTGTAAGAGAGTAATTGAAATACACTTATAAGCGTTCTTGTATCAAGAATGTCTTTGTGCCGGTCCCAGGCGTTATTAACGCCAATTAAAAGCCCCGTCACCGTACTACGAGGTAAAGCTTTTCTTCAAATTAACTCTTGAACGAGGAACGACTCTAGGAAAATTTCTCATACAGGTAGGTAGGTACCTATTGAAAGAAAGAAAGCTTGAGAAAATAATCACCTTCTGACAAACACGATTCTACTTTTTCACAATGTATTATTTAGTTGAGAACTTTATCGAACTTCACTGAACGTTATAAGTCGTAAGTCGTTGTAGATAATCTAATAATAAAAGTTTTTTTTTAAATTTAGTTGAAGAATCACATTATTATTTATATTTAATGGTACTGATAAAGTTGTATTCATATTTTTCGTGCGAGCTTGATTACTATAACATTGGCTATTTATTGTATTATATAACTCCTATAAACATTAGTTTGTAGGTACGCGTGTCCAAATAGAGTTTCTTAGTCTGAAAACGGTTTTGAAATCAAGAAATAATTTATTCAATCTATTAAAAAATCTTAAAGTACACAGATTTTTATGAAAAAAATTATGTTATTTTATCGTGACACGTCAGTGGTTATCATGTTACCAAAAATGTTGGTTTATAATTGCTGTATTCTAAAATAAAGTGTAATCAGAAAATGTACTATGAGCAATACTCTCCTAACTGAGCTTACATTTCACGATAACGTATGAAAGACAACCGTTCAGAAAATAAACGTTGCTTGAAATGACTTTAGTCGTGCTTAGTAACCATTTCTAAACATCCAGACACTCTCTTTCTACTCCATTCAGCCTCACAACGCCATCGTTCCACTGATTCCGGGCAGTTGACATCTTTGTGAGGCATATAAAAAAGCCAGATAGGGATTAAACGATGTTTTTTTTAAATGATTAGTTACCTGTTCTTATAATTATTATTATGACAAACCACAACGTAGTTATAAAAAATGTTCAAATTTACGTCGCTATTTAATTTGATTGGACATGTTTCATCAGTTAAATGCGACAGTTAATTCTTCAGCCGATACCAGGAGACCAGAAAGCTAAGTAGATTTGTCTACGAGTATAATCCATAGTCTCTAGTCTGCACTAACGTCAAATGGATTCTTGCACGCGATGTATTGCCTAATATAGATGGGATAGCCACTGACTTATACCCTAGGACTCAATTAAGGGGTTTATGGAAGTAATATAATGCTCGGATCACATAAAAGCACCATTACCTCGATTGCATATTACAGAATTCATGAACAGTGAAAATTTCATATGCAACAAGTGCCTCGTAAACACGCCTACCCTGTATTCACAGAAAAAAATCAATTTGTTAAACAAACAGATCATTTACAAATGCGAAAAAAATTAAATACTTTAACACTTTAATTTGCTTACAATATTTATGCAGATGAATTGTTTCAATTTTTAATATATTTTGTAACAAATAATTTAAATATTTCTTTGTACGGAAATCAGGTCACGAGACTTTAGTACAATGTATGGAACTCAACAGCAAAACATGATCTGAAAACTACAAAAAATTTATATCGTTTCGAACCACCTACTGAAAAGATAATCCTTGGAAATGTTTTAAGCCTTTAACTAAATTAAACCAACAAATTTTACTTTTAAACTGCTGTCTCTTCCGAGGAATTAACGAGGATAACTTCGACGTGGTCACTAAAAATAATTGACCAAATAAGCAACGAGCACATTCCAGTATCACAGTTCGGTCCCAAAGCGCCGCAGGCTACAGATTCATGGATGCATCGTGTTAGGGATGCAAAGCTGGAAACTTCCAGAATCACCGCATCACGTTACTTTAACACGCTTTTTAGTACCTACCTATTCGTAGCTAAGTATTTGCTTTATTCACACCGTGGACTATCCAAAATAAACTCAATATTGTTATCTCTGATGGCTTAAAGCTTTAAAAAATATGTTTGCGTGGATGTTAAATAGTTGGTCGATCCTATTTCTAGTTAGTCACTTACGTCACGACACTTCTGTGCGAGAGCTTCTCGTGCAAGAAGGACAGAATTTAAATGACAACTAAACGCTACAAATAAAACTATGTACTTACTCTATGTATACAGCGGATTTTAGCTAGCAGTATTTGTTTGGTAGATATATACACCATGTTGTTTTTGGTGATGCTTTAGAATGATCCGAGCGTGTAGATTTTTGAGAAAAACTTTTGGAGCCGGATCTACTCTTCGACGCGTTTTAAAGGACATTAAACAGCTGGATTTGTCTATTGAAAAGCATCACTTGCTGTTATAGATACATACATTTAAATGTCCAATATATTATTAAAAACCAGTGATTTATTTTGTGATTGATTTTAAATCACTTAACGGGACTTATATATACCCATATATATTTTAAATATACTGAAACGCAGCGAAATAAATACATATTTATTGAATAATACAGGTATAAAGGCCTTTAACTCGGGTTGGAGATCGACGAACCGTTGCTGTAGTATTCCCATCCGCATGTTTCAAATCCACACATCACTGGATAACGCAATACTATTTATTGTTACGGCTTACGGGATTACTAGATAAAAACCCAGTGACAGGCGTTGCTCGGGTCAAGATAACGTTATCCACAACGGAATTATGGGTAGTACCTACCTATTCAGTTATACAGTGGTGGTATTCTTTTTATTTCATGAAACACGAGACTTTATTTTTATAATATTGATTGTGGCACTGCGCAGTAATTGAACTGCTACGAATTGAGCAAATACTTAAAATACACTTTACCCCTAACTAATTTGTTTGTGTAGTGTAATATTAAACGTTTTTTGTTTTTAATGAGTTTTTATTATTCACAATGTACATTTGTTACGTATAATTTTTTTTTTTTTTTTATAAAATTAGCGACCGGTTTCGACACGTCCGTGTCATTAACTAGCTATTTTAAAACGTTTTAAAATAGCTAGTTAATGACACGGACGTGTCGAAACCGGTCGCTAATTTTATAAAAAAAAAAAAATTATACGTAACAAATGTACATTGTGAATAATAAAAACTCATTAAAAACAAAAAATGTCTAGAAATTGTTACATAGTGAATGCCAAAGAAATACAAAAAATAATATTAAACGCATTAAAAAAAAATCAGTACACAGCTTATATGCGTGTAAATGTAAACATGATTTGAAAAAATTGTATTTAATTTCTTGGAATAATTAGTATTTTAACGTTTACGTGTGTTAATGGTAGTATACCCAAAATTATTTAATGTATGCAATTCATGATAATACTCCCTCCCTATGCACGAGTTTTCTTAATTAGGGAGGTATTACGCAACATCGAGAAACATTATATATTTACCTTTAGTTTTATGTATTTAAAAATATGTTTTCTACGTTTATTTTTTTGGTAGAAAAATCAAACAATGCAACATTGCAATTATGAGAAAAAATATTAAGTTTGGTTATGAAAACATTTTCAATCTCTATTTCGATTCTGACTGATTATCTGTCACCAAGGAGATACTGAGAGCATCTTGTGTTGGAAAGAGATGCTATACTTAATTTATTTAGATTCAACATCTGAGAAATTGAACTATGCCAGAAACATAACAAAAAAATCAGATAGGTTTTTGACTGGTTATCCCTGGATCAATAGTCATAAGCTTACTGCTCTACCGCTGGAGTTTGTAATTGTAGTGGAAATCGTTTTAGCAAAAAAAATCAACCCGTTAAAAGCAAGGTTTTTAATTTAATATATCTATTTTCAAATGTCTTTTAAAACTTAAAAAAGTTAACTGTAGATTGAACTATCCTACCCAGGAACTGGAGGCAACAACTCTACGAACCGAGCAAAATTCCTACTGAATATCGACATTTATTAACTGCCGTAATGTCATCGAACTCCATAGTGTATCTGATGAGTATTGATAGAATGCATTGTAATCGACAACGAGTCTAGCTGCCAAGTTTCAGCTCGATCGGATGTCGGGAAGTGGGTGAATTTCTAATTCCAAAATTTGAATTCATTCGCAAAAACAAAATGAAATTCAAATATTTAGATTTATTTATAAAAAAAACAGCTTGTGAAATTATTAACTGCCCAAATTACTTACTATTAAATTAGTTTTAATAAGATACTACTATTAAATCTTGGTAATCAATTTTTCAAATATCATTGCGTCTTTTTAATGTCTAAAGTAGGTTAACCTTACTTATAAAGCATCCGCTTTTTACTGCGTAAATTTAAATGAATAATTATAGAATATGTTATTGAATTGTTTTTTTAAGAAGAATACAAATTCATGTAAATATTAATGCCAAAAAATGTTAATTTTAACACACACTCTGTAGTTATCAACCAGAAAAGTGTACTAACTGGTTAATATATTATCCAAAAGTACCAGGCGAGCATAGGTTACAGGCAGGGAGCGTCCGCGTCGCGACGCCAACAGCGGGACACGACGCTATCGCACTCCATCCATTAGGACAATGATAGGAAATGTATGTCACGAGTGGGTGCAACTGGAGTGATGGACGTTGTGTGTGACTCGTTAAATTATTAGCCGGGTTCTTATCCCTCTCAAAGAGGAGAGTTCGGATGTAAACGCACATTTATTAGTGCACGAAATATGTTTTCAATTAGGTACATTATTTACATTTTTTACGCGATAAATAAATGTTTGTATTAAATGAAAACATATGAAGATCAATTCGGTTTAAACCACTACTTAAAAAAATATATCTTTTTATTATTTTTAGAAATCAATGGCTTCTTTATAAGTAGACTTTATTCTGATGAAGAATCCATTGGTTTAAATAAAGTTTGTTATTTTCATTTAGTACATATCTTTATTTCTCGCTCGTATTCGTACAACAAAATTCGCAAATACGTACATGATGTACCTAATTGAATATGTGTCTTGTACTCAATTAGGTACATCATGTAGGTATTGTAAAATTCACAATACCTACATGATGTACCTAATTGAATAAATGTGCTTTTAAGTAAACTTTGTATCTTGATGGAAAAAAATATATGCTTCGAAATATATCTTTACTAAATAGTAATAATTTACTGGAATAATCCGAATTTGATATTTTCTTTTAAATTATTTTTTAATTTACTTGTTGTTTAATTGACCACCATAAGGCGTGAACCTCGCATGGTGATTGAAATATTTTCAATGACTGTAATAAACAGTGCACTGAACATAGAAAAAAATGACAAAGATGGTTATTTTCATATTTTTGAAATGATGTCACCAAGTAAATTATTCAACTTTTTTACACTTGCTTGTCAAAATAAGAGCAAGGTTCTCTAGATGAGATTTCGAAAAACATCCCTTTCTCACTCTTAAAGCAGAATATTGATACATCTTGCGCACATTCAAAATAAGGGGAAAATTAGTGTATAAATCTCGTTTCAAAAAAATTTGCGTATAGTCCGGACAATGCCGGGGACTTCAGTTAGTGTGATATAATCTTACCGCAACGTTATTTTCAACACACCACTGACAGCTGAGATGCACATGTCAATCTGTTAAAAAGCCATTAGCATTAGCTTTGGCCGGTGTTGCAAGCATAATGATAATTATTCTTCATCATCCTTGTCTGGCCGATGACTCATCATTCATTAAAGTGTCCAATCGATCCATCAGGAGGTGAATCCATTACTGCGGGATACAGGTACAGGTACAGGTACAGGGGTCGCGGTACAAAGGCACCATTTAACTGGGCTTTGATCAGATAATTCGTGAAGGGTTGCCCAGTCTAATGGATATAATATTTGTGTTGTTGTCTTTTTGTTTGCCATTATGATGAAGCAGAATTTAATCTGATTGATTCCTCTTGTTCGCACTCACTTCAAATCATTCTTGTTATTTTTAATGTTTTCCATATCTACACGGATAAATATTTCGTTTGTTGGTTTAGCACTTCTAAGAAGAAACTTATAAAACTTAAATAAAGCTTAACAAAGACACTCTTCTTACGATCTGTTTTTTTAATTTACGTTATACGTTATTATGATCATTTTAATATTTACCTAATTAAGACACCTAAAATAATACCTTATTTATACAAAATTCGTTACACATGCTACATGGGCAATGCATTAATTTAGGTATTTCACATCCTATTTAGAGCAAAAACTTTTTCTCGTGTTCGTTTTTATTTTTAATTGATATTGTAAATAAAAGTTGATTACCACCTAAAACTAGACTGGCAATATTTCATATTGAATTTATTTCGACTACGGTGAAAGAATTAAAATTAATGAATTCCTTTAAATTAATATTCACTGGTTTGGTGACAATCAACCTAGTATGTAATTCTACAATCTGGGCTCTAAAACTAACAATTGAGAGACCGCAGCATAAGTTTCTGAGATTCACCGACTTATCATTAAGGGGCACAGTAAGCGATATAGTATGACTTTTCCAAAATAGCGAATGGCAGATTGGACGCTATGAATTTACGTGCCTTATTACCCTGCAGTGTATACGGTTATACAACTGACTGCTCTGTATAATATAATATAATGCTACGTATACATCCGCGAGCCGAACTGCCAAACTGAACGTCAACTGGGAAAGAAACAAAGCAACCGCAAATGGCGCGAAACGCCGCTTGTAGTTGATTCGTTCCTTTCCCGTAATTCGTGGCACGGTTCGCGTTTCAGTTTGTAAATGTATACGTACCCTAAAAGCTACCAACATTATTTTAATTTTTCATATGAAAGGTGCAATGAGAAAATGTCGGTAGCTCTTATTCGAAGTATGATACAGTTAAATATGACCGAAGGAGATAAGGTCCTATTAGCTCGATTGGTAGAGCGGCGTCCCGGCAAGACGAGGGTCCTGAGTTCAAGTCCTAGATGTGATGTGTTCTGATTTTTTGTTTCAAATTATCGTTTAAGAATCGCTAACAAAGATATTAGAAGAACGAGATATTCTATGTTGGCCGCCGGACCGTAGGCGGAGTACTACCTAATTAGGGTACTTTGAATACGGGAAGAATTCGATCATTTAGTTGATTTTATGTCGTAACCGTGTACAGTTTGTGGGCGTTTTATTCAAAATGCCGTCTTGTTCAGTGGAACAATGCAAAAACACGACAAGTAATGTTAACTTTAAGATGAATGGAGTTTCATTTCACCGGTAGGTACAAAATTAGAGTACTTTTTCAATTTTTAATGATTATTCAAAGTTTTTATTGACGTAAGGCCCCGTGAAAGCTAACATCGCCACCATTAGAGGCTAGTGATGGGGACGCGAATTTTTTTTAAATACCCACTATCGGTTTTTCGTAACATTAGCAGGGCCATATCAAAATACATAGAAACTTATTATTTCTTTTGAATTTTTTTGTAGATAATTATTATTGTAGATGCTGATTGGTGGTAGAAATAAATGCAACGCTTTTCTTTATTTATTAAAATTAAGGTTTTTTTGTTTGTTTCGCATGCGTTCCTTTACCATTTATCCGATTTTCAATGAAACTTTGGTGATTTTTTGAGCCCGCGGAGGTTCAGCTCACCACTATAATGGTGAGCTGTAGCATTATGAAATTATTTCCTATACCATTTATCCGATTGGGATGAAATTTTGGTGTATAGTTATGGGCATGCCCGTGAAGTTTTCTATAAATATAATAGTGTGCTCTGGCGTTATGAAATATGTATATTTTTTGGCGCATTATCAGTTTGAAAAATGTTTGTATTTCATATAGTTTAACGGCAGGAAGGGAAGGAGAAGGGAAAGAGAATCCGGGACGAGGGATCCGATAGGGGAGGGTTATTTGGTTGGGAGGGAAACGAAAAAGAGGGTTGGCGGGGGTTAGAGAGGGATGAGGAGGGGGGGGGGGGGTTCGCGGACAGCGAGAAACATAACAAAAAGGCGTGATAATTTATGTATCTTAGGTGAGAATAGAAACTATGATTTGAATGGTTAAGCCGTGTTTGGCGACTAGATCTGAATAACCGGGTACTTCTCCACCTTCCTTTTACTCAGCTTCTTCCCCACCCCATCACCGGAAGCTTCACAATATACCCCAATTGCGGAAGCCCTAGGCTCACTAGCTACAGATGGTTGGGAGCAGATGGGACTCTTGTGAAGTACTCAAATACAAAATAAACTAACTTTGGGTAAACACTGAGAATCTCATTTTGAGGATTTTCACAACAACAAAATCACATTGTGAGTATTATTGTGATTAAATTGTTGAACAAAACCAGAAAACTGTACGGACCAAATTTATTTATAGATTAGATGCAAAAAAAAATGATGAAGATTGTTATGTATCGCAATTATTCCGATTTATCTGTTGTGAGAATATGAACTTTTCATCAAATAAAAGTTTTAACTGGAAATTTTTTTCATTTAAATTTCGACATTGCGATTTTGTATTATTGCCATCCCTATTAGACTTCATTTGTATGTATTGCTAATCGCCAATGCTATCGGGACGTGTACGCACATAAATCTGTTCTATGTATTAGTGCCAACTGAAACGATACGTTTTTTTGTGTAAGTTCGAAAAGGGGCGGATACCTTAGCGTAAGCGAAGGTGTGCAGTAGTATTGGTGAACAAAACCGGCGACACTGGGCAAAACAATTCCACACAGTATGAACTGCTCATAGCACATCTCGTTCTTCTAATATCTTTGATCGCTAATATTGTCTTCAATGATTACCACTTACTTTTACCTTATTAATACATTACTATAATACACTTATCAAACTCCTTGGTACAACTTTCGAAATATCTTCTTATCTTTCTTACTTCTTCATGTGCACTGAAATATTCTCTAAAACACCCAATCTGGCGTAATAAAGTTTTGCTAAGTAAAAACATGCCTTACAACATACTATTCATGTATATTTTTATAAATATCAACGAATTTGCTACAATTTGCTACAATTTTCTCTGTAACTACTTTTATATTACCTTATGTACTTATGATGTACTCTTGTTTTTACATACAATTGTTGAATTCCTTTAACTGCTTATATCGTTCATACTCAGTATATTACGTTTTGTACTTTACTATACGCTTATTATTATACTCCTGAACAACCTATATCAATGTATTCATGTAAAAAGCCTTCAAGACGTGAATAAATAAATAAGTGACCAAAACAATAAGGATATGAAAATTTGGATTCTTCCCTTAAACAAGTACAAAAATGCATCGTAATTTAACCTTATCATCATAATGAAGTCCGCCGCTTAAGTTTCTGAGTTAGTTTTTCTCTCAGTGAATGGCCGTTTCCTCGCATAAGTACCCCTACTTAACGTCCTATAATAATTATGCAAACGACAGTTAAGCAAATTTATTGGCATTTTCCGGCCGCTAAACGCTTTGTTGTCATGAAAACTAACTAACAGTTATGAAGTATAAACAAAGTGTTAATTCTAAAACAGCGTGAGGTTGTTTATTTTACAGAGAACGGAATATATTATGTGTATAGAGTTTATATAAGGGAACCTTTGTTACCTGTGTCTGAGAGCAGGGTACCTGCTTATATAAATAATCTAAATATCCTGCCTTAATTACATTGATTAACTCTTTCTTCTTTGACTGTGAATATTAAAATGCTGCACTGAGTATTTCGAATGTCTTAAATTGAGTATTATTAAGGCCGATGATGTTATATTTTTAAATACCTACCCGCCTCAGACTAATATTCATAAGATTAGCTTATTGTATAACTTGATACATAAAATGCTGAAACATAATATTTATTAAATGCCTTCCGGCTAGCTACCAAGCAACTAGAAGGTAAAGTAATCGATTTCAGATTGTTAAAAAATAAATTTATTGTAATTTTGTACCTACTTGAAATACTTTTAGAAATTACGAATGTTTATTTTTTTCCACGTTTTTGAGTCGATATTATTATTTTTTCCCCTGTAGAATTATATAATTTTGTGCAAAAGCCAAGGAGACGTAAATAAATAAACAAAAAGGGACCCATAAATTTCTCATAAATATTTTACGATTATTCACACTTTTCAACAACTAAATGACAGTATAGAGATTTGCTGTTTATTTTTTTAATGCATTTAATTTTCGGAACTTTATAGTTTAACTTTTAACTTACTAGTCAAAAATTTTAATGGCACAAAGGAAGGTCAAAAATATTTGGAATAATTCCTGACGCAGCTGAGCAATGTAGCCCCAAAGAAAATAATTGAATTTCTTGTGAAATTGACCTAATATTAATTAAAACGCCTTCACACTTCATGAAGCTAGAACCACTATTCCCTTAAATAATTATCGACTAAATAGTTGGGTACACGTTCGCAAATTAGAAGCCTCGCATTGACCTCCAAAATAATTTAACTAATTTTGAGTCGAGAACTAGAAAGTGTATTATAGAGACGGATAACGAATGGAAATAATCGGTTGTCAGCTTAGGATTATCCCGAGGGAGATGAATTATCTAAACAACTTGAACGGAGAATGTCGTATGATAAAATTGGAAATAAACAGTAATGTTAATCTGTATGGATATTATATTATAATAAACGGAGACTTTAAGATATGGTCTTTTTATGGGGGTACAACTGCAAATAAACATACAAATACATAACGATATAGACGAAATGTTACCCTTCATTACTCTGTTATCAATTTTTATATTTTTGGGGGATATACTAAGCATTAATTATTTCACGAAATTTGAACAATTCAGCAAATTTTGTTAACGAGTTAATTTTAAAGTTCAGTGAAAATTCTATTCAAGTTCTGTTATTGCAAGTTTTTTCCAGAACTTCAAATAATAACAGAAATTTCCCGAATCTGAAAAGTGTCTTTGAATTTCGATGAATTGTTCAAATTCTGTTAAACAACCCGTCCTTAGAAACACCGGTATACGAGTGAATCTATTAATAAAATATCTTATATCTTGTAGCTCGTACAATTGTGTGAAAACAAGGTCTGAGGATTATTTGACTCTAGTTTTTATTTACATTAAAAAAATGAATGAAATATCAAACAATAGCGGTGAAATTATATAAATGGGAGATGTGGTCTTTTACACAACAAAGGTGGTGAATTCATTGATATTTACGCGCGTTGTATATTATGTACATAGTATATTATAGAGATATATAATAATATACAGGAACTCAATGGTCCGTGTGATGCAAATGAAACGAATTTTTAATGTTTTAAGGTTTCTAGGGATTCAAGATTCTTGAAAAAATATTTAAGGTGCCCTGAAAAAATCTGGAATGTTCTTGTAGTCTCCCATTTCCCAAAAAGGAAATAAGTTTTGAGAAAATTGACCAAAATTTTCATAACTTAGACAGATGTAATGCAGGTACTATTTATGTGAGAAGTTTTTTTGGAATTCCATCTGCACCTTGTTCTCGAGTGAACACACTCTCAATATGGTCTTAGTGAGAGACCACCACACCTAATCCAAACTTTGCAAGCCATGCTTATCGAGCAGATCTGAACTTTCCTTTCCCCATCGTCCTTTCTTACACTGAACTTTGACTTACTTCAACCTAAAAACATTGGGATGGGGATGTTGAAGTACCATCGACTACCGGCAGTTGTACCAGTATTGTGGTATCTCATAAAAAACAGAAAAACTGTAACACAGCGTATAATAATAATACGATGGAATATTTTCTCATCACTGTATTTTTGAACAGTTTTAGGACTAGACTCTCACGTCCTTAGAAAATAAATTAAGTCTTCTGAATATTCAGCCAGGGACTAATTCGAAGTATCGTCCTGCCTCGAGTGGCTGCTATTTGACTGTAAATAAATTATTCATTGGGAATTATAATTATTGAGGGATACCTATATGTATCCAGAATGCTTAGCATCGGTTTATCAGTTTACCGTAACTAAACTACGAACAATACTAATATTTGGTAGCTACGCAAAATTATGTATGTACTTAAAGTTAAACTATTATTCTAAATACATATTATGATATATAGAATTTTTGTTTTTCAGATTTCTCATCCAAAAATAAAACAACCACAAATGTTAACTTCCCTCCATAGAAGGCGGTCTGTGGCAGGACAAAGTCTTATACATATCATAAAATGCATTCCAAATTTTTGAGTTAAATTCTAACTGGTTTCTAATCTTAATACAGGGTTTTCCAATAAGAGGTGTTATTTTATATTATATTATATTATTGGTACAATAATTTTTTACATTTCAAAGTTTTCTAGTAATGTTGGCCTCACTGGGTGGCTTGCCCGTGCTGAGGCCTTCATTTTATAATATGAAAATAATCTAAATACAATATACAATATAAGATAAAATAATACATTTAATATATAATCTTGTGTGTTTGTGAGTGATGTGTGTTTATATTGGTTTTGTGTGTTACGTGTAGGTTTTATTTTTATTTTATGCTATGACATTTTGGTAATATTGTCTTTTTTGTTGTTTAATCCATTTTGTAATTTTGTGTGTGAATTTATTTTTATTTTCCTCAATTTTAATTTCAATTTTTAGACTGTTGAAAGCTTTTATAGCATGGTATTGGTAGTGTCTTTGTCCAAAGCTTGAATTTACTGTTGGAGTTTTTATGTTTTCTTTGTACGCTTGTCTAACTGGTCTGTTAGTGTTATTTTGTGTATGTTGAAATTTTTTTTTTATCAAAAATGTAGTTTAGTAGTGTTTTAACGTATAATTGGCGTATATCTAGTACGTCACAGCTGTTAAATATTTGGTCTGTATCAGTCAGTCTATGTTTTTTTAGTATTACCTTTAAGATCGTTTTCTGTGCTGTTTCTATGTAATTGATAGCCGAGTTTGTTGCTCCTCCCCAAGCAATAATTTCATATTCTATTATTGATTGGCAGAGTGCAAAATATATTGTTTTCAATTGTTTTATTTTATATATGTTTCTTATGTTTAGGAAAATGTGTATTGTTTTGAGAAGTTTATTTGTGATTTGTTTGATGTGAGGTAACCATCTAAGGTTATGGTCAATTACGATTCCTAGATACTTTATTTGTTCTGTTTTTTCTAGAGGAGGGCAATCGCAGATGTTGGTGTTTAAACATTCGTATATTTTTATGGTGTTTGTGTTGTGTTTTGGCTGTCCCGTGCTATTTATACTGTATGTTGTGAATTTTGTCTTTGATATGTTAAGTGTAAGTATGTTTGAGTCTAGCCATGTTTTCACTTGCGAGATTCCCAAATTAGCTATGTTATATACATTATTCCAATCCTTAGATTTAAAAAGTAAAACTGTGTCATCAGCATAGCTAACTATTTCACCGTCTATTTCCATGCTGCAAAGTTCATTTATGTAAATAGTAAAAAGAACGGGCCCTAGTATGCTTCCTTGTGGAACTCCATATGTAATCGGCAGTGGTTTACTAGTATGGTTGTTAATTTTGACTTGTTGAGTTCTGTTACTCATATAACTTTTAAATAGTTGAAGTTCCTTGCCTTTGATACCCATGTTTTCTAATTTTTTAAAAAGTGAATTGTGGCAGATTGAGTCAAAGGCTTTAGCTAAATCTAGATATATCGCTATGCATTTGTACCCTTTATCTAAGTTGCTGTGTATATAATCTACTGTACATGCCAAAGCTTCTTTTGTGTCTATTTTGTCTCTAAATCCATATTGGTTATCCGAGATTAATTTGTTTTCTTCTAGGTATTTTATAATTTGGTTTTTTAATACTCTTTCGAAAATCTTTGAAAGCGAGTTTAACAGAGTGATTGGTCTATAGTTAGTTATTTCATTTTGTCTCCGGATTTATAAATGGGGATAACTAGTCCTTTTTTAAGAGTACTAGGAAAGCAGGAGTGTGTTATACTAAGGTTGATTAAGTGTGTTATAGGTTTCAAAATTTCATTTTTTAATATCTTAATGCAATCCGTTGTTATCTCATCTAATCCAGAAACAATTCGGTTTTTTAATGTGTTTATTATTTTGTCAATTTCCTCTTCCGAGGTTGTTTTTATTGTAAATCTGTGTTGTGTCGGTTTTTTATTGATATTTGATCTATTTGTTTGTGTTAGTGTGTTTGTGTTATGCAATTTACGGTTCGCTAAAACTTTTCCAATATTTGCAAAGAAGTTATTCACATGATTTGCTATAGTTTCTGTATTTGTATTGACATCTAATTTTTTGGAGTTAATATTTAGATTTTAAATAGTATTTTTCTGTTTGTATTTTTTTGTGTATGTAACTTCTTTTAATATTTTCCATATTTCCTTTGGGTTATTTTTTTCTTTTTTAAGTTTTTCGCTATAGTATAATTCCTATATTTTGATATTCAATCGTAAAAGAACAACGGTTTCGTCGCTTGTGTGGCACGTAGCGCCGTCTTGTTGAAAGTAAACGTTTTCCAGATCAATACCATCAAATTCCGGCCATAAAAAATCATTAATTATCTCTCGATAGCGCAATCCATTCACCGCAACTGTTGCTCCAGCCTCATTTTAAAGAAAGTAAGGCCCAATGACTCCGCCGGACCATAAACCGCACCACACAGTCACACTTTGAGAATAAAGAGGCTTTTCAACAATAACTCTCGGGTTTTCCGAGCCCCAGATGTGACAATTTTGCTTGTTGACGAAGCCACCGAGGTGGAAATGGGCCTCATCACTCAAGATGATTTGCATTTGATTCACTCAAGTGAATTTAAATAATTTCAATGCATTGTTGAAGCGTGTATCGTTCCATTTTTATCAATGGCGTAGTTTCTACTTGTCAAGTGTCAAAAAATGACAGCTTAAAAAGTAACATCTACCGAAATAGCGGGCTATTCAAAATAACACCTCTTATTGGAAAACCCTGTATATATAAATTCAGCCTGCTGTTTGTGCTCACAAAACTCGAAAAATTGTCGACTGATATAGCTGAAATTTTCAAAATTTCTTATTTCTTATTAGTGCATAAGTGTTTAAAAAGTGGTTTAAATGGTAGAAGATGTGGGGGACGCCCGAGGAATACTTAAAGCAATATCTCTGCACTGCAATCAGATACGGAGTCGAAATAAAGTCGATGTAATGTGGTTTTTTTTTAACAGTAACATTGTGATATACAGTAGTGAATGTTGAAAAGAGAAGGAGACGCCCGAGAGAGACACTAACATTGCGGGGTCCACTAGTATTAGTTATAGTAAGCATTATTTTCATTCATGATTTTTTCATTCTATGTGTACCTTACTTTAAACCAATAAACATTACACATTACCCTTTTTAACGGTTTTACTTTCTAAAGATTACTTTTTGCTTTTTTATTTATTTATTTATAAGTACATGTTACATGATTAATACATTTATTTAGAGAAGATACATTAGAGCACCATACTAGGCAGCTGCCTGTTTCATGGTGCCCAATGGAGGAATGGTTTGTTTGAATTTAAGTAAAGTGTAAACATGTTTTGGTAGAATTATAAAAAAAAAATTGAAAATTGATAAAAAAATGTTTTCAATAACTGACAAAGTTTTCTATAAAATAAACACAAATATATAATTATTATTTTTTTTTTTGGTAAACTAATGTTTAAGACAAGATTTTTTATGCATAGCACAAAGGGTAACAATTATTTTACAAGCAATAATTATTCGCCTGAAACACTCATCCACATTGAAAAATCTCCTGATAAAAGATACATGACGCCAACGGGACCCGAACCCGTGTCCCTTCGATTTCCGATCGACAGCTCTGACCACTGAGCTATGGCGGCTTATCTCTTATCCGCGAAATAATTCAATATATACTAGTGTTTCATTCAACAATCACTGCTTGTTACATTTTTTCACCTGAAAACAACCAACTTTATTTTATATGAGACAGGCACTGTAAGTGCTAACTCTCTCACTAGATGGTGTCGAGACAAATTGTCTACATTTTTCGGTGAATTGCTCAAATCATTGATTGTAAAATAATTGTTACCCTTTGTGCTATGCATAAAAAATCTTGTCTTAAACATTAGTTTATCAAAAAAAAAAAAATAATATTTGACAAGTTCAAGTATTTCACCTAACTTGAACTTGTCAAATATTATTATTATTTTTTTTTTGTAAACTAATGGTTTAATTAATTATTGCTTATAAAAATAATTGTTACCCTTTGTGCTATGCATAAAAAATCTGGTCTTAAACATTGTTTTACCAAAAAAAAATAATAAAGGTTATAAAGGTTCCTAACTTTTAAACCATTATAATAAAATTAACCATGTATCTGTATATGTTTATATGTGAATACACATTACATTTGTGTGTGTTCATATATAGATGTGTATGAATGTATTTACGTATGCATCTATGTATGTCTATGTATGTATGTATATGTATATATATCTGAGCATATATATATGTGTATGTATGTATGTTTGCATGTATGAAAAACATATATTTTGTTTTATATTTTCCTTAAATATGTTTATTTTCTTTTTTTTTCCTTCCATATTATGTTTTATTTTTTCTTACTACAACATATGGTTTTATTGTAATTTATAGCATTATGACTACCACAACACGGGCATTAGCCTAGTGTGGGAGTTATTAAGTACACAAAAATTGTAATTCATAAAACTCACTGAATAAATAATAAAAAAAAAAAAAAAAAATGTATTTATGAACAATATCTTTTTAAAATATCTTGATCTATTCACTATTTTTTCGAGTTCGTTTAGCCATTTCATTAGTTTTTATATGCATTGGCATATTATTAAATATAGAAGGTACACGTTCGTTACCGGTAATTATTTGTATTTTTTGGAATGAAGATTAATATATTTTTAAAAAGATGCCTGAAGATATGAAGGCAAAACATACGGTTATAATAATAATTAGAAAAATTTCTGACTCCTATGTAAAAAAAAACTTCACACAAAGAAAGAATAATCGAGTATTATCGCTGGGTATTGTGTCCAGAATCCTGAAAATGAACTCATTCTGAAAAATTCAATTTACTGAGGGATTACAGACCACAAAAGTTTGGCTGGGATTTAAAAAAAAATAAGCACAGGTTGAAACACTGTAAACGTGATACTTTATTCTTGGAGAACGAGTTTTTAGAGACCAGTTCGTTAAAAATATTTTTATGTTTCTTTATCTGCCTCACTTTTTACCATTTAATTTCGTGTATTTTTCTTCTCATTCCGCAAAATTATATTTACCGCACTACGGCATATATTGCAAAGCTAAAGAAGTGGGTAAGGGACATGGGAGAGAAAGGTTGGGTATTTCCTGACTATTCAAATCTGGTCACAAAACCCGCCAAGGCCATTTTTTTTTTACTGTTGTCAAAGTGAACTTAAAAAATATTATTATATTCATATGAAACAATTTAAAAGATTTTTACAAAGAACACAAAAAACTAGAAATTCTAGATAGGTTTTTACTTAAAAATAAAATTTAAACAAAAACCTTAAATTCAAACTCTTCTTAACTAATAAAGTAAATTGTGAGAGAAATGCGAATGCGTTATTTTACGTTCTAAAACCATTATCATTCAATTTAGAACGTTTACAATGGAATTAAAAGACACGGGAATCAAAAGCGAACATTTATTAAAATATAAACTATGCATTTCATTGATTCCGTCCACATGAATACCCACAACGCGCTGATCCGATCCCAACTAGCAAATAAGTTATTCAGTACTTAAACATTGATGGGAAAGACCATTCACTAAATAATGCTATTTTGCTGATTGGGAATGGCTCAGTGCGTTCCGTGGGCTTCGTGTGTGCGGAACCTTTTTTTTTAAAATTTAATCCGTTGATGAGTCATACAGAGTTATCGAACACTGGTTATATATCATGAATGAGATTCTTAGTAAGACTTACATATTATACTAATTCGTTATAATATTCTAGACTCTAGACTTTAAACCACATACGAGGTCACCAGAATATTAGTCGCCTCTGTTGGGAATATAAGGAGGATAATACTCCCCAAAAGCTGTATGGCCATCGGACATGTCAGACTATATTATTGTATTCAATTTTCGAACAGCAAGCAGAATTGTCTGACCTTAGAAGGACCTCATTAGGGAAAAAAATATGTAAGGTTTTAATAATTAGTTTACGTGACAAATAATTAATTTTTCACTTGTAGCAAACACTTTGTGGGTATACATAATTATAATAATTAAAATAAAATAACTTTGTTTGAATACCACTTTATTGTATATATTTATAACCAACCGGTTTCAGTTCAACCCGAACCTTCATCAGGGCTAATAAAAACATATGTTTTTATTAGCCCTGATGAAGGTTCGGGTTGAACTGAAACCGGTTGGTTATAAATATATACAATAAAGTGGTATTCAAACAAAGTTATTTTATTTTAATTATTATAAATAATTAATTACCGTGGGTTAGAATGTTTTATTATTTTTAACAAGGTGAAACCCTTCTTGTTTACTTACAATAAATAATATTTAATTATTGAAGACAATATTAGCAATTTTTAAACGAAAATCTGAAATAGATAAGTCGGAAAAAGATGGTTTTACTCACTAAGTTATTCCATAAATTATAATCCATATCCCATAAATATAAATCCTCCGTGAAATATTTCCCCTGCACTTCATTTTATATAAGAAGGTATTTACTACCTTTTCCAGAAGCAAGACATTATAAGGTTTTCAAGCTTTTCATATTCTGTATTTTATAACGTAATATGTGTACTTACTGCTTCTGGACTAACTAATAAAATGTGGTTTTGATTTGTGATAATATACTATTGACTTAGGTTTAGATGTTTATATTTTTTTTGTAATGGGCTTTGAACGCCTAAACAATAATTAAAAAAAAACACAATGCTTGCAGAACTTAAAAATAGCACTATTAAAAATTATTTTATTTATTTTTTTATAAAAATTAAATTGAGTTCTACGAATCAAACACAAAAACAATGAATGTTTATATTACGAAAAAAAAACATTTTTGAATCAACCTATAACACAAGATATTCCAACTAATCCAACTATTCTATTCCAACATAGCTCAGTGGTCAGAGCTGTCGACCGGAAATCGAAGGGACACGGGTTCGAGTCCCGTTGGCGTCATGTATCTTTTATCAGGAGATTTTTCAATGTGGATGAGTGTTTCAGGCGAATAATTATTAATAATTATCACTCGTTGAGCACCTTGTTAACTGATGGCGGATTGATGACTGACTAGATTCTTCATGCTGTCGCTTTTAAAAGGTGAAGAAGCTTCTGGAACAATTTGGTTGCTATGTAGAATTTTCCAAACAAATAAATAAAAGAACATCCAAGAAGCTTGTTTGGAAAAATCGAGACTTCTAGAATTTCGTTCGAATGAAGTAGTTGCGTACCACTACAATAATAATAATAATAATAATAATAATTGGATAATTTGTAGAGCGCCGTTTTTGTGAAAAATCACCTCAAGGGCGCTAGTATATATTGCTTGTAAAATAATTGTTACCCTTTGTGCTATGCATAAAAAATCTTGTCTTAAACATAAGTTTATCAAAAAAAAAAAATTAATATTTGACAAGTTCAAGTATTTCACCTAAAAATGTAGACAATTTGTCTCGACGCCATCTAGTGAGAGAGTTAGCACTTACAGTGCCTTTCTCAAATAAAATAAAGTTTGTTTGTTTTCAGGTGAAAAAATGTAACAAGCAGTAATTGTTGAAAGAAACACTAATATATATTGAATTATTTCGCGGATAAGAGATAAGCCGCCATAGCTCAGTGGTCAGAGCTGTCGACTGGAAATCGAAGGGACACGGGTTAGAGTCCCGTTGGCGTCATGTATCTTTTATCAGGAGATTTTTCAATGTGGATGAGTGTTTCAGGCGAATAATTATTGCTTATAAAAACATTATAATCTATTGAACACAAGCCATGAAAGTAATAGTGTAAATATGCCTATAAGTAAATTGTGTGTACTTGAGTGTGTGTTTGGGTTTGATTATGTTGTGTTACATCTATCAGATTATATATTTATGTCTTTGTACTGTAGTCACTTGAAATGTTATTCTTTTATATCTATTTTCCTTATTGTGGCTTCAAGTTATATGTATATTTTTATGACCGGATAACTCATCAAAATAACAATTCAACACACCCATAAGAAAGTGTTAAAAAGTTATAAAAGTGATGAAACAAAAACATTAAATAGTTACAACGTAACGTATTTAACCTAGTTTTTCTACACTTTTCATAACTTTTTAGCACTTCTTATGAGTGTGTTTAAATGTCATTTTGATGAGTTATCCGGTCATAAAAATAAACATATAACGAGAAGCCACAATATAGAAAGTGAAAAAAGTGATGAAACAAAAATTAGGTTAAATAGGTTACGTTGTAACATTGTTAACGTTATGTTGTATTTAATGTTTTTGTTTCATCACTTTTCATGACTTTATAGCACTTTTTATGGGTGTGTTGAATTGTCATTTTGATTAATCAGTTATCATGGAACCAGACGAGTGTACTTTTTTGTTAATCAATATCTTCACTAAAAATGGAATTTTGCATCTTTGAAAAACTTATTTCAGAATCAAGAACAGCTTGTTTCATTTCACAGCTCTGTATAGAAAGGGTTCATAGACTTATAATTATTCCTCAGTTCCGATACCAGAGTTTAGTAAAGTCAATGGAGGGAATGAAACAAAAAGTCGAACTGTACATAAATTTATTATCATCTTATACACTCGCATTTAATCACGGCGGGAATAAACCCTTTTAGCATTTCCAGAAAGGAAACATCTTGTATTAATCCGGGAAACTTCTCCCTCAAAACTGGCACCGCATTGTCATGTTTACGTCAAACTTTACTCGAAACTGTTAAAGCTCTGGCAGTTTGCTCACGACTGGAAGCTTTTGTTCCGATATGCAAAGCTCGAGTTTACCTTATCGTCGTACCTGGATATCCCAAGATCTCGTGGATGATGGTCTCCGGGCGGAGAGCTTTAATAAGCGTCTTTAAACCGCTGGGATCTTGTTAGCTTTTCTGAATTCCAGGATGTCGATGATAGCTTGGACCTGAATTGGCCGATTATCAACCTCTCTTTAAGTTATATTTCCGGGCCGCGTAGTGAATCAACGATTCAAACGAGAGAAGCTGTTAAAACGTTATCTTTGAGGTTACCCATGTTTACGGCAAACCATTGAATAAATAATTTTCGTCAGAAGGAGACTTCTAACCTTATTCATGATAAATTTATATTTTTGATGCTACCAATTCGTGGTGGAATTCTATTATAATGGTACATTGAAAATGAATAAAACTTTTTTTTATTTCTGACATGCTGGTTTCAGCCTAAAACGGCCATCTTCAGACTGACGATGTCTGAGGATGCCCAGTTAAAGATGTCCATGGTAGGCTGAAACTGGTAACCGTCATAGATGAAAAGTTTATTATTGCTTCAATCAATACAATTTGGTTGGCGGGTTTGGGTACCGCCTCCCGGGAACCATTAATTGGATAACAAACACCTCTGTCACATAGATGAGATAGGTGACTAAGCAGGGGTGCCCGGGTTCATCGGGTGTGGTGTGTTCAGAATGCGCCTACCACCAGCTGCGTGGCGTGTCAGATCGGGAAAGGCTGGTTTGGGTAGACCCTTTGATCTCTCCAACTGGTCTCTCTTGACCCATCGCCTTGCACCGCAGCGGGAGGGATATATCCGTCTCTCCTGGACACAATGATCCCTAGTTTCCTACCATTCCCTCATACCTATCTGTTTCCCGAAACTTCCTTTTCTTCCTTTCCTTAAACAGACCCTCCACACAGAATCTCCTTTTATCATTATTTGTAACAAATTATTATTTGCTAGATTTAAACAAATATATTGTATTGCGCAAAATAAATTCATAATATTGTTCTAAATATTATATACCACGAGATATTCGGGACAGTGACTCGAAATCCACTAAAAGTATATAATCGCGTGTAATTAAGAAAATTTGAATTCAACGTCAAAAGTCTTAATCGCATTGTTGGAACTTATCATAAATACTTAAGTCCTTGCAAATATTAAAGTTTCAAATACAGTTTGTATCTTCTTAGAGCAAAAACTTAAAATAGTTAATTTTACTTTGGCGTGTTCTGGAAGTAGCATACCGCTCTGTAAGTAAAAAGGTTTCCATGTAGAAGCCCGCGGAAATATTACATTACATTATGTTAATAATTTGTCTACATCTTTAAGTTGTACACTTTGTTGCCTTTTAGAAGTTGGAAAAAACTTTTTGTCGTTGGAGCTTTTTGAATTCTCGAGTTTTAAGAGTTATGTCTCGCTTGAAAGTCAAGCGTTTCTCAGAAACTGTGAAAGGAATATTACAACTAAATTATGAATTCGGTCCCGTGGTATTGAAAAAACCAGATAACTTCTTTCAATTGAAATCTGTAAAAATTATTAAATAAATGTATACACACTTTCTCGCTTTGTTGTATCTAGACGGAAAACATGTTTAGAATCATTAAATAATTATGATCATTCTTATTTTTGAAAGGCTTTATTTGATAATTTTACAATGAAGGTTCTCTATAGCAATAACAAAATAAGTATAAATTATTACAAGCCATAATTTTTCACCTGATACACCCCTAAAAATTGAACCCGCAGCCTACTAATTGCGAGTCAGCTGATCTAAACCACTAAACTACGTCAGCTTATTCCAAACCCGCCAAATAATTCAATATAAAGTAGTATTTCATTCGAAAATAGTTGCTTATTACATTTAATAACCATTACATTGTAAATAACCAACTTTATTTTTGTAGGAAACGCTGAGTTTCCCACTAGATAGCGTCGAGATAACCTTGTTCAAAATAGTAATATTTTATAATAATTAAATTACCTTGTTTTCCTATATTTTTTTGTGCTGAAAGCGACTCTTCTAATGTTATTAGTTTATCCATTCAGTAAAATTCTATTATTTTTTGTAATCCACGAATGAATCATTTACTCATTCCTCATTGGAATGAACATTCTTAAATGAAACGAATTGTTTTCTATTGGTTAATTTCAGCTATTAAAAGAATTTTGAATATATTTATTTTTAATTACTGTAAACATAACTTAATCCATTATTATTTTAACTCTATCGACTACCTTATCAAGCTCGTATTATAATAGCCGAAAATACGTTATTAAATGCAATACTTAAATGTATTTTAACAATATAATATATATTTTTTAGAAAGACAAACATTTCCGGGATACGAATAACCTGAAAATATTTGAAAATCTCCTAATACCACCACAGTAAGCAGAAAATGTTGCTTGTGTTGGAATGGAGGATTTAGCAAGCCGAGGAATTGAACACTACGCCTGGGTGGGACCCAAACGTGATGTCAACTCATCCACTGATCCGTCAATGACAATTTTATTTCAAATACATGGACATTTTGAAAATAAGAGTTAAATTGCCATTACCACATGAAAATCTGAATAAAGATAGCCTGAAGCCTTGAAAAAAAATTAAGTTCAGATTTATGTAAAAATTTTCCAACACTGTTTCAATCTTCATTTTACGTAGCAGTAATTATAAGAAAATACATAGTTTTATCCTAAACACTAGAAACTTATCCCAAGCAAATAATATAAACTTATCCATCCGAGATAGATTATAAAGCCTTCCGAAGAGTTAATTAATGTTTTCCGTTACTCTTACAGATTAATTGCCAACAAAGACTATAAATCAGCCGGAAATAATAACACAGTTGTGATAAAACAGTCATCTTTATTTATGGCTGAACATCTACATTTGCATCAGAATGAATTAAAACAAATAAATAATATGTAGGTGATAGGCACCTAAAAAAAGTAATGTACGGACTTAAAGAATAGAAAAAAAGTGAAGACATCAACATCAAGATTAGAGATGAGTTGGTTGGAAGAAAAGTTAATATTGCTTCAAATATTTGCTGGTACCTTGACATAGAGATCCGTTGATTGAATTAAAGGTGCGATTGTACGGTGTTACATGCTACTGGTCTTATTCTTCTGTGTGAAAGCCATGTCGATATCTACCACAAATATTGGAAACGCTTAAAATGTGGAGAACTGTAAAATGATAAAAATCGCACAGATAGAACTAGTCAATAACGAAAAGTAAATCACCAAAAATAAAGGAAAGTCATTATGGATTTAAAACGTGGAACGCTTTATTACCTTGGCATAATAATTTCTATGAAGATTAATGGTGAAGGGTTAAAACAAGTTGCTTTTAAAATGGAATGCCAGCAGATAAAGGATCCATTGAAACTTTGACAAAAGTACAAATGTGAGGTAATTTTCGTATTCCGTTCCAATCTTAATATTTATGTACAAATTATTGAAATAATACTTCGAATCAATATAATAACTATAAAAAACAGCTATTTTACTTCAGGGAGATGAAAAAACATGCATTCAAATTCATATTTGGTAAAAACTTTTGTATGTGGAATTTGGCGCTAGAGTTGACGCCTAGTTAAATATTTGCCAGAATTGGTATTCCTGATAAAATAACATGGCGTGAACTAAATACGGGAAATAATTTTGTATTAATTTATTTATTTAAATAGCAACTTTACCCTCTCCGCCGACGTAAATAGTGTTATTTCAACAAGTTATGCGTAGATTGAAAAGATTTATGAGTATTTTACTCAAATGTGATGCGGCGTCATTGTTTAGAACGGTTGCCTCCATTAAAACAAAGTAAAATGCTTATGGCGCCGTTCGATGCCCACTGTCTGTTAGTAAAAGTAACTGATTAGAACACGTTCTTGTATTCGGGAATTAAAAGTGGTTGTGAAAAAAAACTAGGATCTTATTTCAAGAAGAACCTTACTCTTCCTCGAAAACTACACGACAGAGCTTCTATAATTTGTTATTTTCAACTCATCTTGATGTTCCAGAAAATACACGATGGAGTTTCTAGAAGTTGTTATTAAAAAGATTGCATGGTGGAAGAAATATATAGACGTTAAGAACATTTGCGTAATCACACAAATACAATAATTTTTACACACATGTAGGAAAGCCTCGAGATAATGAAGGTTATAACCCAAAGCATTTCATCGCCCTATACAACAACTAACAAATCTTGAACGAAATATTAGATCGAAGAGCTACATAATTTTCCCAATTAATTTCGTTTTCACATTCTTTATAATGAATCATAAACATCTAATTTTTTTCCGGCTTCTTCGGATAAAGCTCAACATGTTAAAATAATCGTTTATACCATGTCGAAAATTAATATCGAATCTTAGAATTCTGAATACTCCAGACTACAGAGGTTGGTCAGTAGTAAGTGTCAAAGGGCGTTAAAAAAATCTGAACAAGAAACGTCGTTTAAACGTAATTTACGTGTTTTTTAGTTATTTCACTCGTATAGTTGACAATGTTTGAACTTTTCATTGTGTTTCTATGACATTACAGTAAGTTTATAGTTTTAAAAGTTCAGAGACTGATACAGATCACAGTAATTACTAAGCATAGCGCTAACTAAGCGGCGCTTGATGAATTATACAACAATCCAGTTGGGAGTTGGTTGGGAGTTGTGTACCAAGTTGGACCGGTCAACAGAGCGGGGTTTATTTAGTGGCGAGCCTACCAGAGCCGTTTATTATTTAGGTATTAATGACGTCAGCAACGACTTCACCGACACAAGTAGACTTACACTGGGCGAAGAGATATGTTATAAGGTTATTGTATTTCAGTGATCTCTTTGTTCTACATTAGGAAAATTAGTTTGCTTGCAAGCATTTAGTTTCAGTTGATTCAATTTTTATTGAAAAAAAGCTTTGTGTGATTGAAAGTCGAAAAGGAAGAAAAATACTATAAATATATTCGAAAGAAAGGAAGAATATAGTGCGCGTGTTGGTGAAACCGCCAATCTACATTTTTTAATAAAATGAGATCTTGGTTGAGATTTTATGTTCCTCATTACCAATTTTATATTCCTTGGAGATAAGGATTAGGATAACTACCGATGTAAGAATCTCTCCAAAAAAATTAAACAACAGAGCTAGAATTTTTTTGTAGTTAGTATTTCTTTTTTGTTCTAGAAAAAATAAAATTACGTTTTTCAGTTATTTATATAGAATGGTGACCTAAATTAATGCATTGCAATAGTACAATACAGTTTGATGGTTACCTAAAAAAATACATAAAATATTAAAATATTCTATTCATTTAATTTAAGAAATAATACATATTTTTTAAATAAACTTAAGCATTTATTTATTGTTTTATGCCGTCTAGAAGGCAATTTTATAAATATCCCACCTCGTAGCCAATGGATTGCTTGCCATATCCTGTATGTGTAGTGTTATGTATATTATCATGTTTTATATATTTTTATTTTTTTACCCCAGAAAGGAGGTGCTTTTTATCACACATGAGGAATTTTTTTCTCTCAGGGCCTACTTCATCTTTGGGGACGATGTGTGGAGGATTTTTCTAGGAAGGAAAAATTTATGAGGGGTGGGTAGGAATTTAGAGATCAGTGTGTTCAGGAGTGATGAACGTGTGAATCTATTCCTCCCGTTGCTGCCCTGCCGCTGAGAGAATATTTGGAAAAGTCAAAGGGTCTCCCCAAACCAGTCTCTCCCGATCTGTCACGACACGCAGGTGGAGGGTAGGTGCATCTTGAACACACTTCACTCGATGAACCGGGGCACCCCTGGGTGGTTCCCGGGGCGGCGGTACCCAAAACCCTCCCAAATTGTGTGTATCCTGTTTTCTCGTTTAATTTTTAGTGGATGTTCGAGAGTATTATTTAGATATTATCTTTAAATTTCAGGTGTAATTTTCATTTAAATAACTTTGAATACAACATTATTTAATAAAAAGATTCAACAAATTTCAAAATCAATGGTGTAATGAACATAAATGTAAGAATAGAAAAATGAACGGTGATTAATAAGTAATTATAAAATTTCTTAATTTTCATCATACGTTTATCCTGACGAAGAAACTATTGATTTTGAAACATGTTGAATCTTTTAATTAAATAGTGGTGTATGCAAAGTTATTTATTTTATTTAAATAGCTTTTAATTACCTTTAAAATACGCACTTTTCACTTTTATCTATTTAAAAGGAAACGCGAGGAAGATTGGTTAAAATGTTATGTTTAAAATTGCCTTTATTCATTAATGATTACAACAACATTTAACATATAGTCATTCACTAGTTTCAGCCATTTGATGAATCAAGAGATGCGCACAAAAATAGTTGTGTATGTTTTAACATGTGGTTTTTTTGGGGTGTTGGGGTGATTAGTTCCTTGATAAACCATTATAAAGCCAAATAATTTACCCGTCTTGATTGCCAGTCTTCATATGGTACAAATAATACTACTGTATAAATAATACTAATCTTCGTAACTTTAGGAGAAAGACAAAGTTACTAAAAGCATAATTAATAATAATATAGGCCACACAATTTATTCCTGCATAAAATTTCTATAATCACGTTTACGAGGAAATTCAAAGTGTCTCTGGAAAATAAACACAATTTAATTTTATGTTGATGAAAATAATTTAAAAAACGGTAAACTTCACCTTTATGTCGCGGAGAAGTGTTTCAACGAGATGACGATACGGCACAGTTTCAATTGATGAAATTTGACGCTGGATATTAAAAAAATACTGCTTTAGGGTAGCGGATCTGCAAGTAAGAGAGGATTGTTTAATTTTCAGATCACAGCTATTGTTGGAAGAAAGGCACTTAAATAGAAAAAAATTAAATAAAATTTTAACATAAGCCCCCGAATTTCTACCGATTTATAACACCTGAAGTTTGTACGTTCCTAAAAATATATATCTTATTTTGAAAATAATATCTACACATTTGTAAGGCTGAAACGGTGATTATATTTTGTATTTTTGCGCCCTTGAGGTGATTTTCTCACGAAAACGGCGCTATATAAATAATCCAATCATTATCTGATAGTATTATTACGCCAGCGTCTGGACGGTCTAGGCCCTGTGATTGGTCGAATTTAAATCGTATGTTTCGAGTAAATTCCGCTATCTTGAAAATTAAGACTCGATGTCATACTGAAATAAGATCGCCTCGATACTAGAGATTTCTTCAAAAGCATCGTTTCTTCTCATTTAATTTTTGGATAATATCGAAGAAAATATGTTTTAGAAAGTTAAATCCGTTGGATTAATTACATTACAGTAAAAATTATCCACAATTATGTTTTATATATTTGACGTTTATCAAGAATCAAACATTCTAAGGTTCCTCGAAAATGTCAATCCCTCCTTTACCGGCCGCTGGAGTAGTTTCCCTATTGACCGACAGAGCGCATAAAAGCGATAATATATACAAATACGTACAATTTCATTTATTCAAACAACGGTAATTATTTACGTATAACTACCGTTTTAATACCATTTACAAATAAAACAAACATTTGATTCAACTTAATGACAATAAACAACAACTCTTTGCATGAACGATTTTGAAAAATATTGATATTTTATATTATTTACGTAAATAATAATTTCGCATTATTTTGACAGAACACCGACATGAAGTTAACGCATAATACCACGTGTATTTGTAGGAAGTATAGGCACTGCCAACCCAATACAATAACATGAAACACAATCGGAAGATAGAAACGCTTCGTTGATTGTAAAATCAGCCAACAAATCTCTAATCTGACATGTGCTTATATGTATAATAAAACAATCGTTTTGCCAGGTATATATATTTATATATGGTAATTATTTGGTAATTATTCGGAATCGCTTGACAAGGATAATACGAAATATTTGTAAATAAAACCTTCTGATTTACCTTAGTTAATATAAAAGGAATCTGAATGCATTTAGGAAATTTTTAATTTTAGCATTTTAATTTTTAATTACGTAAAATGAAAATTCGCTTTCGTTGTATGGGATGACAGCCGGAATAATTTCTATTCATGACATTTTCTTTTGTTAGTATTTCTGATATGAGTGGCTCGAATTTTTACCATTTACTCTATGCAAATACTAGGTAGGTACTAATTTAGCCCAGCTCGAAAAATAAAATAAAGGTATTTAGGTTTGTTTTATAAATAAATGAAGAAATGTTTTAAAAAGGTTATTATAGGTTAGGTTGGGTTATCATGGGTTAGGATAGGTTAGTTTAGGATAGGTTAGGTTGGGTTATGCTAGGTTATTACAGGTTAAGTTAGTATATAGGTTAGGTTAGATTAAGTTGGATTATTATAGGTTAGGTTAGGTTAGGATAAGTCAGGTTATGTTAGGTTAGGTAAGGATAGTTTGGGTTATTATAGGTTAGGTTAGGATATAGGTTAGGTTGGATTATTATAGGTTAGGTTAGGTTGGGTTAGGTTAGGTTGGGTTAGGTTAGGTTGGGTTAGGTTAGGTTGGATTATTATAGGTTAGGTTAGGATATATGTAAGGTTAGGTTGGATTATTATAGGTGAGGTTAGGTTAGGTCAGGTTGGATTATTATAGGTACAAAAGAAAATGTCATCAACAGAAATTATTCCGGCTGTCATCCCACACGACGAAAACGAATTTTCATTTTACGTAGTTAAAAATTAAAGCTAAAATTAAAAATTTCCCAAATGCTGTTCGATTCCTTTTATAGTAATGACCTAATATCTACCTATTAAATGTAACTGTTGTTAGTTTCACATCAACAGGGCGAAGCCCAACCAAGTGCCGCCCGCAGGGCCTAGCAGCAAAAAACCCGCGGAGCGGGTTTTTAACTGCTAGTTATTATTATTATATGAAATTCTCTCACCAGAAAAAATCTCAAAGTAAGCTCCGAAAATTATTAGAAACACGTATTTTTCTGTTATTTAATATGTTCTAGGTATGAAAAAATTCTCAGTGTATCTTTAAATACAACTTAAGCATTTGTCGAAAGATATTTGCTTTATTTCAAACGAGTCGTATTTTATTAAATATTTTCAGGATTTTCGCTAAATTACTAACATTTTTTTTTTCATATTGTCAAAAATTCGTACTTACATATCTCCCTTTCAAACCATCTTCAAACGCTTACTACGGGGCCTAGAATTCTTCGACGTCTTCTAAACTAATCTCATTTTAATATATTTTTTAAATCACATAAATTTGATGTCATTACTTATACATATATTATATATTTACATTCTCTGTGGTATGTGGTATTGCACTAACCTATAATAATATAATTGAACCTCCCCAGGAGAGAACGCGTAGCGCCACTGCATCGCGCCGCGTCTTACTAGTAGTTGTAATTTCAGTGATAGTTGTTATTTTCCCATACTCTTTACGTGCAACATGTCATTTAATAATATATTGGAGGCTTGATATAAATATCATAGAGCCTAAAATTAAAAATTCAGTAGAACAATAATTATTACATTTGGAAAACACAACCAATAGAGAGAAAATTGCGGATCAACAAGATAAAATTCAGAACGATCAATTGCTGAAGAAAACTGAAAAATATGCTACAAAATTAGAAAACAGAAGCATAAACCACGGTTCGTAAATTCCTTCATTTTGTGGTGAATCCTTCCAGAAAATATCGTTAAGCCATTGAAAAGGAAAAGTGAACAAAGCCGGGTCCAAGACCTCGCCGTCTCCCGAGGTCCCCCGGGGCGCCCATTCAGAATATGAACTCAAAATACTACGGATGAAAGGACCGGAAATTGAGCGAAGGCTGAAACTAACACTCGTCACCACACAGCATCGCCGCTCAGCCGAGGACCTTTAGGAATCGGCTTCCATGAAACACGACGAAACGTAGTGACCGTATTTTTGCGTTTTGAATAACACAAGCCAAAAATGTGTATATTTACAGCCTTGTTATGATATTGTTGGTGCTAATAAAAAAAATATTTAACTCTGGTTTTTAAGCTTGGCATTTTGCATCTAGCAACGAATCTACGCACACGCGTTGTGGGATTATTTTACTACTGATATTGAAGGTGATAGCTATTTATATGTCTTCTTCTTATTTCTCCATAATTCGTGTTTTTGTTCAAAAAATGGTTAATTTACTAATTTTTACAAAGGTAAAATTATGTTTTGGCAAGACAAGTATTTTATGCAAAGCACAAAGGATAAAAAACGTTTATAAGCAATAATTATTAGACTGAAACACGAATATAAATTCAAAAAATTTCGACTTTTTTTTTTCCTCGGAAGTTGTTAATACGCGTGACAGCTGTTTCGCCTCTGAAGGCATTATCAAACTGTGGTGAAGCCAATTACGAAAGACATACTTACATTATTTCCATGGAGGTAAATATTTTTAGTTTGTTTTTTCATTATAAGTGCCATTATTAAATATGGAAATAATTTGTCATTTAAATTAGTCAATAAAATAGTCATTTCACAAAGCTTTGCTTAAAAAATATTTAAAAATTAATATTCTGTTACGTCTCAAATTTTTTATCGTTTTTACCCCCGATGAAGAGCTAAAATTGTTATCTGTGGTTTATATTAGAAAGTAGTGTTCTGGCATAAAAAAATTAAATAATACAATATAAATATCTTCATACACACCAACATCTGATTGGATCAAGTCTTTGTTGTTAGAAAACAGCTTATTCTTTTGAAGTGTTTTATAGACAACCAAAAAAATTAAGTAGATGACGTTATTATTATTATTATATTTTGAAAATTATTTATAAATATTGCTGGTTTTATCACTTTCATTTAATCCTTCATTTACTTTTTTGTGCGCCTTTCTAACAATTTTCATCATAACAAATAATTCCAAGCTTACCCGAAAGTTCTAAAATAGAAAAAGTTGGTAATCCAGACCGAGAAAATAGTAATCCTCACTCGCGAATAGTTCCCACTCTCACCTTTGAAAAAATAAACATTCCCCGGCAAGCCAAAGATCTTTCCCTCGAATGATATTACGTATTCATGGAAATGGTCCATAAGTTAGATTTACACCAGTCTCGGGCCCGCTACGTTTGTAAGAATACAGTATTTTTCCATTAAGTGTGTGGACTTTTATGAATAAACTCTGGAGATTTCGAGTGCTGGGGAATTGTCGCGAGCTGTGCAAGAAATTCACATATCCGTTTTATTTTATCGCTACCTGAGAGAATAATTTGATTTATTACGTTTTTTCATCGATTTCGGTGTTTTTTCGCGAGAATGATGATTGCTACATGAAGTAGCTACACTTGTGAAAAATGAAAAGAAATCTTGAAAACACAAAAAATAAAAATCGCTTTGTAATTTCACAAAACAAAAAGACGCCCTTTGTTATAATTAACCAAAGAAAGACGTCCACTTCGTAGAATACAAAAAGTAAATAATAATAATAATATTTGGCTTATTTATATAGCGCCATTTTCGTGAGAAAACACCTCAAGGGCGCTGAAATGAAAGATTTTCTAAAATAATCATAAAAAACACAAAAAATGTTTTTCCTTACCCATTGACAAAATAAGTGTAAAAAGATGCTTTGGGGTCGTGTATTGATAAGTTTTTTTTTTTTTTTTTTTTTTTTTTATTAATATCAACAGCAAAATTTGTACATTATGTAGGTTTAAAGTATAATATAAGTATATTTTTTGTATTTTTTTCACAGTCCTCCTCACTAGGGTTTCCTGTTCTGAGGCGGCCTGTAGTTTTTCTTAAATTTTTGTATTTAGTTTTGAATTGTCTTTACATTGTCTTCATAATGTTTGTAAGTTGATTATTATTTTGATCTCTAAGCCATGTTTTGACTTTTGTTTTAAATATACTCATTTCGTTTATTTTTTTGGTTTCATTTGGTAGAGCATTGAACAATTTTATAGCATGGAATTTATTATTTCTCTGTCCAAAGGATGTGTTCAAACTGGGAGTAATCAGGATATTTTCGCTTTTTGCCCTGGTTGTGTATTTATGTTGGGCAGTGGAGTATTCGGATATGTTTTTTTTCAGTTTAAATAAAATATTTTTTGAATATAGTTTCTGTACATTGTAAACATTGAAGTTTTTGAATATTTCTTCTGTCGGAGTTCTAAGCGGAACTTTCAGTATAGTCTTTAATACTCCTTTTTGTGCTATATTGAGCCGCTCTGTGTGAGTGCTCAAGGCAGACCCCCATCCAGTTATTCCGTACTCTATTTGTGATTGACACAAAGCATAGTATACTTTTTTAATATCGTTTATATTGAGGATATTGCGAATGTTTCTAAAGAAGTATATGTACCTGGTTAGTTTTTTTGTAATTACATCTATATGTGAGTTCCAACGGAGATTATCATCAATTTCAATTCCAAGATATTTGATGCTTTTGGAGTGTGCTATAGTGGGACAGAGGCATGATAAGCCTTGATTTTTTTGATAAATTCCTTGGCATGAATGTAATTTGAGATTAAGGTCCTCTGACGGCTGCCCTCTGGCTGTTTTAGAAAATGTCAGATATTTTGTTTTATTGACATTAAGCGTCAGGGAGTTTCTTTTAAGCCAGTTTTGCAGGAGACCAAGTCCGTGTTCAGCTTCTTTGTAGGTATTTATCCAATCTTTTTCTTTAAATAAAATTACTGTGTCATCAGCAAAACTAATGATTTTTCCTCTTGTTTCTAGGTTACAGATATCATTAATGTATATTAAAAATAATATCGGACCTAGTACGCTTCCTTGTGGTACTCCATGGTTGATAAGAAGAGGTTTGCTTTTTCTCTTGTTAATTTGGACGCTCTGTGTACGCTCCGTCATATAGCTTTTTAGTAAGTTTAGTGTTGTACATGACATACCAATTTTTGAAAGTTTTGAAAAAAGTATTTTGTGATCTATTGTGTCAAAAGCCTTTTGTAAGTCTATGAAGATTGCCAAAGTTTTTTCTCCACTGTCTAAACTTTTAGTGATCATATCGGTAATTTTTTCTATGGCGTCACTAGTACTTAAGTTCTCTCTAAATCCATACTGAGTTTTTGATAATTTTTTATTGTCTTCTAAGTAGGATAAGAGTTGTTTTTTTAGTATTCTTTCCAATATTTTTGAAAATGCATTTAGTAGGCTTATTGGTCGGTAATTGTTTATGTCATTTTTACATCCTTGTTTAAATATTGGTATAACAATCGCTTTTTTGAGGGCTGTAGGGAATATGCTATTCGTTATAGACATGTTGACTAAGTATGTAAGTGGTTCGATAAGTTCTTTACAGAGATATTTTATTGCGTTGGTTGAGATTGTGTCCTCCCCCGAAGAAATATTTGATTTTAAAGAAGAAATTGTGTTTTTGATATCGTCAGCTGTAATTTGTTTAAAATTGAGCTGATTTCCTTGCTCAGGTGGTTCGTTTATTTGTACATCTTCATTACATTTTGTAACTTGCTTTGCTAGATTTGATCCTATATTTATGAAAAAATTATTGACGTATTCAAGTATTTGGTCAGGATTATCAGCGTATGTCCTGGGAACATTGTTTATATTCAGCACGTCAATTGATGTAACGTTGGCAGATTTAGAACTGGTTATTTCATTTATTATTTGCCACATTTTCCTGGGATTTTGTTTACAATCTACAATTTTTTTCTTATAGTAGGTTTCTTTTGTACACATAATAACTTTTTTGCAAATGTTTCTGTATCTTTTGTAGTATCTTAACATGTGTATATCGTATGGAATTTTTTTAAGTTTCTTGTGTAACTCGTCTCTTTTTCTTATGCAGTTTATAACATTCTGTGTAATCCATGGTTTAATATGTACATTTTTGTGTGAGATTTTCTTAGTAATTTTTGTGGTATTAGATAGTATATTATTCTGAAGAAGTTCTATGAAATAATTCCATGCATCATTTGTATTGTTCATACTTTGCAGTTTTTTCCAATCGGTACATTGTAGATTATGTTTAATGATATTCCAGTTGATTTCTGTTTTTTCTGTTGTTAATGGTTTTTTCTTCATTTTATTTGACTTGTTTATTTTTATTGAAAGCATAGTTGTATAATGATCGGTTATAGTTGAATTAAATACAACAGTTTGAGTAATGTCTTTTGTTTTACTCATTATATGGTCTATGCAACTTTCACTGTTGTCCACTTTTCGAGTAGGAACATTTATTAAGCTTTCCAGTCCATGGGATGCTAGCATCTGCAGATATTGAATTCGCTTAGGGTGTCCATTTTCTAAAATATTTATATTTACATCTCCAATAATAAATATGTTTTTCGTTTCTTTAAGAAGGCAGAGTTCCTCGTCTACGGATTTAAGGAATGGGTCGATGTTTTTTGTTGAGGGCGATCGATAGATTGCTAATATAGCTTTTTCTTTACTGATTTTAATTTTTAAACAATTGGCATTTGTGATAATAATTTCTTCAACTTCGGCTTTTATTTCGTTTTTAATGTATATAATTACACCATCGTTTTGTTTTTTGTTATTCAAACTTGAGTAGGTTGTATATCCAGCAATTTCCAATTTCATGTATTTATGATTTATCCAACATTCAGTAAGTATTATTATTTGAAAATTAACTTTTAAATATTTCAATAAAATTTGCAATTCATCAAAATTTTTTCTTATGCTTCTTATGTTTTTGTGTAGTATATTGAAAGAGTTGTTATTTAAATTCGATAGATCACTTGGTTCCGAGGTTAATATAATGTCAGCCATTTTTATCTTTTTTTCGTAATCGTTTTTGTGCCCTTTTGTTATACAATATTTTTTATATCATCTACATGTTTTATATAAATTATTTTTTCGGTTGGCATTCTTCGCGTCATTATTTTTCCATCTTTGAACCAAACGTAGGAGTACATTTTTTCATTGGCAGATTTTTTCGTTTTCCAGAGCAGTTCCCTTTGATATGGGCTCAATTCCTCTGCAATATAGATTGGTTCGGTGGAGATATCTTTTATAGCTGCATAATTAATATTTTTCCTTTTAGAAAGAAGATTGTCTCTTGTCTTTTTTTCCGCAAATTCCACTAGCAGTTTCGGTGGCGCATTGTTCCTTCTATCATGTGTCCTTTTTATATCAATTATATCATTGTGCTGGATTTCCATTCCTGCCGCCGCCGCAACTCTTTTTACTATCTCCATCTGCTGCTCTCCATTTTTTTGAGGAATGCCCGCTATTTCTAAGAAATTAGACCGGGATTTGTATTCGAGGTCTGAAATTTTTATTTCAAGTTGTTTAATAATGATATTCTTTTCCTGGTGTTCCTTTTTTATGTTTTCAAAATCATTTTCAATTTTTTTATTTTGTAGAATTGTTATTTCTAGTTTTTTTATTAGATCATCGTACTGACTACTCATAAAATCAATGCTTTTTTGAGTGTCCTGGGTTTGTTTTTCAATTTTTGATATAATTTCTTTTTTCATGGATTCAAATTTTTTTTCAATAATCTGTATAATTTTATCAATGTTAAATTTTTCTTCGGTTTCCGTTATAACTCCCTTTCCTCTTGTATTTGCCATTTTCTATTTCTTTTTTTTTTTTTTTTTGGTTTATTAATTATATTTTTATTAATGTTGGAACAAAAATGCCCCTAAGTATATATTAATTTATGTAAATTGTCTATGGCGAAATAGATTTGTATTGTCTATGGTTATTGTATGTTTTCACCAAAGTTGATTTTGGGTCACAATGACAATACTCTTTTTGCACTTCAATTTACAAATGATTAATTTCACTGCCACCGTCACAAATACTGCCACTTTGTCTAGCGTATCACTATATATTGTTTTTTTAAGCGGGTTATGTTATTAGGTTGTTTTATTGACACTATATTGATATTATTTACGGTGCTGTCAAAAACGGCTATTGAGTCAAATCATAGACAAATTGTTACTGAGTGGTAAATAAAAGGACATGAAAAAAATCTATCACGCCTTATGTCATTTCCGTATTGAATGGGGAATAATTGGATGCTGTAGCTAAGTATATACATAACCTGAACACAATCCAAAAAGGAATCATAAAGACCATACAGAAAGTACCCATAAGAACGCCTTCGATTGAAATTTTCAATAATTTTGATGTACCAAATGTACAACAAATATATATGCTAAAAATAAATTATTGAAACTATTTAAAAATACTGAATCCTCTACAATATCGCGTGTATCGAACATGAAAACACGATTTTATTGAATTTAATATTATAAAATTTGCTAGTTGAAAAATGCATCAAAATAATCGGTTACTAGGCAATTCAAGCCGAAAAAAAATATATTGAACCCCTGACGCTGACTAATACAAACACCTGCGTTTAAAACAGTAAACAAGTTTTTTTATTTCATGTTATTGATGTCACAAGAACGCTTGTTGGAGAAATTAAAGATACCCAGTTAAAAACAAAATATTGGGTCAGTCAAATTTCAAAAATTAACACGAGTGGACGGAACACCTCCAGTTAAAACGCGATCTGTTAATTATAATTATAAATTCCTGAGTGTCAACTGAAATCTGTAGTCACTTCTGTTCCTCCATCTGAGCTGAGCCAGACGCATCTGTCATCATTACAATAATGGGGCGTCTCCGTGTGCCGGCTCTTATAATCAAATGACCATGCTGTCGCTGATCACCTAGAGGCTGGCCAATCCCTGCTGCATTGATGATGACAACCTAGAGGCTGATGAATTCCTCTTGGCTACCGACTGAACCAGCCACAGATGCTGACAACCTAAAGGCTGACGAATACCTACTGGCTACCGACTGAACCGCCCACTGCCGCTGATCACCTAGAGGCTGGCCAATCCCTGCTGCATTGATGCTGACAACCTAGAGGCTGATGAATTCCTCCTGGCTACCGACTGAATTAGGCATTGATGCTGAAAACCTAGAAGCCGGCCAATTCTTCCTGGCTACCAACTGAATAAGCCAATGTTGCTGAACACCTAGAGGCTGGCCAATTCGTCCTGGCTACCGACTGAATTAGCCATTTATGCTGAAAACCTAGAGGCTGGCCAATTCTTCCCGGCTACTGACTGAATTAGCCATTGATGCTGACAATCTAGAGGCCGGCCAATTCTTCCTGGCTACCGACTGAATTAGCCATTGATGCTGAAGCCTAGAGGCTGGCCGATTCCTGCTGGCTACCAATTGAACTGGCCACTGCTCCAGCAGTCGCCTACGCCATTTGCTGTATCGTATGGCGCGATGATGCACAATGTGCTCCAATCTGAAATTATCGCTGAAAGAATTCCGATTGTCTCAGTTTTCTATCTGTGTTTAAATCCCAGTTGTATTGAAATACATATAACTATTTCTCGTGAATTGGGTTGGCTGTAAAAAATAGGAAGTACCTATAAGCTACACTCCTTTGTACGTTCTGTATACCAGTACAATACTTCGAATCGTCTTTCTTTTATGATGGTTTGGATAGAACACCTCACGGTGTTTTACTTAAATCATTAGCCAGGTTGAGGACTGATGTGTGCCGGTGCTTATTATTTACAGTCTTTTCTTGTGCAGGCAAACACGTATCGTACACCGCGTATTCATCAAACAAGGTCAAATGAGAATGGCATAAAAATATTCCAGGTCATAAAACCACATTCGGACATAGAAATTATATTTATTTTTCGACGAAACTCCACAATATCTTACCCCCTGATAAAAAGCGAATAGAAAATTTGAATGATTACAAATTAAGAATAAAAATCTGGATGAAAGAGATTAATGAAGAAAAATAAAACAGAAATGAATAACTTTAGTCCGCCTCGGCACAGGTCACCCTAGTGAGGAGGACTAGGAAATACAATTTACTATCCATATATTTAACATCATATTTTATATGTACAGTGTTTAAATAGTCGCTATAATAAAAATAAAAAAAGTGTTTGTGAATATTAAGTGCAGGTTATGGTAGTCCATAGTGTACAAGTTGAAGTATAGTGGAGTCGTGTATGGATCCTAGGCTCCATATAGGTACAAATTGAAGGCCTAATTTAAGTATAAATACCAGGCCGCCACTGCATAAGCAAATTAACCCAGGCCTTCGGCAAAGCTGAGAGCTTCATCATCACAGACAGGCACTGCTTCCATGACTTTTTATTTTGGATTTGGGAGTTTCGGATGAAATCAGATGAGTTAGAAAATTATAAGGGATAAATTTAAATTTTGCATAGAAAATTGAATGACACTCACACATGGACCGTTATCAAACCCTAGTTATTAATACCCAAGATTATTTCCTGGATGACTTGCGATGCACTGGCCTTTGAGGGCGACGAACAAGAAGGCAAACGGAACGCAGTCATTCACAAGAACTGCGTTATTTGAAAACTCCATCTTGATCGTCTTCCTTCTCATCTGGAGATGTCGATCGGGGTTTAAACGTCAATTAAATTTGCCATCGCCCGGTGGGTATTTATTACGCACGTGTCCCTATGCCAGGCGGTAATATGTTTATGTGGCAAAACATTAAACAACGATTTCCGATGTTCGGTCAATAGATTCAAAACACTTAACACGGTGTTAATTAATGGCCATTATCAATAACTTCATTCTGGATGACAACCGATCATTAAATAATTAGGTTGATCTGCCATTATAATTTTGATATTTTTTTAATCCGTAAAAACGTTACGCAGGAGGCGGGTTTGGGTACCGCCGCCTCGGGAACCATTTACTGTATAACTAACACCCATTCTATAGGTCACCTCAAATGGTGACCTCTCCAACCGGACTCTCGATCCATTTCCTTGCACCGCAGTCGAAGGGATATATTTATACATCGTTTCTGAACACACTGATCCCTAAATTCCTACCCATCCCTCATTCCTTTTTCCTTCCTAAATCTTTCTTTCTTTAAAAAACCCCTCCACACAGCATTTCTAAAAACGACATAGATGAGAGGAGTTTTTTTTTTTAAATGTCAAAATTATAGTCGGTATAGAATATGTAGTAGTTGTTTGAGGAATAATTTCCATTATGATTTAACCGTATGTTGTGTTTAGTTACACATATTAAAATGATAACTCTTTGACCGGTTACTTGGATTGTCGGCT
Source organism: Hesperophylax magnus (assembly GCA_026573805.1). Classification (NCBI taxonomy): domain Eukaryota; kingdom Metazoa; phylum Arthropoda; class Insecta; order Trichoptera; family Limnephilidae; genus Hesperophylax; species Hesperophylax magnus. Next base: position 1,482,195 of record JAIUSX010000055.1, read on the forward strand.
CAAACGGCGACCCAGCAAGAAGTGACTCAACGGAAATACGCTCAGTATTGTCCACTATACTCTGGGTGGTTCAAAATTACAATTAAATACAATTTTAAATTAGGTACATTATACTTCAAAATACAATGAATGGGGCTAGTAGTAAATAAATACAGAATTACAGTATGCTTCAGTTAGGAAAATGATTATTTTCATAACATAATATCTACAGAATTGCGATTTCGATTAAGACGTGTAAGCCATGGAGTTCTTTTTTTATAAAACCATTACATTATTTTTATTTCTTCCTAGAGCAATCCCGATGAGTTACAAAACTTATTGTAGGACGAAAGGAACTTACAGTACATAGGTGAGAGTTAATAAGTACAACTTTACAATAGTATTTTGATATCAACATTATAAGTTTCACATACAAAACAGTACACAATTAGAAAAAGGGAGGTTAAGTGGAACAAACAAGAAGAAACAAAATAGAATCATACAGGGATATACACATAAGCACAGAGCCAAGGTAGGAATTTAGAAGAAGGTACTTACCCACTAATACATTGGTAAAAATAGATTATGCTCAAGTACAAATACCGGGGATGGAAAAGGAGAGAGAAAGAAATAACACAATGTACAACACGATAAGAATTAAAAAAAATCTTTTATGGCCTTATTTTGAATTTTTCGATCATGCTGGTTGTTTTTATACATATCTGGAAGAGAGTTATAGAGTGTGCACGCAATATAGTTAAGTGATTTTATTCCATATTTCGTAGAGTGTGTTAGAGAAATGCGGATTTTATTGTTTTACCGAGTATTGTGACTGTGGATGTCTTGATTGTAAAGTAGCTTGATGTTAGTGTGGATTGATTTTTGGGTAATTTGTTGGATGGTGGTCGTAATTTCATGTTTGGAAAAGCCCCAGATACAACAGAGAAGGATAGGTGAGAATGTACCATGGCATAATACACAGAAGTTAGTTTATGAATGGGTAGTAATCCAGCCTATATAGTACACCAGTTATGGGGGTAATTTTCTCGTTCGTATGATTTATGTGGAGATCCCACGATAGCTAAGAATCTACAATCAGGCCCAGATATTTTATGTTTGTTTTCTTTTCGAGAAAGTTGTCACCAATTTTGATTAAGGTGCTGCAATTTTTCTTGCTGCCTAAAAGTATGTAATGCGTTTTTTTATGTCAGTTTGCTTATTATCAATTATCTTGTGAGATGGGAAACATCAACATTCATTTCAATTTTAAGCTCCGCTAGATTCGGTTTGCTATAAAAAAATACTGTGTCGTCCGCATAAAACTGCTAGTTTCCTTTAATACCCCACTTTGTTATGTCAGCAACATAGATTAGGAACAGCAAGGGACCAATATTTGATCCCTGGGGCAATCCACCTGTTATTTAATGAATGAACTATCAATGACGTAGGTACTAGGTTTATCTTGTAAAAAATCAAATACAAACACAGTCAAAGAAGAGCTTTTACAACGTATTTTCAAGGGTGAAAAAAAGCGTAACAAATTTGAATAATATTTGCAATCATTACGAAGTAGGAATGTATTGATATTTTGACGAGGATTCACAGTAGGTGCATTGAAATCACAGTAGGTATCCAAACCCGTCACCCAAATGATTAACACCGAAACCAAAAATATTGATTCACAAAAAAATTTGTCATAAAGAAAGTGCATTATATAGAAATCGAAATATCCGAAAAGGCATTTTTTTTTACGCTTTGTTGGTCAGTATGGTAAAAAAATTAATTCAAAATTGAAGATTTATAAATATAAAATAACATTAATTAATGCAATCCATTTTATTGACATGTCTAACTTGGTGATGGTCTGGGTTGTAAGATACACAGACCATCAGGGAATAATTAATTCCCTATGAACAAAAAAAATAGTTTATTAAAAAATTCACTTTGCAAGCAGCGTAACAAAATTATCATCCAGCCACCAAATACATAAAACAGAGAACTCACCGAATATTTCACTCGCATTGAGAATGGCAGCAATTCCTTAATCTCCATATTCCAAGAGAGTAGAATTTAGAATGAAATTTGAATTAACACATTGTAATTCAAAAATTGTCACTTTCTTGTGACAAAAATATTTTAATCTTTTAGTCGTAAATCGACCAAACAGGAATAGTGGTGCCCTCTTTTATCAAACAACATAATTCAGATGAATCCAGCTATTTAATGCACAGATGACTGAATTTCATTGTCACTTTCGTGCAGAGCAAAATCTATAAAATAACTGACCAAAGATGTCTATCCGGTCCACTATTTTTAATTTTAATTTTCAAATTTTAAGTTTACTGCTTCTCCATAACTTCACTGTCATAATTAATAATTTGCACGCTTTAATAATACTCATTGTTTGCTCGTTAATATGTTTCATTATAATTTCATAAGATATGTGATATTTTAGCCAATAAATTATCAACCCTATAAAGCATTAGCGGCTAGCGAGGTTTCATCTTGAAAGATGAAGATTAAAATGACATGAAAAGATTTTTACATTGCTAAAAAATGTATACATTCTCTTGTGATAGTAATGCTTCAAATTACTTTTTAATCTAAGTCCTCTTCATCACGAAAAATATCATCAATTTCCACTGTCAATCAACTGGGGGTGAATATAAAGAAATTTCATCAATTGCCAATATTGCAACTGTCAATCACCTGGGGGACATAGAGAAATAATCAGAGTACAACACGAATTATTTTTTATTAATTTATTTATTTATTTATTTATTGCATCTCACTATACATAAAACACTTTTTTTTCACATAAAAATCAACCTCACTAGGACTAAGCCTGTATCGAGGTTAACAATTTACATTTTAGTGAAGCAAACATAAGAGTATCACAAACATGAAGTAATTTTACATAAATACACAAAATATTTCAAAATTAAAGAAAAAATGAGTATTAGATGTGTTACCAGATGGGTAATTTGACAGTATATTGTAACAATATTTGAACCATAACTAATCATTATTCAAAATAAGAAGCAAAGTAGATAATAAAGACAGATAGGGTGACATTCGGTTTTTAGTAAATGGGACTTATATAAAATCTTATTATTTAAGAAAGGACAAGGATGAAGAAATATTTAGACAATCGACTGTCAATACATAAACCTTAAGTAACTTTTTAAATTTAACTAAGGAATTGGTAGACTTAATATGATTTGGAAGAATATTAAACATAAGTGGTGCCTGATATAAATAATTTCTTTGACCAAAAGAAGTTTTAGTATGTACCGCCACAAAGTTCAATGTAGAGCTAATTCTAGTTGTACGCATTTGTTGTGTTCTTTCAGCAAATTTAATATTGATAAAAAATCGACAAAGTATTTGAGTGATATATAGCTGTTTTATGCACATAACATTACATTCCTTATAAAGTAGGTTGGATGGATAACAGAATTTTTTTTTGTACATCACTTTAAAGATCAATTTTTGAGTAATATTTAGTGGTTCAACATTGGACTTTAGACATGATCCCCAGCATACTATGTTATAAGAAAGTCGAGATTGGACTAAGGCAAAATAGACAGTTTTTAATTTATCTTTGTCTAATATGTGTCGAAGTTCTTTAAAAATAAATGTAAGTCTCCTGATATTCTTTGTTAACATATCGATATGATCATTCCATCTTAAAAATTTATCAATCTTTACACCTAGATACATGATACAATCTACACTTTCCAAGGGGTGGCAATTACAATTTAGCAGACAATTATGTATAATTAGATTATGAGTGTCAGAAGGCTGACTTCTTGATGATATACTAAATGTCACATATTTAGTTTTTATTGTATTCAAAGTTAAGATGTTATTATTCAGCCAACTCTTTACTGCTCTTAATCCTAAGTCACATTTGTTAAAAGCATCTCTCCAGGTTTTACCCTCAAATATTAAAGCAGTATCGTCTGCGAAACTAACAATGTTACCTGGAATATATAAATTACACAAATCATTAATGTAGATTAAAAACAATATTGGTCCAAGCACACTACCTTGCGGAACCCCAAAAGAGATTGGTTTGCTATTGCTTAAATGATTATTTATCTCTACTTGTTGCGTTCTATCACTTAGATAGGATGTGAACCAGCCTAGTGCTGTACTATGAATGCCAAGAGAAGATAATTTTTTGAGGAGTAATCCATGGGACACCGTATCAAATGCCTTTGATAGATCTAAGAACACAGCCAAAGCTTTGTTTCCATAGTCTAACGCACTAGTGACTTTGGACAATACCCTCAACACGGCATCACTTGTTCCTATATTCTCTCTGAAACCAAACTGATTGCTAGAGAGTATATTATATGTTTCTAAGAATGATACCAATCTCGACTTAGCCAATCTCTCTATGACTTTTGAAAGAGTATTGAGTAAGGATATAGGTCTGTAATTATTGACATCTAGACGATCTCCACCTTTAAAAAGGGGAATTACTTTAGCTTTCTTACCATGAGAAGGGAACATCCCGCTCTCGAAGCTAATATTTACAAGGTGAGATATAGGATCAGCTAATTCGGATACATGCATTTTATACACCATAACACTTAAAGAATCAATACCGCACGAGAAAGACATTTTTAAATCATTTATCACATTTGTGACTTCAGAAATGCTAGTTGGTTTAAAATAAAAATTGTCCCCTGTAACGTGAAGTTCAGATTTAAAATCATTCACAAGACACATCTCACTAGTTTTATTAGCACTACACAAATTATTAGCGAAGCTTGGACCAATGTCACTGAAGAAATTATTTACATGATTAGTAACTATATTTGGACTCTCTTCCATTGAAGTAATAATATTATTAATTTTCAATTTTTTTATTAATTAATTGCAACTACAAAAAAAATAAACATATTTTTTTTAATCTCAAACATTAGCCCACACACATTTTACTCCGCAGACTGGTTATTTTAGTTATTACAAAGTACAAATAATATTTTTCACTTTTCTATTAATGTAATATATTGTACCTTAGTATATTTACGGCAGGTCCCAGAGTAGAAGATACTTTCGGTATCGCCCTGGTGTAAGACAACCATTCAGAATTGAAACGTTGCTTGAAATGGATTTGGCCGTGTTTAATGACAATATATTAATATTCAGGCACTTCCCGTGTTCTTCTTCCCCATCTCCTTCTCCTCACCATTACATTAAGCCTCACAACGTACCCCGATTGAGGATGACATAGACTCATTGGCTCCAGAAAAATCTTATTGATTAAGTAGAACCGGCAGATAAGAAGCCATGTGGCTTTGCTGGACTACATTTTTTTATGATGACCTTATTAACTACAATGTATTATTATTAATTTGAATTTAAAAAATAGATAACATATTTTTAGAATAAACGACTTAAACTTTAGTCTTGTCGACGATAAACTGTCATTATTATTATTTCATAGTCAATGTCGTACCAAATTAAAGTAAATGTGTGTATCCGTATTATATTAAATATCACAGTACCTACCCCCATAACAAGTCCGAATCTCGATGCTCAGGGCTACATATTACCATAGCGTTGAATAGTAATTTTATCTTAAGTAATTTCATTTATAATGATACTGCACGGGATCTTAATATGAAATAGACCCACATTAGAAGTTTAAAATTATGCTCAAGGGACGTTAGTATCACGTCTTATCGTCAGGATAATGACCTGTTCCATTAAAACACCCCATTAAATGATTATGGTGGTCTAACGAGAAATTTCTGCGAATATATTATGTTAGGTAGTGGTAATAAAACGAAATTAAATATAAGTATGTGACAGAAGATGATCAATTTATTTTTGGTGGCGGAAATACTCATTTTACGATTTTTTTTATTCTGATTGGGATATTACAAATCGATTTAACAGACATGTTCACAAAATGTAATGTTTATTTTTTTTAATAACTTATGATTAAAACCTCAAATTGTAAAATATAATTATTATAATATCAATTAATTTACAATTAAATATTACAATTTGAGGTTTTACTCGCCATTTCAATCTAAAAATGATGTATTTATCCAAGACACTGTATAGATTTCATTTAGTTCGAGTTGAATCTTGCGATCATACGTAAAGACAGCATCCATTAAAAATGTGCCGTGTGATAATGAAGATAATGTACGTAGTTTTTTTTTTATGATACCGTTAAATATGACCGAAGGAGATATGGACCTATTAGCTCAGTTGGTAGAGCGGCGTCCCGGCAAGGCGAGGGTTCTGGGTTCAAGTCCTAGATGACACCGTATCTTTTTCAGATTTTTCTGATTCAAATTGGCGTTTAAAAATCGTTAATATTGTCTTCCAAAAGTAAAATAATGTGTTCGATCAATAGTCCAAAATTACAATTTTTTTATTTCTGTGTGTTGTTTTAATATATCTGATTAATGAACAATAATATATAATCAATATTTTATGTATCTAAACGGTGAGACATTTATTAATGATATTCAGTGGTGCAAAGCATGTTTATTTTGGAATATAAAGTTAACGTTTGAATTTTTTTATCGTCGGCTATCAACACAGAACATAGAAAAATGTAATAATGAAATGGCTTTATAAATAGCATATTATACCTATATCTTTAAGCATCATTGTCTTTCAAAATAATTACATCATAAGGTATAATATAATCTGCTCGTAAATTTGTACGTTACCGAGAACATTGTCGTTCCTTCGTTTGTCGAGATTATATTATTCTGTTCGTGTGTCACACAACACAGTGTTAGTCGTTTACTTAGAATTTATCTACCAGTATCATCAGTTACGATGGTTGTAGCTTGTAAAATATATAGAGTTTAGGTAAAATGATAAATGATCTCGAGGTTTGAACCCCGCTCCCCGGCTCGGCAAATAGACAAACACAGTCTTATAACAAAACAGACGTGGGGTAGTGAGGTACAGAGGTAGCGTGAAGAGGTGTTACTTGTTATTCTGCACACAGCATACAATACGACTCTGGTATGGGGAGAGCGGGGCAATTGCCTTCATGACTGTGTGACGTTCAATTGAAAATAATTAGTTTTACGTCTTTCAAAATAGAAAGGTAGATAGTATGTAGGTACATCATTGATTATTGTATCATAACATATTGTATTTGTACTTCTCAATATTTACCTCCAGGCGGCCGCACAATACGTGTGAGTCGATCCCAACTAGCAAATAAATAATTACACCGTCAAAAGGGAAAAATGGCACACGAAATCAATTTGGACTGTAATAGTGTATTTAGGTCTTAATTTGAAATTATCCTTTAATATGTCCTTTCCTCGAAGGAGTAATGGTGGAGAGTGCTGACCAACTTTGTTTTGTCACGCAATAATTTTTTTTATTTTTTTTATTTGGTACAATATTTTTTACATTTCAAAGTTTTCCAGTAATGTTGGCCTCACTGGGTGGCTTGCCCGTGCTGAGGCCTTCATTACTTCATCAACATTAAAAAATATATGTTGTCATAAGGAGCTTTTCCCTTCAGCCTCACAATATATTCACCCCTGTCGAGGATACCATCGTCCGACTGGCTTCGGGAAGTTTTGAATCTAGTGCAGTGATTATATTTATTTTAATTTTATTTGGTTTTATGCCCAGCTGGGCTTTTACATGGTTTAAATGCAGAGAATATACCTACTGAGCTATCGAAAATAATACACAAAGTTTTTAAAGTTGAAATAACGAAGTTGATAAATAAATATGAGAGGTATTAACAAAACATGTAAGAGTAACATAAAATAAAATCGAAACTAAAACAATAATACATATAATACAAATTACTAAAACCACATTACCAACGTATTATAATTCGTAGGATCCAACAAAGTGCTGATATAGATTACGGTTAGTTCTAAAAATCGAGTCAGAAAAAATATCAATAGTTTCCCCAAACTGGTTGCTTAGATCATTTCACCTATTGGTTGGTGAGTGTGTCTGATAGTTGGTGGTTGTGTATGCATAGAAGAAGAATTTTTCAATGCATTTTTTCTTTGCGTTTCTAGTCGGTACATAGAATTAAATAGTAGCGACGATGGCTGTGTTCAAATAAATAAAAATTCTCCCAGTTTCCTCGAATCGTCCAGTTGTCTCCCCCTAACCTAAAACCTTATTACCAAATTACTGGGCTTTTTACACCAGGAATTATAAGAAACCAATAGAAACAAAGGAAGAACGTAGTCGTGTCGAATAAACATAACTACCTTTCATTTCTTAAAGCACTTGCAAGTAGCCACCCAGCGAGTGAAACCTCTATTTAATGTTTCAAAAGTGTTTTCATTCTCACGAAGTCACTGAAAAGAGTAATCACTCAGCAAATGTTTTACCTGCATTTCTATATTTTTACTTAAGCCCGTGTCGCATTGAAACCCCACATCCTCTTTTCCAAGAAAACGTTATATTACAATATTCCCCACCTCGGCTTCTACTCTCACAATACCATAAATATTCATATTCTTGAATGTGCACTTCGGGTTGGGAGCTGTGTAAATTTTCTGCTTCTATATTAGCATTGCCTTCAACTTTTTGAGCAAAACTTCGCGCGAAGGCGAGATCCAGATATGCAATTGCAATTATAATGAACAACTTTGGCTACTTTACATCCAAGTGCTGTAATTTATGGGCATGCAATGTTGAAATGGTGAGATTTGCTGAGACAAGACAATGTACGTAGATTAACACGTACATATATGTTACATGATTCTAAGCAAACTTGAGGTGATTTTCTCACGAAAACGACGCTATATAAATAATCCAATCATTATTATGATACATATTTCCGTCAGACAATTATTTTAGAATCTTGCGATAAGCACGAGTCCAATGTCTATACCATACCGGTAAAATGTCGAAGACAGTCAAAACGTATTAAAATGTTCCATGTATTTTATATTTCCTATCAATCGTTGTTTGCGAGTATTTCTGTAGTGATAGACTTCCTTAGAACATTTATGTAAATCAATTTTCTTTTGGAATTTGTTACGTATTATATATATAATTATATGGCACACATAAAGAACTATCATTAATTTTGAGTGCTTATTTCACATGCATTTATTTCTAAGCTATGAAAACTGAGGCAAGCACTGAATAAATTCCACTACCAAGTTATGAGAAAACAGTAAAACAATATATTTTCGTTATTTATTTCAAATTTAAATGCATTCTTCGTTAAAAACCTTGCGAGGAGTTTTATCGCCTAATATGAAAACCAAAGTAGATGAATTAATAACAGGAAATTGACTTATTTACCAAAGCAATTGCCACAAGGTCCGTTAAATCATCACGGCCCATAACCTGTGCAATTCATACCCATATATATCTTAATGGAATTATAAATACGGACGCGTAAGGCAGCTTTATTAAGGCTCTACGGCGGGAGGGGTGGGGGTGGGGATGGTACGGGGTCGGAGCGGGGATGTATCTGCTTATTACTCTCTACGTTAGAAGCTACCGTGAACATGAACAAAGGCAATGCTGCTTTGGTCAGGGTGGAACTGGGATTCGGTGATGAGTAAATTTAGTAATAATTATTAAAGCAGGGACACAACGGACAAAAAAATCACTATGGTCCAATAACTGGCAGGACACCCCCTAGCATACATTTTTTTAATGCGTACTAAAATGAATCGTAGTACGTATTGTTAAATTAATTATTGTATCATTGTTCTCTAATACGATGACAACTCAAATATCATGTTCGCTTTTCGTTCCAAAATTTTTTTACACGAAAGTAGGGATTCAAGAAGTACAAGTTTTTAGTCACCTCCCTTGTCAATGACTTGAGCCTATGTTCCACAAGTTTAAGTATTATTTACAAGAATATGGTTTTCTGTTTGTCGCAAAGCTACTTTTGCACCACTTCCAGCACATCTAAGTATGTGGTTATCGACGACCTTGCAAAGCTGATAGCACAGTCCAAATTATTCTGGCTCATATTGATGATTCCTAGTTCCATCACCGGAATATTCTGCTCAAATATGTGTTGCTTTCCGAGTTCAAACGATCGAACAAGCAATGCAGATATCAATAGATTTAAGTTTTTGTGTTCTGCAATATGCTGGCCTAGTACCCACCGCGTACAGACTACGTACGGAAGCTAATAATAATAATAATTTGATGACTTGTATAGCGCCGTTTTTGTGCAAAATCACCTCAAGGGCGCTGTACAAACTTATAATACATTTTTACAGTGATCTATGTTATTACTTAACTATTTATGGAGATAATATACAGTATAATACTACCTGGTAGGTCACTTGAGATTAACACTTAATTAACATTATTTAATTGTTTATCAGCGAAATTTAGATACAGGATTTAGGACATAATTGGAAAATTGAATATAACTGGACTTTCTCTTAGGAATGGTATATTTAATTTAAGGGTACGACAGCTGAAAAAGGTAAGTTTTTAGTTTAGACCTGAATTCTGTTGGACTTGTTATGGATCTTAGTTCCGGAGGGAGTTTATTCCAAGCCTTCGGCCCAGATACTCGGAAAGCGCGATCACCAAACTTAGTATTTGGCTTGCGCATAGGTTCTATCAGTCTGCCTACAGCTGATGATGTTGCTGATCTAAGAGCTGACTGCCTCAGACCAGTGTTTTCCGGGACGCATAGTTCAGAGATGTGGAGCCATTTTATTGATGGATTTAAACACCATCCAGCACAGTTTGTACTGGATTCTTTCAGGGCACTTGAGCCAGTGAAGTAATGTTCTGAAATGTGCGAATATTTTGAAACCCCGGTTATGAGCCGTGCTGCTGCATTAAACACTGATTGAAGTTTGTCAATTTGATATTTTGGAAGGCTGGCATAAATGCTGTTGCAGTAATCGAGACGTGAGACTATGTAAGAGTTGATAAGTAGTTTTGTTGCTTCTGTTGGAAGGTTTCTTCGGACAGACTTGAGTTGTCTAAGCTGAAGATTTGAGGGGCAAACTATGACTGATATTCAAATGAGATCGATGATAACTAGTTTATCTGCTAGAACCATCTCTCGAGCTTGCTGAATCTTGTCGTCTGTTGTGGAGGTTGCAGGGCGTCCTGCTTCCTCTTCTCGACCTACAAAAAAACACATTCACTTGATAAAGCGCGCGGTGATAAAAGTCTGCGGTGATTTTCGGCCTCATTCACACCCTCCGACTAGAGATATCTGATCACTGCTCGTTGTTCCTTCTTGGTGTAAACTGTTTGCGGAGCGGACATGCTCACATTGTAATGGCCGGAAGGCAAATGTCGCGATCGGAATCTTATAAGACAACATTAAGGCAAAAGTGTAAATAATAAATAATTTTAATCATGAAAACCAATTATTGTAGTCATTCAACCAAATCCACAATTTAAGTGTATTTTGTTTGTATTATCTTGTTTCAGATAACTTTTGCACACTATATTAAAAAAAAATGGTTTTATGAACGTTTTTAGGTGCTTTACACTTACTCTATACACCAATTTAAAACTCTTTAAAATTATCTGCTAGCTGAAAAAGTGACGTCAGTTACAGAAATGTTGCGTTTTAACTGTGTGACGAAAAGTTAAACACTTCTTAAAGTAATATACTTGAATTCCAGAACAGATGTTACAAAGAGCAAAATAAAGCCTTAAATTAATCTTATACTCAGAAGGTTTATGATTGATAATTATTAATTTATTTATGACTATATAAAGATTATATCAAACATACTAAACTAAATTAGATAGCAAATAATTATAAGCAATAATTAGTCGCCTGAAATATCAATACAAATTGAAAATATCTCCCGAGTTAAAATAAATGCCGCCAACGGGAATCGAACACGAGCCTTCTGATGTCCAGTCAGGTGCTGTGAAACATATTGTAAAATATTTTTGACTTGTAAAATAATATTATTTTTTAATGATAAACTAAAGTTTATAAAACAAGGTTTTATGCATAGCATAAAGGATAACAAATCATTATAAACAATAATTAGTCGCCTGAAATATCAATACAAATTGAAAATATCTCCCGAGTAAAAATTAATGCCGCCAACGGAAATTCCTAAAAGCATTGCATAAAACCTTGTCTTATAAACATTAGTTTATCATTAAAAAATAATAAACTAAATTAGTGTCAGATTGCTAGTCAAATAATATAGGTCTGGGAAAGGTATGTTTTTACAACAACAAATAAACACTATTTAATTAGATTCAGGGTAAAATGTAATCTGACACAAATGACAAACAAATTATTATGTATTTGAATAATTAGTGACAGAATGATTAAATTTAGTAAAAGTGATTTATTCAACCTCTAACCCTCAGCCGGGTATCCTCAGCCCGCCCTGTATTCTGGTTAGCATCCTACATATTACCGAGATGAATCTCGCCTGCCTCCTTTGTTTTGATACATTGTGCGGTGTATTTTTATTTGCCTTCTCGTACTACCTGAGGCGTTGCTCTGTGATATATTTGACGTAAAATTAGGTAGGCTTGTTGGGGCGGCCGCGGGCAAATTAGCCGAGTGGCTGATGTGTTAAAAGTTAATTTGTTGTGAAATATTGTTAATAACGAAAACATTTCCTCGTTAATGGGCGGATCTTTTTACTGTGGATAAAATCACCATAGGCGGTGAGAAATCATGAGGTGTTTTATATCTGTCGTCAGAAATTGATGCATGGAAGAATGATTTTGGATTGGTCTAGTCTTAAAACATTTAGGTGGGTAATTTAAGATTTGATTAATATGAACTTGGTTTAGGCGAATGAGTAATGTGAGAATATTAAATTTTATTTCAATTTCTTCGTTAGGTGATGGTTCTAGAATGGTGTAAATAAATATAATTGAATTATTCACAATAGGTTGTGACGAGATGTAAATCGATTTTTTTCTTACGTTATCTCCACACAGGAAGCCTATAAGAAGAAGAAAATATTTTCTCTTAAGGCCTAAGTCATCTTTGGGGATGCTGTGTGGAGGTTCTTTTCAAGGAAAGGTAGGAGAAGTAGTTCTTGGAAGGAAAAGGGTATGAGGTGTTGGTAGGAATCTGGGGGTCAGTGTGTATACTATACATGGATGCGGTACTATCACAAACAAAAGTTTAATCAGAAAGATTTCAAGAGAAATTCTAAATGACATCATCTAGAAATCCAAGTTTGAAATCGTTAACGGGAAAAAAACTTTAATCATTTGAATCTTGCCTAACCTACCTTAACCTTACCTACCCAAATTGAATTGTTTAATAGTATTCCGAAAATTGACAATCCCGCTTAATATTGTTGGTGCTAGACAGAATACAAAAAAATCCTTCATTGGATTTTGATTTACTTCACCTTCTTTGCGTTTACAGCATTAAGTATGTAATTCTTGCTAGCTTTTGGCCCGTTGCGTTCGCGTTTACAGCATTAGACTATGTAATTTTTAAACTATGTATAATAATAATTGCTAGCTTTTTGCCAATTACAGGCAACTAATAAGTAAAACATATTTGTCTACACAGATGTAAAAAAAAATGTTTTTTGATTTTTAATGTGGGTGAAAGCAAGGAATGTGTTCCAACCCTTTGGTTTTTGCCCGCTGCAGGAAACTAAAGGAAAAAGTAGTACGTGATTTGATGTTTGAATGTGGAAAAAGGAAGGAGTGTGTGCCTATAAATATTAAAAAAAGTTTAGAAGAAAAACAACTCTGTGTTTAAATGTGGTTGAAGCAGCAGCATGTGCCTTCACAGAGGGCCCAGAGAGTTGACCGGTCAATTAAGTAAACCTGCAACTGAGCCACTTCGATCGCCCGGGCCAAGGTTTTCAGAATGAGCGTTATCTCGAAAAAAAGGACCTAGGAGTTTACCGCTTAATTTTTTCATACTCTGGTTGGGTAGTTTAATACGCTTAATTTGATGCCCATCTCGGGTACTTTATGGTTCCATTAATTAAATATGTAAATAAAAAGAGTTCCAGTTTCAGTACCTACCCACCGTACCTACCTTTAGCGCCTACCTAAGTTATTTGCCAACATTACCTATCAACACTATCTACCCACAGTATCTACCTACAGTACCTACCTGCAGCACCAACCTACAGTACCTACTTACACTATCTACCTACAGTATCTACCTACAGTACCTACCCATAGTACCTACCTATATTACTTACCTGCTGTACCTAACACACATTTTGCAAAAAAAATATTCCATTAAATAAATTTGTTGTTAATAATATTTTACCTTCCCAAACTTCTGTGCTCCTGGTAGATTACAGCGTTCTCGAGGTAATTTTTCGCAGAAATAGCGCTATAAAAATGATCTTTATTGCGGAAAAAAGTTGTTATATCAAACTTAATTTAATTTCATCAAAAAAAAATCCAAAAAATGTGTAGTATACAATTCGCAAGTAGGTACCTACTCATTTAAAAATAAACTCATCTATATTATTACTAATAAACAGAAAAAAATTTATGTCAGACTGTGAATGAAGCATTACCTATTTTTTTAGATACGTAAATGAAAAGTCTTTAGCATATTATTTACGCTTTTAGTACCTGACTACCTAGCCAGCACCATCCTATAAAAGAAATCGTTCCTACGCGCGTCCAGAATACCTGCCGAGATAATTTAAATTATATTTTTTGACGCGAGCAACACCATTATCCAAAATTCAACATTTCCTCAGAACGAAACACGAACAACGCTTCCGAACTGGGTTGCATTGCCAACGGGTAGAAATTGAGTTAAGACATTCGAATTTTTCTTCAGTAAATAAAGCTTACTTCGATTTCTCACCGCTAGATGTCTTTAATAAAAACTTTGCACATCAACATTGTTGGAATGGCCTACATATACTTCCTGATTTTCAAATTGTTAAAACTTTATTGGGTTTTTGCGGAATAGTTTAAATGGAGAATGGGACCTATTATTAGCATTCTCGATACTTCTGACCGGGATAATTTCCAACAATTTTATGGGCAGGGTCTGTTTTTTAAAACGGCGAAATTTTTTTTCCGATCTCACTTATTCGAGAATGAAGTCGTGCGAGTTGATGCTGTATCGGTGTCTAGACAAACTCAACCTTAGTCTTCTGAAATGCGGATGAGAGGAGCCGACTTTACCGGACAGCACGCGATTCTTCGAACTAAACTTAAGAGGAAGCTACAAGCCAAACATGTGTATATTCTTGGTATACCTACCTCATATCGTAAGTAATAGGCATTAACATCGCTTAACAAACGGAGTCTAGGAACGTTCGATTTCAAGCAAAAAACTGTTATTTATTTTGTAAATCATTTAAATTATCTGTTTTATTTATTTTGTAAATAATTTTAAAAGAAAGCAAAAAAGTTAATCAATTGAAACTGTTACGGAAAATCTTGGCTATAATACTGTATTTTTTAAAGGTTGTTTCCTTTATGCGTTCATAGATACCTATTGAAAAAAAAAATTGTAGTTTGATTTTATATTTTTTATTGAGTAATTTATTTTTGTTATTTGTATTCTACTCAAGCGAAGCGATAGGAAATCCTTAAATTTTTCAAAATCATATTTTTCGGTATTCATAATGTACATCAATTCGATATAAAGATGAATCAAAATAGTGATTTGGCATTAAGCTTCGCCAAGGGGAGGAGAGGTCGTTTTTCCGAGAAAGGATTTCTTTAAAAAATAGCTAATTAAGGATTTGAATAGATATATTTATGTGCCCTATATATATATTCAAATCCTTGATTAATCAATTTTGTGATATAATTTAAATTAATGTTTGCATTTAAAAAAAAAAAATTTTTTAAAAAAATACATTTATGTGTATAGTTTTAGGGATCTGGTAAGAAGACGAATGAAAGATGTTTTGAGGTCCTAGCAGCGGCTTTGAGGTAGTCGAATTACAGTCTAAATAGAGTAGCCAGAGTAGTCACAGTTGTTGCTGACGATGAATGACAATGTCGTCATGGTAGTTGTTGTGCATCACGATAGGATGCATGTATGTCACATCACGGTGGGATGTGAATCCGTGGTCCATGATCACGGCGATAAAGTTGGTGTAATGGGTCTTCCTGGTACTCCAGTGTGAAGTAAACCAAAGGTACGGTGGACTTGGTTGTCAGATGTAACTGAACGCTTGAATGGGACTGACTCTCTTGTAAGACTGACCTAGGTACCGCGATGTCACCGTGTAAAGGTACCACACGTTCGAAAATAAATCGCGAGTAGGTAGGTCGCTATTATTCTAGATAGGTAGATGAAGTGTACATTCGCTACTAGTCTTACTCGTAGGTTCCAATTTGATGCGCGTTTCATGTATTGAATTTATAGAACCTACTAGTTGCTGGTCACACCGTAATTATGATGATTATGAAATTAAAACACATGCGTATATTTGAAAAACAAAAAAAAATATTACGAATGACAAACAGTATATTTTAGGATTATTTGTATGATTTTCAGATGGAAGCAATTTGATATAATTAAATCAACAATAATTTAACATCACATTTAAATTAGATAATAATTATCGTATGATAAGCAAAGCACTATTTCATAATAAAACTTCAGTTCACAGATCTTCATTAATTAACTTCACTTCAGAAGACCATCCACGACGCGACGGGAGCCAATCAAGAAACAATCATATTCGCACGATACATTTCTTGATACAGGCAAGTTACGAGACTGGTAACTACGAGTAGAACCCACTTTACATGATGCGTGAAACAATATGTTAAATTTGCTAAATTATTTGTATATACGAATGTTGAATATGGATGGAGTGTTTCGGAGCTGGTAGAACACGCCGCGGGCCTTGCCATCGCCTCATTAACATTTTGATATAACTAATCAATTTGCCAAACTTGTGATTTGTCAGGGTTCATCCCCATACAATTGGCTCGTGATTTTGATTATAAAACTTTTACAGAGGATTTGAATGTCATGCAAAAATACCGAATGTTTTCAAAGAGTTGATACGAATGTCTGCGAGGTCTGCTGTATGAGCACCTTTGTTTAGGACTTAAAGCGAATACACCGAACTGAACTGAAAGTTTTTTTTATTATTTTTCTCTTATTCCGCTTCACTCTTAATACGCAATATTTCACTTTCAAATAAATGGATTTAGCTTTATTAATTCAAAACATGATTTATTATGTCGGGGGAGACGGAAAAATACGCACTTTTAATTTTAATTTCGTTTATTAAGTCACTTACGCGATATGTCAATTAGTATGCGGCGCCGTTATCAAGAGTTGGATTGTATTCATAATATCGTATTAGAATTAAATCACAAACCAGTCTATACAAACCTAGCGTAGCCCACAAACTACTTGAAAACTGGGATATAACTCTAAAGGGGACGCGAGCTGGCGTTATTAAAGGTTCCCCAACATTTATAGTAACTTTTAGTAATAATATAACTAAATTCAAGTATTAATTCAAAGTAAACATTCCATATTTACCGTGAAGCGGAATTCGTAACCTTTACCGTTTTTTTTATTCTAAAGGTATTTATGATATATTTAAAATAATGGTTCTAACTAAATTATGATTTTCTTATTTTTTTGTTTAAATTAAACAATTTTTGTTATCTATCGAGGTAATTTGTTTAGGTGTTTTATTATAAAGTAATATAGTTGAACGGCCCGGTATATACTAGAGTGCTTTTTTCCTTTTTGGCATTCTAATTTGATTGTCATTTCATTTTCAGGTGTATTGAGTATTTGTTATTCACATTGTTTTATTTTACAGTATTTGCATTTTTGTGTTCACTCTTCATTGCGAAGAGAAGTAATTGGTAGGTACTAGAACAGTGAAAAAAGCCTAAAAAATATTTTTTTTGGGGAACATGTTTCTTTAAATTTGAGTTAGCGGTTTTTTTTATTATTTTATCACATAAGTCTTGAATACTCGTGAACATTAGTTATGTGATTTTTCTTATTAAGAGGAAGCTACAAATCCAGAAATGTGTATATTCTTGGTATATCTTATATTGTAGGTAATAGGCATTAAAATCGCTTGACAAACGGATTCTAGAAACGTTCGATTTCAAGCACAAAACTGGTTTTTATTTATTTTGTAAATAATTTTATAAGAAAGCAAAAAAGTTAATCAAGTGAAACTGTCACAGATAATCTTAGCTAAAATACTGTATCTTTAAAAAGTTGTTTCCTTTACGCGTTTTTACATTTCTATTGAAAAAATATTTTTTTTAGGAGTTTACATTTATATATTTTATTGAGTAGAGTCACGTGGGGTAACCGTGCGCAATTTTTACATTGGGATTTTTGTATTAAAAAGCTTTAGGTATTTTTCTCAATTTTTTTGTTTATTAACATGATCGATTATTTAGGCATCTCAAACAACCATAAAAACCTCATATGGTTCATAAATCAAACAGTTATATAAAAAAAATTACATGCATGTCGATTGCGTACACTTACCCCGTGTGCGGGGTAAGTATACGCATACCGTAGGGTAAGTGTTCGCACCGCGAAGAGTTACCCCCATTCCAATTATCACACTTAAATTGCCCTTATCGTAGTCTGTGCAGTTCTCATGCCACCATGCTTTATACACAATACATTCTATCCAATCTTCTGTTGGTGGATCTCGATATTTTTCCTTGCATTGTAGGCAAAAATAGTCCATAGAAGCCTGTTTTTGTGCTCTCTTTAAACAGTTATGCACGCTGGAATCACCCGCCTTACGCTTTGTGGTGATTCTTTGTGGTGTGACTTTCTTGAAAAGAGGTGGTCGTCCGATTTCCATGGTTTTAATTATTGGTTTTCGGACCATTTTTGCATCTGCATCTCTCTGCTTCTGCTGAAGTTCCTTTTTATAGGGACTTGATGTAATTATTTCAGACTTGCAAGCATTTTTTCGTCGTTTTTGTGTATGTGTTGCTTTTGGCAGAGGACTTATAACAAATATTGGGACATGAAGGACTGATGTTGCATCTTGTGGTGGGGAGCTGGCCTGAACTTCAATTACACCTTCAATCGGAGTAGTAAGAAGCTTACGAATAATATTTTTATTACTTACTTTAAAACCTGATACCGCATTCCCCACAGTTGCAACTTTCTTGAAGGCTTTATCGAAAATCGAGATAAAAAAAATAAAAATAATAAATAATAAATAATCGAAATAAAAACTTGGTATTGGTTGATTGCTCTCCCAGGATGCTGACCCATCCATCTTTTGCATTCCACTGCGTATTGACCTTTAAGAGGACTGAAAAATGCCCTGTCTAGTCTATGGCTGCATTTTATGGCTACTATGAGGCGGTAATGTCAAGACTACTATTCCGTGGTCCCTACAAAATGTGGTTGCTTCAAGACTGATATGAGATGAATGGTTATCAATAATCAAAAGGACAGGGTTGTTGGGACTTGCCCCCACATTGTCTTTAAAATGCTGTAACCAGTTTAGATACAAATTAGCATTTATAAATCCGGAATCGGAAACCATTCCAATGCAACCAGCCGGTCCATCGTCCATTAGTTTTCCCTTCAGTCGTTTACGTGGGAAAATGAATGCAGGTTTCTCACGTACGCACGCGGCATATTTCACTGTAAAAAAATAACGAGAGTTGAAATATTATGCTATAAAATCAATTTCATCTATCGGGGTAAGTGTTCGCATTCGTCCAACTGCGAACGCTTACCCCAGCACACTTACCCCATCACCCCAAAATTCAATAAACTTTAAAAATCAGATTAGTGGTTATCTTTATTAGAATTATCACTTTGCACCCGTCTAACTTACAATATTTCACTAAAAATTATCGTAGACCGCGTCGCTCTGACACAGCTGGTTACACAATAGCACATATCGGTAACGGAGATGAAAAATTTAAGAAAAGCACGAAAAAAAGTATTTTACCTACCATTTTTTATTGACAAATCAGCATCCACTGCACACATGTCCTGCTTCGGCGCGATCCAGAACGCTAATGAATTAAGGAAGTCCAGTGTTGCCAACAGTTATACCAGGTTTCCGCCAGATTCAACCTTTAAATCCACCAGAAAACCACTAAAAAATATAGTACTACACTCACTCTCCGCTAAATTATCCACTAAAAAAAATTTTAATGAAAGAAAACAAGTTTAGAAATTATTAGTTTCCTTTATTATTACAAAAATAATCATTGGTAACCAACATAACATTTGTAGGTAAATCAACATAAAAATTATTCAATTATTATTTTTTTTTTTTAATATTTATTTTGGCAATACTGATTAAAATACATATAAAGTTACATCCGTTACATAACATAGTTACATAAATTTTTAACAAAGAAACAAAAAATTGCCTTTCCTCACCATAAAGAGATAATGCCTTTGTGTTTGGTGAGGGAATTCTAATTCAAATAGTACTCGTAAATTAAAAGATCGTTTAAGTTAGTAATAACGACTATTAATAAGTAAGGTTAAGTAATAAGTAAGGTTAGAAAATCGTATATAAATTTTAAAATAAAAATCATGATAAGTTTAAAAAATCATAATATAAATTAAAAAATCATTATAAATTAATGAACCATGTAAGTTTGTAACAAAAACTATTGTAATTGGTGAGTAAATAATATGTAAGAAAGAACGCAAGATTTATATAATAGGTAGTAGACTTAAAGATAAAGAAACTAAGAAATGACTAATTCTAAATTAAGTCGTCTTCTTCAGACGAATCATTTTTGCCTGCACCATAATCGTCGGTTTCAGATTGATATGACTCTTTGGTACCGATTTGATTTACAACGGCTACTGGAATTTCATAATCATTGCAGCATTTTCCTTCTAACCTCAAACCACAGCGTACTCTCAATATAGCAGTTAAAAGATTTAACTTCATTCTATTCCTCTGTTTGTTTTTTATTATATTCATACTGCTAAATAGTCTCTCAACATCGGCATTAGAATGAGGCAGTATTAGGAGACTAATCGCAAAAGTTGCTAATTCCTTAAACCTCGACCCTCCTTGAGCATCTTTGAAATTCAAAACTTCGTTCCAAAAATTTTTTGTGTTTTTAGTCTCATTCCATTTCAATAAATGAATTTGACGCCACTGATCATCGACTCTTGCTATATATTCTGCATTTTTATTGAACTGAGCCATTATGTCAATTAGTGGTTCTTTATTGTGATTAAGCGCCTGCGCGTTCCTTAAAGGAACGCGCAGGCGCTTAACAAGCACAATCTTGTCGGAAACACCACTGTGAACACTTACACTCCGCGTACGGTTACCCCACGTGACTCTACTTTATTATTTTATTCGTATTTTACTCAAGCGAAACGATATAAAAATCCTTAATTTATCTAAAGCATTTTTTTTTTTCATTCATAATGTACAACAATTCGTTATAAAGATTAATTAAGGCATTAAGCTTCGCCTTAACAGCTATATTTATTTTATTTCTATGTAGCAGCTTTACTGAAGAGTACTTATTTATTTTGGTGTTATTATAATAGTTTTCGGCGATTATCTGTGAACTTTAGAATGATATGGAAATGTTCAATAAAAATACAACAAAGGTACCTACACAAATGAATTAAAGATTCTGGAAGTGACTGAACTGTAACTATAACTAGCAAGACTGTCTAGCAAATAATGCAACACAACCTTTCTATGATTATTTATTTGATCTTATGATATAGATGTGTTTATGAGCTGAAATTCGGGATGCTTTGTTGGCTTCGTTATCAAATTTTGGTGATGGATTATTATCATAATTATTTCGGCCTAGGCTCAGCGAATCAACTGCTAATTTTAGCATCATGAATAATCAATTTAAAATTTTAGATTGGGCGGGTGTTTGCCCACATGTTTGACAAATAATCAATTGAATAGCGTAGTCACCTCTTAATACATAATCTGTTTATTTGTTGCGATGTTGTATTCAAATTATGCTGTGTGTGAAAAGAGGGAGAGGTATAAACCAAATAAATATACAGTACTTTTTAAATTATAAAAGGTCACCAGTGACCAATTTTTAGTTTAGATTTAATCCATGTTCTGAGCTATAATAAGAAAATTATCGAAAATGCAACTAAGCCATAAATAATGTAATTATTCTATAAATCTTCTAATTTTAATTATGATTTTGGATTTACTTTTTTCCATATAGACCATACTGGTTTCAGCTTGTTACGGCCATCTTGAGAATGTTACATTATTTTTAAATTTTATTTTTTATTATTATATAACAGATTATTCATCCAATTTTAGTATGTTTTCTCATTATGACACTTTTAACATCAGGGAAGATAATTTTACAAAAAAGTTTTAAAGCTATTAAAGCATCCACCGTTTCAGAAATATCATTCAACAGCATTATTCCTTGTATCATGTTATGTTGTGATAGAACATCTGTTCTGCCATGTGGTATTTTGAACTAGCCGTGGAGACGATAACGGTTGAAGTTTTCACGCACGAATAAGTCTAAAAATAGTTATTAATAATTTTTTGGTAATGGGGGGTGGATAGAAAAAAGTTGATCTAAATTTTATTCGTAAGGATTGCTAGGTATCGTGATTTTATAAACTACCACACTTAAGGATGGAAATAGTGCCAAGCGTACGTTGTTCGCATACACGGCATCGTTTACTCGCAGTAATATGATGGCGAATGAATGAAGATCAGAGTGCCACCCGATTCGCTACGCGCTGCGTACGACCATCGGTCCAGTTCGTCAGCGCTACATCGTCAGTTAATTTCGCCCTATACAAGCAAGAAGAATCACTTTGGAATTTTTAAACGATTTTCTCATAGGGATAGATAGTCTGACAAATGCATTCTTAATTGTGGTTGATTTTATATAAAACCACGCAAGAATCCCAACCGTCTGGATCCAGTGAGACTATTACATCCCCAATTGGGTTATGTTGTGCGGCTGAATGAAGTGGAGAGGGGAAGGAAATGGGAAAGAGGAAGATGGGTATGTATCTGGCTATTCAAATCTGATCACCAAACATGGCCTAAGCCATTTCAAGCAACTTTTCAATTCTGAATGGGGGTCTTACACCAGGTTACTTACTAAGAGTATCTTCAACTCTGGAACGTGCCGCAAATATACTAAATATATTGTTTTTAATAAATAAGTGGTGAAATAACACATATTAATCAAAGAACATTTAAATACACATGTCGGGATTTGAAGTCGAGACCTCCGGATTGCTAGTCGAAATCCTTACCCTTCGACCCCGGAGGCCGGTTAATTCACGGGTCGACTAATACCAAAGTCTGATTATGAGTCTATTATAGTTTTAAATGCATTTATCTAAGGTGATCTAATTAATATTAGTATTTCTAACTTATCGACAACTTATTCTGGGATATGTGACTTATTCTTATTATCAAAATCGCACAATTCATCTTTTTGAAAAGCTAATTAGTTGTTGAATAGAAGGGCTAATTTTTTATTCAAATCAGTTTCGATATTTTCAATCAAGATTATTTTGTTATTTTACAGGCACCACATACAGATTTTCGGGCAGGATTATTTGTGAAATGGAGGAATTTGTCAAAGAAAGAAAGGCTTCATGAACTGTATACAAATATGTTAAGTATATTTGAACATTAAAAGCTCATCTTTAAATAAATTATATCATTTATCTGATATTTTATTAATTTTAGTGTTAAGTACGCTTCACTAGAGATGAGTAAGTTCTGCGTTGTACATACGAAGAAGCATTCGGGTCCGAGTTCTCTGGGAGGGGTTAAGCAAAGGACTCGGGTTCAAGAACTCATTCCGGCTGAACCTACACACCGCTACACTCCACGGCTAGGTTACAAGTACTTATTTATCGTCATCGTTATCGACTTTTGACGTTTGACGTATGTAAGTGTTTACTTTCGACAAGACTCAAGAATAAGAATGTCGACCAATGTATGTACTTTTGACGGCGATTGCGAGCTGCCTGGTTTGGAGAATTGATACCATGGAATGACGGGTGTATGAATCTATTCCTCCCGGCAGACGATGGGCCAAGAAAGATCAGTTGGAGAGGTGAAAGGGTTTCCCTAAATAAAATATGTAGTGTAAATAAAATATTGTAAACTAGACAAAGCATACTCATATGTAAAGCATTTAAGTTGCGCCACAATACGAAGTATGTCAAAAAAATAAAAATAAATAGTAGGATATCTGTGTGTAAGGATATAATAGTCAACCTTATGATTCCAGAGATAGCCTCATTTTTAATCTCAGTGCCATACAAATTTTTCTTAAAAAAATGATGACTCCTTAATCTGTAAACGCAATTGCTTCATACGAAATTTTATAGCATAATAGTAATGATCAGCAGAATCCATTTCTAGCCAAAAAAAATACCCTTGAAAATTCAAGTCTCTATGTCTATGAAAGGCGATTTTCAGCCCACTGTGCACAGTGTTTTGGCTTGCAGTGTAAATAAAATATTTTAAACTAGACAAAGAATACTAAAATGTGAAGCATTTAAGCATTAAAATGAATCATCAACATAAAAAAGTTTTTTATTCAACTTGAGGATTTAAAAAAAAAAATCGCAAGTTGCGCCACAATACGAAGTATGCCAAAAAAATACAAATAAATAGTAGTATATCTGTGTGTACGGATAGAATGGCCAACCTTATGATTCCAGAGATAGCCTCATTTTTAATGCAAGTGCCATACAAATTTTTCTTTAAAAAATGATAACTCCTTCATTTGTACACGCAATTGCTTCGTACGAAATTGTATAGCATAGTAATGATCAGCAGAATCCATTTCTAGCCAAAAAGATTACCCTTGAAAATTCAAGTCTCTATGTCTATGAAAGGCGATTTTCAGTCCACTGTGCGACGGTATGCGTGGCACCATTTCCAACTGTACAAATACCTGCATATAAAAAATACGACATGGGCTCGGATATTTCGATCGCCTAGATTGTACTGCGTTTTGTTTTATGTGTTGTTTCTGAAAACCACAGGGTGTCTTGTATTTTAGTTGTCAGATATGTGTTGATTTTAATATGTAGATGTAGATGTGTTTTTTTTTTTGATAGCGCATGAATAAATAATAAGAACAATATTAATATCACCTTCAGGTGTTAATATCTACACATGTCCACTTTTGGTGATATCATAAATCGCGTCTTTATCACTTGTCCCCTATTTATCATTGCCTAACCACACGCCCACTAAATTACGACAATAATGTTTTATAAAATACACATTTGGCGTACGGTTTCATTGAATAATTCACAGATTAATCAAATGTGGGAGAATCAACGAAATGCATTGATAGAGTTTAGTGTTGGGATAGTTCGTGACAGGCGTGAGATATTATTAATAACTAGCAGTATACTATAATATATGATACAACATCGGCTAAGCAGAAAATCAAGGAAATTCCGGAAAAATCCGATAACTGTTCAGTAATGAAATATTCTAATTGCATATTTTTTAAATAACACTACATTATTGCGGTATGTGTTGGAGAATTCCTGTATTATTGTGATTTAAAAAAAAGGCAGTAAGCAGAATTACAGTTTTTTCACACTATGACTATGGTCCAAAATTACTCAGGTTTTCTTTGCTAGAAGGATTTAAAAAAGAATGAAATGTTTTTATTTTTTACATAATATTTGAAATCCATAACAAACATTTTCTTTTAAATTCTCAAATGTTTTCTTTAATAAATCGATAAAGGGTTGTAGCAGCTGCTGAGATTACGTAGGTACAATATGTCACCCACACTGAACATTGACAAGAAGTTAAAATTAACTATTGCGGGCATAGAAGCCATAATCAATTCTATGCTCCATCATTTAGTGTTTAAATTGTTCGCTAGATGTCTCTCATGTTTCAAATATCGGTATTTAGTTCAGTTAATATTTAGTTCGGTAATAAAGTATAAATGATATTTCAAAGGCATATGCGTGTTAAAACTATGTTACATTGTAAGATTATAAGCAGGGCTGGCCCTTAGCCAAAGCGCGCCTGGCGCGAGTAAAATATTTGCGCCTCTTGTCAAAACAGAGGACGGCTAGGTAGGTGATCACTGAAATTAATATTTATCGGATGATTTATATTTTTGCGTAGCGTCGTTTTTATGACAAATAATATTTAGTGCGTTTTATTAGGACTGTTAGATGTATTAAAATAGAAAATAAAACATTTTTTAACTTATTTCTTTTATTGTGGAAATAAGTTAAAAAATGTTTTATTTTCTATTTTAATACTATATAATTCCACCACGTATAACAGTGTAATAAATAAACTGTTAGATGTATTATCAGCGCTTTAGTGCCTTAGCAATTAGGCGCCCGTAGCGGTCTGCCCCAAGTGCGCCCACATAGAGCCGGCCCTGATTGTAAGCTTTATTAAAAATTTCAAGAATGGGAAGCTTATGTGACTTGGATATGAAAAGCCAATGGACGGATGGAAACTGTGATGTGAAAAAGTAAGGAGAATTATATATTATAACGAGCAAGTGGATGGAATAAAAATCGAGTATGCACCAGAAAACCAAGGTGGGATTATTAAAATTTTAGGTCAATTCAGTAATGAAAAACACTCCTTTTTTAAATATGCGTCTAAGTTTATTTACAATGGATCTATTTATATGATGACTTTGCTTTGTTTTAAATTTATACTCAGATAAAGGACTGTTCGACCCCTCTGCAATTCTGTGAACAGAATTTTGTGTTTGCAGATAACCCTTGAAGTAGCATCATACCTAATGAATAGAGAAACTGCTTTACCATATAATCAGGGAAACTCTAGTAAGACGGCATCGTTTAGCCAATATTCCAACCTAATATCTTAAGATTTAGAAAATAGAGGCCAATAGTAGTCACTTTTTAAGCATAATTTCATTTGTAACAGGAAATAAATATTTCAGGACTTGTCAAGATTCGGAATGACGGAAAAATAGATAGGTACCCATTTAAGAGATGATTTATGAATTTAAATGAAGCAATAAATGCTTTCCAAGACAGATTTGTATGTGGCGTTCCATCCTCTCCACCTACTCAATCGGTGAATACGTCTGATAATGTGTAATAAAGGAGTAATAGACTATAAACTTTTTAGGAGGAAAACAGTTTAACTGAAGGTCGGTCTGCGCCTGTTTACCGCTACACATTTAGCACTGCTGTTACAATGACGGTGTTGTTATGATTTTGTGGAGTTTTACGAAATATAGTAAAAGAGTTCTATTCATTGAAACATATCCCTTACAAACTTAAAAAAAAATTATCCATTACGCCCTTACCACTCAGGGGTAAAACACCCAACATCTCAAATTTAAGATATAAAATTCCAAAAAAATGTATTAAATTTTTTTTTTTTATTACAACTGTAGGTATTACAATTATTTATTTAGAAAGGTGATAAAAATTTGAACAAAAGCAGAAATGAATAAGATAAGCGGCAATAAACTAGAACCATAGTATAGACTAAAAGAAAAAAAAGTTAGAATGGGGCTGATGATCGATTTGGTCATCGAAAGTGGAGTTTGGTACATCACAACCTAATGTACATTATTATTTTATGAAAGTACCAAAAATGATATGAAATATAAGCAGTACTTTAGAGACAGGACTACGCTTCGACACGTTTTAAAATACAATAATCCGCTGATATTAACCCCCTAAGGACTGATTTAAAAATTCCAACTTTGAACCCATACTCATGTCAAAATAAAAAAAATATACATACAGAAAAAACGACTCCAAATGTGATTTTGATTCACAAGTTTCCGCCCAGTGATAAAATTCCGCATACGGTGCGTATGTTCATAAATAAATGCATATATTTACAAATGCTAAATGCCCTACCAGCGGATATAGATGTGTTTAATATCACTATACCATGTTTTAAAAAAAATATGAACATGTATTGTTTGTTTTAATAAAATTGTACCATAATTGGACTTACCTGTCTGTCGTACAATAATAAAAAAAATAAAATCATCACAGCATTAATTACAGGTTGTTTTTTTAGTTTCCACGCAAGCAAACACACCCTTGTAATTAAAACTAAGGGATGCAAATCAGTAATAGTAATATTATTTTATGATGCTAAATTTTGTCGGCAGTGGCGGTGCGCGGTGGCGCGGAGTTAGAAATTCATAATTAAAAGTGTCACAGATGTCCCTGGGCTGTCATAACAACAACTGCGGCCGAAACAGCTGTCACCGCTGTCAGTCGCATCCCACCACGCCGCCCAACACTTTTATCTGATATGAAATATTCAAATCTTTTACTCGCCGTTCTTTTATATTAAATTTCTGACACCTTATCAAGAGAGTGGTGATTTTTCGTGAAGCGGAATTATTTTCGAATGAGAAATTTGTATGTACTTACCTACGGGATTGGACAGATAATATTTTAGGCTTGAATTTATAAATATAATATTATACCTATTTATGAATAGCACAACCTCATTGAAAAACACGGAACAAACAGAGATAAAAAGAAATACAAAAGCTTCATTAAACAGGATTGAAATGGCGTTGCGATCTTACAACTAACAGTTGAGGTAGAAATTTAAGTATAACTCACCGATCAATGAATATAGCTGCTTTAGACAAACATCAGTACGTAAGTAGTTAAGAATCAAATTGTTAGATTATTTCAGTTTCGTTCAGGTTAAATACCATTTTATTTACTTGTAATAAATCCATTTAATCACCTTTTGGAAATAAAAAGATCAAGATGGAATGTTTACAACAGTCAATGACTTAATTGCAGTTTAACCTACGAGTATGTTAAATATTGTAAATCTACTGCAAATGATAAAAATTACTCTTGCTAAACAATCATAAAGCCTTAGGGGGGGTTTTAACCACCTATATCTAAAATGTCGAGTAAATAATTGTTTAATTATTTTAACACCATGACACAGTATTTTAAGCAATAATTATTAGCCTGAACACACAACTATAAATTGAAAAAATCTTCCGAGAAAAAATAAATGAACCCGCACCTTCTGATTGCCGGTCAAGTGCACGGAACAAATGTGCTATGCCAGATTATTTTTATCCGCCAAATAATTTGTACTAATGAGTACTAATATTTAATTCAACAATTATTGCTTTTTGATTTTTTTCACCTGAAAACAACCAACTTTTTTTTAAAAAAAAAAGGTATTGTTAAATATATCATTTCTCAGTAGGTGGCATCGAGTATATTATATCTTAATTTTATGGGGAACTATTTTGACTTTTTACTAAAGGTAAGCTTACGTTTACAAGTTTTTATGCAAAACACAAAGGATAGAATATGATTATAAGCAATAAATATTAGCCTGAGACGCAAGTATAAATTGAAAAAATCTTCCGAGAAAAAATAAATGCCGCTGAAAGGAAATATTTTCCTCGGAAATTACTCCCGAATTATACATTCTTTAAAAAATGTAATCTTTATTAAATATCTATTTATACAGGGTTTGCGTATATTGTTACTCTGCCTGTTTACAAATATTTTATTTTAACGGTAACTTTCGTTGATAAATTGGAAGCAAAAACCTTTTGATATAATTATATAATTCAGGTTGGTACCTATTGGTGTTTGGTAACAATTATTATTAGCATTGGAGAACTTTTAATTTAGGTTTATCTGAGTCAGGGGGGAATAACTCCGATCAAAAATTTGAACCGAAATATTGTGACGTCATGTGTTTGCCTAACTATATCCACCAATGAAAAACTCTGAAAAATCTATGGAATAAACTTTCAAAGTTTTTGAAAAAAGAATGAGCCGACCTTTTACTGTCTATATATTGGCATTTCTATGGTTTTTTAAGACAAATTTGTTTCATACAAAAAGCCTGAAGTTATCAATCTATAGAAGTTGATTTATGGTGTGAGTTGCCTAACTGTAGCACGACCTTCCTTGATAATTAAATTATTTGTTAAAAAATTTTAATTGTCTTGTTTTGTAGATTATTGCGTATTTTAGTAGCAATGTACTTGAAAATTCTTTGTCCAAATGTTGTGTTTTTAATTCCTGTGTGTACAGTGTAAAGACAGGGAGGCTAGGTATGTCGCCACCCGGTTGGGCAGCGTTGTGAGACGGGTTGTATTTGTAAGAGTTCGTTGGTTGTAAACCGCGTGTTTCGTGTGTTTTGTGGACATTTTTTGTTTTTAACATCTAGTACTTCAAATGCGTTGAATATATCTACAGTGCTTGTTATTATAGGGATTAATTGTTAAGCCTTCGATATTGAATTTATGACTGATAGTGCTGCACCTCCCCATGAGATTATTCCATACTCCTTGATCGATTGGCAAATAAAATAGTATAAATTTTTTGTACATTTAAGGTCATTTTCTAAAATTTAAAAAAAAATGCTTTTTTAATTCTTTCGTGATAAAAAGGCAATGTGTATTCCATTTAGGATGGGCGTCAAACGGAAGACCAAGGTATTTAACATGGTCCGTTCAATCTTGGCAAAGACAATGACAGCATTCATTTTGAAAAATAGTTACAAGAATGCTGTAGTAACATACTTCAATAAAATCAATAACTAAACTAAGAATATATTTTTAAAGTTTTTCTATTTGTATAACTAATAGATAGCTTTTATTTCTTGATTACTGTTGCACTAAACTATTATGTACATCAAGTTTTTGTAAAAGCCCATATTGGCGTAGAATATATAAATAAATATATGACTTCTTTACTATCAAGATTTGGTTGGCCAACGATATTAATACTACAAGTTATGTATTTAGTTTTGTGGTGTTTAATACAAGATAAGATGTCTGGCCATTTGCATCTTTAATTGATTTCTCAGTCATCTTGGCATCGAATTGTTAGATTGATTAAGAAGCACTGTATTATCTGCAAAATTATTTTCCATCGATAATTTAGTTACAGAAATCTTTAATGTATAGTATAAGGGAATCAATGTAGGGTCTAGGACACTTCCTCGGGGAACTCCGAAGATGGTAGTGGGTGGTTGACTGATTTTGCTTTGAATTTTGAAATTTTGGTTTCAATTTGTTAAGCAGCTACCTAAAAGATCTTAGTTTTTTCCTATGATCCAATGGTACTAAGAATGTAAAAATCAAAGCTAACATTTTCAAAACAATTTCTTTGAAATGACTAATTATCTATCCGCCTTTGCGAAAATTACCATATAATTCAACTCAGCAGAATGCTTCGATCAAATTTAATTTGGAGTGAATCAAATAGTTGTATGCTTACTTGAAAGTTTTCAGCACTAAATACTTCATAGTTGATGTAATAATAGAGTCCTTGCTAAGTTCTTCAATTGAAATTCATTGGGCAAAGTCGGTGAAATAACTAAACGTTTTATTATTCTTTAGTTTCCCGGGATTGCTTGAGTGAAGCAAACTTCGGTAACAAGGTTTGTTTGCAACAAATATTATATTCCGAAACTTTGCCAGCTGCAAGTCGAGACGGAACGTATTTTTAATTTAGGCGAACTTTTTAATGTAACTAACAACTCAAGTATTCCTTATTCGATTCGGTCGGAGGCATTCCAAGAATGAGAACATGAAATAATGTAAGAAATTATAATGGTCGAAATGGTTTTCTCGTGCACTGAGTTCAAGCTGTTAGTTAAATAGTTATATCCCAATAGGCTTGACCTACCTTTCTAATTTAGTTAATACCTTAATTTTTCCATGTGTCCTTTTTAATATTGGTTTAGTGGAAATGTTGTAAACGGAAAAAGATTAGATTTTTGTGATGATTTATTTTTAAATATTGTGCATTATAATGAACATGACTACAAATTTTCTTGATAAAGAGGCTAGCAATAAAAATACTTAGAGTAGTAAATATTTAGGTAGTTAAATAAGTAATGTGTCAAACGTGATTACAGAATCATCAGAAGTGTTTTTACAGCAATAACTTCAAGTGAAAGCAACAATTGAGTTTCTTCCTAAATTCAAAGTTTTTTATAAGTGCGTTGGTATATTCAAGTAGAAAATGTGTATTTTTAGTATTGAAAATATATATATTTTTAGAAATACAACGATGTTTTATCAACACAAGTTTGTTGCATTTATTTTGCAGCTCTTGAATAAGTTCTCAGCAAATTTAAGAAAGACCATGCAGTCCTTAAAATCTGAAAAATAATTGAAAACATTATTTGCATTTCCAAAATTGATAAAGTGTATACAATGTATGTACACTTAGTTGATCAAAGCAATATTAAAAACATTTCATAGGCAAATCTACTTTCCTCTAGTATTTGATTCAAAGAACGTATATATTTAAAGTATTTGATTCTAATAACATAACTGTTTAAAGTATTTGATTCGAAGAACGTATCTATTTAAAATATTTTTGATGATTAGGGTGCTTTTATGAGGACGCAATGCGGCGGTAGAATTGTGGATTGTACAAAAACTAGTAGTTAAACTATAGTTCCGTGAACAATGTAGACCTTGCGTCTAATTTCTAATTTTCGATTATTTATTCAATGACAACCAAAGTTTCCTCAAAAATCATAAGATTTGTAAGTAATTTGAAAAATATATTTGAATGATATTATGTTAAATTAATATCAATATTAAATTTGCATTAATTTTTATTAAATTAAATTAGTGAACTAAGTTCAATGAAATTCATCCTCACGGTTCTAGCAATTCTAGGAACCTTGAACGACTCAATGACAATTTAAAAAAAAAACGTTTTTTTAAACGTTTCATTTAAAAAACGTTCATAATTGATTATTTCAATTTGACACATTTTAGTATGAACCAAAATCATGCGAACTGCCAGAATATAAAAAAAAGTTGTTTACAACACGGCAACCATCTTGAACCGGAACCGAACGTAGCAAACAAATTTACAGATGGATGAAATGACAGATGGTCGATTTAAAACAGAAAGACAGTCAAAAACATTTTAAAAACGTATAGTATTACCGAAGAGAAGGTCTCAATGTTTAAAGGAAATAAGCCAAATCCCGCAAATTCCAGAGGCTTGTTGACCCTTATCATCAATATTCTGATGCTTCGAGAGATAGAGGGGTCAAGATTTTCGTACCAGTTGCTAAAATAGGCAGCTTCACCGATGTCCAAACTCTAAAATCAGAAAATATTGTAAAATTGTCAAAACTCATAATTCTACCAACTTACTTATTTCATAAAATGAAATGTTCTGAAAGAACGCTAATTCATCCACCAAAGCACCAAACTTTCAACAAAGTGAAATTGAATAAATATCGAAGTACTGAGGCCTTAAGTGATTGTTTTTCCTCGAACTATTAAATTTATTAGAACCTTTTCATTTATCACAGATCCATGCCTACAAGGAAGGTATGCTTGAACAATTGCTCCCAGTCCCAACATCAGGTCGTGAAATCCCATTTCCCTTTTCTTGATCATCTGAAAAATCAACAAATAAATATTGTACGGTTACTATGTTTTATAAAACGCACTTGTATGATTAAAGTTTTACAAATAAATAATGTTATACCGAAAAAACACTAACTTCAATTATTTGATATCCGTTCACGCAAAGCTGTACAGAATTCACAAACAAAAGGTTGCCAAAATATATTGAGAGCAGATCTTGAGTTCGCTCGTGAAACCTGAAACTCAGATCCGATTATAAATTAAACATGGTTTATTTATTCTATTTTAATCATGCAATATGCCTAAGGTACTATTCTTTATTTTTGAGTGTAAGGACACAGAGGGCAAATCGATCTTGAAAACTTTAGGCAGACCAAGACAAGACCTTTAGGCGTCTGGTTACTGGTTGCTGAGGCTGAAAAGACATATTGGTGGGAAACAAAAGCAATCAATCGTCGAAATCGTAATACTTTTACCAAGAGGACCTAAAATCTACAAGTGCAGAGAGGCCAATAATATAATAAAATGTACCTAATACCTACTTTTTGACATCCTAGAAACCCAAAGTTAATGTTGACAATTGACAATCTTAAATTAATATCTTTTTATTCCTGGAAGTAATACTTTAACCTACCTTACTATTTCCAGATGTTGCTGAATTATATCTTTAATTCTGGTTTTCACCACGTAAACTTCTGACTTCTTTACATCGGTAAACAAATTTTTCACTTTAATAGTCAAAATTTTGAGCTGCATTTCGTTATGTGTTGCCAAGACGACAAAGAATCCGTCTATTGCTATAAAACTTAAAACACAAATTGCAAGTGACAGTAATTCATACAAGTAGATCACTTCAAAGACAAGAGGGTCATACTTATAATTATCGATGAACGGTGCACTTACTTCGTACATATTCAATGCAACTCTGATATCACTTTCCGTATTTGCTTTGTATAATTTAAATACAGGTGTAAGCCACATAGACATTGCAATGGATATTGTAATAGCTGACCAAATAATTGGTCCCCTTTTTCCATTGACAATTCCTTCTCTTACCAACACCCTTTCCCACTTTGGCCGATTCTTGGCTTGTCCGTATAAATCATTGATTTCTTTAATGATTTTTTCTACAGTGCCTTCTTTGACATTAAACAGAATCAACTTGACGAGCGTAATTTCAATTCCAATGGCTAAGGGCATTTGCCTTATAAAATCTGAAAAGTTACCCAGCATGATCGCTTTACCCAAGGAATATATAACAATGGCACCCAAAATTATATGTGATATTAGAACAAATTTTGAGTACATTTGAAGTATCTCTCTATTCTTCTTCTTCGGATAAACGCCACCAACAATCATCCCGATGGTAATGACCTCAAAGTTTTCTTCAAAAGTCTTGAAATAATCTCCTGGTAAAAAGAAAAAAAAACATTCTGCAGAAGGTATAATATCTTGTAAAACAAAGTCAATTATAAGATTTTCAAGTTACCATCGGCGTCCATTTTATGATTTTCATCGTCTTGCTTTGGTAGCAAATCCATTCAACTCTAAAATTATTACCCCCCTTTGTTAAATGATAATTTGACTTGAAAGGATAATTGTGAAAAGATCGTGTAAACGTGTTGGTTGAAATACTTGTGATTGAAGAATGGAGAATATTTGAAAAAAAAGCGCAATTTATACACTTTTCACACAATTTTAATGATACCCCTGACGCGGTTAAGTGGGTTGTTCAAAATGCATCTAGTGTGTCATTTAGATCGTTTGAAGCAGCTATTGTAAAATAACTAAATGGGTTTTATGTCACTCGCTTTTGTTAATCTAATTGTAGCTTAAAAAGTATTTCAAAACTTCAATACTTCGAAAGAATTGTCATCAGACTGGTCATAAATTAATGTTATATTTAATTTAATATTACTTTTTCGATGTGGTTTTGTTTGTGAGCAATTCACAAGCCGCCTTATCAGGTAAATAATAAAAAATATATATATAAACGCGAAAATTTAGATAATCAATAAAAATTTAAAAATTGATAATACCAGTAAAACAATGATTTCAAAGGTTTAATTTGACTGTACTGAACTGATGAATTGTAGTTTAATAATACTTTGAAGTACAATAAATAAAGTAAAAATAAGATACAGAATCGAATAAAAGCCCAAAAAGTATATGTCGATAGCATTATAAAAAAACTATTTTTAATTCCAATTATCAAATACAGACAATACAAGTCAGTAATAATTAATATTAGGTATATATTTAGGACAATACAAGTCAGTTATAATTAATATTAGGGATATATTTAGGA
Organism: Hesperophylax magnus; assembly: GCA_026573805.1. Classification (NCBI taxonomy): domain Eukaryota; kingdom Metazoa; phylum Arthropoda; class Insecta; order Trichoptera; family Limnephilidae; genus Hesperophylax; species Hesperophylax magnus. The sequence goes on from JAIUSX010000055.1 coordinate 1,517,749, forward strand.
TAATGCAAGTCAGTAATAATTAGTATTAGGTATATATTTAGGACAATACAACTCAGTAATAATTAGTATTAGGTATATATTTAGGACAATACAATAAGGCAGTAATAATTAATATTAAGTATATATTTAGGATAATGCAAGTCAGTAATAATTAATATTAGGTATATATTTAGGACAATACAGCTCAGTAATAATTAATATTAGGTAAATATTTAGGACTATACAGGTCAGTAATAATTAATATTAGGTAAATTTTTAGGGCAACAAAGTCAGTAATAATTATTTTAAGGGATATTGTTAGGACTAAAACAATATTATTTCGCCAACTTTACTAGGGAACTAGTCTTCTACCGAGATTTGAATTAATAATAATGATAATGTTATAAGCTGAAAAAAGTTTTAAATGGATAAAATTTCATTATTTTTGTATTACGATTTTGATGTTACTGGGATCTTATTTTTTTAAAGCATTCAGACATTGCTGAAATAAATTTATTCAAATGAGTGTTAGCGAAAATTAATAAACGAATTATATGATTTCGTGCATCAGTAATTTGTTTTTTTTTTTTCATTTTTAAAATACAAAATAAAAAAAAAAATCTTTCGCGGTTTGTAAACCATTTGGGAAGCACTGGTTAAAATAATAAATTGGAAACCATTCTGTAGTTGAATTATTGAAATGCAATTGAAGGGAGTCTAGTCTTTATAAAATTCCAGCTGACACATTTCTTTGAGCAATTTTAAAACGATTATTTCATTTTACAAATAGTTTTTATAATCAGGTTTACTATATGAAACCTCACTAATCAAACCAGTGTTGAGATTAAATGAGAAATTTATTTTCTGGGATAAGAGGGGACTGTGGCCGGGGTTTCCAAACTTGTTCGAAAGACTGTTTTGAAACTGTACCCTTTTTAAAATGATTTGTCTGTAGTTATGAGTCTGAATGAATGGTAAGGAGAACTAAAAGCCATCAAGTAAAAGAAAGCATGGGACAATTTATTTGGCCACTAAACTAAACACGACTAAATCCATTTCAAGAAACGTTTCGAAATTGAATGCCAATTTGGGATCCCCACCTACACATTTCCGATCTTCTTCCAATCCCCACTAACTTCAGTCTGATCTACTATATACTGGCCTCGGTTTTACATAACCCCTAGATCAATTTTAGGAGATATTAGTACCAGAAGTTAAACACCCGTAGAGTCTTTTTGGGAGATATTTCTCCCAGTCTGACAAAAAATTCATAAAAGTCCAGCTATTTCATTTTGTACCGTGAGCTGTAGGTATAATTGAAAAAGTTTTTTGTCTTTGCATTTAAAAGTGTACAATTGATTCTCCTAAAAAAAATTAAAATGCAACAAAATTTAATATTTGTAAGACTTGCAATAAGATAAAAGAAGTTACAAAATTTTAATTATAAATTAAACTTTACAGATTTAAAAATTTAAAAAATTACGCTTCACCCATTTATTATGTAGGTACCTACATTATCATGTTTCTTTTTTATTGTGAGTCAGATTATAGTTGTTACCAGAATATAATCATTTTGTGAAAAAAAGGGTTGCCTTGTTTTGTTAGACAAGATTTTAAATTTTTTTATTAAAGGTAAAATTATGTTATTACCAGACAAGGTTTTTATGCAAAGCAAAAGGGATATTAAATTATTATAAGCAATAATTATTAAACTTAAACACAAATATAAATTGAAAAAATCTTCCGAGAAAAATCAATGCCGCCGACGGAAATTGAACCCGAACTTTCTGATTGCCGGTCATGTGCACGGAACCACTGTGCTACGTTGACTTATTTTTAACCGCCTAGTTATTTTTTTTAAATACAAATATTTCATTCTGCAATTTTAATTTTTCTCTAAAATTTTTTTCAATTTATAATTGTTTTTAGGCTTATAAATATCGCTTAAGAGTTTACAGCGCCCTTGAGGTGATTTTGCACAAAAACGGCGCTATACAAGTCATCCAATTATTATTATTATTATTATTATTTACCTGGTTTATTCGGTCACTCACAAGTTATCGCGCCTTTCATCGAGGAACTTTCTATTGGTGGATGGATGTAGCAGCCCACTTCATTTCAGATCGGCCTATTTTACTATTTTTCATATTTTTAGGAACTTAAGTTTATAAAAATCTACATAATCACCTTATAAGTTAAAACCATTCCTTAAAGTATTAATATGGAAACATATGAAACTGTTCTGTGCTAATGAATCTACCCAGATTACACCGTTTATCCCATATTTAAAGTGAAATTAGCAATCTTTTAGTACCGAAGTCAGTATTCTTGTCAGTATGTATATATTTTGAGGTTTAAGTTTCGTATTGTTATGATGTAATTGAAAATGTATCTGTTCTTAACTTTTGAAGGCCTCTGGGTTGCTTAAAATATAATCTTATGTACATAATATTATCTGTCCAGGAGTCTGTCTGAAGTAATTGTTTTAGTTCGTGCATACCCTTTATTGAGCTTTACCTTTTAGAACTGTCAACCGACAGAAAATAGAATAGTAAATAATATTTTTTGCATAAAAATATAATGTACGAATTTATTTTCGTGCGGCTTTTTCACTCTTTCGACTCCGTTAGTTTTACTTAAAAAAAAAGCATTTCAAAATGATTTTTTGAGTTTATCATAAATGACGGTAGGCGCGCATCTATGTACAGACATTAATACTTTCCACGACCGTTGAAAGCTTATTTATTGTTGGGTTGAGCCATCTTCTTACGGATTATCTGCTTCTTCCCTAACGTATGCATAATTTAAACCGCCATTGATCGTCTGCACCGGCTTCTGAAAACAGAAAACAAAATTAACCACAAAAAATAATTTCCAAGCGTCTCACTCCAGATATACATTTCAAAATTCGTCCACAACAATGGCGCCCATTCCAGGACTTTAGTTGGTCGGCATTGAAAAAACAAAAGGACTCCTCCAGTTGGTCTCTCATCCATACAGCTCAGGCCTTTTGTATGTCTTCAAAGATGGCGCGTTCTCCCCGCCACCTTCCGCCAAGCCGCCGATCTTTTTTATATCGATCAAATATCATCATGGCCGCCGATGGTGACAAGACGACTGCTACCTATTCGGGAATTACACAAAAAATAAAACCTGATCTTGAAAGTAAAAACTCCATTAAAAGGGAACAAGTAAAACTATCTCTTAAATAAAAAACTGGTCATTATTTCTACTCCGTCATTCCGAATGTAGTAGTGATGATAGCATTTTTTTTACTAAGTGCCTTGTTTTTTTCTGAAGATTTGTCGTTAGATTATGTCATAATAATACTAATACACCTTAGTTTACCCTGTGAGCAGTGGCACGGAAAGTAATCCATTTTCGTAATGGAGACTTCTAAAGATTGAAGTTTTTTTTCTTTCAATATGAACAGGTTCACGCCACCAGTTCACATAGTCATGTGTTATATCATAGGTGGTTTGGTTTAATTCATATTTTTGAATTTTGCACGCTTGGACGGCTTTTCGAAGCTCCGAGCTCCTTACGCTACACAGATCTAAGGCGTTCATATTCTAAAATTACTTTACTATGCACAAGGCATAACATTTACTATGCAGTATGTAGTACTTAGTACATAATAATGTATGTATACATATAATTCATAATGAATGATAAAACTAGTAAATAGTTATGTGATCAGTAGACTGCCTAATGTTAATGCATGATTAATATTTTTTATATATTTATCTATAAATACAAGATATTTGACATAAAAAATTGCAGATAACATATAGGTATATTAAATCACCACAATAGGCGGCTGCCTGTTTCATGGTGACCACTGGAATATAGTTACTTTGTATTAATTTATAATTTATTTAAAATCAAAAGGTACTATCAAACACGGCTACCATCTCGACAGCATTGAGTGGGTACGGAACACATAAACAAATTTACGGACAGATAAAATGCAAAGTGCTCTAGCTCAACGAGGACTCCGTCAATTATATTACTTTTGATAAACCTACCTAGAAAAATTTAACAAAAAATATAAAAATAGCCTAGTCATAAATATTGAGACAGAAAACAATATTTTTAATTTAAAAAATGTCAGTTTCTCAAGGCGTAAAAGCCAGAAGGAAGTTGAATGTTTTCATAAAACCAACGCTTTAAAACAGCGTGGGAAGACATGATAAGGTCCTAATAAATAATATGAATTTCGTTTTATTAAACTTAAAGATGGTTCTCCATATAATTTCTCATGAAATCGTTAAGAAATGCCCTTTTCCCGTTCATAAGATCCTTTGAAGACATTACTTCCATTTCGAAGATAAATACCAGAGAGGAAAATATGTCTACAAAATAAAATTCAAACTGAGCAATACGCGAATTGTGAGTAAATGATAATTTTTCAGCAATATTCCATTTATTTTGATCATTAAATTTGCTCTGAGCCAGATAAAGCGGGCTAAGTAACGATGCTATTAAGTAAAACGGGGAAGAATTCTGAGCCTTGTTCTTCCCCTTTAAAGCTCATTCTCTCCTTTCCCCTTTAAGGGTATTGGGGGGTTGCGATGCAACCAGCCTGCACAAACAGGTCTAGTAAAAAATTGTCCCCGTTTTATTAAGTTTCGTCCTCTTTGCGTCTGTCCTTTGAATAGGGGATGTTTCACGCACTTCGAGTTAGATTACGTCACCGGCCCACCTTTGTCGGCGAGTCCTTTACTAGTTCTCTACTTCACTGGAATTCTGGAAGGAGCAGAGAGCTCTCAAATATTCCGGGGGTTATTCCAAATATTTAAACTTTTTCTCGTGTAGTGAATACTAATTTGTGAAACTATGTTCGACTGATCTCTTTGATACCTGAAGGGAAGGAAAACTTTTAAAAATAAACTCCCCAATAGGGAAGGACTACAACGACTCAATTCTAAAAGAAAACGTGACAACTCTAAAGTTTTTTCCACGCCATGTCGTGCTAAAGACACACACTAAGTAGGTAGTTTAGAACCGAATTGTTTTTATTTCGAAAAAGATTCCCTTAAAAATAGTCCTGGGTCGATCGTGAATGTTGAAATCCGCTCACGAGCCATAAAAGAGCAAGCGGGTCATTTTTTCGTCAGCACCCGGGTGCGAAATAGGTAGGTGTATAAGTGAACGAGTGGGTTGTAATCAATCACTCGGGTTTCGTGACCCGCTCTCGCAACCCAGATGTTGGCTGCCAGTAGTGTGGCGAGGCGAGCGACCGTAGAAGATGTATTTTGTAGTCTTTTCTTCTGCTATTTTCTTTACCATGTTAATATTTGAAATATTAATTTCTTTTGAATCTTCCATTTATTACGTGTGTATATTGTATTTAAGTTTTTCTTTAATATTATTAAGATGTTTTCACTGATGTGCAAACACTGCGATCAAAATATAGATGTAAGTTTCATAAAATATCACGTTATCATAAAATTTCATAAAATATGTAACCTGAGTTAAAATGATAGAACCGTAAAATAAATTAAAAATCTGAATACCCTTTTTTACTCCTATCCCAGTATCAACCAAATCATAATTATAATAATCCATAAATATGTAACTCCGGTGACTGAAAACTGAAATTGCACTGATAATTCTTTTCAGTATCAAATAAACTGTCTCTATTTCTGTGTTGCGACAGTGAGACTTGAGTCACTTCAGACGCCCAGTCTACACAATTTCACACCTATGGCATGATCGAACAGTTACAGGACCTACTACCTACCACCTACCTACGTCAAACGAAAGTTAACGTAGCCTTGTAGTCGGATTTCTGGTTTCAGGTTTCGGGTTTCGGGTCTTGTATGACCTCGAAAAACCCGTGTCCGTGTCCATAAAACCCGCTCAAGGATCGGGTTTTTGGTGGATAGTGTAAAACGATCGATTGGCCCAGCTCTATCTGAAAAAATACTTAACATGAAGTACCTCCGTCATCGGTATCTAATAACCTTGGTCCATTTATTTAAATAGAATTACGGAAGACATTATTTTCAAAAATTCTAATTTCGGTTGGATGTTTGTAACTCCGGTTCAATAAATCTAGAACTCGGATTTACTTTGAATATAAGTAACATTTTAAAAAATTGGAACTGTTTATTTTGAACAATTAAAAAAAAAAGTTATTGTCATTTTCAAAATTGTTATTATAATTTCCCGGGATTTTTCACAGATCTGCGTTAGTTAACTCTATATCCGACACTGTAAGTGCAGAAAATATTTCAACTTTAAAATCTCTAGGCTATCGCGATGTGAAATCCCTTTGACAAAACATTTAGGGGCATCTGACATGACATTATCTCTTACCCTTGAGAGCTCATTGACAACATGTACGGAACTCGTGTTTTTATCCACTCATGTTGGTTCCTTTCGGCGTTCATTCGGGTCGGGAGGGGAATCGGATGGTACTTAGTAAAAATCTAAACGCTTTACTTGAATGGGAGGTGGTACTATCAACGGCATTATTGTATTCCGCGATTCTTTAAAGTTGGGATGTTAGTATAGTTAATACAGGATATTAAACGTAACCCTACCAAAAATAATCTTCTCTGACAACTCTAATTTAAATTTATTTGTAAATTTATTATCCCTTAACATCATTATTACATTATTGTAACGTGTCGGTAAAGGTAGTTATTGCATTTTACCACAGGTAGAGCTAGTGTGCAGCAAGCAATGCACGCACGCCAGAATACAAATGGTTCCGAGTAGTTCCCTAACCTAGGCGATCGTAGGTAGGCGACTCCACTAAGGAACCGCTCCCGCCAGGATAACTCATCAGTAAAGGGCGTCAGTCCAGAAACATTACTTTTGTAATCTGAACAAAACGTCTATAAAATCATTGAAGCTTTCTACAAAGCATATACACCTGGAATACTAGCTGTAATTAAAGGACATTACAATTATGTTCTATAATATTACACACTTAAATTAAAACTGTAATTTCACTACTCCCCATCTCAGACACGAGAATAGATTTCTCAGCTTAGATGGGTAGCATTGTTAAAAAACCTTGTAAGAAATTTTGAATCAATGTATCATTGTTAATTTATTTATTAATAAATAAATTATAAAAAAAATATTTACCTAAAAAAAGAAGAAACATGAACTCAAAACACATCAGTTCTTTAACCGGCAGAGTTCAATACTCACAGAGTACAGTTCAATGCTCTTTTTTGTACTTTTATACTTTGTGAAGACACAAGTGGATCTAGGATTTCTATTTCCACATACAATGAACATTCTTTCAACCCCTATAAGAGTGATCTATACCGATCTGATATAAAATTGTTGTCGCAAATTTCCATAATATCTTTTGACTCTGACACCCCAGACAGGAAAAATAAATTCATTATCAGTTTAACCGAAAAATAAATTTTAAAATGTTTATCAAAAGTAACAAAATTTTGAGTTTATGCCGGGCACGTGGATACGCTCACAACAAACTTCCACCGTTTTTCTAATCTTCACTACTCATATATTATAATAATACTATAACGCGCTGCCGGAAAACCTTAAGTCTGCCCCAATTGAAAAGTTTAAGATGTTGTGTAGGAGCCATATCAAGAAAGAAAAAAAAACATAGTATATTTAAATGTAATAATTAATTAGTCATTTGTAATCTTAAATGTACAAATTACTAAAATAAAATCAATAAATAAAAAAAAAAAAAAAAATTTCGTTTTTTCAATCGATGAAAATTTATTATCATGAAGTTATTTCACACTAAAGCATTTAATATATTTACTTTGTATCCTTGGCAAGTTGTTTTTGAGGTGATAGTACCCACTGGCTGGTGGTACTCGTACATGGCGACGGTAAACGAATGCTGCTTTCATAATGTCGTTAGCTATTTAATCCATTATGCACATGCAGGCTGGGGGACATGCGATTACAGAGCACTGCAAGGGATCAATTTTCAATGAAATGCTTAAAAAACTCTATTGACAGCAGTAAATCGATTTAACGGTGCCATTTTTTTTTTTTTATTGAAGCCCCATTTCGATATTCAGGTAGATGGCTTGTAGTCTATTTTACCCTTGATCTTATGTTTGAATAATTGTCTCGCTAACTAATATACTATCCGGACATTGTGATATTTAAAAAAAATAACATGTAAGCTTTTGGATCTTTATGTCACGCATTGAAGAGATACACCGATGGAAGTGCGTTGTATTGTAGTTCATCTGATAATTAATAATAGACTAGGTTACCGTGTTAATACAGCGCTTCGTCTCCGATTACTTTTTGGCGGGTTAGGTCACCATACCACCACGCTGGAGTAAATAACCAATACGATAAACACCATTACTTCTGAAATATTTTTTTGGAGAAACGCTAGACAACAACATACTTTGTAGGTAACTAAGTAACTAACTAACCATCCACCGGAGGGGACAACGCAGAGTCTCTGCAGAGAGGACAGGCAATCTGTCCTCTCTGCAGAGCACAGACTGCCGAATAACTTGGTATTGGAACACACTCTTTGATTCATTAACATTCATAGATAACATTCCGTTATTCTGTCTCTTGATTCCTTCTATCATTAAAGTTTGCGTTGTATATTCTCCTTGTACTCCTTTTTTCGTTCATTGGCTTTACGTGTTCAGACCATCTAAGCGTCCCTTTTTTAATCTTACTCACTACCCTTTCATAAACCTTGTATTATTTGTGAATCTCCGCTTTTCTCACATGATCATCCATGGTTTTACCACTCATTCGCCCCAGGGATCTCGCTTCCACGGCGTTCAATCTACTGTCAAACTTCCTCTGCCAATTCCATGCCTTACTGACGTACACCAGGGAAGGTATCAGTACTCCAATGTTGACTGCTAGCTTTTCAGTCCTCCATTAATGGATGACTGAAAATTTTTCTCTTCTCTATTTATTAAACGCGACACTTTTGATATTGTGATATTGGAAATTGATGAATATTATCTACTGAGAAATGACTCGTTGCGCACCAAATGTCTTTTATTTGAAGGCGAGTATTCTTCTCTCGTCTATTTTACCCGTCACGAAGATACTGTCGCTTATTATTTTTGTCACATCTTTTTTTTCTTCGGATAGACACTGTCACCAATTTTTGTCTTTGTTTTTGAAATACGATATTATTCAGGGTGACAACGGAATAGTATCTGGTACACCGCGTCACTTCCTTCGCAGGCCCACCCCGAGGACTGAATTAGAAACTCGACTCTGGTTTCTGGCGGGATACGATATGCCCCGCCATTTTGCGGTGTGTCTTATAACTACCCAGATATCCTAGAAAACCACAAATGAAACTAATGTAATAAACTATGTCTCGGATTTTTTTTTGCATACCATCTGAAAAGTGAGAGGAATTTCATTGCACATGGCACATCAAAAATATTTCTTCGATAATTTTCGACAAACACTATTCAGATTTCACACGGAGAGAAACGAGTATTGCTGATTTATTAAACTCCTGTTCAAAACGGGACATGAGGCCATTTTCTAGTATAATGTAATTTCTTTCTGGATATATTGGAAGACGTGTTCATGCACTTGCGTTAGCCTGTTAATATTTATATTAATATAATATTATTTTTTTTTATTATTTTATAATTTTATTATGATACTAGCTGTAACCCGCCACGCATTACTGTATCTTAGTCTGTCTGTGCGGAAAGAGAAACAATAGCGCGTGTTGCTTACACGTCCAAAAGATGGCGCTGTTTAAAAAAAAAACATGTTTGTTCAGCAGATGGCGCTGTTTTTTTAAAAAAAGCTTGTTTTGACCTGCCACAAGTGACATCTATATAATATAGGTATATAAAAACACACGCGTATTCGAATGCAACAATGTTTCAAACATTGAAAGTAATCGGTGAAGAACTTTCGGAGGTTTAAGATTTTTAACAATCGAACATTAACATTTTTATTCATATAAATTTATATCATCATTATTGACGAATGCGAAAATATAATTATTTTTATGAACCCGTTGCGAATAACGTCCCGTCAATATATACCTTTTTTACTAAAAGTTTAACATGAAACCTATTAATTCATTCGTTTAGTGCCTGCAGTCTCTTTTTTAACAGCATTAAAAATAATTGAAATAAATTTTTAAAAAGCAATATTTTGTATCACTGAGTTTTTGTGTTAATGAAGGACATTCTATAATGATTACCCTTGAATCTTAACTATACAGATATTTACCTAACACAAATCCCTACCCAGTAGGTAACAAGTATTGCTATTATAAATATCTGATTCATAATTTTCCAACAAGTCATTAAAACATTCTGTTATATTTTGTAAAAAAATAGTCTTATTTTTTGTATCCATAATGTATTGAGCATCTTATAATTTACATCAGATGGGTTTCTACATTGTTAAACCCTACTAAGGAAATATTTCAGCAAAAATAAAGTATCATTTTTAACGCGATTTAATTCCTCACCAAATTAGTGAAAAAAATAAGAGACATTAAAAAATTAAAACATGGCTTAAAATGTATTGTTACTAAAATGTATCTAGTTGACTTTTTAATATAAGTTATTTTCACACAACATATGATTGTGCTTTTATCTTAAATATAATTCGCCAATAACTTTTTTAAATAACACTAAGTCATTAAAATATTATAAACAATAGTAGAAACAAATTGTAAGTTGTGGGACTAACCAAGCACAAAGCCAGTCGCGGTGAGGTACAGCGACAAACTTATTGTATCTGTTTATCCCACAAAAAAAATTAAACTTTTAAGTGAAACATACAGATGTGACCGTGCCTTTTTCTGATTTAACTGTTTAAAATTTTCGCTAATATTGTCTTCAATAATAAAACACTCATTAATGAAAACAAAGGAAAATTAAATGTATCACAATTTTACTTTAACTAACAGATATTCTACAACGAAAATATAAATTAGCTACTTAACCTAAAATGATGTTTTGAAATATTAACTACCTACAGGGTTTTCCAATAAGAGGTGTTATTTTGATATTCAATCGTAAAAGATCAATGGTTTCGTTGCTTGTGTGGCACGTTGAAGATAGAGAGGCTTTTCAACAATAATTCTTGGGTTTTCCGAGCCCCAGATGCGACAATTTTTCTTGTCGACGAAGCCACCGAGGTGGAAATTGGCCTCATCACTCAAGATGATTTGCATTTGATTCACTCAAGTGAATTTTAATAATTTCAATGCATTGTTGAAGCGTGTATCGTCACATTTTTATTAATGGCGTAGTTTTTACTTGTCAAATTTGGTGTTTTATGATGAATAAAGAATATAGTTATTATTATAGCTGCCGTAAACTAAAAATGGTTTATTCTTAAATTAAACGAATCAATATCCGAAGATGGCTCGACAATTGAAACTCAGCTAAAACTGTGTGAATTGTCATCCTTCGGTCCAAAAATAACAAAATGGTTATCAGATCTAGGCAGGACTGATTCCGAAATATTACTAAAATATGTAATCTGATAATTATTTATCACGAACGCCTGGTTGTACCTTCGATTTTACATACCTACTTATTTTCTGTATTCTTAAATCCTGTATTCCTCTAGGATAATTTGAAACCTGTTAATTTGACTATCCTAAAACGAGAAACTTTCCTAGTTGGACAGTCAAAAGCTTCCTTGCATATAATGTAATGAATATTATAAACAAAAAAAAATCAAACTCCGGCTGAATGTAATGTAGAATGCGTAGATTTGCACAAAAAGTATCAGGATAGCAGAAACAGACAGAGTACAAAAATATGTTTGACTGAAGATTCTGAAGACTGTTTCAGCTATATATACAATACCTCTACTCCGATAGGTCTCTTACTCGGTAGAACAAAAGCTCCATCGCTTGGAGGGCAAAAACGAAACAAATTAATCAATGTCTCCGAAGCTTTGGCGAGAAATATTTTATAATCAAAAGAATTGAAAAGGGTTCAAAGGCGAACGATGCTGATATGAAATGAAGCGATAGTCGATGCCAATTATTGGTAAATGCTCTTGACTTGCGAAACGTCTTCACGAATCTAAGATTCTACAACGTTTACGGATAGTATATTATCTCTCAGTAAGGATTAGCTCTAAAAATAAGATTTCTTTCGACGTTAGAGCTGAAAGATTAATTATTTTATTGAAATAACTATCAACTTGTTTTCACGGTTGATTTTTTTTTTTGCTAACCGGTTTCACAAAAACACTTTTATCGTTGGTCAGCTATCGTCCTATATAAATAAGAGTTCTTTCACAACCTAGCTGTTGAGGAAAAAAGCAGTTTAAAAGAAGGATTTTCTTACCATATTATTTTAGCCAGGGGATTTTCTCACAATTGCCAACCAATGACTAACCAATTTTAAAAAAAATCCATAATCCTTGTATATAAATATGGTGACCGGATAAATCATCACATCTTTAAAAAGTTGTATAAAGTCATGGAAAGTGATGAAAAAAAAAACTTTATTAACTGGGTTAAGTAACTTAGGTTAGGTTAGGTTAGATTACGATAGAAAAATTATCTTTTCTAATGACTTTATATCACTTTTTAAAAGTGTGTTGAATTGTCACTGTGTTGCGTTATCATGAAACCTTAAATATATATAGGTACCTGTAAGATTTAAAAAAAGTTTTGTGATCCGCTTGTTAAATATTTCCTGCAATATGAAAAATAAAACATAGTTAAAAATATTCGCTCCGAAATGCTAATAATTGTAGGTACTGATAATTAGATGTGCCTACATGAAACATAAAATAATATTTGTGCTAATGATGCCTTGATTTGTGATTAATATGCCCGGCCATTTATCTCTTGACATAACCTCGTGTAAAGCGTGTAGTTAAATGAAGTCATCTGGTGTGTATTTTCTTTGTGCCGAGAGCCAGATTACCCCCCTGCGAAGACTGTATATTAAATATTCAACGCGTTTCGTGTATTAAAATCGTTACTTCCAAATTAGCATCTTCCGATTCATGTTCTCCTGGCATTCCCCTCGAGTGAAAGAGGGAGTGTGCGAGCATAATCTCATTTTGAAAATTCAATTTCCCCGTCAATCTATATTATTTTTGCACAAAACTGTAGGCATGTCATTGTATTCGCGTTATTTGGGGAGGGGTTTTCAACCATTATATGAATCTATGGAAGCTTTTTTTATACTTTAAGGGTCAACTTTGATGATATCTTCTTTAATTACCATTACTTTTTTTAAGAAATCGCGATATCAAACTAAATCCAAGCACCGAGAGTTTCTAGGTAAAATTACCACTGCTATTTTCTGAATATTGTTTACTTTTGTTCGATCTTTTTATATTAGCTCCATATGGGGGACCCTGAAGAAAATCCTGAATAGAACCCTCCGGGTCTATGTCATATTTGGGGATGCTGTGTGAATGGTATATTTAAAAAAAGGAAGGAGATGAAGTTCTGAGAAGAAAAGAATAAAGTAGTGCAGATTTATTAAAATATCTTCAAATTAATTGTAATCCTGTTAAAGCGAATCTTAATGCCAAATCACTATTTTGATTAATCTTTATAATGAATTGGTGTACATTATGAATACCAAAAAATATGCTTTAGATAAAACGAATGTTTTCCTATCGCTTCGCTTGAGTAGAATACAAATACAAAATTAAATTACTCAATTAAAAATATAAATGCAAACTACTAAAAATTTTTTTTTCAATAGTAATGTATGAACGCATAAAGGAAACATCTTTAAAAAAATACACTATTAAAGCTAAGATTATCTGTGACAGTTTCACTTGATTAAGTTTTTTGCTTTCTTATGGAATTATTTACAAAATAAATAAAAAACAGTTTTTTGCTTGAAATTGAACGTTTCTAGACTCCATTTGTCAAGCGATTTTAATGTCTATTACCTACGATATAAGGTATACTAAGAATATACACATTTTTGGCTTGTAGCGTCCTCTTAATAAAAGGACTGCAAGCGCTTCTTGATAAATTCATAATTCATTCATCTTTTGTCATAAAATACCATGACGAAATGCAGATAAGTTAGAATTTTTTAGAACATCTGTTTGGACATCGTGACAAATCATTGATATTTTACTTAAAGTTTATCAGGATACCTATCAATAGCCTACTCTCCCGCTTTTAAAAGGAATATTAATGAATAGGCAATATTTTTAATCAGGAAGTTTTATCCGTATGGGTAGGAATCTATTCAGTATGTCCAGGAGTGAGGAACGTATGAATCCATCCCTCCAACTACTGTGAATGCAACGGACAGATTCAGTCATAATACAAGGTCTAAAGGTCTACCACAGTCAGTCTCTCCCATTCCGGCCCACCACAACCTAGACAAACCTCATCACATGAACCCGGGCACCCCTGCTAAGTAACCGAACGTAGTGAACCACTCAGAGTGACCTATGGTGAGGTGTTGGTTATCCAATAAATGATTCCATGTGTGGTGGTAACCATTCCCGCCTCCCAAATTATAACTTTGGACCAAAATAAAACTTCATGCTACATTACGATATTAATAATTGAGAAAAAATTATGTAAGCTACATGAATTGTGTAACGTAACAAAATAATATTATATAGACTAATCTGAAGTCATAAGTAAAAATGCAGCTATTTAACAAAAATAACAAAATGAAATAAATCTGAGGAAAATAATGTTATGTTATGAATAAATTCTGAACCCCCTTGATTCAAGAAAAGAGCAGTATATAAATTTAAGTCTAAAAAAGGCAGTACTGTTTTTTTTTTTTTAACAAAAATGGCAGTAGTACTGAGCAATAAGACAGTACATTCCATAAGCAAAATCCCAATACAAATATGGTATCGGTATAATAATATTATAATGTATTTTTTATTATTATTATACTTGACATATTCACTCTTACTAATAAATCTGTTTTAAGATTTGAGGTTTTGATCAACAACATAGCCATTGGATATTAGTAGCAAGTTGGTTTGGTCTTTGGTATAGGTATTGCCATAATAATCATGTGCCTCGTGTATTAACCATAAACATTATGTAGTTTTACCTTTCTAATTTCCTGGAAGTTTGATTCCAAAACTGTGCTTTACTTGTACTTAATAAATAAACAAGTCTAATCCAAAACATGAACAACAGCCCTTCTGAGAAAATTTCCTAAAACAAAACATGTAATATTTATGTATATATACATGTAAATGAATTCCTATTTGTTTGTCCCATGCGCGTTCCTATACCATTTATCCGATTGCGAAGAAAATTTAAAATTTAGTTCTGATTAGATATGGGTCATGTTAAAGTAAACATAATGAAGTTTTTTCACAGTAACAATGTTGATTACTTAAAATGAAAGGTGTAAAAAGTTTAAGTAATCCACATTGTTACTGTGAAGTTTTTTCACAGTAACTATGTGGATTAGTTAAAATGAAAGGTTTAAAAAGATTCGGACGCTTGCGGAAAACAAAATAAATTGTGGTAAAATGAGATTTAAGTGATGAACGTAGAAAGAGATGTAAGGAGAATGTATGACTTGGAAGTGAATGGTTGAAGTAGTCGAGAATGAGTCTAGAATACATGTCACGATCAAGTGAACACAAAAAAAACTTATTACAACACTATAATATTATGTTCACCTTAAAAACGCACCCAGTTGTCAGGTACACTAGAATTCACAACCTCAAAACTTGACCCCAAACCATTCACCGAGCAACGCCGGGTACATACCAGCTAGTATTGTTATAAAATACACTACTATTCATACAAATATGTCATCTAGTATTGTTATAAAATACACTACTATCCATTCAAATATGTCAGCTTGTATTTTTATAAAATACACTACTATTCATACAAATATGTCATCTAGTATTGTTATAAAATACACTACTATCCATTCAAATATGTCAGCTTGTATTTTTATAAAATACACTACTATTCATACAAATATGTCATCTAGTATTGTTATAAAATACACTACTATCCATTCAAATATGTCAGCTTGTATTTTTATAAAATACACTACTATCCATTCAAATATGTCAGCTTTTATTTTTATAAAATACACTACTATTCATACAATTATGTCAGCTTGTATTGTTATAAAGTAAACTACTATTCATTCAAATATATATATTTGTAAAATATATATTTTTATAATAGTATAGTAGATAGAATCTCATTTCAATTACTGATCTATTGTCCTTTTCTCGTGCAATCAAAACGCAGATAAAGAAATTGCATATAATTCAAAATAGAGGTATTTATTTATTATGTACTTTTTTATTATTGAATTGTAGTAGGTATTATAAAATAATTATTATGCAGAAAAACTAGGAATGTTAAGTGTGAGACACCAAATAATTTACAATACCCTAATATTTAAAATAAGATGCTCCCGAAATACATGTTTACAAATGGTAATTTTAATACTCTTTAATTCTGCTAGAGCCGGTATTTCAGTATAATAAACTTAAATTTATGTGGTTTTCGGCGTTTAGTTTGAGTATAGCCGTCAAGTGTCAGACACCAAGAACTGTTTCTATTAATAATATTTCAATTTCGGAGGTGACAATCAGTACCGCCGCCCGTCAACCATTCATTGGATATCCAACACCCCTGCTATATGTTACATTAGGTGGTTCTTGACTTAGCAAGGGTGCCCGGGTTCATGGGGTGAGGTTTGTCTAGGTCTTGGCGGCTGATGCGTTTGCCCACCTTATGTGGGGCGGGCAGGATCGAGAGAGACTGGTTGAGAGAGACCTTTCGACCCCTCCAGCCGGACTCTCTCTCGACCCATCGCCTTGAACCGCAGTGGACCCTCCACAAAGCATCCCCAAAGAACGAAAATGATAGCAACACAGGCTTTGCTTTTCGGATCTATTAAATTAAAAGCATCTTGTGCGGGATTCTTGCAACATTACTGATAATATACTGATGTCATGTAATGAAGGCCGCTATCGGTATACTAATCAAGATTGTTTATTTGCCAATACTGATGACAAGCGAGTAAGTATTGGAAATTATTTTTGCTTGTTGCCATTTATTCATAGTAATAGGCAGATTTTATGAATCTTCAAAATGTCCCTGAAGTGTGGCACTGTGCCCTCTGGTTGGAAAAAAGCGGTAATTCACCCTATTCCCAAGAAAGGTGACCGCTCCAACCCGGCCAACTACCGCCCCATAGCGATCACATCAGTTCTGTCCAAAGTGATGGAACGTGTGATCAACGACAAACTGCTCACATACCTCGAGAAGAACAAAATTATCAACGACCGTCAATACGGATTCCGGCGGAACCGCTCGTGCGGTGATCTTCTCGCGTATGTGACGCATGTTTGGGGGCGGTGCCTGGAACGTCACGGTGAGACCCAAACGGTCGCACTAGACATATCCAAGGCCTTTGACCGGGTCTGGCACCGAGGACGTGTCAACAAATTGCATTCTTACGGACTTCCCGCATCCCTGTGTACGTGGATTGCTGACTTTTTAAGGGATAGGTCGATTCAGGCGGTTGCTGACGGTTTCACCTCTTCCTCGCACTCCATAAATGCTGGCGTCCCACAGGGATCGGTTCTGTCTCCGACTTTGTTTTTGTTGCACATCAATGACCTTTTGACATGTGCACCGATTCATTGTTACGCGGATGACAGTACAGTTCATGATAGCTTTTTGTTTGACAAGCCCCCAAAGGGCACACAAACTCCAACGGCTCGGAGGGCTTTGAAGCAGAGAATGGACGGTTATCTCGAGAGTATTTCCTCCTGGGGTAAAAATAATCTCGTCGAATTTAATGTTTCAAAGACCCAATCCTGTCTGATTACGTCTAAAAGGGATCCAAATGATAATCTAGTCTCCTTCAACGGAAGCAATCTTCCGAACAGGCCTTCCATTGATATGCTTGGTGTAACTATAAGTGACCAGCTCAGGTACGGGGGCTCCATCGAAGCCAGAGTAAAGTTGGCCTCTCAGAAGCTGGGCGTACTGTACAGGGCCCGCAGATACTTTAATAGTACACAACTGCTCACCCTGTACAAATCGCAAGTGCGCCCTACTGTCGAATTTGGCAGCCATCTCTGGTCTGGAGCCCCAAAATACCTGAAAAAAACCCTTGACTCTGTGCAGAAACGGGCGGTCCGTTTGATAGATTCCCCAATCTTAACAAACGGACTGCAATCTTTAGAGCACAGGCGTCAGGTAGGTATGCTGTCCTTGTTCTATCGGTATTACAATGGAAGATGCTCTGAGGAACTAGCGTCATTGATCCCTTCGGCACCGGTGCGTAGTCGGGATACACGCCAAACGCGTGCCCAACATTTGTACACAGTTGACACTTGTCACATGAGAACGGGTCGCTTCTACGATTCGTTCTTAAGTTCAACAGCTCGGCTGTGGAACGAACTGCCGGCCTCTGTGTTTCCTCCCTCCTACAACATGGGACTCTTCAAGACCCATGTTCACTCCTTCCTCTCCACAAAAAGACCCTCCACACAGCATCCCCAAAGATGACATAGGCCCTGAGGGAAATTATTTTCTTCAGGGCCTCCTGTGTGGAGTAAATATAAAAAAAAAAAAAAAAAAAAAAAAATCTCTCCGGACAAATGCTTCTATTTATTTTTATATCAACGGTGTAAAATATACCATATACAATAAATTATAAGCAGTGACATCAGAAAATATACAATTAACAGAAACTCTAGATCAAGGCTGCCCAACCTTTTTAGCAGTTGGGCGAAATTGACGATTTTGAATCACTGGCGGGCCACTGAATACCTGACGGTTCCTATTTCCATGGGGGGGGGGGGGTTGTTACGGAACTTCGCTGAGAAAAAATTCCGCACACCCGAACATCATATGTGATACCCCACAGCAATTTTTCGAATTCCATGGGGGGGGGGGTGGCTACAGGATTCCATTTCGACGCAAAGAATATTATGTCGAAAACCGGTGTATTTTTGTTTCAAAAGTAAGTTCAACAGGTTAGATTTTTTCTCGTCGCTGATTCTCGTTCTGAGTAGCCTAAATAGCGATAAATCGCCGTCGTTGGCAACACTGGTGACCGCGCGCAAGCTGCATTGTTTGTTTGACCGCGGACCCGCGACACTTTTTCAAATTGGCGGATTGGCGGGTTTTTTGAAAATGTTTCACGCGGGCCACTTATAATTCGTTCGCGGGCCACATTGTGGCCCGCGGGCCTGGGGTTGGGCAGCCTTGCTCTAGATGGATATAAAAAGATAGAGATACAAGTACATGCAAAACTTATAGGTAGACTAGGTTAGATTAGTATTGATTGAAATATATGATAGTATAGATATTTGATATAATATATTACAATAGCTAAAATGTATGCATTTTTTTTGAGGTTTTGGTTGAAAGTAGGTAAGTGGCAATCAAGCTGTTGGTTCACCGTATTGACTATTATTATTGACCCAAGTTTCCTCAGTTGCTTCATACGTATTTTCGTAATTTCTCCTGTATATTCAAACTATTGCCATGAGCTATCTTAGTTGACTAATTATAATACCCATTTAAGCTTAATGTACCTGTAATGATATGGTATATTAAGAAAGCGATGCTTTGATCGTTTTGGTATCTTCACCATGATGTTCGATGAAAAAGGAATCAGGGAGATCCCACGAAGACATACCAGATAAGCCAACAGTTGTAATATTTATTATTCAGTCTTGTGGCGACTGCTGCATTGAGTGCACGCCCTGCAAGGCTGAATGATTACATGCCCTGCCAGGCTTAACGAGTGCACGCCCAGCAAAGCTGATTGAGTGCACGCCCTGCAAGGCTGAATGAGTGCACGCCCTGCCAGCCTGAATGAGTGTACGCCCTGCAAAGCTTAACGAGTGCACGCCCTGCAAATCTGAATGAGTGCACGCCCTGCAAGGCTGAATCCGCGCTCGCGCAACCGCATTGTGCATTATTTTAAATGTCGATAATTTTTTACTTCTCTAATTTATATGACCGCCTACCTACCTTCAAATCCATTTGATATACTCACAGGTAATGACACATCTTTTATATAAATAGGTACACAATGGTAGGCGTTGGGTTAAATATTTTTGAAAAATTGTACCTAGATTACACGAAGTAACGGATCTATTCAACAGTAGGTACAAGAAGAATATAATAACATTTATTTTCAATCAATACTGATATATCCTAAGTCTACTTAAAAGTTTTGCATGTACGTGTATCTTTTACTTTTATATCGGTCTACGGTTAATTTTATACTTCCTGATGTCACTGTATATAATTTATTGTTCATTGTTTGTTTATACAGTCGATATTAAATAAATGAATATATGAAACCTCAATTCTGAAGTTTTTCGTATATGACTCCTAGCCTTTTCAACACACGATAGGAGAAACATGTTTTAAATCTTTATCTCTAGCTCCAGGTGCACAACATAAAACATCTTTGTAAATATAATATTAAGATGTTTAATGTTTAGATTGATGAAATTTCGCACACTCGACCTTCAAATAGGAGGAAGGTTATTGTCTACATAGGGTTTCAAAAAACCACCCCTTAAATTTTGATACTTTGACCAAAATATATCATAATAAAAATAAAATAAGACATACTGGGGTTAAAAAACATTACTTGGTTTATATCTGATTTCGAAAAACTCTGTGTGAAGCCCGGGAAATGCCAAGAATTAGTTGTAAAAAAAACATCTTTATAATTAAAATTATTATATTTATATAAGTATTGTTTTATGTAACTTGAAATATTCATTAGTTAAAATAGTTTTCCTCGTATAGAATTTAAGTAAGTACCTACCTATAAAATCACATCAAAAATCTTTTCGGTCATGTTATTTATCGCCTACCAAGCGAACGCCCATCTAATGGCAAGACAAACAAAAAAATGCCCCCACGAAATTCCGCCCGCGCCGCGTGCGTTCACATAAAGTACCTCATGCGCTAGGCGAAAATTTTTAATAAAATTAACCGTCTAATGAATTATGGCGTCGATAAGTTGGACTGTAATGAACTATTATGCGCGGGTTGTTTGCGCAGGGGGTTAGTCGTCGCTTAATCGGATCATAAAAATGCCCAGGATTTGGGGTTGGTGTATAAAAGAAAGAAAAGAAAGAGTGCATGTATCGAAAATGATGTAAGTCTAGTTTGTATTTGGGCTAGACTATTGCGTTTTTTTTTGTTTTGTGTTATTAAAACGTGGGCATTAATTTTGTTTCTTTGAGACTATTTATGATTTTCGATTAGCATGATATTATAATGTATCTTTCATTTTTATCATGTCAATCAAATTTCTTCTTTTGAAAGCAGTAATCTTGAATATTAAAAAAAATACTTTTAGCTTCACAATTCCTACAATAATTATAATATCCCATGATTTTTCACGGATCTGCGCTAGTCATTAATATTTTTGAAATACATATAGATTTTGTAATAGTGTGTTATAGGTAATGTTATTTTTCTCTGGCTAGCAATAAATACACTTGGATGATCAGAGATTTCCATAACACTTCGGTGGGTTTTGAGTTGACGGGTCTGTATACTATCGTGACGTATTTACAATGAATATCTAACTGGATTCACGTCCGTTCTATAGGAGGCTGTAAATTATTCTCGCGGAGAATCGCCCACTGAAGATGCTCGCCTGGAGATCGGCTAACATCGGCTATCTTCGTAACCATTCGGGTATTAAACCCGAATGTCCAACAGTTGCCTCTATCATATGGTACTTCTACTGACACCTACCGAGACACTTTAACACTATAAAACCTAACTACGAAATTGAAACTACATACATATATGTAAATACTATACCATCAGCGCCCTTGAGGTGATTTTTCACAAAAACGGCGCTCTACAAATTATCCAATTATTATTATTATTATTATTATTATACCTAGTAATATAATTAATACGAATAATTTTAAAAACATACAACTGATGTGAAAAGTGAAGACGTGGCTGTCTTTATATTGATGATATAGTGAAAATAATGGTAAGTTTCTCTTTTGGCTGTTTGCAAAGATAGATTTGTCAAACTATAGGTTATTTCACATTGTGTGCGCTGTTATGGGACGGGGGATAATCTATTAATTTTATTTCAATGGAACTGCATCATTTGATCGCAATTCACCTAATTTATGGTCCTTTAATGTGAGAAAGGGAAATAGTTTGCACTGCGGGTGCCTGTTGCCTAGCGACGCGTTAACGGAAACTTTTATTTTATTTGTTCCCATGGCAATACTGGCGAGTTCCGCGGTTTGAAATTCGAACTTTTTATTCCGCCGCAGTTTAAATATTTAATCCTGCGGCGCGGTGATTTTTAAATCCCAATTTTACTCTTGACACGTGTCGGGATTGAGAAAGACAGAAATGGCACCAAGTAAAGAAACCGTGATAGATACTCTTTTTTAAAATATTTATTTCAAACAGAGAAGTCTTCCCATTCAAGATTGTAATACATTATTGTTTACATCTGTCAAAAAATAATATAATAAACCAAATCAAAAGAATTAAATCTAGCTAGGTTTGCCAGGAAACATAAGAATTGTGTTTTTTAAAAAAATCCGACTTATTAAACATAATATGGTATCTGGAGAACTCCTACTACTATCATTATAAGCGGAAAATGTTCCTTGTGTAATGATGGAAAACTAGCGAAATTGAACCCACGATGTCTGGGTGGGAACCTGACGCGTTTATACACTCAGCCACTAACCGATTGTAATTATGGCATTCTCATTTTGGAGAATGCTGTTGTGGTGAAGGCAGTGTAGTGGTGTAGTTGTGATAGGAAATGTGAAGGATGAAAATTGGAAAGCATTCAGCTTTTCTCATATGTTTTACTTCAGAAAAGTTTGGAATAGAATCGTCACAGGCATTTGTCCGTATAATAAAACAATTGATTTAATTCTAAATAACTAATTAAATTCTTGCATCAATGTGCATTAACTAAGTCCGTTTTAATAAAGTTAGTACATTACGTTTATATTATTGCTCGTTGTAAGTCTGCATACTAGAAATATAAATACACAAAAGGTGCATGGAAAATAAACTAAATTTTGCCTTAACAGGATTTAATAATAATATTTGAACGAAAAATTAAATAATATTTAAATCTATTGTTACATTTATCATAGCTTTGCACGTTTGATTGACATAACCAAATAAGCTCATATTAAATATATTTGAATTTACAACTAGCAAAGATTAAATTTGGAAGGAATGGCGCATAAGGGTTGGTTGTAAAGCACGGATCAGACTGAATAGGGTTAAAAATAAGGGCTGCCGCTGGGACAAAGGGCGGAATTTAAGGGTGGGTCTGCTTTATTGGATTCATTACGAGCGATCACAGGCGAACGATGATCAAATTTACATTTCTCATTGATTAATTTCACCCTTTACGAATGATAATAGTGACTAGAGACTAGCGACCAACAACAAGCGATTGATAGATATTTGGATCGGGACCATTTTGTTTGCATGCGACGTTTGTTTGTGAACTGTGAACTGGAATTAATTTGCGGCAAATATTAGGTCTTTTGAACTTGATTGTTTATCATTAGATCGTCCTTGGAGTAATACGCAAACGACCCACTGTGCGCTTTGGCGTAAGTGTAGAGTTTTGGCTCTGTGTCGGCGTTTTGATCTATAACGAACATTGTAAGTATTTATAAAACGTTAATGATTTATACTGATTGATTTTAGGGATAAAAAACCGTGTGGCGCTTCGACCTTTATGAGCTGAAAAAATAAATATATTTTAAATTATGTTAGGATTACGGTTTGGGTATTTATGACCATTGCCGACTGTAACACGTAACTCTTAATCTATTCAAATCATATCTTAGCAACAGAAAGCAATTCGTTAGCATCAATAATCAAAATAACAACCACCTACCAATAAACTACGGAGTTCCGCAAGGATCCATACTAGGACCACTTCTGTTCCAAATTTATATTAATGATATCTCCCAATTAGATTTAAACGGTGATATTTTTTTATATGCAGATGATACTGCAATTTTCTACTTGGGTAAAGATTTAAACATCTTACTAAAAAATGCACAGAGTGACTTAGACAAAATTAACAGTTGGCTCCAATCAAATATATTAACAATGAATGTTAAAAAAACAGGATACATGATTTTAAGCTCAACTCATGTACCCTTAAAAATTGAAAATAACAACCTGCAAATCCTGATATAGGAGAAATATCTTGGACTGTGCATTGATAAACACCTAACTTTTAAACAGCATATTCAAGATATTAAAGATAAAATCACCCCCTTAATTAGCGTATTCAGCCGGATATCATATCTGTTACCAAATAAAATTAAAAAAAGGTCTATATTATACCCTCGTACACTCACATTTAAACTACTTGGTTGAAATCTGGGGAAATACATGTGAAACATATATAAACGAACTACAGGTAACACAAAACAAAGTAATCAAAAAGCTATTTAACTTCAAACCTAGAACATCAACAAAAAAATTATATATAGAAACAAAACTATTAAAATTAAGAAAATTATATGAATATAATACATGTCTCCTTATTTACAAAATAAATAGTAAACTCATACATACAAATACAGAACTCATTAAAACGTCCCAAGTACACACACACTTTACACGGCAACACGATAAAATACATTTAAACACGATACATACTCATTATGGCAAGAAATCCATTGGTTACGAGGGAAGCAACATATATAATTGCATCCCAGACGAAATTAAAAATGAAAAAAGTATAGGTATATTTAAAAAAAAATTGTTCAGTTTTATGCTCAATCAACAAAACAATGAAAGTGAATAATATCGGTGTGTAATATATTTATGTGTAATATATATGTTATTTCTAGTTAAATAAGTGAAAATGTACTTTTCTTTTATCTAGAATAAAAATATTAAAAAAAAAAAAAACAAGTCACTTACCAAGAGGTATTTTTGTACAAACCATCCGAGTATTATTATGTTCGCCGTGGATGTTTATTTATTTACTTCAGTTCTTATCGCTCATAGCATAGCTGCGAAATTATAATGTTGCTAAAAGGTTCGTATATACCTAAGACGGTAATTAATACATAAGCGAAAAATTCGAATTATCAATAAGATCATTAGAGTTACTAAGAAAATAGTAAGAAAATAGTTAGTAAGTTAAAATGACCTAACCTAACACAGTGAGAAAAAAACAAATACCTTTAATATAAATTTATACAGATTTTTTTTTTTTACTTTATTTGTTCTAATTTCTTTACGCATATAATATACATAATAAAAAATAGTATATAATAACATAGTATAAACAAGAAATGAAAAACTACTAAGGCAGTGCCTGAGTGTGGGTAATATAAAAACGATTACTCTATTTCCAAGTACCTAAAGTATAAAATACATAATTAGAATAAGTTTAAAAGTTTTTGTTTGTTTTTAGTTATTATAAGAAGTAAAGAGAAAACAAAAATGTACTACAGTTTAGAAAGTTACAGCAACTGAGTTGTAGATGGATAGATATATTTATAGAAAAAGCGTTTCAATATTTGCGTCATTCAGTCATAATTTTACCTCTTTTACATAAATATTTTATGATTTGAGTTTGTAGTGGTGTACGAGGACCAATGAAATTGATATGTGTCTGCATTTATTTAGTATTGGTTTGGGGGGTGTAAAATATATTATTTGTTGTTTTGCTCATTATGTTTTAATTTATTTTGAAAAATTTATTTTTTAAATAAATATTTCATAGTTTGTAATATAAATGATTTACGAATATTAAATAATTTAGATTCTTTGTAAAATAAGTCGGTCGAAAATGTTATATATAAATTTAATTATGTTTTTTTTTATATTAACTCCACACAGGAGGCCCTGAAGAAAATAATTTCCCTCAGGGCCTATGTCATCTTTGGGGATGCTGTGTGGAGGGTCTTTTTGTGGAGAGGAAGGAGTGAACATGGGTCTTGAAGAGTCCCATGTTGTAGGTATGTTGAAGAGTCCCATGTTGAAACACAGAGGCCGGCAGTTCGTTCCACAGCCGAGCTGTTGAACTTAAGAACGAATCGTAGAAGCGACCCGTTCTCATGTGACAAATGTCAACTGTGTACAAATGTTGGGCGCGCGTTTGGCGTGTATCCTGACTACGCACCGGTGCCGAAGGGATCAATGACGCTAGTTCCTCAGAGCATCTTCCATTGTAATACCGATAGAACAAGCACAGCATACCTACCTGACGCCTGTGCTCTAAAGATTGCAGTCCGTTTGTTAAGATTGGGGAATCTATCAAACGGACCTCCCGTTTCTACACAAAGTCAAGGGTTTTTTTCAGGTATTTTTATCAGGGTCAGCAGTTGTGTATTATTAAAGTATCTCCGGGCCCTGTACAGTACGCCAAGCTTCTGAGAGGCCAACATAACTCTGGCTTCGATGGAGCCCCCGTACCTGAGCTGGTCACTTATAGTTATACCAAGCATATCAATGGAAGGCCTGTTCGGAAGATTGCTTCCGTTGAAGGAGACTAGATTATCATTTGGATCCCTTTTAGACGTAATCAGACAGGATTGGGTCTTTGAAACATTA
Organism: Hesperophylax magnus; assembly: GCA_026573805.1. Taxonomy (NCBI): domain Eukaryota; kingdom Metazoa; phylum Arthropoda; class Insecta; order Trichoptera; family Limnephilidae; genus Hesperophylax; species Hesperophylax magnus. Next base: position 1,544,261 of record JAIUSX010000055.1, read on the forward strand.
AATTCGACGAGATTATTTTTACCCCAGGAGGAAATACTCTCGAGATAACCGTCCATTCTCTGCATCAAAGCCCTCCGAGCCGTTGGAGTTTGTGTGCCCTTTGGGGGCTTGTCAAACAAAAAGCTATCATGAACTGTACTGTCATCCGCGTAACAATGAATCGGTGCATATGTCAAAAGGTCATTGATGTGCAACAAAAACAAAGTCGGAGACAGAACCGATCCCTGTGGGACGCCAGCATTTGTGGAATGCGAGGAAGAGGTGAAAATATCAGCAACCGCCTGAATCGACCTATCCCTTAAAAAGTCAGCAATCCACGTACACAGGGATGCGGGAAGTCCGTAAGAAGGCAATTTGTTGACAAGTCCTCGGTGCCAGACCCGGTCAAAGGCCTTGGATATGTCTAGTGCGACCGTTTGGGTGTCACCGTGACGTTCCAGGCACCGCCCCCAAACATGCGTCACATACGCGAGAAGATCACCGCACGAGCGGTTCCGCCGGAATCCGTATTGACAGTCGTTGATAATTTTGTTCTTCTCGAGGTATGTGAGCAGTTTGTCGTTGATCACACGTTCCATCACTTTGGACAGAACTGATGTGATCGCTATGGGGCGGTAGTTGGCCGGGTTGGAGCGGTCACCTTTCTTGGGAATAGGGTGAATGACCGCTTTTTTCCAACCAGAGGGCACAGTGCCACACTTCAGGGACATTTTGAAGAGCTTTGTCAAAACTGGAACTATTTCCGCAGCACACCTCTGCAATACCAGGGCAGGTATTCCATCAGGTCCACTAGCTTTGTTAACATCGAGCCCCCGTATGACGTGGAGTACATCCCGATGCCGGATCCTCAGCTTTTTCATATGGAAGCCGCAGTGAGGAACCGACGGCGGAACAGCACCTCCGTCGTCGAGGGTCGAGTTTTCCGCAAACATTTTCCCTAATAGGTTAGCCTTTTCGGTGGCGGTGTTTGCTAGTGAGCCGTCGGGTCTGGTAAGAGGTGGCAAACTGGGTTTGCAAAAATTTCGACCTATTGAGCCCGCAAGCGACCAGAATGCTCTGCTGCCATGCGGGCAGGCAGAATGTGTTTTTGAATTACTTATAAAAGCTTAGTAAATGTATTAGGTGCACCACCCCATCCTAATATGCCATAAGTGATTGAAGATTGCACCAGATAAAATTAAAAATTAGATTAAAACTCTGATTTGAAATATTCATGAGCACTAACTTAAACTACATTTTGGAATAAATATTAGTTGAAAAATACTAGAGTAAAGATAGTCAGGGTTGTAAAAAATCAAATGTACAAATAACATTAGAGCAATAATATTTGATGATATTATATGGTTAAAATCAAGGTATCGACAACATTACCTTTGTGATCCGTCGAAAGATGTAAAAGGAAACAGCGTTCGTGATGGTTATCAAATCAAATCAAATCAAATCAAATCAAAAATTATTTATTGTAAAATAAAAATTACAAAAGGTGTAGCTTATGGGTAGACCCCATTTCTTCCAGCTAACCACATTTAGTTTTAGTTAGGTTTGGAATAGGTAAGTTTCGGAACAATGTTGATAAACCCTCCGTTGATTAAAGGAAAAATTTATGAGTAAGCATCCCTAAAGTGTGTTTTTAATTCAATACGTCTCTGTCTACAGCATTAGACGTAATTCAATAATCATCATCCTTGTCTGCCTTGTAAGATAAGATCACAACCTGCATTACGGTTTATTCAGATTTTCTGGCAATGTCTTGCAGATTGCAGGCATTTATGTACAAATGATTCATTTATTCACGCCTTGAAGGCTTTTACAACGTTATTTAGTTAATATCGTTTAGTCAATTTTATTTGCTTAACTAAAGATTTTTCATAATTTCTTCATCCCAATTGGGGATGCCATAGTCTCACTTGCTCCAGACGGTTATTAGCATTTGGGACTCATGTGCGGCTTAGACATACAAAATCAATTTATTTAATTTTTCTCTACAACGCATCAGAATTCCAAGTGTGGAAGATATCTCATTAGAAAAAACCGTTCATTAAAGTAAGGTAGTAAAACAGAAATTCACATTGTTTGATTAGAACAGATATATTAAAATAATTCCTACTTTTAAAACTTAGGCTAATTGGAATGTCAATGACTAGGGATATGAAAGAAATAAATAATATTATAGATAGTTTCCCTCTCACAGACACATCATGTTATTATATGTACCTTACTGTGAAAAAGCTGTTTGTTCAACCGAGATTGTTTATGTGGTATTAAATGTCCGTAGGTATATAATTACCATCAAGCTGAAGGATTGGGAGTAACTTTTGTTTGACAGATTAATTAAAGTCTCGCGCGGCTGCTTTGGGCATGCGGCGAGTATTATTTCGTATTGCCGATGCATAGGCACTTTAAGACGAGACAATACCCTAAAATAAAGCTAGAATCTTAACGACGTAAGTGAAGTAGCCGTGTACAACAATATGCGATGCGCGACACTGGTATATTGGATAGTCCCGCGGTTGAATTTTCCATACCAAATCTATAAAATATGATGAGAATATTAACGACATAAATAAAGTCATGAACAAAAGTACATTCGGCACGCGGCCCGCCGTAATGCACGGAACTACGGTCAATTTGGCCATATGAAGACTAGAAGATCGATCTTTCCATGGGTTTTTTTAAAATTATTTTTGATGAACGTAAAACTAAAATCTCAATTTTTCTAGAGGGATTCCTCGGGAAGTTACTAATTTATCGTTTAGAAAAATAAAATCTGGTGCTAATGGTTTTTTTTACATGGTATATTTTAAGGGTAAGGTACTGTTTTTATAAATCTTAAATATAAATAACTTACATCCGTGGGGACCCCTTTAGAAACATTTGAGATTTTGGCAATACGTCCATCAGACATATTTAAAATATAAGGTTCGAGCAAACCCTCATTATTAGCGTCTTATTTCGCATTAAATAAAGTTGGAACATAGTGTGTTTCGTTGTTATCTAGTGAGGCAGCTGGCTAATTTTTATTATTTAAAAAAAACTGGACACACTTGGCTATCCATTTTCAGCTCGAAAAGTTATTTGCATATTGAATCATGAAAGATCATTCAAATATGAATAAGTTTTATATGTTTAATTAGAAAAACATTATGGAAATATATATAAATAGAAAAAAAAAGTTTTAATGTAGTTGGTATCTAGATGCAGTTGTGGTTCAATTTTTCACAATACATGAAATATATAGACACAGTTCCATGATAAATCAACACATCGACAATTCAACACACCTTTAAAAAGTGATATAAAGTCGTTAAACGATGAAAAAAAAATTTTAAACCTAACCTAACCTAACCTACTTAAACCAGTTAATAAAGTTTTTGTTTCATCACTTTCCATGACTTTTTAAAGATGTGATGATTTATCATTTTGATTATTTATCCGGTCACCATAGACAAAATAAACCTACGTACATCTTTACAATGATGTGAAAGAAGATGAACTAAAAACGACATGTTTTTTGTTATTCTACTGTTAATTATTTTCGTTTTGGTTTTCTTAAAATTTAATTTGTTTTTATTTTTACAGACGGAAAACCAATGAAAAGTGTCTTCTTCTTCTTTCGCTTGGCGGAGGGTCATAGTGAGAGATTAAGGACTGAAAGCCAGTCTTGGAGCGTAGGTGTCGCTCTGTTTACCTCTTCAATCGTTGACAACATGTTCGGTGGTCTGCGATCTGCGACTGTCTGATTCTGCTAAGCATTACAATGGGCAAAATAGCACATTATCCTATTGATGGATAAACCAGTAAAAAGATCCGACAATTCCCGTATTTGAACTAGCTACCGCCGGATTAAGTTGCTTGGTCAGCTTTACAGAAAAAAAAACAATGGACAGAGATTTATATTTTTGATTGATTGCTGTAGTTTAATATGTATTATGAGGGTAAGTAAGAAAAAATATTTCTAAACTATTTTTTTGGTCGTAATTAATTACTTCGTGATAAGTCAAAGTCAAAGGATTAATTATGGACTGTAAATCTCAATATATGTTGACAATGTCTAAGACTACAAAGTTATCATTTTCAAGCAGTTCAAGCATTCCGAAAGCGTCGAATTTTACAAATACAAATACGTAGAAGGAAACTCTGTATGTTCTTAATTTGTTCACATCAGGGTAGATTCCACTCTTGGTATAAATTTACCGCAGACAAATGATTTGAAATGTCGTCTGAAACACAAAGCGTCGTAATTGATTGACGTTCAAATAACTTCAAGCGATTACTAAAATGAACTCACTTTCAACATTATTACATTACGAACCGAAAATTGATGCCCTTGATACGTTTCGTCCTTTGTAAATCGACTGATGAATATTATTGAAAATACAAGTATTTCTTTCTGTTTTTATAGCAACCCAGAAATGATTTTTTTACTGTTAATAGAAACACTGTCCGTCTTACTTATTAGTTTCTTATATGCCAGTTCAACCTTGGCACCGTTCCGACCTTACTTGCCACGTTATATTTACACCCTCATTATAAGTAGGGGTGTCGATGAAGTCATTGATGAGTCAATTTGGGAGGCGGGTATGGGTACTGCTGTCCCGTTCATGGAGTGAGGTTTGTCCAGGTCTTGACGGCGGATGCATCTGCCCACCAACTCTGTGACGAGTGAGATAAGGTTACTTTTTTATGTCTTCGTCCGGAATCTCTCTAACCATCGCATTTCTCCTCAAAAATACTCTCCACATAGCATCCATAACGATGACATAGGCTCCAAGAAAAAATATTTTTTCTCACTGCCTTTTGTGTGGGGTTAATGCAAAGAAAAATGTCCAGTGATAATTGATTTAAAGCCGTGTGATATCTTAGACTTATAATAACGTCCCGAAGCTTGTAAAACAATAAAATTTTATTCCGTTAATTTCAATACAATAATAAATAATAAATTGAAAATTTTGAATACTCTAGCAAATTTATTATTTATGCAGCCGACATTATTAAAAAATGACCCCATATTGAAAGGTCATTGTGCGATCATACAAAAAAATAAAATAGGCGCTATCGAGTAAAACTGCTAAATACCGTGAAGTAATGATTTGCCAGCCTTTGTTTTCTCTCTCCTACTAAAGACTAAGATTTACGCTTTCCAGTCTTCAAATATGTCCAGAACTAATACAGAACATCCATAAATATGAAACATATGCTTCTTGTGTAAAGTAAATATAACAAAACATACACATTAATTTTAATAAGACATTTTGTCGAAGCAGCTAAGTCTTATCCTTAAGTAATCTCATCCATAAGGATGGGTGGTTACCTACCCAAGAGACAATAAGGTTCTAGTCCATTTATCAAGGTTTTCTCTTATCGCATAACTACCCTAATCGCTCCTGACACGGGACCATTAAACATTTAATTCCGCGCGAGGTAGCCGAACTAAACGATACCGTGTATCAATTACCGACCTATCGATAGTAAAGTTTTGCACCCCTGTCTGAGTCAACAATGTAGGCCGCCCCCGACTTCCCTCACAACTGATTTCCGTGGGTTCGGATATTGGCTAAGGCGGCGAAACCAACCCACCCCCGGGCAATTAGGGGTGGGAATCTTGACGGGTGCGTATCCACAGGTCACCGTATTCTGTCTAATGTCAGAATATTGCTATTTTAACCAATTATTTAATAGTATAGCATCTGAACAGCCTTGTCCGTATGCCTGAAGTACTGAAATGTTTAATCTTCAAATATCGAAAGAATTAAAAATTATCGAAACAATTGTTAAAAAAAATTTACTTATCGGGGGCCTTCAGAGTAGAAAAAGATTATGCCATGACTTTTTTGTTGATCATAATTTATTAATAAAATTATTTATCAAAATTGAATGAACTCGTCGCTTGATTGTTTTTTATTCTTCCGATAAAAGGTTTTAGAAAGCCTCACATGACTTACAGAAGCCTTAAAAACCGATTCAATAGCCATTAACACGTAAAAACACAAAAGCAGGAGAGTAATGTTGAATTTCCTCATTTTTAATCCAATTTAAAAAGAAAAAACAAAATTCGTTTATTTATTATTATTTACGTAGGCATTAATAAAATTTAGTTGTAAGAAAAATACTGGAGCTTTATCAATAATTCGCCATTTCTTTCACGGAAAACAATAGATATAAAGAACACATAACGTAATTTAGACGTTGAATAAATCAGGAGCGCAGCATTAATAATCGATATGGGAAACCTTTGAACTTTTCAGCTTTGTTCCTGTGGTGTGGCCTGCATGAGAATGAACCTCTTAGTATGGTTGTGATCGGCGTGGAAATGGAGCAATTATTGCTTGATCACCTAGGGATCGATTCTGTTTCCCTGGTAGCTGGTGGTTTGTATGCAAGGAGACTCCGGCGGTGGCCGTTAGTGTCCAAGGAATGTAATGCCAGTACGACTGAAAATTAATGTCCGGTGGAAGCAGTGTGTTTAAGGGTTAATTTCATGTGACAAATGAAACATTGTTATAACAGAGATGATATTTAACATACGTAATTACCATTTTAATTCTGTTTGTTTTGCCTTCAATAGTCGTTATGTGAATTTCTTTATCGTTTTGTTGTTCTTTTAAAGAACTCGATTATAAAATTTTCATCTCTGTTATGTGGATATAACAACATAAACATGACAAAAAACCATTGGTTTTTAAACATTTCGATCCTTTTATTTATACAGTGGGTGTGTACGAAGTATTTTAATTTTATATTATTAAAAATCTCTTCAAATTATTGGTTATCCAGTTAAAAATTGGATTACAGGCCTAACGAATAAATTAAAAGGTCTCCAGATAGTTTTAGTAATTTAAGAATATATTATTACGATGTCGGAACACGTGTTCATGACAATCTAAATATTTTCGCATTTCGTCATGATATATTATTAAGGTGATGCATTTTCAAGAACACGTTCCGACATTATTGTAATATATTCACAATTTACTAAACATTTATTAGGAGACCTGTTTATTCATTTGTTAAGGCCTGCAATCCCGTTTTTAATCAAATTTGGAACCATTTGAAGAGTTTCTTAATATATGCAGTCTCAATATCATATAAGAAAGGGTAACAAAAGAAAAAGGAGAATCACTTTAGCTTGGAGAAAAAAAAAGACTCAAAATTATCCCCAAGAATAATTTTTACCAAACCTAATAAAATAAAATAAAAATTGTTTTGCTTTCCACTTTGTCGACATAGAGTAATACTATGTCAATTAATTTTGTCGTTATCATTCAGTAGTGGGTTGGTTATAAATGAAAACAATTTTTTTTTCTGGTTATATTTACTTTTACGTAATATCTTCATTTTTGATATAATTAAGTCAAAAGAGCTCAAGCACAATTAACATCCAATAAAAAAGTGCAAAAAAATGCAGACAAATTTTTAAATAATGTATTATTTTAATATTTAACTTGAATATTGAAATGGTTGATTATTTTCTGAACAAAGCAAATTTAAAAAATCGTCGTTTTATTTGAAACAATATTTGATTAAAAAAATAAATTAAGCCTAATGTTTTAAAGTACGGGTTTGGATAGCAATAAAAAAAGATGGAATAAATCAATTTTACTATGCATAAATTATTCATTATTCACATAAGAATAAAGTAAACAAAATTAACTACAAAAAATATTAATCTATCACTGCAAACCAAACATTTGTAACTAACTTCAAAGGTTTTAATAACTTAAATAGAAGTCACAAAAATGAATAAATATTATCGGTGTTTTGTATAAATAAAGTAAACTATTTGAAAACTTTGATATCGCCCTGAAATCCAACGTAACACTTTTCCCATTTACCCGAATGGAAACATCAAGAATCACTCAAACATTTCAATCTTCCTTCAAAATAAACCTAACTGCTCTTATTTGACCTACATCCAAAGTTAAAACTGTTTTCTGATTTGAATATGAGTTTGCCACTCGGGATCCCAAGATATACACACATAGGTCTTGGTTCTATGCACCTTCCAATAATATCTGCTTAAAGTTAGATTACTCGAGGAACGCGTTCGGAATTTCTAAACCATAGAATCTCAGTCCCTAAAACAGCCCAAACAGTTAAACTTTGTCCTTACAGGGAAACCCATTCAGACGGGGGATGTTATACGGCTCCCAGCTCCCGATTCCAGAACTGATTTTTTCTTTTGACAACGTAATTGATCGTAAAGTTGGTGCGACGAAGTTTCCACATTTTTGGAAAGTACCTGTTTATTTTTACGCGGATTCAAGATATCTCTCTTTGTTTGGCGAACTTGTGCTTTCTGAGTACTTGCCAAAGCTTTTCTTTCCTCGACGGTATTTTGACTGGCTCGTTGGAAATTATTAGTTCTTACGTGATATTCTGATCTCCAATTCCTTAAAATAATGTAAATCAATCATAACGAATCATCTTTTTGTTTTAATTAAACTAGGATGAAGAAAACACAATCATTTATTTAAGATGCTTTGAATAATTTCCATTACATTACCTTCCTTACTGGAATTATTCGAGAAATTCATTAATTTTACAAGAACTATGATAATGACCATGTCCCTCTCCAACGAGTAGAAAAAATCAGAGACCTTGGAGTATTACTTGACTCTAAATTACTTTTTAAAGATCATATTGTAAACATTTTAGAAAAAGCCTACAAACAAATGGGCTTCATTCTAGGAATCACAAAACCATTCAATAAACCTTTTACACTTGAACTACTTTATATGGCATACGTAAGATCTCATCTCGAATTTGCATCTGTCATTTGGAATCCACAATACAAAACATATATTAACCGAATTGTTCAAAATATTCAAACAAAATTCCTGAAACACCTGTCGTATCGTTTTGAAAATCATCAATGTAATCCTATTACTCTTCACAAACGAAGAAAAATTTTTGACGTACTGTTTCTGTACAAAATTGTGAACTGTCTTATTGACTCCCCAGCCCTGTTAGAAAGGATTGCATTTCATTGTCCTGAACGCAATACCAGATCAAATACCTTATTTTATATACAACATTTCAAATCGAAATACGCACAAAACTCCTTGCTAGGGCGTATCTGCAAATCTTATAATGCCTTAAGCGATATTGACAGTTTCCACTGTACCCTTAAATCGTTTAAAATCAAATTAACCTTACTATGTACCTAAGTTAAAAATATTACTTATGTATTGTTTAGTATTCTCTTTTTAATCATTTTTCACACACACTATGTACTTTATTACTTTTAATTAATTTCTAGCTTTTATAAATGGAAATTAACTGGTTTAAATCATGTTCTATATTTTATGTTCAATTATTTTTTTTTGTAAAACTGTATGTTACCTAAATAAACTAAAAAAAAAAAAAAAAATAAAATAAAAAAATTCAAAGCCGGTTGTACGTGATTAAATATGGTAGTTAAAGTTAATATATTAAATTCAGAACCAACATTTTTTGGGGGTTTTGTGAAAACCTTTTGAAGTAAATCAACTTATGAACCCATAATAAGTAAACAAATTTTACTTGCAAGTATTTACTTAATTGTTTCTTGCAAATCTATTCAATCACTCAGTCAATCAGCCTGATGGCGTGTATCCGAATTGCAATCACGCTAGCGTGTTCCAATACTGCTTACCGCTAACTTATGTTTAATTATTGCAAGCCGAAAGGAAACCCAAACGGGAACTGATTCGTCTGGGTAAACAGCTTACCAGGGGATACGAAAGTTAGCATTTGAAATGTCCGCGCAGCTTTCAATCTAACTGATTGGAGTACTCGCGTCTGCAAAGTTAAATTAGTCTAACAACAAACATTAATCATAACTACTCGAATCGTATTGAAAAGTGCTGCTTTCGACCAAGAGTGGCTGTTAAAAGCGGCAAGTTGGCGATGATTTTTTTTGCCTTGTTTTCACGGCAATATTGCTTTTAATTTTATTACAGCGTTTACGAGTTTTCAAATGATTAGCTACGGCTGGTCTTAAAACTTTTTCACTACGATTATTAAAAATTGTTGGGAAATAACCCAGACCGAAAGCATAGGTACACAATTTCGATTGTTGTTTTGAAGTAGTTGACGTAATTTTCCAACTTCATTCAAGCTTTCGCTTCATGCCGGGCCAAAATCTGTTTAAAAATAATTTTCTTTCGAACAATTGTAAAACAAAACAATTACGCCATTGTGAATCTAATGCTCTCCATTATTCTCGAAATTAAAGCACTGCGATTGTTGAATTAAAAACTTCCTGATAAAATTAACGATTTTTGTATAATGTGGCGTTTTGTTTCATGATTTTTTGTTGCTGTAGATATAGGTACAATATGTTATGTCTTAACCTTAGTCGGGTATGCCATAGTCTCACTGGCTCCAGATGGTTGGCTCAAATACAAAATAAATTAAAATAAGGAAACCATGAAAAATCTCCTTTTATGGATTTTTACAACAACAAAAACACGCATAACGTGTTTTATTATGATCAACATTATTGGAAAAACTAAACAAACTGCACGGAAGAAATTTAGTTATCTAATTGAGGTATGAAATAATCGACATGGGTTATTACGCCAAAGGCGTCCAGAGTCCAGATCACACTTATTCCTTATTATCTGTACTGAGAATAAGAACTTTTTATGAAATGATAGGTAAACTTGAATAATATTATTAAAATATCGATTTAATGTCGATCTGTGTGTTGCAATACCTATCGGTTTATATTTGTTTGTATTTGTGTCTATTGCTAATCGGAATCTGGTCTAGTATTAGTGCGTTTCATATGATAGTTCGGAAAGGGCGGGTTTTTTAGCGTAAACGAAGAAGCGCAGTAGTATTTGTTAACAAAAACGGCCACATTAGGTCCCATAGTAAAATGTTCGGCAGCATATCTCCTCATATTCTAATATCATTGGGTGTAATTTAGGGAACGCGTGATTGTTTCGGTGATGTGGTAATTTGTTTACAAATTTGAAAGCTTATTTTATTTTTCTACTACTAGTCACTCATAGTGTGGGGGTAACAATGCTCTTTAAGATATATAAGCTGTAACAATATAGCAAAATAAAATTGATATTTTCACCGATTAGGTATTGTGTTTGAAAATGCAACTGGTTCAAGTCATCTGCTAGCCAAGTCCTCCATCAGAGCACACGCATATTAACGCTTATAATTATGGTAGTTGGAGTTTTTCATATCGTATAAAATTATTCGTCACCAAGGGAACTTTGTCTTCTAGTAAAATAAAACTTCATTTAATTTATTTAGACCGACCGGTTATAATATACACAAACATCATCGGGAAACTAATTAAACTCTAAAAAATACATTGTGTGTTCTTATATACGCATATAGAGTTTGACTGCATCCGTGGTCGAGGGGTAAGGCTCTCATATAGCAAAAGGTCTTCGGATTCAAATCCCGGTGGGCGCAAGTAAATTTTATTTCATTTTTTAATTTAATGTGGTTTATTTCACAATTTACTAATTTATTTATTTATTTATTAACGGACATCGTCCAAATTACAAAATAATAACACGAATAAAGTAAAATGAAAAATATAGGAGTAGACAAAAGTACATGAAAGCAAAGACATATATGGTAGATATAATATAAAAAAATAAAGTGACATGTCGAATCAAGTCAAAAATACGTCGTCTGTCAGGACCACAGGACACTTGTAATATTCCGTCACTTTTTTAGCGACTGGCAAAAATCATTTAGACTTATCCCAAAAAAGTTAAGGCTTTGACTTGAGTTGACCAGTCTACACATTCTGGACAATGGTGAATAATATCCATAATTTGTCGAATGATGGTTGAGGAAGAGCAGTTCATTATTTCTGAGTCTTTGCGAGGGGATATTGAAGGGAATGAGTTGCAGTAGATTAGGTGAATCAATAATACCATTTATAATTTTGAAGAAGCAAATGAGGTCATTTCTTTCCCGACGGACTTCCAAAGTAGAGAGGTTTAGAGTTAGTTCAATTTCATCATATGAGTATTTGCCTTTTTCTAAACCTAGCCTCCTAGCAATCCCTCTTAAGAACCGATGTTGAACAGATTCAATGCGTCGAATGTGGACAGCATAAAAAGGAGACCAAATAACACAAGCATATTCAAGATGGGGGCGAACCAAGGAGCAGTAAAGAGTTCTAAGGGTATTTACGTTTTTGAAGTCCGAAGTGATTCTAGTGATGAAACCAAGTAGTTTGAGCGATTTATTAACGATTGCAGTTATGTGATCCCGAAAAGAAAGCTTGCTATCAAGAGAGACACCAAGGTCTTTAATAGATGTAACAGTTGCTAAGCAAATATTATTAAGTTTGTATTCGAAGACAATCGGTTTTTTTGATCTATAGAAGGACATAATTTTGCATTTATCGACATTTAGTTTCAAGCAATTAATTTTACACCAATCATTGAAAGAGTCGATATTCGATTGGAAAGAAGGCAGTCATCGTGATTTTTTATTATCTTTAGAATCTTATTGTCGTCAGCAAAAAGCCAAAAGCGTGTATGAGAAAAAATACTAAAAATGTCGTTTATAAACAAGTTAAAAAGAAGCGGTGCTAGATGTGCTCCTTGAGGTACGCCGGACGTTACTTCAATAATAGTAGACACAAAGTTGTTTAATTTAACTCTTTGTTTTCTATTGCTTAAATAAGAATTAAAGAATGATAGCAAGGGGTTTCTAATACCTATAGCATATAGTTTGGCCATAAGGATTGAGTGGTTTACTTTGTCGAAAGATTTAGAGAAGTCGGTATATAGAACATCTATTTGTGAGTTATCTTCTAGACCATTGACGATGGAATTGGTAAAGGATAGTAAGTTAGTAGTAGTAGATTTAGCAGATCTAAATCCATGCTGTTCCTCGATCAGTACATTTTTAAAGATAGGTGTGATTTTCTTCGTGATTATTGATTCAAATATTTTAGGAATATGGGATAATATCGATATGGGTCTATAGTTTTCTACGTTCGACTTATTACCTGATTTGAAAATAGGTCTGATATAAGAAACTTTCCAGGAGTCTGGAAAAGTGGCAGATGATATTGACAAGTTATATAACAAACAAATTGGCTTAGATATAGTAAATTTACATTCCTTCAGTAATATTTCTGGAATATCATCAGGACCAGTGCTTGTTTTGCTGGGGAGATTTTTTAAGGAGTTAAAGACATCTATAAGTGTGATTTGGCAATTATTTAAATCAATAGTATTAGTATAGTTGAGTGGAGGGATAGTGCACGAGGTATCAGAATAGACGGAGGAGAAGTGTTCAGCGAAAAGGTTAGCAATGTCGAGACCGTTGGTAGCATGATTTTCATGAAAGAACATACTTGGAGGGAGATCATTATCATTAGTACTTTTTTGTTTAACAAATTTCCAGAATTGTTTAGGGTTAAGATTTAATTGTGTCTCAGTGAGTTCGATGTAGGATTTATAGCAATTTAAAAAATATATAGCATATTTGCGGCAAGTTACAGAGTTATACAAACTTTCAGTATCGCCATAGTGTAAGACGACTATTCAGAATTGAAACGTTGCTTGAAATGACTTTGGCTGTGTTCGGTGACCAAATCCGAATAGTGAGATACTTCCCCACCGTTCTTTTCCCCATCTTCTTCCCCTCCCCCCTCAATTCAATCTCATGACATACCCCAATTGTGGATGCCATAGTCTCACTGGCTCCAGACAGTTGGGAGCAGTTTCTCAAAAAAATATAAAAAAGGATAGAGGAACAGTGAGACAGAACGAAATTAAAATATGACATAATCACAGAGAGAAAGAGTCAGATAATGTGTTGCCATATTAATTTATCGAATGAGACAAAGCATCAACTGAATAGGTCATTAACCGATAGTGGAAAATGTACCTAATATTGATATATTGAACACAGTTTATTGGTTGTGAATATGACTTTTGAATTTTCCTTTGTTTTCTTGTTGTGAAAAAAAAAATTGCACAATATTGTAATAATTATTTTTTCTGACCTAACAATTATTTTGCCCTGTCCTATCTGAGGTTGACTCTCATCAAAGGAAACTTCAACTTAAATACTGTATCGTGGAACTTTTTTCTATTTTACGTATAACTGTGTATAAATAATCCTTTCATTCGTGAAACATAATTCGACATTTTATTGCGCCCTGTACAGGTGAATTAAATAAGCTAATCTTCGAAGAAAGATATATCTAATTCCAGTCCATCCGTCGACTGCACGAAAAATCAAATGGAGTTATCCGTCGAATAAAACACATTTCAAATTGCATAATTCATCGAAATTTTATTTATGTTCGGGCTTCCGATACAGGATTGATCGATGGAATTGCAAATGGTCGAATTCAATCTTACCATTTATTAAATCGTTTTCGTTGAAAGTTTTACGGGCTGCGTGGTTTTATGAAATTCTATTTATTTTTATTACGTTTCACAAGTTTGCGGTTTCGATGGATTTTTTTATATTCTTCTGAAAAAAAAAATACTTTAACGTTTGAATGTGAAATTTTTCACTACCTGTAAATTTGAAAAATTCTTCAGCTTAAAATCATATTAGTTTTAATTATCAAAGTGCACAATTCACTTATCCATCTGAAAAAGTTAGGCAATATTGTATCTACTCTTTTTTTTCTTATAAATAAAATCCAATGTCCGTATGTGTGCACCCCATAGACTCAAAAACAACTGGACCAATTTTACTGAAAATTTCAAAGTTTTGTCTTATTAGTCTTATTTTTTATTAGTGTTAGGAATGTTTAAATAGTAAAAGACGTCGGGGACCTCCGAAGAAGACTTAACGCATTATGACTGCAATTGAATGAGGTACGTAGTCAAATTAAAGTCTATATCATGCGCCGCCCGAGGAAGACCTGAATCAAATAATTATTTGTGGTAAAATGAGGCGTACGTGAATAACAATAATTATTTGTGATACAATGAGGCGTACGTGAAGAACAAAAAAAATGTTAGGGATCGTATGATGCTAATTTGAATGGTAAAATAAGTTAAGGACCTTGACCAAATACTGCATGATAAAATGATCCGTACGTGATAAACTAAGAAAGAAGTGTAAGTAGAACGCATGACGTGGAAGAGAATGGAAGAACAAGACGGGGACATCCGAGGAAGATATAATATGACGTGGAAGTGAATATTAGAAGAAGTCTAGGACGCTCGAAAAATTGAAAGTGGTGCACGGTCAAGTAATGATTAATGAATACATTAAAAAGTAAACATTATTTCCCGCATAAAAATGCACCCAAATTCTCGGGAACACTCTAAAAGTTATAACCACTAAACTTCAAACCAATCGTAACCCTGAGCAACGCCGAGTACATGTCAGTTAGTAATTATTATATTCTGTTCGATAGATTTTTACAATACAATTGTATATGAATTCGTTTGAATTTGTTTCAGTTTTAGAAAGGTGAGCAAATTTAATTAGACCTAAATAATTATTCTAGATAAATGGATTTATCAAAAGCAGACTTCCTCCATATAATAAGTAGATAATACGCGTAAAGATAAATACTTAACTTACAACCAACAAACAAAAAAATTCGGTCAATGCACTCCGAAGTAGTTGGATCTAAAGAAAATAAAAGAGTATCTAGTCCCGATATATTTTGCAGATGCCACGACTGCCGGCGAGTAATCGGAAACTGTGAAATGTTTTTGGAAAACTCTCGGCATAAATCATTTCTCCTCCTGAACGAAACTTCCGCTGAAGAAGCCAGCATCCAACTTTAACATTGAAGGCATTCGCATATAATGTCGATTGTTTTACTTAAGCGGAGATCAAGCATTTACTGGAAGACTCTTCGAGACATGAAGCTATGACCTAGAATACGATAGATGGGTCGTTCCATGTAAGAGCGAACGTTGTAGTGGTTTCTCTCAATGGATATTTTGGGGTCCTTGTATGGAATACCTCTAAGGAAGACTGCCTCATTATCTGTGTTTTTATCTAAACCTGCTGATATCCCTTTTAATATTAAAACAACTGGAATTGCCTTTCAGTCAATTTACATTCAATCTCTTCTAACTCCGATCCAATTTTATAAAATTATTTTGAGATTTGTCCATTTTAATATGTGAGGCGGGTATGGATACTGCCGCTCCTTAAACCATTTATTAAATAATCAACACTTCTATAATAGCTCACCCCACTTCTATAATAGCTTACGTTTGACGATTTAGGAAGTGTGCCCGGGTTCATGGGGCGAGGATTGTCTAGGTCTTGTTGGAGGGTGCATCTGCTCATCTAGTGTGTGGTGGGCCGGATTTGGAGAGACTCCCAGATTCCTTCCCACCCGTCATCCATTTTTCCTTTCTAAAACTTCCTCTCCTTCCTTTCTTTAAAAAACCCTCCACACGGCATCCCCAAAGATGACACAGGCCTTGAGGGAAATCGTTTAGTTCAGGGCCTCCTGTGTGGAGCTAGTATAAAATTAAAGTGTTAAGTGGCCTTCCACTAATCTTATTAAAAGTTGTCCAATAAAAATGTTGAAGGGTGAAAACCTGTTATATTATTATTTTTGTATTAAAAGTAAACTTAGGTGACCGAATAACTCATCAAAATGACAATTCAACACACCTATAAAAAGTGCTATAAAGTTATGAAAAGTGATCAAACAAAAACTAGGTTAAATAGTTACATATGTAACCTATTTAACCTAGTTTTTGCTTCATCACTTTTCATAACTTTATAGCACTTTTTATAGGTGTACAAGGTGTTTACAAGACAATTTTTTTTATGCAAATTACAAAAGATAACAAATAATTATTAACCTGAAACAAAAATATAAAACCATTAAATTAAGATAAAATATATCACGACGCCACCTAGTGAGAAATTAAGTATTTAACAATACTTTTCCTACAAACATAAAGTTAGTTGGTTTCAGGTGAAAAAAATCAAAATGCAATAATTTTTTAATGAAATACTAGTTTTTATTTAGCTGTTAAAAATAAGCCGACGTAGCACAGTAGTTCCGTTCACCTGACCGGTAATCAGAAGGTGCGGGCTTAATTCGAGCTGGTGGCATTTTTTTTTCTCGGTTTATTTTTCAATTTATATTTGTAGATAAATTAATTTCTAAGCCGTAAAATTCAGCGTCGTCGTTCACTAAATCTTCTAATTGCCACAGTCACATTACCTAATGACGTCACTGAACACTCGGAACCCTTGAATAGGGCTCGCTGCGATGTCAGAATTACGTCACATATCTGACTAGACCAGACTAAATGTTACTTAAGTATCGCGAAGGCAAAGTCTCGTGATTTCTTCATCATTGCTCAAAAGGCTTTTATTGCCTTTTTCATAGCAGGAATAGCGAATAGGAAGAACTATTTGGCTAAAGCTTTGCAGTTTGTATTTTGTACTTAGCTTTCGTATTCCCGAATCTTCAAAAAAGACTAAAGAGGATATTTTTGTAGTTGGATCTTTTTAAAAACTTACTTACCTGTTTATTTTATTATGTGAATACCGCAGAAAAGTCCCAATTGCTCCCAACCGTTTGGAACCAGTGAAATTATGGCATCCGCATTGTGGTATGTTGTGAGGTTGAAGGTGGTGGGGAGGGGAAGGAGATTGGGAAGAAGAAGGTAGGGAAGTACCTGGCTATTCAGATCTGGTCACCAAACACGACTAAAGCCATTTCGAGCAATGTTTCAATTCTGAAAGGTGGTATAACAGCAGGGCGATACTGAAAGTATCTTCCTCTCTGGAACATGCCTGAAATATACCTTATTCCTATATCTTCATCATATTGTAATTTAAGCTAAATGTGGTTCCCGTATCGTTTAGAATGATTTTGCTTTTGTATTTCATTCCGATTTCTAGTCAATCAAGAGATAAACTATTGTGAGGGGCGTGCAGTCCGTTAAAGCTCTTACGCTGTGCAAGCTTCAAGAACAGTGAAAATTAATCCGGTTAATTTATGAGAAAATTTGCATTTAGTTTATGGAAAAGAATAAATGTGGCGTTGGAGTTTATTTTTTTTAGAAAAGGTGGGTTGTTGCCATAACCTTAAAAAATGTCAGTCTTTGAAAGTTTTGTCATAAGGCTTGAACTAGAAGACCATTAGTTACGTGTTAAAATATAGCAAAAAGGTTTAAGCCTAGTAAATTCAGGCTCCAGGAACGAGTTATCCACTAACTGGGGATAAATTACTTCACTAGAAACTTGTTGGTAAACACTTAAAATATTTGTTTTAAATTGAAACTTTAACATTAAATTGACAAACTCTCACTTTCAAAGGCTAGCTGCCATGTCGAGGGAATTTGTTTAATGAAAACTTTCTTAAAAGTGTTCATCAAAGTAAGCAAAGTTTATAAAAGTGTTCATGCAAGGACCTATTTAAATTTGCGGTGAAATAAAGCCGTAGTCTTTCATCGCCGTCAAACGGAAAATCTCTTCGCGCTTCCTTTGACCGTCTTTGCTGCCACTGGAGTGGCAACCTAATTCTCTGAACTGCTTCTGCTGACGGGCTCCTAGTAAGCAGTAATACCTACTAATAAAAAAAAATATCACATAGCTGGGATCCCAGCTGATCTATCCTATAATCTATTTCATAAAACGAACGGTTTTAAGAAGAAAAGGACATTGTCACTCGTTCACGCTCGTTATATTTCTGTGTTTTATGTATACACATTAGCAATTAACCATAGACAATATATGTTATTTTGTACTCTACGGCGTGAGGCATGAGCTTGAAATACGGTGTAGGTTATATTATTTAAAATGTTCAAATAGACTTGTACTCTTTAGTGAATTCTAAAGTAGTTAATATTTATGTACTAGTATTCACATGGGTATTTGGATAGTGAAATACGCAAATTGAACAGAATTTCACCAATATTCGGGTCACACTAACTGGAAGGAGCAGTAAATATTATTATATACTTCATTGCGTCTCTAACAATATTTAAATCGACAGTTTATATATGTGTAGTATACAGCAAAAATAAAATAATTATTGATTTCTTTTTGACTTTACGTCTAATAAGACAACATAAAAGAAGAAAAAAAATTACGATATGTGGAAACAACATTTATTTTATGTAACAAGACAACAAATTATAAAAATACTACATTTATTAAGTTCATTGCAGAATTATATAAAAAAACAACAACTAAATCACTAATGACAATAATAAATCAGAAAAACACATGTAAACAATAGTCGCAGTTTTTATTTATCAATGACCATAATAGGAAGAAGACAGGATACCTGATTACAAATTGGCAATCCGCAGAAGTATTTGCACATGATCTGGTCACTGTCAACAATGTTTATTCATACTTACTTAACTTACTTAACTTACTAACTTACTTTATTTTATAACTAACTTTCTTACTTATTAACCAACTGAATATTAATAATAATACTGCTGCCATTTTTTTTATAACAAGTTAATACGATGTAACATTTGTTCCCCATCAATAGAGGCTAACGTGTCTCTCTGATTCTAAGATCTAAAAAGTTGAAGTGATGCCAACAACCATATTTTGTGTAATAAAATATATTATCATAAAATATTTGTAGCGTCGATATTAATCCATTGAATAATTAATAATAAACCGCTCGACCTACTTAGGTACGTACTTGCTAATTGCTACTTAGGTACGTATTTGCAGCCGAAATCAAAACAAAGCAACCTACCTGTTTCCAGACCTACTTGCCTACTCGCGACAATACTAACGCGCACTCAGTCCGGGATACTACGAGAACTCGCCAGAAGGTTCGAGTCTACGGCCTATGCATAATCGCCGCAATGTCGAAGGTTCCCGAAACACACAGTCTGTGCGAGTGCCTAGAATTTAGTTGCCATCCATCTACCTACTGCTACCGTCGGCCGTCTAGTATAAATAAGCCCGACGCAGCGAGCCAGTCAGTCAGTCATAATTTTGCCGCCAGTCTACAAGGTTCAACGAGTGATCACCCGCGCTCTTCTTACTAGCGCAAGGGACACGTACCCGGCTTCGCCCGTACAATCATGGACTCTATCGGGACATCATCATAGCGCCTCGGCCACGTCCGCGGCCAGCGCTACTCGGATTACAAGCGCCCTGGTTCCAGCGTCTCTGACCAGCGCTTCTTCCACGCTACCATGACCACCACGAGGCCACGCAGCATCCTCACTGGTCTACATCGTTCCCGTTCAACCGCCTACAAGGTCCGTCGCACCTTCGGCCGTCTCGTCAGCACTGGAGTGCCTGAAGACCTACGTTCTTCGCCAGTGCCTGACCTCCATCGAGTCCCGGTCACCAGCGCCCGGCGTCGACTCACTGACCCGCGCTTGACCTGCCAACACATCACAGCAGCAACCGGAGTATTGAACTTTTGTCCTACATCATCTCCTCGTCACGGCTACTGACTCACCAATAAACACATGTGACCTTCACAACCTTCTTTCATTTCGTGCCTCACCATTGATCCCCAAATATTATATTATCATTTTTTGTAATAAACTAATAATGAAATAATCACAAACAAAGTAGAGATATGCGACCATTTTAACAATTTCTTTTGTAACATTGGCACCTCCTTAGCTGATAATATACATAACAAAATCACACAAAATCCAGCCAATTAAATAACATTAGTGCATGATAGTATGGAATCATTATATCTTCAACCTACCACGGAATTGGAAATAAGTAAGATAATAAAATCCTTAAAACTAAATGCAAATGCTGGTTATGATACACTCAAATGTAAGACAGTTCTAAGTGTCTCCACAGAATTGGTTCCTATTTTATCAAAGTTAATTAATCAGTGTCTTAAAGAGGGAAATTTTCCAGATAGTTGTAAAATTGCTAAGGTAATACCAATTCACAAAGGTGGGTCCAAAACGAATACCTCAAATTACAGACCCATTTCTATCTTACCAATCTTATCTAAAATCTTTGAACACAAAATAAATAATAAACTCATACAAACAAATACAGAACTCATTAAAACGTCCCAAGTACACACACACTTTACACGGCAACACGATAAAATACATTTAAACACAATACATATTCATTATGGCAAGCAATCCATTGGTTACGAGGGGAGCAACATATATAATTGCCTCCCAGACGAAATTAAAAATGAAGAAAATTTAGGTATATTTAAAATTTCAGTTTTATGCTCAATCAACAAAACAATTAAAGTGAATAATATCGTTGTGTAATATTATTATGTAATGTTATATAATATTTATGTGTAATGTATTCGTTATTTCTAGTTAAATAAGTGAAAATGTAATTTTCTTTTATCTTGAATAAAAAAAATAAAAATGTCTTCTTAATTTATTGATCGCCGATACCAAAATTTAAGCCTTGCGCCAGCTGATTCTATTTTCGTAATAACTTACTTGTTTTCGGCAAAATGATGTTTTTGTAAATTGTCCGTCTTACCAGATAATGTGTTTATATATTTATATAATTTACCATAAGTAGTTTCCCCTAAATAGCTAGATATATTGGCACACAAACTCAACATAATGTTTGTTTTATCGTCCGTTAGCAATAAACCTTCATATTCGGTTTCCGGGCTCATCGCCTTATTGGCCCGATAAGGAGAAAAGCTTTGTGCTAAAGGTTAGTTTTCTCCATCCAAGCACGCGAGCATCTTTTCATATCTAAAGCTGCCTCACCTCCCATCATGTTCTTAGAAACGCCCGGTTAAACCGCGCTTACTTATTCGAGGAGAATATTTCAATTATTAATATACCTTCATTTTCAGGTAAGGACTAGAGACACTAGAAAATGATAACGCTTGGCTATCATTTACTTCTGCAGTTCTATATTCTACTAAGACCTGGATTACATCTAGTTAAGTTTACTAAGGGTAACGTCATATTTTGTAAAAATCTCAAGTCTTAACCCGTCAGGCTAATTTGTTGGCATTTAGGTACAACACATATGTTCTCATAGAAATCGTTGTATCTCTTTTTTTGTCATGGCGAGAAATATGATCTAAAGAGTGTTAGAAATTAATAACAAAAACATAAAATGTTAACCCTTGTGAAACCGTTCTGACGATGGTGTCCAAAACTTATACAATTTGGATACCCATACTACCTCATTGGCGTGTTTATAGAATTCTCTATTTTTATTCATTTAAAAAGTTTTGTATTTATTGAATTTATTAAGATAAAATAATAAATGAATCTCAAATGAAGATGAAACTATTTGAAATAGATTTTTTTGGTCTTACTGGCTACCTCCAGCATCACGGGCCCTCTGCTTTCGTTCCTCCATTTCTCATGTGCCATGAGAGGATCTCTCATAAATTTGTATTAATGTTTTCCACGGGAAACGAGAACTCGCAGGACGTTACGGCCGATTTATTCCTATCAATAAAAATATATTAATATTTTACTTCTTATTTTACGAGTAGCTTCTTATGCTCGATCAATACCCCAACGCCACGTTTGTTGGGAAAAATATTGAAGAATCATCAGAAAAAAAAAACAATTCCACTTCAGACGTAAAAAACGTCACTTACGTTCCATATGGCTCCCATGAGATCGAACGTATCTAATGAAACGTAATCTATTGAACAATAAAATATTAGAAAGATAAAATGATTCGACCACTTTCAAGAACAATACATATAAATAGTTCTTCTTAAATCTTTCATCGGGTTTTGAGCTATCGGTGTTCTAACAAAAGATTAACATACGAAATCTTTCTATTTAGAAAGATTTCGTATGTTCGTAAACATTCAGTGAACAAATATTATTTATTTTACTTGCTTTTGACAAGCTATATTTTTTTCTTAGATTATTTATTTTTATAACAATGGCTCCTGTAGCCTTTGAAAATGTGTAAAAATACGTGTTTTAGTAGAAGCTCTTTGGCTGGGGTGGTACAATCGTATCGTATCGTGTCGTATTGTATTGTTCTCCAATCTAAAATTTGAAAAAGTGTTTTATCCTCCGTGGTCGAGTGGTAAGGCTCTTGACTAACAAGCCGTAGGTTGCGGGTTCGAATTTTATTTGATTAAATTGTGCTATTTCACAATTTATTCACATAAAATAATACATAGTATACTTGCGGTACGATTCAGAGTGGAAGATACTCTCAGTATCGCCCAGGTCTAAGACCATCATTCAGAATTGAAACGTTGCTCGAAATCGCTTCGACCATATGTATTGCTCTTCTCCTTCTCCTTCCCCTCCCCACTAGACTTCAGCCTCACAACATACCCCAGTTGGGGATGCCATACTCTCACTAGCTCTAGACGGTTGGGAGCAGTTGGAACTCTTGTGCGGTGTTCACATAAAAAATCTACCTACATAATCTGGAATCTATTTTTATTGCGTTTAATTTTTATTTAAGGTATTTACGGACGTAAAGCTTTCGACTGTAGAATAACGTTGTTAAGATTAGCTTTGGTTCATAATATGAATTATCGAAAATAAATAAAAATGATATTTATTTTTATTTATTTATTTAACGCCCATAGGGCTTTTACATGGTTCGTAGTATAATTTTAATTTGACAGATACTTTGAAACATAAAAAATAAGATTAAAATTACATTTGATAAAAGCTATGCAACAAGTCATACAAACACAAGAAACAAAAACAGAAAATTACAGCTATTTGTAGGTTTACATGATGTGTTTAGGAGTATAGTTGAAATAAATGTTTTAAATGATCCACAAAACTTGCCAAGTTGGTATTGAATATGTCAAAAAAAAAATGATTAAGTAATGATTTCCCATGGTGTGAAGTCGTTGTATCGGAGAGTGGGCAATGTATCTACGCTTATGTGTGCTGCTGTAGAATATTGTATTTTGTCGTGTTGTTACTGTGGGTGTATGTATGTTTATAAGTTGCAGGAGTTCACAACAGTCGAATTTACATAGAGTTAAGTATTTTGAATAAGAACGTTAAATCGTTTATTTTACGTCTATCTTCTAATGTATGTATTTTTAGAGTATTTAATAAGAAATTGTATTTTAAGTCTTCGACAGGGATATTTAATTTAAAATTTATAAAACATAGAATTTGTTTTTGTATTCGCTCAATGGTGTTAATGTGAATATTGTAAGATGGAGACCAAACTACTGAGTTATATTCAATTAGACTTCTTACTAGAGATACGTATAATAGTTTAATGGCTTGTAAAGAATTAAAGTTTTTAGTTTTTAGTTTTAATTAAAGGTTTTGCACTTTACTACATTTAAAAATAAATTATTTTGAACGCACCAATCTGTAAACTTACTAATATTTGACTGTAGTATAAGGCAATGATTTATATCAGTTATTTTCTTGTATAGTTTGATGTCATCTGCAAAGAGCAATACCTCGACATCGTTGAAGCAATTGGTTATATCATTGATGAAAATGAGGAACAAAACCGGGCCAAGATTTCTACCTTGCGGTAGGCCACTGGTAGCCCGGAAAGCTTTCGACATCCAAGATTTTATTTTAACTAACAGTTTACGATTTGACAAATAGCTACTAAACCATTTTAGCATGTTATCCCTTATTCCTAGAGCAAATAGTTTTTGGATTAGTAGTTTATGGGATACTTTGTCGAATGCCTTCGAAAAGTCTGTATATATACAGTCGACTTGTTTATTTTCTGCAAATGATTGTACGATGAAGTTTTGAAATACCGTTAAGTTAGTTGCGGTGGATCTTCCTTTGATAAAACCGTGCTGTTTTTGTTTAATTAATTTGGGATAGATTTCATCAAGGACCAATGATTCAAAAAGCTTTGGCAGTACTGACTGTATACAAATGGGGCGATAATTAGCTATGTCAGTATCGTCTCCTTTTTTGTAGATCGGTGTAATGAAGCTAGATTTCTAGCGGTCTGGAAAATGTCCAAGGGACAAGAGACGGTTAAATAGTAATGTGAGTGGTTTAGATAATGTATTAGAGCATTTTTTGAGGAATATTGGTAGAATGTTGTCTGGGCCAGCGGATTTATCAGTGTCTAAGGAAAGTAATTTTTGTTCGCAACACTTTTGTGTGATTTGGCAGTTTGTTAAGTTTGTGGTCATATTAAATTTGTATTCGGGTATTTTATCATCTGGAGTGTCTTCATCATATACATTTTTGAAGAACCGAAAAAAGGTTTACAATATCCTTTGTATTGTTTGCACTGATTCCATTTATTTGCATTATTGGCGGATAGTCTGTGTTTTCATTGTTCATTTTTTTAAGAAATTTCCAAAGGTTTTTGAATTTAAAGACAGTGTCCTCGACTATAGCTACATGCATTTACTTTTTAACGTGTGGTTATGTCGTGGTTTCTAACGTGGGAATGCTGTCCATGTTCTACTGGTATTTCAATGGAAGATGCTCCGAGGAAATAGCGCCATTAATCCCTTCCTCACCGGTGCACAGTCGGGAAACACGCCAAACACGCTCTCGCCATTTCGTCGTTGTTCGGGCCAAAGTTCGCAACCAAGATGAACAAGGTTTCAGATATCTTAATTTGAATGTGAAAGAAAAAAATCTCATCATAATGCTTTTAATTTTTTTTTAAATACTATGATGCGGGTAGATAAAACTCTCAAATGTTCATTACATAAACTTTAAACCAGTATTTTAAAATTTGTGTAACACAAGTTAAGTTTGGTGACTTTTACATGAACGGCGACTATGTACACATTTGACATGTCTTGTTATTGAGTTCTACAGCTCTGATTTTAAATGTTTTGCCGACCTCTGTGTTTCGTTCCTCCTACAACATACTTATTTTCAAGTATGTTGTAGTAGGTTCAAGTATATTTTGAAGTATAAGGTCAACTCCTTACTTTGCACAAAACACCATCCACAGAGCATCCCAAAATACCGCATGGGCCCTAACAGAAATTATTATGTGTATTTTAATGTAAATAAAGCTGCGCCCTTGAGGTTATTTTTCACGAAAATGGCGCTACATAAATTAGTCAAATATCATTATTATTACACTACGTAATCATTATTTTTTAAGTCTCTACATCTAAAATATATTTCATGTCTCTATTATCAAACTTTATTATCAAAAACTTCTAATGAGCTGCTTATGAAATGAATGAGCTTTTATCCAGATAAAAAAAGCACATTACACAGAAAAATTTGCAAAACGGTTATACAAAAAGGTTTCAGAAACTAGACTCCATTTACGTATCCACTAACGTATTAAATATATCTCTAAGGGTCTTGTTTTTGTACATAAAGTCAGTAGAAAAACATCTCCTTTTATCACTTTACTTCTTTGTGCTAGTCTATATCGGTTGGATTTGGAATACGCACTCCAGTCTAGCAACGAATGCCATGTTGTGCCCATACTGCCCATCTTTTACCTTCATATCTCCCATCTCTTTGGTTTAATGGGCGAGGTAAAAGTAAACGATATCGCCGAAGTTCGCTGAAGCCGCATCGGTGAATGGTTCGCTATCCGGAACGCCGGAGCTATGGAACTAGACTTCGGGTATTCCGGGTGCACTTTCCGATCTTGACAGCGAGAGATACAAGATAACTGCTTGTATCGCTATTCAGCCATTCAGGAGCTAAACACTGGGGTCACAAACTGTCTGAATAACATGCCAGCAAAACAACCAGTTTTTGATTGCGTTTTTTGACTGCTTTCAGATTTCTCGATTAACCCGTTTCAAATAAATGTAGGCTATTTCGCAAGCTTCAGTGCTATTGTGACGCAGCCACGTGACGATTTGAAATGAAAACATTCTAGCTCACTGTTTCACTAAACTTTTGCTGCTTCATGCAAAAAAATTATCTATTAGATCAGTTTTGTACAACGTTGGCACTTTAGTCCCACTTTTAGGAATGGCCTTTGGAAGTAAATAAAATGCACACGTTGCGTAAATATTACGTATTTCCTTGTTTTTATTTTAACTTGTGTCTCTGTGCATAAAACCTGGATTAATGTTTTAAACAAATAATGTTCAGCACCCGACGGTTTGTGGTTGAATAGTGATTTTTATAGAATTTTGATAAATTGAAAAATTTATATATTTTGATCTTCATGTAATGATGTTATATGTCGGTCAGCTGGTATAGGGCCGATGTAATTAATTGTTATTGTCGATCATCTAACTCACAGCACACTCCTTCCCACCATCGCTCTAGAGTCCTGAAGTGCTCGCAAGCAAAGGGTTGGTGATTTCCTACCTAAATACTTGAATCCAGAGGGTGGGTGATAGTTGGGTGATGCTCCGCCGCAAATCTATTAAGGGAGTTAGCCTTCATGCTGTTATGTTCGGCTTGATTTTCTTTGTTTCAGAGATCTCTTGTAGAAATACACCACACTAACTTAAATAAAGACAATCTGTGTTTATAAACAAAGATGGGTTTTACGTAGACGAAAATTCAGAAAAATATGAATGGATAAAACTGCTTTTTTAATGAGGTAATAGGTTTTGTATTAAGATTTTAATCTTATGAAGGTCGTTTGGTGGCATATCTTGTAGTAGAGTGATGAAATTGAGAAACAACTTCTTACACTATAGCGATTTGTTTTTGGGGTATAACGCCGTGTTCGTTATATTCTTTTGGCCGTGAAAATCTCAAATCATACCGAACTTTTTACGTTGTTTTATCTACCTATATTTTTATAGACATTTTCTATATTAAAGCCTACCACACAAATACAGGATATTTTTCCCCTGTACCGCGAACATTAAGAAATTATAACATTATACATGGCTCTAATAATGAAATAGACATTTTTAATGACCAATTTAAACACTTCAAAAAAATGTATTACCTTTAATCATATTGAGCTTATATTGTGATGAAGCCCCTTATTTAAAGATAAGCAACATTGTACCTACCTAATCAGTGTCTCACCAGTACAGGTGTGACAATAAAAAATCGTTTATGCACATATTTGTACTTACCTTTTACCCATTATTATTTGTTATTTACTTCTGCATATTTAGCTTATTCATTTTGTTACTATTTTTATTATTATCATTTTGTTATTACTATTATGTATTTTAACTTCCATGTATGTAAATTCTTGGGCACCATGCCTGTTTTATGTACTTAAATAAAAATAAATAAATAAATTACCTATTTTGTCGGATTATCAAAATTTAACAAAAATATGAATATTTTAGTTATTTGTCAAATTTGTAAGCAGTAATTAGACGTATTCTCAATGGCGCTTATGTGTGCAGTTATGTCAAATTATTATTTACTATTTTTACTCAGCTTTTTTTTTGTATATTGTTACCTGACAATTTATTCACCATGGTAACCAGATATTTAAATACTAGTGGACCCCGCGATTCTCCGCTAATACTAATGTCTTTTTCGGGTGACTACGAATTCTTCCACCATTCACTACTATATATCATAATGTCACTGTTAGGCTCAGTTGCATCGAAAATAGTTAAAGTTACTTTTTAGTTAAGGTTAAATAAAAGTAACTTTTTTATCATTTCTTGCTTAAATGGGTTGTTTCAACTTCGTTTAAATAAAAGTTAACTAAATTGTTACAAAATAGTTACTTTTATTTAACCCAGCGATGTTGAGAGTTTAAAGTTAGATTTTGGTCAATTTTAGTTCAGCTGTCATCCGTCACCATCTTTCAAGGAACGAAATATTGTTTGAAGAGAAAATAGTTGAAAGAATGTCCGACAATCCGGGTTTTGATAATCGATTGATTTTAGAATATGTGGGAAATAGAAAAAAGAAACAATTTAAACCACGAACCGATCATTTTCTGTGGGAAGAGTTGGATTTTATCGCCAGATTTCGGATGTCGAAAAGTATGGTTAGGCAATTAACATCACTCATTGCTAATGACATCACAACGTCTACAAACAAGTAGGTTAATTTAAACTAATGTATCTACTAAGTTCTATTGATAATATACTAGCATAGTTATATTGTATGTAACTGACAAAATACATTTTTTGTCATTTCAGAAATCATGCTGTTTCTGCTGTGGACCAGGTTCTAATAACATTGCATTTTTAGGCAACAGGAACGATGCAAAGATGCACAGGAGACATCTCTGGGGTGCATAGCAGATACCTAGTTGGCGATCGTGGTTATGCGGTAAAACCGTATTTATTAACCCCACTGGCAAATCCTGTTTCTGACGCTGAACTTTTGTACAATGAAAGCCAAATCAGGACAAGAAATGTTGTAGAAAGGACTTTCGGGATATGGAAAAGGCGTTTTCCTGCAGTAGGAATGAAATTGAGAATCGATGCCACAAGAGTGGAAGCCGTGATTGTTGCCACAGTGGTGTTGCACAACATATGCACTAACAACAATGTCACAGAGCCACCAGACTTTGTCACCATTCTCCAAGAAATTGACGGAGGACATTTTCCTGAAAATGTTGGACAGGGTAATAATGACATACGACAAAATCTTGTTAACAGTTATTTTGCTCATTTATTGTAATTTTTTTGTATAAAATAATGTATTAATTAACTTAAAAATAAAAAAGATTTACAAATAATAATAGAAATAAAGAAAATAAATGTTTTAATCTATTGTAACGGGGAAATCATTCTCCTTTCGGTATTCCTCTTTGAATTTTTTTACTTCTAACTCGTGTATATGTTTCATGTGTTTAATTTTCAATTCAAAAATAGCTTCACGATGCCTGTATTCCTGTTCGTGAAGAATTTTTTTGTGCTCGAGGTCTAAATCTGTAGACAAATCTACAGATTTTTTTTGCGCATCCGCCAACTCCATGAAATTTCTGCGGACATCGTTTGGCGTGGATAATTTTCTTTTTCTTGATAGGCCTAAAAAAATATTACATTACATTAAAAACATTAGAAAGTAGGTAGTTTAGACAAATTTACTGAAACATTTAGTGAGATGATGTTAAGATAATAAGATTCTATAATACTTAAGGCACAACTAAACTCACTTTTCAGGGATGGTGTTATTGGTAAGCGTTTAGTCGCTACACCTTGATACTCCGATGCACAAGGGAGTGGGGGATCTTCCACTGCCACCTATAAAGACATCATTATTCCATGTTATTGTGGGAAGAATAATTGGCTAACAGTTGGGGGGACAAGTTCCATACTCATAGCGGGTAAATGAGTTCTCCCTTTTCAACACGTATTGTGCTTATGGAAAAGTTTCACAAGACGAGAGATCTGGGTTCGAGTCCCAGTTGCAACCGCTATCTTTTATTTTTTCTGTGTCATGTTCATTTTCATATTTTAATTCAGATTATTATTATTATTATCTAACAAGTCAAATAAAATACACATACGACAATAATAAAACCTACTTACTTTGTGATTGTTTCCATTTTTATTATGTTTTCAACTGAGCTGCGAAATAACCTCAAATCTTCGTAAACGTCAAAGACAATAATAAAGCGCGTTGAAGTGCAGTGTTGACATGCGTAAAAATAATTATGTGTTTATTTTTATTAACAAACATCAAATACAAGGAAAATTCGAAGCCATTTCGATGGCAACACTGGTAACTTTAAACTAACTATTTTAATGTTGGTGCAACTCAATTTTGTTGAATTTTAGCTTAACTTTAGTTAGGGCTTAAACTCAGTTTAAATATTTAACTTTAAACCTTACTTTAATTATTTTCGATGCAATTGGCCCTTAAAAAACTACATTACATCGAATTTAATTCGACTCCGTATCTCAATCCGGTGCAGAGATATTGCGTTAAGTATAACTAGGCGTCCTCGACTTCTTCTACCATTTAAATCACCCTTTAAAAATTTCTGTCATTATTAAGAACAAACCTTGAAATTTTCAACCGAATCGGACAACTAACTTTCTAGTTTTGCGAGCGCAAACGTACGCAGGCTACACTATCTAGAAAGCATACAGCAACACATCCCTAGAAAATATAAATCACATCTTACTCTGTAAGTAGGTAAACATGTGATAAATTACCTAATTCAATATATAAGTATTAGTAGCTTAGTGGTGTAGTACATGTCCACTAAAAAAAACCCTTTATTCGCGTGTGCTTATAAAAAGTGTTCTTTTTATATTTTTACGATGCATTCTAAAAGACTGAATGATTTCGAAATAGTTAGGTACCTTCCTGAATACCAGTTTTATGATAATCTTAAAAAATAACAATATTTAATGCTTCATAAAGTACCTACCTAACTAATTGGAAAAACTCAATGGTTCGTTTTACTTAATACCTTGAACCTAACCTAGCCATTATTCCTACCTACTTTGAACCTAACCTAACCTTACCTAACCTAACCATTTTTCAATAAATTTATGACCATTATGAGACTGTGGAAGGAATCAAACCTTTCATCCGTTTTCAAACCTGTTTTTTCAGTTATTTCTGTATTCATGATACAATTTATTGTCCTGAGCCCTTTCAATATCTGAGCTCTATTTCTCTCACAGATGCCTGTCATTACACGAATAACAATAGCAGAAACAAGTCATTTAAAATTAATACTGCTAGTTCAAAGCAAATAACAATAATAACTAAAATAATGAAATAAACGCGGGAAGTTTCGCCACCGGCCATTGGCCATCTGTCGCCATGTCTGCTACAGGAAGTATGGCGGCCGTAGGGGCTCCGTTCCAGTTAAAGACACCTCCGCTGCGAGATTTGGTTCCCGCCTCATTACGATGTGACCATTAAAAAGACATAACATCTTGCACGGTTTCCAATTCGATAATTTGAACCCAATTTTCGTCGTCTCGTTACCGGCGGCGCGACCCGAAAGCCAGTCATTTGAGACTTTTTTCGTGTATTTTCTTAGATTTGTGATTATTTAACAGCGTAGAGGGCAGAAAAAATATGAACGCGTCGTATCAAGGATAAGTCTTAATTTTTATATGTTCAGTCGCCTTTTTGATCACGTCACCTTCACAAGAGACATCAGTCGGTACTGTCTTGCATACGGAACACAAATTTAAAAGACTGTCACAGGTACAGGAATACCTAGTGAGGACGACTGTGAATATACCGCTTTAATTTGTATTTCTAAATAATCATGAATTATAAAAAAATAAACAAGATAAAAAAATCAATAATTTATTTTTTAACTTGTTTCAAGAGTGAAACAATCGCCGTATCGTCTTTGGGAGATCGGCATCAGGAATCATATTATGTTTAAGTTTTACTGGATAACTAGAAACCCACCGATCCCTTATCTTATCTCCCCCCCTTTAGTTCTCCATCTTATGACATGACAGACCTTAAAACTTTAGGGAGAACAAAGGACTCGTTCTCAGGTAATTACATTTTTAAGTAGTGTAAAAAAATTGTCACGGAGACTTTAAAAAATCACAGCAATAGTTTGGTTGTGACTAAATGAAACATATCCTTCAAAGTTACCTCATCATTATTAAAACCAGAAACAGCGTATCTACCTACGCTTATGTCCCATCATTAATCTTGTGTTGTTTTATTATCCTTTATAACGAAATATTCCCAAAGGACTTACGACGATCATTTGTACTTTTTCTAACAATGTATAACTTCTAATTGTATTATAACTAGGCTCAAAGCGGTGACGTAACGATCTCAAATAATAATAAAAAATACTGCGAGAGGGTAAAATAAATATTATCTCTGTTCGGTAGGTATTTTAAGAATTTGAATAGTAACCTATTTCTTAGAAGCTTTAAGCGGTATTGAATAAGCGAATGATACAAATGGGGTTATGAAGAAGAAATTTTTGAGAAATATTATTGGGTAAAATAATAATGCAGACATTTTTCTTCGAAATTATTATGAAAGGAGATGAAAGAAATAAAACATTTTTTGGCAGAATTTTGATGTAAGAAAAGACAATCCAAGTTGGTTCAATTACCATTATAAACCAGTGATTCTCAAAGTTGACAGATTCATCTTAAAAAGGGCTGACGGTAGAGTGAGATCAAGGTCGTTGGAGACACAAAATTATTTGTGTGTTAAAACACAGTAGTATTGAAATACAATAGTTGGAGACAAAAAATTTCTAGAAATGTCAGGAATCACTGTAGAAAGTCAGCAACGTCTCTTAATAACCTGTATATAACGTATTGCGGACATTGATGATGAATAAATAATTAAATATGAACTTAATACGGTAACCGGGCGAAACAGAAATGTGAAAAAAAAATATAATAGTTAAGTTTAGGTTAGGTTAGTTTCGTTGCTGTTCCCTTTCTTCAATAGCACAATTAGTAATAATTATAGTGCCTTTTCATGAAACCATTTATTAGCACCAAGAGGGAGAAGAACAAAACAGTTTGGGAATCATTGACTTACGATTTATGTGGCATTTGACCTCCAGCTCGAGACTCTCGGCCTGAACATAATATCAAAGTACAGAAATTATTTATAGATGTATTATGCAACCCCTTCTAGAAGAGTAAGAACAAAGAATACATATATCTCTTTATGCAGAAATAACTGAAATGGTTTTTAAACTGAAAAATCTTTTACCAACTATATGGAGCTATTGAAGACAAGTGAAAAATCATGGGATATAATAACTGTAGGTTGTGTGAGGGTGAAAATATTTATGGAATATTGCCTTTAAAAACAAATAATCGTCTCAATTTTCATTAAAATATGTCTATCTAATTATATTTTTGGTTGAAAATTAGACAAATTATCAAAAATTTACTTTTCCAATGAACACCGTTTAGTAAACTTGAAAAATCACGAAATCTGTTAAAAAAAACGAAATACACATTCCAAATATGGAATTATTAATTTTAAATCATAAATATTTTTTGATTATACGTAGGTACCTACCTACTTTATCGCTTGTCTGAATTTTTCAAATCGAGCTTCAATTATGAACATTTAAATGCAAAGCAAATTTGAGTACATTGAACTTGCAGAAATCCAGAGATTTTCCTATTGTTGCTACCAATAAAAAAAGAGCACCGAAACGTTATTTCAAAAGTTTGCCAGCTAAATAAATAATTTATTAAATTGTAAAAATCATGCATATCGAGGAAGCCTGATAATTTACATTCAATAAAATGCTAGTAAGATACCTGCGAGTATCGACCCCTTTTTTGCGAAATCATAATATTGACAAAGTTGACAAACTGTTAACAGGCGATACAAGCCATGACAGTTAACCAAAATAAGATTGCTGTTGTCTAATTGACCACCTGCGCTGAAAACTGAGTAAACATGTTTTGCAAGCTGACGATGGCGTCACACGAACCCCTGCCGAGCAGGCACTATATATAAACTGTAACAAAATATTTATTATTATTCAATATTTACACCTGGTGGAGGCAACATTCTACAAACACGTTCTTTTTCTGAAACTTGACTTACCATTTCTGATTCTCAACTGAAAACTGCATTTTCCCCACACCCACCTGGACAACTGAATCGGATGCTTGACTACGTGCGACGAGCTACAACTGCCGGCCCTTATAATAAAATGAACATTCAACCATTGAAGTCCAGGGACTACCGACTGCTGGCCACCTAAACATGGCCAATCCCTGCTGGCTACCGACTGCTGGCCATCACTGCTGACAACCTACTATTGGCCATCTAAGGCTGGCCAATTCCTGCTGGCTACCGACTGCTGCCAATTGCTGCTGGCCATCTACTACTGGCCACTTGATGTATCGGATGGCGTGCTGATTTAATATACAGATGCACGATGTGCTCCGATTTGAAATCATCACTGAAAGCATTCCTTTTGGACATGTGTCACAACACCTTGGATAGATACTGTCCACAAACCGATGGCCTAAGCTTCTATTTGTGTGTTAAAATAGAGAAGTATTGAAATACACTTCCTTCCTGTGAATTGGGTTTACTGTAAGAAATAGGAAGTACCTAAGTACTAATTTTATGATGAATTGGGTAGAGCACCTCGGGGTATTTTACTTAAATCATTACACAGGTTGAGCTTGGTGCTTATTATTTACAGTTTTTTTTTGTTCTGTCAAACACGTCCTGTACAATGATGTATTAGTCTTATATGTAGATTATTACAAAACATTTGACACTCTTTGTGATAGAAATATTACTGAAAATACTAGAAATCATAGGAATAAGAGGGAAACAACTAAAACTCTTTAAAAATTACCTGCTAAAATAAAGCTATCAAAAAGAAAAATCTACAGGCGTTCCTCAATGTTCCATATTATGTCATTTATGTATCTTTTATAAAGAACATTTTTAAACGTATAAAACGCTTCGTGTATGTAGATGATATTGCATTGGTGATTTGCAATTACGTATTGACTATTGACTTATTACAAGAAGATAACATTTATCTTTTGAAATGGTTTCACGACTCATGGTCTAATCAGAAATGCAAAAAAACCTAAATCGATACAAATTAATTCACCCAATGCTAAGGCATATATTATTACACCAGAAATCAAAAAAAAACCACACAATTCATCTTACTTACATTTTGGTACCCCTACATTGTGTACATGTGAACATATTGAACTGGAGGCCTACTCTGTATCTTTTGGAACTTTCCTTTCCACAGAAACCGGGTTACTACGTGTTTTGTCGGACATAACTACTGCCATTGAGTCGGGTAAACTGGCACTTCTTTCAGTCTTGGACATGAGTGCTGCATTTGACACGATTGACCATGACTTTTTTATTAAACGATTAGATGAATCATTTGGTTTAAACTGTGATGTTAAGACCTGGCTGACATCGTACCTGGCCAACCGTTTACAAGCCGTGAAAGTGGGAAAAAACCAATCAAATTATGCAACCCTTTCATCTGGAGTACCCCAAGGGTCCGTTCTGGGCCCACTACTCTTCATACTCTTCACAAATGATGTCGCTAAGATAATCGAATCATTTGGCCTTCTGTCTCACTGCTACGCTGATGACCAGCAAGTTTATTTTTACTGCTTACCAGAAGAAATAAACAGTCTAAAAATTCGTATAACTGAGTGTATAGAAGCAATTACTCGCTGGATGACCTCAAATAGATTGAAACTGAATCCCACGAAGACTGAGTTTCTGTGGACTGCTACAAGCAGACGTCAGCATAACATTGAAAACTCCCCAATAACCATTTCAGGAAGTGACATCACTCCGAAAACGTGCATCAAATTACTGGGTGTCAATCTGGACGCTAATTTTTCCCTTAAAACTCAGGTGAACAGAACTGTAAGCACGGGGTTCTTTCAATTAAGGCAAATTAAAGCAGTGCGGAGAAACCTGCCAACAGAGGCGACTAAATTGCTAGTTAATTCTGATGTTGTTTCACGTCTAGATTATTGCAACGGAATATATGCAAGTCTCCCCAAATGTCAAATCAACAAACTACAATCCGTTTTCAACGCCGCGGCAAGGCTTATCACCGGAGTATCTAAATACTCCCACATTTCAGAGCATCTCAAAAATCTGCACTGGCTGAAATGTCCTGAAAGAATCCAGTTCAAGGTATGCTGGATGGTATTTAAGTCACTTAACGGAATGGCTCCGGCTTACTTATCAGAATTGTGTATTCCAGAAGATTCCAATTCCCGACAGTCAACCCTTAGGTCAGCAACGTCATCAGCTATCGGAAGGTTGAAGGAACCAAGGCGCACACCAGATACTAAGTTCGGTGAGCGTGCTTTCGCCGTGTCAGGACCTAAAGCCTGGAATGGACTGCCACATGATTTGAGAATGATCACAGACTCGACAGAATTTAGGTTTAGACTTAAAACGCACCTTTTCGGACAGTCTTATCCATAATTTCAGAAACCTCCACTTTCACAGTCGACGGCAATTTAAATTAACAAAATTTAAAAAAATACTAAAATTAAAATAAAAAAAATGAAAATAATAATTAAAAATAAATAAATAAAAATGATAACAACTAACAATTTGTAGGCTTTTTAAGACAGTTAAATTAAAATAAAAACTATAGCAGACTTATACGATGACCAGTGTTTTTTGATATAGTGTCCTCTGCGTGCAGTTTTATCTTTTGTAAGCATAAACTTTTTAATATAAGTGTGTTTGTCGGAAGTGACTTGCCAGGTAAGTATGTTTTGGTATTTTTTCTACATAACAAATGTAGATCCAAGGAAATAAATTGTACAGCGCCCTTGAGGTGATTTTTCACAAAAACGGCGCTCTACAAATTATCCAATTATTATTATTATTATTATTATTTCCTGTCGCTGGTTTTAGCCACGTCACAAACCCCTTTTAACCCTTTCCTTGCGGTATTCAAAAATTCATCGCCCTCCGGTGCTATACACTCGGTAAATATTTATATGTTGTAATTACTTAATGCAATACATAAATGTATTACGGAGGAACAATAACAAATAACATTACCATAATCAAGTGACAGTTGTGTTTTACTCTGCTCCCTAAATTAATTAAAAAATACTATGTTATAGTGAACATTTTGCACAAACGTCGCTTTCTGTTTGCTTGGAAGAAATTTAACAAATTTAAAAGTAACGAATTTGAGTGGATTTAGTGATATTACATTGCAGAAATCGATTTCGAAGTAAATAGTCATCACAGTGATAATATTGTTGCCATCAATTTACCCACTATGAGTTCTACCTGCAACCAATGTAACAAGGCAGTACAAACGTCTGACTATATGAGGTGTATAAGTTGTAAAAACCAAATGCATCTCAGCTGTGCCAAAATTACTTCTGCAAATTTTAAGAAGATGTCGGAGGAGAACAGGGAGTCATGGACGTGCACTAAATGCAAAACAGGACAATCACCGCTCTCCAGCAATCTCAACTCTGTCGACTCTTCAATTCTTCTTAGCGAAATCAAGAAACTCTCCTCCCAGCTCCACTCAATGAATTCGAAACTATCTTCCTTTGAACAGACAATCGTTCATAATAATAACACAATCGAAGACTACACGAACAAAATTTTGTTTTTAGAAGAAAAATTTAAAAAAATGGATAAGCTTGAAGCCGAAGTAATCGAATTAAAAAAATTCGTAACTTATCTGGACAAAACAAACAACGAAAGAGAACAGCAGCTGCTCCTCAATAATATTGAAATCTTTGGTCTCCCCGAAAATAAGGATGAAAACCTAGCAGACAGTCTAATAAAAATCGCATCTAACGTTGGACAAATCATTAAAGAAGAGGACATTGAATTCATTAGTCGAGCCAAACCTCGCCAACATTCTCAAGACGGAATAGCAGCAGCTCCCCGTGACGCCCGCCCTCGAAACGTAGTGGCTAAATTCATCTCCAAAAGGAAGAAGGACGAACTACTTGCGGCCATTAAAAAGAAGAAGGGGGTCGACTGCAAGAGCGTAGGTGTTGCAGGAGGTAAATTTTTTATAAATGATCACCTCACCAGAAAAAACAAATTGATACTAAGATCAGCAAAAGAATTTAAAAATATAAACAAATATGATTTTTTATGGGTAAGAAACTGAAAAATTTATATAAGAAAGAATGTTACCTCTCCTGCTATCCTCGTCTCTGGTCAAACCGTATTGAACAACCTAACTCAATGATTTCTTCTAAACTTAATTTTAATTTGATTTTATTTAATTTTTGCTTTCAACTTATACCACTTTTGTACTCAACTCTAATTCTACATACACACTACTCAACTTACTCAAAACACTACAACATAATACACTCACATCTGCGCAAATCGAAAACCATGCTCACCCCAGTGGACTTTTGGCTGTTGAGTGAACATAATAATATGTATTTATTTATTTTGTTTACATATTATTCTATTTACTTCGAATCAAAATTGGATAGTGTATTCTCTATTACATGATGCATAGCAACATTATATTTTTTTATCAAAACGCACGTGGCCTCCGATCCAAGACTAAAGAATTCTATCAAAACGTCCTGATCAACGAATTCGACATAATATTAATTAGCGAGACGTGGTTAGTTGACAGCATATCCGATGATGAGCTGTTTGATTGCCGGTATAACGTATATAGAAATGACAGAGATACTAATCGAACGGGTAAAACTAAAGGGGGT
This sequence comes from Hesperophylax magnus, assembly GCA_026573805.1. Classification (NCBI taxonomy): domain Eukaryota; kingdom Metazoa; phylum Arthropoda; class Insecta; order Trichoptera; family Limnephilidae; genus Hesperophylax; species Hesperophylax magnus. The sequence goes on from JAIUSX010000055.1 coordinate 1,583,142, forward strand.
GGCGTTGTTACAGGTATAAAAAAAGACTTTAAAGTTCGATCTCAAAAGTCATGGACATCAGAAGCCGAGGATATTTGGATCTCACTATTACTAAGACATTCAAAACATTGCATTTCAAATATTCATATTTGTTGCTCATACTTACCAGGAGTTAGTCCTAAGTTGTCTAATGCACAGCGTTTCTCTATTATCAATAGTCATACAACTACCATATCTGACTTAACTACTGAATTTCCAAATGACATTTTTCTAGTAATAGGCGATTATAATATGCCAAATGTGAGCTGGAACTCTACGTATCAGCCACTTAGTTTTGACCTCTGCACTTCTACCCTCCTTAGCTGCCTTTCGTTTTCCAATTTAACACAGTATAACGAAATTTATAATACTCACGGACGAATTTTAGATCTCGTGCTTTGTAACACTGCAGTCATTGTCTCCCGCGGCTGACTCGCCACTTGTAATCGAAGATGCACATCATAAATCTATTATAGTTGAACTAAATATTCCTCTCCCTGCTACCACCCTAAAACCCCAGATAGTCAAAATGTTCAATAAAGTTAACTACGAGGTAGTTAATGATGCTCTCAGAAACAGTGATTGGTCCTCTGTCGTTAATGCACAGGACGTAGATGCTGCAGTGCATCATTTTTATGGTATTATTGATGCCCTGATAGATGATCTGGTTCCAAAATAAGTAATCAAATCAACCAAATTCCCAACATGGTATTCGGCGGCTTTAATTAACATAACTAAAGAAAAATTAAAGTTTTTTCGTGCCTGGAAACGGTACAAGAATCCTCTAGATTACCTATCTTTCTCAATACTTCGCAAAAGACAAAAGAAAATTTCTAGTCATACTCATAACGCCTACATTGCTCGATTGGAATCAGATATACAAAATAATGTTAAAAAAATATGAAATTATGTTAAGACGCAAAGAAAATCTCCCACTATACCAGAACATATGACCTATCATTCGACAACGGCACACGATAGCAAAGAAGTTACAGACTTATTCGCTGATTACTTCTCAACGGTATTTAGAAATGAATTTCCAACACTCAATGTTAATAATAAGGAAGATCCTCTGAACAACACATTAATATCCTCAATTAAAATAAATGAAGAAATCACCTTGAAATACCTTTCAAACATAGATATTAAAAAAGGACCAGGAATTGATAGGCTACCCGGAGTTTTTATACGTAACTGTAGTAAATATATCTGTCTTCCGGTTTGCGCCATCTATAAAAAATCATTGACAGAAGGAACGTTTCCCCTCAAGTGGAAATCAGCAGTTATCACACCCATCTATAAAACCGGTGATCAGCATGACGTTAAAAACTACCGTCCAATTTCCCAACTTCCTATTTTAAGCAAAGTTCTAGAAAAAATTGTCTTTGATCAATTATACTCGGCTATTTCCACAATAATTACACCGAATCAGCACGGATTCATGAGAGGTCAGTCTACGACATCCAACCTGACCCTTTTCATTAACTTCTTGCATAGCAAGATGGATGACAAAGAGCAGGTTGATACTATGTATACAGACTTTTCTAAGGCTTTCGATCGCGTAATACACTCAATTCTTTTGAAAAAGCTTGTCTTATTTGGTATACACGGTGACCTATTTAGATGGATCAAATCTTACATTAGTAACCGTAATCAAGTAATCTTAATCAACGGCGTCTTCTCAAAATCTATCGAGGTAAAATCTGGTGTCCCCCAAGGGTCCCACCTAGGTCCGCTAATGTTCAACATTTATATAAATGACATTGGATCATGTTTTCAAAATTCCAAATATGTACTTTATGCCGATGACGTGAAAATATTCAAAGTTATTCGTTCTCTTTCTGACTGCGAAGCGTTACAGAGTGACCTAGATAGGCTTTGCAAGTATTGTAAAGTGAACTGTCTAGATATAAACGTTTCTAAATGTCACACTATGACATTCACCAGAAATAAACTCGTAATTAAGTACTCATATTCACTCAACAATGAACCTGTCATCTCTAAAACGGAATGTAAAGACCTCGGCGTTTACCTTGATAGCAAACTTATATTTAATAAGCACATTGACTCAATCGTTAATAGGTCATATAAAATGCTTGGTTTCGTGCTACGTGTAAGAAAAATATTCAGTAATCCGCGTACAATTGTAATGTTATATTTCGCATTAGTCAGAAGTACACTGGAATATGCATCGCCTATTTGGAATCCGCAATATAAACTTTACATAGATAGTATAGAACGAATCCAAAACAAATTTATAAAATATATTACCCACAGATTCAACAATAATTTTGAGTGTACATTTGAAACTTTGCAGCGAAGACGAGCAGTAGTTGACTCAATATTTATACACAGAATTTTAAACAATGAGATTGACTGTTCTGAACTTTTGTCCCTTATTAACTTTAACATACCTTTGAGACGTACACGACATACAGTGCTATTCCACACGCTAAATTATAAAACAAATGCAGCATCTAATTCGACAATTAACCGAGCTATTCATACTCTAAATAATATTTGTATTAACTCTAACATTGATATTTTTTCGGATTCACTGCCCAAATTCAAACGTGGCATCATGTCAATAATTTAAATAATTCAATGCGCATACATACAGACACACACAAACACTCACACACACATTACACACGTCACACACACACCTATAAACTACACAAGTCACCTGGTAATTAAGGAATAAACATACCACTTAGCAGACATTACAAGGAAACATATCATAGGTACACAACATGAAGTATCTTATTCCTGTATATTGTTTCATCTCTGTAAATTATGTACTGTTTGTTTCAATAATATAAAAAAAAAAAAAAACACCTAAAATTTGAACTCTGTGTTTAGTACATTTAGAAAGATATTTTATTAATTAGAGACGATGTTTAGTTAGTTGACAGTACCGGCAAGGAAAGGTTAAACCCCAAACTTACTGGTTTTTTAACACTAAAGATACAGAGTAGGCCCCTAGGGTTAAAGAATTTGTTTATTTAGGTGTTTCGTCGATTGTAAGTATATTATATAAATTAAAATTCAATTTTCCATTGTATACTCTCTCAGTAAGAGTAATTCCGTGGTATAGACTGGACTTGTTTCACGTTAAATGGAGGACTAATCGTACCTAAGCATTTTAACAAATATGGGAAAAGAACGCTGGACTACATAATACACAATTGCTTAAATAAGTTACCTGCCGAAATTTAATAAAAATACAAATGTCAAATCAAATATTATAATTTTTCAAAAGAAGCAAACACATTGTGACTTGACATTTTAAATAATAAAAAGGGAAACACTTTGTTTACAGTCACTTTATTGAAATTTTTAACGTCTACCGGTTTCGGTACCTCCGTACCATCATCAGGACAGTTATAAAAATACTAACAAATACAGAATAATACACATATATATAAACAAATAGTTGAGAGAGAAAGAGATAAAAAAACAGAGAGAGACAGTATCAGTTGTGGGCGGGAAGTGGGGGAGGGGAGTTAGGGATAACAGGAAACATATTTATTATAGGGCTGAACGTTAAATTTAGTTGATTATTGATAATTTCAGCCTTTTGGAGTATTGGGAAGGGGAAGAAGATGGGGAAGAGGAGAGTGGGTGACTATTATATATAACCTGGATATTTAGATCTGGTCACCAAAAACATTTCAAGCAACGTTTCAATTCTGAATGGTGATCTAAGACCGGAGCGATACTGAGAGTATATTAACATTCTGTATATTATTTTTTATGAATAAATTGTGAACTAACACAAATTTATTAAATAAAATTTACTTACGCATGCCGGGATCAGAATCCGCGACCTTCAGATTGCTAGTCTAGAGCCTTAACCTTCGACTCGTTTATCACGATTAAAATATTAAAATTTTGCCCGTTTTTGCTAGAAAAAAACAATCTTACTCATCAGTTATTACACACCCCAAAAAGGCAGTTTAAAATACGGTTAAAAAATAATCCTTCAAATTTTTTTTCTAATTAAATTGATAACAACACTTGACCTAAGGTATAACAACAGAACAATCTACAGTTAACTAACATGAAGATGAGGTCTACAACTATAAAGTTGAAAATGAAGAAATCAACAAACACAGTCAACAAACAGAAAGATTAGGTCTACACAGTTGAAAATGAGGAAATCAACAAACACCCACAGTCCACCTCTGAACAGGAATGCCTAATGAGAGGGACAGTAAATATTGATACTATTAAACTATGTAATAAAAATAAAGATGTAAAAAAAATTCCAATAAAAAATTATGTAATCATTGAAAACAATATTAGCGATTCTTAAACGAATATTTGAAACAGAAAAATCAGAAAAGGATACTGTCACATCTAGGACTTGAACCCATGCCCCTCGTCTTGCCGGGACGCCGCTCTACCAACAGAGCTGATGGAACTCTATCTCCTTCGGTAATATATAAATGTATAATACTTCGAATAAGAACTACCAACACTCTTCAATGTATGTTAAAGTATGTTTTTCGAATCGATAAAATTATGATCGTCCTCATCAGAGTTAGGTTAGTTTTTAACCTGTATAATCAGCAAGCCATGTATTTTACTTTCGCGTATCTGTAAAAAAGGAGACAAATAAGAACCACCGCATCAAAGTATGGTTTGTAAATGCTCCTCGAGGATAACGTGACCATAGTGACAGATGCTCTGATGGGTCCGTATTGCTTTAACAATGCGCTGACAAGCTTTGATCTGACATTTGAAAATGATCTGAGGAAATTGCCAATTTGCGGTCTGCGCTGACTGGAGCTACCTATCAACCAGCCAACCCGCAGAACAGAAGATAGAAGACAATTGTCGGTCACACTAACTTGTTAGCGTTGCGTTTTCTACATTTTTATACGAGGACAGTTATTATTTAATTTATTCTCTTTATGTTACTTCATTGGAAGCAAATTAGCTTTCTGTGTGCATTTTCAACTGGCTTAAAAAAAAACAAAAAAAAATTTGGAAAATATTTAAATAAAATTATTATCTTAGCTGACCTAAATAGCACAAAGTTCGTATCGTGCAAATCGTTGCATTTTTCTACCCACATACAGTGTAAACATACCACAGTGATGTAAAATTAAAATATCTACTACTTTTTAGCTATCCGTTCATAGGTAACGCAATTAGGCTTGACCCAAACAATACAGCGTGTGTTGGTAAATTTTCAGGTTACATAACGTATACATTTCGAACAGTGATACATTTTGAACAGTCCTAGATTTAAGCGAAAAAATGACAAAGAGTAATTGATTTTTTCACAGTTATCTATTCAAAAAGAAATAGGTTGTTCTTTGTATATTTAATTTCAATTATTTCTGTTTCACCTTTAATATATATAAGGCGTAAAATAAACGACTTTTTTATTCAAAAAATTCTAAATTCGACTATTGCGAACTTCTGCAACTCATAAACTTACGAATAGCTATAATAACAACACGACAAAATTCACTATTCCACTGCAACACACATAAGCGCAATTATATTGCGAACTCCCCAATACAACGGTTTCACACAATGGGAAACCGATACTTTTACAGAATTTTGTGGATCACGTACGTAAGACTTATTTCAACACTATTCCTAAATGGAAGTTGTATTTTTGTAAACCAGTTAAATCGCTGTGTTTTTTTAATTTATGTTCTTGTTCTTTTTAATTTTGTTTCTTGCATATATTATTTTTTAATGTAATTTTATTTTTATTATTTCTTTCTCATGTTTCGAAATTGTACCACCTACATGTAAAAACCCTCTGAGCGTTAAATAAAAATAAATAAATAGTAAAAAAAGGCTTGAAACACGCTGTATGCGAACAAATCTTATATGTGTCACCTCACTACTACGCAACAGAAATAGTAATTTGTTATATGTATGTGTATGTAGGTCTCCCTATCCGTATTTTAGCTCGTGAAATCATTATAAATATACCAACTACATTTAAATCTTTTTTTTTGTACACGACAATTTTAAAAAAATAAATTAATTTGACGTTTAAAAATCCAACATTTATTTGAAAGGTTAGTTAACATGGTGGGCCCATGTAAATATTTCTGTATTAAAAAAAATAATGAAACAGAATTAAGCACTACCTAATTATTTAAAACTAATGTACTAGGAATCCATTTAGCAAAATTAGGTGGAAAAGTTTTCTTCCATAATAAATCAGCTTTTTTAGTTCGGCCTAGATTAAACCGTACAAGACCGATAATATTTATTACAAGAGCACAAAACAAACATTAACTTTCGCATGTAGGGAAAAATACGCGAGCCAAACTCAGGAACGTAATTGTTAGCGCACATTAAAAATGAGATTAATGATGAGTTTTTTGTCGGTCATGTTTTACTAATTGTTCTGCCGAAACTCTGCAAGAAGCCCGGCTACTAAATTCTTCTAGGCCTGGAATTTAATAGAAACTCCGAAATACTAAGCAATAACAAAGCCTTATTTTGACCACAACAGGAACGGGAAGTATATATCATGGAATCCGAGTTTCAGAAAACAATAGGTACCTACTCATTGTTCATCAGTCCGTGATATTAATATTTAAATCGTAAATATTTTTAACGTATTGCTTATGCTCAACTATGACCTGTGGCTGTTGATATTAAGGATATAATAATTCGAATTTTACGTGGGACTATTACTATTCCGAGTAAGCTTTTTCCTTGAAGAAAGCTTTTTTATTTTTTTACCCAATCATGGGTATTTTTATAATATTATATATTTTCAACCATGACCTTTATACTCTTAATTTAAATAAAAGGAAGTGGCGTGCAGTCCATAGAGGTTGAAAATCTGTGCTTATCCTAAGAAAAACAAAGCATTAAAATAAATGACAGATGACGTGACAACAGATTACGCGAAATCTCTAATCAAAATATTTCTTCCGCGGAACTAATCAATGATTTGTTTGTTTCCCCCAAAATTTCTATAACCTACTCGTATTTCTGCCATTAGAAACTTTGTGACCATTTAAAATGGAGCTACCAAAAATATAAGAAAAAATAGTTGCAAGTTGATATTGTTAATCCTGAATTTAAAATAGGAGATCAACAAATACGACGTTTAATAAATAAGTCCCAATGATCGAGTGGTTAAGACTGGTAAAACCGGTAGATCTTCGGTTCAATTTCTCGTTGTGAACATATATAAAAAAGTTAATAGATATTCCATATAAATAATAATCGGGTATGTTTATCCAAGACACTATCTAGGTTCATTTCATTCATACTGGCAAATCGTTCCACAGCCGAGCTGTTGAACTAAAGAACGAGTCGTAGAAACGACCCGTTCTTACGTGACATTTATCAACTGTGTATAAATGATGGGCGCATATTTGACGTCTTTGCTGACTTTGTACCGGTGTCAAAGAAATCAATGATGCTAGTTTATTGAAGAATCTTATCATTAAAATATCGACAGAAAAGGACAGCATTTCTCCCGACGACTGTGCTCTAAAGATTGCAATCCGTTTGTTAAGACAGGAGAATCTATCAAACGGACTGCCTGATTCTGCACAGTTCATTCTAGAGCTCCAGACCAGAGGTGGCTGCCAAATTCAACAGGTGCACTGATTTGTACAGGGTTAGCAGTTGTGTACAATTAAAGTATCTCAGTACGCCCAGCTTCGAAGAGGCTAACTTATCTCGATAACTTATGCGATGGAGCCACATACCTAAGCTGGTCACTTAGAGTTACACCAAGCATATAAATGGAATACCTGTTGGGAAGATTGCTTCTGTTGAAGGAGACTAGATTTTCATTTTGATCGACGGATGTTGAATTTTTTTTCTTCTTGAGGAATGTGAGTATTTATGGGCAGAACTGAGGTTATAAGTAGGGGAGACCTGTACAAAACCGTATACCGGGGTAAAACCGTATTTCCCTTTAAAAGCTTTATTTCTTTAAATATTCCCTCCACGCATTCCGCCCATGTTAAGCCCCCAAATCAACGCAAGTCAGCAGAAACTTGTTAAAACAAGCCTGCCCGCTGGCGAGATAATACGATTATTTAGTTTTTCGGTGATCTGATCTAATTTTACGGATATTGAAATAATTAATGGTGAAGTTTATATCACTTGCAGATGAGTGACATATAACATACTATTATTATGTATATTTTAAATTTGATTAAGTAAAACATTTGGGTGATTTTCTTGACAAGTTTAACATTTGTGAAAGAATGTGTGAATAGAAGTTTCTCGGGCACAACCGTACGGGGTAAAACCGGCCAGTATACGATTTTGACTCGGAGTATTTTCGTTGAAGCATTTTTTTAAGTGTTTACAGACGTTATCATCATGCCTCGTAATTACCAAAGAAAAACTCCAAGCCAAGACTAGAACACGGAAAAAATTAGGAAAGCCATTAAGAGTGTCGTCCCAGGAACTATGGGTTACCTAAAAGCATCAGAAATCTACGTAGTGCCGAAATCACTCGTTGATCACGTTCTTACCATGGAACGTCGCCTATTTGGGATAACTTTCAAAGATCTTCGAAGCTTAGCATTCGAGTTGGTGGAATCCAACAAAATAGTGTATAATTTTAACAAAACTGAGAAACTGTATATGGTATACGGTTTTACCCACCCCCCGGGGCAAAACCGAAAAAATTAGAGGTTTTGTTTATTTTTTTTTTAAATACATTTACGAATAAGATTTTCGTAAATTTTTCTATTATGTTTTGTTCCTTATTAAATTTATTAATACAAATAATTACTATCAACCTCATTTTATTTTTAATTACTGAACTACAGAGCTTCTGCCTTAGCTATACGGTTTTGGACAGGTCTCCCCTACGGGGCGGTAGTTGGGCGGGTTGGACCGGTCCCTTTTCGCGGGAATGAGATGAATTACTATTTTTTCCAACCAGCGGAGACAGAGCCACACTAGTTGACACTTTGATGAGCTTCGTCAAAATTTGAGCTATTTCTGCAGTCAACCTCTACAATACCAGAACAGGCATTCCGTCAGGTCCATTAGCTTTATAATCATCAAGGACCCGAAATATATGGAGTACATCCCGATAGAAACCACAGTAAGGAACTGACGGCGTCATATCATGACGGCCGGCGTGGTCTAGTGGTATACGCTTTTGACTACAGATCCGAAGGTCGCGGGTTCGAACCCGGCGTGCGCAAATAAATTTTATTTGATTAATTAGTGTTATTTCACAATTAATTAATTTAAATAATATATAGTATATTTGCGGCACGTTCCAGAGTGGAAGATACTCTCAGTATCGCCCTGGTGTAAGACCACCATTCAGAATTGAAACGTTGCTTGAAATGGCTTTAGCCGTGTTTGGTGACCAGATCTGAATAGCCAGGTACTTCCCCACCTTCCTCTTACCCATCTCCCTCCCCTCCCCAATACCCTCAGCCTCACAACATACCCCAATTGGGGATGCCATAGTCTCACTGGCTCCAGACGGGAGCAGTTGGGACTCTTGTGCGGTATTACTGTAAAAAAAAAAAAAAAAATACAACCCCTATCATCGGGGGCTTCTTTTTTCGCAAATATTTCACCTAACGTCAAGTCTGGTAAGGGGTGACAGGGTTTGCAGAAATTACGTTAAAAAAGTAATGATAAAATGTTAAATGTTTAAAACTTAAATACATTATAAATATGCCCAAAATACCTTGTCTTTAAGTACTTAACTTGTCTATGATATATAATAAACTCTCTTCCGTTTTGACAGCCTAGCCAAGCATGTTGTTTCATTTCCGAACCCAAAATAAGGTCATATTATTAACAAAATATATAAATACGTATTCGGTGTTAAAAAAAAACCCAGCGAAATATTTATGTAAAAATGCCACGGGATAAGAATAATTCTCGCATGGCAGACCTATAATAATAAGGAATTTTATGTTCGCCAAATAATCCCGATACAGTTTGATTCCTGCAGCAAGAGTGGTTGTTCCTATAATTACCACTGTCGCATAAATCACGGGAGCCACTGAGGCAATGTTTTGATATAAACTCGCTTATCGTCCTACGCAGTGACGTACGAAGGATTTCTTTTCAATTTTGAATAATGTTAATAAATGAAGAGAATTTAGGTTAACTATCCGATCTTAATGTGAATTTGAGCACAGCGTTCGATAAATGAAAATGGCTTTACAACCGTTGTTTTATAATATTTTATTAATCGTGCTATTAAGAATATATTAACGTCCCGATTTAATAAGAAATGTTATTCACATAAAGACAATACATAATTGGTGTTGTTTTTTTTTATTTATTTATAACGTATTCGCCCACTTTGCTTTATCGGTAATGGAATACAACTGCAAAGGAAGAAAGTTGAAAGAAAAATATATATGGTTATAAAAATAAATCTCTGTAAATATAAATAAATATGAAACGAAATAAATAAAAGGTCAATGATATTATGACGTAGGCATTATAAATAAACTAGGGTCGACTCAGTAGACAATCTCACAATAAAGTAGGTTTTATTAAGATATTGAATTTTCAAATTTATGTTATTATATAAAGGTTAAAGTTGGTCTGAATGTTCTTTCACAAATATAACAAAATACATTTATTTACGTCATTATTATTAATTTTGTTAATGTGAAATCGCACAAGAGTCCAAACTGCTCCCAACCGTGTGGAGCCTTTGAGACTATGGCATCCCAGATTGGGGTATGTTGTGAGGCTGAATGTGCGAGGAGGGGAAAGAGATGGGGATTAAAACGATATAGTAGTCCCTGGCTATTGTTCGCCAAACACGGCCAAAGCCATTTCAACCAACTTCTTAATTCTGAATAGTGGTCTTACACTAGGGCCATTTTGAGAGTATCTTCCTCTCTGGAACGTGCTGCAAATATACAATATATGTTTTTTTTATTAGTGATTTGTGAAATAGCACAAATTAATAAATTTTATAAATCCAAAATGAATTTTGGCTTATTTAACTCAACTTTTTTATAAAACGGGGTTGTTACCCTTTTTATTTTAGACATCTGTAATGAAAATAAGTTAGAACTAAGTGCGAGATTTTATGAAGTTGAAATAAACCTTCATGATTTACTAATAAAACATACAATAAAGTAAGCTCACATTTTTTTCAATATTTACATATTATTTACAACATGTGATGAAAAGTATGCTTTCTTACAATGAATATGAGTTCAGTACTTGCTTATCTATAAGCATGTAAGAATAAATTTAGATCAAAGAACTTAACTTAAAATAATTAATTTTACTATATTATTTTCCACCACACTGCTTAGTGCCTTATTTGATGTAGTTCGGTCCAGCAAGATTTTCCAGGTGTTTTCTTTGGGGCAGCCTCAGCAATGCATCTCTATCGGGATGGTTTACATTAAATTATATTTATTGCCAAAGGATTTTTCCACAAGAATGTGTAAAATGTTACTTGTAAAAATTTTTCACTTGTTTATAATCTTATAAATTTATATATTTTTTTATTTTCTTAATTTATTTTAGCATTCACTGATCTTGTTCAGATTTTCTCTTAAAATTGGTTTATTTTTTTTTAACTACAGTTACAATGAATAAACAAACTTGTTATACAAAAAAAATAATGAGAGTAAACGTACACACGATTCTAGAAGAGTGACTAACATAAATAGTGGAGAGCTGGTATAGTAAAAATAGGTTTCACAAAATTGTAAAAACAACCTCTGTACTGTAAAACCTGACGTTCTTTGCCATTTAAAATAAAATATATTTTTTAAAGTATGACATTAAAAAAATAAAACATTTGGAATGGACAAACTTATATTAAAAAATACAGTAAAAATAGTTAAGACAAATAAATAAATATCTTCTGTAGATGACTATAGGGGATTGTCATAATCAGTCAGAGTTGGTATAAGTGATTACAAATTGTACGTTATAAGATTCCTAAAAATGGGAACCTGATCAACTGAACACAATAGCACCACAAGAACAAATGAAAGGGGCGTGATTGATGTTCAAATATTAAGGCCGTTTTTTAAATACATTTTGCTAACAAATGGTGAATTTTATGTGTTTTGAGTGTTAAGAAAACAGGGTGTAGATAAATCAATTTCAAGTTTTAATTATTCATGCACCTGTTAGCAAGACGTCACATTTTCAAAAACCAAAAATTAATAACCATATTAAAGTGTATTGAAATCTTAGCTGAAATATTTCGCATAGTCGATCGAAATAAAATTTATTTATCGATAATTTCCGTAACTTTTCATCGTTCCCGAGCACGACTGCAGATTTCTAACGTACAAACAACAGTTTACGTCAAATAAATCAAGAAAACCTGGTCGTTGTGAAATTTTGTATGTTCGTTGACGATCTGCATCCATGCTCGGAAACGACAACAAGCTAACGACATTGTCGATAAAAAGTTAATCGATTGCCCGTGCTAGATTCCGAGGTTAGTGAAGCCAGAAGAACATTGTGCAATTTTATAGGCGAACGATATGCACCTACCTTTTATCGCTTTACATATTTACAAACCACCATTCATCGTTGGAGGCTGAATGCATTAAACACGGAAAGGAGGTGGAGAAGAGGAGGGTGGGGAAGTATCTGTCGATTCAGATTTGGTCACCAAGCACGGCTAAAGCAATTTGAAGCCACTTTTCAACTCTGAATGGCGGTCTTAAACCAGGTACTGAGGGTATCTTTCACTATCAAAAGTGCCGCAAATACACTTGAATGTTTTGAATGAATAATAAATAAATAAATCATGAAATAATACAAATAAATAATATGAAATTCACGTCAGGATTCGAACCCATTGACCTCCGGAACGCCAGTTGTAGGCTTTCAACCCCTCGACCACGCAAAATTTTCTTATTAAATAACCAAAATTTTTCAAATGTCCTTTCTTCTTGCTGCATAATTCCTTCCGTCTCTCAACATGCAGGGACATAGTTCAACTGGGTCCCCACAGCGTGGTATCCATATAAAACGGTGTTTTGACATAATTCACGCGAGGTGCGTTACATCGAAAGCCTTCCAATGAACCGTCCCGCTTCACGTCGGGCGCTTATTCCCCACAACTGCAAACTAACATCTTATGGAAGATAAACACGACACTTGTTAGTGTCGGACATAAATCTCCGCTAAAGTCGCTCTCGCCGTGCAGTTTATCACGTACAAGGCCATGCATCATCTTCACACAACAGCGTCTGAATCGGAGGTGCTATTCTACTAATAAACACAACCGGAACGCAAACAATAAACGATGTAAATATATATTTTTCAATTTTTCTCGTGGTTTTGTATATTTACATTCTTATGATTTTTATTGGAATATGTCGGGAAGATCGGAAATACTTTTGGTTTTATCGTTATTACAAAGACATTATTTTTTGGGTACGCTTATGGGTACCGCCACCCCGGTAACGACGATTTTTTTTTTTATAGATTTCTCATCCAAAAATACAAACAACCACAAATATTAACTTCCATACATAGAAGGCGGTCTGTGGAAAGAGAATATATTATAAAACGCATTCCAAATGTTTGAGTTAAATTCCAACTGATTTCTAATCTTAATTTGTAAAAAATCAATATTTGTGCACGAAAAACTCGAAAAGCAGTCGACGATATCGATGAAGAGTTCAAAGTTTGTTGTTTTAGTGCCAGGAATGTTTAAAGATGTTTAAATGGTGGAAGAAGTCAGGAACGCCCGGGGAATTCTTAACACAATATTTCTGCAGCATAATGAGATACGGAATTGAATTAAATTCGATGTAATGTAGTTTTTTTAATACTAACATTGTGGCATACAGTAGTGAATGGTGGGAGAAGTCGGAGGCGGTTGAGAAAGATATTAGCAATAGCGAAGCCACTAGTATACCTACTATATATTCCGATTTTTTTTTTTTTTTAAGGAATTTATTTATGCTAAAATATAAACATAATTGAAAATAAAGTAATAATTGATAAGTATAATACGGTGACCGGATAAATCATCAAAATGATAATTCATCACATCTTTAAAAAGTAATGGAAAGTGATGAAACAAAAAAATTATTAACTGGGTTATGTAGGTTAGGTTAGGTTAGGTTAATTTTTTTTTCATCGTTTCTAATGACTTTATACCTATCACTTTTTAAAAGTGTGTTGAATTGTCACTATGTTGAGTTATCATGGAACCATTTTTGCCTAATAGTTAGGATTTACTTTAAATATCTACGTTATATACTTCGACTGTTACAGGAACGAATTATTTTTTATCTGTCTTTAATTTGTATAAATATGAGTTTTGAAGAATATATGTGTTTAAAATATGATTATAACAAATAAATAATTAATATAAATTATATTTAAAAAAAAATAATTGCATACTCAGACGGTTAAGTAGGCCTCCATCATAGTTTTCTAGGAGTTGACTTTGAGATCTTTCGTGACCATTTTCGATGCTGTGCAAAGATTTGCTGTTCTGCTAAAATCGTAATAAATGGCAAGAACAACATAGGAATGCCGTACCAAACTCCAAAAAAAAATCATCTTCGACAGGTTTATCTCTTTAGCTCAAATTTACAACTACCTGTCTAAAGGTAAAAAGATGTTTTTTTTGACGACGATTGACCTGCGTAGTTCGTTGTACGTCAACTAGATGGCGCCACTAACACAATAATTTACAACTATGGTGTATTTAACTGCGGAAGCTGATGATTCAACAAAAGATATATTCGATATATGTGGGAGCCCCTTAATACGTAATATATTCTCATCTGTCTGGAAAATAGTAATCCTGATCTATATTCATTAATTAAATTAAATTCCGATGTAGAATTATTTTTTTGGTGAACATTGTAAATCCGACTGAAACTCAACCCGTGTTTGTTCTGAAGACTCCTCGTACTAAATCAACTAGGATATTGAATATTACACTATCAAGGATAATATGTACAAATATATATATATACGTATGTACATATATATATATATTTGTAAAACCTAAAACCTATTAACCTATACTCATTAACATATTTCCAGTAAAATATTTTCCCCTCAAATGTTACGCTCACCGACAAACTCTTGAAACGCGCAGGTGTCTACTTATGCCTACCTATTAATGTGTTATTTTCGGGAAAATTATATACTTTCTTAACGTTTCTAGGTAATATAATATTTTTTGGTGAAATATATATTCCATATATTTTTGGTTTATAGCTTGATTTAAAAAAATAGTTTTTACAACTAATGGATGATTTAGTCCAGGGTTTTTACAATTTCATTTAATTTAATTTTTATTTTTATTCTTAAATAAAAACCCCCGCTAAACAGCCAACGCAGTTTGACGGAGATAATGATGCCACACAATGCTCGTAATTGTTTCGTAATCCATTCTCTGTTTAAGATAAAGTACAAACAGCAAAATTCAACAATACCTCTTTATAATTTCAAGTTTAAAAGAAAATAATGGAATTTTTCAAGCAAGCCGTAAAAAATACAATAATTATCAAAGTTTTACATTTGGCGGTGGCGCCAGTAATTGGGGGTGTACGATATATTTGTAGCGTCGATATTAATCCATTGAATAATTAATAATAAACCGCTTGACCTACTTAGTATCTACTCCCGAATTATGTACTTGCATCGTTAAATCGTAAACAAAGTAATCTACGTACTTCAAGTACCTACCTGCCTATTGATGACAATAACACCGCAGTCCGTCTCGAATACTACGAGAACTCGCCAGAAGGTTCGAGCCTACGGCCTAGGCATAATTGCCAAGCCGTCGAAAGTTCGCGAATGATCCAGATCGAGCGAGTGTCTTCGATTTAGTTGCCATCCATCTACCTACTGCCGCCGTCGGCCGTCTTGTATAAATAAGCCCGACGCAGCGAGCCAGTCAGTCAGTCATAATTTTGCCGCCAGTCTGCAAGGCTCAACGAGTGATCACCCGCGTTCTTCTTACTAGCGCGAGGGACACGTACCCGGCTTCGCCCCTATTATCATGGACTCTATCGGGACATCATCATAGCGCCTCGGCCACGTCCGCGGCCAGCGCTACTCGGATTACAAGCGCCCTGGTTCCAGCGTCTCTGACCAGCGCTTCTTCCACGCTACCATGACCACCACGAGGACACGCAGCATCCTCACTGGTCTACATCGTTCCCGTTCAACCGCCTATAAGGTCCGTCGCACCTTCGGCCGTCTCGTCAGCACTGGAGTGCCTGAAGACCTACGTTCTTCGCCAGTGCCTGACCTACATCGAGTCCCGGTCACCAGCGCCCGGCGTCGACTCACTGACCCGCGCTTGACCTGCCAACACATCACAGCAGCAACCGGAGTATTCTACATTTGTCCTTCATCATCTCCTTGTCACGGCTACTGACTCACCAATAAAACACATGTGACCTTCACAACTTTCTTTCATTTCGTGCCTCACCATTGATCCCCAAAGTGGTGACCCCGACGTGATCTGCAGCCCGACATGATTCTGCAGCCCCGTCTCAAAATGGGTGATCAGTTAAGGCATCACGGAGCATCACGCACCAGACCATCTCCGCACAAGCGCGGATAGTAGTGCCACCATGGTTATCTGAGTGAATCTTTAGCCTGTGTTGTGAACATGTGTTTTGCAAAATTTTTTTTTTATGAAGTGTCACAGTTTAAAAGACATTCGTCTCCGAGCTATTTCTTCTATCGCAGCCCTCAGCAAAGCTGCTGGGAAGGGGGTGTCTGTAGCGTCGATATTAATCCATTGAATAATTAATAATAAACCGCTTGACCTACTTAGTATCTACTCCCGAATTATGTACTTGCATCGTTAAATCGTAAACAAAGTAATCTACGTACTTCAAGTACCTACCTGCCTATTGATGACAATAACACCGCAGTCCGTCTCGAATACTACGAGAACTCGCCAGAAGGTTCGAGCCTACGGCCTAGGCATAATTGCCAAGCCGTCGAAAGTTCGCGAATGATCCAGATCGAGCGAGTGTCTTCGATTTAGTTGCCATCCATCTACCTACTGCCGCCGTCGTCCGTCTTGTATAAATAAGCCCGACGCAGCGAGTCAGTCAGTCAGACATAATTTCGCCGCCAGTCTACAAGGAACAACGAGTGTTAACCCGCGCTAATCTTACTAGCGCGAGGGACACGTACCCGGCTTCGCCCCTATCATCATGGACTCTATCGGGACATCATCATAGCGCCTCGGCCACGTCCGCGGCCAGCGCTACTCGGATTACAAGCGCCCTGGTTCCAGCGTCTCTGACCAGCGCTTCTTCCACGCAACCATGACCACCACGAGGACACGCAGCATCCTCACTGGTCACGCCGTTCCCGTTCAACTGCCCACAAGGTCCGTCGCACCTTCGGCCGTCTCGTCAGCACTGGAGTGCCTGAAGACCTACGTTCTTCGCCAGTGCCTGACCTACATCGAGTCCCGGTCACCAGCGCCCGGCGTCGACTCACTGACCCGCGCTTGACCTGCCAACACATCACAGCAGCAACCGGAGTATTCTACGTTTGTCCTTCATCATCTCCTTGTCACGGCTACTGAATCACCAATAAAACACATGTGACCTTCACAACTTTCTTTCATTTCGTGCCTCACCATTGATCCCCAAATATTCTAATGTACGCTCATTTCCTTCTGGAATCCGTAATATTTTTTAGATAAACAAAAAGGGTTGAAAAATAGACAGGGTGCCAGAAAAAAACTAAAATGCCTGAATTCCTCTAGCCAGAAAGGAAGCCCAAGAAATCCAGTACCTAATGAAATTCATTCACAAAAAATGCTTCCAGATATCCGATTCAATACGCGATAAGACGTATTCCTTCGAGATTTCAGTATTCAATAATATGCCTCTCTTATTTCAGCATATCGGTATGACGATAAAAGATAAAATATGTGAAAGCTTATGCTAAAGAGAAACCTACAACTTTCCTGGGGGTAATTATCTTAAACAAAAAGGATTTCGGACTTTTGCATATTTAAAACTTTTTCTTCGAGAAAGGGAATAAATCCTATTATTCAACAAATCCTATCCATTCAACCGCACATAAGCCCAGATATAATCCCTCAAGGCTTTAGCATTTATCAAAATGTACAAAAAAGGAATCAGTTGAAATACCTGCCACTAAATTCTGAGCTAAGCGCTTAATAAAGGAGAAAAAACTAGGTAGAAACCACGTACTTATCCCCTTTCGCATGATTGCCATCGACGAAATACTTTTTTAATCAATATATTTTACCTTAAGAACGATCTTATCACATTTGCTGAGAGATTAGAGCTTTAATCTGCTGTAATGTACAAAATATTACTATATAGCAATATACGAGTATGTACATTCTAAGTCATCATCACATTTATTTATCAAATGCATTGTCAATTATTATGTTTTATATTAGAGATGGATGATCCGGTGAATGCAATCTGTTAGCCATAAGTTGATAATAGTTTTATTTTATTTTTATTTTATTTGGTACATTATTTTGTTACAATTTATGTTTTCCAGTAATGTAGTTATGTGTGATTAATTTAGTTATGTGTGACTAGTCTATAGTTAGTAATAAGATTATTATATATTGGAACAGCGCCCTTCAGGTGATTTTTCACAAAAACGGCGATATAAAAATCAAAAAAATATCATTAATTTTATAATTATAATAAATCCTATATAAATATGTAAAGACGAGTATCTGTGGCGGGTGGGAGGTCCGCCTTTGTTTTTTGTACAAATCTACAGTTTTGTTTAGAGATTAATTAATGTTTGCACACTTGGCTTTATACTACAAGAGATTTCTAAAAACCATACTAATCACCTTCTTCCACCTTAGTTTAGTTCTTAGTTTTTTGCGGTCCACGTCTGATTTCGAAATACCTCAATGTAAATGGTAGGTACTTCTGATAGTTAAACATATTTTAGATTTAGATAAGATAAAAATATTTGTAGTATAATAATAATAACTTCACAATAGATTTTAGGAAAATCTAATGATTTTTATTGTTTATTTTGTGATCTTATGATTATTTTTTTGATTGCGTTACTATTTTATTTAAAAATCTAAAACAATAAATATTACCATTTGAACATTATGAAAAACCATTTTTAATATTTCTGTGATAATTTATGCATGTTGCGTGGCAGCTGTTATATAGCCTATCGAGTGTTATTATACTTACGATGGCTTACTTTTTTGAAAGATAGGTACCTACAATGGCAAAAAGATAATTAAATAGGGTAATTTATTTAGGGCACAAACCAATTTATTCAGCAAACAGTCCCCGGTCCTCTTCCATTGCGTTTCAATTTCGATAAACGAGTAGAAGGGAGGAGAAGATCTCGTTTATCATGTTTGGTAAATATACGAACAATTCCCGAGATGTGGGAATGCGTAGCGTTTTGCTACAAATAATATGCAACAATATCTTCCCGGCAAACAAATGAGTGCTGTAGGATGATTTCGTTGTATTTCCCCCGGGAACATTACGCGCGTAAATCAAACAATATGCCAGAAAAAATATTGTTCTTCTTTAACATTCCGAAACACAAAAAGTGTGTAATTTATTTTTTCCTACGTATAAAACGGGCATGGATGATTGCATATTATAATTTTACTTTATTTTAAAAATCTCAACTTCTCCCAGCAGTCAGAAGCCAATACTGAGAGTATCTTCCAAACACGATATGTTCTTTTAAATTAGATTAAATTGCGAAATAACAAAAATTAATCCAATAAAATTTTAATTTACTTATACAAACATATTTTAAATTTTTACTGGGTTGCATAAACTGATAAATTTTCCACAAAAAATAAATTTGTTATATAAGTCACAAAAAAAAATTAAAAATATATGCGTACCTAATTAGGTAGATGAAGTAAAATTATACTTTAAAAAAATATTTATTTATTTTAATATCAACGGTATAAAATATACCATATTATACTGTTGCTTATAAACAGTGACATCAGAAAATATACAATTAACAGAAACTCTAGATGGATATAAAAAGTTAGAGATACAATTACATGCAAAACTTATAGGCAGACTAAGATTAGTACTGATTGAAATATATGATAGTATAGATACATGATATAATATATTACAATAGCTAAAATGTATGCATTTATTTTCAGGTTTTGGTTGAATGTAGGTAAGTGCCAATCAAGCAGTTGGTTCACCTTATTGAATATTATTATTGACCCAAGTTTCCTCAGTTGCCCCAGGCAGTTCATTTTATATACATATTTATTTGACTTTTTACATAAGTATGAGTAGACTTACATTTTATTGGTCATGATTTAAAAGATATGATATTAAAGCCTTTTTGTACCTAGCTTCTGTGCAGTTAAACAGATCCGCTACATCTGCGTACCTATTACTAATTTCATGTAATCTAGGTACAAGCGAGTGTTTGAAATGTTCAGTCTTAGAATTGTTACAATTAAATAGGGTTTTAGAACGAATAGCTTTTATGGGTACATGACATTCAATCAGGTTAATTAAATCAAGGCTGTCGTACATCATAATTCTAATATGCGTTTGGTAAATTGACATAGGCCATCTTTGTAGGGTATAGATATCTACTAGAACTAGCCTTTGTTCCTCTTGTGGAACAGTTAAGAAATTCTTTATGATTTGTTTTTGCTATCGAACATTTTCTCAAAGTTACAAGAGATAAAGCTTAACCTGGTCATCACAAAAAGGACATATAAGGCATAATATAGGTGGGTGCGTAAGTTTATGGTAATTTTTATGGCATCTTTTGAATCCATTATATATTCTGATCAATGATTTTAATCATATTCTTTGCCACTTTAGTTAATGCGAACCCATTCACTTAAGCCTTCAAAATACTAACAATTCAGTATCATCGTTACCTATCTACCATTAGATATAGTTTTCAATACACGTGAGCCATTACGTTTTTTATTTTGTTATGGAAAAAAACTCACGCGTGGGCCATCAATTTTTCAAACGTGCAGAACACAAAACCATCGAAACTTGTTTATGTACAGTAAAAAGCTGACAACTCGTCCATTCAAAGAAGACCATTGAAACGAACTGCTCCCCAAAATGATTTAAGTTGTCCCCTCCCACAAAAATGGCCGCCAACCGGAAGTGTGGGCTGCTGATTAACTTCCGGATTATTCCGTCGTAATTTAGACAGGCGCACATAGCCCATATTCATTATTATTCTCACATGCGGGACTTCCCATAAAAAAGTAAAGAGTTCTACACTGTTATACACGAGCTAGTCCTTTCTTCAGTCCCCCAATGTATTATCTCCAGCGAATAGAAACGGAGTATTTCTTAAAGGGGTCTTCGGATTCCGTTCAAATTTACAAGACCTGATCCATTATATAGATTTTGAATTAATTTAAATGATAGAACCTCATTTAGAATGATATTCCTATTCATTTAGAACTAAACAAGCCGCCGCTTCAAAATACGAGATGACAAGATAATGATTGTTCATTGGTCCGTAAAATCGTAAGAAGCCGAACGCTTGGTTGTTGCCTTAAGTTCTAAGAATCATCCTCCGTTGAAGGACAGAAGTCTTATGATTGTCATAGATAAGGATTCTGTAAAAATGCTGTTTTAATGACTGACAGTTTGCGGCGTTCTTGATTATGTTTTAATGTATAGGCAAGTGTTGGTCGAAGTCTTCTTGAATTTGGAATTCATCAAATATATCTAATCATTAGTAAAGTTGTTCAACTACTTGTTCTTATGAGCCGCACCAAAAATGAAAAACCTTTGACATATTTATTTATAATATCTGTATTTTCCTACGTATGTCAGTTGATCTACATAGTACCTATACGAGAATGAATACGATTATCAACGATTTTGAACGAATACGGTTAAACGCTTGATCAAGAATGCAAGTTAATGACATAACAACATGAAAATACATTTAATTGATGGTATTATACACCTAGATCCTAACTTTGAAATCTTAAGCTTTAATAAAAATATCAGATTCTAGTGGAACAATGATTAGTAACCTTCTTAACCGGAGGGCCAATTTAACCATTTTCAATTTATTCGTGGGCCTGGGAGGAGTGGGTTGAATAAATGCTATTGATTTTTATCGATTGTAATGATAAACAATATGTATTTTTAAAACGAAAAACCTTTAATATGTATAAAAATAACCGCTGGGCTGCGAATAAGGTATAACCACGAAATTCTGTCTAGTATGTCAACAAAGTTTACTATTTTGAACGATTTATTTAAAACATAAAGGAAAGACTAAAGTTTTCCGCAAATCCTTTTGCAAAACAGGACTGAATTTTTTCAGCCATGTGAGTCCTATGAACCCCGGCCGCGGGTTGCTCATCACTGCGATATGCTGATTTATTAAAATCCAGCTAGAAACGGGATTGCAAGCGGTTTCCTGTTAAACTTTTTGTACGAAACCTATCATTTCATTATTTAAGGGCCTGCAGTCCTGTTTTTAACCGGATAACGAATAATTTGTGGAGATTCTTAAAAAAATAGAAAAACTATTTTATATCGAACCATTTTGATTGGTTTTTCAATTTGTTTATTGATCATTAAAATTGGTTTGTGCACGGTGCACCTATAATCATATTAAACTTTAGTAATTGAATTAATTTAATTGCAATAAATGCATTATTTATTTATACTGTAACGAAGGAATTTAGATAAAAAAAATCTTCCTACTAAAATTGTAGGAGCACCAGAGAATAGAAGTAAATGACTGAAATATAAATTCAGTGGTATAAAATGCTAAACTTATAGAAAATTTTATTTATTTATTTAAAAAACATACGGCTCAAGATGTGCCATTAACATATGTATAAAGTTACAAGTACAGAGTATAAAGAGTAATAATATATTAAAATACAAAAGACAAAAAGAAAAAAATATATACCTAATTGTAAGAAAATCGATAATCTCTTAAGTGAGAACTTTAGTAAGGGACAATATAAATGTAACAATATCAGCTAAAATTTTGAAAATAATGAAAAGTCTAATTAGCCCATTGGCTCATTATACGGTTAGTTACTCTTATGTACAGGTAAATCATTTTAAAGAGACCCTTACTTTTACAGTGGCGCACATACTTAATGGATGAATCAACAAATAATTTAATTTTTTAAATAAACAAAGTTATCGAATTGAATCGCATGTCTAAATTGAAACTGAATTGATAAAAGGCGCTACGCACAGAGTAGAAGTGGACTGTGGGCGGTTGTTCAAAAGAAGTTTTTTGAAACTTTCGATAGCACCGGTATGCACAACTAAAAGATATGTCCTCTTCAAAATGATTTGCCTGTATTCATGTAATTTTAGAAGCAGTGACTGAACGCTTAGGTTTCAGATAGAATTTTCAAGAATTCGTGCATTTTAGTCGGTCTTTTAATTGTTTATTTAATGAATGAGTTAAGCCTCAAATTTTAATATTTAAGTATTGGAGATAATATTAATGAAACAGAAAACCCAGGACTCTCGCTCTACCAACTGAGCTTTTACGCACAAAAAAATAAATATTCATCCTTGACTTGCAGAAATGTGAATAGATGTCGCACTTTATATAAAATAAAAATAAAATATATTTATCCGAGACGCTGTCTAGATTGCATTTAGTTCGAGTTAAATCTTTTGATCTTCAATCTTTC
Source organism: Hesperophylax magnus (assembly GCA_026573805.1). NCBI lineage: Eukaryota > Metazoa > Arthropoda > Insecta > Trichoptera > Limnephilidae > Hesperophylax > Hesperophylax magnus. Next base: position 1,606,780 of record JAIUSX010000055.1, read on the forward strand.
AGCCAATAAAAATGTGTGGTGAGATAATGTTTGTAGTTCTTATTCGAAGTATGATACAGTTAAATATGACCAAATAACATAGGGTCCCATTAGCTCAGTTGGTACTATTGGTAGAGTCGCGCCCCGGCAAGGTGAGGGTCCTGGGTCCTAAAAACGACCGTATCTTGTTTCAGATTTTTCTGTTTCAAATTTTCGTTTGAGAATCGCTAATGTTGTTTTAAATTTATTTATTTCATCAAAAAATTACAGAATATATATAATATATCATTAGTAAGTTGTATAATTATATGTCAGTTAGAAACAATGAAATTGTTGAAAGAATAATGTTACAATAATACGGCAGTTTCTAATATAAGAAAAAATATATATGAATGTAAGAGTGTTATATAGAAATGGCATAATATACTATATTTTAGGTTGTGCATAACCTGCCTCACTAGGCGAACCTGTATTGAGGCAGAATTTTTAGTTAATTATTTCTCCATTTTGTCTATGGTTTGCTAATATGTAAATGTTTAATATGGGTTCCTTGTTGTCTTCAAAAATAGTTAATTTTTGCAGTGGAAGAGTATAAATTTCCAACCACAGCTATGTAAACAAAACATAATGCCATTTCAAATTATTCTATGGGATGAGTGGTAACAAAAGGCTAACTAAAAAAGGTAGAAATTGGCAGTTTTGAGTAAAAATAAATTATTTATATATAATCTATAATTAACTAACTAACTAACCATCACGCCGTTGCCCCCCAGGAGTAGGCAGAGAGGACGGACCGCCAAACAACTCGGTCTTCGCAAACACTTCTTGCCTCATTCACATTTATACATACTCTTCTATTATTCTGACTCTTGACATGGCCCGAGTCGAGTATCTGATTCATTTGATCGTGCCATGTCTTCCTCTGGCGTCCCCGAATTCTGCTACCATTTGCATTTGCATCATATATCCTCTTTACACTCCTTTCTTCGCTCATTCACTCTACATGCCCAAACCATCTAAGCGTCCTTTTTTAAATCTTACTCATTACGCTTACATGTGCTTTGTACTATTTGCGGATGTCCACATTTATCACGCGATCATACATGGTTATACCACACATACGCCTCAAGGATCTCAATCTACTTTCAACAGCATTCAATCTACTTTCATCCTTTCTCTGCCAGTTCCATGCCTCACTTCCATACATCAGGGTAAGTACCAGCACTCCATTGTGGACTGCTAACTTCACTTCATATATATATGTGAAGCGAATATTAAATATGTTCATGATTAATATAATGGAGATAATATGCAGGTTGGTATATTATAATGCTAATGACGACCTACACAGAGGAGCAGCGAGCTCCTTGTCTCCAGATTTAGAGGTCACGGGGATAAATCAGGCGTTGGAACAAAATTAAAAGTATTATAAAAATGATTATAAATAAAGTTCCAATATCTCCAGACGGAGCTCTTGCGAAGAATTACTTTAAAAAATCTGTAATGTTATTTTTTAGTTCCCTAAATTAACGCCTATTTTAACTCAACTAAATGTAATATGACAATCTTCCTCACCCCATCATTACAATATATTTTGTAATAATTTTGCTGTTTCCTTTCACCTATTAGGTAGTCATGCATTTACGGCTCAAACCCCAAGTCCGGATTCAAACCCTATGTTCATATTGATACGTCTTAAGACAAGACGATACCCTAAAATAATGTCGGAATTCTAACGACGTAAGTGAAAGAACCATGCACTAAAATATATGACGCACTGCCCTGGTGTATTGGACAGACCTGCGGTTGGATTTGCCCTGGCAAATCTCTAAAATAAAAAGGGAATTTTAACGACATCAGTGACGAAATCGTGTAAAAACAATATTAGGCCAGCGGCCCGGCGTAATGGACGGGCTTATGTTCGAATTTATGGTGTTTGCTTTAATTATTTACGATGAACGTATTACTAAAATCTCAGATGTTTCTAGAGAAATTCCCCAAGTTACTAATTCGTGATCTATAAAAATAAAATCTGGTGCATAACGCTAATTTTGTAGTTAAGAAACATGAGCCTCGATTAAGCCCCCGTTAGATCCTTGTATCGCCTTAAACAAAACACAAATTTTATGACTGTCACGCAACAATTTATGTACATCAGAACCCCATTTAGGCATATACACGAGTCCTTACAAACTACCTTATTTTAATTCCCCGATTCCATTTCAGGTGGCGTTGCGGTCGATTAAAAGGACCATAATTCCACTGGCGGACATTTACATAACTTTTTATGGAATGAGCATATCCATGGCGTATCCCTGATTGATATCTCGCGATGGTTTAGTGCGTCTGCGAGAAGGATGAATGGTTAATTTATTCAAAGGACCGTGACAGGGCTCGGCTACCACTGGCCTCCACCGCTGATAACTTGAAATACATCCTTTCGACTCAAGACAAATCGGTTTTGAATTAGTGGGAAAAAGTCGGTAGAACGGCTTACGTACTATCGTGGAGATTTCAGTTCTTTTAATTGAGCTAATTGTGGTCTAATTAAAAGTAAGGAAATAAATTCTTTTGATTCATTTATTTGACTTCTGCGATCTTTATTTACCTTTAAGGTGTGTAATTCGACATATCGCTAAAATTAAACATTAATAGTGGTAGTAGATGTCATTGAAGCGCCTTCCAGTGTGGTTATTAGATATGTTGTGCGGCTGACAGAAGTGGGGAGAGGAAGGAGATGGAAGAAGAGGAAGGTTGGGTTTTACCTATCTGACTATTCACATTTTTATGTTAGTTTTCTGAGATGAAATGTTGCTTGAAATAGGGTGTTCTGAATAGTCAATACTTTTCCACCCTTATCTTCCTCGTCTCCCCTCCCCTATTACACACATTCGCCACACAACTTACTCCAATGGGGGATGCCATGGTCTCACTGGTTCCAGACTCTTGTGCGGTATTAACGCTAAAAAATGACTTGTATTATTAGAAACTTTTGATATCATGTCACTAATATTTTTTTCTGAAATAAATTACCTACATTCCTATTTATTTGTATTATAGTAGCTGAAATCTCTCCCGTTGTTCGGGCTCTACCAAAGATATTGGAAGAACGAGATGTGCTATGAGCAGTTCATACTGTGTGGAATTGTTTTGCCCAGTGTCGCCGGTTTTGTTCACCAATACTACTGCACACCTTCGCTTACGCTAAGGTATCTGTACTAATACATAGAACAAATTTCTGTGCGTACACGTCCCGACAGTATTCAAAGTACCCTAATTAGGTAGTACTCCGCCTACGTTCCGGCGGCCAACATAGCATATCTCGTTCTTCTAATATCTTTGGGCTCTACACTGACTTTTTTCTTAATTAGACTTAGATTGTGACCTTCTACTTGTTTTAAAGCTCAAGTGTACAAGATTTCATCAATTTTGGAATAGAACTATAGATTTGTCTAAAAACCAAAAAAAAACCCACCCGTTACACACTATCTTTATATATATATATATATATATATATATATATATATATATATATATATGTGTATATACTGTGTATCTAATTTATTAACTGCTATATTAGTCTATTCTCATTATGAATACTTATGTAATCATGCTACATATAAATTTTGTTTTTTTACGTTATAAATAAAAACTTACTTTCTCTTCTTTACCTTATGTTTACTGTAATGGCACTACTCCACAACTCAAACACGAGACACGTTTTTCTCCATTGAATTGGGTAGTTACGTTAAAAAGAAAACATTTTATTGTAATTAGTTTTTGGAACAATATGTTTTTAATCTGTAAATCTTTCATATGTATGTATTTCAATAAAAATAAATATATATTAATTTGACGTGTTTTGCTCCAGTATCCAAATGATTAAGGTTAAACGCGACGGTGTTGATATTCTACGTGTTCATGGATGGCGTTAATTTATTTATCTCATTAAAATACACTTTTTGAAAATTATTGCTTAGCAACATTAAGACAAATGATTTGTTTGCTCCTGTACATTAGGGTGTATCGATTTTTAACTTTTTTTTTGTTTTCAAATTCCAAGTTGAAAAAAAGTTGCTACTAGGTACCACAACTTACCACAAAAAATTTTGGATTTTTAAAAAAATGTTTAGGTCTCCCGCACAAGGCCTAAAGTTTTAATTTTTTTCAAAAAATATCAAATTTTTTTAAAATTTAAAAAAATAAAATCGTAATTTTTGTGTTTATTCCAAGTTAAAAAACAGTAATATTAGGGCATAAAAATAAGTAAGAAACGATTTTTTTTATAAAAAATGGATTTTAGGTCTCCCGCATAAGCCCTAAAGTTTGTTAATTTTGATGAAATTTTGTAATTTTGTGTACATATATGAACCATGTTTTTTTAAAGTTTAAGCCACCAGAATTAATTGTACTTTTCTAACAGAAGGCATAAAATAAGACAATATATATATATATATATATATATATATATATATATATATACATAATTCATATATACATATATTAAAAATATATCCCACATGTATACGATATATATATATAATATGTTTTTTACCTGAAAAAAGATAGTTGGACGGTGTAAATTGTATGAGAAAGGTGTTGAAAGAAACTAATGTTATTTGCTATTACTGTTGTTTATTACAATAGTATAAAAGATTATAACATGTCATAAAATGTAGTAGGTATAATAACTAAGTACAAAATGTTGCTGATTACTTTCCATACGACATGAGTGGGAGTTTTCTTTTTCTACTGCAAAATTACTTACTTGTGTATTCGTCCTTTCATCTTGGCTTCAAAACCTTAAACCAAAGTTATGTATAGTATTTACATAGGCCTAGTGAAAATTTTATAAATGTTATTACAGTTCCCAAATGAAATTTCAATTTAATATGTAAGACGTTATTTAGAAACATTATAAATACAAAAAAGTCGAAAAAAACTTACTTAAATTCTAATCCTTTGCAGAGGTTTTGTACTGGCTCTTGGTCTCGAACGTATTTAGAACTTTACGGTCTACCAGTCTGGCACGGATAAAATCATCTCTTTCGATCAGCCCACATACTCGCTTCGAAGCTTCTGTGACTTCGTTGACAATTCGTTCCACCGCTTGAGTGTGAGAAGGAATTCTAAATTCAACCCTTCTACTTTTGCCAGTTTCCGCAATTGACTCCAACTCTTCTAGGCTCATATCAGTAACAAGAGGGGGTTCGGTTACTGAAGTGGATTGCCAGTCAATCATATCTTTAAAGTCTTCGGCATCAAAATTGATCTGAGGGGGTTTAAATACCCTTACCCCTTTCCTTTCGGTTGCGCAAGCTTTCTGGATTCTCTTATAAGCCAAGGCTCTGATATGTTTTCGTTCATCGAACAGCATAGCTATCAAACATGCTCTGGGTGAGTCATGAAAGCATTTCTCTGTAACGTTGCATGGACGACTTTTTTTAGCTCATCTTCCAAGTAATTGCTGAAAAGAAACATTTAAAAAAAAATGAATGGAAGCTTGCGGGATTTGGGGATTGCACTTAATTGAGAACCATGATGGTATGTAGACCTTCATTATGAACTCTGCAAGCTTTGTTAGCTGAGGGGTCGGATCATCGGTGGCAACATACAAACGAAGGACTCGATTTGCCAGAGTAAGCCACCCTGGCGTGCGAGATGTTGCTGGGGTTTCGTTTGGCCAACTCTTCTTTATGGAAAGTAATCAGCAACATTTTATACTTAGTTATTATACTACATTTTATGACATATTAAAACCTTTTATACTTTTGTAATAAACAACAGTAATAGCAAATAACATTAGTTTCTTTCAACACCTTTCTCATACAATTTACACCGTCCAACTATCTTTTTTCAGGTAAAAAACATATTATATATTATATATGTGGTATATATTTTTAATATATGTATATATGAATTATGTATATATATATTGTCTCATTTTATGCCTTCTATAAGAAAAGTACAATTAATTCCGGTGGCTTAAACTTAAAAAAAACATGGTTCATATATGTACACAAAATTACAAAATTTCATCAAAATTAACAAACTTTAGGGCTTGTGCGGGAGACCTAAAATCCATTTTTTATTTAAAAAAATCGTTCCTTACTTATTTTTATGCCCTAATATTACTGTTTTTTAACTTGGAATAAACACAAAAGTTACGATTTTATTTTTTTAAATTTTAAAAAAATTTGATATTTTTTGAAAAAAATTAAAACTTTAGGCCTTGTGCGGGAGACCTAAACATTTTTTTAAAAATCCAAAATTTTTTGTGGTAAGTTGTGGTATCTAGTAGCAACTTTTTTTCAACTTGGAATTTGAAAACAAAAAAAAAGTTAAAAATCGATACACCCTACTGTACATACGGAAAAAATGTGAAAATATGAATAAACAGTTCTGTCCGTAAAAAAACTCAATTCTTTCAAGAAAGGCATACAAATAATATATTGGATTTATCATCGGTACAGTATTATATTTGTACGCCTTTCTCGAAAGAATAGAGTTTTTAAACGAACAAAACTATTTATTCGTATTCAAGTGTATGTACGGGCGCAAACAAAAAAAGTCTTAATATTGTAAGGCAATTGTTTTAATGTTTTTGCAAGGTAAAAACGCTTTTTACATTGCAAAAAGCGTTTTTTAATAAAAATAAATTAATTAACGTCAACTATGAACACGTAGAATATAATGAGCGTCGCTTTTAACCTTAAGGGTAAAAGTAATGTATGATATAATCTACGCATTCATAAATGGCGTTATTTAAATTATTTTATAAAATAACTTTAAATTTTTTTATTAATTTATATTTGTAAATATTACGACGAATTATATATTTTTTTACGCCCGTGCATAAGTAATATGAAGAAATAGTTTTTATACGGACAAACACCATCTATGAACGCGTAGATTATAACGTACATTAAGTTTACCCTTACAACATGAAAATCAAAAAGATTAGTCTACAAAAATATTCGAAATATTTTTTTTTTCTGTTGTAGGTACCTACGTCCAGGCCATTATTAAACTTCTGATAATTATTTCAGGGTGTATTTATTACAAGATGTGAGCCTAAGTGAGAAGCGAGAGAAATGTTAACTCGTACACAGGCACGGATAAAAGCACAACCCATAATTAGTAAAAACCATTAAAACATGTGAAAAGGGTCTGCTTTATTATTTGTACCAAAAGAGGAATATTCGATGGCCGGTAAAATGTAATTATAACTTTAATTTTTAAACGGCTCGGCCGTACGGGCGCTCTGTTAACTTTTGTTATTTCTTTTACTAATCTCAAAGAAAAACATCTAATTATTTCGAATAAATTAAATTTGTTTAAAAGTGAACTAGTATCTAACAAATGCTGCGATAACGAAAACGGGGTGACCCAAGATATATATTAAAAATGTTTTTCGCTGTGCAACATGCCTTAAAAATGAATTATAATGATTTGATTTAATCTTCTAACGATTTAAAGACAAATCAACACTGGAATCTTCCCAGTGAAACAGAAGAATTAATATTTGTTATCAAGTGAAATAAAATATAAAATAATCCTGCAACATGTGTTTTCTTCTCTCCTCTGTATTTTCTTTGTTTTGTGAACTTCTTCGTGTTTTAATTTTATTGGAATAATTTTTTATACAACTTTTGAATGAAAAAAATGACGTTCAATAATTAGGTCCCAATGGCCGAGTGATTGTAGGCGTTAAAAGTAAGACAGAGATGCAAGGTTCGATTCCCAGTTGAGACCATTATTTTTTCTGTGTCTTGTTCTGTTTCATGTTTCGTTTAGTTTTATTAGTATTATGTTCTTCTTCTTCTTCATATTTTATTTTCATCCACTTTTTATACACATTTATTTTCATCTAAAACATTTATTTTTTATTTAATTTTAAATTGCTTTTCAGATGTTGTTGTTGCTCATTGGGAGTGTATTGTTTCGTTTACATATAGTAGATAATATAATAATAATTCAGTATTTCAATACTTAAATTCATTTTTAAAAAAGTAACATCATGAGGTGGGACTTTAGGGGTGATTTAAGCGCTTTCTCCTCCATCTTAAGTTAATGTTTCTGACAGTTTTGTGTGTTCATTATCAGGTTTGATGAGTCTTCAAATGAAACACTTACAGCCTTACTAATAACGTGGTGTACATATTACGCAGCGCGTAAGGTGAACTTATTACCAAGGCGTTTGTTTGGTTAAAACGGTCTTAAGCCAGGCTTAAAGCCAGCTTTACCATACCAATTATTATCCCAAAAAGTAAAACGCCAATGTTAATGTTTCATATATTATATCCATTCAGCATTACAAAAGCAGCAGAACCAGCATTCAAAAAGCCGAAATACTACTAAACAATAAAACGCCCGCAATTGTATCTTTCATCGGTCACTTGCAGCAAAACGAAATGTTCAAAGTTTTACCACAGATTGAATTAATCATTTCCTAATAAGCAACTCCTGTTGACATTTTCACATAAGTCCGAAACATTCGAGAGCCTTATAAATTTGTCTACGGAATGCATACACACCATAAAAACCCATTTAAACAACCGATTTATATATCTAGCTCACTTACTCGTTATAGAACAATGTGAGATGGGTGTATTTTGAAAGCAGTTCTTGAAGTAGAATCGGGATCGTTGTTCGCTTCGTATTGTTTCTGATATAAAAGGTGTTCGTTATCTGTCGACGAAATCTCGCGCTGGTGGGCTGAACCGGCCGTCATCGGTGAAACGTAATAGGCACATTCGTCGAATAAACGACCTGTAGGAACCGGGCCTTAAACAGACTGTATTTAAAATTTAAATGCACACACACCACCAAAGCATACAAGCCATCAAACGCACACATAGATCAAACGCACCCATACCATCAAATGCACACATACTGCTCCCAAAGGATATAAATAAACGCTGGGTTATCATACACTTTGTAACGAAACATCTTAAGCGGGGTTAAAATACCCGCATACACAACTTAAGCGGGGTAAAAATACCCGCATACACAACTTTAGCAGGGTTAAAATACCCGTATACACAACTTAAACGGGGTAAAAATACCCGCGTACACAAATTTAGCGGGATTAAAATACCCGTATACACAACTTAAGCGAGGTTAAAATACCCGCATACACAACTTTTGTTAGCGCCTAGTAAGATTTATGAAACATGAAAAAGACTTTTTTAAATTATTTTTCCTTTCGTTTAAAAGGAAATACGATCAAATCTGGGTTTTGCATAACCTAAAAATATCATTAATAACCTTCTGCCTACTGCCCTCATTATAAGGAGATTAATGTTGCTTGTGCGTTGTGGAATAATGGAGGTCATACAAGCAGAGATATTGAACTCACCACGCCTGGGTTGGAACCTGACACATTTGTATACTCAGCTACTTATATTTACTAGCTTATTTAAAAAAAAAACTGTTATCCGATAGATTAGTAATCCATTTACAGTACGAATATTATTGTTTTAACATTTGGGATGATAGACAGGTAGGGTAAAAAGAAGAGTATTTAAAGAGTAATTAAATATATCTACTGTTTTAGACATTAAATTCCATAGCATCATTTCTCTTTTCATGCTATTTTGTGTTAGAACACCTGTTCTGCCGTGTGGTATCTTAATCAAGCCGTGGTGACGACCACGGATGAAGTTTTAAACGCATAATTTATTTGTATATTTCTTCGTGTTCTTCATAAAACGGTTATACACAAAAATTAGATTAAAATTTGAGATCCATGTAAGTATAAAAAGATCACGGGGGCAGTTTTACCATTCAACGCAGAATGGTTGAGCAGTTGAGTTGATCTGTTGATTGGCGCGTTCTGATCGTGTAAATATCTGTACGTGGTGTTAAATATATATATTTAAATTAAAAATGGGCATTCATTTGTTAGTCATTGACACAATATAACTACTCACAGTTTATAAATTTGAAGTAGCTCTCCTGAAAAGTTTTTGTTTTTAACGAGTACTCTTTCTGCTTAGCATGACAAATATTATGATGCGGGTAGTCCATGTAAATAAAATAAATTTATTGCCGGTGTATCTATCACTTTAGATAAAATATTATTGAGGGGTGTCTGATTTATACAATGACGCTGAATATTAAATAGAAGATATTAGTATGTGTGATGAGTAAATTCAAATCGGGTGGGTAAGAATATTTTACGGTCTTAAATTAGAAGCTTGAATAATATTATAGCTAATAAACAAGGCGGCCTTTTAATGTTTAATTTAATGACTCACTAGTTTTCAAAATATTTGTAGGGATTCATTATGATAAATGAAATTTATGACGCCATGTGACATAACATTCCTGCTTCAATAGATCGTGTACACTACTACTATAACCATGGTCCCCAAAAGGTAACCTGAATCAAGCCGTCCATTCACCCACCAACCAATCGTTCAATCTTATATTGTCTTATCTGTCGTCCAACCTATCTTACAACCTAATAGAGTGCGTATGGCTGTCCGACATGTTGTGTATTCTGTTTTTTTTAATGTTGAATTTTTGAAGAGAGCACATTTTAGTTAGGTGTATTATTTTACGGATTGATCAAATATTATTATTTTGCATCGTTTTTTAAGTTGAATAATATCAATCATTATCAATAATGAAACAAACAAATCATTAAATAATTCATTCACCGTCAGATTAAAAAGTAAGAAAATGTGACAGCATTATTTTTTTTTTCAATGAAATCGAAAAAACAACTCTGTTTCAAATTCAAATCATGAAACAGTATTTGACGGTTGGACGACAGATCTTCAAGTGTATAAGAGGTTTTATAACGACCCCGAAAGCCAGCGAGAGAATTATAAATTCTTTTGAAGAGTTATTTATTACCAAAAATGCTGGGCGCTATTTTTGTAATTACATAAAGCCTTTGGCTAAATTTGAATGAAGTGAGCTTTTTTCTTATACGATATATCATTTGATTCGAGATAGCAGATAACAACTCACCAGCTTTTATTTTGTACAATCGGATAGTTGTTATAAGTATATATATAGGTATATAAGTAGAATTCAAAATATTTCATCGAGGATCGGTACCGCGGAAGGTAATTAAAACTTATATTTAGATACGATCAACAAGGCTCACTCAGCCAAAACTCTTCGGGCCCTTATTCTCATGGAGAATAAAATAATTTATTCTGAACTTCAAATCTTTTAAAATTAATTAAGGCATTTTTTTGCATTGTAACACCTTGGGTAGAGATATATTTAATATGATGCAAAATTGTTTTGATCCTATATAATGCAATATAGTCCCGCGTCCCGCTTTTACACCTGTATCCATGTACTATATCACAAACCAAAAACTGCGACTGCGAAAAAATTGTTTTGATCCTATATAATGCAATATAGTCCCGCGTCCCGCTTTTACACCTGTATCCATGTACTATATCACAAACCAAAAACTGCGACTGCGAAAAAATTGTTTTGATCCTATATAATGCAATATAGTCCCGCGTCCCGCTTTTACACCTGTATCCATGTACTACATCACAAACCAAAAACTGCGACTGCGAAAAAATTGAACATTCGGATAATATTAAGTATATTGGTTTAACAGTGGATTGCAAACTAAAATGGGAACTTCACATAATTTCACTTGCAATGAGAATCCGGAAACAAATATACATTTTTAAAACGATTAGAAACATTATGTCACTTAAACTACTAAAAAATGTCTACTTTTCCCTTTGTCAAAGCATTTTAATTTATGGTATATCGGCATGGGGTAGTGCCGCAGACACATACATCAAGCTACTTAATACAGCTCATAAAGCACTTATTAGAACTATGTTCAAAAAACCATATCTTTATCCCACTGAAAATCTTTTAATTAAAAATAAAATACTTGATATCAGGAAGCTATTCATAAAAAAAATTATCCATACAAATTGCATAAAATCGTCACCTTCACACATATCTCACTCCCAGAACACTAGAGCTAAATCTAACAATCATTTACAAGTGCCAAAAATTAAATCCACCCTTGCAAAAAAACATGAATCTTACCTCGCACCTTCCATATTCAATATTTTCTTAAAAGAAACACAACATACAACTCAAATCAACAGAAAATGTACATATAAATACTTTAATACGTGGATAATGAACAAAAAAAGAAATTGCATTAACAAGTTACTTGCAAACCTTCCATGCTAATTTTTATATGACATATTAAAAAAAAAAAAAAAAAAAAAAAATAAGAACTTTCACAACAAAAAATGTTCAATTATTTGATTCACACTAAAAAAGAAAATTGCAAAATAGCGCACATAATATGTAAACAAATATTGATGTCAATAAACGCCCGGGTTACCGGCAATAAAAAAATATATATATATCAGAATATTATAATTTTTTTTTCAAAGATGTACCAAAATTATCATTAAGATCAAAATTACATTAAAAAAATATAGTTAAATATTATGAGGTACGACAGAATACAACCAAGTGTGTACTGTAATGGTATTGTGTATTATGTATGTATATATGCCATTTTCGTTCTTTAATCCAACTTATAATTTAAAATCTGAAATATTTTGTGTCCTTCCTTTTTTTTATTGAAGGAAAGATTTTTTGAATGCTTTCATTGCCTGGTATTTATGGCGTCTGTCCCTTGATAGCTAAAAACAGTTGCGGTTGGCTAGTAATTTCAGAATGAAATATATCTGAGAAAATTTCATTACCCCTTTATGTGCTTGAAAGACAAAATTTTCTGCTTTATCCATCACAATACGTGGCATGTTCTTTTTAAGTTTTGATCCAGCAACATAGGTTGAATTTTTATTTGAATAGTTTCTACGTTCTGTCCTTCTAACGTTTTCTTCTTTGCAACATCTTTTCATAATTTTATTGCTGTGGTTTTCTTTGTGGCTGCTAACCTGTTGGTCGCCGTTAATGCGGTGTATTGCATCAAACAATTGGTTAGTTTCGGAAAGATATTAAAGTTTATTGTACGATTTACTTCTTTGAAGTCCAACAATGTTTTTACTATTACGTGTCTTAATAATTCTACTCTTTACAATCGTAATTCCTACTTACAGGCAATATCATCAATGCAAAATGAGCAGACAAGTTTAAAAAAGTTAATTACCTCGGTATGTATTGTAAACTAAATAATACTTAAATTCAAGATAATGAGTCAAAATGACTCACATTTTTAACACGTTAACACCTGCGTAAATATAAAACACATTTGTTATTAGTACTTTCATTTGAAAGAATATTATGTTTATCCCTTAATAACGTCGAAAGCAAATATTGATTAACACATTTTTATTGAAATTCTATAAATGGGACAATAGAAACATGACTTTGAACATAAAAATAACATTCAATACACATAGCAACCTCCTGGACGAGTAGATAAAATCCATTGAAATTTAGAGCACAAAGCTTGTAATGCCAGCCGTTATACGAACGCTATTTATAGATAGGAAAGAAAATATTCTGAAATCTGTTGATGTTTTAAAATGTGCGAACGGTACAAATATGATGGGTATCAATTTTCCCTGATGTTCGAGCGGTTGATTGCTTAACACTCATTGACTTTGACAGATGAATGTTTAGCAAAGGATAATTCATGAATAAAACGTGAAAAAATATTTTTCTTCAGAAAATTACCCCCAATGCAGCGTTTTACCCAAATTTTAAGCTGTCTCTCAGTTTTATAAGAGTTTTTTGATTAAATGAAATATGTAGATAAAATAAAATATCATAACTTTTAAAAATGATTTCACGCTATTTTAATTTTCTAACTCGAATTATAATGTTTACATTGTAAATTTGTAGACGCCGTATAAAAAAATTACATTAAAAAATATCCGTTGATTTACCGAGGTATTTTCGAACGAAGAAAAAGTTATTTTAATCATTTTATGAACACTACGCAATAAACACATCATCGGCTATGAAGTATTTATTACTATGCCACCGGGCATACATTAGGCGTTTGGATCAAAAAAAACTATGACCATCTATCTTCAATAACTTCCTGCTATAAAAAAAATATGTTTTAGGAATAATTTGTTTCTAGAAATGCATGGAATCAAGATTAACAAATATTAAATATATAATTAAATCAAGATTAGAAAATAGTGACTTGTCTTTTGACAATATAAAGTAAATACTCATTACTTCGGTGAATTACGTAAAGGTTGCAAACATAACATTACGATTAATATTCTTTGTTACTAGATTATTTATTACATTTATTTCGAATGTCTTCTTAAAGTGGTGTCTCTGCGTAAGGAGGGTTAAGGACGGGACTGTAAGAAAGGAGTCTTCTGAATGAGGTTGTATCGAAGAAGATCGGATTACATGCGGGAGGAAATACGGATGCCAGTACAGTTTATAATGCATATAACTAAATATATTAACTATTATTACATTTTCTACAATATTAATAATACCTCCAACTTCTGACATTTCCCATACTTTCTGATGGCAACATTCTACACTAGAGTTTTATTATATTCTTTATTTGACGTTTGTAAATTATGGAAATCTATAAAAAATAGATAAAAGCAGTGAGGTCGTAACTGTTTTTTGCTAAAACTAATAAAGCTGTTATTAACCTGTTTTTGAGGGTTTAGTAAAGTTATAAAATAGTGTATAATTTATAGAAATTTTCCAAAAATGATTCATTATTTTAAAATATATAATTATCTATTAATATTAAATATCAATGTATCAACAATATATAAATATCCCCAGTTAGACCCGAGATTTCTCTACTAACTGGGTAATTGAAATGTTCAATGAATATCTTGTATAATCGTGTATTTACTTTATATATAAAAATTTAAAATATATATATATATATATATATATATTTATTTTTATTTAGGTATTAATTTTTTTTTTTAAAGAAAGACAAACATTCCCGGGTTACGAGAAACACAGAAAGCGGAAAATGTTGCTTGTGTTGTGATGGAGGACTTAGCCAGCCGAGGAATTGAACACGTATAATAATTATAATTTATTATAGGATATTTGCTATATAAATTAAAATTGTAGAAATCGCCCGTTTTGATTGCCTCTTCAGATGGTCTAGAAAAAACACAAGGTCAACATTATTAAAGACAAGTCATGATGAATTAAAAACTTAAATTAATTAATTTAATCATAAATTTTTACATATTTTTTAGTCAGCTATATTTATAAACTTTTAGGTAAAAATGTTAAAGTCAGCTATATTATTTATAAACCATTAGGTAAACTTTTTTTTTTAATTCTGGTAAAATAATTCAGAAGGCATTTTATACCTTTCCAGGAATCATTACTCACACTCTATACATTTTCTTGATAATTCTGTTTGAAAGTTTCTTTTTCATCTAAAAATAGATTTTTTTAAAACAATCCCTTATAAATATTTTTTATATCCAAGAAGTCCTTATATAAATGATTTATGACGAAAGTATTTTATTTTACTTTTTATTTTATTTTATTTAGGAAACAAACAGTCGTTTATATATTTAGCATAAACAGCAATTATTTACAATATTAGACCAATAATGTTTCATTACTTCTAGTCGTTGATTCAATATTTGAACCTATACAATATAATTATAAATGTCAAAGAAAAATAAAGAATAAACATTAAAAGGAATTACAAAATGTTATAAAAACCATTAAAGACAGTTAGTAGTAATACAGTTTTCACATGATTATAATGAAAAAAAAAACTAAGATAAAAAATAAGTATGTATCTATCTATTGAAATCAGACAAACAAAAATTGAAATGAAATATAAAACATCCTCAAACTTTTTGTGAAAGAATTTCATTTGCGAGTGTTTATAATATCCAATTAGTCACCATTTTCCCATCATTTTCTCATTTATATTTAAATGGACTTTTTCACTGAAACCTAATCGCCACGAGAGCGATAGTGTAAGGGATCGGCAACAAATGATTTGAGATCCATCTGAAAAACCAGTTGTATTGAAAAATATTAAAATTATCAAATAAAACATTTTGGGTAAGTCGTTAGGTTTTGTATGTCATTGTTTTTTATTTAATTTAAATAAGGCTCTGGCAATAATTTAATTTTAAATTCATCCCGATGATATTGAAAAATATTATGTGAAACCATAGACATAATAGAAGACATGGAATAACACAACATCTGAGTATTTTTTTGGAAGGGCTGGAGGCAAACCACGTGACAATCATTTTAGCACCAGGAGGGTTCTAGCATATCTTGCATAAAATACGACATCTTTCATACATTGAGCACTGGCGAGCGACCATTGAAGTAACTTAGACTGAAGGTAGTGGTCACTAAAGATGATTAAAGAATCAAGCAATCGGAGCGATTCTAGAGTATCCAGTACACCTGGTGTACACTTGTTACTGAGGTAAGTAAATTTACTCGGCATGCACGTTGGATCTTCCAGAATGCGACTTTTACATATTGCTCAATAAAATTTAGCCTTCAGGCCCGTTCCCACAGTTCGTATTTTCAAAGTTAGCGTAGTTTCCCACATTTGCACATTCGACCCTACAATAAAACAATTCATTGGCCTGGTATTTTTATAAAAATATTGTCTTGTTTGTGTATCATTTATGATTTAAGAATTTGTGACATTTTACTTCAAGCGGCGGTGGCTTTCAAATAGAGCTGTTCGCTCTATATTTTATGATCACCCTAGTTAAACCATTATGCCTAAAAATATTTGCCAACACCTTTCCCACCCCTGTCCCATAGTAATAAAAACCTTAAATAAAGTTTCATCTCCCTTAAAATAATCCCTTTAAAATATTTGTATTGTTTAAGTCACGTCTGTATCATTTAGGATAGTTAAGTGCATTATCTTTTATGTTTAAGAATGTTGTTTTTCGACGAGCGGGTGGAACAACTTTATTTTTGTAATATGTCCTTCAAGAATTTAGTTTAAATACAGATACCTCCCAGAAAAAAGGCAGTATTGCTATAACTGGTAGGTACAGGCGTACCTAGGCAAGAGCAGTATTGAAATAACTGGTAGGTACATGCGTACCTACGCAGTCAGTCGTGAGATAATTACTAGGTTCATGTAAACCTATAGAAAACCGAAGAATAAAAACTAGAAAACTAGACCTTTATTTCTTTCAGTTTAAGTTTGAGCAGAGGAAAATAAGATCTTCTGCAATTATATGAAATATGAAACAACTACGATGAAATTTCTCAAACTATTAGACAATTAAAGCCCTCTCATTCGTGCAATCATGACAAAATTTCATCAACTATAATAAAAACAGTTGAACCTTTTATAATCCATCCATTAGTACATATCATTAACCTCAGTCTCACTAAAGGTGAATTCCCAAACAAACTCAAACTTGCCCTAGTTCAACCAATTTTTAAGTCCGGAAATCCTACTGACATAACAAACTACAGACCAATTTCTATATTATCATCACTATCAAAAATTATTGAAAAAATAGTAAAAAAAAGACTTATCGACCATCTTACAAAATATAACATACTCTCGTCAAACCAGTATGGCTTTAGAGAAGGACTAAATACAGATTCAGCTATTTTAGAACTAACATCACATATAACACAAGCCTTAGACAAAGGTGATAAATGTTTGGCAGTATTTCTGGATTTAGCTAAGGCATTTGATACAGTATCTCATCCAATCCTTCTAGCCAAGCTCAAAAAAATCGGAATAAAGAATAAGGCATTTGATTGGTTACCTCACAGACAGAAAGCAATGTGTTAAGCTACCATCGCATAAACCATCCCATTCAACTAGCATTAACTTTGGTGTGCCACAGGGCAGTGTACTCGGTCCCACACTTTTTCTCATTTATATCAATGTCTTATGTAAACTATCTATTATTGATGGCAATATAATCACTTTCGCCGATGACACTGCCGCAGTACTAAAAAGTAAGACATGGGAAGAAACATTTCATAGAGCGGATCTAACATTGCAAATTATTAAACAGTGGTTGGATGATAATCTACTCACCTTAAACATAACTAAAACGAAATATATAACGTTTAGTCTTAATATTCCGAGTCAGCCTTCAATCAATCATACACTAAAAATAAATTCTTGTAGAGATAACTCTAGTTCTCTGTGCAATCCACTAGAACGAGTAGATTCCATTAAATATTTGGGTGTAATAATTGACAATAAATTACGATGGAAAGATCACGTAATAAATGTTACAAACCGTATACGGAAACTGGCATATATCTTCAGGTCATTACGAAATATTCTAAATAAAAATACACTAAAAACGGTATACTTTTCTTTATGCCAATCAATTATATCTTACGGTATAGTAGTCTGGGGAGGATGCTCTAACACGATATTAGATCCATTAATTAAAGCTCAAAAATTGAGAATGCGGACTATTTACAAAGTACACTATATTTACCCCACGAAGGACTTATTTAACGACTTCAAAGTACTCAACATAAAATCCTTATACGTCAAAAACATATCCTCCTACTATAAATTCAAACATACGAAAAAAAATATTTTTGAATCGACCCATAATACAAGATATTCCAACAAATCTTGCTCATTTAACTTTCTTGCTCGAAAAATATTCAATAATTTAACGTGAGAAATAAAATCAATAGCCAAATACGACAGTTTCAGGAAAGCGCTCGGGGATTTTTTGATATGTGATTGTTATAGTGTTAGTAGCCTATTCCAAGTACTCAGATAGAGGTGTATATATTGTTTATATGCGTGAGGATGCGTCTTATGGGTGTATGTATACATGTGTTGTTATATGTATATAGGTATGTCTGCTGCTATATACACATGTGTGCTTGCATGCACACATATTAAAAATTATATATATAATTATGTTCATTTTTACAATCTAATGCTAATTTACTTTTTTCTCCTTTCTAATTTCTATCTTCTACTTTTTATTACAATTTTTCCAAAATTTTAGCTTCATCTATAGTTACTAATTTCATATGTTTACCCTAGATTTCATATTTCATACAAAGTAATTACACTCAATTGGTCACCATGAAACAGGCAGCCGCCTAGTATGGTGATTAATTATATCTACTTTATGTAAATTTCAAAATAATGTAACATGTATTAAATAAATAAATAAAAAAATAAATAAATATTGTGAATTAATACATTTATATGTCGAGAAGAAGAAGTGTTTTCCTGCATTCCATCTAACGGCGTGTTCTCGTACCACGATAGCAGAAACACACGTGTTACTGCGGTAAGCAAATTTACTCGGCGTGCTCTTGTTACTGTGGTAAGTAAATTATAACTCATTTGTAAATATGTCTAACCAAATACTGACAAAATATTCCACTTTGGAAACTATTTTACTAAATTTGGAATTATAATTGCTATATATATAATATTTCTTATAATTGACAAGTGATTCATAAGCAGGTTTTATTTTCGAAGTTTTAAGAGTCACAATAGAATGCGAGTTGCCTGTAAACTGTCGTATTCATTTACTGACCAGGCATTGAAAGGGTGATGCCTACAAAACTTTCCCGCTCCTTGCAATACGGTTTGTTCCCTCCACCTCATGTTACGGGTGAAACCCTAAAAAGTTTTGTGTAAATCTCTTTATTTATATTAACACGCTAACCGGTTTCAGTAAATCTTTACTGACCCTAGTGATGAAAAGGTATACAATTAAACTGATTGACTTTGAATACATTGCTTATATTACAAACCAAACTTAAGAAGATATCTCGAATCCAGGGAATTTCTCACTATGTCAGAAACTGGAGAGATGGATGAAATTCTGAATACTAAAAATTGCTTATGTTAATCAAAAAGGTAGTTTCTGAAATTAAAATCACTTCATCTTAAAGTATTTTTCTAAATAAAAACAAAAACTAATTATTCGTAGCATTTCTGGTAGCGAACCACTGTTCCAATGAGTAGGAAACGCAGAATGTTTCAGTGATCACTTGGAAACGTGATTCTGCACGATTCGAAACACTTCAAAATTTAATTTATTTGTCCATTTATATTCACTGGAACAAATGGCGGACAAATCAAATTTATTTCAATATGGACTTTTCCTGTAACATATTATTGTCCGTGTCACGAATCATTATTTTATTGAAGGTTAATCGATTTTACATCTTTATTGCTTGATCGTCGGATCTAATTTATTAGTGAATATGTTATCGTCAAAGCATTATTAAAATGGAAGCAGTGTTATCTGTTTCAGAGAATATTTAATTTATTTTTCTTTGTTTTCAAATCTCTGGTACAAAATAAAGAACAATGAGAAGGTAAATCCTTTGTCTACACTCATCCTATAACTTTTGTAATAAGTTTTCAACAATATCATTCTACAATTTTTTTCGTGAGCATTTTTTGGGTTTGTGCTAATACTGCTAACGCTGAATAGGTAAATAGATGATTTTAAACTTAGCTGTTCTGAGACCTTTACTTTACAATAATTTTCAAATAGCTGTTCTAAGACCTTAACTTTACAGTAATTTTCAAATAGCTGTTCTGAGACCTTAACTTTACAATAATTTTCAAATAGCTGTTCTAAGACCTTAACTTTACAATAATTTTCAAATAGCTGTTCTCAGACCTTAACTTTACAATAATTTTCAAATAGCTGTTCTCAGACCTTAACTTTACAATAATTTTCAAATAGCTGTTCTCAGACCTTAACATTACAATAATTTTCATGTTTTCGACAAATCAAAACATATATCCGTTAATCTTTTTCACCTTAGGCTCTGTGTGTGATTTGGAATTCACCAATTTCACGCCTGTACCACAGTTTTAAGGACACTGCGAATTATACTTCTCTGAATACTAAGAAAACCATTTATTTCTAAATCCACTAAATGTGAAGGTTTTTAACATGTTTCGAAACTTTCTTGTTTTTTCTTGTGATAGTGGTTCGTCCTTCCTTCTATTAATGAATTTGAGCGATGTATTTATAGCAGAAAGATTGACACAAAATAATTTTTACCTTTAATCGTACTCAAACCTTCCTCAGAGGATCATTGGTAAATGAATAGTCTTTGCGGAACCTTCCTCGCTTATTAATCATTTTCTTACAGCCTCACAATTTATCAGGGCTTATAATATTATTTAGTTGTATCAAACAGCAGAAGACTTATAGCTGACCACAATGATAATACTAATATATCTCTAAAATAGAAAAAAGGAGCAGAGGTTGCAAACCCATTGCCGAAGAGCTTTTCCTTGAGTTGTGCGCCAAAAAAAAATTTTTTTGTTCGATATTAAGAATCTAAGAAATCATTAAATGTAGTATACATATGGGTTTGAAAGAATGGGATAGGTAATGTAAGATGAGAGCATTACTAATTTGGGGTTATGAGTGACAGGACTCTTCTGAGGAGAATTCTTATGTCATAGAAATGTTATAATTAAAATATTACCTGTATAAAATAACTTATATCATTGATGTCGCTATTCCAAATTCCTGTAATATTCAAAAATCTGTTTCTGAAAAAATAAGAAAATTAACAGATTTAGGAAATCAGATTAATAGAATTTGGCATTCTCAGACTATAAAAATATTACCATTTGTTATTTCGGCTACTGGCATTATACCTAGCTCTCTCATTCAAAATTTAGGCGTATTAGATCTGCCAATGAATTTATATATAAAAATGCAAAAATCAGCCATTTTTAATACATGTTGGATTACGAAAGATTTTTTAAATATTTATATTGAGGGATCAGTAGGATTTAAGTCCAGTTAAGAGTTCTACCTAGCCGAACTCTCTGATATGAAAATATCTGGAGTCGGTGAATTATTTTCCCATTTGATCTCTGGTGGATTGACGTATTGTTGTTTTATTTTTTTTGTATTTATTATGCTTATATAATGCACTTGCATAATGTGGATTGACTCGATGATCATTTGTGGAAAAGTTTGTGGAAGGGTTTAGTTTTTCCTGTGGGGAAGATTTAACACGGACATAAAATCGGAAAAAAATACCTACCCATGTAGATTATGCACGGGTCTTTGTTGTGAAAAAGCTTCAACATGAAACCGTTTACTTGAGTTCAGTCTGACCATATACAATGTATTAAGTTCTTAAACTTTTTGAAATCCTCGAATTTTTTTGGGTTCAGTAAAAGTTTATGTACCCCCTGGATCAGGCAGTAGACAATCCGCAGAGGAATAGAGAAATAAAAGAGAGGCTGCGGTGTATGGAACATGAATAGGGGTAGAATAACTGATAATAGTTTTGAGATCCCGCTCCTCCGGCACGCGCACGTCTCACGCACGTGAACTATCACGCACGACGTGCTCGGGAGATACAGCGATACCGAGATGCCACGCACGCAATAGCACGCACTTCGTTAGCTCCGTTCTTTCGGCGGCAGAACCCATCTATTTAAGTAGAAGTTCGAACAAAATATTTGCTCTTTTGGCGGTGACTGAAAGAAATGTATATTGTTTCATTTGACATTTAGACGATTTTGGAAGACACATACAAAGATATACTTGAGAGGTTTTGTGGCTTCCGTATTCGAAGCGCGTCGGATATCCGAGCGCGCGCTGTATTAATTTTTTAGTTTTCATAGAAAAAACGAAGCTGGTGATAAACTTGATAATATTTTCTTTATTTTTTACTTTTAAGGTTTCCGTGATGATAGCCAATCTCCTGTTGAAGTGGGAACCATAACAATAAAATTTATTTGTTTTGTCCCTTTAGACAAAACAACAAATAGAGAAGACACATACAAAGATATACTTGAGAGGTTTTGTGGCTTCCGTATTCGAAGCGCGTCGGATATCCGAGCGCGCGCTGTATTAATTTTTTAGTTTTCATAGAAAAAACGAAGCTGGTGATAAACTTGATAATATTTTCTTTATTTTTTACTTTTAAGGTTTCCGTGATGATAGCCAATCTCCTGTTGAAGTGGGAACCATAACAATAAAATTTATTTGTTTTGTCCCTTTACATAAATAGTTGAATAGAAAAATCAAACGGAAAAGTAATTTATGTTTGTTTAACTTAACTCGCCATTTCACTTAGTGCTGTATCTATGTATGTTGTATAGAGCCATTTTCGTGAAAAATCACTTCAAGGGTGCTGTACAAATATATTTATTAAATAATTAATACGAGAATTACTGACTTAAAAATAGTGACTTACATTTAAGATTTATATCTAGTGACTTACGAGGCTACTAAGGTATTAAAAACTTATATTTAGTGACTACTACGGCCTATAACTATCTTAATGACAAATGTATTTACATGTAAAAACTTACAACTAACATTAACATTAACAATCTAATTTTACTAACGCCAAAAGAAGAAGGAAGTTCTATAATATTAGGGTGTTTTTTTATAATTAATTTTAGAACACGGGTGCAAAGTGCGCCCAATGGGTTAACTGGATATATATCTTAAATGAATGAAGTGAATGAATGAAATGAATCCTCGATCTTTTCCGCATTTAGATTATTCATCTGCCATCAACTAAACCGATTAACGTGTTCTGTCCCACTGATATTGTATTATATATTGGTAGGCAAATACGTA
Source organism: Hesperophylax magnus (assembly GCA_026573805.1). Classification (NCBI taxonomy): domain Eukaryota; kingdom Metazoa; phylum Arthropoda; class Insecta; order Trichoptera; family Limnephilidae; genus Hesperophylax; species Hesperophylax magnus. Next base: position 1,630,296 of record JAIUSX010000055.1, read on the forward strand.
GTTTCATAACTAGTTGAACGGAATTCTTTTCTATTACATATACAGTTTTAGAAAGAGAAAACACAATACTTTACAATGATGGTTTCATCACTGTTTATCATACACTTTAATTCGTAAGCGTATGAGATTTTTCGATTTAAGTTATTTGATGTGCACTAATTTATAACTTTCATCTAAAATCAGGAAGTTGCTGGATGAGGCACGCTTCACAATAGTCGACTTAATAACAACAATACGGGTACTTTCATAAGGGCCTCTTCACTTCATCCTGATGAAAAGGCGGTTTGTGATAATTTGTAGTATCCGTGTTCTCTTGTGTAACTTGTTCGTTAATGCTCCCAGTTATAATAACTTATGTAAGGAATAAGGAGGCAACATTGCTAAGTACCCCAACATTTCTCCAACATACAAGTAAAATAAGACATGGAACGATCAGGTGAAGCGAATACCTGTGTTGGATCTTATGTAAAATTTTAGAATAACACAAGAGTATATGAGCATACACATATGTATGTGACGACAATGTTTCCATACCCGCTCGAGAGATTTGTCGCATACTATGGCAAATTCGCAAAAAAGTGATCGCTTAAATCATCGGGATAAACAGCGAAATCTTTTTGGATTTATTGGTTTTAAACCGCAGTCGTTTTGAGGAATGATATCAATTAAATGATATGGTTAATGTACAACCAATAGCTAGAGTGGATAAATAATTTCCCTCAGGGCCAATGTCACCTCTGAGGATGCTGGGTGTAGGGGAAAGAGAGTAAGCTATTGGAAGGAGAAAGGTATGAGCGATGAGTAGGTATCTGGGAGTCAGTGTATCCAGGAGTGACGAACTGTTGAATCCACCCCTCCGAATGCGGTACGGTTGGTAAACATAGACAAACTTCACCCTATCAACCCGGGCACCCCTGCTTTGTCGCCAAACGTACTGAACCACTTGGAGTGACCTGTTGCAGAAGTGTTGGACTGTTTGTTATAAAATAAATAGTTCCCGGGGCAGCGGTACCAACACCCGCCTCGCAAAATGAAATTAATGGGAATGAAGCAAGGAGTGTGTGCCGAGACTGTGGCGGTATTACTATCTCTGCCTACTCATACGAAAACGCCATGATGGTTAATTAGTTAGTTCTCAAGCAAAATGAAAACATTTTTCAAAACACAAATAAATTGTATCTAATCTGAATGCGTCACATGATTAAGAGATACCGTCTAAAACGAATAGCATTATCACCTCGTATACGAAGCCGCGCATCTCGGAGCCAAAATCGATTCGTTCCAGTAATCCTGATAAATTGGCTTATTGCATGTCGGCCATCCATAATTTGTAATGAACATACTACACATTGTGGATAAACACGTTATGAGAGCTCGTTAGTATCCCTCCACACACGACAAATTGGATACGCCGACTAATAATATGGCTCGATGGTATTTTTTTTCTTCTTTTAATTGTTTTGTATATTTTTTACAATGAGTGTGAGCCCACTCTTAATGTGTCAACCTTATTAGAATGTTATTTGTTGAGATTAATTAATATCAATTCGATTTTTCTCAGTCTGCCTGTAGTTATTAACTAATAGTCTTTTTTGCAGATGTTTGTTTGAGTAGGTGATGATTAATTTATCAAAATAATTATTTAATAGTATTGAATATTCCGTGGAACGACATATATGACAACTGTATATAAAGTCAGTATCGCCCTGGTTAATGAGAACCATTCAGTATCGAAACGTTGCTTGAAATGGCTTTAGTCAGCTTTAGTGATCAGATCTGATTTACCAAATACTTCTCAAACTGCCTCTTACTCTCAATTATTTCCTTTTTTATTTTTTATGTGAGAATCTAAGAAAATTACCAACAATTTCTTATTAAAATATACATGGTCTTATGTGACCTCGTAAAGCACATAACTGGACACTTTTTCTATTACAAATAATTGCATTAATATCTTCCTGGAGTTTTTAACAATCTTTCAAAGACCTTATTCTCAAGAATAGTTTGATATATTTGCGAATGTTGTTTACAGAAAATTAAAAATAATAAGGGTCCTAAATTGAATCCATGTGGCACACCAGAGTTTGTAGGATATGTGCCAGAGTACTCACCATAGGAAACGAATTGTTCCCTTCCTTTCAGATAGTTACTAAATTTTAATAAATTTTCAGAAAAATCAAACCAAAGATTTTCTTAAATCCATGAGAATTTCAGAAAATTACCAACTGCTCTCAACCATCTGAAGCCAGTGAGACCATGACATCCCCAATTGGGGTATACTGTAAGGTTAAAGGGAATAGAGTGGGGAAGTACCTGGTTATTCAGACCTGGTCACCAAACAAAAAACATTACGATTCTGAATTATGGCTTTTCACCAGGGCGACACTGAAAGTATCTATCAAGTTGGAACGTGCCGCTAATATATTATAATACCTACATTATTTTTAATTTATAAGTTATGAAACTAAAAAAAATTAATGAAATGAAAATTTGAACCCACATCGTGTTTCCCCTCTTAACACCTTAAGCTTCTCAACATACTTTAATATTGGTTATTCCATAGGAACACTAACTCCGAACAGTTGGGATTCGGTTGACAAATAGTTTTTTTTTTGTACCTACAGGTGGCGATTCTTACAAATTGATAGTTTTCTTTGAAGGTCACCTCATTCGTAATATTATGGTGGTACATTTGTGGTTTTACGAATTTACGCTGCCAGTTTAACATAGTATTTTTTTTCACATTTGATAGTTATCTGATTTTGCTGCAAAAAATGTGTCATTTCGTTTAATTTAAGTACGGACAAAAAAATTACCACCAAAAACCGAATGATTTACTCTGAATAATGGTTGTATCGAGTTCATGGTTAAAAATACGTTATTTATTAATTCATATGGAATCTGTCTTTACGTCCAACCATTTAAATGCTTTACCGCCAGAGCTCGGAGTAAACCGGTCTAGATGGTCGATACAATGGACACATAATAAAGTGATATTTCACGTAGATTGTTAACAGTTTGTTAATAATATTCACGGATATTCGGGCTGAAGAGGATACCCAGATAATATGTGATACCAAAAACCTCAAAATGGTTCCAAAACTCCTGTTTCGTGATGCTGAATTGTTTTAACGCTTTTTCCGCTCCAACCAATAAGGAGGCTAGGATTCAAATTTTACTGGTTTGAATCTGCGCAGTGTTGCTTTGATTGGATCTAGCCGTAGCGAAAACGTCGTCTGTTCTTAATACTGAGGAATTTAATTCCTACCGGTACATTTATAAATCATTTTGATTAAAAATATTATTGAATGCACTTCACGGTCGTTTAAATGTAGGGATTAGTTTCGTTGTTACCGTTAACATAGAAAGAATTATATGGTAGGCAGAATAAATGTTTCTAGAAAAAGCTTTATCATATAACACACACACACCCTAATTCTGTTATATATGTCATATGTACGGTCACAGCTAGAATTCGCCTCAGTAATTTGGAATCCTCAATATCAAACATATATTGATCGCATTGAAAATATTCAGAACAAATTTACGAAACATCTATCGTATCGTTTTAGTGACCATCAATTTGTCCCTGTCACTTTATATAAACGCAGAAAAATCCCTTGTTGATTCATCATATCTGTTAGAAAGGATTGCATTTCGTTGCCCCAAGTAAAACACCAGATCGAACGATTTATTTAGAATACCACATTGTAAATCCAAATACGCGCAAAACTCTGTAATAGTACGTATCTGTGAAACTCACAATGCCTTACGAGATGTAGACATTTTCAACCATAACTTAATATCATATAAAATTCAGCTTTATAAATTAATAAATTAAAATACTTTTATTTTATTCGATTTTTTTGTTGTGAAAATTACATTATTATCACCCGTATAGCTATGCGAAAAGTTGTATTTTTTCTGTTTGTTTATAATTTTATGTATTTCTATATTATGTTTATTTTTTTGCCATTTAATATGTTGTGTAGGTAAAAAATACTAAATCAACATTTAACCCAATGGAACTTAATTGGTCTAGAATTCTAATATCTTTGATCTAGAACATATGAATATTTATTGTTATAATTTTTTACTGTACGACTGTTTGCTTCCCAAATAAATGAAATAAAAAAAATATTACGATCTTTGTTTGAATATAATAAGTCAAGGTTTTTTGTTTTGTTGATAAATTTATTTGATTTTTAAATATTATTGAATTTATAAAATATTTACATTGTGAACGTGGCGTAAATGTTCAGGTAATTTATATAAATCTTTATCCATAATGGACCAAAATGTTACACATTTTTATCTATATTTTATCGTTCTGGTTCTTAAATCTTCAGTTTTTTTGAGTTTGATGAAATTTCGCACTTGCTCTCCAAAATAAGATAAGAGAAAGGTCTACACTATCTACATGTTCTTTTCCCAACCCTTTTTCCCCAAGAAGAATTTTGATATTTTTTGACAAAATTTGGCACACTTGATGTTTAAAATAAGGAAGAAAAAAAAATATTATTTTTATCAGACGTATAAAATTTTTGCGTAAAGCCTGGGCACTGCCAGGATATTTACTTTGTGTGTAGATCAAATCAGATTCTAATAAGTAAAAAGATCCTTCCCCTTTCCTATCTTCTTCCCTTCTTTACTCCTTTCAACGTCATTTTTTTTTACTTTTCATAAATAATAATGACTAAATTTAAACGCTCCAAAAAGGCCAATAATTCAAAATTTGAGCATTGCGCGGTTAACACTCCTGTCAGCCACTAATCACTGCTCACGAACTCCGGACAGGAGCAGTTGAAACTGTTGAGCGGTATTAATATAAAACAAAATTATTCTAAAAAATAAAATTTGCTAGCATACAGCTCAATAATTGAAGTAATGAAATAACACACTCTCTTAAGTTTTTCTAAAGTTGTTGATAACATCCGAGTCATTTTTTACCAAAATTAAATATTCAGATTGGAAAATTGCAGCCGCAGATGTATAGGTAGGTATTTTAGAAGTTTTTTTTAATAAATGGTTTGTAATTCCTGTATTCGTACCTCGTAACGATCGGAAATTAATCACACCGATAACTGCGTTATAAACGATGAAAACGATCCAAAATTATACACAAGAAGCGGTTAATTGTACCATTATTAAATGGTTTTAAACCATTGCTTGTTAGATATTTAAAAATTGCAAATGCGTGGTTATTAAGTTCGCCTAACAATTCAAAGTCGATTCATATGGAACCTTGTTAGCGTGTCAAGGAAATTGGCAACAAATGATCGCAATACATAATACATATCGATGGCAGATGCATTGTAAGTATAATAATTGTCGTGTTAGTATTTGAATTATAATATAATTAGTAATTAAATTATCATTGATGAAATTTGTAACACTTTGATGATTGGTATGATTCAAATGATTAATACGTATCAAATATTCAATACCGTTAATAACGACGTATTACACAATAAACTAGCTATAATAGGATTCTTCCTAAGACTACTCACCTTTTTTGCTAGCTATCTCGCAGACAGGAAACAGTTTATGTTTCATGGATCAATCAATTCATACTATTTTTGTACGGTCAGTAGTACCCCAAGGCTCTTATTTAGGCCCAATCTTCTTTTCTTTATTTATTAAAGATATTTCAGAAGTAACTCTGCACTCTAGGTTTCGTTTATTTGCTGATGACCTAAAAAATTTCTTTGAAATACTATCTTTAGAATACTGCAGTCAACTCCTGTCTTTACCGCTATAAAATGGACGCCTGATGTTTAAAATGCCTCTCCACCATGAAACATTTTGGAATCATGTTTGATAGTAGGCTGACATTAATTTCATGGTCACATTTAGATGGCTTGTAGCATATAATTTTAATTATTTTACTCTGATCACGACAGGAAAGTATGATTTTTAAATCCAATAATTGACTTATCTTTTCTAATTTAATTTAGAGTTTTAACTCACTAATCGTAGGTAGAGAAGATGAACTGCATCACAACTTTGTCGTAACATACTCATTACTTCATTTACCATCAGATGCAAGTATGTGATTGACTTGATTGTGCTATGTCTTTTTCGGGTGTCCCAGACTTTTTGTTCTATTAACTTTCACAGACCTAAAGAATTACTTTAGTAAAAAAAAATTCGTGCCCCTCCGTTTTCAAGACACTATACTCCAGTTGTTTAGAAATACTATGATATAAAAAATCATTCATTCTGAATTGAAAATTAAAGAAGTACTTACGTAAAGTGAATATTTATTCTCCCATAGTCAAGTTGTTTTATTCGCTATCCCTTCTTAACTATGTATACTATAACATTATAGGGGCAATAACTATGCGATTTTGCAACTTCTGCTTTAATGCATGCATCATACGTAATTATACATTGCGTTAAAGTGTAAAACCCCAGACCAACCGCTTTAACATATCTACACACAATCCAATTCACGGTAAAGAGTTTTACATTATGGCAGCATTAAATATCAAGTAACCAAACATTAAATCATGTTTTCTAACGTGTTCCCAGTTATTTACCTGCAGACAGGCGGTGGTCAAGCCAGGACAGGGTGTTGCAGGAGAAATGTAAATACCCTCTGATGATAATAAGCGGCGGTAGACGCGCAGCATATTGCGTATCGTTATTATGGAAATTGTACAAACCACAAGACGGTTCGAGACGGGATTATTGAGGAACAGAAGAGAAATATGCTGCACCATGGACATATTGACACTTGATCGGCGAGTGGCTGAGTTGGCATCGCGTTTGGGTCACACCCAGACGTCGTGAGTTAAATTCCTTGGCTAGCTCAGTCCGCCATCACAATACAAGCAACATTTTCCGCTTACTGTGGAGGTAGTAAGAGATTTTAAAATTTTTGTCAGGTTATTCGTAACCCAAAAATGTTTATCTTTCTTAAAACGAAAAAAACTTTTTTTATTTTAAACCACTTTATTTCATTGTTGTTACCGTAGGTAGGTACTTGCCGATATTACTTATCCATAAAAAGGAAATTACTTATGGCTTGCCATTGTTACAATATAAATATAAAAATAATGTTTTAAACCACTTTATTTGTGTTTTAAACTATTTTATTTATTATAACATATAAAATTGTTTAAAACCACTTTATTTATTATTTAGGTGGTTTTAAACAAATTTATTTTTTAATGTAATTTGTGTTTATAACCATTTTATTCACCATTAAAGTGGCTTAAAACAAATCTTATATTGTAACAATTATGGCAAGCCACAAAGTAAATGCTTTTTATGACTACGAAGAATTTATTTTGTTGATTTATTTACCTTTTTTAATTTTTCTCACACAGTTTGTAGCTTGCAGGATTTATGGACATTTTAAAATTGATCTAATACAGTTTGTAGCTTACAGGGTGAGGATAGTCCGGATGATAGCCACCCTCAGATAGGAGAGCGCGCCAACACCACAAATAACATCGATATGGAATATAATTATAATTGATGCCACCAGTGAAGAAACAAGTAAAGAATCATAAAGATTGTATTCACATTATGTATATAGATTATTCTGATTTTCGAGAACGATTTAGGGAGTTACTCACTGCGTTGAAGAAATATTTTATCCCTTGGGGATTTTGTTAGCAAGACATAATAAATTCCACCTGCATTATCTTTGACTTATTACGCAGCCCTTTGTTTACAAGGCTGCAAGTCGCCCGCGTATATCATCACGCGTATGAAAGTTACTATACGCGTTGTCTTCTATAAATAAAAATGATTTGTGATTATGGAAAAACCTAGGGAGCGAGTAGAATGAAAAAAAATCAGTTTGCTGTGTTTATTTTTTTAACTTTGCAGTAGTTTTCATTCCGATATTATTTCGTAAAATAAATAACGGACGAATTAATACATTTTTGAAAATTGCAATATTTTTTAAAAGATTTTTTTTTTAAAAGTTGGTCTTGAGGTATTTATTCCTGGGTCTTGAAAATAACAATTATAGAAGCTGTTGATTCCCAGAACGAGTTAGCAAACACAACCCGTTCTCGTGTATTATTATGTGCATAGGAATTTTAAACTGATAAAAATGCTGTAAACGCGATTGGCTCTGCTCACGATTTTGAAGGAATCGATGACAATAGAAAAAATTTTCGGAGCATCTTCCACTGAAATACCAGCGGAACAAACACAACTTTCTACGAGACGTCGGTTGTACGTAGTTGAACTGACAACAGTTTAGTGATACACCACGTGGCCTCACTTCTTTGTCTACATTTAAACCATATTAAAATCAATCATTTCAAATCAAAATATTTGCATTCTTTGAATACTTAAAAAAACCAAAAAAAAAATTAACTAATATCAAGTATTATATTCTCAGCCCTTCAAAATGTTAAATAAATGAATGTAACAAGGTTCAGATGTGAATCTTCCTAGTGCGTTTAATTCGTACCCGGCGGCTGGAAAGCTTTGACAGCCTTGTTATTGGACTGAGCGGGTAAATTTGTTTTCTTCTCTTTTACATAAACGTGTTGTAGGTTATTATGAAGGTGTAACTCATATTTTTAAGAGCAGGATGCAGGATGTCGATGATAATGCAAAAAAAAAACGTATTTTTTGCGTGATCTCTATCCTCTTTGGAAATAAAATTATTTAGCAAGAGATCAAAAACCGAGAAGCGGAGCCATTTTTTAGCTTTTAAAAATGTAACAAATTTTAAAAAAGTCATTAATACTCTTCTGCTTTATTAAGTCTTTCTCAGCCATATCTACTTAAATCTTTTTAGTTACAAAAGACGATTCATGCGATTCTTGGTTGGGAGTATAAAACATTGTATCGGTTTTTACTTATTTCAAATCAATTAATAATGACAATTAATAACACTTTGATTTGGTTATTTACTTAACAGCTGATAAAAATTTGTTCGAAATTTCAAAAGTGTCCAAAAGTGAGATTCCGTTTAAATGACAAAAATTCTAAATGGGGCTGATTGACGATATGATCTAAAGTTTTTAAAATACACCATTCTTAAAGTTTCACATCATCGTTGAACTCGATAAATGTTATTAATTACTAATATTATTTGCCATTGTGCCAAGCGTAAAAATATTGACAAAACCTTAAAAAAAGCAAGCTCTCACAATAAATCAAGACTCAAGTATCAGCGAAGTGAATATTATTTTATTTTATTTTATTATTAATACCTCAAACTAGGTCCGTATTTTTATTTATAGTGGGAACTTTATTTTTGTTTAAGTTAATTTTTATTTAAGAAAATTTAAAAAAAAAACAATAATACAATTGTGTACATATATCGTAAAACAAATGGTACTACAAAAACAAAAATTATAAATATATTTTTACGATAATAGGGATAAAGTAGGAATGATTTCATTTAAGTTTCTTTCTTCAGTCAGACGAAAAGTACACAAAGTTTTTTTTATCGCCAAAGTGAGTCTAACAATTTTATTATAAAACGTTTTTAACTAGGTTTAGTTATATTCAAAATTAGAGAAGAAGTGACTAACGAGATAAATAGAAATGTTGATAAAGTAAATATATATAGTTTTTTCATCATGCATTTAATTTCGGTGTTTTGCATCCAGTTGAACATCGCGCCACTGCAGAAGTTTATAGTAAATAAATATCAATTTAGATTAAAGCGGAGACAAGGGTTGGGGACGTCTCATCAGGACTTTGAATAAATTGCCATTCAAAAGGAATAACAGAATTTTATTACCATTGCACCTGTAGTCCCTAGTCCCCAGTCAGCAAACTTGTTCACGTAATCCTAGTTGGAAAAATAAAAATGAATATATGAACAATGTACTTCAGAAGTCCTTTGGTATTTTTTTTTCTTATTATTTATTTTATTACTTATATATGTATTGGTAAATTATAATAAATTCAAAGTTTTATCAGGTGAATAATTTGGGTACATCATTATCTTCATTTTGTAACCCATTCTGAATAGTTGCATAATATAAATAAGAATGTATCCAGCTTTTAATAAACCTTAAAATGTTTTTTTATTAAAATCTTATCATTTATTAAATACTCGAAGGCGTGTACCCGGCGTTGTTCGGGTTGTAAATAGTTTGGAGTTAGGTTTTGAGATTGTGAATTGTAGTGTTCCGAAAACTGGGTGAATTTTTAAGGTGAAATTAATATTATTATTGTAAAGAATTTTAAAGAAATGTTTAAGTGCGTCCTCGTCATAAATTTTCCTTATACCCCTTAATTTATCAAGTATGCCACAACTTACCACACATAAGAATATAATTAATTTTATTATGCCATGTCTTCTTCGGGCGTCCCCAAAGATATTAGAAGAACGAGATGTGCTATGCGCAGTTCGTACTGAGTGGAATTGTTTTGCCGAGTGTCGCCGGTTTTGTTCACCAATACTACTGCACACCTTCGCTTACGCTAAGGCATCGCTAAGGTATCCGCACTAATACATAGAACAGATTTCTGTGCGTACACGTCCCGATACCGTTCAAAGTACCCTAATTAGGTAGTACTCCGGCTACGGTCCGGCGGCCAACATAGCATATCTCGTTCTTCTAATATCTTTGGGCGTCCCCAACCTTGTCTACCACGCACTTCGAGTGGTAATGTGAAATCCATATTGTGACTGTTGTACATTTTTATTAAGGCGATGCACTACGTCGTGTAGTATTTTAAATGGAGCCGCTATCAATAACACACCTTACGTAGATGGCGATAAGGTTTAAATTCCCGCTCAACACCACTCGCCTTTTTTGATTTATGCAAGAACATGGCCAAAAAGTGCCTTTTATTTTATTTTGTGGATGTTCAGGCATAAATATTTAATTTTTTTCGATTATTTTATAAATAACTTAATTTACCACATTATACAATAAAATCATAACCTAAAATGGGTTCGTAAGTAGGAGATTTTGAACTTAAAAGCAGTTTTCATAGGCCATTGCATAATTTTTTTCTTGGCTTATAAAAAGACTTATCTAAAAAATACTCGATTATTTCAAAGGCCAAGATGTATTCTACTCGCAGTATTTAATTAAAGCATCTGAAACATTTCCATATATTCAACCCCACAACATAACTAAATTCAACTGGCTCCAGAAGCTTAACAGCAGTTGGGACTCTTGTGCGGTATTCACATAAAAAGGGTTGGTATTTGAACTTAATTTTGGACCACCCGACTTGCTTTCAATACCTATTTGACTATTGCTATTCCTAATAAATTATCAAAAACCAGTTCGTCAGTAAAGGATAATTCTCAATAACTTATATCTCATTTTTATCTAGAAAAATAACCAATGATGTAGAAATAAGGCTTTTTTTGATAATATACGTATCTCTGAATTTCACGTTTTGCCTGCCCCTATCATTAGCATATATTTCTGTCAAAATCTCTACAATGAACACATTAAAACTTTTGCGCCCTTATCTAACAGATAAAATTTATTTTACGTATTTTCAATAGGGGCTTCCCAAAATGACGAGTCCCATTGCTCTGAGGGTAAATAAGATTGTCCCCAATCTTATCACACGAACGGCGTACCTTTATTTTATTAGATTACTTTTCGGATTTGAAATTTTGAATGTGTTTTTTAATAATCCCCCCACATTATTTCTACTCCCGAAACTTCTAGATTTTTGTCTCTTGGTTGGGGGTTAAAGTTTATTAAAATATTTACCTCGAGGCATTTCTTCATTCGAATAGAATAATAATAATTTAGTTGAACATTCCGTTATCGAAACAAAGCCTGAAGCAAAATAATTTAGTTTACTAAACTATTTTTTCCCACTCACCAATGAAAAATGAAACTATTATGTATGGGATAAGCTTCACTATTCGACTTTGTACGAGTTTCAGAACTTGTTAATAGGATTTCTTTTAAGCATTACAAATAATAATGTATATCAAACCAATAGTATGGCGTCTCGTCTTTAAAATTCAATGAAAAAAATAAAACTCCGAAGATTACAAGGCACACGATATTTTATTAATATATTATATATTATAATTATTTGAAAAAATTGCGAAATTTTCATGATGCCAAAGCACGCCGTTCCAAAGCTATTGTTTTTTTTTTCTTTTTATATATTCAATTTGGGAGGTGGGTTTTGGAACCGTCGCCCAGGGAACCATTTATTGGATAACCAACATCTCTGCTACAGGTTACCCCAAGTGGTTAGCTGAGTTGGATGATTTAGCAAGGGTGGCCAGGTTCATTGAGTGAGGTGTGTTCAGGATTTGCCTGCCCAGCTGAAGAGATGCTAGTTTGGGGCGACCCTTTGACCACTCCAACTGGTCTCTCGACCCATCGCTTTGCGCGGCAGCGGGAGTGATATATTCATACGTCCGTCACTCCTGAACACACTGGTCCCTAGATTCCTACACACCCCTCACACCTTTTTCATTCCCAGAACTTCTTCTCCTTCCTTACCTTCCAAAACACCCATCCAAACAGCATCCCTAAAGATGAAGTCCTGACGGCCTCTTGTCTGAGGTAAAAGTAATTAATATATTTGTTAGACAATCCAAACTTGCGAAAGTTTAATTTCTCCTTCCCTTCCCTAAATCCTTCAGCCTCACAACATGCACGTAGTTAGGAATGCCACAAAGTTCCACTTTTTCCTGACAATTGGACTCTTATTAATGATTTAAGATGTTTTCTTCAAACTCTGACTGAATGGTAAAATTTTTGGGTTCCATGATAACTCAACACACTTTTAAAAAGTGATATAACGTCATTAGAAACGATGAAAAAATTTTTTTTTAACCTAACCTAACCTAACTTAACCTACATAACCCAGTTAATAAAGTTTTTGTTTCATAACTTTCCATAACTTTATATAACTTTTTAAAGATGTGATGAATTATCATTGTGATGATTTATCCGGTCACCAAATTTTTGGGATTTAAAAGGCCGTCTTATGATTTCTTTATCAATGAAGATTGGCTCTATATTATCAACGCGAGGACGAAAAAATTAAGAAATAAGGCCTTTAAATAAATTGTCAATTACTTCCCACCATTGTGGAGGGGCCTGTAATGGGACATGTCCTTCCAACTCCTGTATTGTGTGACAGTCTTCTTATCCGCTTTAGGTAATGGAAATGTCAACCTATAATTTTTACCTGTAGAAAGCTTTCATGCTCGCTGCATTTTGACAGAGCCCAACCCTTTTCATTTTGAGTGGCTTAAATCCTAAGCCTTTAATTTCTTAATTTCACCCTTCTTTCTGTTTTTTATAGAGTGAAAGGTTCCTGACATCGACGTAACGATGTCTTTGACGTTTTGTTAAATTGATCCCAGAAAGAGACGATAAAAAATCAATGGTTTCCGTCAACCCGTCAGCTTTTATCTTTTAGCACTTTTGAATTTTTTTTTTGAGGTTGAGCAAATTGTCGATAGGTTTTGGCAAAGCTTTCGTATTTATTTTGTCGTTGGGAACCAACCTTCAAAATAATATGTCAATTTGTCAGGTCTGATAATAACCATTTAATTGAAAAAATACGATTTTATCACAAATGAAAGAATTGTGAAACACAGGTAAAAACTGTGAATAATCTTTATTTTTAGCATGAGAAAGATTTTATGAAAAACGTGTTTATGAGTATAACACAGTTCATTCCCAACCTGTCAATAGGTTTTGTCCCCGAGTAAAAGGTTCTCTTAGAACCGGTTGTTTTACAGAATTTGTAGGTAAAATTCATCAAATTTTAAAGTTAATTTTCTATTTCTGGGAAATTTATGTTATTATTCTGTTATTATTTTAGTTATACGAATAAATCTTGAATAGAGCTTTACCGTGACTTGAAATTTGAAAAATTCATCAAATTTCACAATTGATTTTCAAGTTCTGTTATTTCAGTTTTGTGAAACAACTGGCCAATAGAACTCAAATAGAACCTTCACAGAACTTGAAAATCAACTTTGAAATTTGATGAATTGTCAAAATTCCATGAAACAACTCGTCCTTAGTATTGCCCTGGTGGGGGACCAAAATTCTATATCAAGTTTTGAATTATTTTTCTTAACGAATATATTTAAAATATGCATCAAAATGAACAATTTTGTAATGTTTTTTAAATGAATAAATTGAATTGAAATAAATGACACTATATTAAGTACATGTGAATAGTATTTAAAAGCCGAGATACAATCGTACAAATCCTTTAGGAACAGGTGTCCAGGTATCGAAATAATTCCTAACCCTGCAATACTAAAGCTGCAAACGGCGGTCGAAATTAAAGAATATTTTTCATTTCAGAAGACCTCCAAAGAGCTGTCATATTCGTCAGAGAGAATGGGATCACGCGGCCTGTCAACGGACAAAGGATTCGTAACACCTTCGGGCCAAGGTGCGGTAAAAACTTTAATTTATTTTTACATCTGCACCGGAAAAGGGTTGAATTGAACGCTATATTGTATTTGTATTATGTCACGATTTTTCTAGAGGATTACTATTGTTGTTCGGACAATAGATTCACACCAAGGAGTTGGAATTGACATAAAAGGCTGTAATAACAAAATCTGATTATGTTGTTATTATTTGACGAAAATAATACCCACATTGAGTTTGACATATGGAATAAATTTGTGGAATCCTTTGAAAAGTTGCATTGTTTGCAAAATGTGCTATAGAATGCTTTATAAGATTTTCTATTTGTTTGTTAATCGAACAGTTGGTAATGCGTTTTTTATTTTTTTTTTGTTTATTTAGGAAAACCAACAGATTTTTTACATCTTTAAATAATTAACTTATAAAAAATACAAATAATATCTAATGATAGGTTTTCACTTAAAAAATTAATTATAATAACAAACTAAGGGTCCAGTATCCGTGGGCAAAAAATATTTACAGAAAATACAAAATACTAAATAAAGTAAACATAACATCGGATATAAGAACACAAGTAAATTACAAAATATCAATTTTATCCTCATACAACACCAATAATCACCAATATATGTATATACCTACAACTAAACTGAAAAGATTTTTATAAAATGAGTCACTTGTAACTGGACAGGGTTCATATCAACAACATGATAACTTGCAATATGTTATTAATTATTATTTAATAATAGCTAGTTATACTTGCAAACTACACTTGTTCCTAAACTACACGAAAATATGTCAATACAATTAAAATTCTTATTGTATAGGGTACAAGCTCTGAAAATAAAAGCGTTTTGTCTGTGATTAGTAGAGCATTTTTGAAGATGAAAAAGTGACTTATCTCTAGTTCTAAAGCTAGGGACTCTAGGATCTCTAGTTCTAAAATTAATCTCAGATAAAAGGGGCGAACAATCAATAAGGCCACTGATAATTTTATAGAGATATATTATATCTGCGGAGTCTCTTCTAGTTTTTAATGGTATTAGTCCATAATATTCCATCGAGCTGTTAATCCCGTGGTTACCAATATTCATCTTAAAATTTAAATGATTGACAATTTTTTTTTGGATGGCTTTACATAAATGTTATATTGAGGATTCCATATCTGAGAAGCAAATTCAAGTTGACTACGAACATAAGAAAAATACAATATTTTAAGTGTTTGAATATTATTGAATTCTTTTCCAATACGGAATAAGAATCCTAACATTCTAAGCGTTAATCCTCTCACAATATACCTATTTTTGATTTAAGGATGTTAAAATCAAAAATGTATTTTTTAATTAGAAACCGTACAGAGGTCCCAACTGCTCCTAACCGTCTGAAACCAGTGATAGTATGGCATCCCCAATTGAGGTATGTTACGAGTCTGAAGGTAGTGGGAAAAATAATGAGATAAGAAGAGGGAGTAGAGGAAGTACCTGGCTTTTCAGATATGATCACCAAACATGGCAAAAGCCATTTCGAGCAACGTTTAAATTCTGAATGGTGGTCGTATACCAGACGATCAGCGTTACCAAAAGTTTCTTCCACTCTGGAACGTAAATTAATCAAATAAAATTTACTTGCGCACGCCGGGATTAGCCTTACCCTTCGACCCCGGGGCCGTCAATCATCAAAATCTGCTTATAAAACGAATAAAAAACTTGAAGTGAAGTTTTGAAGTTTTTTTGGCAGAAAATAATTTCTTTATGCGAGAGATGTGAAGAATCGCTGGCTTTTAGGCACAGAACATTTTTCACTTGCACCTTTAGTGGAAATTTCGTACCTCAGATTCGACCTTATTAGGTACAAATCCGGCAATAATAATTATAAACTGTCATTCATCACGGGTTTGCGCGTGTTCAAGCAATTGTTCCGACATCATTATAACATATTGGTATTTTACCGATGGTTTGTTAGGAAACCTTTAAATTCATTCGTTAAAAGCTTGCAGTCCCGTTTTTAACAGGAATACGAATAATTTGACCAGATCGGTAAGTTTACAAAATACTTAAATCGAACCAGGTCAAAAGTCAGTATAACTGAAGAGTATGTATGAGACGATGTGTAACTGTGTATGAGGCAATGAGTGTGTGCCAAGACCAAGTCTTTTGGCGGGCCATCCTCTCTGCCTACTCCAAGACTGATTCTGTTATACGTCAAAGTTATTATCTCTCGTGTAGATCTTCTTGTATAACGTTTGATACGGAATTAAAGCTACCGCCGTCTTTTCCGAATGAAATTGATAAATCGACATGACCTGATTAATAGGATCAAAATAAAAAGAATCTTGAAAATGATTGTCAGCCTGTCAGATTTGCTTTTGTTTTAGCCCTCTCCATATCGCCGAGGGAGCGTTTCGTTCGTTTCCCTTTGTTCATTTTCTCCGGATTTTTTCACGGTGATAGGATATGAAGTCGTTTGCTTGAACACTTTTAATCTTATTAGTGTCGAAGTATAAAAATTGCAAATTTTGTTAGAGGCGATAGCAGACTGCCAGCATATTTTTGATTTGTATTATAGTTACACAACCGATAAAGCTTATTGACGCGTGAAGAAAAGACGAAATGAGATAAAGTTGTCATCATAATGGCAAAGTATATATTTTAAGGCATTTTCATTTTTGTATTATTAATCTTTCAGAGCTACCGTAATTAAAGGTTAAAGTCGCTAAAAGAAATCAGGTTATTGTCAAATCATTTATTTATTTAGTTCTAATCATAATCTTAAGTGTGCCTTCCTTATATTAATTTATCCGCTAGAACTTCCGGGAATGCTTTACCTATGAATTCCATTTCATAATTTCTCTTCCCTATAGGCCCTTACCATATTTTTATTATATTTTATTTGGTTTTACACCCAGACGGGTTTTTACGTGGATTTTAAGAACATAATGTATCTAGTGAGCTATCGAAAATTATACGAAAAGTTTTTAAAGCAAGAAAGAACGTTAACCTTAATATGAAACAATATTAGTAAAGCTTGTATCAGTGACATAAAATAATATAGATACTAGAACAATACTAAACATAAGACAAATCACTCAAACTAAATTACCAACACTACTATGATTTGTAGGATTCGACAAAGTGCTGGTATAGATTACGCTTGGTTCTATAAATGGAGTCAGTAAATATGTCAATAGTTCCCCCAAACTTCTTGCCCAGATCATGCATCTTATAGGTTAGTGAGGGTGTCTGATAGTTGGTTGTGTATGCATTGCAGAAGAATGTTACATTTTTTCTTGTTTTCCTAGTCGGCACATGGAATTTAATAGTGGCAAAAAAGGCAGGGCTGTCAATTAAGTTGTTAATGGCCACATGTAACACAATCAGGTCTGATATAATTTTCCTGTCAACCAGCGTTATTAGATGCAATTTATTCATCAAACTGACAAAATTAATGTATTCAATTGTAATTTCGAGCTTAGAATTTACGTACCTAAGAAATTTATGCTCAACTCTTTCTATATTGTTAGAGTGAACTATATACAAAGGGGTCCAAATGGGTGAATTATCTATTTATTTACCATCTAAGGACTTAAAATCAGTTAAAGTTCTGCAAACGAAGCCAAGCACCTTTAAAGCCTTATTAGTTATATCGTTTATATGTGCAATTAATACCAAGCTTTCATATAATATTACACCAAAGTCACGAATTTGTGACACTGCTATTAATGTAATATTATTTAATATATATTCATGAAAGATATCATTAAGAGTTTTTAAAATCGTACGACTTTCAATTCTGAATGTTCAAAAATAAAGCATTTTGTTAGTCTGTAAAATTTAGCAATCATATACGTTTCGTATTTTTTAAAAACATATTTTGAACTCCCATGATCAATTTTGTAAAAAGTGGATAGTACTGTAGGTTTTTAATAAAATCGAACGAAGGAAGATGTTATACAAAAAATTGTTTGTAGATTAAGACAGTGGATAAACTTATACCTTTATTCATTTTACCTGTGCACTGGTTAGTTGGGAGCAAAACTCAAAATATGAAAAATAAACGTAAAGTAAATTTTCTTTCGGCGTCTATAATATAAGTGAGCATCAAATCTGCTTTATAGACCACTCATTTTGTGATTGTAAATATTAAAGATTCTATAATCCAGTCGGTAATAAATCTGTAAGATGGCAGAAGTGAAATACCTAATTGAAAAAAAAAGTATATATATTTTGATCCGACCAAATTCGCCTCGTTTTTCCGGTAAATCTAAATATTATATAGGTAGTACCGTAAATTAATGGTGGTATTATTAATGAAGAGGAAAATTCCTTACATTGTTTCACATTTTTAAACCAGACCCGATTCACTTTGATATTGGTAATTCCAGAGCGCCTACAGGTTTTTTTTGCGAAGCAAATAATTATCGAAAAATATAACATGGTTGGTAGTATTTTTGCTTAAATTTCCCTGTTAGTTTTGCTAAAGGCGTTTTTTTTATATTAGCTGTGCGGTGTCAGTTAATAAAAACTCTGAAACCAAGCAATCCCTGCTCGTATCAATGCCTTTTTGGAGTCGCGGCGACTTTATTGGTATATTTTCCTGCTTTGACACCGATGTTCTTTGTACATTTTTCTTTGTAAGCCTCCTCTCTGTACTCTAATTTTCCCTAATCGCGTTTTCTGCCTTAGTTCCTCTTGCCTCTTTATTGCTGCCTCTTCCCCTCCTCGTCAAGGAGGAAGATGAGGTAATCAAGGCTACAACGTATCTTGGCATCCGGTCTAATCAATGATGGAAAAATAAGAAAATATGCTGTGTTTCGTTAATTAAGGGCCGAGAGAAATTTTAAAAATTTCCTTCGTGTTGGAGGTTAAAAGTTATTTTTCTGATCATTCAAATTACAATGTACACTTTTAGAATTATTATTGGAGTTTTTGGGGCATTCGATAATTTTTTTGTGCTAGGTGTGATTGCTCCTGAGACCCATGGTGGTCCTACTTTTTTGCATCTATTATTGAATAAGCGTTAAGCTGTAAATATTTTTCATGTGTAATTTTCATCACTGTTTATGACAGACATATTAGATATTTTTTTTTTTTTTTGGTATAGCCTCCTTTTTATTTTAATTACAGTTTTCGGCTTATGTTTAACAATCTTCACATGTTTTATAATTATGTTTTATTTTCTTTTAAAAAATCCTTTATTCGTTGGTTTACTATTTTTTCTTTTTACCTCAAAAAAAGCGTTTTATGCTTTTAGTTTACTACTTTATCAATTTTTGCGCACTTATACTTTTAACAATGTCACGCATAAAATTGCTCTTATAATTCAATAATTTTCTTTCTATAAGATTCCATACATTGTGGCACAACTATACAGTGATTGCTCAACTGAACTCTACATATATTGTTTCGTCTTTCTTCCCATTAAAAGAGGGTAGGATAGACCCTGTCCGTGCATGTCATAGGGGGAAGGCACACCGGAGCGTATTTCTTGCGACCCACTCGCGCGTCCCCCAAAGTCTTCAGGAATTTTCCCCCCTTTTTCACTAACATGTCATCGAGGCACAATCGAAAAGCCGGCTAAAAGGACGACGGGTATCGTTAGCGGTTGGGCCGATTGCCAGGTTCATTCTTATTGAGACTGCCTGGCGTTTAGTGGAATACCTTCTCTGGCTATTTTTTATCATCTTTATTGAACAGATTTATTTTCTACTATTATCAACGTAAATACTTGCATTAAATTTATAATGTTTACTACTTTTACGGCATTTATACAAAAGATTTTTATAAAGGATTACAACTACTATTTTACGTTTATTGTTACTAACACTATTTTTTGTATTCTCAGGTTATCCATTTCAGGTAAATTCTTCAATGGAATGCTGTTTAAACATTTATTTTCATTGTTTATGTTAATGTAAGTACTTGCATTCTGCCCACTAACCCCGTTTGCACGGTCATTGGAGGGTAGTTTCGTTCAACAACAACAAAAAATAGAGTCTTGACGTGTGCGGTGAAGGATGAAAACATATTTTCCTTATAACGCCGTTGAGAAAGTGGTGGGGTCCCCTCCAAACCATCACCAGTTAGTTGGTTAGTAATTAAAAAAATATATTATAAATTACTGTGTAATAACGAACAAAGGTTCGCAACTGATCGTCTTTTCATGCCGTCAACATGAGCCAATTGCAGCATATTTATGACAGTTTTATCACTATTCCCTCACAGGTTCTCATGCATCCTCTACAGCTTCAGTTCCCATGTTGTATCAAGCGAAGACAAAGATTTCCCTCAATGAAACAGAACTTTGTTACCGACAAGACAAAGACTCGCGAATCCAGCGGGAATAAATCCGGGTTCCTCTTTTATTGAGGGCCAATTTTTACATCCCTAATTGGAAATAAAATCAATAGGTTGTCAAGTACAAAAACAAAAGACTACCAAAAAGATACTTATCTTGCTTTCAAGTTGATATAAAATATACTAGATTTCCCCTCATGGCAAAAATATTTATATTAGGATTTAAAAACGTTTCGGTAATGGAAAAAAATATTTCAGAAGAATAAAATATGTGTGTATTAGCTTAATCGAATATTTAATTGAGTCAATAGATTTCATAAAAAAATAAAAAATGTTTTTAATTTTAAAAGTACAAATTATTTTTATAAAAGAGAGACAAACATTGTTACGAATAACCTGACAATATTTGAATTTCTTAGGTTAGGTTTAGGTTTATTATAAAACATTGTAATTGTTCAATTATAAAAATAACAAAACCGTATTCACGCATAGCTGTCACAAGGGAGCTTGTCTGCAAGTTCTACCATTTTCATTAAATTAATTAATAAACTTAACACAATAATAATTTTGTTGATAAAATTAATTTCACGACAATGTCTATCCGTAATGCACTCTCTTTTTCTCTTCTCTTTTTCTGATTGGGGCTGCTTCCTTCATCATATTTCCAATATTCTTCCCCTGGCTTATAATTTGGGTAAATTTTGAAGATAGGTATCTCAAATTCAAACACACTTGGGCGAGTCCATTTTCATGTTGGTAGTAGGAGATTTTCAAATATTGTCAGGTTATTCGTAACCCGGGAATGTTTGTCTTTCTTTTTTTAAAAAAAAAAAAAAATGTTTTTTTTAATTCCTCCGAATCAGTTAGACAAATTTTGTATCTATAATAAAAATTTTAAAATTGGGCTAGTGCATTATTAAATTGCCTTAGTCAATGACAATGGCTTCCATAGTGAAAAAAAATTTGAAGAGTATTTTAACACTTTTAAAGCACTTCCCGATGCCGGATAAAAAACTGTAGGGCATTTGTCCTTAAAAAAACTATACGTTTTTAAGCAAAAAAAAAATTAAAAACGCTCACTTTTACCCCATTTATAATTTGTTTTAATATGAGCTAACATCAACACAACCGTACTGTAGAAATTTTAAATAAGAATTATTTATTATTAATTAATGATGAATAATTCAAGTAGATATTAACACAATAAATTATTATTATAAAGTGAAATTATGAGGTTTGAAAAAGCGACGCCTGAATGGAAACCCAATGTCCACTCGGCTACTAACCGACCAAATATAGGCGTAAGTAGGAATATCAATCAATGTGAAATGGTGACCGCGTACGGTTAAGTCAAAGATTGATAGCTTTTTCGAAGCGTGATCTAAATATTCTATAAAATAAAGTGAACGGAGCAAACTATTTATTCGTTAAATGTATACCATTTTTTCTGCTGTGATAAGCAAAAAGGAAAGTTTCTGATGTCCAGACCCACCGCTTCAATATGTTAGACATATTTCTAACCACTGTGTCACACGGATACAGGATTGAGGTCACAGCACTTTGAGGAACGTCTGACCACTGCCTGGTGATGACATCAATCTCTGTTAACTTCAGACCGCCAAACGAGAGGCTTTAGAGAAAAGTGTCACACAATGGGTCAGCACATCCCGTGGACTCGAAGATCATCAAAACGCTGGCTGCTTACCCGAATGGCAGCATACCGTTCTGGCCGTTTGCGGGCTCAATAAGTCACAATTTCTCTAAATCCAGTCTACCACCTTTTACCAGACCTAACGGCACATTAGCAAACACCTCCAGATCTGACGGGGGCTTAATCTTAATAATGCTAGCAGGCCTGACAGAATTCCTGCCCTGATATTACAGAGGTTTGCTGTAAAAATACTCCAATTTTGACGAGGCTTTTCAAAATTTCCCTAAAGTCTGGCTCTGTACCCTCTGAATGGAAAAAAAAAGTGGTCATTCACCCTATTCCAAAGAAGGGTGATTGCTCCAACCCGGCCAACTACTGCCCCATAGTAATTACATCAATTCTATCCGAGGTGATGGAACGTGTGATCAACGACAAACTGCTCACATACCTTGAGAAGAACAAAGTTATTAACGATGTATTCCGGCGGAACTGCTCGTTTGGTAATATTCTCGTGTACGTTACACATGTTTGGGGGCGGTTCTGGCACCTTGAGGTGAGACCCAAACGGTTGCACTGGACATTTGTAAGGCCTTTTATCGGGTTTGGCATCGAGGACTTGTCAACAAACTACCTTCTTACGGACTTCTCGCATCCTTGTGAACGTGGATTGCCGACTTTTTGAGAAAAAGGTCAATTCAGATGATTGCCGATGGTTTTACCACTTTCTTTAACTCCATTAATGCTGATGTCCCACAGGGATCGGTTCTGTCTTTGAATTTGTTTATGTTGCACATCAATGACCTTTTTTGTGGGCACCAATTCATTGTTACGTGGATGACAGTACAGTCTATAATAGTTTTTTTTTGTTTAACAAGCTCCCGAAGGACACGTAACCTCCAACAGCTACAACTCCGATAGCTTTGAAGCAGAGGATGGACGGTAACCTCGAAAAGGTTTCTTTTCGGGGTAAAAATAACCTAATCGAATTTAAATTTTCAATGACCCAATCATGTCAGATTAAATTCATAATTAAGTATAGATTTTATTATTTAAATATATATATATATACAGACAAAACCATTCGTACCTCAAAATACTACTTCTGCATATAGCTGCCATTTTGCTTTTGACGGCAGTATATCTATCCTCTCGACTGCAACAGTAAACACTTTGTTTTTTCATTGTATGTTCCTGTATATTGGTATTATATTACTGATTTTCTAGCGATTTATTTGTCAATGGTTCTTAAAAGAATACTTTTTCCCTAAGCAAAACTTAAAGAATCTTAAATATATTTTCAGTACATACAAAAACCTTGATATTATAATACTGAAAAATAAAAATTGTTTTGATATTTTACAAGGAGAGGTTTTAGTTGATATTTTATTTCTTAATTTTTATTCAGAAAAACTAATTTATGAAAATAACATGTTCCACTACGACAAGTTGAAAAACACGCCTTTCTTAAGAATCTTTCTCAGAGAAGTGACTTTATAATAAGCCCAGATTATTAAGCTTATTTCAAACTTATTAAAACGTTTTAATTGGCCTATAAACCATTCCCCATTAGCAAAGTTTTATGCTGCTACGAAAAATTTTATTATCCACGAATTAACTAAAACTCCTTTGGGATTCTTTTCGTAAGTCAGCACTTGAATAATACGGGAACCATTGTTTATTACTGGTCCAATAATGCTATTTCCTGGTCATATTAGATCACGCAGCGAGAGATCCATTGAGCTGGCTGGGAACTAAGTCACCCCCCACGGAGATGAAATAATAGTGCGGAAAACTATACTTCATTGTATATTACAGTAAATAGGGGATATATTTGTATAGTGAAAGAGTGACAAGAAATTGCTTGATACGTCTTTTACAGTAACAGGTAAACTGACAGTGCATCTTTCGATAGCTCTTGGAACATACCGGAAATATTTTAGGCCACGAGTTTCTTCCTAAAACATCAAAAATGTTGAAGAAAATGTTACTTGAGTCATGATAGAGGATTTAGTCAGCCGATGAAATGAACTTACGTCGCCTGGATGGGACCCAATCGCGATGCCAACTCAGCCACTGACCGGTCTTGTCAAAAGCTTTTATCTTTCTTTCAACGAATTTTAATCAAATTATTATTATTGAGGGAGATACAATATTGGTATCTAAAAATAAGTGTAAAAATGTTGACATAATTTGATTGACAGTGCGCGCCTGGATTTCCAATAAAAAATTAATACCCACGGAAAAAAAAAATTTCACGTGAAAGCATTATATATTTTAATAATTACGTGTTGTTTTCAGGTGACCAGTAAAGAATATATTTCAATTTTTGATAACGAAAATTCGTGGTGAAATTTCACTATAATGAAGATATTGCATTGAAGAAAAATTAAAACTTACCTTAAAATAATTATTAGTCGAAGAAAAATAATATGCCTAACCTGGTAAATTTTGGGGTTTGTATGATCGGTTTAGTCTTGAAATTTGTCAATTTCAATTCCTATGTGTCAATTCCATCCCACAGTTGTGATCCCAAATGAACGTAGCGTAAATAATATTCGAATCATGTTTCCTGCCAGGCTCTGTGTTCAATATCCTCTGTTCACAGGCCTCTTCAGGATGTACTCCAGTGGCGTGCCGTATTCTTTACCAATTTTCTTAAATTTCCTTTAAGACCTCTGCGGTGCTGTGGTAAGATTCTAGATACTGAATAATTACCTACTGGGCGTTGTCGACAATAACTCTAAAAAACCTATCGATGCTATTGTTGGCGATAGTCAGTGCAGAAAAAAATGCAGACATTTACGCGAACACTTCTACAAATCATATTCATAAATAAATGGTAAAATAGATTTGTAATTATAGAGACGTTGAGACAGTTATTTTTACACTTATATGTTGTTAAGTTTTGCATGAGCAATATCGAATATCAATAGGAAAATCAACAAAGTCTCTTCATTAGAAAGGTACATAACCAAAAGATCTATACAAATTTTTCATAAAATAATTGGAGAATTTTAAACTCTTGCACCCTTTAATAATAATAATAATAATAATTGGATAATTTGTAGAGCGCCGTTTTTGTGAAAAATCACCTCAAGGGCGCTGTACAATTTATTTCCTAGGATCTACATTTGTTATTTAGACCAACTGTGCCAACATGAGGTTCGTCATCCGTTCAGGTATGTGTCTGCCGCTAATATAGCGCTGACATGTGTCTGCTGCCAATAAAGAGCGCTGACACAACATCCTCACATAGATAACAAACCTTGGCAGCACCGCTGTGACGCTCGACGAAGACAGAAGATGGAGACTCTGCTGCAAGAATCCTAGGTGGCGAAGGAACTGTACCAGCTGCTGCAGCGAGAGAGACCACCGCGTCCACCAACAGTGCCAGCACGAGGTTCGTCATCCGTTCAGGTATGTGTCTGCTGCTAATAAAGAGCGCTGACACAATATCCTCACATAGATAACAGACCTTGGCAGCACCGCTGTGCAAAATAACCTCATCCTAGTCTATTTTAGTCTCTCTAGTCACTTACTAGCCATTCATGCCACTTAGTGTATCCTCTCGACCCTTTTAGACTCTTTCCTGGCTCCAATACCTAAATAAAATCCAGCAGAAAAAATTACAATTCTTTCTATTGTCGTGATCCGACGATTTCACACCTCTATCTCAGACCTTTAGGGCTCGCTTATCGCAGGATATCATAAGCACAATTTATTTTTTATTTATCTATTGACGCCCTATTGGGCTTTTAAGTACATAAAAATTAAAAATTTCAAATTACAACAGTATAAAACAAACAATAGAAAATCAAAATAAAATATAATGATTTCTCATACATTATTTACATTTAAAAAGTGGTGGACTAATTTGGCTTTAAATGTATTGAAGTTTAAATTAAATATGTCAGCGACATCACTTAGTTCATTGCCCAACCTATGTATTCTTTCTAACACAGAATTCATAGCGAAGTTATTGTTGTAGAATAAAATATTCCGTCTAGTATATTTTGGAGGTATATGTAAAGATAGCAAGTTTATAGTGTCAGGGCAGTCTAACCTTGAATGAACAATTTTATATAATAAAAGGAGATCAAATATTTTTCGCCTTTAATATAATTTCGATAAGTTAAGTTTACTGCGTAAATTGACAAAATTGATTTCAATAATCGAATACCAATTTTGAAATTAATAAAACGTAAAAATTTATTTTGAACTTTTTCAATTTGTAAACAATGAGAGTCGAAATGAGGACACCAAATGGTTGCATTGTATTCAACCTGACTTCTAACCAGAGACGTGTATAGTAATTTTATAGTTTTTATGTTATTAAAGTCTTTAGCGATTCTGATAATAAATCCAAGCATTTGTAATCCCTTACTGGTAATTCAATAAGCGTAATTTGGAGTCAAAGATAACTCCAAGGTCATTGAATTCAAAAACTCTTTTTAGATTGGCATTGTTAATTGAGTAGTCGAATAATAAAGGGGTTTTAGATCTATGGATACTGATTTTATGCCAAAAGTGCTCAAACAACACATAGTCAGTTAACTGCGTTGTGTTGCGTTGGTAAATATTCATTAACACTGTTTACTGAAATATCTAACTGAGAGAGGAAGGAGATAGGAAGAAGTGGGGACTGGGGATGTACCTGACTATTTAGATCTGGTCACCAAATTTGACTAAAACCGTTTCATAGAATGCTTCAATTCTGAATGGTGGCATTTTACCAGAGAGGTACAAAGAGTATTTTACAATGTGAAGTGCCCAAGTGTCTGGTGAAAGGCCACTAAAATCAAAAGGAAGCTTGAAATGTCTTTAACCGTATTTTGTAGCCAATATCTTGCTCACTTCAGCCTAACGACATATCCTCAATAATTTCGGATGCCATAGTCTTTAATCCAAGATTCCCATGACTACCCAAAGCCAATGGAGAGCAGTTGAGACTCTTGCAAGGTATTTTCAAAAATAATTTATTTTTCTTTCTAGTTTAAAATTGACACATTTCTAAAAGTTAGAACTTCATAAATTCATGCGACACCAATGGCAAGGCCTGAACCTTTTACTCCCGGTTTCCCCGTTTCCCTGTTCTCCGCATTCACAAATAATGTCACCCTCCGAGGGCAAACAGACAACAGACAAAACGGTTTTGTCATAATCAAATACGTACATTAAGACTTCAAAAGGGTACTTATAAACACAAAAAACACACATGACGAACTACACAGCGGCCCCACCCCTGTTTTAAATAATGTTTGTCGAGCCACCCCTAAAGAGAGTCGCCTTTGATGTCTCGTTTAAATATTCATTGCGAATTTTCACCCGTAGATATTTGTTGTACCAATGTTAAAATTACCTGCATGTAAGGTTTTTTTCGAGTGCGCCTACCTGAGTAGAGGTGATTTTACGCTTCCGTAATCAAAACAAATATGCAAGCAGCCTACCATTTATGATTAAATACACCGTGTTGGCGATTGAAAATAAGCAATTAAAATGAAGCTTTTTGTATCTAGATGTGTATATAATTTATTTGTATAAGTGGGCTTGAAATTATGCGAAAAAACACGACATGTATCATTTTAAGAAAAAAGTGGCTTTCACCCGTGAAATAAATTAAAATTTGTGGGTATCTACCTACCAACCTACCTTCATTAATGTTTTTATGTGGGTATCTACCCATCTACTTTCATTAATGTTTGTATGTGGGTATCTACCTACCTACATTCATTAATGTGTTTACGTGGGTATCTACCTACCTACCTTCATTAATGTTTTTTATGTGGGTATCTACCCACCTACTTCCATTAATGTTTTTATGTGGTTATCTACCTACCAACCTTCGTCAATGTTTTTATGTTGGTATCTACCCACCTACTTTCATTAATGTTTTTATGTGGGTATCTACCTACCTCCTTCATTAATGTTTTTATGTGGGTATCTACCTACCTACCTTCATTAATGTGTTTACGTGGGTATCTACCTACCTACCTTCCTTAATGTTTTTATGTGAGTATCTACCTACCTACTTTTATTAATGTGTTTACGTAGGTATCTACCTACCTACCTTCATTAATGTTTGTATGTGGGTATCCACCTACCTACCTTCATTAATGTTTTTATGTGGGTATGTACCCACCTACTTCCATAAATGTTTTTTTATGTGGGTATCTACCTATCTATCTTCAGTAATGTGTTTACGTGGGTATCTACCTACCCACCTACTTCCATTAATGTTTTTATGTGGTTAACTACCTACTTTCATGGATGGTTTTACGCTCAGATTATTTAGGGTGAATTAGTTCTAATTTAATGTTTTAAGGAGTTGTTAACACATTTAAAAATGAAGAAGCCAAATAATATAAGCTCTAACATTTCTATAAGTTAGTCAAATTTTGTTGGGTGAAAAGCCCTTTTCCTACTTCAGAAATTTGTTGACATTTTAAGCAAAAACAATTTTTCAGTTCAAACTAAAAAAATCATAATTTTTCTAAAATTCTGTAAAAAGTTTGGCAAATTTACCATCGATGTTAATAAAGTACCCACACTTTCAAAAGAACCCAAACAAACAACAAAGAAAAAAAAGATAACTACCTCACGTATATAATAGAACATGAAATTAATATCAGAGATAAAAAACACAATAATTGGATTAACGAAATTTATAATCGAACGTATTTAAATTAGTTTTATTAAAAAAAAATTCCTTCCACATACTAACATCAGAATTTTCCTTGAAAATTTTAACACCGAGATTTATCATTGTACATACCCGGAATTAACTGAATTTAAATTGCAATAAATCACAGGTTAGCGACTGGCAACATTTTTTTACTATATTTTAAGTCTTGGCGAGATGAATCATTAAAATTTTAACACGCCGCTGGAAGAATGATTTATTTCGACGTTATTGAAAAATATGCGTAGGTGGATGGGAATACATTTTATATTATTTGTTTTGTTTATTCTCGTGACGATGACAACACACTCGTTCGGATCCTGTATAGATGTATGCCATGCATTTATTTTTATTTAATTTTGTTATGTTTTCGCAGTCTCTAAATGTCCGTAGCCAGTAGAATTATGGCACTACAAAATTGAGAAATATAGAGACCTAAATGTTTACTGCATCAATAAAAGTAAAGTAGAAAGGAATATGTCGGGAAGAGGTTTGGAAGTAGTTAGGTGCTTGATACTCTGTTCGAGCCACTTAACATACACAAAGCCATTTCAAGCTACGTTTGTCTTCTGATGATTTACTTTCCCATGTTTGCACATCATTTTTTGTGATCACTGTGAAGTAAACTTTTGATGGTCCAAAACAGATTGATTTAAACAGCCTCTCTGGGGATAAATCACCTAGGGTGTTTTAAACTCCAAACAAAACCTCACGAAAACTGGTTCGGAAGAAATCCGATGGAATAAAAAATTGAATGAGATATAAAGTTAAAAAAATGGGTTCCTCTCTTGTCCGTCCAATAAATCTAATTTGGCCTACAAAATCCTGTTCACGCGTAGTATGCTCCGATTTTCGCTAGCGGAGTACGTTTCGACAACATATTAGTACGCAATATTGCCTCTATTTTTACAGCTCTATGGGCAAACCAACCCCTGAATCAATAGTATTTTAAATATTTTTTTAAATATTAACCGTCTTTTAAATATTTTCCCACTTAACCGGTCTTTCCTTTTGAATGACATTTTAATTCCTAATTCTAATAACTTTTCCCACTTTTACCCCTCCCTCTTTCCCTCCACCGCCCTATCCAAAGGTAAGCGATATTTAATTTTTAACTTTAGTGTACTTACTCCTGATGAAGTGAACATTGTTCGCGAAACATGTAGATTGTGTATATAAAAATAAAGTGATGTTATAATGTAAAAGTTATTTGTCTTCATAATGAAATATATAATTTCATCACCAAGTGATAACCGGTTAAGAGAACTTTTCTTAGAAAATATAAGTAACCACATAATTCGTCAAGTTTAAAACTAAACAAAAGCACAATTAACATGATTTATCACAATAATAAGTTAGTGGAATTCCAAGCACCAATCAGAAAGAAGCTTTTATGCATTTAAAAAGCTCTTTTATTTCCGTAACAAAACAAGTCTCGCTTATCGCTTGTTCCAACTGCTTATTAAAACATTTTTCTTCCACTCGGATCCTCTGCAATTACCGGCGTACTTAGAAAATAATTAATCATCGGAGAATGCAGAATACTGATGAAAGGAAACACCTAGTATTACTCGCGGATTTTTTACCGTGCAATTATTTACGTCTCCCTTCGATGTTGAATAATTTAAGGAAACAAACAGTCTTTTCTAGGCCGATATAGTCTTTTGTTATCGTCTGTACACTCTATTTATATTCATCTGGTCGAACCAGACTTGGATTTTTCGTATGCTATCGTGTAATATTCGGAACTAAGCGATATCACGCACTCCTTACGTAGATGGTAATACGTTGAAAATCCCGCTTAACATCGATTGCCTGCTTTGATTCAAGCAAAAAAACATCGCTGAAATGAATTATCGTTCTGGCACAATCTAAATAACCTTGTCAACATTATACAATAAAACAATATAGGTAAATTGGTTCAAAGGTACTAGATCTTAAACTTCGAAGCATTTTTATGGGCCTGATAACTTTCAATTATCTAGGTTTATTAAACGATTTATAAAAAAAAAATTGTAGCTAAGGCCATGACGTATTCTATTCAGTATTTGTGTAAAACATCTACAGTATGTCTAATCAATCAAATTTTCAAACCAAAAACACATGATTTTGCATTATTTCGCATTGCATCGCCTTAAAATGATGATTTTGGGCTTGCTGAAGAACGGCAAACTGAACAAAGCCCGAGTTGGTCAAAACACGTACGTGGTATCACTCCAATGCCAATCATGTCTTGACAAAAATTGCTTGATTTAATTAAAAAAAACTTTAAAAAAAATCATATATACCTACAACAAGGACATTCACTGACTTACTACAAGAACGTGTAATGAAATTAGGCTACCAAAAAAGACAAAGCCAATACACAAACCACTTTACTATACAGAGGAATACAATATTATGATGCGTTGCCGGAAATCATAAAGTCTGCACCAATCGATAGATTCAAACTTATTAATCAAAAGCGAATGCAATAAATAAAAAATCTATAAACGTATGCATATAATTAATCATAAATTGGAAATTTTTAAACTTGGAAGTACAAATGACTAAAATAAAATTAAATATAACTTCAAACCCTTATGCAATTCGTGTTAATTTTGTTTTTATTAGAGTATGACCAATGACCAAATGCATATTTGTTGTACCTTGCAGCATAAAATGCAGAATTTTGTGTAATTCTGGTTCAACTGTCTGTGCTAATTTTTTTTTCTCAGCTTCGTTCGAATGGCTACCATAATATGGGCATGTGCCTAGTATGGTCGCTATAGAAACAAAAGACTGTAATCATTTAAATTTTTATGAATAAAGAAACACAAAAAAAAATGTATCCGACAGGAATCAAACAGATATTTTGAAATTGAGGGATGCATGAACAATGAAAATGAATGAATAATCCTCTTTTGTTCTTTTTTCATCGCCCACCCCATGCCAGGCAGTTCTAATACTCCATTAACAAATCGGCGTTTAAGGGAAGCACTCCGAGGAATAAATATTTGTTGAACTCAATATTTCATGCCTTAAGTAGGAGAACGTAAACAGTTCCAGGGGCTATCATTAAATCCTTCATTTTCATAAACGGGCGGTAGCTCCAAGGGATTTTATTTCGAAGTGCGTGGTTTCGTTTACTAAGGCAACATGCCCCTAAGTAATGAAACTTGAAAATAATAATAAAAGCAATAAAGGTAAAAAAGAAAAACTTCCTAAAATTCGAAGTGTTTTGTGAAGTTTAAATATATTTTTGGCCTCCTACATTCTGATAGTATTATTACGCTAGCATCTGGACGGTCTAGGTGCTCTGATTGGTCGAATTCAAATAATATTTTTCGGGCAAATTCCGCGTAGGGGGTCTCCCGGCGAAATACGACCACTCTGCCCCTCAATTTTAACCAACCGTAAGGTTCATTCTGGTTTGCAGGCGACCGGATCCAAAAAAATAAGACTTTAAAATTAAAACCCGATGTCATACTGAAATAGGACGCCTCATGTAATACGAGATTTCTTCAAACACATCGTTTGTGCTCATATAATTTTTGGATATTATCGAAGAAAATAAATTTAGAAAATTTATAATCCATTGGATTAATAACATTACAGTGAAAATTATCCACAATTACGTGATATGTTTGAAGTTTGTGAAAAATCACGCCTTCTGAGGTTTTCTGAAAATAGCCGATACGCACGGCAGTTATAGATGGCCGAGAGAGCGCACCTCTGGCGGTATAAAAACGAACCAAATTACTGGCGCGAATATTTAAATATGCAGCTAACAATACAAATAGTTATGCAAAATTACTTGACGATTATCAAGCGTTTAATAAAAAAGATTTCTTCTGGAAGCTTATCACTTTGTGATGGTATTATTTATTTTATTAAAACACAAATAATTTCGTTTACATAATTTTATTATATGCAACCTCTACTTGTTTCATGAACGAAGTTAACCTCATCAGAAGTATAAACTGAAGTAAAAAATTAAATATAGATTACAATTGGAAAGAAGAAGTGAAAGGAGGGGGGGAGGGGTAAGAGTGGGCGGAGTTTATCAGAATTATAAATTACAATATCGTTAGACAGGAAAGATCAGTTGAGTGGGAAATATTTAAAAGAGGGTTTACAATTTTTTTTGCCTATTAATTATATCTGATTTTATATTGACATGTTTTCTAATTTCTAAAATTTCAAAATTATTTATTTATATCGTGTGTGAAGTATTTTAAGAACTGAAAAAAAAACAAATAACATATTACCATAATAAAAATAAAAATACTTGAAAACAATGTCAATTCGTCTCTCATTGTATCGCTTGGTAAGAGTTTGTTCTGATGCATTTAATAATCACCAGTATTGTCAACATTGTCAATATTATGATTTTGTTTTGGAAAAAGGGGTCGTCGAACTCACAGGTTTGCCAGCGACCACTGATTAGCAGCAAGGTTTTATATATGCTAGCATTTTATTGAATGTATAATGGCAGGTTTCGACTTCGAAAGTTTTTGTGAAAATAATGTCAGCAGGCGCTTGGCGTGATGTTCGACATTTTACACCTGGCACACTAAGGTAATAGTAATAGGTTGTGGGAGCTTGGCGTTCCAAGGGTTAATTATAATATTATATGATTCTATAATTTCTTTGTTAAAATTATAGAAATTCTTTTTTTGACGCAAGTTCCACTGTTCATATATAAACTACACCCTATCACTTCTGCCTAATAACTTCTTAAGTTTATACATATCCAGGTACAAATACATACTATGATTAAGTACTGCCCGTGCTGTCAGATGTATGATATAAAGTATACATATCAAGGTACAAATACATATTATTATGATTAAGTACTGCCCGTACTGTCAGAAGTAAGATATAAACTATAAAAGCTAAAGTGTAAGTAATTGTCTTCCCCTTTTAATTGCCGCACGTATTTCGTACGTAGGTACGCCATTTTTGCATTTTAGAATTGTGTAACTAATCTACAAATAGCATTTATTAAAATAGAAAATTAATAAATAAAATGCAAAATTAAGTACCTGACCATCAGATACAAGAGTTTTAACTAATCACATTAATAAAATGCACAGGTGCTTGCCATTGACAGGTAATAGCACCTACATAAATAGAAATATGTTCGTATGTTCAACTAAGTCACGACTCACCCGAGTGAAAAATGCCTACTCATTAATTATATTCTGACCACAGGGGGGGGGGGGGAATCGAAATATTCAACTTCTTCGCACACTCCTCATTACCTAAATTTCTGCACTAACTAATATAATGCATTTGCATTCACGCCTTTCCGTGATATCCACACAAATCATGCGACCGTGATTATATTACTTCTCCAAATTTACTTTGTGGCACCATTTTATTAATTAAATAAATTAAAACACTTTAAACGTAAAAACAAAGTGTTTTAATTTATTTCGCGTGATTATATTAATTTCTCACTTAAAATGCATTTTATACGAGTCAATAAGTATTTATTACGAAACTGGGCTGCAAAAATTATAATTTTTCCGTAATAATAATCGCAAAGAACATAAATATATTACCATTTGTTATTTCGGCTACTGGCATTATATCTAGCTCTCATTCAAAATTTAGGCGTATTATATCTGTCAAAGAATTTATATATAAAAATGCAAAAATCGGTCATTTTAAATACATTTAGGATTACGAAAGATTTTTTAAATATTTATATTGAGGGATCAGTAGGATTTATAGTTCCAGTTAGGAGTTCTACCCGTTTTAGCCGAACCCTCTGATATGAAAATATCTGGAGTCGGTGACTTATTTGATCTTTGTGGAGTTGACGTCTTGTTATTGTATTGTTTTGTAATTATTATTCTTACATAATACACTTACATTATGTGGATTGACTAGATGATCATTTATGGAAAAGTGTGTGGAAGGGTTTAGTTTTTTCTCTGGGGAAGATTTAACCTGGACATAAAGACGGAAAAAATAATAAAAAAATCAACAAAGCACAATAAAATAGAAAAGTCCCAATAAACTAAATTTTAATTGTTTGTCAATGGGAAATTTTAAGGTTGAAAAACTAATGATAGTTATTTAATTTAAGGGAGATATGTACACATATGTATATTTATTATGCAATTCGTATAAACACATAAAGACGTACATATATATATATGCACATTATAAAAAAAATAGTAATATCAAAACAGAAATAACAAAAATCCATGTGGCAGGTCAATAGTGATAAAATCTATTAACAATAAAAACTACGTAGATAATCATAAAGGTATAACCTAAAGAGATATGACATAATAATAATAATAATATTTTGATGATTTATATAGCGCTGTTTTTGTGCATAATCACCTCAAGGTCGCTGTACAAATATATAATACATTTATATAATTATCCATGTTATCATTTACTATATATGAAGATAATGTACAGTACAATACTTACCTGGTAGGTCACTTGAGATTAACACTTAATTAACATTAACTAATTGTTTATTAGCGAAATTTAGATACTGGATTTAGGATATAATTGGAAAATTGGATATGATTGGACTTTCTCTCAGGAATGGTATTTTTAATTTAAGGGTATGACAGCTTATAGAAACTCTAAATATAAAACTCCAGTTTAAAATAGAAAGTATAATACACACTATTTCTTTCAGCGACCCGAGTATACAACTTTATTCAAATTTTTTTTGGAACATTTGTTTTTCTATTTGAACATTTTTTTTAATTTCAGGCATTATATTTAAACAATTAGGTATCATGTAGTACAGCGTTCTTTGCTCATATTAATTTAAATGCTTGGGTACTATTAGTCTTTCATTTAACTTAAAACGAGTATTGTATGTGTGGTCCGATCTATTTATGTACATGAGGTTATTTATATGTAGACATATAATTTTATACCACAGAATTGCTCTTACTGGAAGAATTTTGAGATTCCGATAAAAGTATGGAATATTATGCCTTTTTTCCTTCATACTTCAAGTTCAACTCAAGCTTATAATTTAAATAATAATAAAGAATTAATATTTATACATAATACAAAAGGTTGTAGTTATTACCAGGTTTCGTACGAGTTTCAAGGTTTCCAGATATGTAAGTTAAATGAACCTATTAAAATTTCGTAAATGTTGAAAGAGTTTTTAAAAAATATTGTAAAGAAACTTAATAAGTAAAATCTCAAATTGTAATATTTAATCATAGAAGACTTAACCACTCTCAAACCAAATATGTGACATAGAAAAGACACAATCAATAGTCCTCAATGATTAAAGTTTTAAAAATTCAGAAGTAAAAAGCTGTACAGCATTATTCACGTCAGAATGTACTGTTCGAGAATTTTTCATAATAGGTATCTACCCTGACATAAACAGATTATTTGATTTTATAGTTAAGAAAAGAGCAAGTTGTCAGAAGAAACAAGAAACATTTTATCTCTATAGCTCATGAAGGAACTGACTTGGCGAACTGCGA
Source organism: Hesperophylax magnus (assembly GCA_026573805.1). Classification (NCBI taxonomy): domain Eukaryota; kingdom Metazoa; phylum Arthropoda; class Insecta; order Trichoptera; family Limnephilidae; genus Hesperophylax; species Hesperophylax magnus. The sequence continues at coordinate 1,666,715 of JAIUSX010000055.1, forward strand.
GAGCTGGCATTGTTGCGTTAATTTGTAAATTCCTGACTAAACGATCTGTGCAACTTTCATGACGCTTTAGTTCAATGTTTAAAATGCTTTGTTGAAAAGAGACTTACGAGGAGATTTCTTACACTATAGTTAATAGTTAACAATAAATATTGTAGAAGAAAATATAATCCAGAACAAGGATTTTCAATTGATTTATTTATATGGCCCAGTTTGGTGTCATTTCACTTCAAGTGCGCTTTACTATAACAAACTTAAAATTGGTATTTTAGTATTAGTGGTCAATGGTCATGTTCTTAATATCATTCCTACAGTGTGCCTTACCCAATAGAGATGTAATATCATAAGACTAAATATACTGTTTATGCAAAGTGGTGACAAATCTTAGAATAACAATAACAGCAAGACAGGACAAAACAAAAAATTAAAACTAAAACATAATATAAAACAGGAGGCAGTTTGTGATCAGAAATGAGAATCTTCTGAGCAGACATTTTAAAAAGGTACAATAAGGAGGCAACCGAAACCAAACAATTACCAAAAGTTTTAGAAATGGCTTATTATAAAATATTGAAAAGAAGTTAAGATTTATGAATGTTAAGATTTTTTAAATAATGCAGTTTTTAAAGCCCGTTTGATGCGTTTCGTGGAATAATTCAAAGTATTATCGTACACTTTGACTCGTGGTCACTATTAACACTGGTTTTAATGAGCCAACACCGAAAAATACAAGATTTCTAAAATACCTCTACGAAAATCTAGAAATTTACCGACTGAAAAGACCAACGTTGTTTTGTTTTCATGTTTTGTTGGGGGGACTTATAAATTGTTCGGATCATGGAACAGATCAAACCGGTCATATTTCTCAGAGTTCCATCCAAAAAAAGTTAAGATATTCACAAACTCACTAATAAAATTCACCCACTAAGAAAAAAGAATAATAATTTTCATTTAAGTGTTGATTGGAGATACGGAAGCGTGTTGTAATTTTTTGTGTGGTGGTTTTTTGCTAAGTGGTATGTGTAAGAGTTCTGGTCTTGGTTTGTAGGAGGAAATGGATTGACACGGCTCTGAAGATGGTGCCGATAAAGTGCCGCGAAACCCCAAAGTCATAAATACGAGGCGTACGCAGACCCAGTCGAGATTAACAGGCAATTTAAATGATAATCTCCATCGTGTTTGTGCAACCGACTTTATTTTTCCTTTTCGTTTTGGTTTTGTCCCACGTTAGGGGCGGCGTGGGCAGCTACATAAGCCGTTTAATTTTACACTGAAACAGTATGTTTGTACAACCTTTAGTACGTAGAGGGTAAACGGATTTGTTCCCTATATTAATATTCCCTATAGAAACTACATAGCTCTGTTTATCTTACCAAAGTTTTGTAATTTTCCTAGTAGGTATTATATTTTTCCATCTTGCATGGTGGAGTGTCTAGTTTCCACTTTATTATTTCGTTTTGACATTGTTTTTGTTTAAGAGGTTGTGTTTTATTGTGTCTTCTATTTTCTTATTGATTTTGTTTTTTTTTTTTGATTTTGTTGTGTTTATTTAGATGTTCTTTGTAAAAAAAATAAGATGTAAAAGCCCAGCCGGGCGTGAATTTAGAAATAAATAAATAAATATTACTCATTGAAAGGGATAAATATTTTGACAATATTGCAATCTTGCTCAAAGGATAAATATTTTGACAATATTAATAATCATCATATGTTGAAAAGAAAAACATGCAGACAAGATTTAATAATTAGCTGACACTGAGATTTGAACCCGAATCACCCGTTTGCCGGGCGATCGGCTTCCCAATTGCCTTCTATCAGCTCTTGTTCAATAATCACTTATTCATTTTTTTCCTTCCATGCATCGACTTGCCAGTGATATTTTCTCCCGCACTACTTTCTGTGTTCATCAGATCAACAGGTACAACAAATATGCTTTCTTTTATAATTCTTGCTCTGCTTCTTATTCGAACTTCCATAATTGAAAAAAAAATGTGGGTGAGAAATTTTGAGTACGTATTTTATTTATTTACTTCGTAGAATGTGTGGATGTTTAATTTTTTTTTTCACTATTTATCACGATATCTCGTCAATATTGGAAAGGTCAGACATTTTATTATTTTTAAGTCGAATATTACCAATAATATTTGAGGGATGTGGTAACGCGAGACATGTCGAGAGGTATCACAGTGTTTATTGAAGTCAGTGATGATGTTGCAATGACTCCGAACCGATGCTCGACGCAGTTGGTGGACATGATAGGTGGCCAATTCCTCAGGCCGAGGATAGACACCGCGTCGGTGAATGTAGCTTGCCGCTACAATATTTTTCCCGAATAAAAATTAAATATGTAAAAATTACAAATATTAATAATAATAATGTTTAATTAATTCAGCTGAACAGAGCGGTGAATGCAACACTCTGTCTTCCATGTATAAAAGAATATTATTTAGCCTTTTTTTAGTTCAGTTATGCAGATTGATTCGCTTTTTACAACCATTGGCATCTTATTAGAAGGCGCAAGATAGGTAAATGTACATTGGCCGTACTTATAAGTAATTTTCGGAATGGACATACATTCATTTTGATTAAATCTTGTGTTGTGGGTGTGATCTACCTTTTGGTAATATATAAATTATTATTTCGTGAGCCCAGGACCCTTGCCTTTACTGGGTCCTAGATGAGACCGTATCTTTTTGTGATTTTTCTGTTTCGAATTTTCGTTTAGGAATCACTTATATTGTCTTCAATAATTAAATATTTTAATTTGAGGTTTTACTCATTAATTATTCAAAAACATTATATCATATTGTTTGCGACCAATTGGGTATAGTAATTTATTGTTTGAAACCAATTAGGTATAATAATATATGGTTTGAAACCAATTAGGTATAATAATATACGGTTTAAAACCAATTAGTCTCAAAAAATTATTTAATGAAGCCGCTTAAAATATTAGTTGTTTCACTGGACTAAATATAATTTATTCAATTGACTAATTCTTTTCGACATATATACTTTGAATTTTTTTTGTTTTTGTTTTGTGCATGTTTCGTAAATTAGAGAAGTGTACATATCCTATTGGCGAATTTGGTAAAGTTGGGGGGACGTGTATGGGAAACCATTTATTGTAAAACCAATATCTCTGCTATAGGTTACCTTTAGTGGTTCACTACGTTTGGTGACTTTTTCTTCCTTTAACAAAAAGACCCTCCACACAGCATTCTTTAAGATGATATAGGCCCTGATGGAAATTATACCATGTGTGGAGCTAATATAAAATAAAACAACAAAAAATATTTTCCGGTTATTGTGATATTTTCGAATTATTGTCAGGTTATTCGTAACCCGGGAATGTTTGCCTTTCTCAAAAAGACAAACAAAACTCTTATAAATTTAAAGGCTTATTCCAAAAATGCAAGTTGAATAGTAAACGAATTAGTTCATTACTAAAATAATATTAAAAAAAAACAACATTTATTTTAAAGCAAAATATCACCGTTTATTTATATGAACCGTGAAAGATATTTCTGCAATCAAGATTGTATAAATATATGATCTTAGTATGACAACAATAGATGGCTATGAATCACGATGTAAAACGTATTTATACATTGACAAAAAACTGGATAATTAATGTCCGCCGTAATTTAACAACACTTCCTACGCTTCGAGCTTTTATACGATTTATTTTTTATGACACCTCAGAGGCTTCTGGAATGCAGTTTTGACTCCCAAATACAGAAGGCTATATAAATATATTATTTTATAATGTAGTATCAAACAATGTTTATTACCCACCTTCGAAATACCAAGTGCCTTAATTTTTATTATATTGTCATAATAACCCTTAATAATACTTTTCTATTCACACCTTCTAATAAAGCTGCAATATGAAGGCATCAGCAACAGTGTTTACGATTAGATTACGATGGCTGCTGTTATTCAATTGAGAAGCCGTCATTTGACTTAATATAGGACTTAAATATAACTTACTTATAACCGTCATAGGACTTCTGCCTATCAGAACGCGCCAATACACAGAGCGACTCAACTGCTTAACGATTCTGCATTAGCCATCGACATTTTCAATGTCACCTACAGACAATTCAGTAACTATCTTATAACGCAATTGACAAAATAGTAAAACTGCCTGTGTAAACCTTTTAATTTGTAATCTTCATTGGTGTATAACCGTTTCATGGAGAACATGAAAAAATAAATAAATAAATTTGTTTTTAAAATACCTGATTGCAACTTGCCTGTCTAAAATACAAATAAAATGTCCTTGTTCAGTAATTAGAACCAAGAATAACTAAAAAAACTTTCTTCCTTTCTACCTACCTAGTGGCTGAATGTGTTGAGTTAGGTTTTGCACTATAATGGTAACTTCGAATCCAGAGGTTATATAATGTATGTATTATTTTACATAATAATAATAATATTATTAATTATTATTATTTCCTCACCCTTTACTTTCCCCATCTTTTTGTAAACGTTAATATCGCAAAAGAGACCCAATTGCTCACAACTGCTTCCAACTGCCCCCAACCATCTGGAACCATTGAGTTTATGGCATCCCCAATGGGAGAATGTTGTAAAGATAATGGTAGTGGAAAGGAGAAAGAGATGGGGAACAGGAAGGTAGGGAGCACCTGGCTATTCAGATCTGGCCACAAAACACGGTTAGAGCCATTTCAAGCAACGTTTCAATTCTGAATGAGTGGTCTTACCACTAGGGCGATACTGAGAGTATTTTCCACTCTAGCACGTACCGCAAGTATATTTCATATTATTTTTAATGAATAAATTGTAAAATTACACAAATTAATCAAATAAATATTAGTTGCGCACGCCGTGATTTGAACCCGCGACTTTCGCTTGCTAATCGAGATGCACACCCATTAAACACGGAGGCCTCTCCTTCCATTCCCTACTCCCTTCATACTCATAATCTGGTTCCATGTCTAAACAGAATAGTGATAAAATAGAACAAGAAATTCGGAAAAACTAATTTAACCTAACCTAACCCTATTTTTGTCATTATTTTTCAAAACTTCATTGCACTTTTCAAAAGTGTTTTCCTTTGCCACTGTTCTGTTTGGTCCGGTAACCCTGTACTGAGATAAAAAAATAACTATTTTTTGTATTTCTTTGGCATTCACTATGTAACAATTTCTAGACATTTTTTGTTTTTAATGAGTTTTATTAATACACAATGTACATTTGTTACGTATAAATTTTTATAAAATTAGCGACCGGTTTCGACACGTCCGTGTCATTAACTAGCTATTTTAAAACTAAATTTTTAAGTGCAGAAATATGGGGTTTTATTTAGTTTGGTTCTTTGGTGGGAGGGGATTTGAGGGAGGGGGAGGGGGTTGAGAGGGAAGTGGAGGGAGGAGTCAAAATAACGGGGAAATTAGGGAACAGAATTAGGGAACACGAACTATGTTTAAAAAATAATAATTTCTCCGAGTTCGCTAATCATTTGATAGAGACAGGCCATAGCTTCAACCGGGATAAAACTAAGTTTAAACATTCTAACGTTAATAAATATTTTAATTTGTGCGCATTAGAAACATTAGAAATCAACAAAAAAATTAATTCAAGCATTAATATAGTAAATAAAATAATAGCACCTTGCAAATCACCTCTATTGACAATGTTCCCCGTTATTTTGACTCCTCCCTCCACTTCCCTCTCAACCCCCTCCCCCTCCCTCAAATCCCCTCCCACCAAAGAACCAAACTAAATAAAACCCCATATTTCTGCACTTAAAAATTTAGTTTTAAAATAGCTAGTTAATGACACGGACGTGTCGAAACCGGTCGCTAATTTTATAAAAATTTATACGTAACAAATGTACATTGTGTATTAATAAAACTCATTAAAAACAAAAAAAATTAACTATTTAAAAGGATGGTAATAGTTTTGAAAACAAAAGCTCCAGAAATTTCTTCGGGATTTAATATATTTCCCGCATCTGAAATGCGTGGGCACTATCAGATTTGCTCCCTTCAATGGCTGCCATGAAATAATAATATATCCCGCTAAATAAATGAACGGGGTAATCGTTCGTGGCAATCTCGCAAGGGGACGGGACGCGAATTTACAATCTATAATTCGGTGCCATAAATATTTTCAAGATAATAACACGCACAATTAATTTCAGTAGATATGTCTTGTATCTTTGAATCAGATATAGGGAGTTCGCATTCATAAATACCCGAGATCCTTGCGGAGGGATATCTTTCTCCAGACCAGAGACTTTGAATGCATGTAGATTGGCCATAATGGACAAAACCTCTCACACATTTATTAGGTAATAAATTAAATCAATAAATAATTATAGACACAATGGAAGATACCCTCAGTATCTCCTAAAGTATTTTCTCACCTTCCTCTTCCCCGTCTTCTTACCCTCCCCACTACCTTCTGCCTCATAAAATAACTCAATTGGGGATGCCATAGTCTTACTGGCTCCAGATGGTTAAGAGCAGCCAATTTAGCAGTAATTACATAAAAAAACGTATGTATTTGTCGAGATAAATTTTCTATACCGATTTGAAAATACATGGCTTTAGCCATGTTTGGTGACCAGATCTAAATAGCCAGGTACGTATCCACATTCTCTCCCCGCTACTTTCAGCCTCACGTGATTTTTTTTAACAATGTTATTAAATTAAGCCGGAGAAAAAAATGTTATTTTGTTATAAGTACCTAGGTTCTTTTATACTGCGACATACTAACATAAACTAACGTATTAATTCTGCCAAATGTCGATATTGCCAAGAAGGCGCCATCTCTATTCATTATATCCATGCTATCATCTTACATGAGCAGTATTTTTAATGTCATTGAAGTCTTTTTGTAAAAGGAAGAAAGACACGGTCCTGTGAGGGCATTATTAATTATTTACAATGAAGGCATGTACGATGATTTTAATTTGGACGTTAATTAATAAACGGTACAGTATTATACTGTATAGCATTACAAGACACACCATTATATTTTTTAATGAAGCATAATATCTGATGGGGAAAAGGTTTCTTTCAAACACAATACTCGGATCTCAAAGGGTCCGTTAAATATCTATGTGTGTACCAAAATATATACATATATGTTTGTACCTATATGTTGGTCTTGTTCAAACACATTTAAACATATCAGGTTTCACACATATATTCCGAATATTGTCAAAGCACTACAACACACAACACAACTAAAAATAATTCCATTGTGCCTAATTATATATTTTTCTCGACCCTTATAGCTCGTAACCCTTACGTTATCAAGATTTCATTTAGGGGTAATTCAATTTTTATTCAATTTATCGAATGAAACTCAATGTATTTACTACTCGCCTTAGACAATAAAAGTAATTGTTTTTTGAGCAATGAGAACTTTCGAGAATGACAGAAACCAAATTGAACACGATTATTATTTATCCGATAATACATAACTCCTCGGTACCCGCAATACAATAAATAGTCTATTCAAAAAGACTCGAGATTACTACAACTCTAAGGCGTCTCTGTATCATTTTCACTAAGCATCCCTATAAATTGCATCTCGGCGCTTATAAGGTTTGATATCAACAAAACGTTAAAAAGGAGAATTATGTAGGCACCTTGTAAAAAATGGTGCTTTGAGAATGTACAGATAGAGGTATGCATTACACTTTTTATGCAAGGGGTAAAATTATACGCATGGAGCGGTGAATTTTTATCTTGTTTGAAAAGGCCCTAGTCTTATAAGGATACATGTTTTGTGGGTATCCGCCCTGTATTATCAATTGAATCGATTCGATTTGACTGTGGAAATGGTGTCAATTTTGTAGACAATTTGTCTTCCCGGTCCCTGATTATATCGGCAAGGATATACCATTGAATATCCAGTGTTTATTAGTCCGGAAGCAATCAATTCGACCCGGCAAAGAGAAGACGAGAAATCTGGTAAATACAGCCTTGTTCCGAGGTTCTGGAGGAAAGTAGGTGCTGTGGAAAAACGTGAAAATCCTTGGAAAATTTCGCAAACAGAAAACAAATTCATTGCTATTTCCCATTAAAAAGTTTAAGTGAAACATTAAAACAGAGGCTCGTCTAGATGTCTTGTGATGTTGGCATTGGGAATAAACATTTGCGTTGTGTTCTGTACACAAATGTTTATTCCCAATGCCTACAACCACTAAAAAAATAAACTTATACTTAAAGATACGTATTTTATACGAATAATAGAGAATATGGTTTTGAGGGCTCTATGATAACTCTACACAGTGACAATTAAACACACTTTTGAAAAGTGATATAAAGTCATCAGAAACGATGAAAAAAAATGTTTTTTTACCTAACCTAACCTAACCTACATAACCCATTTAATAAAGTTTTTATTTCATCACTTTCCATGACTTTATATAACTTTTTAAAAATGTGATGAATTATCATTGTGATGATTTGTCCGGTTACCGGTTTTGAGATAACCATTTCAAAGATCTTGTCCTTCTTAACCTAATTATGATTTCAAAAATATTTACCAGCAGAATAATTATTTGCAGGCCCGAGGTAATTATAAACGTTAGCAATGAAAGCATTTTGCTGCATCATTTTTGTTGCATATTACTTAATGGCGATGCATAAATCTATAACATTACTGCTAAATTTTTTTTTGTACTTATTTGACCTTATTTTTTTCGATGGGTAACAGTATAATCTAAATTCGGGAGAGAGGTATGCGTACCATAGCTCGGGAACCATTTATTAGATAACCAATACCTCTGCCATAGGTCACCCTAGGCGGTTCGCTAAGTTCGGTGACTTAGCAGGAGTGCTCGGGTTGATGGGGTGAGGTGTTTCCGGGTCTTGGTGTCAGATGTGTCTGCACACCTGCTGCGTGGCAGTCCAGATCTGGAGAGACTGGTTGAAGGAGACTTTTTGACCTCGCAGTGGGAAGGATGGATTCATACGTTTGTCACTTCTGGACACAATGGCCCCCCGATTCCTACCCATCCCTCGTATATGTTTTTTTCCCAAGAATTTCTCTCCTTCTTTTCCTAAAAAGACTCTCCATACAAAATCCCCAAAGATGACATAGACCATGAGGGGAAGTGTAGAACTAATGTATAAAAAAATATTTGCAAACACCATAGATAGAAAATTACGGATTACATACAGATTACGCTAGAAGTTGATTTTCAGAGATGTGCAAAATGGGTACCCAAAACCATTTGAAATGCAAAATAGAAATGGGTCAAAACTTTTCCATTTGAAAATGCAAAATACAAAATGGGTTTTAGAAAAGCATTTCAAATGCAAAATGCAAAATACCTATTTTCAAAATGCATTGAAAATGCAAAATGGTTTCTCAGATCAAACAATCAAAATAATTATAGAATTTTTAAACAATTTTGTCATTTAATAATGGACATCAATGTAGAACAAACATATTACATGATGGAAAATCCAAAAACACCACGACTACAGATTATGAAACCACAAAAAATTTGCGCGGGACTAATGTTACCAACGTAAAAACATAGAAACTGCTATCTAACATTTAATATTACAGCATCATGGCCCAATGTTCCGTATTTTTTGTAATGGTATCACTCAATTGCCAGGGCTCCTACCAGGGAGCAACTTGACAAATGTAAATTATCTCTCATAGCGAGGTTGAGGACCGACTGATATTTGGGCCTTATGAAAAAAAGATGAGTGGAGATAGTAGGAAGAATGTTGCTAAAAAGCATTTAAAATGGAAAATGCATTGAGAAAAGCATTTGAAATGCAAAATGCAAAATGGTTTTTAGAAAAGCATTTAAAAAAAGAAAAATGCATTTTGCATTTCCATTTGAAATGGATTTATGGGAAATAAAGCACATCTCTGTTGATTTAACATAAATTTTCGGGCAAGTTTCATGGTGCCAGAGCTCATCGCTCAAAGGTTTTAGTTTGACTTTCTGCTACGTAGCTAAGAGCAATGAATTCGATTATTTGAATTGATGATAATATAAGTGATCATGTAGGCGGATGTGTGAACAGTGAAGCCCCTACAATAAACATTGGCAGCAAAATAAAACCGGTGGTAATTATCTGTATGAAATACTCACTTTCCTCAAGATTGGTAATTACAGCCTCAGGGAGCTGACGTATCACATCCGCCGCCATTTGAACATGTGATAATATTCTCACCGGATTAATCTGATATCTTTCATCTCGATCCCGTCAAAATCAATTTGATACGTACGTTTATTTACGGCTTTCCTTGCAAAATAATAGCATTATTAATGAAGGGTTTCAATTAATGAAGTGCGCGGATTTTATTTTTTTTACATCAAGAAGCGAAGGAGATTGAAAGATGAGCCATTAATGTTTGTGTTTGAGGTGAATTGTTTCACGAATATACGATTTACGTAGATTTCGATTTGCGTTATCCACTCGAGCAATTTTCGGCATTTTATGCCAAGATTGCAAAACGTTTTGAACGGTCGCTTGCCATAATGGGCCAATTTTATAGAACCTAAAAATATGGGATAAGCGGTGAAGTTTAATTGGATTTATTGACCGCAAACCGCAATAAATAGTTTTACATGTTTGCATAGTAATATTTGGAGGAATTATATTAATTAAGTAATACGGTTAATGTATAATATATATGACACCAATCGCTCGAGTAGATAATGTGATAGAACTATAATCTATCTAATAGTATTATTACGCTAGCGTCTGGACGATCTAGGCCCTCTGATTGGTCGAAATCAAATCGTATGTTTCGGGTAAATCCCGAGTAGGGGGTCTGTAGGCAAAATTCGACCACTCTGCCCCTCTGGCGGTATAAGAACGAACCAAATGACTGGCGCGAATATTTAAATATGCAGCTAACAATACGCATAGTTACAAAAAATTACTTGACCATTAACAAGCGATTTATAAGAAGATTTCTTCTGGAAGCTTATTACTTTGTGACGGCATTTTTTATTTTATTAAAACATAAATAACTTTGTTTACATCACTTAATTATATACAACCTCTACATGTTTCATGAACGAAGACCTCATCAGGAGTAAGTATAATTTGAAGTCAAAAATTAAATATAGATTACAATTGGAAAGAAGAAGTGGTAGGAGGGGGGAGGGGTAAGAGTGGGCGGAGTTTATCTGAATTAGGAATTACAATATCGTTAGACGGGAAAGACCAGTTGAGTGAGAAAATATTTAAAAGGGGGTTTATAATTTTTTTTGCTTATTAATTATATCTGATTTTATATTGACATGTTTTCTTATTTTTAAAATTTCAAAATTATTTATTTGCGATGCTTTATATCCTGAGTGAAATATTTTAAGACCTAAATTTTTATCGAAAGTGTGATCATTATTCAAAAGAGGATTTGCAAACTCAGATTCACTATTTCCATTTAGAGCGCTGAGATGTTGCTTAGTTCTGACTTCAAAGTTTCTATTGGTTCTACCTTTGTAAAAGAAATTACAATCATCCCAATTGAGTTTTCAAACTCCTGATTTTTTTGTTTGATTTTCGCTATCATTATTATTAAGAATATATGTCTTCATTTTGTTATTAGTTTAAAACGCCGGTTGAATAGTACCAGGAATGTTTTTATTTATAACTTTGGAAGTATCGTTATCCACAAATAGAATTCTACGCCATTGTTTATTTCTATCTTTAGAAATAGTGTAAATATACCATTTGAAGAGATTATGTTAAATTTGTTTTATTTAGTATTTCAACTATCAATTTATTAGAAAAACCGTTATTAAATGCTATTTGTTTTATGAACATATTGTTTTATGATTATATGCTATTTGTTTTTTCAGGTCTTAAAATACTTCACACTGGATATAAAGCATCGCAAATAAATAATAATTTATATTTTTAGAAATTAGAAAACATGTTAATATAAAAGCAGATATAATTAACAAGATTTTTTTTTGATAAACTCTTTTTTAAATATTTTCCCACTCAACTGGTCTTTCCCGTCTAACGATATTGTAATTCCAAATTCTGATAAACCCCGCCCACTTTACCCCCCCCCCCCCACTCCTTTCAAATCTTCTTTCCAATTGTAAACTATATTTATTTTTGACTTCGGAGTATACTTACTCCTGATGAGGTGAACTTTGCTCATGAAACATGTAGTAGTTGTATATAATAAAGTGATGTAAACAAAGTTATTTGTGTTTTAATGATATAAAGTTTAATAAGATTACATTATTTTTATCTATTTCGGTTGTATATCAATGCATATGTACGCAATAAAGTGTAAACATTACATTTATTTATTTATTTGACAATTTGTATAGCGCCGCTTTTGTGAGATATCACCTCAGGGGCGCTATATTGTAATAATCTATGTACAATATATACTCACCCTCTCTCTGTGAATGACGTAGTATCTACCTATTAAATGTAACTGTTGATAGCATCACTTAAACTGGGCGAAGCCCAACCAAGTGCCGCCGCAAGGCCTAGCAGCGAAAAACCCGAGGGTTTTTAACTGCTAGTATTATGATTAATGTAGTGACTGGTAACATGCTGATTATTAACGTTATGAAAATCTAGCAAAGTAAATTCTTTTTAAGAAAATATATTAGTATTTATGACTATTACAAGATAGCAAACAACATCGCCGAAAAATTAGTAGAAATTGTGAAATTAATTTATGAAAGTGAATGTTTTTGTTCTCACTATTAGTAACTGTGAATACATTTATAAGGTTTATTTTGTGTTTTTTTTTCTACTTGTTTATTATTCAATGGTTAATTCCAGGTAATTTTTAAAAATACATTTTTAATAAAAATTTATCGCCTTATCTTAATTCTTATTTATATGGTAAAAATAAGTAAAGTTTTTTCCGTAAAAACGAGTCCCATTAATAGAAGGGTAAAGTGCAGAAGATTACGTCACATAGAATTTATAAATCAATCGGCAAATGCGTCTCTATCTAAACCGGATGAAGGAAGAGCCAAGCCGGAGCGTTTAGACCAGTTGGCTGTTGTTGTTATTATTTTTAGAAATCTATGTTATATTTTTTTATGAATACAATATAACTAAGATATACATTATATTCAGAATCGATTTTGTGTTCCTTAAGTTAGTAGTATCAAAATCCTCATTTTATCTAATTTTATTATTTACAAACATATACAAAAAACAAACTTACCTGGCAAGTCACTTCAGATAAACACACTCGTATTAAAAAAAAATACGACTTTGCACCCAGACGACACTATATTAAAAACACTGGACATTACACTATCAATTAGAAGCTTAGTGGCAAAAATCAGTTGATATATCTTTTGAAGGACTGGAGAATTTTGGACACTTTGAGATTTGAGAATTTTAATTAACCTTATAAAGCTTACAAATTCTGAGGTGTTTACATTTTTTACACATATACTTATTTACAATGTCGCGGATTGTGGGGGTGAAAGGTTTCTTAATTTATGTCAATGACTGTCGAATAAGATGAGTTTAAGTTTAGCTTTGAATTCTATATAATCTGTGATCATTTTTAAGTTATGTGGCAGTTCATTCCGGGCGTTAGATGATGACACTCCAAAAGCTCGCTCTCCGAATTTAGTATCTGGTGTGTGCTTTTGTTCCTTTTACCTTCCGATTGCTGATGACGCTGCTGACCTAAGGAAAATAATTTCTCTCAGGGCCCGTCATATTTTGGGATGCTGCATGGAGGTCTTTTTAAGAAACGGAAGGAGATGAAGTTTTGGGAAGGTAAAGGGTATGAGGTTTGGGTAGGAATCTAGGGATCAGTGTGTCTAGGAGTGATGGACATATATATATTTTTTTTTTTAAAGAAAGACAAACATTCCCGGGTTACAAATAACCTGACGATATTTGAAAATCTCCTACTACCACCACAGTAAGCTGAAAATGTTGCTTGTGTTGTGATGGAGGACTTAGCCAGCCGAGGAATTGAACACGATACGTCTGGGTGGGACCCAAACGCGATGTCAACTCGGCCACCGACCGGTATGAATATATCCCTCCCACAAAGGGTGTCCCCAAACCAGCCTCTCCCTATCTGGCACGCCACGCAACTGGTGAGCAGGCGCATCATAAACACACCTCACCCGATGATCCCGGGCATCCCGGCTAAATCACCAAACGTAGCGAACCACTTGGGATGACTTATCGCAGAAATGTGGGTTTTCCAATAAATGGTTCCAGGGGTGACGGTACCCAAATCCACCTCCCAAATTTACTCTCGTGAGTTAATAATATCTTCCGGAATACACAATTCCGATAAGTAAGCCGGATCCATTCCGTTAAGTTACTTTAATACCGTCCATCAGAGCTTGAACTGGATTCTTTCAGGACCGGTGATTTTTTTTAGATACTCTGATATTTAGATATGGTAAGTCTTGCCGCAGGGTTGAAAAGGGATTGCAAATTGTTAATTTGATATCTGGGAAAACTTGCTTATATTGCATTGTAATAAATTAGACGTGAAACAAAATAAGATTTGACTGGCAATTAAGTTGCCTCAGTTGGCAGATTTCACCTCATTGCTTTAATCTGCCTTAATTAAAAGAACCCCTTTACTAGAGTTTTAAGATCCACGTCACAACTGGTATACATACATATAATACATTTTACATATTTTATCTCCACAAGAAAGTGTTCTTGGATGTCTAGTCGTCCGAGTGCAATTTTTCAGAGCACTTCTCCGGAAGCCTATGGGGCAGACAACGCCAATCCAAGAATACCATCATCACTGCCGCGGCTGCCTGGATGGAGTCTCCGCTGATTGCCCGCTGGAGATGGAAGATGGTGAAATATTCTAAACGAATATTGGATAATTTCTGATTAATATTTTTTCACTTCTATTATGGTTTTATTTTAGACGTGCTATTTTGTTTTACTCTCATTTATGGAATGTATTTCATTGCACTACCCCTTCATACCTTCTGGAATAAATTTTTATTATTATTACAATGAATTATCTAACAGTTGAAAATTTAACTAGAGTTTGTATTGTGCCTTTAATTAAATGCAAGATAAAAGTGTTCTGAAAATGAGTAACGACCCTTTTAGCGGCGCAAATATCACGATAGTTGCCTCTGATAAACACCGAGCGCTTGGTACAGCCTTATTTTCGCGTGGAAGCCTTTGCACATCTCGCAGTTTTCTAGATGAGTAGTTAGTGGCTACCTGTTACTAGGTAATTTGTTAGAGCTACCATCTTCGTAATGAGATTTCATAGAAACGGTCATAAATACTGCTGGAAAGTAATTACACATGCGTGTAAATTTATTTGATACATTTTTTTTCATCATGGAATACGGGTGGTTTTTTAAATTAGTATTAAAGTTGCATGAAGATTTGTTAATATTTATTTATTTATGTATTTGCTAACGGACTATTGTCCAATAACATCAATACATATTATATGGCATGAAATGAGAAACAATACAATTGATAGAAAGATAATCATACTTATACGAGAATAAAGTAATGAAAAATAAGACAAAAAATAATATGTTAGGAAATATTACACAAAGGATTTGTAACAAGGTATTTGGATCCTTCGACTTAATTTATATTCATGGTTTCGGTGTGTGGCTCCTCCAATAACACGCATTAACCATTGTACATTGGTTAGATTGCCAACCTTAGACTTTTTTCGGACGACACATCGGTTGCTACACTCGAAGACGGATTCATTCCTTGTTCAACAGGACATCAATCGCTCGATTTCGTCATCATTAATTTTATAAAACTTCATCCTTGGACGAGGAGTAATCACAAAGCATTTTCCGACGACATTGACAAGGCGACTCTAGAACTGACAAGAAAATTGTTTGTCGCATTTCAAGCCGAGATGAGTTCATGTTACAAGTTGTCTTCAACCACGGAATCACATTTTATACTTAAACCCTTTTTATTAGACAGTTTATTCAGGATGTTATTTTTAATGTAATTCCAAAATGCATAACTCTTTCTTTCTGTTATACAAAAAGTCCGACGCTTTACAGTGCATCAGTTAAGTATTGTACAAATCAATTTATTTATTTTTTACCGTCTAGGGCCGCGGTAACAAAAGGTTTTGATGGTGCCAAGTGAGTTTACTTATGTCAATAGAGTACATTTAATGCCATTTCCAGTAACACTCAATATTAGTTACTGCCTACCGTTTTAATAGCCATCACCCATCTTATCCATAAGGCGACACAAGACTCTAATAAGTGGGTTTGCTCAAGGACCACATTTTAAATTCTTTCGACGAATTTGTAATTGTTTTTTTTTTTTTTTAATTTTTCCTTAGACCGATTCCCATAAATTATTTATATTTGAGATAAATAAAAACATTACATTAAAACAAAAATAAAAATACGTAAAGTGATTCGAAAATTTTATAAAACGTTTTTCAACGATAAAATTAGCGGTAAGCACCAAACTATACTATTATGGACGATGAATTGATAACTTCCCCAAGGATTTTACTAGAACTGAGATTTTAGTAATATGTTTATAAAAAAATATTAAAATGAACTTCGCGGAAACATCAATTTTCTGGGCCTCTTAGGGCCTAATATGAATGTAGATTCGTCTAACATTTTCTTCATTTAGTTGTTGAGATTCAGAATTTATTTTAGGGGATCGTGTAGTCTTAAGGAATGAAAAACATTAAAAGATAACTTAACTTAATTTGTTTTAACGTGGGGGCAATTTGAGTGTGGAAGTATATTTTCATCAGAATTTGAAAGATATTATTTATTAACTTAAAAAAAATTAAATACTTAAAAATAATCTTTTTGTCAGAAGTGGAATTTACTACCAGATACGGAATAACGTCTTGGAGAAACTCGCGCAAGCCAAATATAGGTTACATTCAAACAATCCAAAACTCTATGACTAAGCTTTTGGTAATCAAAACTATAGCCTCCGTGGACGAGGGGTAAGGCTCTCGACTAGCAAGCTGGAGGTCACGGTTTCAAATCCTGGCGCACGCAAGTAAATTTCATTTGATCAATTTGTGTTATTTTACAAATTGCTCATTCAAAATAATGTAAAGTATGTTGCGGACCTCTGTAACGACAAAGTGTAAGATACTCTCAGTATACCCTCGTGTAAGAACACCATTCAGAATTGAAATGGCTTTGGCTGTGTTTGGTGATCAGCTCTGAATAGCCAGATATTTTTCTTCCCCATTTTCTTACCCCCACTACCTTCAGTCTCACAACATACCCCAATCGGGGATATCATAGCATCACTGGCTTCAGACGGTAGTGAGCAGTTGGGACTTTTTTGCGGTTTTACCTATTAATCATCATCGATAAGCAATAATCAGTGTATCGTAAATGGTTGTTTATAAATAGTGAAAAATACGTTTATTAGTAAGATCGCGACCCTGATATTTTATTTTTATTTTCTTTCGGTTACCTTTCCCTTCGCTTACGACGCCGACGTGTTGAACCAGAAAATGTTTTCCGGTTTATTTTACGTCCGTTAGCCAAGAAATGCAGTAGTGGCATGTTGGTACGAGTACGTGCTACATGACTGAGGGCAGTTAACGAAGACTGATCACTGTTTCGGCAAAAAAAGACTGCGAGATTAGCCGGTTAATGCGCATACTGCACTGTATAACCGGGCTCCAACTTTACAGAGGGTCTGTGTATGTATTAGAATAACACCACCAGGAGATGTGTAGCTCGTGTTGCAAAGCAAACAAAGTTTTAAAGGACTATGTGTCTGTCACGAGGACAATTACCGGCTTAATCAGCGCGTTAGTAATTAACTCTGGTTCGGAATAGCTCCGCAATTGGGGTGACAAAGCGGTAGCATACACAAAAAACAAAACAAAAAACACTACTCTTTCAAATTCCACTTCAAAGGAAATTCACTCATTATTTCGTATGGTGTTAGTTAATCGATTCATCTAAAAATACTAAGGATATGATGTTTCACATAATTTGAACAATTCTTCAGTTAAAATTCATGTTTTGTGAAGATCTATTATTTTTCATCACGAGCCGGTTTTTTCACAGTAATTGGATATTAACAGAACTTGAATATGGCTTTCACAAAACTTGAATATTATCATGAAATTTGATGAATTATTCAAATTCTGTGATACAATCCCTCTTAAGTGATTTTTAACCTATGTAAGTCTTTTCGAGCCGGATTAATTCTTCTATTCACTATTTAACATATTTGTTATGAATTTTTCTGAAAAAATAATATACATAAATACAATAAAGTGTTTCTGTCCTTAGGATCTTTAGAAAGTTGATAAAACTGTTCTTTCGATATTATTTAAATGAAAATGAAATTAATAATAAAAAATATTACAAGATTTTCAAATATTGTTTTTATGCTCCAAGAAAATAAGGCAGGTACACTTATTGAATAATGGTGCATTTTTTCCTGATTTATTTTTGGGGTTGTTACTCCGTATTGCGTTACTTCAAAATAATTTAGCCATCATTTCTGAAAAAAAAAAATGCAATTTCAATCTTTTATACATAATGGGCCTACAAATTTTAGGTAGTTATCTTAATCTTTGATAAAATTATATTCCTTTTTTATTTATTTATTTATTTATTCATTTTTGGGAAATCAACAGTTTACATTTTTACAGATTGTACATAAGTAAAATAGCCAAAATAAAACCAATTACGGATTTCCTCCTTGTGACTTTACGTAAGACAGCATTAGAAGAAATAATTAAATTTATGAGAAATGTGAAGTTATAATTATATAAAATAAAGAATTGTATAAAATAATAGAATAAAATAATACAACAAAAATAAAGGGGAAAAAAAAAAAAAAAAAAACTAAAATTTATATAAAATAAAAGATTATCGGTTACCAATGATACATTGGTAACCATAAGAATACAAACAATATTGTGCATATAAATCATATCATAACCATAACCATAAGAAGACAATGTTGTGCATATAAATCATACCATAACAGGATTATAAATATATAAATACTAGAAACATAAACATCAGAAACATCAATTCAAGAAACATCAGTGAAATACTCTTTTAAGGTCATTTTATATTTAGTAAATTCGCAATTGAAGATGTCGATATTGAATAATATGTTATTGTAATTATTACATATTCTGTTCAGGCAAGTATTTTGTCTACAGTTCGTTTTGCTTTGATTGATTTTAAACAGGATAGAAGACCGTGTTAAACGTGCAGGCACATTAAATTTAATATTATTTAGCAACTCTGGGCATTGAATATTATTATTAATTAATTTATATAGGAATAGAGCATCTGCATGATGCCTTCGTACACTTAATGAATCAATTTTAAAGTACGAAGCTGCCTCTGCATAATTATTAAATCTTACAAATGACCTGTAACAGAGATATTTTAGGAATTTGTTTTGATTTTATCGAAGGAAGCAAACACTTTGTGATGTGACATTATATATCAAATGAAAAATACACTTTGTAAAACACCACTTTTATTTTGAATTAATATTAACAGCCAACCAGGTTTCGCTTAGCTCAAGCTTCATCAGGGCTTATTATATCAACTAAAGTTATTTTCATACAGACACATATATATATAGAAGAAAATAAAACAATGAGTGAAAGAGATAGAAATAAAACACAGAAGTGAAAGAGATAGACATAAAAGAGCAGACACCTTATTAGTGCTAGAACGAGAAAGGATGTATACTGATTACAGGATGGGTAGGAAGGGAGGGGGGAGGGAGGAAACAGTTTTATCAGAGGTTAACGGAATAAATTAAATATTGGACTATTAGTTAAATTGATTTGATTGTTGATTATATTTGATTTATTATTGACGGCTTTTTTTATTTCGAGGGCTTCTAAATTGTTTAACCTAATTCCAATTCCATTTTTATGTAATATTGTAGTCCCAGAGGTTTTATCAAATGAATGGTTAGTTTCTAGTAGATGATTCGCGAATTCAGAAAAAGCATTATTATTTAAACACCTCAGATGTTCTTTTATTCTTATGTTTACGTTCCGGGCCGTTTTTCCGATATAAAAAGCAGAACAATCATTACAATTAAGTTTATATATTCCCGAGTGGCTAAGTTTATCATCAATATCTTTAGTGTTAATTAAGTATTTACCTAAGTTATTATTAGTATAAAAAGCGGGCTTTATTTCTGGAGGGAATTTTTTTACACTTAAAGAAGAAAAGTTATTTGTGTACAGTATTCTACGCCACTGGAATTGGTGATTAATGTTCATATTATTATTAGATTTATTGAAAAGAAATTTATTTGAAGCTATTTGTTTTAATTTTTTATTAAGAATATTGTCTACTAGTTTTGTCTCATACCCGTTATTTACAGCAATTTGTTTAATTATAGATAATTCCTTGTTAAAATTGGTTTTGTTTAATGGTACGGTAATCAATCGATGTATCATGGAGTGAAAAGCTGAATGTTTGTGGGATATCGGGTGGTTAGATGAATTGTGAATGGTAGTATCAGTATATGTAGGTTTACGGTAGATATCGAAATCAATTTTATTGTTAATAATACTTAAAGTCAGGTCTAGAAAATTCAAGGTTGAGTTGGTACCGATTTCTAAAGTAAATTGAATTTGTTTGTGGAAAGAATTTATTATTTTGAGAAATGAGTCTAATTGTCTTTCGGTACCTGTCCAAATGCAAAGAACATCGTCAACGTAACGTCTCCACAGTAATATATTTTTTAAGAGAGGTGATTTGGAAGCAAAAATATTATTCTCTAGATTGTTCATGAAAATGTCGGCGATGAGAGGGCTCGTTGGAGACCCCATGGCTAATCCATCCTTCTGTTGATAAATAATGTTATTATATTGAAAATAATTTTGATTTAAACAAATATTAAACAGCCGCGACAAATCATTAGCAAGATCTTTAGTTAGGTGTGAATTATTTAGTAAATTTGATATTAGAGTTTTACTTTCAGTGATTGGAACATTAGGGAATAAATTTACTACATCGAACGATATTAATTTACAATTAGTGGGAAGAACCAGGTCCTTTAGTTCATCAATTAACGCTAATGAATTTTTGATGGTATATTTAGGGGAAAACACATTGGTGTCATTAAATACCTTTGTTATAAAAGAAGCTATTTTAAAATTGGGGGAATTACAGCAGGAGACCACGGGTCTAATTGGGATGGTTTCAATTTTATGGATTTTCAGAAATCCGTAAAGTTTTGGTACTTTAGGGTTTTTTGTGAGAAACTTTGTTTGGTGATATGAATCATCTTGAAAAATAGAGTTTTTACAATTTTTTAGGGCACATTTTACATTGTCTAAATATTTAACTGTGGGGTCCGTTGGTAGAACACTAAACATATCACTCTTGATGAAATCTTCAATTTTGGAGTTGTAGTCACTTTTGTTTATTATGATAACAGTGTTGCCTTTGTCAGCTTTCGTCAAAATTAAATTGTCATTTTTTAACTTTTTCTGTATATTCTTCACGATGGTAGCTTCCGGATCTGTTTTTAGTTTAAGGTTAAATTTTGGAATTAAATTACTTAAGATTTCTGCACTTTTATATAAAAACGGTTTTGGTTTATTATATAGAGCAGTTTCGATGTCCACCGCAACATTTTGAACAGCACTATTGAAGTCATTTTTATTGTATTTTAAGTTGTATTTAAGACCTTTGGCTAAAAGGTTGATTTCTTGAGTGTTAAATTGTCCAGAAGAGAGATTTTTGACACGATCAAAAAACTGATGTGTATGTTTTATTTGATCACTATTATTTATCGTTTGGTAAGTAATGCATAATTTTTTTAGTTTTTTGTTTAAGATTTCACGTTTTTTAAAAGCTTTAATAGAAACGAAGTTTCTGATTTTATCATCAAACAGGTCCCATTCAACAGCATGAAGTTCGTGAACAAGTTCAATGTGTAAGAGTTTGAGTTTTAATTTAATATTGTTCCGTTTTTTGTATGCGTTTTTTAGGTCTTCTTTTAGCCATGCTATTTTAGCTTGGTAAATCGAGGATTTAGATAAATTATTATTTTTGACACGATTAAAATTTACATTAATATAGTTCGGAAACACTTTGCACTTTAAACACTCTTTGTAAAAATATATATCTAAACACAAAAGTCTGTATTTAATAGAATAGTTTTTATAATATTTTGCTTTATTGGCAGTACTAGCCGATATAATTTTATCGAAGGAAGCAAACACTTTGTGATGTGACATTATATATCAAATGAAAAATACACTTTGTAAAACACCACTTTTATTTTGAATTAATATTAACAGCCAACCAGGTTTCGCTTAGCTCAAGCTTCATCAGGGCTTATTATATCAACTAAAGTTATTTTCATACAGACACATATATATATAGAAGAAAATAAAACAATGAGTGAAAGAGATAGAAATAGAACACAGAAGTGAAAGAGATAGACATAAAAGAGCAGACACCTTATTAGTGCTAGAACGAGAAAGGATGTATACTGATTACAGGATGGGTAGGAAGGGAGGGGGGAGGGAGGAAACAGTTTTATCAGAGGTTAACGGAATAAATTAAATATTGGACTATTAGTTAAATTGATTTGATTGTTGATTATATTTGATTTATTATTGACGGCTTTTTTTATTTCGAGGGCTTCTAAATTGTTTAACCTAATTCCAATTCCATTTTTATGTAATATTGTAGTCCCAGAGGTTTTATCAAATGAATGGTTAGTTTCTAGTAGATGATTCGCGAATTCAGAAAAAGCATTATTATTTAAACACCTCAGATGTTCTTTTATTCTTATGTTTACGTTCCGGGCCGTTTTTCCGATATAAAAAGCAGAACAATCATTACAATTAAGTTTATATATTCCCGAGTGGCTAAGTTTATCATCAATATCTTTAGTGTTAATTAAGTATTTACCTAAGTTATTATTAGTATAAAAAGCGGGCTTTATTTCTGGAGGGAATTTTTTTACACTTAAAGAAGAAAAGTTATTTGTGTACAGTATTCTACGCCACTGGAATTGGTGATTAATGTTCATATTATTATTAGATTTATTGAAAAGAAATTTATTTGAAGCTATTTGTTTTAATTTTTTATTAAGAATATTGTCTACTAGTTTTGTCTCATACCCGTTATTTACAGCAATTTGTTTAATTATAGATAATTCCTTGTTAAAATTGGTTTTGTTTAATGGTACGGTAATCAATCGATGTATCATGGAGTGAAAAGCTGAATGTTTGTGGGATATCGGGTGGTTAGATGAATTGTGAATGGTAGTATCAGTATATGTAGGTTTACGGTAGATATCGAAATCAATTTTATTGTTAATAATACTTAAAGTCAGGTCTAGAAAATTCAAGGTTGAGTTGGTACCGATTTCTAAAGTAAATTGAATTTGTTTGTGGAAAGAATTTATTATTTTGAGAAATGAGTCTAATTGTCTTTCGGTACCTGTCCAAATGCAAAGAACATCGTCAACGTAACGTCTCCACAGTAATATATTTTTTAAGAGAGGTGATTTGGAAGCAAAAATATTATTCTCTAGATTGTTCATGAAAATGTCGGCGATGAGAGGGCTCGTTGGAGACCCCATGGCTAATCCATCCTTCTGTTGATAAATAATGTTATTATATTGAAAATAATTTTGATTTAAACAAATATTAAACAGCCGCGACAAATCATTAGCAAGATCTTTAGTTAGGTGTGAATTATTTAGTAAATTTGATATTAGAGTTTTACTTTCAGTGATTGGAACATTAGGGAATAAATTTACTACATCGAACGATATTAATTTACAATTAGTGGGAAGAACCAGGTCCTTTAGTTCATCAATTAACGCTAATGAATTTTTGATGGTATATTTAGGGGAAAACACATTGGTGTCATTAAATACCTTTGTTATAAAAGAAGCTATTTTAAAATTGGGGGAATTACAGCAGGAGACCACGGGTCTAATTGGGATGGTTTCAATTTTATGGATTTTCAGAAATCCGTAAAGTTTTGGTACTTTAGGGTTTTTTGTGAGAAACTTTGTTTGGTGATATGAATCATCTTGAAAAATAGAGTTTTTACAATTTTTTAGGGCACATTTTACATTGTCTAAATATTTAACTGTGGGGTCCGTTGGTAGAACACTAAACATATCACTCTTGATGAAATCTTAATATCTTAAATATCTTAATATCTTAATATCTTAAATCTCACTAATTGTAAATTAATATCGTTCGATGTAGTAAATTTATTCCCTAATGTTCCAATCACTGAAAGTAAAACTCTAATATCAAATTTACTAAATAATTCACACCTAACTAAAGATCTTGCTAATGATTTGTCGCGGCTGTTTAATATTTGTTTAAATCAAAATTATTTTCAATATAATAACATTATTTATCAACAGAAGGATGGATTAGCCATGGGGTCTCCAACGAGCCCTCTCATCGCCGACATTTTCATGAACAATCTAGAGAATAATATTTTTGCTTCCAAATCACCTCTCTTAAAAAATATATTACTGTGGAGACGTTACGTTGACGATGTTCTTTGCATTTGGACAGGTACCGAAAGACAATTAGACTCATTTCTCAAAATAATAAATTCTTTCCACAAACAAATTCAATTTACTTTAGAAATCGGTACCAACTCAACCTTGAATTTTCTAGACCTGACTTTAAGTATTATTAACAATAAAATTGATTTCGATATCTACCGTAAACCTACATATACTGATACTACCATTCACAATTCATCTAACCACCCGATATCCCACAAACATTCAGCTTTTCACTCCATGATACATCGATTGATTACCGTACCATTAAACAAAACCAATTTTAACAAGGAATTATCTATAATTAAACAAATTGCTGTAAATAACGGGTATGAGACAAAACTAGTAGACAATATTCTTAATAAAAAATTAAAACAAATAGCTTCAAATAAATTTCTTTTCAATAAATCTAATAATAATATGAACATTAATCACCAATTCCAGTGGCGTAGAATACTGTACACAAATAACTTTTCTTCTTTAAGTGTAAAAAAATTCCCTCCAGAAATAAAGCCCGCTTTTTATACTAATAATAACTTAGGTAAATACTTAATTAACACTAAAGATATTGATGATAAACTTAGCCACTCGGGAATATATAAACTTAATTGTAATGATTGTTCTGCTTTTTATATCGGAAAAACGGCCCGGAACGTAAACATAAGAATAAAAGAACATCTGAGGTGTTTAAATAATAATGCTTTTTCTGAATTCGCGAATCATCTACTAGAAACTAACCATTCATTTGATAAAACCTCTGGGACTACAATATTACATAAAAATGGAATTGGAATTAGGTTAAACAATTTAGAAGCCCTCGAAATAAAAAAAGCCGTCAATAATAAATCAAATATAATCAACAATCAAATCAATTTAACTAATAGTCCAATATTTAATTTATTCCGTTAACCTCTGATAAAACTGTTTCCTCCCTCCCCCCTCCCTTCCTACCCATCCTGTAATCAGTATACATCCTTTCTCGTTCTAGCACTAATAAGGTGTCTGCTCTTTTATGTCTATCTCTTTCACTTCTGTGTTCTATTTCTATCTCTTTCACTCATTGTTTTATTTTCTTCTATATATATATGTGTCTGTATGAAAATAACTTTAGTTGATATAATAAGCCCTGATGAAGCTTGAGCTAAGCGAAACCTGGTTGGCTGTTAATATTAATTCAAAATAAAAGTGGTGTTTTACAAAGTGTATTTTTCATTTGATATATAATGTCACATCACAAAGTGTTTGCTTCCTTCGATAAAATTATATCGGCTAGTACTGCCAATAAAGCAAAATATTATAAAAACTATTCTATTAAATACAGACTTTTGTGTTTAGATATATATTTTTACAAAGAGTGTTTAAAGTGCAAAGTGTTTCCGAACTATATTAATGTAAATTTTAATCGTGTCAAAAATAATAATTTATCTAAATCCTCGATTTACCAAGCTAAAATAGCATGGCTAAAAGAAGACCTAAAAAACGCATACAAAAAACGGAACAATATTAAATTAAAACTCAAACTCTTACACATTGAACTTGTTCACGAACTTCATGCTGTTGAATGGGACCTGTTTGATGATAAAATCAGAAACTTCGTTTCTATTAAAGCTTTTAAAAAACGTGAAATCTTAAACAAAAAACTAAAAAAATTATGCATTACTTACCAAACGATAAATAATAGTGATCAAATAAAACATACACATCAGTTTTTTGATCGTGTCAAAAATCTCTCTTCTGGACAATTTAACACTCAAGAAATCAACCTTTTAGCCAAAGGTCTTAAATACAACTTAAAATACAATAAAAATGACTTCAATAGTGCTGTTCAAAATGTTGCGGTGGACATCGAAACTGCTCTATATAATAAACCAAAACCGTTTTTATATAAAAGTGCAGAAATCTTAAGTAATTTAATTCCAAAATTTAACCTTAAACTAAAAACAGATCCGGAAGCTACCATCGTGAAGAATATACAGAAAAAGTTAAAAAATGACAATTTAATTTTGACGAAAGCTGACAAAGGCAACACTGTTATCATAATAAACAAAAGTGACTACAACTCCAAAATTGAAGATTTCATCAAGAGTGATATGTTTAGTGTTCTACCAACGGACCCCACAGTTAAATATTTAGACAATGTAAAATGTGCCCTAAAAAATTGTAAAAACTCTATTTTTCAAGATGATTCATATCACCAAACAAAGTTTCTCACAAAAAACCCTAAAGTACCAAAACTTTACGGATTTCTGAAAATCCATAAAATTGAAACCATCCCAATTAGACCCGTGGTCTCCTGCTGTAATTCCCCCAATTTTAAAATAGCTTCTTTTATAACAAAGGTATTTAATGACACCAATGTGTTTTCCCCTAAATATACCATCAAAAATTCATTAGCGTTAATTGATGAACTAAAGGACCTGGTTCTTCCCACTAATTGTAAATTAATATCGTTCGATGTAGTAAATTTATTCCCTAATGTTCCAATCACTGAAAGTAAAACTCTAATATCAAATTTACTAAATAATTCACACCTAACTAAAGATCTTGCTAATGATTTGTCGCGGCTGTTTAATATTTGTTTAAATCAAAATTATTTTCAATATAATAACATTATTTATCAACAGAAGGATGGATTAGCCATGGGGTCTCCAACGAGCCCTCTCATCGCCGACATTTTCATGAACAATCTAGAGAATAATATTTTTGCTTCCAAATCACCTCTCTTAAAAAATATATTACTGTGGAGACGTTACGTTGACGATGTTCTTTGCATTTGGACAGGTACCGAAAGACAATTAGACTCATTTCTCAAAATAATAAATTCTTTCCACAAACAAATTCAATTTACTTTAGAAATCGGTACCAACTCAACCTTGAATTTTCTAGACCTGACTTTAAGTATTATTAACAATAAAATTGATTTCGATATCTACCGTAAACCTACATATACTGATACTACCATTCACAATTCATCTAACCACCCGATATCCCACAAACATTCAGCTTTTCACTCCATGATACATCGATTGATTACCGTACCATTAAACAAAACCAATTTTAACAAGGAATTATCTATAATTAAACAAATTGCTGTAAATAACGGGTATGAGACAAAACTAGTAGACAATATTCTTAATAAAAAATTAAAACAAATAGCTTCAAATAAATTTCTTTTCAATAAATCTAATAATAATATGAACATTAATCACCAATTCCAGTGGCGTAGAATACTGTACACAAATAACTTTTCTTCTTTAAGTGTAAAAAAATTCCCTCCAGAAATAAAGCCCGCTTTTTATACTAATAATAACTTAGGTAAATACTTAATTAACACTAAAGATATTGATGATAAACTTAGCCACTCGGGAATATATAAACTTAATTGTAATGATTGTTCTGCTTTTTATATCGGAAAAACGGCCCGGAACGTAAACATAAGAATAAAAGAACATCTGAGGTGTTTAAATAATAATGCTTTTTCTGAATTCGCGAATCATCTACTAGAAACTAACCATTCATTTGATAAAACCTCTGGGACTACAATATTACATAAAAATGGAATTGGAATTAGGTTAAACAATTTAGAAGCCCTCGAAATAAAAAAAGCCGTCAATAATAAATCAAATATAATCAACAATCAAATCAATTTAACTAATAGTCCAATATTTAATTTATTCCGTTAACCTCTGATAAAACTGTTTCCTCCCTCCCCCCTCCCTTCCTACCCATCCTGTAATCAGTATACATCCTTTCTCGTTCTAGCACTAATAAGGTGTCTGCTCTTTTATGTCTATCTCTTTCACTTCTGTGTTTTATTTCTATCTCTTTCACTCATTGTTTTATTTTCTTCTATATATATATGTGTCTGTATGAAAATAACTTTAGTTGATATAATAAGCCCTGATGAAGCTTGAGCTAAGCGAAACCTGGTTGGCTGTTAATATTAATTCAAAATAAAAGTGGTGTTTTACAAAGTGTATTTTTCATTTGATATAATTTGTTTTGAATTGCTTCGATTTTGTTTATGTGGATTTTATAGAATGGAGACCAAACAATTGATGCAAACTCCAGATGACTTCGTACGTAGGCAAAGTAGAGTTGCTTAATGATATTTTAATTGAAAGCTCCCTAACGCTAGGACTTATAATAATAAATCATATTGAATACTTAATGTTCACTATGTATAAACATAAGAATTAATGTTTTATGGTTTTCCCATATACTTAAAAACTACTGGACCAATTTTTTTTCTAATTACTGTCGGGTGTGTTTACTGAGTGGTTTGAAAAGTATTATAGGTCGAATAAATGACGGTATAATGTAGTTTTCTATTAGTAACAATGTTGTATACAGTAGTGTATGGTAGTGACTAATGGTAGGGACGCCTGAGGAAGGCATGACACGATCAAATTAAATAAAAGCTTAAAAAAGGAAACTTTTCATTTCTTCATTAAACTATTATTTCTTCCTTTAATAATAAAAAAATAACACAGTTTTTTTTATTTTATTTTATTATTATTTTATTTAGGAAACAAACAGTTTGAATCTGCGGCAGAACGTGGGGTCTCAAACCTAAAATGATGCAATGGCTTTACACAGCCGTTGTAAAACCAAGGATCATGCACGCAGCCCTGGTCTGGTGGAGGAGAACAACACTGAAAACAGTGATGGTCACACTCAATCACATACAGGGACTTGCATGCAGAAGCATCACAGGAGCCATGAGAACCACTCCAATACTAGCCATGGGAGTGCTGCTGAACCTACCCCCACTAAACATAGAAATAGAGGGGGCGGCGATGGCGGCAGCCTACAGGTTACATTGCAATGGCCAATGGAGAGGAGAGTTGCCCAGAAACAGTCACACGGAGATAGGAATAAGACTGAGGGCAATTAGTCCGACGGCTGGGATGAAGCAGGACGGCAAGCAAGCCGAATACTTCTTCGGACAGCTGTTTAAAGTGACGTACCCCACAAGGGAGGAATGGGACTCGGTCCCAGGTCCAAACTCCAAACAGGAACTAATCTGGTTCACAGATGGGTCCAAGATGGAGGAAGGAACAGGGGCCGGGGTCTGTCTACAGGGATCTAAGAGGGAACTCAGTATACCTCTAGGAATGCACTGCACTGTGTTTCAAGCTGAGATGAAAGCCATCTTAGCCTGCGCACAGGAGAATATGAGTATCGGGTACAGAAATAAGAACATAAATATATGTTCAGATAGCCAGGCGGCCTTAATGGCACTGGAAAGTAACCGATGCGACTCCAGACTGGTGATGGAATGCAGGACTATCCTTATAGAACTGGCGACCATCAATAAAGTAACCCTGCTCTGGGTACCAGGACATAAAGGTATTGAGGGCAACGAGCGGGCTGACGAACTAGCAAGGAAAGGGGCGAAAGCACCACTTGCGGGATCCGAGCCGGCCGTAGGAGTAGCAGCTTGCCACACCAAACTACATATCAAGAGGTGGGTCAAATCCCAACACTGGAAGGAATGGAAGAAGGCACCCGGAATGAGGCAATCTAAAGTACTCATAAACGGACCGGACCCTAACCGAACCAGGCAACTACTCAATATGGACAGAAACTCACTGAGGGAACTGGTAGGACTATTAACGGGACACTGCCATCTCAGGAGACACATGCAACTGTTGGGAGTGGAAAACACCAACATCTGTAGGAAATGTGAAGAGGAGGAAGAGACTCCAATTCACCTATGGTGCCAATGTCCCGCTCTGCTGGGAATAAGGCTCAGATACCTGGGAAGACACAGTGTGGAACCAGAAGACATCGCCACATATCCAATGACAGCCCTGGTGAACTTCATTAAAGGGACCGGGTTACTGGCAAGGGAATGAGGTAAAATGGGAGATAGTACAATGGGCCTATGGCCTAAGTGCTCGCGGGGAACGTAAGTAAACCGCCTCCGACTTAAAAAAAAAAAAAAAAAAAAACAAACAGTCATTTATATATTTAGCATAAACAGCAATTATTTACAATATTAGACCAATAATTTTCCATTAATTCTAGTCGTTGATTCAATATTTGCACCTATACAATATACTAAGGTTTATTAGAATCACATCCCCAAAACTTGACTCCAAACCATTCATAACCCCAAGCTAGTAATATTATAAAATCAACATAAAATGTATAAAATCCTTAATGTGAACCTGCCTAAAAGACAGGTAGATAAGTGGCAGTGTAATTATGTAGCAGTAAATATCTTATAAAATAACCCCCGGAAGTTACAACTGCGTTATCTCTGCTAAATTTAGTGATCTCATTTCAAAGTTTCCCCCACTAGCTAACCTCGATTACCAAATTTATTGTCCGGATTAGTTCAGGAGGAAGGTTCGACTTAACGGCGGGGCAAGAAGTTAAGCGAAGATAAAATTGCCTTGGATTTTTTCCAGCGCCGAGTTAATGATTATTTACTTCGCTTTATTTTGCTCTTACATAACTCGTGTTTACTATTTTAAGGCTAATTTTCTTTTATGGCTCCGCTTTGATCACAGTGCTCTTATATTATTTAAACCTCTTTATTATAATTTCCGTCCATCTCAGAGGTAAAGGCTCTGCCAATTTTAAGGAAATACCTGATTAAATTAAACTGGATCAATAAAGAACTAGTGGAACGGTGTTACCTTTAATTAACTAACTAACTAACCATCACGCCGTTTCCCCGCAGGGGTAGGCAGAGAGGACGGACCGCCAAACAACTCGGTCTTGGCACACACTCCTTGCCTCATTCACATTCATACATCGTCTCATACATACTCTTCTATTGTTCTGACTCTTGACATGGCCCGACTCAAGTATCTGATTCACTTGGTCGTGCCATGTCTTCCTCGGGCGTCCCCGACTTCTGCTACCATTCACATTTGCATCTTATATTCTCCTTACACTCCTTTCTTCGCTCATTCGCTCTACATGCCCAAACCATCTAAGCGTCCCTTTCTTGATCTTACTCATTACGCTTACATCAGCCTTGCAATCTTTGCGGATATCCACATTCCTCACACGATCATACATGGTTTTACCACACATACGCCTCAGGGATCTCATTTCAACAGCATTCAATCTACTTTCATCCTTTCTTTGCCAGTTCCATGCCTCACTTCCATACATCAGGGTAGGTACCAGCACTCCATTGTGGACTGCTAACTTCGCTTCTTTGGACAATTTTTTGTTAGCGCCAACTGCGTTCAGTCCTCCATTAATGGAGTTACCTGCATTTACTCTTCTTTCAATATCTCTGTCCGCCTTCCCATCTCTCGTAAACATGCTTCCTAAATACACAAATTCATCCACCTGCTCCATGTATTCCCCATTCACAGCTATATTGCACACTGTTTTCGTACTTTCTCTTTCAAACACCATTACTTTAGACTTACTTACATTCATCATTAACTCATTCTTCACGCATACTTCGTTCATCCTGAAGAATGAGTTAATGATGAATGTAAGTAAGTCTAAAGTAATGGTGTTACCTTTAATGATTTGGGTATATTAAATACCCACTTAAGGCGATGCACTACGTAGTAATGCAAAATCACGTGTTTTTGATTTGAAAATTTGGTCGCCTAGAAATGTTTCAGATGCTTTAATGAAATACTGCGAGTAGAATACATCTTGACCTATGACATAATTGAGTATTTTTTGATTGAGTAGTCTTTTTATAAGCCCAGAAAAAAATAATGTATAAAGCCTATGAAAACTGTTTAAAGTTCAAAATCTCCTACTTACGAACCCATTTTTGCTTATAGTTTTATTGTATAATATGGAAAATTAAGTTATTTATAAAATGATTGAAAAACGTTTAAATATTTGTGCATGAACATCCACAAAATAAAATAAAAGGCACTTTTTGGCCATGTTTTTTTATTGCATAAATCAAAAAAGCTGGATTAGGTTTATCGGGAATTTAAGCCTTATCGCCATCTACGTAAGGTGTGTTATTGATAGCGGCTCGATTCAAAATATTACACGATGTAGTTGTTAAGATTTCAGGTACTGAAATATTAATATTGGTGCTTGTCACCCTATGGGTGTGGCAACATTTATTTTTGTGTTAGCGATTGCCGGGGCAATTTCGTATTGCCACGGATTTAATCGTTCTTCTCTTGTTACCATCCGTCTTGGGCGGTCGTTTTGGCAAAACGGCAGAGCTGCCAGGTTTTCACTTACATGTGGTTTATAAAACCGCGGAGAGAGATAGCAATATTGGGCTCACCTTACATGAGCTGCCCTACGGGTCCTTTTTATTGTTAAAATAAAGACCATTATTCAAGAGCTGGAGTTATTATTGAAGAGTTACTCCAGTCATACTTCCTTGGAATCTGGTGACTCACCACGCCGGATTGCTCTGTCAGGAGAGTGAAGTTAAGATCCTGAACAGTAGTGCATCGCCTTAACTACAAATATATCTTTTTTTTTAAATAAATTAAAATCTCTTGGTGATTTGGTTTTAGTGGGTAAACGTTTGATTTGTTCGCTCTCGGGCTAATTATAAAGCATATTCATGTTGGGACTTGGGACAGCCCTGTTATTTGTTCGCTTTCAGGCTAATTATAAAGCATATTCATGTTGGGACTTGGGACAGCCCTGTGATTTGTTCGCTCTCGGGCTAATTATAAAGCATATTCATGTTGGGACTTGGGACAGCCCTGTGATTCGTTCGCTATCAGGCTAATTATAAAGCATATTCATGTTGGGACTTGGGACAGCCCTGTGATTCGTTCGCTACCAGGCTAATTATAAAGCATATTCATGTTGGGACTTGGGACAGCCCTGTGATTTGTTCGCTCTCGGGCTAATTATAAAGCATATTCATGTTGGGACTTGAGACAGCCCTGTGATTCGTTCGTTATCAGGCTAATTATAAAGCATATGCATGTTGGGACTTGGGACATCCTTGTGATAGCGAGATAAACTACCCTAGTTATCTTATTATTATTTTCAAAATGTGCATATAATTTAATATTAAACTTTTTAGTTTTTGTTTCTCTACAGATCCGGAAATAGAGAGGAGATTTAATTTAAAAGGGTATTTTTATGTACTGTATACTTTTTATTGAGTGTATGTATATGTACGAACAAACGCTATATGCAGGAACACTTTAGGGTCTAGGGACGTTCAGAATATATGTGAAATATATTTATGTGAAACCGCTATAACATTATTTGAACAAGTCAAGATTTTTCAAGAACAGCACAGGTATCCCAACTGTTCCCAACCGTCTAGAGCCAGTGAGACTGTGTGTGCATTCCCTAATTGTATATTTTATGAGGCTGTAGGTAGTGTGAGAGTGAAGTGGTAGTTGAGGAAATAGCTGGATATTCGGAAATGGTCACCAAACACGGCCAAAGCCATTTCAAGAAACGTTTTGTTTCTGAATGGTGATCTTACGCAAGGGCGATACTGAAAGTATCTTCCACTATAGAAGGTGTCTCAAATATACCATATATTATTTTGAATTCTTAATTTAAAATACTACAAAATAATTCAATAAAGTTTACTTGCGTACGCCACCGAGACGAGATCCTTACCCCTCGACCACAGAGGCCATTATAATTAAATGTAGCCATATAATTAAAAAATAAAATAAAGTCTTTACATGTAGGAAGAAAGAGATGAATAATCAGTTTCCTTACACCGTCGTTGGGAAAATGGTGGGGATCCCTCCAATTCATGATTTAATAAAAATTCTTAATTTTAAACCACTCCATTGATATATTCTGTAAACACATACTGAAGTCAACTACTTTCAGTAAAGTTGTTAACAAGTACCATCTGGACCCCAAGCCCAAACACATCGAATGAATAATTTTCTGACTGGCAAATCTAGATCAGCGCACCTGTGTTTAGTTGAATTTCTATTATGAGCTATAAAGATTTGAAATATCTAGGTAAAACATCATTTTTCTCTATCATGTTTTATAAAAGCCTAATAAGAAAACAAAAGATTTGAATAATATTGAGAATTATAAATTATTGTGAAAAGCCTGGTATCAAAACTAGTGTTAATTCAATTTTTAAAATGTATTATAGGATACGAAGATATGCAAATCAAGCGAAATTCCAACATTCCAACATGGTAAAATTACTCATCTGTGTAGTGACCTGATTTTATAACTTTTCCTCTTCCTTCCACTCTAATTCTTCTATCGCGTATTAAAAAGTTTTCGAGTGAACGCAGTGCGGTCCCTTTAATGGCAGGTGAGTTTTTTAATTGAAAAAGTTCTCCACCAACACATTCTATGTCGATTTTTAAACCAAGAAATACATTAAACAAGTTGATTATCTAGAACCTTTATATTATTGAGAGTATTTCACACTGTGAAACATTTGAATATGGTTTGGGATTTTTTTTATTTATATTTTTACGTAGCACATCATAAGAATCCAAATGCGTCCGGACGGTATATCTATGAAATACTATCTGGGCACTATTTATAGGCCAATAGAACTTCCGGAAAGTTGAAAAGAAAGAAATTCTTCTTATCAAATTATCTTCCTTCATCGCATATTGACTCCAGTAAAGTGATTTTAAATTCAATCACGAAACCAATTATTTTCTCAAACTGGGTGATTGGTTACCTACTGAAAGAGCTTTCTAAGCAAATATCTAATATGTCATCTTCGTCTTTAAGAAAATTGGTGACATATTTCAGAGTAATATAAACTCCAGTGAAAGACCACCACAGTTGCCTGAAGTGGCTTTGGCCGTGTTAAATAACCAGATCTAAATAGCCAGGTATCTTCATATCCCTATCTATTTTCCCTCCTACTTTAAGTTGAAAAAACATGTCACAATTGGGAAAGCTATAGTCACACTACAAATTTTGTGGGATATTCAATTTATGTATTTTTTTACATGGCAAGGGATGAGTTACTATTTGTCACCAGAAAGTATACAGAGCCATTCAGTACATTCCATTAAACAACTCACACTCTCCTCAAAACAATTTTTTTGAACCTACCAAATTTCGAATCGTTCACAAAATACTAGTTTTTCTATAATAAAATTTGCTAAAGAATTCCGAAAGCCAAATAAATCAGTTAATTACCATTGAAATACAAATCCGAATAAAATATCTCAGCCTATTAGTAAAGGTAGTTACCGATACTCTCGTATCTTGATTCTTCTTATTGAAACGTACAAAAGCGAATTGACAAAGATCTTCCCCCCCCTCTGAATCTGTCCAAAAGGAATCGGTTGTGTTAAACAGAAAAACATTCCTCCGGTATCGCTAATTTTGTGATGGCCTCCTCCCTTGCGGACCCCTCTCATTGGAAAATAGAATATACAGATATTGGCACCGAAAAAGTTTATTTGTACGTTTTGTGTTCGACCTGTTTATTTCTATCAGCCACATTGGTTGAAGAGGAATTGCCATCTAGGGATGTATAATATACGATATGAGCCGGAAAATTTGCTATATTATCTGAAGTATGAAAAAGTCTCGAACGGTGAGCTTTGGTATATTGAATCTTTTTAGTTTAAGATTTTAAAAATTGACGCGATTATTTTCATCTCATATCATTTTCACGAGAGAATTTTGTAATTACCAAACGGAGAAAACTAACATGATATGAAATATTATTAATTTATTATAAATCTGGTAAATTTTTTTGTTTTCCTGTTAAAAATGATACTAGAGGCCCATAATGAATGATTTGACAAATTTCATAACAAACTCGAATATGTTGTGAGGAAGTCGGAACACGCGTTCTTCCAAATAATATTTTCACATCTCGTCCATTTTATTTTTTCAGACAAGGGCCACCTGCGATGAACGCGTGATCAGATATATTCTGAATGACTTATATTTTATTAGGAAATGGTCATGCATTCACATTTTCAACGGTTTCTTGATCCGTATATCCTTTTCTTTTTCCTCGTATGATCACAGTATGTTTGTTTTTAATTCAATCTAGGGGTGAAGTTGGGAAATAAACTAGTCAATTAATCAATATAGTTGTGTATGTTGTGTTTCTGTGGAAAGTTGGAAAGTGGGAAGTACCTGATTATTCAGATCAGTCAGAAAACACGGCTAAAGCCATTTCAAGCAATTTTCAGATTTTGAGTTTGGGCCTTTAACCAGGACGATGAACTTTCACTCCTGTTTATGCAATAAATAAAATAACATCAAAACTTATCAATTCCTTTCTTTGATACATAAGGCATATTGGAATATTTAAATTTGTCTTTTTGAAACTTTAGTTCTATGAAAGTTGCTGTTATCTCTAAAGGCGTGATAATCTAAAGGCGCTCGTCGGATGTTAATGTTCTCATTATTCTCGTCAATTCTCTGTTGACCTAAATGATATGAAAAAAATATCAATATTTTGTAAAGTCCTACTGTTTAATATTGAAACAGTTTTGTGATTATTCCACATTCTTAATGTCCTGTTCAAATTTGTCATTTCCCTTGTTCCTCTCGTTTCCTAAAAGTCTTACCTGAAAAGAACGGAAGAAAGAAAGAACTGGCGTGGATGTTCAAATATCGTTAATACACATATGTCATTTTGTTTTTATTCGTAATATTGTCGCCGTTGGTAGATTATCTCATCCTGCTGCTGGGATAATTATTCTCCTTAAAACGCCATTAAATAGAGAAAAATGAATCCCCAAGTTCATTACCGTTGTGCGGTGATTTAAAACAAAGTCATGCTGTGGAAAAATAATATTAATTGTGATTGTATGAGATATAGTTAAAAATATTAAATAAACTTTGGACTCAAAAGAAAAGCTTTTTGGCATCAAACACCAATTGTAAGTAATAGTAATAATAACAAATGTGAAAAATTATTATAATGTTTCCCACAAACTAATATTTTTAAAATGTATTTAGCCTCGTTGCCCATTCTCCAGTGAGAAAAATTATTTCGTCGTCTGTTCTCTCACGGCCGACGCTATCTCATTCATTTACCTCTGGTTGGGACTTTAATCAGATTGTGTTCGGATGAAATAGGCCAAAAAAGAAAAGAAGAACCCGAAAGTTCGCCGTTCGATTTCATTTGTGAGAGTGGATCGGGAGAAAATAAGGCGGGCAATGGTGCAACTTTATAAAGTTCGCCTTCGAGGATTCGGGCATCGACAAATTGGGCACATGGAACCAACCAACTACGGGCCTGTTTCTTTCAATTAAAGTGTGGACCGCCGAATTCAAATAAAATGCACTGATGTGTGACGTAATCTTCATTACTTTGATTTTTTAATTTCAATTTTCTTGTTTAATTTTTTTTATATACTCTACCTTCTTTACGTTTTGTTAAAATAATATCCCCCAATACCTTTTTACTGATGATGCTGAATGGAGAGTACTATAACTTTCAAGTTGATTTTTTTACATGATTTTTACTAAGTCATTCTCTAGTCTTTCACAGAAAAGTAAATTGGGAAACCTTACAATGTTATGATATTTTACAATTTATTTATAAGAAATAATATATATAGCTTGTATATTTGCGGCACGTTCTAAAGTGGTAGATTCAGAAACGCCCTGGTGAAAGACCACCATTCTGAAATGGTTCAGCCATATTTGGTGACCAGAATTGAATATCCAGGTACTTCCCTACCTCCCTCCTCCTCATCTCCTTCTCTATTCTCAGGAGCCACCAGACCTAGTTACCTGGTAACTAAATAAGCCACTCCATGGTTTTGCAGAGCATTTTCTTAATATTATATTTCTAAAACTATTTTTTCTGTATGCTCGATTTAATAATCATTGAGTCAAGGATGTTACGACTAGCAAATCCCGGCGTGCGCAAATAAATTTTATTTCACTAATTTGGGTTCTTTCACAAATTACTTATTTAAAATAATATATAGTATATTTGCGGCACGTTGCAGAGTGGAAAATACTCTCAGCGTTGTCCTGGTATAAGACCATCTTTAAGCATTTAAAAGTTGCTTGAAATGGCTTTTGCCGTGTTTGGTGACGAGATCTGAATAGCCAGGTACTTTTCCACCTTCCTCTTCCCCATATCCTACCCCTCGCTTTTATCTTCAGCCTCAAAAAATACCCCAATTGGGGATGCCATAGTCTCACTGGCTCTATGTGGCTGAGAGTAGTTGGGGCTCTTATGCGGTTTCTCATAAAAAAGACTAAAAATTATTGAATTATTTATTGTCTTTAATGTTCAGTTATTACGTCATTTCCACAAACGTTATTTTAAGCTCCAAATCAAAGTGATTCCATTTATCACTTAGCCATGATTAAGTAAAACATTAAACAATTCATCAATATTACAATGGAATTGCTTTCAATATATTTAACGTAATTAACGATTTTCCTACCTACATTGAATATTAAAATGTTGGTTGCGTTACGCCATCTGGCTTTGCAATCCGATGATTAGATTAAAAACATGATGACGTTTTAAAAAGCTTCAATATACATAAGTAAATATGATGAGCAAAATCAACAATTCATCGGAAACTAGGTCCTTGACCTCAGGATCCAAACTAAACTCTCTTACGACTAATCCACAATGGTAAACGTCAAGTTATTCATATTCCCGCAATGGTATGAAAGCCGTAGTTGTAAATAGTTAAAAGGGGCCCTATTTAGAGTTTGGTGGGAAAATTATGCTTTTAGACAAAATACCATGACTCTATATTTCCGGGTAAATAATTCAACGGGCAACCTTTTATTCGGCAACTAATTGAGGTGGAAAATGTTGTACCATTTCGTTGCTAAACGCGATATTTTCCCATTAGGTACCTTCTCTGCGCGTGTATTTAAATGTTTTGATCCCAGCATGAAAGGGCTCCATTATATATCACGTGTAGCCTTTAATGCATTTTCCGGTGAATTCAACAAAACGATAAAGCTACTAAAAGCTCCGCTAGGGTGTAAAAGTTATTTCCGTTAAACGGAAAGTTCTATCAAAAATATCCGGCAGCAGAACTGAGTAAAGGGGGGCAAAAGAAAAAAAACTATAAGGTAGGTATAGACTATAGAAAGCTGTTTTTAAAACTTAACTGAGTCCATCTACTTCGCCTGTCAACTTGCACAGGTTCTTATTTGTTCTTGTCTGATCCCATCCGACTTCCACGTTTTTTCTCACACTCTTTCCTTAGTTAGGACTTAAGTGCATTTCTTTTCCTCGCTTTTCTTGGAAGATTCCTGGAAACATTTGTCGCGAGGAAATTTAAAGCTCGAGAAGAGAAACATTTACATAAAGCGAATCCTCAACGATGTTCTACAATTGTGTCATGTTGCTCTTACATTTATGATAAATAATGGCAACTTTGTCGGCAAGTTATTTAAGACTTGCCAGTTGACAACTTGTAAAGCCATTGTAAAATATGCAGTGCTTAATTTTCGATACAGTTCATTACTTTTAATTACTCTTTCCGACTAATTACGCTTCGCACCACACTTCCAAACTCTTAATGGAATTCACTTCATTTATTAAATTCTATTATGTTACCTCCTACGCTGAAATTACATGGGTGAAATAAACCCTGTAAAAGAACGTTTATTTTAGAAACGTTATTACATTAAACTAACTAGCTAACTTATTACCTATCTGTATTGTCTTTGGAATTATTTGCCTACTCATACAATCTAACCTGTTTTACTAAAACAGTTTTGTGATTATTCCACATTCCAATGTCCTATATATATACATTCATGATATTGTCATTTCCTTTTGTTCCCTTCCAAAAATTCGTACGTTGGAAGAAACAACAAGTCAAAAAAGAAAACCGACGCTAGTGTTATAAATTTGTTATTATCACACACATTTCATTTGTGTTATGTTTCGAATTTTCGTCGTAATTGAGAGTGCATGTTATTTCGCTGCTTGTATCAATAATTTCCTGAAAAGTCAATTAAATGGTGCAAATTTGGCATGTGGTGAAAATCTAACATTAATGGTGATTGTACAAGGTGTTCACCTATAAACTATAAGTGATTCACGGAATCTTCAAGAAACCAACATTACCACCAGCTAAAGGCTTCCTTTCATCTCTCCTGGTATTTCCTTGTGATAATAGCAAGTTCGATCAATTTTCTCTTTTAATTTACATGCAGTCTATTGTAAATGCAAATCTTGCAACGAACTTGACCTATACACAATGTATTCATCTAACACCGTCGAACTAAGAAGCGCATTAAGTATTATTTTGTTATTATTTAATTTCAAAATTGAATAATTATTTCCTTTCAGTATTCAATAAAAAAAGTTATTTAGATCCCTAATATTGACCAGTTTAACAAACTTCGCAGCTTTATCCACATTACAAAATGACGTAACGCAGTATTTCTACGTCAACAAAACGTTAATAAAATAGTTTTACTGCACGTGAAAGCGTGAAAACGAAAATATCTCTGGACGTAATCGCAATAACATAGTTTATCAACAAAAAAGTTTTTCATGGCAGGTCCATAACATTTTATTTACTACTTATTTCATTTTATTGCCTACCCAAATATAAATGACAAAGATATTCCAGAAAGAATTGTTATAAATCTGTCGTGAAGAGAACAGTGAAAAGGAAAAGAGAAATCTAATTTCACGACGCACGATCAAAAAAGATTTAGTCTTTACTTTGACAAAAACGAAATCGACAGGCGACAAACAGGTCATCATGAGTGCTCGAGTTTCTTAATTAAAAAGGAGTCGATGAATCTCCCTTTTTTCAGGGTCTGCGACACAACTTATTAAAGATCAGATTTATTAATGTACGTGAGATAAAGATAAATCTTTTTTCCTAATGTTGTCTGCTTTTCTCGTGTCGGCTAATGGTGACCAATGATCATATGAACACTTTTAAAAAATGAAATGAATTTTTCTTTTCATACAGGCACCTAAGAGGTTTGGTATTGAGTCGTCTTAACATTTTAAAACATATGCCTTTGTGGTGAAGTACAAGGTACTGTATTAAAAAATATCAAAAATATTATTTCTCAGAGCTTTTCAAATATAATTACAGGTTTTCTAACTAAACACTACGAACTGTGACGTTATGCTAATTAGGATCAGGGAGAAAATTTAGTAAGGATAGATAATTTATTAAAAAATCTTTTAAACTTATAGGAAATCATGTTAACGGGACTGCAGGCCGTTTCCTAATAAACTTTTAGTAAATGCCTAATATATCGGAACACGTGTTCATGCAAATGCATTTTTTCTTGATAATATATAATGACGAATTGCGAAAATATTAGGATTTTTATGAACACGTGTTCCGACATCGTGATAATTCATATTACTAAAAGCTTTACAGGAAACCTATCAACTCATTCCTTAAGGGAATGCAGTCCAGTTTATAACTGTATTACGAATAATTTGAAGAGATTCCCAATAAATTGTCAATACTAATTTTTGACCGCATAAATAGCATTCCAAATATACAATGCACCAGGTCCTTCGTTCCATATTATCAATTATTGTTCAGTAAGGTAAAAAACAAAACAGTTTGTTGTTATTCATCGTGTAGTAATTATAATAAATTTATTTAGCTCTAAACATCTTTTACAAACGCCTTCAACAAGTATACCGCAATAACTACACGAAACAAATCATCCTGCTACATCTACCGACTACTCGTAATGATTTTAAACTCGAATGACGCCCGCCACACCTATTCCAATTGAATTGTTGATCCAATTAACCTTCAAATACTAAATTACTCATTAAGGCTTATTACGGCTTGGCAGCTGACTCCATCCATCAAGTGGCGAAGAATTTCTAAGACCGGAGAGGCGGAGAGAAAACGCCCTGACTCAGTAAGGCGTGTTGGGCTTTAATACCAAATACCAAGTTACGCCGCCCGGTAATATAGCCACTACAACTTATGCGCTCCTGGTAGAACAGCATCAGATTGTATGATTAGGTAAAATAGACGGATATATTTTATATAAAATAAAATAAAATGTTTTACGAGTTAATCAGAAGAGTGGGTGGATGTCATTGAAAAGGCAATTATTTCGGCTTATAATGATATAGGGACGGCCTTCCTGGTATAATGGTAAGGTTCACGAATAGCAAGCCGAAGGTCTCGGGTTCAAATCTTGGCGTGTGCAAGCCAATTTTATTTGATTAATTTATATTAATTGACAATTTATTCATTAATAATAATATATTTGTACTGCGGCACTTTCCAGAGTGGAAGATACTCTCAGTATCGCCCTGGTGTAAGACCACTATTCATTATTCAAACGTTTCTTTAAATGGTTTTAGCGGTATTAGGAGAACAGATCTAAATAACCAATCACTTCCCCAACTTCCTCTTCTCCATCTTCTACCCCTCTCCGCTTCCTTCAGCCCACAACATACTCCAATTAGGGATGGTCTCACCCACCGTCTCACTGGCTCCAAAACTTTGGGAGCAGTTGGGACTGTTGTGCGATTTTACTTTAAAAAGTTACGAAATCTATTGATAGTGTATTTATTATGTTTTCTAATGGGTTGAAATCAGATGAAATTATTTTTTTATAAAGTGTCGACGGGAAGACGGGACCATTATTCATGAAATGAAAAATTTCAATCGAGAGTTATAATATTTTGTCGTTTTGAAGTAATAGTCGTCAGTCTTCAATTTATTTATTTTAAAAGGTCAGCAAAAGCAATCAAATAATCGAATGAAGGTGTAACGCGGTACTCGGTATAATAATAATTTTATTTGAAATACTTTCGTAATATTTTTATGACGAGTTTTATTGTTTTTTACTCCAATCAAAATATGCCTTTGATATCCCGTCATATTTTTATATGAAACAACTTTACGTAGGCGCCTTAGCCATTGTATGATTATCGTAATAAAACTACTGTTGTGGGTTTAAAATCATTTCAGATTTATGATGAAAACATAGTAAAGATTTTTTTTTAAAGATAAACCTTGCGGTATAAAAAAAGATATACTCTCAACGCCTACAGACAATAAACGTATTTAAAAATACTTCTACATTTTTCAAATAACCGGCATATTATCTTTTCATTCAATCTTTTTTTAAAGCAAATCTTTAAAGAAAGATTATATCTTTTCTGAAGTAGTAAATCTGAGCACCGCGACCGGCAAAATCTCTCGAAGGCTGAAGGTGACAACATGAAAATTAATCGAAAATTTTGGTCAGCGTCATTCACATCAAGACTTGTGAAGTCAGAAAACAGATGTTTAGCAGTTAAAAATAAGATAAGATACCATAATCATATTACTTCCATATTATCCAAATACTGAATATTTGAAATTTAAAATAAGCCTAATTGTAACTTCTAATTAATTAAAAAATATGTTTCTCATTCACATTTATATTGATTTTATAATTAAACATACGATAAATCGCAAAAAGCACAACAAGGAATTAGTTGGTCGAAGTTAGTGCTAGTTGAAATGGCGAGAAAAAACAATGACTTCCCTACTAAAGAAAAAAATTAAATCAACATTCGTTTAGTGATATTTATGTTTGATAAAAGGAGTAAGTGGTATCATTATTTGTTTGGCTTTTGTTTTAATTCTCCTGGTCTAGATAGTATTATAATGATTTACTAATGATATTCAAATTCATATTTTTTAACATAACTTAATTTTATGGTAAATTTTAAATGCAGGAAGGTTTGTGTTTTTTCTTACTAAATTATTTATGTCTGCCCGTAATGGAAAATAAGATAGATAGAACAGGTTTCATAAGGAATTGAGGACGTGTCAATTAGCGACAGATATAGCAATCCTCAAACTATGAACTAGAAGTAAAATTAAACCTTTCTTCTTTAGAAAAACATAGGAAAGACTTTCATCTCATTTGAGTTACCTACTTTGTTGCATCTCATTCCTATGTCCTAAATCCCTTCCCGTAGGCTCAGAAATAATTAATTGCTTTTCCTCAATCAATACTCCACATATTATGGATACCATTCCGGCCAGAATCGTCAACTCAAATCAAGGCCTTGATTTTTATAATGTGATTTTTGTCAGTCATTACACAGCAAACAGTCGCGAACTCTATCAAAATCTTGTTCTTGTCTTGACTTCTATTATTATTTTGTGCCCCATTTTTGTCATGGCTGTAATTTTTTTAATTATCCTATATTGTAACATTTTTCGTTGCATTAACTTCTTGTATTTTGTAATGCGTTGTAATTGGTCATGTTCCATTAATAAATAAATAAGTTTATTTGTTTCATTACAAATACAGAAATCACTGCGGGCCCCTGAATTGTTAATCTTGATAAAAAAAAGATTCGCACATCGCGTGAAGTTTCTGATGTGAAGTTAGAAAAGGCGTTACCGTGGCCATTGTTTTGCGGCTGTTAAGACAATTAAAAAACTCTATTTAAACAGAACATAAATCTGCCGTAATTAACGACAATTTGGTAGACGGAGAGGAT
This sequence comes from Hesperophylax magnus, assembly GCA_026573805.1. Taxonomy (NCBI): domain Eukaryota; kingdom Metazoa; phylum Arthropoda; class Insecta; order Trichoptera; family Limnephilidae; genus Hesperophylax; species Hesperophylax magnus. Next base: position 1,711,571 of record JAIUSX010000055.1, read on the forward strand.
ACGAAGGGGGAGGGGTTCGTGGTTTAGGCTCGGGTAAGTAACCACGATTCTTAATCTTATTGTTTCTTCATTTTGTCGGCGATGTTTTATTTTGTTTAAGCGTGCCTTGGATTATTATGTAAAAAAACAACGATTAAATTTATAGCTCATTATATTTTGTGACATAGTTTATCAACCCTGCTAGAGAATAATTTTCTCACAATAATGTAACTAAAAGAAGTGCATTAAAAAATTAAAAAGCATAAAATATGCAAAAAAGTATAAATTATTACCCAAAAGATTTATTTTTATCTGCCAATTAAGAATGTCGGTTGATTCTGTTGGAAGTTGTTTGTAAAAACATATTTTAATTAGGTTTTTTGTTAAAAAATCTATAAATAATAGTTAATTAATAATCTAACAACTTTGTTCACAAAAAAAAAATCGCTGGACAAACAAAGAATTCTGAAAATTACTCATATCTATTTTAAATCCAAAAAAAAACTTTTTAGTGTGTGTTTTTAGATTATTCCTTTCTGTCATTTTTGAATACAAAACGAACGAAAATTAATTGAGCTTAAGCCATTGACTAAATACATCAATGGCAGGAGCCAATAAAATTAAAGTTTATTTTCTGGACCACCTAGAATCTTTCATTTCGAAATGCAAGTGTTTGTGAAAACGCATTTGTATTTGGCATGACGATTTGTATCAGTATCTTTATGACGTGTTAAACAAATTACAATCATTTGACAGACTAATGTTTTCTTTTGGAGTGAAATTCCTGGAAATTTTTTCAATACTGAATAGTGAAAAGGAACTTTGAGATTGTAAGAAATCAGACCAGAATTAACTTGCCACCGGATACTAAAAAATGATGCTGTTAATTCAAATATAAAATAAGTCGTCAAAAATATATAGGTATGTTGTCTATTTATCAGCGCAAAGGAATCTTGATTGTTATCTTGGAATCAAATCAATAATACTCCATGTAGAACGACAAAACGAATGGCCACGCATTTTTAAAAATCAATTTGTACGTCGTAAAAGTATTGGTTTCAATGCTACTACATTTTTTAAAGCTATGTAGGTTGGTGTCAGCACCATTGAATTTTTTTGAAGATTTTTAATAATTTTTCATTGGTTTATATTATCATCATTGCCATACGCGAATTTTTTTTTAAATTTCCTTTTACCAAAAAAAGGTAGGCTTAAACCGATGTATATATTTATATTAACATTATTATCTGGGGCGTCGCTTCGCATTGAAGGTATTAGGATTCAAAATACAGTTTCTAATAGGTGCAAAAATACAGTTTCTCCGTCACACAGTGGACCGACCGACTAGAATAAGCCAGGAAAACAAAATTATTTTGCTGTCTTTTATAGTATATTAAATGGTCATTTATGAAGTGTCATAATTCAAAAGCATTTACGCTACTTTTTTAATGATATTTGAAGGCACTGAAATTTATTGTGGAATACATTTACATGTGAGTGTATTTTGAATGCGAAATTATTATTATTGTGTAATTGAAATGATTATAAGCTGCATAATTAGAATAAAATAACTTCGTTTTTCCGTATATATTTCTCTTTTATTATTAAAAAAAAACTTGATTTGAACTCGCATATACTTTTCCTATAACCTACAGCGATTATGTATGTGCGAACCTTTATTATATTAATAAAATAATAATTAAAATCAAATAACTTTTTTAATACCACTTAATTGTATACATTTTCAATATATTCATGGTGAGTCAAAACCGGTTGGTTTTATACATCGAAAATATAAACAATAAATTTGCGTTAAAAACAAAATTATTTTATTCTAATTTTTATAATTATGTATATCCACAAAGTGTTTGCTATATGTGAAACAAAAAGTAAAATTATAATCTAGATGAATGTACATATATATTTTTATTTTACTTATCGCACTTCAAAGGCTTTTGCCAAAATTTTATCAAATAAAATAAGGGTAGGTATGTAGTAACAATCTAACGCACTACTTCATTTGTAATTTCGCCAAAAGAAGAAACGTATCAGATATATAATCCCTCTGTTTAAAATCTTGAACAATGTGTATGATTCATCTTAAATTAATCAAATTAACCTTAATATAAGACCGAAATCCTTACCCTAAACCAACATCGATAATGACTCGATTGTACTGCAATATTTTAGACTTAGATATATTTTCAAACTCAATTAATAACTTCAGAAAGAACTTACACATACTTATACCTGATGATCTCCTCACATAGAGCCATTTTATTATTTCAATTTCTTTACCAATTACCTACTAATGCATTAGCTACAAAATATATATATTTGTGCGTGCATGAGTGCGTACATGTTTGCACACAATATGCATACAGTGTACACATCTATGCATATATGCTTTTGTGTGTGTTTGTAATTAAATGTGTATGTGTTTGTATGTGTTTGTATGTATGTATGTATCCTATGTATGTGTATATATGTATGTATATGTGTATTTAGATGTGTGCATGTATGCGTATATGTATAAATATGTATAATATATTTGTAAGTATGTATGCATCTTTCTTCCAAATAATTGGTTTCGATCCTCTTTGTTTTTAAATACATTCTTGTAATCAAATGTATTATTACTGTAACTAACCAATTACTCTTACACAAAGTATGTAAAATATATTCTGTTGGCGAGCCAATAAATAAATAAATAAAAAATAAATAAAATGATATCCAATATTCAATATTTCGTTTTTTATGTGAAACCGTACAAGGATCCCAACTGCTCCCAACCATCTGGAGCCAATGAGACTACCGCATCCCCAATTATGGTATATTGTGAACTGAAGGTATTGGAAGGGGGAAGAGATGGGAAGTGGAAGGTGGAGAAGTACCTGGCTATTCAGTTAGTTTATTATTATTGCATTTGTGTACATTTAAATTGAACAAATAAAAAAACCGACAATATATTACCACAATTAACATTATTTAACAATATTATGTTATTTCACAATTTGTTAATTTAAAAACAATATATAGTAGGTATACTTGCGGCGTGTTCCAGAACGGAAGATACTCTCAGTATCACCCTGGTGTAAGACCACCATTCAGAACTGAAACGTTGCTTGAAATGGCTTTAGCCGTATTTAGTGATCATATTTGAATAACCAGGTACTCTCCCACCTTCCTCCTCCCCATCTTTTTTGCCTTCCCACAACCCTCAGCCTCACAAAATAACCCGATTGGGGATGCCATAATCCCACTAGCTCCAGACTGTTGGGAACAGTTGGAACTCTTGTGCGGTATTCATATTCATTCAAAAATTTGTACCGGGGTGGATTCGCAATAAGCTATTATTTTATGTGATCATATTCAGCTGAGATCTACAGTAAATGTACATTTTTTTCAAAAAAAAAAAAATTGTCTAGATAAATTGCGTATATTAAATACTTAGTAATATTTTAGTAATAATATGATCCTTTAATAGTACCTACATACCCTGTGTAATAATATCAGTAACAAAAAAATTATCCACAGCACCGCACATAAAAAAAATATATGTTGTCGATTGAAGCATTAAAATTGAACAAAAAGGTAGTTGGAATTTGGAAGATCTCATTAGCTCAACTTTAGTAACTTGCCGGTCCTCCTGGGTTATGACTAATTATATATAACTTAGAATTATTCTATCCAAACGTTTCAAGAGGAAGCTACAAGCCAAAAATGTGTTTATTCTAGGTAAACTTTATCTCATAGGTAATAGGCATTAAAATCGCTTGACAAATGGAGTCTAGAAACATTCGATTTCAGGCACAAAACTGGTTTTTATTTATTTTGTAAATAATTTTATAAGAAAGCAAAAAAGCTGATCAAGTGAAAGTGTCACAGATAATCTTAGCAATAATATTGTATTTTTTTAAGTTGTTTCTTTCACGCGTTCATACATTTGTATTGAAAAAAAAATTTTGTAGCTTACATTTATATTTAATTGAGTTTTTTTTTTTGTATTCTACTCAAGCGAAACGATAGGAAAACCTTCAATTTATCTAAAGCAATTTTTTGGTATTTATAATGTACACCAATTCGTTATAAAGATTAATCAAAATAGTGATTTAGCATTAAGCTTCACCTTGACGTGTTCCTATGTTCGATTTGTTAATATCATGCATGGCTTTTGTCGAGCTGGCGTGTTCCACACGGTCTTTTGTGCATCAGTTCTTCTCACGACCGCCTCATTATTTAGCTAGTTCGTCTTATGATCGCCTGTACCTACAGATAGGTTAGCAGATCTTGGAGAGCCAAAATAATTTTTTTATTTTCTTAAAAAATGTATTGGTCATTCTTTTTACTCTATCAAATCGGCAAATATTCATACTATAATTCCAATACTTACTCAAATGTAATTTTACGTATATTTTCTTTTGGAGTATCCGAAAGAATTTTTTTTTTTTAACTTTAATATTCTGTTATTTTTACTCCAAATAATTATATGATTCATGTCTTCCTCGGGTATCCCCGACATTTTCTACCATTCGCTTCTTGCAGTAACAAGACATCTATTTCCATACAATCCAGAAATTATTTCGACTAGTTGGACATGTGTCGGTAAAACCACGTTTTTTTAAAGTAAATTTTGCTACCGATAAATTCCCAGAATTGGAAGTTGTTTGATGAAGTGACAGAATAAAACGACTTTCTATGCGTATAACAAAAAGTTTGATTTCGTTGATTGACGAGCTTTTAACAAACAACCAAATTTGAAACGTCTAATTAAAGTGAAAGCAATCGAACAACCCGCAAGTTAAGTTAAGTTAATTTAGCTACGAATACACATTTATCTTAATTAAGCAAATTTAAAAGTTCAACTTTTCACTGCCAGCCATGAGAAATTAGTTTGCAAGTTTCTCTTGCCTAACATTTCAAAACTAGCAAACCTTTTCGGGCTTAAAAGTTTTGTATTCTCATAATATAGACAAAAAAACTTATGATTGTAGATTTCAGATAAGGTTGAAACTTGATATAATATTACGACGCGGTCAATTTTTATATTTGCTGATGTAAACAGGATTTTGAATTCGAGAAAAAGATAAAAATCTCCTAATGACTCTCGTTAATCATGACAATTAAAAACAGCCTCCTATTTTATTTGCATTCCGTTACTAATGAATTAACAAATTAATTGGACCTTTATCGTAATACAAGTTTTGACAAATATTCTATCGATGTCTTGAGGTTTTAATATCCTAATTATAATAATTCTTCTACTCTGATTGTCACCAAATTTACGGTGCAGACGCAATCGCTGTAAGTTATTCAACAAAAGGCTACAAACGATACAAAAACAGAGTTATAGGCACCATCGATTTCATGGATATTGAGACTAATCATTGGTTTCTTTTTTAATTCTGACTCAACTTCCATCGGCTTTCAATCCTACCACAGTGAACTAGTACCGTAGACCTCATACAGTCCCCTCCCCAACTCTCGTAGGATTGGGAAAGATTGGCTACAGTTTGGTGAATTTCATGCATTTTAAAAGTATGGAACTCTGTCCGACATGAACATCCAAAGCCAATTAGGGACGTGAATCTCAAATACCTTCACGATTTTTTGTAAATTTTAAATTAAATATCTCCCTTGAATACATAAACCATACATTCAATAAGAATTTAATAGCTAAATACTCTAAAACTAAGATACAAAGATGGGCTTAAGCGGAATGATTTAATTTTTTTAAATCCTTATCACTAAATTCAACTGTTCTGAACTCCTGCAACTCATAAACCTATGCATTATCACAAGAACAATGTGTCAAAATACAATATTCTAATGCAGCATACCTAAGCGCTACTCCATTGATCACACTACAGGAAACGAACTAACACTTGAGTGATATTGGAATGTTTAATGTTAACTTGGTAAAGTTTGTTAACTGTGAATGGGTAGCCCAAAGCATCGGTTTCGTACCAATGTATAGCATCATCATCTTCAAGCTAAGTCCGCCATCATTGCAAAAGCAAATTCACATGTTTTTATGAAAGAAGAAAGGAGGATACTATGCAATATAGTAAAGTTACTCGTAACCCAGGAATTTTGACTTGATTCATATTTTTTTTATATGGCACACATATCATTGCACACACAATTCTGTTATAATAATAATAATATTAGGATGATTTGATGATCAAAAACACTTCAAGGCCTCTGTAAAAATATATAATACATTTCTACGATTTATGTATGTAGATAATATACAGAGACTATATATGGAGAAAATATACAGTACAATACATACCTGGTAGGTCACTTGAGATTAACACTTAATTGATATTAACTGATTGTTTATTAGAGAAATTTAGATACAGGATTTAGTACATAATTGAAAAATTGGATATAACTGGACTTTCTCTCAGGAATTCTATACTTAATTTAAGGGTGTGACAGCTTCAAAAGGTAAGTTTTTAGTTTAGACCTGTTCCGATGAATTACACAATTTTATAATTATTTTTTTTAAACAAAACTAGTATTAATTTTCAGAGCAGATGTAATCATACGTTGTATGTATGTATGTAACACTACTCGAAGTGTCCACAAAATTCATATTGCTTTTTTCGACATGGTATGCCGTTCTCACTACATCTGAATAGATACGTTACAGGGTTGAAAGTTTGCTGCATTTAATTATTTTGTAATCCTTTCATCGGCATTAGTTCGATATGTGCTTCGAGGCATATTTATCCTCCCAACCGTTGGAATATCAATCACTTAATCAGGTAATGGATTCGCATGTCAGTAAGATTTCACATAGGTTTCCGCCGCAGATTTTTATTTACTTTTAGCGAAGGATTATTTCAGTTATCCAGTAAGCGAATAAAACTTTACGAGTTAGGGGTTGCTTTTTATTAGATGTCGGCGGAGACCATAAAAGTTTCACATGGAAATGATATCTCAGTAAATTCTTTTTGAATTGAATTTGTTTTTGGGGTGAAATGCTAAAGGGAGGTTTTTAAAGCAGGTGGTTCTGTGGCGGCAAAAGTTACTCCTTGCTATTTATGATTTAAAATAATTATACCTCTGAATATTATTCTTGTCGTTTGTCAATTAAAATAATTAAGTTTCTTGGTGTTGAAAACTTGTACATCTTTGGTTTGATGAATCCCCGGGGACCTTGGAGGATCGGGACTCTGAATGGATCTTAAAAATATACGCAAGAAAGTTAATTAATGTATGGCGTGCTTAACTGTTTGAACAATAGGCAGGTTGAGCACTTTAACTAAAGTATATAAGATTTAAGTACCATGGGAAACGTAAGTGTCATTAAGCGTACCATAAAATAACGAAATGTTATGTAGGAGATGTTAAATGCTTAAGATTTTTGAAATTATTATATTTCCGTGGAGCAGGAGGCGATTACAGCGCTTTTTCTAATCCGAGGTTGGCTCTTGTGACCAATCGAAGTTTTGGTTTCGATTTCGACCAGTTTCGGCCAACTTTGACTTATATGGCGAATAAAAATTGTCTCATTTCAATATGTGCTACTGATAAAAAGTTGTGTTAACGGATGTTATCCTTAGGTTCCCCCAAGTGATTGAAAATTAGTTAATTATTAATTATTCCAATTAATATATCAGGAAAGAGTTAAAACCATAATATATACAATAACAATTTATTGACAATCAAAAACAGTTAAAACATTGAGAATTGAAGTCATAATTACTATATGTAGAACATATAAAGAGTTTATTGTGGTATTAATAAAACCTTCCCTTTTTTACTTTCCACAGACTTTCTAAGATGCTTCAGTCATAACCTTTACACAACTTTCATCCGATTGTGTATAACAGGGCGACCTGTCAAATTGTATGAAAATAGATGGGCATTCTTCTAGTTCTTCTTTCGTTACATATTGCGAATGGTAGGATATGTGATTGGCGTATCTTGCCAAGATATCAATATCAATATATGTTATATAGCCCGTCGTCCCACGGGTCGGTAAGCAATCGACATAAACCAGATGCTGTAAGACCCTGCATAGAAAAGTTCCACACTAAGCTGCTCTGCAGACCGTAACATTATTTTACCGATCTTAATTTTATGTGCAAGATCTTATAGCACTAGGCTTATGTCGAATGCTAACCGACACATGGGACGACGGGCTCAGTTATGTCGGAGAGAACATAGTATTCTTCAGCAAGTAGTTTTGGTCACTGCTTAAATTAGAATATACGACGTCGGTCATGTACACCACATTTATTTAAAAAAAAAAGTATATTACTGGTAGAATATGACAAAAATTATGAAAAGTCGGAAAAAGTAACATCCAACTTATTAAGCAAATGGCGCAGTTGGTTGCAATACAAAAGACATAACAGCCACCGCACATCTTTTGAATCACACTTCTAGTTATTTCTGTATTAACCGTCACAACCAATTGTTTTTAAATGGTCAAGTGAAATAAATGTTTTGACAAGCAAAATATAATATTATCGACTCGGTTATGTTAACGGCTTTAAATGATTCTGAGATCTATTGTATTTTTGTAATTCCCTTAAATGTAGTACATACCTAAACCATACATTCAAGAACTGTTACATAACAACGAACCAAAAAAGTGCCAAAGGTAAACAAATTCAATAATTTAATTGATTTCTTTAATCTTTTATTTCATTTTATTTTAATTAACTGTCAAAATAATTCAACGATTACTTAATGCCTAATTGGATAGGTATTGTATTTTTTTAAACTTATTAATAAGGTTCGGTTTCAGAAAATTGAACAGAAATTGAGATTCGTTTTTGGTTTTGATTTCTGCTGAAGAACTAGTTTAGGTCAGTAAATAATTGACCATCATCAAGGTAATATGTAGACTGCAGTCCGGAATAGTAGCCATGGAGCTTCTTCTCTTACGAAAACCTTATATCACTCTTGCTCTGGAATACCAGTTCCTAAATCTTGTTTTATCCCTTCTCAGCTGTGACAGAGATATTGAAGTTTTATTATTTTTTATATCATTTGCAATTATTCCTAATTTTTCATTCTACTGTAAAACGTTTAAATTGCAAAATAAATTAAATCAAAATATCATTGAAGTTTTTATCAATTCATAAGTCATAATTGTAATAATTAGAATAAAATAACTTTGTTTTTAAAACCACTTTAAGGTATATATTTTCAATATCTGAAACCAACCAGTTTCGGTTCACCCTGACTCTTCGTCAGGTTTATATAAAAACATATTAAATAAGTAACAGAGTTACAGTTCATTTTTCTATGCTCTTGTGTTTCAAAATTTCCAACCCGTTTCAGCCGTTTTTCATACCAATAATAACCTAGGCAAACTTTTGATTAATTCAAAGGATAAACAAAATAATTTAAGCCATTCTGGTATCTATAATCTGAGATGTAATGATTGCTCAGCATTTTACGTAGGTAAAACTGAAAGAAATGTCCAAACTAGGGTGGTTGAACACTTGAGGTACCTAAATGGTGTAGGTTCTTCATAATTCGTAATACACCTAATAGATAAAGATCAATATTTTAATAAATTTTAATAATAAATGGGATAGGTTTAATTTTAAACAATCTAGAAGCTCTGGAAATATAAAATTTACTAAAAGTAAATAAAAGCAATTTTAGCAAGTCTCCTTCAACGGAAGCAATCTTCCGAACAGGCCTTCCATTGATATGCTTGGTATAACTATAAGTGACCAGCTCAGGTACGGGGGCTCCATCGAAGCCAGAGTAAAGTTGGCCTCTCAGAAGCTGGGCGTACTGTACAGGGCCCGCAGATACTTTAATAATACACAACTGCTGACCCTGTACAAATCGCAAGTGCGCCCTACTGTCGAATTTGGCAGCCATCTCTGGTCTGGAGCCCCTAAATACCTGAAAAAAACCATTGACTCTGTGCAAAAACGGGCGGTCCGTTTGATAGATTCCCCAATCTTAACAAACGGACTGCAATCTTTAGAGCACAGGCGTCAGATAGGTATGCTGTCCTTGTTCTATCGGTATTACAATGGAAGATGCTCTGAGGAACTAGCGTCATTGATCCCTTCGGCACCGGTGCGTAGTCGGGATACACGCCAAACGCGCGCCCAACATTTGTACACAGTTGACATTTGTCACATGAGAACGGGTCGCTTCTACGATTCGTTCTTAAGTTCAACAGCTCGGCTGTGGAACGAACTGCCGGCCTCTGTGTTTCCTCCCTCCTACAACATGGGACTCTTCAAGACCCATGTTCACTCCTTCCTCTCCACAAAAAGACCCTCCACACAGCATGCCCAAAGATGACATAGGCCCTGAGGGAAATTATTTTCTTCAGGGCCTCCTGTGTGGAGTTAATATAAAAAAAAAAATCAATAAACAATTAGATTTATCAAATAGCCCCACTTTAAACACATTTACTCCTACTCCTACCTCCACCTCGTCAACCAGCAAATTTGACGTTTTCTCTCCCTCTTCTAACTTACTTCTAATACCCTGTAACTCTGTTATTAATTTAATATATCTTTTTATATAACCCTGATGAAGATTCAGGGTGAAGCAAAACCGGTTGGTTTTATAATTAAAAATGTACACAATAAAGTATTATTAAACAAATTTATTTTATTCTAATTATTATTTTATTAATATGATACATACTCGCACATACATCGTCGCTCTAGTATTTAGGAAAAGTTTATGCGAGTTCAAATCGAGTTTTTAATAATAAAAGGGAAATATATAACGCAAATTTAAAGGGAATACTTTCATCCTAATTTTCATTCAAAAACTTTTCCAAAATACGGAATGTAAATAAAAAAAGAATACGAGATCCAAAGTTTCCCGAGAAATTTAACGTCTATCTCTGCACATATTTTTTCAATAAAAACTTTTTTGCCTACGTGCAAGTAATTTACGGGTAAATAATACGCAGAGACCTTTAAATTATTATACTACATTTTATTATTTACCAAACCGTAAAAAAAATTCAGGTACTAGTCAACAATCTTTGTCAAATAAAGAATCAGTTAGTATTTTCAATATTAATATTTCTTGGAATTGATTTACATAACAAAATATTTTTCTCTCTTGAAATAAAGTGCTTTTGTATAATTTATTTAAAAGCGTATTAAATATTTTTTCCCGGCAACTGGAACTGTTAACTTTAATGAAAATAAATGTTGTATTATCTTACTTTTGCTGTAACAATTATAAAAAGATTTTGTAGTTTCTTTCTGAAATAATTATATATGTATTACATAGTATTTTTTGTTCAGTTCAGTGTTTTCGGTTTCAGTCGGTATGTGGTGTCAGTTTATTATTTATTTCTGATCTCCCTATGTATTCAGCATTTTATTTGATATTTAAATGTTATAATATTATTATGAGTTTTGAAAGGGAGGGGGAATTTGCTTTAGATATTAGTACCATATTACAGGAAGATTTTTTCCCAAATGTTGTATTTGAAGTTTGCTTGTTGAATATGTTATTGACCCTGATATCTAAAACTTATGTGAGGCAAAGGTAGTGGGAGGGTAAGGAGAAGGGGAAGAGGAAGAGGTGGAAGAATGCCTGGCGTTTCAATTCTGAACGATGATCTTAGACTAGGGCGATACTGAGAATATCTTCCACTCTAGAACGTATGGCAAGTATATTATATATTATATTGAATGAATTAATTGTGAAATAACACAAATTTGTGAAATAAAATTTACTTGCGCACGTCAGGATTTAAACCCGCGACCTTCGGATTGCTAGTCGAGTGCCTTACCCCTCGACCGCGGACGCCGTCAAATATTAGTTGATTATTTCTTTTGTTTTGAATTTATGAATATAAAGGAGTATTGTTTTAGAAAAGAGTTGGTTAATTGGCATTAAATTAGGACCGTTGAAGATTTTATCAGTGCTACTTCTGACAGGGACAATACTCAGAATAAATTTCATTATGGCATTTTGGGTTTTAATTACTGATTTCACGATATTTTTATTTGAACTGCCCCATCCAATAATATAACGTTGATTACATTAAACTTCTTATCGAGTTTTGTTATTCTTTCGATTCTGTGAAGTAACTTGCTTATAATGATACAGTAATACAACTAGAAAATAACTTTCACAGAACTTGAAAAAAAAAATTAAATTTGAATAATTCATCAAATATGAGAGTCGATTTTCAAGTTATGTGAAAGTGTACAAGTTCTGTTATTATTTTAGTTTTGTGAAACAACTGGCCAATAATGATATAATAAGAGAACTCGAATAGAACCTCCATATAACTCGCTCTTTATGTAACTGTTTTTAATGATCATCTTATCACTGATTAAAAGTAATTAAAAGGTTCGAATAAATATAATTCAATTAATATGCCCACCTTTTCATATTTTCGTATTTTATTTTTGAGATTTTATATTGTTTCACTGTTTCAAATGAGAGTCATAAAATAATATAGAATGTTGGTGGGTTATAAAGTACTTTAACTAAATAATCGACTTTTGCTCTTTTGAAAACATACACAGTTCACTCTTCCAAATGAAATATAATAAATCTCGTTAACATAACTTTATATGAAGGTGTTTCCTATTTAAATGCCATAGCTTATTAACTTCGATGAATTGCACGTAGCCTCGTAAGCTACGCGAGGGCGAACAGTATGGATGTGCCAAAACTTCGATGTTTTTTTAATACTTTTCAAAACATCGAGTGTTATGTAAATATTTGGTTAGACTTAAAACATCGCTGTTTTTGAATACGTAGCGAATTTTTTTGAAAATCAGTGTTTTTATTTTTATTTTTATTTTTTCGTATGCCAATCAAAACATTGATGCGTGGATGTTTTCCGCGCTGTGCAATTTACGGCATCGTGAATACATACACATTTAAACGGGTCGCGGGTTCGAAATAGTGCGTGCGTAAAAGAAAATTGCAACGGCACTTTCCATGGTGGTATATAGTGCCGTAACCATAGTATCGCTCTAGCTAAAAATGATAATTCAGAATCGAAACGATACTGCAAATCGCCATTTTCACCGTATTTGAAGATTAGATCTTAATAGTCACGTAGGTAGTTCTTAAACACCCCCTTGCCCTCTCTACTCCCTTGAGCATCAAATATACCTCAGTCGATGATTTCATAACTTCTCTGCCTTCGCGAAGACGAGACTTGTGCGGTATTCACATTGAAACAAATGCTTTTAGTAAAAACCATATTATTTAAATAACGAAAACAGTAGCCCAAAATATGGCATTGGGAGTTTTTATGTTGCTCCAGTGAACCAACAGTTTGGATGGATTATGCATTTAGTTGTGAACATCGAAAGTGAAAAATGCAGCATCCCTTCTCCTCATAAAATGTATCGCAACAAAATTGAACCTGTCAGCATAGTGAAACTGAGTAAGAAACGCAACACAAACAAATAATCACCTAGCGTGCGCGCATTGATACTAGATCAATAAATCATCAGACGCTGGCTTGTTACGGAGACATGTAACTATGTCGGTTCTATGTAGAACCTGGACTCGGATATTGAGGTATGTGCGCTGGTCATTCGGACCAAAATGATGTAATTGATGAAGTTAACGTCTCCGATGGGTATCTACTCCTTTAGTTATGCGTGTTGTCCAATGTTTGCCGACATCAATAGTCTCGGGTATCGGCCCCAGACATCTGAGGCAAGGAGTGTCACATGATCAGGATGTTCTCATTATTTGTCAACCCGAAATCAATGTTGATAGATTGACAGTGGCGAGGCTTTTTGTGAGAGGTGGCTGGGGCGACATCTGCCCGAACGATCAGGAAGATTTAGAGCGAATAGATTATTTTGATGTATTGATTACACCTCGACAGAATTGGAAGGAGACAAATCGTTCAGAACGTTTATTTTTAATTGAATAATTATTATCTTAGATTACGGCCGTTTGGAATGTGCGGTGTACCTCACCTGTATCTTTTTTTATTATCAGGACACAAAGTTGACACAATTCTTTTAGGTATTTCAAAACTACTTACGTAACTTTAATACGTTTGTAAAACTGGATTTAATGATAATCTCATCAGAAGCGACGACGCCAATTGAATAACAAGTTATCCGAGATTTGTGATTGATATTTTTAGTAATGCTTATAAGAAATGATATTGAAAATTTAAAAAAGAACCCTCATCGATAAATACGTAGGTAGAAGCTAGGAGTAAGTTATTTTGCTGTACTCTGACTAAGTACCGACATTATTTAAAAAAATTGTGTTAAAAATTTACTCCCGATTTCAGGGTCTCTTCATGAGCGGTTTACTCAAACTCGTTTTTGCCGAAAAACAGTTAACTATTGAGATGACGATTTTTTACAATCCTTGTACAGTAGCAAAATATTATTATCTATTTTTTCTCATGCCTGTTTCCAAATTTTTACACCTAGTCAATTAAACCTTCCAGACTTTGAAACAGAGTTTTCCCTTACTTAATAATCAATCAAAGACTGTTTGGACAACTCCCTGTTTGTAAACTCTGGCCATTGGCCAATTATTATTTCATCAACTGTGTTTTACCTTACTCTTTTGTAACTAAGCCCGATACCTTTAAAAGGAGTGATATAGCCCTCCGGGATGGAGGACTATATCACTCCTGGTTCTAAAACAGTAGTAGAGCATTCTATACCTCATTGACATAATTCTTTGATAACGTTCCAGAGAGAATATCTCCCCCAGAAATGAGCGAAGAGTTATAAAATTATTTCCTTGAAATTTTTTAATTTTTGGATGAACATAAAAATATTTTTTGAAATCCCTGAAAAAATAAGCCGATGGAAGTGTGTTGTGGGCGTGTCTGTGTGCCCAAAGTTAGCTAAATTTTCTCATTACTTCCGGGCACATTTATGAAAGGTTTTCAAAAACATTATTTAATCTAGAACAGAACATCAATGTTAATGGTGCGTCTGGGGTCAAAATTGGTGACATCAGTTCTCTTTCAAGTCATCACATATCTTGGGATTATTAGTTCAGTGTTGAAACATATCTATTTTCTAATCATTGACCTGTATTCTTTAATTATATATTTTGTCAAAGTTTCGTGTAAAACGTTAAACAACGAAACAAAAAATATCATTAAGTTAATACCTTTTTATGTGAATACCGCACAAAAGTCCCAACTGGCCCAACCGTCTAGAGCCAGTGAGACTATGGCATACCCAATTGTGGTATGTCGAGAGGCTGAAGGGAGTGAGGAAGGGAATGAGATGGGGGATAGGGAGGTGAGGAAGTACCTGGCTATTCATATCTGGTCATCAAGCACGGCTAAAGCCACGTTTCAAGCGACATTTCAATACTGAATGGTGGTCTTACAGTAGGGCGATACTGAGAGTATCTTCCGTTCTGGAACGTGCTGCAAATTTACCTTCTATTATTTGATCGTGAAATAAGACATTGAATCAAATACAATTTGCTTGCGCACGCCGGGATTTGAACCCGCCACCTCCGGTTTGCCAGTTGATGACCTTACTCCTTGACCACCTACAAACCTACTTATGTATTAATTAACTAAAATATGAAAAAATATATAATGGTGCTACAAAAGATGCTGCTTTTGGATTGCAAGAACTCCCGGGTTAAAAAATCTTTTAGCTTAGGGTTTACTACCTTCAAGGGAACCTACTTCAAATTGAATGTTTTTTTCGGCTTAATTCAAATAAGGCCCCCACACAAAATGTAGAAATCTCCGAAAAGTACTCCCATGTACCAATTTGTTACAATGTAGAATGTAGTAAGGTTTAGTAGGTCATACCTTCTGGTTGCTGGGGGGAATTGGACTTTTTCCTTCTCGACTGATCTTTTAAAAGTCAGTAGTATATCCAAAGAAAATTAAATGAAATTTATGTACATTGATGAGTTGATTCCACTTTGAAGACTGTTATATAGGTAGGTGTATAATCTAAATTGTTATAAGTAATTAAACGCATTTTCCAGCGTATATTATTTTTACTATTGATTTTCCATTCGGCTATTATTTTTATACAAACGAAAAAAGTTATTTGTTTAAAACCACTTATTTGTTCATATGAAGCAGATACTTGACATTATAATATAGATACAGCCTTGCAGAAGCTGCGGGAAACCCGGTCAGCATAAGAATAAAAAATAAAAGTGATTATTATTAAGTTATTGTTTTATTGAAATTAAAACCACTTAATTTCAGATTTACAGGTTGACCGGTTTCGGTTGATCTTAACCTTTACCAGGACCTATAAATTAGTTTATTGTCCCGATGAAGAAGATCAACTGAAACCCGTCAACTTGTATATTTGTATAACTCAATTAAAGTAGTTTTAAGGAAAAAAACATTTTACGTTTTACAATCTCAAGCCACAAAGTCTTTGTTGTTTTTCAATAATTTTATTGTTTTTATTCTTAAATTGAGAATCACACATCAATATGTTTCCCAATGGAAGATCCCCAATTAGCTGAAAATGCTGTTTTTCACAAAAAAGGTAGGTATTTTTATTATCTGGAGAGAATATTATTTGATAAAAAGTAAAACATCCCCAGGGCTTTGATGTACATAATGAACATAATATAAAATTCCAAGCAGAACCTAATTCCGAAATTATTATTCTTACCAAAAATCTATACTATAATATGAAAACAATATTCATTTTCAATGTTATAACTGTACAAAGATTTATGAAGCGAAAAAAGTTTAAATCCAAAGGTAATTTTTATATTGTTATTTTATAAACCTACATTATTTCTTTTAGTTTTAAATTGAAAGGTTTGTTTTCTTTTTACGAGCTTTAGAAAACAAGACCCACGCGAGGCCATTATATTTTAAATTATTTCGAGAATTTTTCATGGCCGGAATATTTCATGGTATAAAACACCAATTTATGGCTACCGAAGAGGAATCCGGGGAATCTTCGATGGCTGCTATGTCGGAGGCTTTGACATTTTTATTTTTGAACATTTTCGTCGATGGACAATTAATTACATCTCTAAATACTGTGAATACTAAACTAAAGGCAAATACCTGCGGTAATTATTCGAACACGATTTAAATGGTGGACCAACTATTTTTTTATAACATTATGCTGGTAATTATTGTAAAAGCAAACTTAATATTTATTTCGAAATAAAACGTCCTTTTTAATATTATTTGGATCGTTCGTAACATGGCGCTTTACAGAAAAAAACATTTTTTTTTATTTTTTTTTATTATTATTTATTATTATTTATACCCGCTAAACTGCCAAAGCAGTTTGTCAGCAGAACAGTTTGTTATCACTTCATAAGTGATTGACAACTCAGTAATTATGCTGTTGAATTTTTATTAAATATAAAATTAATTAATTCGATTCTTTCACGTTCAAGGGGGAGGCAATTCAATGGATGCGTACTTCTATTCATGTATTTATTTTTTCCTATTTTATGTCCGGGTTAAATCTTCCCCATATGAAAAACTAAACCCTTCCACACATTTTCCACAAATGATCATCTAGTCAATCAACATTATTCAAGTGCACTATATAAGCAAAATAAATACAAAACAATACAAGAACAACACGTCAAATCACCTGAGATCAAATGGGAAAATAATTCACCGACTCCAGATATTTTCATATTTGAGGGTTCGGCTCGGTAGAACTCATATTATATTATATAATTTATAATTTTACAACAATTATATATAAATTAATATTATTTGGTAAACAAAATATATCTTATTTATATATCAAAATATATCTTACTTAAGTATTTTAAACTTTAACGCATTAAATCACACCAATATTTGAGGTAGATATGTTTTCTTAATTACTTTTTAAAATAAATCATATTTATTGATACATGGATTGCTTTTTTCCATGTTGGCAATCTAATTTACTTGCATTTCTCGTCCCGTGTCCGTGTATCTCGTGATTGTAACAATTTTTTCGTTTCACTTCCTTACACATTATTTCTGTGTTAATTTTATGTATAAATATAACTTGCAATTTGCAGTTTTCATTCACTCTTCGTTCGTTGCTGATAAAAATAATACTTGAACAATAAAAGTGTGGTGATATAATTAAATTGTTTGATATGTAACATTAATTTTCTTACTTTGTTTATGATTCAGCGAAATTTTTTTAAAAATTGAATAGTTTGCATTTTTTGATAAGTTCAGCTTTGAGTAAACTAGAATTTGTTCCACCTTTTTATGATTTCTTTATCTTTCTGTGGATCCTCTTGCGGGTTTCTTCTGCCTGTATTCTTCAATTTTGTCTTATTAACAATTAGTTTTTTTATTTATTAATTTAGTTTTGATGCAGTATCCAAGTCACTATGTATCATTTTGATTGCTTTCTCATACTTATATTCCGCAATATAAATCACAGTGCACCGTCTGCAGACAGTCTTATTTTTGCTCTATGAGTATAAACAATATCGGGCCCAATACTGATCCTCGCGGTACACCCAGCGAATTGGATTTGATACATTGTTACTTATCTTTGTTTTGTGTTGTCTGTTTTTTAAACCTGTTTTTGCAAACATCGTTGAAGCGCTGCAGTATCTCGGTAGTTCAAACAACATTCTGTGGGCATTATGTGTACTGGCAACCGGTTCTAATAAGAATGATATGTTTTTTTCAGGTACATAATAACTTTCATCTTCCGCGTAACCATTCCTACCCTTATTTCATTCTGCCTCACACAACTCTTTGATTGGGCTACCATTGTACCATCAGTTCCAGGCAGTAGTAGTTAGGAAGGTACTCTGGCGAAGTGTCCACTGAAGGTCACACTAACAACTGCCGATTAAATCTTCGCGTATTCAAAACATTATGGCATCATTATAATACGTATTACGTCGGCGGGTTCAGGGTATAGTACAGGGTATACTAGTACCTCGGGCCTACGTTATTGATAATTACCTTTATCGTGTAAGAGCGTCCAGCGCTGGCCTGTTAATCACGGCGCTCTGTTCACATAAATTCGTCCCTTATCTGCACCGATATATCGCCGGGAACAATGTTAGTTTGTTAACATACCGCTGGCGATATAAACCGTCCGTAATAAGTAGTTAATTATCGACTCTCCCTCCTGCGACAACCGCTAATATTCACCGCAGGATTTGGAATCGACAAGTTTCGGTTAAATTGTTGAGCTTTGGTTAGATCGATTGGCAAATGTATGGATTAGCTGACGATTTGTGATTAAATGGTTACTTAGAGAAGCGGTGGACGTAATCAAAAAATCAGATGTTGCAACATTGAAATAATCTAATGTTTCAGTTAATAGCACTGAAAAAATAATTCATATAATTGATCGCAGAACTTTTATTTTCACACTGGCGAATGTCTTGAATCGAAACGATTCATTTAATTTTTCCATTCTATTTCGCTATCTAATCTGTTAATAATTTTTTTTTAATAATTTTTTTTTTTTTTCTTGGTAAACTAATGTTTAAGACAAGATTTTTTTTTGCATAGCACAAAGGGTAACAATTATTTTACAAGCAATAATTATTCGCCTGAAACACTCATCCACATTGAAAAATCTCCTGATAAAAGATACATGACGCCAACGGGACTCGAACCCGAAGGGACACGGGTTCGAGTCCCGTTGGCGTCATGTATCTTTTATCACGTGATTTTTCAATGTGGATGAGTGTTTCAGGCGAATAATTATTGCTTGTAAAATTTTTTTTTTTTATTTATTTATTTCTACACATAAATTAAAGTGTTGTTACGTAATACAGTCTCCCTATTGTTGAATAAGGCATGGTTGCCCCAACTTCCCCTCACCGCGTGTGTCAAACACGCCGCCAGATGGTCAAAATCACGTGCACAATAGCAGACCGTCGGCAGCAAGCAGCGCGCCCCCCCGTTCCCCGACCCGCGCTTGCTTCGCGGCGCCTCGCCAGTCTAGCTCCGGCCTCCGCGGTGGCAACAGGTTCTCTTGTATACGGACCGCAAACACTCGCAATGACTTGCATAATTACGCGAACAGACGGAATCTCGTGCCAGTTTCTTAATTAATCACTATCGAATTTACAATCATGTTTATTATTACGGTTCGGGCTAACTCAATGGAGTCCCGTTCCCGTGTAAAATCCCGAGTGCACTTCACCGCCTCAACTGACCCGCCGCCTGTGAGCGCGGGTACCTCTGGCTCAACATGATGCCCCCATACCACATCGAGACGATTCGTAAGCTTTCAACCTTCCCCCTTTTCTTGTGTTCAATTCACGTAAATTTCATGTAGAATCCACGCTTTATCTGGTCGTCATAAATTAGTAGAGAGAGTTAGTAGGGAGATCTATGTTAACCTGTATTTCTCGAGACATTTAATATACCTTGTGCCCTTACTTATGTGTTATTATTGTGATGTCCTTTTCCAACCTCCTGACCGATGGACGAGCTGCTGATCAAAGAACTGCCCACCCCTGATTGTACACGAGTCGCCTGCTCTACCTTTTTATCTGAGCTTAGCCAATTTAATAACCAGGTTCGATTCCCGGTTTATCCATAAGTTAGCACTGGCCCCTTCAACGTGGATTTTTTCTTTGGTTATTAATCGTCCATCGGGAGGTCAAATTGGAAATAATCTTGAACTCTTTCACTGTGTTTTATGTCTTGCTTTGTATTAACAATTGAATAACTATGTTTTCTTCCAATAAATCATAGCTGTTCTACAAACCATCGCGTCAAATCTAAAACAACCGTGTCACATTAAAACTATTCTGTGTTAAATTACAAGTTCTACGAATCGTCACTCGACAAAATTTAACTACCGGTATTCTATCACAAGGTGCGCAACCAACATTCACTTCTTTTCGGACATCTCAAACATCACATAGTGATCTTTAACCATGAAGGTTTACTTTCCGAGTACAACTATTAGAGGAAACGAGCTACATTAAACTACAATTCAACAATTTCAAATCTTGTACATGATACAAAATAAATTCCTTGTTAGTGGAGCCATAAGCCAGCATCGTTCTGCAAAATTCATAGACAAGGAAAACTAACGCCCTTCTGTCATCTGATAATTTCGCTTTATATGTAATAAAGGTGGGTAGAGTATCCTTTTTGAAAGAAAAGTCTTGAAAGCCGACTTACCCTTTACATATAATTGAGATTCGCGATTGACGTAAATCCCCGACTCTCGGCCCTTCTCCGCCTCGAGCCTGTCGTGTCCAGGGAAAGGGATGCTTGCGTATAAATAACCAAAAGCTGGTTCTGCCTAAATTCAGACAATTGGTCACGAATCACAAACAACCCTCCATTAATTGTTGAAAGAAAAAACAATACTTCCTCGAAATCTGTATTCGGAAATTTTTCGGAATTTTGAAATTTTTTTTCGGAAATTTTAATTTTTTCGGAAATCTGTTTTTTGGAAATTTTTTTTTCAAAACGCACATCTCAGGGACTTTTCCATCAAAATCCCAGGACAACCCCTGGCCGTTTTTTTTCAAAAATCAAGGACTTTGAAATTTTTTCGGAAATTTTAATTTTTTCGGAAATCTGTTTTTTTTGGAAATTTTTTTTTTCAAAACGCACATCTCAGGGACTTTTCCATCAAAATCCCAGGGTAATCCCTGGCCGTTTTTTTTTCGAATCAAAGACTTGGAAATTTTTCAAAAATTTCCTTCACTCATCTAGGACTTTGAAATTTTTCGAAAATTTTTTTCAAAACGCACAATCTCAGGGACTTTTCCACTAAAATTGCAAGGAGACCCCTGGCCGTTTTTTTTTTCAAATCAAAGACTTGGAAATTTTTCAAAAATTTCCTTCACCCATCTAGGACTTTGAAATTTTTCGAAAATTTTTTTTCAAAACGCACAATCTCAGGGACTTTTCCACTAAAATTGCAAGGAGACCCCTGGCCGTTTTTTTTTCGAATCAAAGACTTGGAAATTTTTCAAAAATTTCCTTCACTCATCTAGGACTTTGAAATTTTTCGAAAATTTTTTTCAAAACGCACAATCTCAGGGACTTTTCCACTAAAATTGCAAGGAGACCCCTGGCCGTTTTTTTTTTCAAATCAAAGACTTGGAAATTTTTCAAAAATTTCCTTCACTCATCTAGGACTTTGAAATTTTTCGAAAATTTTTTTCAAAACGCACAATCTCAGGGACTTTTCCACTAAAATTGCAAGGAGACCCCTGGCCGTTTTTTTTTCAAATCAAAGACTTGGAAATTTTTCAAAAATTTCCTTCACTCATCTAGGACTTTGAAATTTTTCGAAAATTTTTTTCAAAACGCACAATCTCAGGGACTTTTCCACTAAAATTGCAAGGAGACCCCTGGCCGTTTTTTTTTCAAATCAAAGACTTGGAAATTTTTCAAAAATTTCCTTCACTCATCTAGGACTTTGAAATTTTTCGAAAATTTTTTTCAAAACGCACAATCTCAGGGACTTTTCCACTAAAATTGCAAGGAGACCCCTGGCCGTTTTTTTTTCAAATCAAAGACTTGGAAATTTTTCAAAAATTTCCTTCACTCATCTAGGACTTTGAAATTTTTCGAAAATTTTTTTCAAAACGCACAATCTCAGGGACTTTTCCACTAAAATTGCAAGGAGACCCCTGGCCGTTTTTTTTTTCAAATCAAAGACTTGGAAATTTTTCAAAAATTTCCTTCACTCATCTAGGACTTTGAAATTTTTCGAAAATTTTTTTCAAAACGCACAATCTCAGGGACTTTTCCACTAAAAACACAAGGAGACCGCTGGCCATTTTTTTTTCCATATTGGGACTTCAAAAATTTTTCACAAAATTCTTCACCCATCATCACAAGCTCATCTTTTTTTTGAAAAAACTCAGCCACAACACTCTGACAATTCTTTTTTCTTTTCACAATGTCTAACTCAACTAGCCACAAAATGAATCCTCGAAACAACACCTTAGGCATAATAGCCAACATCTGCTCTCGAAGTACGCAAAGTTTAGAAAAGGAATTGAAAGACAGGAATATTTCTCCTTTCAACAAAACCAAAAACGTCCTGATCAAGTACGCAACATATTATAACAGGAAATATATTAGGAGACTGGAATTTCAACCCGGCAGTATAACAATCTCTGACACAAGCACACCTACTTGCACAGAAATTAAACCACCAATTACACCCGTCAAGGAAACCACAAAACCCTTCGATCTAACTGGATGGAAAATTAAGTACAACGGCAATACTAACGTAGAAGATTTCATCGACCGAATTGAAGAAACAGCCGCGATACGCAACATTCCTACTGAGATACTACACCGTAACTTCATAGATCTCATCTCGCACGAGCTACTCTCCTGGCATAGAATTCACAAGAAAAAAGTAAGCTCCTGGCCCGAACTCAAAGCTGCTCTCCTGAAAAGTTTCGCACCAAAAGAAACACAGCATAGGATTAAGTCTACTCTGTTTTCCATCAAACAATTCTCCAACGAAACAGTAGCACAATACGCCCAGAGAGCAGATCTTCTAAACATCAAACTGACAACTCCAGTCCCTGAAACAGAGCTAGTCCCTATCTTGACTGACGGCCTCCTAGCAAGATATGAGAACATAATAACCTCTCAAAAAATATCCTCAGTAGAACAACTCAAAGATGTCTGTCTTCTATTGGAAAACTATCAAGATAAAAGAAGAAACACCAAGACTTCTAACGAGCCCCTTCTACCAAGCCTCGCCTCTCGGTCATCCAATCAAATTAAACCAGAGTTTAACGAGAAGAAGTTTTGCACCTTTTGCAAAAGAACCGGACACTCACAATCATCTTGCTACAAAAAAGCTAAACTTTCGTATACTCAAGATAACAGGGGCCACCAAAAGCGCCCCCGTGACCATTCTCCTCAACATGACAACTTGAGGGAAATCTTCAAGAGATCAAGAAATAACCTTGAAAGATTACATCCTTCTAACAACTTAATTGCAAGACCACCTACAGATTTCTCTAAACCTCCGCCAAATTGGTCCAAGAGAACTCCAAAAAAACTAAGATTCAACCCCTCGGAAGTTCATTCAATATCTAGGCCTACTGAATGGACCGAGTGGTTGAAACACATTGCATATTTCAAAGAGGCCTTACAACTTTCTACAGTGAGCTGCACTCAAGCTAAAGATGGTCGCCCATACGCGCAATTTTCTGTTAATGACGTCGTCTTCTCTGGACTACTGGATAGTGGAGCTTCAGTTAGCTGCCTCGGCGGTAACGCCCACATCCCCTTTGTCAACAATGGATTCACAATCAACAAACACCCCGCTTTCGTCACCACTGCAGACAACAACAATCAAAAAGTCACAGGAGCAATTGTCCTACCTGTCAAGTGTGGAAGTAAATCAATTCCAATAAATTTTCTAATTGTACCAACCATCACCCAGAAATTTATTCTTGGAGTCGATTTTTGGAAAGCATTCAACATTGCACCCCAGGTTTTCAACCCATGCAACAACACCACACCCACCACCTCAATCAACGAAATCCGTACAATAATTCCGTACGAGAACCTTCACCCACCACAGGCCGAACAACTGGAAGGCATGATCAAGAAATTTGAATCAATCTCGTTCGAAAAGTGTGGACTTGGTTTGACAAATTTAGTCAAACATCACATCAAGACAAATGGACCACCTATCAAACAAAGATACTACAATTTGGCTCCCCAGAAACTAAAACTGTTGGAGAAGGAACTCGATGATATGTTAAATATGGGCATCGTGGTTCCCAGCAGAAGCCCCTGGACCAACCCCACACTCTTGGTATCCAAAAAAGACGGTTCCGCCCGATTCTGCCTCGACAGTAGAAGACTTAATGCCTGCACTGAGGCTGACGCGTACCCACTTCCGCTTGTACACGCAATCCTGGATAAACTACGCAACGCAAAATTCATCTCTTCAATAGATCTGTCCAAAGCATTCTGGCAGATACCTTTGGATGAAGTTTCATGTGAAAAAACAGCATTTGTAGTGCCCGGCAGAGGAATGTTCCACTTTAAGAGACTCCCTTTCGGTTTAAAAAACAGCCCTGCTGAGCTACAAAGACTGATGGACAGACTGTTCGGCCCCGAATCCGACAATAATTTGTTCTGCTACCTGGACGACCTAATAATCATCAGCGACACGTTTGAAAAACACATCGCCACCCTAGAAAGAGTATTCCAACAACTCAAGTTTGCCGGATTAACAATCAACCTAAAGAAATCCGAATTTTGCAAATCACGCCTACGCTACCTCGGCTTTGTAATAGACGAAAAAGGTCTAAGGACCGACCCTGCCAAAGTCGAAGCTATGACAAACTTTCCCAGGCCAAAGAATGCTAAAGAAGTTAAAGGTTTCCTTGGTCTCGCCGGATACTACAGAAGATTCATAAGGGATTTCTCCACAATAGCGGCCCCCCTTAACAAAATTACCGGTACCCGTAAAGGTGTCAGTAACTTCGCTTGGTCTGCTGAAACTGAAAAGGCTTTCACCTCTCTAAAAACAGCACTGCAATCTGCACCGGTACTAAACTGTCCAGATTTCAATCTGCCTTTCACCCTGCATACAGACGCCTCCAATGTTGGAATCGGCGGAGTCCTAACACAAGAATTCCCCGACGGCGAACACCCAGTGGCATACTTCTCTCGTAGTCTAAACAAACACGAAAAAAACTATGGGATAACTGAAAAGGAACTACTCGCAGTCATGGATTCTATCCACCATTTCCGCGGCTATATCGAAGGCAGTAAGTTCTCAGTCATCACCGATCACAGTAGCCTAAAATGGTTGGTATCATTAAGCAACCCATCTGGTAGATTGGCCCGCTGGTCGTCTCGCCTATCACAATACACCTTTGATGTCATCCATCGTAAAGGCGCAGACAATATCGTCCCAGACGCCCTCTCAAGAATAGAACTCGCCACTCTGACCTCCGAGGAAGCAACACCAACTCCTACCACCAAAGACACTTGGTATTTAAAGACCTACGAGGAATGCAGGAACAACCCGCAAAAATTTCCCAACTTTATTATAAAAGAAGGTCGGTTATATCGTAACTGCAAACCACCACTGTCTATACTCGAGGACTATGCTTGGAAGTTAGTCATTCCCTCAGAGGACACACAAAAAATTATCATTGACAATCACAGCGCCCCCGGATCCATACACCCAGGAACTTTCAAAACCTATAAGAAGATAGCCTTAAGGTATTACTGGCCAGGCCTGTTTAAACAAGTTCGCAACTACATCTCTAAGTGCGACATTTGCAAAGCATACAAACATAGTACTGCACCCCCATCTGGTCTCATGAATAACCCCAAACGAGCAGACAGGCCATTACAATCATTCTCTATGGATCTCATCGGCCCTTTTCCCAGAAGCTACGCCGGAAACATGCATATACTTAGCATAGTAGATGTATTCACCAAGTTCTGTTGGATCTTCCCATTAAAAAGAGCCACAGCCTCTGCAATCATAAACTTGTTAGAAAAAAACATTTTTATCCCCTACGGCACTCCTCGCACCATCATTTGCGACAATGGAAAACAATTCATAGCTCTGGAATTCAAGGAATTTCTGGCCAAATATGGCATAAAAGATATTTTCTATAATACCCTTTACACGCCTCAAAATAATACGGTAGAGCGTTACAACCAGACCATCAACACAGCTCTGGCAATCCTGGTTGACAAAGATCAACGAACATGGTGCAAAAATCTAGAAAAAATTCAAGCTGCACTAAACAATACAGTGAACCTCACTACTGGGTACACCCCTTTCTTCCTCAAACATGGTATGGAACAAATTGTCCATGGCTCCTTGCATTGGGACGCTAGCCTCCCATCATCTTTTCCTCCTTCTACTGATAACCCATCAGAGAATTATGCTCACCGTCTTGAAGAACTTTCCGCTATCTACAGCGAAGTCACAGATGCGTTGATACTTGCTCACAAAAAGAGTGCAAACAGATACAATTTACGCAGGAAACATGTTACCTTTAAGGAAAACGACATAGTTTGGAGACGCAACAACACACTCTCACAAGGTGCTCTGTATTTCTCTGCAAAACTAGCTCCTCGCTTTGTTAAAGCAAAAGTCCTGAGAAAAATCTCCGATGTAGTGTACACCCTATCGGATGCCTCTGGGAAACACATCGGCAACTATCACGTAAAAGATATTGTCAAACTAGGAAGTGTGGACACAACAGACACCACCTTCACTAGGTCACACTCACATAACTAACAAACTTTTGGCTCTACCTTTGTCCCACGAGATTTGGCCCTCGTGCAGACAAACAGCATGTCTTAACGCGTTAGTTTCATATAAAAACTCGCTTTTTTCGACCTCTGCAAGGTAACCTTTTTTTTTCTAAAACACAGAAGTGTCATCTGTGGTTTTAAATCATTTCTCACCCATACTTGTACTATTATGCTCTTTTGTATAAACCCTTTGTTATTTTTGTTTCTTTGTCACACCTCACCGTGTAATGTTTATAAATTGTACTAATATTTTGTACGTATCTTCTCTGGAACTGATATCATTCCAGTCAAGAGACTTTTTCCACTTCCCGAACAATTTATGCTCCCGGAGTCATGACCCTGGACATCATTTGTTAGTCGTCACCATTCTGACACTTACGACACTAAATACATAACTATTTTTTGTCATAAATACCACAAAAGTCACGTACAACATTGTTTTGTAAATATTTTTTTTCTCTTTTGTTCTTCACATTGTTCTTTCACTTTGTTCTTCACATTGTTCTTTACATTGTTCTTTCACATTTGTTCTTCACATTTGTTCCAATGGGTTCCATCGTACATAAAACAATGGCCCCTTTGCAACATACACCCAATTGAGGTGAATATTCTACCCCCTGTAACTTGTAATCATAATGCGTGTGTAAATTCCAGTTTGGTATCGTCATTTGATTCAAGTTTACATAGGTGTAACAAATAAAAAGTTACAATTACTTTGTTTTAAAGTTTTTTCAGTTTTTTCTAAAAAAAATTGAATGGCGCTCAACATTCCCATTTGCTCTAATTGGTTGTTTTTTCAGAATTTGATATTGACACGTCAATTCTGAAAGAGGTTGTTGTAAAGGAGAACAAACACCGATTTGTCCTCCTCATCAATAACATTGTATAATACATAACACCTTTCGGTCACATTGAGTTTGTAAAATCTTAAGATCTCAACTTCCTGACCCCAATTTGTTATATTATGTACTATATTTTGACTTAAATAAGCATTAATTTGCCTTGTCAAATACACCGAGCCAGGTCACTCATATTAAGTCATCCTGTGTCTCTAGGTGCCTTCTGTATCAAATTTGTAACATAAAGTTCACAACATTCGTGTTTGTGGCAATTTTGGTAACACCAAGTGTGTTTCCTTGTTTTTGTTTGGTCATTTTAAGTAAGTAAAACCCAATCAGGTCTTAAATAAACCACTACAAACCTTTTTTGTAAGCAAAGAGTAAGTAAAACCGATAAGGTCTCTTTCGCTATATGTGTGTCTTGTTTAAGACATCCTTGTAGGCATATGTTTTGTATTATCGCCAACTTAAAGCATAAACCCAACCAAAGGTTATGCCATCACAACATTTTGTGAGCAAAGAGTTAGTAAAACCAAATAGGTCTCTTTTGCTATATTTGTGTCTTGTTTAAGACATCCTTGTTGGCATATGTCTTGTATTATTGCCAACTTAACGCATAAACCCAACCAAAGGTTATGCCATCGTCATTTTTTGATAATACCAATAGCCACTACAAGATTGTTTTGACATTGTGTATGTATCTTTTTCCGGTATTGAAATGGTACTTTTTTTATTATTGAACGTTGATATGTTATTTTCATGATACATGAGAATGTTACAATATCCACCATGAGACGAGGGATCGTAATAAAATCTAACACTATACATGAGAATGTTACAATATCCACCATGAGACGAGGGATCGTAATAAAATCTAACACTATACATGAGAATGTTATAATATCTACCATGATACGAGAAGTTCGTTATAATTACTTTTTACTGGCTTACATACACTGTGGCCAAAGAGATAATTTGTCCCATTAAATGGTTATAAATATCTATGTTGTACCTTTCCTTTCAATACTAGGGTTCTTTCGTAATTCGTTCAATTTCTACATGAGACGTGAAGACGTTATAATACTTACCATGATTCGTGCGAACGATACAATATCTTGTTGTTGTCTTCTTTAAATAAGTTGACAATATATACTTGTTCTACATGAGACGTGAAGACGTTATAATACTTACCATGATTCGTGCGAACGATACAATATCTTGTTGTTGTCTTCTTTAAATAAGTTGACACTTTGTACTTGTTCTACCGGACGTAGATCATTTTACCCTGACTTGTCACCCTTAATTGGGGCCCTTTTTTGTATAACTCATGACACTGAGGGAAATGTCCTTCACTGTAGTGAGAATTTTTTTGTTCTTTTCAAACAAACATGAAGCTGTGCATTCAGCAATTTTTTACGCTAACTGATACCTGTGGACTTCTTGTCAGCGGACCCAAGAACCATCCACTATCCATTGACCATGGACTAGCCATCAGCTTCACTGTTGGTTATGAGGTATCGTGTCGTGGGAGTTAATTGAGACAGTGACACAAAACCACCTAACTCGTTGTCTGGGAGACGAATAAGAAAAACTCCCAGGTTTGTGAAGCTGGAGCAAGGGTCTGTCATGTTCTCACAAACTGTAGAGGATTAAATACGACCCCTAATCTTTCACCAAATACACGTGAAAGATTAGATTGTTATTACTGTGTATTCTCCTTCACCTTTCCATCAAATTCATGTATATTTGTGTAAAGAGTTGGGAAATTTGCTGGTTGATATATTTCGTCCTCACATAGAGATCGAATTGGGAATTAGCTCAGTCACTATCAATTTTCGCTACTCAATCCTCCATCCTTCACCCTTCCATCAAACTCTTGTACATTTGTAAAAGTTAGGAAATCTGCTGGTTGACCACATTTCGTTCTCTGAAAGAGATCGAACGGAGAATCAGCTCCATCACCAGCAGACCTTCTCGCTCATCGCCATTTTTTTTCTCATCCCTCATTATCCTTGAGGTTAATTTCATGAATCTGGAAGGTGTACCCTACGCACATAGCGTATCGTCTGTCTATAAGACAATCTTTATCCATGAAATTTGCTTCAAATCTCTCCTTTTCACCCCATACCTAGGTAATCAACACATTTCTTGTAATTTTGAAAGTCGTAAGTTGTTATCGCTCAAGCGCTAACACCGGCCATGGAAGGCCAACTTCTTTCAGAAACTTGGTGTTACTACTGTACAACCACCTACCTATACCTTGTATATCAAATAGGTAACCTCACGCCAGTCGTGATAGTTTTTTGTCTCCCCAATCTCGGGATACTCATGGTATAGTCAGCATATTGGATCTCTCTCTACTCTCTCTCTACTCTCTCTAACCAACGACGTTTTTTTTGTCTTTTTGTCTTTTCTCTTGAACACAATTTGTTTCTCTCCAAACGTTTTGCATCATTGGTCTACTAGGCAGGTAAACTTCAAGAATTTTGGCTCTAATAATAACCTGTCCCTGGATTAAAAAGAAGACCAGCAGCCCTTCTCATCACCTGCAAGCTGAGCTTCTCTTCATTGCCGCCTTCACTTCCATCACTCACATCTCTCCAATCTCTGCGTACCAAAAACACCCGACCGCACCCAAATTAGGTGTGAGTCGTGCGTGCAGTTGCAAATCAAGTTGTCTCATCATTCAAACCACATTCAAAAGAACCAACCTCAGAGCATGCCAGCTCAAGGTTAATTATGTTCCTGCAATCAACCACTTGCCGGTTGTGCAAATCAATCACTTGCCGTTGTGCAAATCAACCACTTGCCGTTTGTGCAAATCAACCACTTGCCGTTTGTGCAAATCAACCACTTGCCGTTGTGCAAATCAACCACTTGCCGTTGTGCAAATCAACCACTTGCCGTTGTGCAATCAACCACTTGCCGTTTGTGCAAATCAACTACTGGCAGTCGTACAAATCAACCACTTGCCATTTGTACAAACCAACCACTTGCCGATGCGCAAACTCAACATAATAACCATTACACGCATCAACCATCAATCAACTTATTGGTATTACTCCATGTTATTACCAACTCCATTTCACCTTGACAACCACTGCTCCACCGCATCAGCATAATGGAATTCACGCTGGTACAACAACAAAACCCGGATACTTCTGGCCCCCCGCATCACCATCTCTCAACCACAACCAAGAAGCACAGTTCAATTTCTATGGCCCTAGTGATACTTGAGTGCAATCTCAAATGGGTCAAGTTACAGTGAAAATGTAACTTTATAACTTCAGTGAAATTACGTCTACTTGGTACTCTACGAAAACACTACGCTCTTCAAACTTAGCTTACAGACCAATGAAATTTTAGAGTCAGGTTGTTGTCTTTTCATCACTGCATAAACTTGTATGTTTGTTCTTTTCATCACTGCATAACCTTGTATGTTGTTCTTTTCATCACTGCATAACCTTGTATGTTTGTTTTTTCATCACTGCATAACCTTGTATGTTTGTCTTTTCATCACTGCATAACCTTGTATGTTGTCTTTTCATCATTGCATAACCATGTATTTTTTCTTTTTTTGTAAATCAACACTGTTTTCTTCTCTCTCTACTTACCTCACGACAAGATGAAGAGGATTTTTAGCGCCTAAAGCTTCATTACCACGTCGCCTTTTACTGGCGGAGGGGGAATGTGTTACGTAATACAGTCTCCCTATTGTTGAATAAGGCATGGTTGCCCCAACTTCCCCTCACCGCGTGTGTCAAACACGCCGCCAGATGGTCAAAATCACGTGCACAATAGCAGACCGTCGGCAGCAAGCAGCGCGCCCCCCCGTTCCCCGACCCGCGCTTGCTTCGCGGCGCCTCGCCAGTCTAGCTCCGGCCTCCGCGGTGGCAACAGGTTCTCTTGTATACGGACCGCAAACACTCGCAATGACTTGCATAATTACGCGAACAGACGGAATCTCGTGCCAGTTTCTTAATTAATCACTATCGAATTTACAATCATGTTTATTATTACGGTTCGGGCTAACTCAATGGAGTCCCGTTCCCGTGTAAAATCCCGAGTGCACTTCACCGCCTCAACTGACCCGCCGCCTGTGAGCGCGGGTACCTCTGGCTCAACATGATGCCCCCATACCACATCGAGACGATTCGTAAGCTTTCAACCTTCCCCCTTTTCTTGTGTTCAATTCTCGTAAATTTCATGTAGAATCCACGCTTTATCTGGTCGTCATAAATTAGTAGAGAGAGTTAGTAGGGAGATCTATGTTAACCTGTATTTCTCGAGACATTTAATATACCTTGTGCCCTTACTTATGTGTTATTATTGTGATGTCCTTTTCCAACCTCCTGACCGATGGACGAGCTGCTGATCAAAGAACTGCCCACCCCTGATTGTACACGAGTCGCCTGCTCTACCTTTTTATCTGAGCTTAGCCAATTTAATAACCAGGTTCGATTCCCGGTTTATCCATAAGTTAGCAGTGTCTACCAAATTATTTACATTTGTATAGAATATATATTTAAAACTGTTGTTAATATGGTGTTTTTTCATGCTGGGTGTAAGGTAGGTAGTAGTTATTGTAGGTGAGGTATTGTAGGTATTGTACCTAGTGAGATACCTAGGTAAGATAAATAATTTCCATGTAGGTAGCTAATGTTAATGTTACCTGTATAGTTTTTTGTATAATACTGTACAAATAATATTTCAGTTAACGCATTTTTATCGATTCTGAAACTGAAAAAGATAGAATTGATATGAATCCCAATTATGATAAAATTACGTTAGTTTGGTTGTGAAAGGATTACGAATGAATGTTTAATCGGGGATCTATTCTACAAATCGCAAAAAACGAAAATGCAGCCCGAACAATAATACAATTATTCTAGCATTTCCTTGCCTTAATTGGCAAATACCATACAACATTTTGACAAGATTTTAAATATTATTTTTTTTAATTCTTTGTTTATTTGATTCAATAAAATTGTTTTCAAACAGAATTTTCACAATGGTAAGTAGATTTGTTTTTTATTCGTCCCCCTTTTCTTTGGCACCTAAATGAACTACTCATAGACATTTTGCTCCATCATCTATAAAAAATCCAAAAAGTCTTGCGCTTTTTTCAGTACGGGGAGTTGGATAAGTATCCTTGTCAAGTGTGTTGAATGTTGCTTGCCTGAGTGGCCACAGAAATTTGAGGTTAGAATTATTCATCTTTGACTGCGAGACACTAATGTGAAAAAGGCATTGGTGAAAGGATATAAAAGGATGTGTTAGAATCATATAAAGAATCTTATCAACTCTAATCTATATTTTAAACTTCTATTTTATAAATTATGCATCATCGTTTTAGAAAAAAAAAATCAATGCGCAGAAGAAATTACTTGGCCTTCTGCGGTTCATTTCTGGCAACGTTTACTATCTTAAAACCGTTTAACTGCCGTTAATTTTCTTTAATTGACAATTAATTTTTAGCAATACCAATAGGAGATAGCGGGTCTTTGAAAATGATTAAACGTAAGAAGGAATTTAAAACATATTCAAATCATCATAGTCGCTCTATAATCTCATGTTAAAATATCAAAGACTGTAATTAAATTCAAAGGAGAATAAATTGATAAAACAGTTGTAATTTTCTTTAAATAATATTTGGATGATTTTTATAGCACCGTTTTTTATGAAAAATTACGTTAAGGGCGCAGTAATTTAAAAAAAGAAGTTTTATTGGTTTGTTGGAACGTATT
Organism: Hesperophylax magnus; assembly: GCA_026573805.1. NCBI lineage: Eukaryota > Metazoa > Arthropoda > Insecta > Trichoptera > Limnephilidae > Hesperophylax > Hesperophylax magnus. The sequence continues at coordinate 1,745,311 of JAIUSX010000055.1, forward strand.
TCTATCTATACAAGGTGTCAGGGGGTATAGAGCACTTACTTAGAGAAGTGATTCTACGTGATAGGACAAGTAAACTAGATGAATAACTTTTTTCGAAATTTTTTATGTTCTTTCCAGGTAAAAAATTGAATAGATTGAATGAATTAAGATATATTTATCCATGGAAATATGTTTTTGTATGGGGAAAAAAACAACGGATTTTCCAAAAAAGTTATTTAGGGGCCGTTCAAGTACTATGTAAGCACTATAGGGGGGCAGGGGGGTCTTTGCTTTGCTTATTTTTGATGACATGGGTGGTGGGGGGGTCGAGATAGTGATTACGTCAGCACTGCTCAGCAATAGTTATTTTTTTTTACACATTGGCAACCCACACATTGTCTATGTTCATACATATTCGGGGATTCCCACAAATAATTAATACGTTTAGATACTGGCTTAATATGAGGAATTTTTCGAAATGGAATTTCGTAGCCATCCCCCCCCCATGGATTTGAAATATTTTATGGGGAGTACTTATTTTCAATCATTTTTGTGGGGAATTATGTTTTACAGAAATTCTCTAACAACTCCTCCCTCCATGGATTTCGAATAATAAAAGGGGGAATTAAGCTCACGTACAATTTGTGGGGAATATGTGGGCAGAACTTATTTCATAGAAATTCGGCTACATTAGGCTACTAAATGTTTGAAAAACGGCAACATTAGGCCAAGACCCGTTGGCAACACTGCATATAGGTACCAATTTTTACGTAAGCATGGGAGGGGGGGGGGGGGGGGTAAGAGCTTTGCTTACTCTTGGTGACAAGGGGGAAGAGGGGGTAAATAATTGTAATAAATCTGCTTACGTAATACTTGAACGGCCCCTTGTCTATTTTTCAATTATCATATAGAATCGCCTCCTGAAGTAATTGCACTTTATCCTCAAACACTCTGTATATATATGTAAATGTTTATGTATAAAAGACAGTCATCAAAATTATATCAAACGAAAGGAAACATAAAACAAAGTTTATTAAAAGAAAACCATTCGCGGATTACGAATAACCTGACAACAATAATTAAACTATCACAACCCACACAATTTATAGCTGGAAAAGAAAATAAAGCTTGTTTAGTCAACGAGGGCAAGCAAAATATTTTTAATATTTTTATGTGTGAATATCGCACACTCTCGACGACTCCCTGCTAACCGGAGCTGGTAGGACTATGGCATCACCAATCGATGTTTATTGTGAGGCTGCAGGGTATGGGGAAGGGAAGGAGATTGGTAAGTAAAAAGTGGTGAAATACCTCGCTATTCAGATCTAGTTACCAATTCAAGCAAAGTTTTGATTCTGAACGATGGACTTTTACCAAGGCGATACTGAAAATATCTATCATTTTGGAACATGCTGCAAGCATGCTGTATATTATTTAATATGAAATACAACAATTTAATTTTATAAAATTTACTTGTGCACCCTTGGATTCAAACCCATAACCTCCGCAGTCATAGACCTTACCTTCGACCACGAAGGACTTGGTAGGTTTTGACAATTAATAACACGATGCCAGATTTTTATAAAGAAGTTTCAAAATATCCATCAAAAATCTAAAATAAACATTGATGGCCTACTACATAAATATAATGTACTAGAAGTATCCCGCCACGCGTGGTTCAGTATGTCTGTGTTGACTGAGAAACAATAGCGTCTGTTGCTTTTACGTGAAACAGATGACGCCGTATTTCAAAAAAATCACGTTTGTCCAACAGATGGCTCTGTTTTTTGTAAAAACATGTTTTCACCTGTCACAGGTGACATCTATATTAACATCTTAATATGTAAAAATCACTGCGTTCGTACACGCTTATCTCCGAAACCGTCCAACCGATTTCAATGAAGTTTTGTGAGTGTGTGTGGTTAGTTCCAGCTTGAAATATAGGATAGTTTTGAACTCGATAGGCGCTGTTGTCGAGATCTAAAAAAAACCTTTTCAACGATTTTTCTTTTTTCCGATTTCCATCCAAAAATACATGTAACTACAAATTTTAACTTCCCTTTATAGAAGGCGGTCTGTGGTAGGACAACGTGCCACAGACCGGTTTGGCACATTGTTGTTGGTTTCTAATCTTTAAATAGTATAAAATAAAGTCGCTATCAATATATGTATGTTTAAAAATACGCACCGGATTTTGATAGGGTTTTTATTATCATTTAAAAAAAATATTCTGAAAGGCTTAAATATAAAATACGCGCATATTCTATTTACAGAAACTAGAGAAAGGTGGATGTTTTATAATCAAGTCATAAAAATATATTTTCGGGCACTACATTGCTAACGCTGGCTAAGCCTTATGAGTTCCGTCAAAATGATGTGCCACGGAATTGTATATTTTAAAAAGGCGTAAATAAAAATTCGTATATATATGTATCGGGATGGTATATGTCCATCTCCGTATGATAACCTCCCAGCAACGCCGGGTACACTTCAGCTTGTCTTAGTATATGAAATTTCAGCCTGCGTATCAAATCCACGTATGCTGCGTATCAAGTGTAGCAAATCTCGAAAAGAAGTTGACTTTTTCATTATTAGTGCCAGGAGTGCTTAGAAATATTTATATGGTAGAAGTAGGGGACGCCCGATAGATAAGTCATATCTCTATCGCAATGAGATACGGAGTTGAATTTAAGTCAATGTAATATACAGGGTTTTCCAATAAGAGGTGTCATTTTGAATAGCCCGCTATTTCGGTAGATGTTACTTTTGAAGCTGTCATTTTTTGACATTTGACAAGTAGAAACTATGCCATATGCCAAAAATGGAACGATACACGCTTCAACAATGCATTGAAATTATTAAAATTCTTTTGAGTGAATCAAATGCAAATCATCTTGAGTGATGAGGCCCATTTCCACCTCGGTGGCTTTAACAACAAGGAAAATTGTTGCATCTGGGGCTCGGAAAACCCAAAAATTATTGTTAAAAATCTTCTCTATTGTCTACGTGTGACTGTTTGGTGCGGTTTGTGGTCCGACAGATTCATTGGACTTTACTTTTTCGAAAATGAAGCTGGAGCAACAGTTACGGTGAATGGATTGCGCTATCAAGAGATGATTAATGATTTTTTATGGCCGGAATTAGATGATATTGATTTGGACAACGTTTACTTTTAACAAAAAAGTAAACGTTTTTTTTTTTTTTTATATGTCTTTCTGTAAATTAAAGATTAATTTCTGTAAATCAAAGAAATATACATGCATCTATGTTTTGTGTGTGTGTGTGTGTGTGTGTGAGGGTGTGTTTGTGTGTGTGTGTGTGTGTGTGTGTGTGTGTGTGTCTGTGTGTGTGTGTGTGTGTGTGTGTGTGTGTGTGTGTGTGTGTGTGTGTGTTTGTGTGTGTGTATGTGTGTGTGTGTGTTTCTGTAAAAAAAAGCAATCACATTGATCTCTATAGATACTTTTTATAAGTTTTAAAAAAAAAAAAAAATTTAAACACCACTGTTTTATCCTTATACTATAATACCCACGCTCAGGCCTAAAAAAAATAAAAAAAAAAAAAAAAAAAAAAAAAAATAAAAAAAAAAAAAAACAAGACGGCGCTACGTGCCACACAAGCAACGAAACCATTGATCTGTTACGATTGAATATCAAAATAACACCTCTTATTGGAAAACCCTGTAGTTGTGTTAACAGTAATATTGTGGTATACAGTAGTGAATAGCGAAGCGTTGCGGGAGATCCACTATTAGGTATATAATAACACTCGCGTATTCAAATGCAACGTTGTTCCAAAATATCAAAGCAATCGGTGAAGATCTTTCGAAGATTTAAGAAATTGAAGAAATGAAAATTTACTTGGTATTATTATAATTATTTATAATTAAGTCATTCTAGCAGATTTAATCTATATTTCTGACTTAATTACAGCTTTATAATCCTAAGAAAATAAGCCGTACATTATAAAGATATCTAGGAGAGATACTAAATAAGTAACATTGTCCAGGTTGTTCCACTTCAATGGTTTTAATGAATTTAATATGTACAGAGACAGGACGCCTCGAATTCCTGCGAGTAATTAAGGTAAATTAATTACGAAAGAACGCGAGATAAGGAAGATATACATAATACAGTATGAAGAATTGCGCTAGCGATATTATTATTCAGGTCTGGAGAAAGGAAGGAATTCGAGGAAATACCTACATATTATTGTATGAATGCGCAAAGCTGCCTACCATTGATAAATATTATACTAGAGAAACCCGAGTTGGTAACTGACGTAATTCGGACCCCTAAAATGCATGGTTTACTAAAATTTTTTGGGAGAACCCAAAAATTTATGCCTTACTAAATACTTTAGTAAGACTTCTAAAATGTATGGTTTACTAAACACTTTAGTAGGACCCTAAAACTCTTGGATTACTAAACACTTTTTAGGGCCCCTAAATCGTATGTTTTACTAAACACTCATACGTGCCTCTCAAGAATCTCATCTGTCCAGAGCCAGAGAGACTATAACATCAGCAACTTATGTTGGTATGTGTACGTTGTAAGAACAAAGGAAATGGGGGTTGGGATGGGGTTTAAGAAGGTTGGAAAATACTCGGATGTTAACATCTTGTCACCAAACACCTTCTAAAGCCATTTCAAGCAACGCCAACGCATCGATTCTTAAAGGTTACTACCCCAAGACGATACTAAGAGTATCCAATACTCTGGAACGGGCCGGAAATACGCCTTGTATAACACTCAATTAAAAATCGGAATACAAAACACAGGGAAATCAGAAATAGAAAATATAACTAACTAACTAACTAACCATCACGCCGTTTCCCCGCAGGGGTAGGCAGAGAGGACGGACCGCCAAACAACTCGGTCTTGGCACACACTCCTTGCCTCATTCACATTCATACATCGTCTCATACATACTCTTCTATTGTTCTGACTCTTGACATGGCCCGACTCAAGTATCTGATTCACTTGGTCGTGCCATGTCTTCCTCGGGCGTCCTCGACTTCTGCTACCATTCACCTTTGCATCGTATATTCTCCTTACACTCCTTTCTTCGCTCATTCGCTCTACATGCCCAAACCATCTAAGCGTCCCTTTCTTGATCTTACTCATTACGCTTACATCAGCCTTGCACTCTTTGTGGATATCCACATTCCTCACACGATCATACATGGTTTTACCACACATACGCCTCAGGGATCTCATTTCAACAGCATTCAATCTACTTTCATCCTTTCTTTGCCAGTTCCATGCCTCACTTCCATACATCAGGGTAGGTACCAGCACTCCATTGTGGACTGCTAACTTCGCATCTTTGGACAATTTTTTGTTAGCGCCAACTGCGTTGAGTCCTCCATTAATGGAGTTACCTGCATTTACTCTTCTTCCAATATCTCTGTCAGCCTTCCCATCTCTCGTAAACATGCTTCCTAAATACACAAATTCATCCACCTGCTCCAAGTATTCCTCATTCACAGCTATATTGCACACTGTTCTCGTACTTTCTCTTTCAAACACCATTACTTTAGACTTACTTACATTCATCATTAACTCATTCTTCACGCATACTTCGTTCATCCTAGACACGAGAGACTGCAGATCATCCATACTATTAGCAATCAGCACCGCATCATCAGCATACAACAGGCAACATACTTTCAGATTACTCAAATTCGCGCCCAATCCCACCTCTTTCAATTCTTGCATACAATTATCCATGTATAGATTGAATAACCATGGTGACATTACGCAGCCTTGTTTAACACCTTTTGTGATATCAAACCACCCCGTAAAACCACCGTTCACCCTAACACATGCAACGCTTCCCTCATATAGAGACGCAATTGCCTGAGTCAGATTCGCATTCACTCCATACTTGGACAACACCTTCCATAGCTTTTTCCTGTCGACTCGGTCGTATGCTTTTTGTAGATCTACAAAGGCACAGAAAAGTTTCTGGTTTTTTGCCAGAAACTTCTCGGTGAGCATACGCAATGAGAAGATCTGGTCCATGCACCCCCTTCCACTCATAAAAGCTCCTTGCACATCCCATATTTTATCCTTTGTTCCCTTTCTTACCCTTTCAATCAAAATTCTACCATACAGCTTGCCAACTGAACTTAGCAGGCTAATAGCCCTATGATTCCCACATTCCATACGTGACCCTTTACCTTTGTATAATGGCATGATCACTGCCCTTCTCCAATCTAAAGGCGTGTAACCTTCCTTTAAACATTGGTTAAAAAGATTGCACAACCATGTGAGAATTATACGGCTACCTCCTTTAAAATATTCAGCAGCAATGTTGTCGAAACCGACAGCCTTACCATTCTTCATACACTTAATTGATCTTTCTATCTCATGCATGCTAATTTCGGTAACATTCAGTCCATCATCATTCATATCTGATTCGCCGCTAGAATCACTGTCACTCACTTCGCTTTCAAAGACTTCCTCGAAATACTTCATCCATCTCTCTTTTATTTTTTCCTCATTCGTCAACATTTTTCCATCTTTCGATTTTATTACTTTCATGCTTCCGGTTTCAGGGCCACACCGGGACCTTTTGACTTCCTTCCAAAACAACTTAATGTTTTCTTGGAAATGGTTTGTCATTTTCATTCCTTCTTCCTCTTCCAGGCGTTTCTTTCGTTCTTTCACTCCAACTCTTACTTTTTTCTTACATTCCTTATATACTTCTTTCGCTCGATCCTTCTCTTCGCTGGAAGCACTGCCAGCCGCAATCAGACATAACCATGCTTTCTTCTTCTCTGAGACCAGTGCTTTAATATCATCATCCCACCATGCATCACCTTTCTTCCTACCTTGCGTACTTATTCCACAAACCTCCCTAGCAGATTCACAAAGACTCACTTTTATGTGGTTCCATGTTTCGTCTATGCTTAGACCGTCCATTTTTTTCTCATTCAATCTCATCTCTAAACAATTCACATACTTACTTCTCTCATTATCGTTTTGTAGTTTTTCTATTTTGATTCTTGTTGGAGTTGGTACCGTTTTCACTTTAGAGCGCCAACCGCGAAAGAGGTTTACTCTCGACACCACCAAAAAGTGGTCAGTTTCAACCTCTGCCCCTCTGAAAACTCGCGTGTCCTCGGTAACGGCTCTCAACCTAGAGTCAATTACTACAAAATCGATAATTGATCTCTCATTTCCTCTTTCCCACGTATATTGGTGGATACCTTTATGATCGAAAAAAGTATTGGACACAAACAGGTTCCACTCTAAACATACTTCAAGTATTCTGTTCCCGTTGTCATTCGTTCTTTTATCCCCAAACATACCTAAGGCCGATTCAAAACCGTCACGTCTAATTCCTACCCACCCATTCAAATCGCCTGCCACTATGATCCTTTCATTAATATTTTTCAGTCTCATCACATCATTCACACCAGTCCAAAAATCATCTTTCTCTTCGTCACTCTCAGAATTGACAGGGGCATAACAAACAACAAGAAACATCCTTGTCAAACCGATTTTGAACCTAATCCACATTATTCTCGGACTTACACATTCATACTGCAACATACATTCAATCATTCTGGGAGACAGTAGTGCTGCAACACCCTGACACGCCCTCTCCGTATCTGGTCTCCCAGACCAAATGATGAGCCTATCATTATGCTGCATTGTACCGCTCCCTTTTTTCATACTCTCTGTTACACAAAGTATGTCCAAACATTTGCTAACCATTGTGCCACACAATTCATTCATCTTTCTTTCCATACCTCCTCTAATATTCCACGTACCAATTCGACATTGTTCGAGTTCCTTCCTCCTCTTTGCGCCACCGAAGGGTTGGCGATGTGATGGATAGCGAGCCTCATCGACACCTGTGTCGGCCATTCCCTTCTACGAACTGCTTATCTAGTCTAACATACTGATACTTAGGGATAAATCACTAACATACAAATTAATATAATATTTAACTTAATCCTAACGCCATCAAAACTATTCCAGATGTCCAAATGAAAAATATATAGAAAATAGAAAATATACTGACACCAAATACAGACGGAAACTGAAACCACTCAATTGCACTAAAAAAACATCATGAAGTTTATTTGTAATTATTTCAGAAAAATCACTACTAAATATATTTAAAATTACTTCATTTTATCTATACCACAAAATTTTGAAAACATGTAAATGAAATCCTAAGTACTAATCCCAAAGAAGATATCATTCTTTTTTTACAGCAAAAGACACCATAGTTCATTGAATTATATTATATTTGATAGTTGTCCCCCAACCAATCTTTGATTGCTTTGCTTTACAAAAAAACATTTTTGGTTTTGAAAAAATACATGAAGTAGTAGTGTTTTGTCAGTTCGACTTGCTTGAAAGATGATGACCTAGTTGTGTATCAATATTTTCCATAAGGCCAATCTGCTGTGTTTTACAGCAAAGAATATATTCTATAAACGATGTAGCAGTACGGAATGTGTGCGTGTGAGAACAATAACATAAATGTCACATGCGTCTTGACAAACATTTCTTAGCCTATTAGAAAATTTGAACTATTTTGGTTTATTGGTACAATTTTTTTTCATATTTGTTTCTATCAATTCTCAGCCTTGAGATCATAACATCATTTTATGTTTGAAATCAATGGTTATTTGAAATATTTTGCGTTATTCTCAAACTTTCAACTATTAACTCTCAACACTTGGTACTCGGTACGCGCAAAAGTGTGTTTGTATTTTCGATGTTCTCGTTGGTTAGGCACTTTCTAAGTCTACCTCAATCGTAATATAATTTAGTAGTTTATGTTAGAAACTTGATGTCCTGCATAAATAATATCTAGTCAGTAAGTTTTCCAAACTAGGTAACTACATTATTAGTTGTCTTCAGCCCAAAACTTTAATTTATGGTTCCTATGTAATGTGTTTCTAACTTCGCCTTTGTACGTATTTGTTAGATGCAAGTTATTAATTTTAAAGTTGGCTATTCAACAGATTACATTAAAATAGATCAAACTGTAGTTCTATTAACAAGTTACCTTAGCAACAGTAGTCGTTAGTTGCTTGACTATAAACATGGAGAAAGATCGCCCGACCTCGAACCCTTAAGGGCTATGAGTGCCTTCATCCCAAAATGATGCTCAATGGGGTACTTACAGGTTTTCCTATTTACAAAAGCAACCATCCCTTTAATAAATAACTTCTTCATCGGTTTCAAGATGGGTTTTATTTCGTACTTTTCATATATCGTGTACATCAGGAGAAATAAGAAGACGAAAATACTTTTTTTTATTGAAATAAACATTTCCAAAGTCCTCATTATATTTGTTGGCAAAAAATATCGCCACCTATTATATCTCTTATCCAATAAAATATAATGGTTATATTTTAAGCCGAAAAAAGGTAATACCGAGTCATTTGGAAGCAATTTTCGCTTTATCGTAAAAACAACATGACATCTTCTTTTGACCTTATAAAGCTTAATAAAGAAACTTCTCCGACGTTGTCCCGTATGCTTGTAAGTAGGCCTACGACTTCCGATGCTGGCGATTGTCACAGATTTATTATGTGACCGGGACTATATTGCACATGTCGCTTGTCCCGTACAATATACAATACCAGGCTCCCATGAATTGTGAAGGGTTTGCTCGGGATCTTGTTATGTTTCTACCTACTGCGACCGCCGCGTAAAGGATCCAAATAAATACACCTAATTGCTTGGCCGTTCCGAGGGACGCGTTAATATTCCCCTGTCCGTAAAAGGACACACTTTAAAGGAGTGAATTGGGCATTCAACGACCAATACAATCGACTGATTGTACGTGTTTGCTTTGTATCATTTTATCATAAGCCCGTAGGGATTGTCAATAACCCAAACACGAAATTTAATGGCTAACGGTTTTGATTTCATTAATTCCTCGTAAAATTCATCCAAAGGGATTCATAATTGAGGTATTTCTACGTATTGTGTACCATCGTGGAATTAAAAATTGAAAGTAATATATATCTTCACTCTTTTACCCGTGTCAATAAATGATGGATTAAGTTATTTCACAGTGACCACCCCCTGCACTAAAAGCTAGTAATTCTTTTAATGTGACTACGCATTCCCAATTGGGGTATATTGTGAGACTGAAGGTTGTGGGGACGGGAATGAGATGGGGGATAGGAAAGTGAGGAAGTACCTGGTCATTCAAATCTGGTCACCAAACACGGCCAAAGCCATTTCAATTAAGGTCTCAATTCAAAATGGTGTTCTTACACCAGGGCGATACTGAGAGTATCTTCCACTTTGGAAAGTGATGCAAATATACTATATATGTTATTTTAAATTAATATTTTGTGGAATAACCCGAATCAATCAAAATAAAATTTAGTTGGGCACGCCGGTATTTGAACCCGCGACCTCCAGATTACTAGTCCGTCAAAATAGATGTTTTTCCAGATATTCCTTGCCTGATATTTTCTCCAGATTCATTCTACGGCTATTTTTGTCTCAGTGCTTGTACAGTGCGAACTCTTAAAACGAGTAATTTAAATGAAAAATAAAACATCGAAAAGCATTGTTGTGGTGTTTGTGAAAAACAGTGTTTTTTTGCTTTTTGATCTGGAATTCCTTGATAAACGCCATCAGTTCGTAATGTAATCTCCATGTTCAGCTGTTAAGCTATGATATTACAGCCATTTAACTTTAACAATACAACAGGACGCTAATTTATTTTGTTGTATAGTTTTTAAACTTTTTTTAAATGATTTTTAAATGTGTTGAAATATGAACAGAACTAGCCCAGACCTGTGAAAAATCTCGGGATATAATTCCAATTCTAATAAAAATATTTTTCTGTTAAAATATTATATTCTGGCAGCGCTTTGCATTTCATATAGACATGGTACTGCCTACCCTACTTAACTCGTATAAAAATATAAATCTTATTAAAAATTATAAATTTATTGCAAGAAATCAATCCATACTTCCAGAAATACGCCCGAAGTTTCAGCTACGAATCGCAGCACCTCTCACATCGTACCGACCACGCACTATACTTGTCAAAAGCAAAAACTAAGTACGTCAAATGTGGCTCACATTAGAGTATTCAATGTTTATTTATTAAAATAGTGTTGCCTGTATTTATTTACCGGAAAAATGGAAAATTTATGTATTTATTTTTCGGAATAACTTTATTGAGTAAAACCTCAAATTGTAATATTTAAATATTGAAGACAATATTAGTGATTTCTAAACGAAAATCTGAAACAGAAAAATCAGAAAAGGAAACGGTCACATCTGGGACTCGAACCCAGGACCCCTGTCTTTCCGGGACAGTGCTCTACCAACTGCGCTAATGTGACCCTATTCTCCTCGGTCACTTTTAACTGTATCATACTTCGAATAAGAACTACTAACATTGTCTTCATTTTTTCACCGCACATTTTTATTGGCAACTATCTTTATGTATGATCGCAAGATTCAACCCGAACTAAATGCAATCCAGACAGCGTCTTTTAGATAAACCTATCTTTTTTTTTATTTAATGTGCGACATCTGTTGACTTTTCTGCAAGTCTAGAATGAATATTTATTTTTCGGAATAACTTTATTGAGTAAAACCTCAAATTGTAATATTTAAATATTGAAGACAATATTAGTGATTTCTAAACGAAAATCTGAAACAGAAAAATCAGAAAAGGAAACGGTCACATCTGGGACTCGAACCCAGGACCCCTGTCTTTCCGGGACAGTGCTCTACCAACTGCGCTAATGTGACCCTATTCTCCTCGGTCACTTTTAACTGTATCATACTTCGAATAAGAACTACTAACATTGTCTTCATTTTTTCACCGCACATTTTTACTGGCAACTATCTTTATGTATGATCGCAAGATTCAACCCGAACTAAATGCAATCCAGACAGCGTCTTTTAGATAAACCTATCTTATGTTTTTATTTAATGTGCGACATCTGTTGACTTTTCTGCAAGTCTAGAATGAATATTTATTTTTCGGAATAACTTTATTGAGTAAAACCTCAAATTGTAATATTTAAATATTGAAGACAATATTAGTGATTTCTAAACGAAAATCTGAAACAGAAAAATCAGAAAAGGAAACGGTCACATCTGGGACTCGAACCCAGGACCCCTGTCTTTCCGGGACAGTGCTCTACCAACTGCGCTAATGTGACCCTATTCTCCTCGGTCACTTTTAACTGTATCATACTTCGAATAAGAACTACTAACATTGCCTTCATTTTTTCACCGCACATTTTTATTGGCAACTATCTTTATGTATGATCGCAAGATTCAACCCGAACTAAATGCAATCCAGACAGCGTCTTTTAGATAAACCTATCTTATTTTTTTATTTAATGTGCGACATTTTTCGTTTAGAAATCACTAATATTGTCTTCAATATTTAAATATTACAATTTGAAGTTTTACTCAATAAAGTTATTCCGAAAAATAAATATTCATTCTAGACTTGCAGAAAAGTCAACAGATGTCGCACATTAAATAAAAAAATAAGATAGGTTTATCTAAAAGACGCTGTCTGGATTGCATTTAGTTCGGGTTGAATCTTGCGATCATACATAAAGATAGTTGCCAATAAAAATGTGCGGTGAAAAAATGAAGACAATGTTAGTAGTTCTTATTCGAAGTATGATACAGTTAAAAGTGACCGAGGAGAATAGGGTCACATTAGCGCAGTTGGTAGAGCACTGTCCCGGAAAGACAGGGGTCCTGGGTTCGAGTCCCAGATGTGACCGTTTCCTTTTCTGATTTTTCTGTTTCAGATTTTCGTTTAGAAATCACTAATATTGTCTTCAATATTTAAATATTACAATTTGAGGTTTTACTCAATAAAGTTATTCCGAAAAATAAATATTCATTCTAGACTTGCAGAAAAGTCAACAGATGTCGCACATTAAATAAAAAAATAAGATAGGTTTATCTAAAAGACGCTGTCTGGATTGCATTTAGTTCGGGTTGAATCTTGCGATCATACATAAAGATAGTTGCCAATAAAAATGTGCGGTGAAAAAATGAAGACAATGTTAGTAGTTCTTATTCGAAGTATGATACAGTTAAAAGTGACCGAGGAGAATAGGGTCACATTAGCGCAGTTGGTAGAGCACTGTCCCGGAAAGACAGGGGTCCTGGGTTCGAGTCCCAGATGTGACCGTTTCCTTTTCTGATTTTTCTGTTTCAGATTTTCGTTTAGAAATCACTAATATTGTCTTCAATATTTAAATATTACAATTTGAGGTTTTACTCAATAAAGTTATTCCGAAAAATAAATATTCATTCTAGACTTGCAGAAAAGTCAACAGATGTCGCACATTAAATAAAAAAAAAGATAGGTTTATCTAAAAGACGCTGTCTGGATTGCATTTAGTTCGGGTTGAATCTTGCGATCATACATAAAGATAGTTGCCAATAAAAATGTGCGGTGAAAAAATGAAGACAATGTTAGTAGTTCTTATTCGAAGTATGATACAGTTAAAAGTGACCGAGGAGAATAGGGTCACATTAGCGCAGTTGGTAGAGCACTGTCCCGGAAAGACAGGGGTCCTGGGTTCGAGTCCCAGATGTGACCGTTTCCTTTTCTGATTTTTCTGTTTCAGACTTTCGTTTAGAAATCACTAATATTGTCTTCAATATTTAAAATTTATGTAGGTATCCAGTAATAAGCTTGTAATATGCATAGATTAATGATTTTAACAGCCAGCAGCTTATTCATTCTTTACAAAAACTTGCATAAAGGGACAGTTTTCCATGGTAAGTTTTTGTTCAATTAAGTTGCTTAAATTTCCTTCTTTCAAAAAAGAATTCCCTTCTGCCTACCCTAATCTAAAACTCTGTACACGCCACTGATAGGTAAGTTAATATGGGTTCATTAAAATTTAATAATTCCACGCGTGAATAACGCACATCACAGACAACCGAAATAAGTATGTTTGATAATATGGTTTTATATTTTGTTAACTTATATAATATAATCCATCTCTGTCTTTACACATACCAAGGAAACCTCATATGTACGTCCACACGTAGGCATGTAGGTACCGACACATCCGCAGAGGAGATGCGATTGGCAGATAATCATGGTTTCAGAGACTCCGGCATGCGATCCCACGGAACGCGGCGAAGAACCCTGGAATCTGGAATTTGAACCACAAGAACCCATGAAACCCCCGCTTCAAATGGTTAGAATCCGTTTTTTTCCAGTTCAAATTACGTTTATTAATGCCGCTGGAGATTATTTACCCTTATCGTTTGTGAGAAATAGTACCGGTGGATATTATGTCAAATGGTGATGTACAATAAGTAAACACTTTTAAAACACAATTGATCATTATTTCAGTACCATACCAATATTAAACACACACACACATAGCGAAATAAGTTCTTGGTATAGCTATATCGAAAGACATAAAACCTTGCTTGAAATGACTCGTGATTGAAATGAGCCGTGTTCAGTGACTAGATCTGAATAGTCCGGTAGTTTCAATTTTCCTCTTTCTAATCTCTGACCCCTTCCATTTCCTTCACCCTAACAAAATTTTTACATTTGGGAATCGTCTTGCGCTACAATTACAATAATCGCACTCAAATTAAAATTTTAAAAAAACCTTTGTAAAAATGCCCTACAAATTTTAAGGTAGTTACTTGAAAAACTATATCGCTAATAGAATATTAATCTTGTTTTCTAAATCTTATCTACCAATACCGGTAATAGTCTCAACCGCTCCCAACTGACTGGAGCCAGTTAGACCATAGAACCTTGATTTGAATTTGTTATGAGCCTGAAGGTATTAGAGAGATAAAGGAGATGGGGAAGAGGAATATTAGGAAGCTTCTGGTCAATTCAATCTTATTAATACTAATCACCGCTTAAGCCATTTCAAGCAACGTTTCGATTCTGAATGGTGGTATTTGTAAATTTTTCAATTGATAATTGATCTATTCGTTGCATATTCTACTTCAAGAGTCAGGATGAAAGCGAATGTTCTTCATATCTAATGAATTGCTTTAGCGAAATGTTTGAAATTCTCTTTGCTGATGTAGAGACATACGAAGTTGCAAGATTGCGGATTGCAGACGACGTTGTGCAATTAATCATCTCCGATGCACGCACATTCAAACTACGTTTTAAGAAAGAGGAATGGTATTTTGCTGACTGTTTTGGTATATAAAACGAAGCACAGTCTAGATGCTAGCTTCACCCTCTTGGCAGTACTAATTCTCATTTTTGTCAGGATGTTGTTGGTTCGCTGTCCAATGTCCAATGTCGATATTGATTAATTTTAATGATTTTATGTTTGAATATTATATTAAATTTAGAAGTAAATTATTTGTGATATCATTAATTGATATATATCAAATATACGAGTATACAGGATGTATGGGAAGGTTTGGGTAAGAGATTGAGAAGTATAAAAATAAACAAATAAAGTATCTAGGAATCGTAATTGACCATAACCTTAGATGGACACCTCACATCAAACAAATCACAAATAAACTTCTCAAAACAATACACATTTTCCTAAACATAAGAAACATATATAAAATAAAACAATTGAAAACAATATATTTTGCACTTTGCCAATCAATACTAGAATATGGAATTATTGCTTGGGGAGGAGCAACAAACTCGGCAATCAATTACATAGAAACCGCATAGAAAACGATCTTAAAGGTAATACTAAAAAAACATAGACTGACTGATACAGACCAAATATTCAACAGCTGTGACGTACTAGATATTATTATTAATTAATATTATTAATATTATTAATATTATTATTAAAACACTACTAAACTACATTTTGACAAAAAAAATAAATTTCAACGTACACAAAATAACACTAACAGACAAGTTAGACAAGCGTAGAAAGAAAACATAAAAACTCTGACAGTAAATTCAAGCTTTGGACAAAGACACTACCAATACCACGCAATAAAAGCTTTCAACAGTTTAAAACTTGATATTAAAATTGAGGAAAATAAAAATAAATTCACACACAAAATTACAAAATGGATTAAAGAACAAAAAAGACTCACAAACACACAAGATTATTTTCAATGTACTATTTTTTTTTTTAATTTTAAATATATTATTATGTATTTTTAATTTTAAATGTATAATTTTTCTCATTAAATGTATTATGTAGTTTTTTTTATATTATAAAATGAAGGCCTCAGCACGGGCAAGCCACTCAGTGAGGCCTACATTACTGAAAACCTTGAATTGTAAAAAATATTGTACCTAATAAAAAAAAAAAAAAAAAAAGATCTATTATCTTTAGATCTTTTCTCGTTTTGATGCCTGTATATTTAAGTACCTATCGCACATATTAAATACCAAAGGATTAAAAGTTGTAAATTTTATTTACTTCCCCTGTTACATAATCCTGTATCAGTTTAATGGTAGAAGACTACGGGTAAACCAAATACTTGAGTCAAGAATCAAAATAACAGAAGGGTATGTACTAGCCGTTGTATGAATAAGAATGCAGCAAGGAATGTGTGCCAAGATCAAGTTGTTTGGCGGTCAATCCTTTGGGCTTTCCCCTTCGGGGAAACAAGGTGATGGTTAGTTATTTAGTGATATTCCGATTAATACTTTCATTATCTTCATCGAATTTTGATCGGATGATTTCTGGGTTCAGCAGCGGGGAACTTACCATCCATTCAAAGGGGTTGTTTATATGTAAAATAAAAAAATTCTACTGGTTTTCATATTTTTTAATGACCACCATGTTACGAATATGGGAACATCAATGTTGACAAGCTACTTACCCGAGCTCGAAAATAAAAAATGTATTTACAAACATATCTCGGATTTCTCCACCAGATAGGGATAAATGTCCCATAGCGTGAAAAGGTATTTTTCCCTTTTAGTATTGAACATTTTATCTCTCTTGTTTAGCAGATTTCCACACCTTTTCAGTCACCAATATCAAAATATATTGCCATCGATAGTAAACTTCGATACAACAGGAATGTGTTGGGTTCGGGATTTATATCTTGTTGCTTCTTATCTCAAAAATATCGTGTACTATTCTCATCTTATCCTTCTAGAGAGAAACACATCTGAAATGTAACAATTAACGACACGATATTTAGGAAAATAATGGCGTCGGTAGATGCTCATTAAAATAAAGGCAGCGCGTCTGAACCTTTGTTATGAATTTATTATGTCAATAAAAAAATATATTAACGTATAAAAGTCCAAACTGCCCAGTGCCAGTGGTACTGTGGCGGTTCGAAATTAAGGAATGTTCTGTGTCTGATGGAAATGAGAAGTAAAAGGTGATGGGGAGAAGGAAAGTACCTACATAATCAGATCTGGTCAAATTTCAAGCAATAGTCCAAATTTCGATTCCTATTAATGGTGTTTCAACAGAGCGATACTGAAAATATCTACCACTCTGGAAAAAGGTGCACGTATGTTACACGGAGAAAAATCAGTACTGCGAATCTCTTCAAATTATTGGTAATCCGGTTAAAAACGAGATCGCAGGCAATTTTCAATTTTTTGCAATTTTCTATTAGTAAATTCGTAATTATATCGGAACACGTGTTCATGTACGTGCATTTTCTTTGATAATATAAAATGACCTAATGTGGAAATATTAGGATTTTTAAGATTACGTGTTCCGACGTTTGATGAAAAGTTTATCAGAAAACCTATTAATTCATTCGGTAAGGCCTGTAATCCCGATTTTTAACTGGATTACAAATAATTTGAAGAGTTTCGCAGTACTCATTTTTCTCCGTATATATTTGCAGAATAACTATGTAAAAGCACAAACGCAAAAAAAAATCCACGCCAAATGTCTGATATTTGTTATGTTTTACTAGAATTTTTTCTTCCAATATAATAAATAAATTCTACAATCTATTTAAATAAAACTCTTATTGTTATCGGTAGTGTATCGTCCATTTAATAATATTATTCACAGTCATATACAGCTGCAATTGACTTTGTTTTATATAGGCATATTATTTATAAGTGCTAAAGCGTGCAAGCCCAAGTATGTCGAATTCTTCGAACCAAAAGTCGCGTGCAATCTAATGAGGCATTATTTACACATATTATTTATAATCACTTTAACGAGCTTGCATTTTTGTGCATTAAATTATAACCAGTTCTGACGACTTCCATCGCGAAGTTAGAAGTTTTTTAAAATAAATTTTGGTAAACATTCCGATCTAACGAATAACAAAAATATTTGAAAAGCTCCTACTTTTTTAACGCCATTTATGACATTTCACATATTATGTAATTGAAAAATTAATTATTGAGTTCAAAGCCATTACGCTGTGCGAGATTAATAAATAATACATATATCTAGGTACCTACAGTAGGTGGCCAAATTATTTGTCAATAGTTAAGAAATTACTTCATCATCAGTTTATTTATTTACGCCCCAGTGGGTTTTTATATGAAGTAAATATAATGGTAAGTAATACATTTATGTTAACTCGGTATTTGTTGTACAATGTTACAATGGTAAAGTAAGTACACGGTATTAATTTATACAATAAATAAAGTAACAAAACGTTTAAGTTTTGTACATTTGAAATAATATAGACAACACACTTCTTTAAAATAAGATATATGATTTACTAATTTAATTAAATAGTGTTAATTATAACTAAATGTAAAAGTATTTAGAAAAACATATTTTTCAGTATATGCAAATAAAAATAAATAAAAAAGTAAAGATATATACCACTACGGAGAGGTTAACTCGTACAGTTCGGAAAAGTAATTATTAAGATTTACTTTCATCACTATACGGAATTTTTAAGCATGTCTGAAACATTCTCAAATCTATTACCAACACTAAGCTGTCGATTTGTAGGCGTATGAGCCTTATAATTTGTTTTTAAATTGTCACGGAAAAAGGTAGCACGCTGTCTCGTATTTCTGGTAGGTGTATATTATTTTATTTTGGCGAGAATTTCAGGGCTGTCAACACAATAATTAATATTTTTTAATAGAACAAGGTCAGAAATAATCCGCAGATTTGCCAGCGTTATCAAATTGAGTTATTTCATCAGACGGCCGGCATAGTCCAGTGGTAACGCATTGGACTGCCATTCCGAAGGTCGCGGGTTCGAACCCGGCGTGCGCAAATAAATTTTATTTGATTAATTTGTGTTATTTCACAATTAATTAATTAAAATTATATATAGTATATTTGCGGCACGTTCCAGAGTGGAAGATACTACCAGTATCGCCCTGGTGTAAGACCACCATTCAGAATTGAAACGTTGCTCCAAATGGCTTTAGCCGTGTTTAGTGACTAGATCTGAATAGCCAGGTACTTCCCCACCTTCCTCTTTCCCTTCCCCACTTACCTTCAGCCTCACAACATCCCCCAATTGGGGATGCCATAGTCTCACTGGCTCCAGACGGGAGCAGTTGGGACTCTTGTGAGGTATTCACTATAAAAAAAAAAAAAAAAAAAAAGAAACATGTAGTTAATGTCTTGAATTGGAATATTCAGAGACTATTCAGGAATATTCAACAGTTAATAAATCTAAGAAATTAGTGCCGTTCCCTTTCTATGTTGTTGGAATGTCTTTTATAGAATGGAGAACAAACAGGCGAATTATACTTTACCTGAATTCTTACTAAAGAAGTGTACAGAGTTTTCAAGCATTCTAGCGACTTGAAATCACTTGTAGTTCTGCATATGAAACCAAGAATTTGTATAGCTTTATTGGTTATTTCATTTACATGTAGAATAAATGTTAGCTTTTCGTGAAACATAACACCCAAGTCCCCGATTTGAGCAACTGATGTTAATTTTACATTAATTAAAGAGTATTAATAAATTATACGAATTTTGATTTTACAAAAACGAATGAATTGACACTTTTGAATATAAAGAAAAAAAGAGTTGACAATGCACCAATGATACATTCTACCATAATTCAATTGTAATATATAAAAATCATTTATACTTGTTATACTTGTTTTTTTTTATATTTTCAAATCGTCAACGAAAAGCAGAACTTTTACATCTTTAAATACACTAACACTGTCATATATATTGAAAAAAAAATTTGCCCAAGGTGAGATCCTTAGGGAACCACACTTGTGGCCTCGAAAATGTATGATTCTACTGAATTTATTTTAACACATAGTTTTTTTTTAAAGAGGTAACTGTTAATACAAATTAATAAAGTACCCTTAATTCCCAACTGACTTAGTTTGTGCACGAGAATATGACGCCTAAATTAGCCTAGCTTGAAGCTGTATAAAATTATTAAATAGAGGCATTTTACACTTACATTTTTTTGTGTAGAATAAGTATTTCTTATTCAATTAAAAATATATTTTGTTTCAATTAACATGTGTATGAGAAGAAAAATCACAGTTAAGGTTGCCCTATTTCTACAAGAAGACACCTGGTTGTTCTGGCAGAAGTAGTAACTGTGGCATCATTTATAATTTTCGTTCTTCGCACTCCTAACAAGCGCTACTCCTTTATAAGTTTTCTTCTGTTTTCCAGGCTATTGTCAGGAATTTGTCAATTTTTTGAGGTGCATTGGATAGCTTTCCTCTTCATTATCTAGTTTTTTGCCTTACAGTAGTTATAAAGTTTATCAATAAAAATAGCAATAAATTTATCGGAACGTTAAAAACGTTAATTCTTAAGTAATAAGTAAAAACTCAACTATAAGTAATAATTTGGCCACCCTTTATTGAAAACCAATAATTGTACTTTTACATGAAGTCCTAGAAGACAAAAGCAAAAAAAAAGAAAGACAAAGTACAGAATAAGTTATTCCATCGTGCATACGCATACCTTCTTACTCAAAAACAAGCATTCATTTTGAAAGTTAATTATGAGCAAGGTGGCAAAAAAAAACTGACAGTGAAACCGCGTGTTTCTGTTTTAAAACTCTTTAATTACGTTAAAACCCATCCTTGCGCTGTGGGATTCGAAAATTGTACCCTGTCATGTATAAGTACGTACTAAGTACCTAACGGGGCGCATTATCTCTTTGACTCTTGTTCCTATGGGTGTAATTTGTGTGTTGGTGTAAAAAGCAGCGGCATCGAACCCCACAAAAGAGCGTGCATTTTGGCGGCTGCACCATCAGCCCGTCAATACGAGTCAGACAATTTCTTACTTTGATCTCTGGAATTGAAACTACTCACGTAATAGTGTACGGATGATCAACGGTCAGTGCCGGATCTAGAGTAAATGCAAATAGAACATGTAACCAGTAAGAAATTATATAAAAGGCAGTAGGATTCCTGGTTATTTTTCCAAAATAAGCACAAAATTCTGACAGTTAATTAATTTTTCCTTTTAACTTCAGAAATTAAATATCCACCCTTCTATTAAGTCTTATCTAAAATTGCCTCCCCTTCGTTCAACATCACGTCTCTTCAATTCAATTCAATTCAATTTTGTTTTTTCATTTCAAAAACATTACAAAATTGTTAATTTCGATGCGTTTTAAAATATTTTTAAAATAAGAATTCTTAGATTAATATTAACAGTGTGTATATCAACTATACCAGTGATAATAGAGCTTGCCTTTTAAAGGAAGCTTCATTGATGCTTAAAATGTCGATATCCGAATTGATTCTGTTCAACAGCAAGATTGCTCTCCCCACAGGCATGACCATTGGCAAGCTAGTTCTGCAGGCCGGGAGATAAAATAGTCCATGTTGTCGGTGACGTAGATAACCGTCGGGAACATTGAAATGAATGCTCTCCATGATGACCGAGTTTTCAAACCATCCACGAATCAGTCTAAAGAAATGTGTAGCAAAACGCACATCTCTCCTGACTCGTAGATAGTTCATTCCGAGCATACTCAAAAGAAAGTCAGTGGGACAGAGCCACGGGTAGTAGCCATACTCCCTCATGTAGAGAAATCTCAAGAATTTCTTCTGAACTCTCTCCAACATGAGAGAATACTTTACCTGGTGTGGACTCAAAATCACCGACCCACTTTCAAGTCTACTCCTTACTAAGGAATTAAATAAAACTATAAGCACCCGGTTATCTCTAATATTCCTTGCAGTGCGTAGAACAAAGCCCAGAATTTTCAGTGAAGTGCTACACGCCGTCTCAATATGAACATGAAATGTTAGCCTACTATCAAACATGATTCCAAGATCTTTCATTGTCGAGACACGTTTTAAACTTCGAGCGTCCATTGTATACCGGTAATACCAGCTATGACTCGCCCTAGTGAATGACAAAATTAAACAATCATCATCGAATCTCAATCGGATTTATTTTACTCTATTCAACAATTCTATCAATGTCTGACTGGAGTTGATTGCAGTCTTCTAAAGTTAGTATTTCTAAGAAAATTTTTAAGTCATCAGTAAAGAGAAGAACCTAGAATGCAGAATTACTTCTGAAATATCGTTTATAAATATGGAAAAGAGGAGTGGGCCTAAATTACTGCCTTGGGGTACCCCAATCGTACAAAGAAATGTTTAGATTGGAACAGTCCGTGAGACACAAACTGTTTCCTGTCTGCAAGATAGCTAGCAAAAAAAGTACGTAGTCTTATGGAGAATCCTATTGTAGCCAGTTTATTGAGTAAAACGTCGTGACTTACAGTATCGAAGGCCTTTGAAAAATCATTGTATGAACAATACACTTACAACAACTAAAAAATATTATATTATTATACTACTATATTATTATACTATATTATATTATTATATATACTATATGTAGTATTATATGTACTATTATATTATATTAATATTATGCTATTATATTTTTATATTCTACTGTATTCTTCCATACTTCCTTATATTACTATAGTCATTTACATTATTTTATGTTCTTAATAATGTAATAATATGTTATTTTATTTTATATTCCCGCTCATTCTTTATGTTAATGTATAGAAAATCGACCTCCATAACACGGGCATGTGCCTAGCATGGTGGTCGAAAAATTCCTCAATGCATGTAACTAATAATTTTATAGAATAAAGAAACTTAAAAAAAAAAATAAAAAAAAAATCTACTTGATGGCCTTTGTCTATTGATTTATATACGAAATCCGTAAACACCAATAGGTTGGTTTCTGTCGATCGACCTTTTCTAAATCCATGCTGTTCAGAAATTAGAAACGGTTCAACTTGTGGTAGTGTGAATTTATGAAGAATCGATTCGAACAATTTAGCCGGTGCAGATAGTATTGCCACCGGTCTGAAATTTTCCACAGAAATCTTTATGCCGCTTTTATAAATCGGACAAATTTTTGATATTTTCCACAAATCAGGAAATACACCAGTTTCTAGGGAAAGGTTAAATGAGAAGCTTAGTGGCAGTTTTAAAAACTCAGCACAACCTTTTAAGAAGAATACCGGAAGAAAATCTGGACCAAGTGAATCTGTATTTTTCAATTTCCGAATGGAAGATTCTATATCCGATTCATCAATTTGACCAATATCCATATGTTGAGCTCCCTTTACATTGGACTTTGCAGCAGTATTAATATTTAGAATGGAGATTCATTACTATACACGGATTGGAAGTGTGTTGCAAATGCGTTAGCTACATCCACTCCTTGAACTTCTATATCTGAATTCGATTCCAATCTTCCATATATTTTTGAAATTTGCCAATTAAAAAAAATATATATATAAATTCACCTTCCCTCTCTAGATAATTTGAAATGATGGCCTAGAACATCCGTAAAGAGTTAAAGCCAGAAACATTTGAAAAAGAAAATTTCAGAATTTCTATAAATCTGTTAATGATATCTAACAAATTACTGATAACTTAAACAGGGCATACCTGGACTACATATTAATTATAATTATTTAATCTATCGTAATCGCAATATACTTTTTTGTAAAAACAGAAAAAATTAAACATCCCAATTGGAAATCAAAATCACAATCATTTCTGCCTATTTAATTAATTAAATACCGATTCACAAATAAATTGTGAATCTGTGCATTAATAAGTGTCATTTGAATATACGATGCACCATATATATATTAGTTAAATTTTTTAACACATTACCAGAAAAAATTAGAAACATGAATGCAAATATAAAAGAATTCAAAAGCCACCTTAAAAAGCACTTGAACTGAATCATATCAAATTTAAACCAATATAACAACACCCCCCATACAAACAAGCCCTGCTTATTTATGGGGGTACATCAAATACTTATATCATATTATATTATGTAATTAATAATTGTATTATATTGTGTAATGTAATTCGTGTATCTTTTGTTTATTAATAAAAAATAAAAAAATATAAATAAATCATCTTCGTCATTAAAGACTTACAGAACCACTGGCGATTGCATTGACTAACTAAAATATATGGGATTTAAAGTGTGTTTTATAAGTGCCATTTACGCTTTCTGCACTTGACGCAAAATGATGTCGGTCTGGCTCTGGAGACGGTGCCAATTAAGTGACTTAGCACCAAAGAAAGGGTGTTGTTGTCGAACAAAGAATCTCTAGAAACAAGCCATTCAATCGTGCTCCTTCAAGTTTTGATTCGAAATTATTATAATCTCAATTATTAGGGTCCCACTGTCCACGATGTGTTCCTGTTTCATGGTATTAAGAGTGCAGTTGTCATTTGGTAAATTGGTTACATCAGAAGCCGACAAGACCCATGGGAATAAAATATGAGCTAAATAATGATAAAACGTAAATTTATAATTAATTATTATTAAAGTTTATTAAATTGTCCAAATAGTATTGGAAAAAACATATGGGAAACGAAAACATTATTTTTTGGAACAGAAAAATGATCTCGAAATTTCCCTTTTACCGAACCGCTTTCATTGCTTTTTTTCAGAATTAAATGCATGTTAAGGAGACCTTTAACTTTTTGTTATCAAAATTTAAAAGTTAGGTGGTGTTAAAGTTAAACCCAAATTCGAAAAATCAATATTCATTTTTGGAGCTTAACACTCTGTAACGATATTACGCGGACATTTCACTATCACAGAAGTGGTAAAATATTTCCTTTTTATTAAAAATAATTATCCTAATGAACATTTTCTGTACAATATTTTTATAAAACGTCAATTAATTATGTTTGTTTTTACTGACCACAATTTATTCATTGCATACTTGGTGGGTTAATTAAAATAAAATACCCCCAAAATCTGCCGGTTTTTGCCTCAGCTATTATGAAAACAATATTCTGGCCATTAGACAATAAGCTTCCCAGTGATGATCTCATAATCCTCATCTTGACTGGAGCGGGCACCCCGTTTAGCTTTATGACCTTCTGCCATAAAATTTGCGATATTGCTAAAAATACAATTACGGCGATAGCTTCGGTTCTGGGAGAAACATCTGTTCGAACTATAGTTATAGTTAAACGAATATAAACGATATTAAAAATTTTACCCGACTTAAATTAGTTAAAAAAATTTAAATAAAATTCGGTGGCATTATAAAGAGATATGAAATTATTTTCAACATAGTTTTTTTGATGTTAGGATGTATATTACATATTCGTGAATTTCACGGAGAATATACACATCACATGCAGAATAATGAGTATTGCTAATTTATTAAGAATCTTTTAAAATTATTCACAATTCGGTTAAAAACTGGATTGCAGGCCGTTTCTCGATAAACGTTTAGTAAATTCCTAATAAAACGGAACACGCGTTTATGCACCGCAATTGCTGTAATAAATATTACAATTTTTATGGTCACGTGTTCCGATATCGTTATATTACATTCGTTTTTTACTAATAGTTTATCAGGAAACCCATCAACTTATTTGTTAAGGACCTGCAATCCCGTTTTTTACTCAATTACGAAAAAAAAAAAAAATAAGAGATAAAAAAAAACCGCAATGTTCATTTTTCTCCGTGCACACTGCCAGAATTACAAATGGACGGAATTACATGTGATGGGGAGAAGGATGAACTACACATTGAATGGAGGATACGCAGAAATGGAGAGCATCGAGAGTACCTATTACATCTACTGTAATTACACACGTCAAAACAAAATGATTTTAATAGGTGTAAATTTTAGCGTGTTCAAAAGTGTCCAAATGAAATTTTATATTTGAAAAAATAAGTTAGTTTTTTTTACGTGTGGTGTAATTCTCGTCATGTATAGGTAAGATCGTCCATGTGTAATTCCGACCGTGTAATATTAGTACGTGAAATTCAGATTTGTGTAATTTTTTACAGAATTCATCGAACGAACGCCATTAAAGTTGCGCAGGACAGGGACGACTGGAGACTCCTTATCCAGGCGATGAATCCCCCACGCCCCATCCGAATACGAAAGTGGATGATTGAGAAAGACGATGATGATGGTAGGTATCCCATAAACGTTTCTAAATCCAACAACCTTAATGTTTGATAATATCACCGTGTTAGGTAAGAACCACTTAAAAATCAAACGATCGAATGACTTTAAAAAAAAATGTTATTGGAATGTACCTACCGGTGTCCTGTTTAATAACGGCTTGGAGAAACTCGTGCAAGACAAATAATCCAAAACTCTATGACTAAGCTTTTGGTAAACATAAGTATTTATGAACAAAGAAGAGATATTAAATGATTATATGAGTCAATTAATAATATAATAATAATAATAATATAATATTTATTTATTTATTAATTTCTTACACAATTACAAATTGGGGTTTAATGCATATAAGAAATTAGGTTATATAATTTTTTTACAAAAGATTGTTTTCAAATATTTATACATAAAAAAAGAAATTTCAAGAAATGTGGAATTTCCAAAAAAAATTCAGGCAGCGGTGAAAGATCTCGTCAATGTGGAGAGACTCTTTCAAGAATCAGAAGAATTTCCCTTCTGAATCTCTCCTCACTGACGCCAAATATATTAATCTCGGAGGAGATTTGGTTCAGGAGCAATATACTCCTCCCTACTGGGAGAACCATTGGCAGGTTAGTTCTGCAGGCAGGAAGATAGAATAATCTATGGTGACGTTGTCTAAGATAGTCATCTGGAACATAGAGACTCACGCGCTCCAAAATGGCTGAGTTCTCAATATAGCCTCGCAGCAGTCTGAATAAGTGGGTAGCGGCATACCCCTCCCTTCTGAGCTGCAGGGAGTGAAGTCCCAGCATGCCCAGAAGAAAGTTCGTCGGGTAGAGCCATGGATAGTGGCCGTACTCCCTCATGTAGAGAAATCTTAGAAACTTTTTTTGAACCCTCTCCAACATGAGGGAGCACCCCACCTCATGAGGATTCCAGATAAGCGAACCACTCTCCAGCCTACTGCGGACCAGGGAGAAGTATAAAATCTTCAGAGCACGGGTATCCCGAAAAACTCTGACGGTTCGGAGAACAAACCCTAACATTTTTAAGGCCGACTGGCACACCCCTTCGATATGAGGACGAAATGTCAACTTATTCTCATACATAATCCCAAGATCCTTTATATTTGAAACTCGTTTGAGATTATGACCGAGCATAGTGTACCTGTGGTATGTGAGACTAAATGCTCTGGTGAAAGTCAGAACTACGCATTTCATGACATTGAAATAAAGCTTGTTTCGTTGACTCCATTCTGAAATGTTATCAACATCAGCTTGAAGGTGCAGGCAGTCCTCAATATTTCTTATTAGGAGAAATAATTTTAGATCGTCAGCGAACAGCAGAAAGCGAGAAAAACGAATGACTTCAGCAATGTCATTAATGAAAATGGAAAAAAGAAGAGGCCCTAGGATCGATCCTTGGGGAACCCCAGAAAAAACAAGAAATTCGGCAGATTGGAAGATTCCGTGAGTGACAAATTTGTTGAGGGATAATATGATTTAAAATGGTATGCCAAAATCCATGGCCAAGATGATTTAGTGTAATTTTGTCAAATAGAAACAATTATTGTTTTTCAATTTTTGAATATTTACTCACAAATTTGGAAGAAAAAGACATTCTGATCAAAAATTATTTTTTTCTTTAATGGTTAATTTTTTTTAGGGTCGGCACAGCTTTTCAGCCTTCATGGACTGCGCGATACTGGTTAATAGATATTAAAAAAACCGAATGGTCGTGCTCACTGGAGAAAACCTTAAAAAACTTTAATTTCAGTCAATAATAAATTTCGAATGGTATCTGCTTCTGTAGAGAATTTTGCGAGCTTTGCGGCGAATGAAAACTTTCACGATAGTCGTTACTCTTACTAGCTTAACATTAAAAATTTATTAAATTATCTGGACATAAAAGATAAGCACTCCTTTTAACACCGAGTCTTCATTAAGGGCTGTCCGGATTTGGATAGGCCCTTTTGAATTAGGCCCGCGTACGCCGTTAGGATTTAGCTGTCAGGAAAATTGGGCTTGCCGTTTATTCCCTCAGCCTGCTAAGTGCATATCTCCTAATCCTTTTCGTAAAGTCTGAGAGATTGCGGCGTCTTACGTATAAAATACCGTCCTTTCGGAGACAAGATACAACAATACAGCCAGCCTCTGGTATTGAGAATGATAACGGATAACTGATTGTATTACGGCAAATTTAAGATCTTAGCATTTCGGTGAACCTTTTTTGATTACGCAAATATTTGAACAAAGGGTTGGCTTAATATATTCCGGGTTTCGTAATCTGCATAAAATAAGGTATTTGCTCGTTCGGAAAATGCTCTTACGTTAGTTTAAACATTTATCATCGGTCGGTACATTTTATGCGTAGTTCCCGAACTACCCAAATACCTTACGTTTGTGAATGTTTGTTTTGATTCACGATTGGAGAATTACATTAAGCTGACATTAATTATTCTACATTTAAAGATGCTTTAATAGGTGTTGTGACAAACGTATAATACTATTTTATAACTAAACACGCTTACCGGTTCAGTGATGGTATAGTTAATTCGGCTTTAAGCCCGTTTTGAGTCCGTTTTAACCATACCTACGTTAGTCCGTGGTAATACAAAAGTGAAGTATTTTAATTTCCCAGATTATGTTTACAAACAATATTATTACCCTTCCGAAATTTAGATAAGATCGATTATAAAATTTGATAACATACAATACTGCAAAACTTAAATAAAGCCAGCGTGACATATATTTTGAACACGGGTAAGCGACATGTTAAAGGAGTTACATTTTATGACGGTGAAGCAAAGTATATAAATTTAATTATATTATTATTTTATTCAATATAATTTATCCAAAATTTTAAAAACATTACAAAAGGGTTATAATTGTACCGTTTAAACAATGATTTGCCGCGCCAAAAACCTTGTACATGCGTTATAAGTCATGAAAAACATATCGATCTTTTGGTCAATTTTTTTTAGAAAATACGTGATTCTCACCACAGGTGTCAAAAAAATAAATTTGAAAATGAGACTCGGTTACAAAGAAGTTTATTTGACCCTGAATCTCTCCGTACAGTTACATAAAATTAATACAAGAATGATGTTTAAGGAACTAAATAGATAAATGAATTACAATCACGAAGAAAAAAAACATATTAGATTGCAAACAAGGAAAAACTTCGACTGTACCAGGTTTTTTGTATTGAAAAATTTGTTTGCCAAATGTTAACGTCTGCTATATATTTATGTTTGTAATTTATAAGCACACATGATGATGTGAGCAAACTCAAGAAATAAATAAATCCATCCGTCAATGCCTAGTATTGAAATTAACTCTAAAAGCTTTTCAACCCGAAATTACTTCAAAATTTCAACAATGTTAAAGTAGCAAAACTACCTGCTTTGATCGATGTTCCTATTTGATACTTTTATTAAGGATGGGATCAATCTTCTTTTTTAACAAAGCCAAAGTAAGGAAAAGTAGATATAAGAATTTGAACGTCCGCCGACTTTCCGTTCTGTAGGGAGATCTAGTTTCTGAAAAGAGAATACATGGCAATAGTAAAAAATCCCAGTGAAGGTGAGTAAACAATGGACCATGGTTAGATTTAGTTGGGCACAAAATATGGCGGCGAAGGTGATCCGAGAGAGGAATTTCGCAAATATTGGCGTTTTTATTATTAAAAAAACTATGTTCCTTAAAATAAAGATATATTATATGTAATCAAGTTGAATGTTTACATTTTAATAGTTCAGTAGTCACTACAAAGTACCTACTGCTATCAACGGAGTTAATAATTATTTTCACTATTTTTTTTGCTCTTTCCATACAGTAGGGTAGATACATATCTATTAAGTCTTTTTAAAGTTTGTTATAGTTAAGCGTACTTGAAGTGAAATGACACTAAACTGCGCTATATAATTCCCTTTTTATTATTATTATTATTCTAGTTATCTATTTTTGCTATTATTAATTTGTAACAAAGCGGCATAATCTTTTTTATCAGACAACAGCACACGTATCACATAAAATTTTATAAAATTGATGAAAAGTGCTCGAATGTTATTTTTTTTATTTAAACACGTAATTATTACATAATATTTCATTCTACGTCCTTCAAAAAGTATTCACACCTGGGGGCCTAGCACAGCGAAATCGACAACTTTACAATGTCGGGTCGATAGGCGTAACTACCGACGAATTTGTAGCGATTTACCTAGCATGGTCAAACTATTGATACGCCAATAGATATCGTAATAAAAATCGATATACTGGCAGCTGGGAAATTAATTAACGTCAGGCAAAAGTAAAAAATACTAATTAATTGACAATGTCGAATTTAAATAATAACTTTAATATACAGGGTTTTCTAATAAGAGGTGTTATTTTGAATAGCCCGCTATTTCGGTAGATGTTACTTTTGAAGCTGTCATTTTTTAACATTTAACAAGTAAAAACTACGCCATTAATAAAAATGGAACAATACATGCTTCAAAAATGCATTAAAATTATTAAAATTCACTTGAGTGAATCAAATGCAAATCATCTTGAGTGATGAGGCCCATTTCCACCTCGGTGGCTTCCTCAACAAGCAAAATTGTCGCATCTGGGGCTCGGAAAACCCATGAGTTATTGTTGAAAAGCCTCTCTGTCTTCAATGTGTGACTGTTTGGTACGGTTTATGGTCCGGCGGAGTCATTGGACCTTACTTTTTCGAAAATGAGGCTGGAGCAACAGTTACGGTGAATGGATTGCGCTATCGAGAGATGATTAATGATTTTTCATGGCCAAAATTGAATGGTATTGATCTGGACAACGTTTACTTTAAACAAAACGGCGCTACGTGCCACACAAGCAACAAAACCATTGATCTTTTACGATTGAATATCAAAATAACACCTCTTATTGGAAAACCCTCTACATTGGCAGTCCGCGTACTTTATGACACTAAAAATGAAGTTAACCTTTGTTCCTCCAAGTTGGAACGGAATCAATTGATCGCGTTTCGTTAATAATTATTGCCTGTGATGAAAATGACGTCGTAAGCTAAAAAGATTGTGATTTGAAAAATCATAGTACAAATTTTTTATTTACCACCATAAAATAACACCAGTCATAATTCTTTCTATAGACAACTGATATTTGTTTATTAATACGCACAGCGATAATGGAATGTTTAGGGGACGTACACATTGACAATAGAATCAAATTTACTCGGCTAAGATAGATAAAATAAAACTTCGAAATAATATTCGAAAAACTTTCTGTAGCAATATGCGCAGTACTTTTCTAAATCGTTTTATTTGCACAGCGAAAAGTTCCAGACTTTCGGAGAATGTTTGACGTTGTCTTTGTGTATTAGGAAGACCTCTGTCGAATGCACACATTTCAATATGGCGCAGTAATTTGATATTTGAATAGATTTAAGGCTTTGATGCCGAATGCAATTTTGCTGAAAGAGGTTCCGAGATAAGAAATGAAATTCTACGGGAACTCGTATTGTATAGAGAGATTTTGCAAATCTTCCTTGAGATTTTTCGATCAACGGCGTTTTCAAATGCTGTAGTTATTTGAATTTTTAAATAATTGGTAAAATTCCCAAATTTTGAACATCCTTAAAATAATGTTGCAATTTTTTTTATTTTAAAGCTTTTTTTTCGCAAAGGAAACGATAATATTATTATAAAAATTCTCAAATTAGGTTAACTTTCAAAAAGTCGAGTTTTTTATTACATCTATCATAAATATGATAAAGAGACTTTTAATCATAATAAAATCACAAATTTTCAATTTAATCTCTCCCCTTCTAAGTGAAAACCTGAAAATCCATAATAGGTATAATCCTGACATAATTTTAAATAATCACATGAATATATTAGTTTCTGAGAGGGAATTGTTAAATTAAGCTCCGTACATTTTGGATTATTTGCCATGACTGAAAATCTTTTGATGTAATAATGCTATATCCCTCAGCGTTACAGGGTACTTCTTGTCAAAGACAGCCAGCTCAGGTGTGTGGAAGGAATATGGAGAAATGGGAGACAAAGAGACGAAGAAGGAAGGAAGAGAGTAGAAGGTAGAAGGAAGGCGTATAGAACATATATCAGGTGGTAGCAGATAAATGCCAAGTCAAACTCCCTGCAAGAACTACAGCATTCTCACTTTATTCGGTGTAAAATGAAAATCATCGTTTACGTATGCATATTTTTCAGGCAAATTATAAATTTTTCTTTGTGCCACTGACTAATTTCTATTAATGCATTCAGATTTAAATATATTCACAA
Organism: Hesperophylax magnus; assembly: GCA_026573805.1. Taxonomy (NCBI): domain Eukaryota; kingdom Metazoa; phylum Arthropoda; class Insecta; order Trichoptera; family Limnephilidae; genus Hesperophylax; species Hesperophylax magnus. Next base: position 1,777,873 of record JAIUSX010000055.1, read on the forward strand.
GTTTATTTGTTGCATTAGACCTTTAAAAATATGTAAGACATGCAGAATCGTATAGTATTTTATTTTTAGTATAATAATAATTGTAGGTATGCTTCAAAAAGGCTGAGGTTTAATGGCTAAAATAATTTAATTTATTACGGCAGTATAATACTTTTGTGATAGTTACACGGATACTAACTGATATAAAATATTACAAATTTATTAAGAATATCTTTAAATTATTCGTAATCCGGTTAAAAATGTGATTGCAGGCCTTTAACGAAAAAATTGATAGGTTTTCTAATAACTTTCAGATAAAAACACGAATGTTTTTTCACGGCGTCGCACAGTGGGCTGAAAATCGCCTTTCATAGATATAGAGACTTGAGTTTTCAAGGGTATTTTTTTGGCTAGAAATGGATTCTGCTGATCATTACTATGCTATAAAATTTCGTACGAAGCAATTGCGTGTACAAATGAAGGAGTTATCATTTTTTTAAGAAAAAATTGTATGGCACTGACATTAAAAATGAGGCTATCTCTGGAATCATAAGGTTGACCATTATATCCTTACACACAGATATACTACTATTTATTTTTATTTTTTTGACATACTTCGTATTGTGGCGCAACTAGTGATTTTTTTTTTTAAATCCTCAAAGTTGAAAAAAAAACTTTTTTATGTTGATGATTCATTTTAATGCTAAAATGCTTTACATGAGTATGCTTTGTCTAGTTTACAATATTTTTATTTACACTGCAAACCTAAAAGCATTTAAACATTAAAATGAATCATCAACATTAAAAAGTGTTTTTTTCAACTTTTATGAATTAAAAAAAAAAATCGCAAGTTGCGCCACAAAACGATGTATGTCAAAAAAATACAAATAAATAGTAGTATATCTGTGTGCAAGGATAGAATGGCCAACCTTACGATTCCAGAGATAGCCTCATTTTTAATGTCAGTGCCATACAATTTTGTCTTTAAAAAATAATAACTCCTTCATTTGTTCACGCTTTGTACGAAATTTTATAGCATAGTAATGATCAGCAGAATCCATTTCTAGCCAAAAAAATACCCTTGAAAATTCAAGTCTCTATGTCTAAAAGGCGATTTTCAGCCCACTGTGCGTCGGAACAATAGTTCATCAAAAATTTAATATTTTCGCATTTCATCATTGTATATTATCAGGACAAACGCAGGTGAATGGACATGAGTTCATATATATTATGAATGTACTAAAAGTTTTTTGGGAAACGGCCTGCAATCCTGTTTTTAATAGGATTTTAATCAATCAGCAATCATGATTTAATCAATACAGAGAAAAATCGTAACGCTCGTATTTTTAATTTATAAACATTCTTTGTCTGCGTCTCAGATGCTTGAATTAATTAAAAATGTTACAACTTTTTTATCAAAAAAATTATAAGGCTAAAGGAAGAGAGTAGGGGAATGCTTTGTGGAAGAGGATGGTTGCGAATTACCTGGCTATTAGGATCCGGGAACTTAAGATACCTCAACCATTTTAAGTTTGAAGCATGGTTTCTAATTTGAAATCTTGTTTCTCACAACAGCAATTCTAATGTAGCCATTAATAATAACAGACACAATAATTTTATTTCTTTTGAAAACCACTAAAATTATTTTATTTGCCCTAATGGGAATATTTTTAGTCAACGTCCTTAACACCATGTCACGGAGGTTGTATCAGCCATAGAACCAATTATTTTACAAGCAATAATTATTCGCCTGAAACACTCATCCACATTGAAAAATCTCCTGATAAAAGATACATGACGCCAACGGGACTCGAACCCGTGTCCCTTCGATTTCCGGTCGACAGCTCTGACCACTGAGCTATGGCGGCTTATCTCTTATCCGCGAAATAATTCAATATATACTAGTGTTTCATTAAACAATTACTGCTTGTTACATTTTTTCACCTGAAAACAACCAACTTTATTTATTTCACCTAACCACTCGAACGATCGCGCGTCAAAAAACTTTTTTCTCCGATTGCTCGCGGTTTTTTGGCGACGATTTTGAATATTTTCCGCCAACATTAAAAAAATCAAACCTCCGAATTTTAATACGGAGACATAAAACTGATTGTAGTGCTATATAGCCAATGAATTCACCTATATTTAAATAATTATTCTATATTTTTAGAATTGATAGATAAATTATTAAAAAATCTTAAACTTTATAAATGCGCGAAATTTGCGTTTTTGTGATTTGAAATTGCCGCCAGTGGCAGTTTTAAAAATCTTTATAGAATATTTTCTACATTTTTATGTTTTCTATGGCCTATTTGATAATCACAGATGCAAGAATGTAATAGAAAAATATTTTTTCGCATGTTAAGATCTCTTCAAAAGTTTGGTCAGAAAATAATTTTGTAAAATTTGAGTGCGTGACGCGTCAAAATTGAAATCACTGTATTATACTATATAATAAATTTACCACAAAAACTGGTATAACGTTAGGAAGATACATTAACTGTCTACAATTATTAATAAGCATAGTCGCCGTGTTGGCTTTATTTTATTCATTTGATGAATTATACAGAGAGCCTATTTCACGATGTCAAAATCATGGTGCTACTTTTTAAATAATTGTAAATTAGAACTGGAGATTTGTAACCATGTTTTTATATTACGTGCAAAACGAGGAAATAAGGCTTAAAGTGAGATATATATCATAGATATAAACATTGCCAATATTTCAGGGGGATACTTTGAAAGTTGATGAAAATCACCAATATTTGACGAAAAATCACTTCTGACAGCTACCTTAAGGTCAATCTACATAGGTTAAATCGGAATATGTAAAATGATGATAAATTTGTATATATATATCAAACCTTTGTATGACCGTAGAATGGCAAATAAAATCATAGTGATAATTTTATATCTAAACGCAAAGGTATCGAAAAAAATGGGGGATGGAAAATAATTGATGGAACCAATAATTGATTTATTTATTAAGCCCTAATATCCTTTTAAATCAATATTACAGTTGTATGGTTACAATGAAAGAGCAGTATATTGATTTAAACATTGTTTACACACTTTGTCATAATAAAAATGTATTCAGTTTATTGGTTAATTCATAATTTAAGAAAATCAATACATAATAATATCATTGTGCCTCGCTATAGAGTGAGATTCTGAGTATCGCTCTGGTGAGGGACCACCATTCAGAATTGAACATTGCTTGAATTGGCTTAGTTATGTTCAGTGACTAGATCTGGAAAAGCATCTTTACAGAAAAATTGACAAAATATAATTAAGACATAAAAATAAAACGAGTTATTTAATGTGTACAATAAACAGGGAAAAATGAGAATACCTGTGCATTTGTTAACATGCATATTTCAATGATCAGAATTGAAATATACATATTAAATGTCCACCGAACCTTATCATATAGAACCTTTGAGGACAACATAACATGAGACGTGAGTATGCGGAAAGAAATGATTATAAGTCCAGCCATCCAGGCCATCATAATTGATGTTCAAACAAATTTAATTAAATTTATAAATTAGAATTTCATAACTAAAAAACCAAAAAAGAAAAAAATGAAATAAAAAAAACCCTCAGCAAATCTATATTGTAGTGTGATATGGCTTCATGCAATCATAGCATAATGCCACATCACACACATCACACTTTGTAAGGGTCCTTTTGAAAATGTTATTTATGTTGCACCACGCACATTTCACCTTTTTCCCGCTACGGACCACGAAGTGGTTGCCTTTCAGGATAGGTCGCAGAGTCTTTCCTTCAGCTATTAGGCCAATGGTCCGCACAGTCGTGTCAATTTGACTACGACAGAACAGCAGAAGGAGTTCATCCGCAACCTCACTCCTGAAGTTTCGGTACAAAATGCGTTTATTTTCCTTGCGGAGCTTTGAGCCGTACAATATATACGCATTCTGCACCGAAACGCTTAGTAGTCTCCTGAAAAGCTTCTTGTACCAGACCAGGTTTCGCTGTCGTTCAATGGGGAAGCCTGACAAAAGCTGATCTTTTCGGTCAACCCCCCCATTACCTTGTTATAGTCTAGTACGAGTTGAGGTTTGTAAGTCCAGGTACCAAACTTTTCAACTGCCCCGATTTCTGCCTTATGGTAGGTGGACAACATACTTACCAGGTTTTTGTCCAACCAAACCATTACATTGAGGTCCCCGCAGTTCGAGTATACAAGCTCACCTTCCCTCAGTTTGGTCCGGAGATGGGACTTAAATGCAGAGGGCACAAATTCTCGGTTTAACCGCAATGTGCCCATGCAGTCCATCCCATTTCTTTTGAGGCATCGTGCCAATAATGGAGTATTATAAAAATTGTCCATTATTAATGTATACCCCTTGTTAAACAGAGGGCTGGCCAGGTCGTATACTATCTTTGCAGTGGCCCCAACTGGGCAGATATTGTGAGCACCCAAAAAGTTGGCCTGTGTCATGTCGTCCGTCATATCTTCCGTTATGTCTTCCGTCATATCTTCCTGGTCTGGATTTGTCGATTCAGCCTGTCTGGAAATGGTCTTCCCCGTATAAATTTGGAATTTCCAAAGATAGCCAGACTTGGACTCACAAAGCTCGTAAGACTTTATACCCGCACTGGCCGCTTTGGTTTTGATCATCTGGACGAATCCCAAACGGCCTTTATAGCAGAGTAAGGATTCATCCAGAGAGATGTCTTGCTCGGGCAGGTATAAAGTCTCAAACTTATTTGAGAGGTGGTCCAAGACGGGCTGAATCTTTTGTAACCTTCGCACAGATAATGGTGCATCAGAAGAAAGACTTTCATTGTTGGTGAAGTGAAGGAACTTTTTAATTAGAAGAAAACGATTATAATCCATGGCTCGGCTGAAATAAGGCATGGCGGTGAGTTTTTTTGAATAGAAGTAGTCTTTTTCAACAGGAAGGGGACTAATACCTTGATACATTAAAATTGCCAAGAATACATACATTTCCTCTTTATTCGTGGGAGCCCATTTATTGGTACGCGCATGACGCTTAAATTGTTTTTTCGCAATCCATTGATCTGCATACCTGTTGGTCTCGCTCGCGATCAGTTCAACGAAATCTGCATCAAAGATTTTAAGAAAGGCATCCACAGGTTTGCCCATTTCGTCGGTATTGAAAGTTGGTCCCGGCGTGCCTGTGAAAGTCTCCCTTATCCCAGTAAAACGTAAGATATCTTTAGACCAATCGAAAGAGTAACCTTCAGGCGGCAGAATCGAACGCATTGCCTCACTATCTACCTGGTCTTGTCTACTAAAGTCTATGGCCATAGCGGAGTTAGGTGAAACGTTGATAATATTATGATAAGGTATTGGTGGCATGCAGAAGGTATCCTCATCGCTCTCTTCGTGGTCGACGTCACTCGCTTCGTCATCCTCGTCGCTCGATCTGTCCATTTCTGAAACAACAGAAAACCCAAATTAATTTAATGTGTCTATATTACGATAATCCACTGCCTCTGGTACGGCTTATGACTCGCAATACGATGGTCGCGGGATCAAATCAAATAAATTATATTTGAATAATTAGTGTTATTTTCACACAAAATTCATTTAAAATAATATATATTATATTTGCGGCACGTTCCAGAGTGGAAGATACCCATAGTATCGCCCTGGTGTAAGACCCCATTCAGAATTGAAACGTTGCTTGAAATGGCTTTAGCCGTGTTTGGTGACCAGTTCTGAATAGCCAGGTACTTTTCCACCTCCCTCTTCCACACCTCCTTCCCCTCCCCGCTACCTTCAGCCTCACAACATACCCCGATTGAGGATGCCATAGTCTCACTGGCTCTAGCTGAGGCTCTTGTGAGGTATTCATATAAAAAAATAAATAAAAAGTTAATCAAATACTTGAGGCGGGCAATGTCAGGAGTCAGAATAGCACAGTCAGGTAGGTATGGAATGAAGAAAAGAGTGTGTGTGCCAAGATCGAGTTGCATGGTGGTTCATCCTCTCTGCCTACCGAAATGGCGTGAAGGTAAGTTAGTTAGTTTTATAACTCACGGTTTCCAAGTACAGACTCTTCTAGTACAGCTGCCTCGTCCACGTTACTGCCCATGTCTGACTCTGAAATAAAAGAAAACACAAATTTACAGTAGAATTTGGATATAATGACTTTGCATTTAACGGTCTACTGTTTTAAGTGACGATAATGTAAACTCTAGTAAGGTTTCATAGCTTTTAGTAGGAAAACGTATCCGTTTAAAGTGACCAACTACGTAAAGCGACCTATTTTAATGATAATTTGTCCGGTTACAAAACCCACCTACCAATACAGCCTCGCTTTTGACTAGGAAGCTCGACACAATGAGTCCCGTGAAGCGAAAGTGTTTTTTCAATTTAAGAAAAAAATGCTGTATTACACCGTTTAGAAGCCGGTGAATCAAATGTAATCCTCGCAAAGAAGTTCGGCATGTCTTATTTCTCACTCTGCAATACCCGTTACAGAAAAAAAAAGATGTGTAATGATGCATCCACGTCATAACAACAATACATTTTGTATGTTTGTTATGTGGAATTTTTAAGTACTATGCTTATTTCCTGCCAATATACCAACAGTGAAACTGTGCTAGGGATATCAATATAAAATATAGATAATTGATTTTATATTGAGCCCCTGGTATGACATTTCAAAAAATAAACTCACCGTTCCCAAACGCCGACAATTATTCGTAGAATGGCAAGTCCACCCACAGCTCGCTGTGATAGCCGGCCTCCGGAGAGAAGAGTTCAACACTCCGTGATGTCCCAGGTAACGGCTCGGGAGATGCTGCACGGATAGGCATAATTGGTGCATTGGGAGCCGTTGATTGGGTCTGTGCGGGAGTGGACATCCACGGTGGTGGTACGGGTCGTGGCAACGGTGAAGGCGTCCCTTGTGAAAAGGGACACGTTGTTCTCTCCGGAGATGGAATTCTGAAAACATTTACATAAATCATATAAATTGTTCTCATTCACGTGTGAAACAGTAAGTACAGTATGTAAATAAACAATAAAATTAGAACTCTGTAAAATATGCACTGAATGTGCCAAATGCACAGAGCGCTGATCTTACCAACTATCACTGTAAGAGTGGAACGCTGTCAGGAAAAAACAATAATATTGTATCAAGCATCTAAATACGATTGCTTACTTTTGTTTAGTTTTTCTTGGAGGTGCGGTAGGGAGCAAAATGCGCGCCGCCTGCTTCTTGAATTTTCGGCTTTCCAGCTCTAGCCGGAAGGAAGCAGGCAGGGCCCTAACAGCCTTTAGGGCCTTGACGCGATCCTCTCGCACCAGTAGCAAAGCAGGGTCGCTGTTTAAATAAATACAAATATATGATGAGTTCAACGGCCACAGCAAAGTACTTTCATAAAAAAACATTAAAAAATACTAACACTCCAGACGAGGCTGCAATTGCAGCTCTGCGTTGACGTCCACTAGTTCGGCACCAGCTCGTACCCCATCTCTCCCTCTTCCTCTGCCTCCTCTTGCAGTCAGCACCACTCTATATATTTTAAATTGAAAACACTTAATGTAAGTACTTAAATGTTTAAATTTTGTTAAATATTGCACTAATATAAAATTTGAAAATAATTATTGGGTCGTGGAGTGCTCCCTTTCCCTGGACGACAACTGTTTCTGCACAAATTTGGTAAAAGTAAACAAATTAATTAATTATACAACTAAATTACTAAATTTTTATTGTGTGACGAAGGCTTTACACCATTTTACATGTAAAAAAGAGTCAACTTTTTGACATCTGACTTAAAATAATTGGTTAGCAAATATCTGTATTAATAATGAACCAATTCAAATAAAACTTATATGTATCTCTTTGTTTTGAATCACTGTGATGGAATATCTATATTTCAAATGCGCGAGTGCAGTATATAAGACATTATTGTAAATCAAAAACAGATGACGTCTTCAGTTGACGTATTCTTACACAAAAACTTCAACCAAAACAATATATTAGAAACAAACTAATTAAAAACGCATTTCAAAGATAGATAAGTCAATCATGATTACACAGATATATAATTATGCGTTAAAAACCCAATAAATTAATTACTTACGGCATTTTAGGAAGAGTCCAAAATTTCGTGAATGTTGAAAATTTATGATTTTTTTTTTTGACAGGACGCCTTATAAAACCGCGAAAACTCGTTAAATAACACTTCAAAGACAACGGATAAGTTCATAGACAAAGAGAATATATTATCAGCTATTCGATAAAATAAGTAGCTGGCCAAGGAAGCGTTTTAAATAATTACAATAAATATTTTACGAATGGTAGAAAAATCGGTCCATTTTTGGACCGATATCAATCGCAGAAAAATAAAAGTGGTCGATTTTTCGACCGAAATCGTTCCAGTGGCTAAAAATGTAGACAATTTGTCTCGACGCCATCTAGTGAGAGAGTTAGCACTTACAATGCCTTTCTCATATAAAATAAAGTAATAAAAGTAAAGTTATTATTTTTTTGGTAAACTAATGTTTGTAAGACAAGATTTTTTATGCATAGCACAAAATCGAAGGGACACGGGTTCGAGTCCCGTTGGCGTCATGTATCTTTTATCAGGAAATTTTTCAATGTGGATGAGTGTTTCAGGCGAATAATTATTGCTTGTAAAATAATTGTTTCCCTTTGTGCTATGCATAAAAAATCTTGTCTTAAACATTAGTTTATCAAAAAAAATAATAAGCCATAGAACCGTTTATAAATCAGGTTTTAAATTTTTGTTTTAAAGTTGATAATTTTTTCTTGGTCTGAAGGAGGAACACGAAGAGAATGTGGAATATTCATAACTTACTAAAATGAAATAAAGCGATTCTGCAGAAAATCCTTCTTACACCTGAATCGGAACTGCATAATACAAAAATTTTGTTAGAGATGCTATTTTCAATGCAAGAAACCATTAGGCAATAAACTAACCTCGTGCCATAATTGTTAGAATGATAAATATAATAATATTGATTATTTGGTTGCATGTGTAAGGATAACCTCACATTAAACTTTCCAGCAAAAAATAAATAAAATTTTTGAAGATAATATTAGCGATTCTTAAACGAATATTTGAAACAGAAAAACTGAATTTTCTAATGTTTAAATTATTAAGAAAATATGCTATACCTACTTACAATTAAACATTACGATTTGAGGGAAGTTTACTCATTAAATTCTTAAATAAATACATATTATTTTAGAAAGCAATCATTTTGTGATTTGTCATATTTAATGAAAAAAAAACACTTATTTTGTGTAAAACCACGTGTTTTAAATTAATTTATTTACCGACCGGTTTCGCTTTGCTCAAGCATCATCAGGGTAGAAATTAATACTGTAGTATACCCTCTTGATGCTTGAGCAAAGCGAAACCGGTTTTTAAACAAATAAATTTAAAACTCGTGGTTTTACACAAAATAAGTGTTTTATTTTTATTAAATAAAATAACATGTTTGCATCGAAGAAATTTAATTAAAATTTTAATCAATTTTAACATATTCCATGTTTAGGTTATTTTAGTAATTTGTCTTATTTTCACCTTTTTGCAATAGTTTTTTTTACATTGATTCCACAAAAGAGTATGATGACACCATGTCATCTTTGGGGTCGCTACGTGCAAGGTTTTTCTTAGTAAAAGTGGGAGAGGACATTCTAGGAAGGAAAAATATATGAGGGGTAGATAGGAATCTGGGGGTGAGTTTATCTAGGAGCAACGTAAGAATCCACTGCGGTGCAAAATCGAGTCTGGCTGGAAAGGTCAGAATGTCTTCCACAACCTGACTCTCTCGATCCGTCCCGCCACGCCGCTGGTGGGTAGAAGTATCCACCACCAAGACCTGTACAAACCTTACCTCGTGAACCAGGACACCCCTGCTAAATCACCAAACCTAGCATACCACTTGGGGTGATCTATGGCAGAGGTGTTAGTTATATTTATTTCTTCGTGTTATCCGTAAAATGGCTATTCACCAATATATTATGGAGAATATTACAAATTTGAGATAAATGTAAGTACAAAAGTCGTACGGGAGCAGTTGTACTATTACAAGGTAGATTCTTTATCGCGTGTCTGAATTCTTCATACAATCAGTTCCAATTTTGAAAATCATACTTAAATTCAAAGTAAATCCGAGTTCGCTGAACCAGAGTTAGGGTCACTCATAGACAGACCCACAACCAAAATTAGTATGTTTGATGCTGTGAAAAATACAATAATAATATTGAACCATTGGTTGCTTCTTATGAAGAAAACATATGAGTAAAATTTAAAATTCTTATTATTATTTTGCACGTGTACATAAAAACAGTTTTTCTCATTTTAGCAAGAGCTTTTAGACTTATCTTTATGCTTACTATCAATATATATATATTCATTGTACAGTTTAGTTTATCCAGTTTATTCTGGGTTTTAGTAGGAGTAATATGATGTAGCTTGAGAGATGTGAGAATGAATACAGGTGTATATCTGGCAGGAACAGGTTTTGAGAACCTTTTATTATTTATTTATTTCTATATAATATTTACAGTGTTCACATAAATATTTATATTTGTTCATGATATATTTCAAACTTATAACTATAATATGTTGTGTGTAAGGTAGGTTTGAGAAGGTGAAACTGTATGTGAGTAATATTGTATGTTTCGTGAACACCTCACTAGGAGAACCTGTGCTGAGGTGTTTGCGTGGTTATGTATAGGTGTGACAAGTATTTATGTGTTGTAGAAGAAAGTTTTTATTTTTTATAAGTTTTAATTTTAATTTTTGTTTGTTTTTTTTTTTGGTTTTTGTAAATTGAATATTCATAATAAATATGTAAAAAAAAAAAAATTATTTTGTGAACTCATACATAGGTTTTAGAAATCGGTTACAATTTTCAAAATCCTGTTAAAAGAGTGGCGGAAAAGGGTAGTTGTACCAACTGAATGATTTTAAAACTAATAATTTTTTTTTTTAAATTCATATACGTGTTGTACCTATACTGACGTTGTAAGTATAGTCACATAGGGAACAGAATTTTAAAATGCGAATAAAAATATGTTAATATTTTTTTCTTGTGATTTCATAAAATGACACAAGAGAGTCTTGTACTGTATACACATAAAAAAGGTGTTACATATTCGTTATATTACAATATTTTAAATTTAATAATAGCACATAGCAATAGCAATCCGGAGGTCACGGGTCTAAATCCCGAGACACGTAAGTAAATTTTATTGATTAATTTGTTTCATGTCACAATTAATTAATTAAAAATAATGTATAATATATCTGCGGTTCGTTCCAAAACGAAAGATCTCAGTATGATAAGAGCGAGGTGGGAAAGATTCTGGCTTTTCAGATCTGGTCACCAAACACAGCTAAAGCCATTGCAGGCATCGTTTCAATTCTGAATGGCGGTCTTACGCCAGGGCGATACTGATAGTATTTTCCACTCTACTCGTCGACCACGGAGGACGTCAAGTTTGAACTATTCACAGAATGAATGAATGAAAGAATGTTGAAGTATTCACATGAAGAAAATAAATAAAAAAATTGACACAGGTAAATGTTTGTATGAACTGGGCTTTGTTTATTTCAGAATACAATAAAAACACAGTTGAACGTAAATCATTACTAACCAAACAGAATAACTTTTTTATTAATTTTAGGTAAGACTCGGTAGTAGATCGGTACCTAGATTTACAACATACCCATAAAAATATAATTTCATGGAAGCAAATTCTTTCTTTCTTACCCTGATGTATGGAAGTGAGGCATGGAACTGGCAAAGAAAGGATGAAAGTAGATTATATGCTGTTGAAATGAGATCCCTGAGGCGTATGTGTAGTAAAACCATGTTTGATCGTGTGGGAAATGTGGAGATCCGCAAAGAATGCAAGGATGATGTAAGCGTAATGAGTAAGATTAAGAAAGGGACGCTTGGATGGTTTGGGCATGGAGAACGAATGAGCGGAAAGATAGGAGTGTAAGGAGCATATATGATGCAAATGCGAATGATAACAGAAGTCGGGGACGCCCGAGGAAGACATGGCACGATCAAGTGAATCAGATACTCGAGTCGGGCCATGTCAAGAGTCAGAATAATAGAAGAGTATCTATTAGACGATGTATGAATGTGAATGAGTCAAGAAGTGTGTGCCAAGACCGACGAGTTAGTTAGTTAGCTATAATGGTAGTATAGGCAGCCCGGATTTCGTTAACCTTATTGAATTTCATATACCTACGAGAGCTACTCGTTCCAATTTATTTACTTTTATTTTATTTTTTTATTTTTCTTTATTCTTTGTGTTTGGTTATAACATTTTATGGGTATGTTAAAACCACCAAACTAGGCACATGCCCGTGTTTTGGTGGTTTAATCATGTTTAAATGTAACAATACCAAGACTGAGCATGTCGAACACTCTCTTGTACCTAGATGACATTAAGTTAGTAATAAATACACAGACGTGGCGGATCCATTTCACTGTAAGAAGGCTATAATATCATTATTTTTCAATCAATATTAATTTAACCTAAGTCTACTTATAAGTTTCGAAAGTACTTGTTGTATCTTTTACTTTTATATCCTTAGAGTTTCTATTCTTGTATACTTTCTGATGTCATTGTACATGATTTGTATTGTTTATGATATATTTTTACCGTTGATGTTAAATAATTAATAAAATAAAATAATAAACGTTTCCTCTAAAGATTCCCCACGCCTGCTATGGACTGGGGAGTGACACCATGTGCGCATAAGTCTATGGGAATCCAATATGTTGGTTTAATGTTTTTCTTATGTTGTTTTTCAGACCGGAATAAAAGCTTTTGCCTAGGTGTGGTTTACAATCATGGTGCTCTGTTATTTTATCTATAAAGTGTCTGTTTAATTTATTCATTCATCAATAAGCTCTTGTTGTATTGCCTAGTATCGCCTTTTATCGAATAAATCATCAAATTATCAAACATCATTTCTTGGAGAAGTAACTAATAACTTGAATCTGTAAACAGTTGTAGGATTAGAAGAACTTAACGGAGTTCTCGTTGAATTGTAGGATTTTTTTTCGATTGATCGCACCTTTTATCGTGAAAGGGTTTGCTAAATATACATAGTATGTGGATTACGTAGTTAATAATAATATTATATAAAGCAGTAAGCGGGTACCGAAACACTCGTTACGCAATTACTACATCACTTGAAGATATAAATAACTATGGAAGAAAATTAAACATGAAAATATATTATACTAGTTCATAGTCTGAATTCTCGACAAATTAGTTCCATATTTTACAATAGTAATCAAAATTATTTTTCGTTAAAAACATTATATTTTAGGTGGGTAGATTTTCTAAGAATTAGTAATTTTTTATGATTTGAGTAGCGTAGACCCGTTCAAAATCACAGTGTAGTCAGAATTTTCGAAAAATCACTTCCTATTAGGAAAATGGCAATTAAAATTATTTTGGGTATCCCGTATAAATAAAAATCGGATTGGTTTATCCGAGACACAATCTAGGTTACAAACTAATTCTTTAGAAATTTGTGACTTTTCTAAAAGGTAACTTCCATAAATATAATATTATTAATTCTGAATTTGAAATGTGAGATCGTAAAATACGAAGTTAATTAACTAGATCTCAATAGTTGGGCAGTTAAGACGCAGTCACGGTAAGAAAATAGATGCTGGGTTCGATTCCTAGTTTTTATTATTTTTTTTATTCAGCTTTTAATTTTTTTACGGGTTTTTTTCAAAATCTGTCTCACTAGGATACTCACCTGTGTCGAGGCAGACGTATTGGATATATAAATTAGTATTTACATTTTATTGATGTGACCATTATCTTTTTTATTTACACCGTCTTGTTTTGTTCCATGTTTCATTTAAATTTGTTTAAATTATTATTGTTCAGTAATTATTAATGCCACTTAAATTGGAAGCAAATTTGATAATATTGAACCAAATTTAACTGGACTAAAGTATAGCACAGACAACCGAAATTAGCATGTTTAATTGTTTCCCTTTTTCAACGGTACCTACCTACTAATGTATGGTCCTCACTGAAATCACAGAAATCGAAGTCATATAGACTCGTAAATTTCAGCGCTTTTATCTGTCGATAAATAACTTGTATTTCTCAATATTCATTGTCAACCACTCCAATTAAGTGCTTCATTCAACTCAAAAAATATTTCCACTCTCAAAAAATGTATTAAGGGCCAATGAACAATGCACGTTGGAATTGTTACTATAAATTACTCTCGTTCAAACAATTATTATCCCAATGACGGTCGGAAACCAAATAAGGAGATATTTTTTATACGTAATTCACCACCTTCAGTTTCCCTAGCAGAAGGCTGCATACTACCTCGTACGAATCTCTCAGCCTTCCAGTCTGGCTAAGGCGCTACGGTAAAAAATGCCGTCCAATGATGAAACCTCGCTTCCCTGAAGAATCCTTTATAACGCCGACGTTTTTCCACTTAAGCTACCCGGCCACAGGTGAGCGATTATCGCCCATATTGTCATACTTGAGCGCTCTACTTAAGTTGGATTATTACGTTTTTGCTCTGCTGGTTTTTAATTATCTGGTTCGGCTGCTCATCGGTATTAAAAGCAAAATCAATTGGGCCTCTGTGACGGAATTAGAGGATTAAAGAATAATGATCCAGTGACGACATTGATCTTAGCTTTCATCTTGAACATGACGTTATTCTTTTCCTTTAAAGTCGTTGGAAACCTTGCACATTCATTGAAATGAATTTATTTTATTATTTTGTGAACATGTAGGTCTGTATGCACAAGAGTCCCAACTGCCCGAAAACAGTTAGAATAGACACGGAGAAAAGTGAATTGCTAATTTATTAAGAATATTTTCAAATTATTTGTAATATCTTTAAAAATGGGATTGCAGAAATAACGAATGAATTAAAAGATTTCCTGATAAAGTTACGAATGTTTTAACACGATGTCAGTACACGTGTAATATAATATTATCATGGCAAATGCATGAGTTCCGACTTCGGAATATAAGATAATATATTCGTAATTTACTAAAAGTTATCAGGAAACCTGTTAATTCATTCGTAATTCCTGCAATCCCGTTTTTAGCTGGAACCTCTTTAAATTATTGGTATTATAGCAGTAGCATTTTTCTCCATGTAGCGTCCCAAATTAGGGTATCTTGCGAAGTTGAAGGGCATAGGAAGGGGAAAGATATGGGGAAGATGAGGAATAGGATGTACTTGACTTTTCAGATTTCACATTGCTATAATCTGAGTGGTAAGAGAATATATCAACAATCTAATCTATTTTATAATGTTACTTCTCAGTCAGCTATCAAGACCATAAGTTTTTTTTTTCACAGATAGATGCGTTTCCCTTGCTGTTAATCATTTTTGTATTTAAGTGTCCAAGAATCCTTAAAGTTGTATTATATCCATTACAGAGACAAATAATAAATATTTTAAGTATTCGTACTCCAAGAATGATTTTTTGTTGTTGATGAAGTCGAATTGAAAAATGTTGTAATGCGGAATAAAATCGGAGATGAAATATGGTGGAGAAAAACACCTGGATATTCAGACCTAATTACCAAATAGACCTGTAGTTAATATGGCAAGATTCATTTCGAGTAATATAATGGTACTTAAAGCTGAAGCGCAAATATGCAATTTAAACAATAAAATGGACATAATTTTTCTGCGTGAAAAAAACATTGCAAATCATCATTATTATTGTGTTAAAAAATAAACCATATAATAATATAGTAGGGTTATTTCCCAGTATTTATTGACTGAACCAATTATTTAAAGTGCAAAACAAAAATTCTGTATACAGGTAACTCTAAAAATAAACATTTTTTACATTTGAAAGTGAATAATTTATTTGCCTGGATTCAGAAGATACGGATCTTCCATCAGCTGATGATATTAGTAAAAGCCAACATGTTGAAAATAGTTGTCTGCCTTTTCGATTCGGGTACTTTTAAAACTCACTTTCATCTACTGAGCGAAATGGTATCTCAATGCTTTCAATCCTAATTGCAAAATGGATGTTATCTACCGTACATGATAGTTACGCGCATATCTTTGATACGTTATCTTTTAATCAAACTTAAAGCTTGAAGAGTTCTATCTCTGACGCGAATCTATTTGCTGATATCTAAATCAGTTGGTTTATTATGCGCCAACAGCCCATACCATCCGAAGACTATGACGTATGGATGAAATAGGATTATTTACGGTCAAACGGACAAACAGAATTTAGCACTTAAGTGATCGCTGGTAGGTTTTGTAGGATCACTACTTTTGTGTCGAGAGTGCCAAAGCATAAGCTTTATAAGTACCCCATTGGATCTCAGAAACTACTCGTAGACCAATGACAATGATTATAAAAATAAGTTTACTAAAATGTACAGACGATGCAATGCGAAAAAATTCAAAATAATTTATTTTAGGTTTGGACGATTTCATAGCCTAGAAATATTGTACATGCAATTATCACTTAATGGAAAACTTAATTATCAATATAATTAATTTATATCTTTGGCTGATGACACTGCAATAATTATCGAAAAAAAGAAATGGAACGAAATTACTAATGCAGCCAATCAAGACATGAAGGTTATAAAAAACATATTGTTTTCCTTTCACTCTACAAGAATATGTGCCAAATAACCTAATTAACATGACAATTCATTTTAAAAATTGTGTAAATGACAGTACATGTAATACGGACTGCGCGAAACTAAATCATAAATCTAATATAAAATATCGTGGAATCTTAATGGATAAAAATGTTAAGTGGAAAAACCGTATCAATCTCACTGTGGAAAGAATAAGAAAACTTATATTTCTGTTCTATAATATACGAAACATTTTAAATAAGAAAACCATCAAAATTGTCTATTATGCATTAATTCAGTCGATATTGCAGCATGGGATTATTGGGTGGGGAGGGGCTTTTAAGGCTTTCCTACAGCCCATAATTACAATTCAAAGAAAAATTATAAAAATTATCCTTAGGAAACCATACGACTTCCCTACTTTGGAGATATTTCGGGAATTTAATGTAGCATCTATCACAGAATTGTATTAGAGAATCGCCTATATCAAATTTATAAAGAATATTTTATACATAAAATTCACCCCTCTGAGCATAAGCAATAGATTCCAAACTAATGGC
This sequence comes from Hesperophylax magnus, assembly GCA_026573805.1. Taxonomy (NCBI): domain Eukaryota; kingdom Metazoa; phylum Arthropoda; class Insecta; order Trichoptera; family Limnephilidae; genus Hesperophylax; species Hesperophylax magnus. The sequence continues at coordinate 1,795,043 of JAIUSX010000055.1, forward strand.
TTAATAGCCATACCTATGCTTAGAACGACCACGCATCAGCATCACTATTTGGATTTATGTAGGTGTGAGATGGTACAGTATATTGTTGTCCAAAAATATAATTAGTGTAACCGAAACTTTGAATTATGAACAATTCAAAAAATTAATTATGTACCTAAAATTCGATAATGTTATTTTGTACCCTTAATTTTCTTACGCTTACTTAATCTGTTAAAAGATATATAATTTTATTTGTTTATACATATTTATATTTCATAAGTTTTTTGATTATTGTTTAAAAAAATTATTAGAACGTTATTTTACTCTAAAGGTAAATATTCTTCCCATAAACACAAGCTCCTGGACCTCAACTTATGGAGTAGTAGTAACGAAAAAAAATATATAAGACTGCATATTGTTATCATTTGTAATGTTAAATAATTAACTTGTAATAAAAAATAATAATAATTAATACTGCGATAAACAGGTTGGCTTTTCTCAATTTTTTTTGTAGTGAAACTAACTAACTAACTAACTAACCATCACGCCGTTTCCCCGCAGGGGTAGGCAGAGAGGACGGACCGCCAAACAACTCGGTCTTGGCACACACTTCTTGCCTCATTCACATTCATACATCGTCTCATACATACTCTTCTATTGTTCTGACTCTTGACATGGCCCGACTCAAGTATCTGATTCACTTGGTCGTGCCATGTCTTCCTCGGGCGTCCCCGACTTCTGCTACCATTCACATTTGCATCGTATATTCTCCTTACACTCCTTTCTTCGCTCATTCGCTCTACATGCCCAAACCATCTAAGCGTCCCTTTCTTGATCTTACTCATTACGCTTACATCAGCCTTGCACTCTTTGCGGATATCCACATTCCTCACACGATCATTCATGGTTTTACCACACATACGCCTCAGGGATCTCATTTCAACAGCATTCAATCTACTTTCATCCTTTCTTTGCCAGTTCCATGCCTCACTTCCATACATCAGGGTAGGTACCAGCACTCCATTGTGGACTGCTAACTTCGCTTCTTTGGACAATTTTTTGTTAGCGCCAACTGCGTTCAGTCCTCCATTAATGGAGTTACCTGCATTTACTCTTCTTTCAATATCTCTGTCCGCCTTCCCATCTCTCGTAAACATACTTCCTAAATACACAAATTCATCCACCTGCTCCAAGTATTCCCCATTCACAGCTATATTGCACACTGTTTTCGTACTTTCTCTTTCAAACACCATTACTTTAGTGCCTATAAATAATTAAAGTTTGAGACCTGTAACAATTCTTCGAAATGTAAAATGTAGCTCGGCTCAGTTTTTGGGACCAACAAAATCATACTTTTTATTTTCTCGGACTCAATTAGATTTTAAATTATATTGCATTGTTCTGTCTTGAAAAGGAAGTCATTTAGACAAATTATAATTTGATTGTACGCATTTGTAATGGATACTGAACCTACATTTTTTTAAACGTTATAGTTAAAATTTAAGGAATACATATCAATAGTAGTGTGCAGGTTATTTGTATTGTTATTTCTTTGTCAAGATCGTGAACAAGATAAAAACATAAAATTAAGATAATTTATTATTATTTCTTTATTTTTTATTTATTTATTTTTTAACATACATCTTAATTTGCAAAACCACATAAAAATAGAATACTTTATAATTCGAGTCGAAAAAACAGTAGATAAGGGATGAAAATATTAATTATATATCATGCTAGATTCTGAATCATTACTTGAGACACCATTAAAGAAATAAGCCAATACAAATGTTTTACAGGTTTTCCGAAGTAAGGTCAAATCTGCGTATATCCCCCTTATATAGTTTTATCACTTCAGTGTATTTACATATTATTTTACGGGAACCAGTTGTAAAATAAATAAATCAAATAGGTCGAAGTAGGACTAAGCAGTGTGTCCATTGATATTAGTCTATAGCAGGGATGGCCAACAGGTCGACCGCGGTCTACCGGTCGACCGCGAAGCTGATTTAGGTAGCCTGCGAGAGTAAAATAAAGTGAATAGGAAAATATGACATTTTGAGATGTATTCGCGCGAAGGACTGAATAAGGTACCTACACGCACGCTTCGGTCGCATCGCAACAACGCAATGGCAGTATCGTTGCGTGCTTGTGCGTGAATCAGTCAACTAAATGCTGCTCGCCTCGCTCCGCGCGTAGGTAAGGTATATCGCTGTCTCTTTTCTTTTCATTTTGCATTGTTTTCTCGTGGCTTTGTTTCGTGGGTAGCTAGCCTAGCCAGTACCTACTAGTGTCGACTTGAGTGCGCACGGATCACATTATGTGGTGATAATAAAAATAACGTATTGACTTGGACTGAAATTGTAACGTATTGACTATTAACTATTATAATTTTTTTGGTTCTACCTCTCTTTGCGAATCAAAATTTTCAACGATGAATGCAATAAAAACCAAACATCGTTCCCGCATAACAGATGCCCACTTAACTTCGTGTTTGCGAATCGCAATTACTTCGTACACTCCCCGATGTGATAAGTTTTGGAGAATATGCAGTGTCAAACATCCACCCTAAAACGTAAAGCAGAATGAAATAATTTTATATGTTACATTGCATTAATAAACTCTTACAAATTTATCACAAAATAGTTTTATTTTGTCACTTAAAAAAATCTACCTTGCAGTCGAAAGCAAGAAATAATTTTTAACGCAAGTAGACCGAACAGGTCAAAAGTTTGGCCACCTCTGGTCTATAGAGTGTGTCCTATTCATTTTTTTGGTTTGCTTGCCGAAACAATCTACTAAGACCTGTTTACATTTAGGTTAAATATGACAACGACATTTTTGTAATCATCACGGAAATGAGAGATATCGGAATTATTTTGGATGAAAAACTAAGTTTCGCCAATCACATCCACCAAATTGTAAACAAAGGCATGAAAAAACTAGGCTTCGTATTAAGAACAACTAAAAACTTTAACTCCATACAAGCCATTAAACTGTTATACATATCTCTAGTTAGAAGCACAATTGAATACAACTCAGTAGTTTGGTCTCCCTCTTACAAAATTCACATTAATAACATTGAGCGAGTACAAAAAAAATTTCTACGTTTTATAAATTATAAATTAAATTTCCCAATAGAAGACTTACAATATCATTTCTTATTAAATACTCTAAAAATACACACATTGGAAGACAGGCGTAAAATAAACGACTTAACTTTTTTATTCAAGATTCTAAACTCTAAATTCGACTGTTGCGAACTTCTGCAACTCATAAACTTACGAATACCTACAATAACAACACGACAAAATACACTGATCCACTGCAACACACATAAGCGCAATTACATTGCGAACTCCCCAATACAGCGGTTTCACACTATAGGAAACCAATAGATAGGTGTTGTCGATATATTTTATATTAACTTTGCGAATTTTGTGGATCACGAAAAAGACTTATTTCAACACTATTCCTAAATGGAAGTTATATTTTTGTAAACCAGTCAAATCGCTGTATTTTTTAATTTCTGTTCTTGTTATTTTTAATTTTGTTTCTTGCATATATTATTTTTTAATGTAATTTTATTTTTATTATTTCTTTATCATGTTTCAAAACTGTCTGTCATTAAAATTGTACCACCTTCATGTAAAAGTCTTCTGGGCGTTAAATAAATAAAAATAAAAATCACTCATTTTTTAGGGCGAATGGGAATATACAATTGCGATTCAGTGTTGGAGTTGTTACAATAATACGGTAGATAATACTTCAATGTTGGTTTTCATGGTACATGTAAAGAAATCAAGTGTAATAGTTCAGGGCTGTCAAATATTGACTTTATGATTTTATCTTAACAAGTAAAGTCATTCATTCATATTCTTCGTTCTGATCATTTTAATATATTTAATTGTCACCGTAGATATCAAAATTGATACATTCCCTTGAAAAGTCTATTCTGAAGTTAAAGATATTATGAATTCTTTTTATAATCAATGAATGAGTAGCATAAGTTGGTGCCCACACTATTGAATTTTACTAAATTCGACACCTAACTAGTGACGTGATCATTTTTTTAAAAGATAAATATGTTTGAACTGTCTGCATATTTTTATATTTCATCTGCATTAAAAACGTTACCATTAAATTTATGCGTACGTCTTTTTTTTTCAATTTATAATTTTTATTTTTTTGTTTATTTTTATTTTTTTATTATGTAAGTAGGTACATTTTTGTTTATTTGTTACAATATATGATCAAATATTTCAAGACCCCTCTTCCGTGGCTGGAAGAGGAGTGTACATTGTTTTATTACAGTATGTATGTAATTAAAAATAAAATGATTTTAAACTTATTTGATGAATCAATTAATAATAAATCTAATCTCAAGTTTAAATGAATAATATGATAATGTATTGTCTAGACCCGAAGAGTTAAAACGTAACTATGCTCAACAAACGTTTTAAAATCAAAAAAACATATCAAGTAAAGGCAATTTCGACAAATGGAATTGACCGGTCGGTGGCTGAGTTGACATCGCGTTTGGGTCCCACCCAAGCGTAGTGTGTTCAATTCATCCATCACAACACAAGCCACATTTTCCGCTTACTATGGTGGTAGTAGGAGATTTTCATATATTTTCAGGTTATTCGTAACCCGGGAATGTTTGGCATTCTTTAAAAAAAATCTATCTATTTAGAAAAAAATATGATTAAGGTAAATAAAATTATAGTTACAGACCGTCAGATATAATATGCATTAGTAGGTAAGTCAAGTAAGTATGCCATAGTCCTACTAGCTTAGGATATTTGGAACTCTTGTATGGTATTACGATAAAAAAAAGCTTCTTCATCACATGGCAAGCTTTCATCTCGCTTGTCTGCCACATTCCAGACTAATCAACACTAATGTCAGCTCTGTGATATTAATGCTACGAATGCGCAAGTCATTAACTCGCGTTAGTAAATGATGTGTATGAAAAGATATTGGTATAATGGATACAAAAGGAGCATGTTATATATTTGAACGGGTAATTATGCAATTGATATCAATCAAGGAGTCATGGCTTGGCTCATAATGTATCGTATCTCAATAAGTGAAATGGCTAATCGGTATAAAATCGGAAAAATAATGAACATTCGAAATTCTTAGTAAGTATTGCATCGAAACAAAACCAAGCATTTTAAAATTAAAATGCTTGTTTATGTATGTGCATGAATTAATTTTGTTATACGCGAAGAAAACGTACTGATACAAAATAATAATGAATTTATAAAGAAACTCTTCGAATTTTTCAATGTCTAATAAACAGGATTAGAAGCCCTTAACGAAATTGGTAGATTTCCTGATAAACTTTTACTAAAATACCAATGTATTGTCACGATTTCGGAACACTTGTTAATAAAAATCCGAACATTTTCGCATTTTGTGAGTGTACCTATATTATTAAGACGTCCCGTTTTTTAACCGAATTACCAATTATTTTTTAAAGGGATTTTTTTATAAGTCTGCAATACTAAATTTTTCCGTGTAAAAATATTAAATAATGTTAACGGATTATCTGACAGGAAAATGTTATAAATCGTTTTAATTGGTCGTAAAAAAAGCATAAAATAGTGTAAGGATAAAATGAGGTCCAGATGTCAAATGATTCTGCCTTAAGAAGGACATTTATGACCTTTGAAGAAAAGGACGGCGTGAAGGCGTGTTGTTGCAGGAAATTAGATTCTTTTGTAATTCTCATACACAGCTAAGGATTGAGCTGCTCTCAATATTTTGAACAAAGGCTTACAATGGGATATTTTATTTGATCCGTAGTAAAATTTCAACATTTAGATAATATTATGACACCTTTTCCGCTTTGATATGGTTAGATTATGTCAATGCATTTTTTCTGACATAATTTATAATTAATATTACTAGCTGTAACTATCCAGATTCACTCGTAATATAATCGATGTCACCAATTTGTTTAAGTCCTTTTGACTCCTAAGCCCCAGACAGGCCAATGAAATTCATCACCCCAGTTCTAACCTGTCTTACGGTGTAGATCATCCTTTTTGAGTAATGATGATGGCATTGGGCCTCGAGACCTGATCTATCAAAGGCTCCATTCCATTTTATCGTACCTGCCCTAGTTTCGTCTGTTCAAAATTCCATTTTGTCGTAAGTGCTTAAATCTGAGTTCGTTTGAATGTTTCTTCCGTTCTATTTTTTCGTATGTATTATTAATCGCAAATAAAATGAAGTTTATTTATCAATCTACGAATAAATTTTTATCTTGTCTTAATATTCAACTTGGATTTCCTTTTGTCGAATCATCAAATAAATAAACATTAGGTATATTTCGTTCTATTTTGTCGTATATATTATTAATCCCATTTTACCATACGCCAATGTAAAATGTACGAAACAATAGTTCAATCTTGTCTTGACATTCAATTTGGTTTCCCACTTGAAAACTCAAATAAACATTTCGTATTTTCGAATAAGACTTTTTGTATCAATTGACAAAAATATTATATTTTGTCCAATATCGATATCAAGTCAATACCAATCGATCATATTATTTATAAAATTTATTTATTTATATTATGTTTTCATGAAAAGAAGATATCCAGTTATTTTTGATCTTATGTTTAATATAAAAAATACTTTTCTTTAAACACCTATTTAGAATTACGTTCCTTTTTGTCGTATCGTTAGTATTTGTCGCAATGTTGACGATGTTTGCATATCGTCAATTTAAAATAAAATCAAAATTATATTAAAAAATTACCTGTAAAAGAAAACATTAAGACAATATAGAACTGGAGTGACGAAAAGATTATCTGTTTAAGAAAAAAAATCGGTATGACAATGATTTTCTTTCACCCGAAAATTAGAGCTTATTTCAGGCACACCATACACGCCCGCCCACACCTCTATTAGTGTACTCCTTCTCTAAGATGAACCAAGTGAATCATTATTTAAATAAATTTTCATGTAAATATTTTACGCGAAATTCATATAAAAGATTTCATCTGACGAAACATAATTTGTATTATAATTTCATCCAAATTTTCGCAGAATTATATAATAGTGTAGCTGAAGTCCTTTGTTTGCCTGATATTATACCCGAGGACACTTATATAATATGTCGCAAATAGTCCCATATTATTTTTCGCTGACCCCTGCGAGAGGAGTAGCATATTTATATCAGATGTGAATATTGCGATAACATAGGCTGGACCAAAGGGTTGGATTTTGGCCAAGGGGATGTTTATCTGAACGCAGACAACCCCTCCGAGGCAATCTGGAAACGTATTAATGGCTGTGACGTCATATGCCGCAACGTATTTGTGTATTTGTTACCAACAAATTTTCGGTAGTATATTTAATGACTCTATAATTAAGGTTCTGGGGTGTTTCAAATTTCGTTGCATTTAATTTACCACGGAATCGACGACCGACTTCATTTTGGCTTTTGGAAGACCTAAAGGCTGATTTTCGGTCCTTTTCAGCGTTTGAACACAAAGTGTACTTCCGTCAAGTGAATAGGATGTCAGTTAGACCTTGACACCAAGGTCTAGCACAGTGAAATCGATAACTTTATAATATCGGATCGATCAGCGTAACTACCGATGATTTTATACCGATTTGCCAAGCACAGTCATGCTGTTGATAGACAGACCGAAATTGATAACGCAATCGATAAGAAATCGATATATACCGGCAAAACTCGCGTATTTGTCTATGAATTGACATTCTTGAATGTAAAACGGCTAAATAAAAGTTAAAATATTAATAAATTGACAAGGTCGAATTGAAATAATAGCTTTAATATACATTGGCAGTCCGCATATACTGTTTGATACTTAAAAAGGGAATTAATTAGTTCAAGAGGTCTTTGACCAACAACTTTTGTTTCTCCAAGTTCGAACAGACTCAATTGACCGCATTTTATATGAATTAATTAAGTCTATGGATTGTGTGTACGATTTTTTTCAATTCTAAGATCTTATTTTGTCCACCTCCATTCACTAATAAGCTAGTTATTTTACATAACGAACGAAACTATCCATATTGACAGTTTAACCGACTCCTTGTAGGACGCGCTAAAAGAAGCGGCCATTGTCTACCGACTCTCGGAATCATATATCGTGCTCCCAAATATTGCTTACTGACCAAAGAAGACGGATTTCGTCAATATCGTATTGGTAGAAGATTTTATCGATCTACCTTGCTAGGTAACCAGACCATGCTTGTAAAAATGCTAATATTCATTATGCAGTGCTGTGTTTCCGATTTATGAAGTTTTGGAGGAGTTAATGTACAAAAACTATCGAGTAGGTGCTCGAAAGCACATTTTTTTTACCTTGAAAGGAGTGAAGATAAACTAGAAGGAAAAAAAGTGTTTTATCTATGTCTTATAATAACGTACATATTTAAGCAAATTCGGCTTTCTTTAGATCTACCTGTTAAATTTTAAAGTCATCATTATGCCAAGTCCTGCATTACATGGCAATTTAATTTAAATGCTAATACACTTTAAACAAGTTTTTACGTCGATTCAAATACAACTGATTTATTCCTTTAAGTCTCATTGTGTGCTGACGAGATTACGCCAGCTTTTTTCGATGATTAAAACGCAATGATCATTCAGATTCAGATTATAAGCTGATTGATCCCGCCTTCAAGAGGTCCGCCATTTTAAAAGCTTGCTTATCACAATACTTGGAGTTATTGGTGAATTGTATGGACCACTTCACAAAAGTTTTTGTGTATTTTGATTCCTGATGGATATTAGAATAATACGAGTTTTTGAGTCTAATAAGCGTATTAAATTCCTAAATCCCTTTTGTCATACATTTTATCTCGCGTAGTTTTATTACTGAATTTGTTTTAACACATAAAGAAATAATACCATTCTTCTTGCATTTTTTAATTGAGTCAACTTTGAGAATCATATAATAATTATCTACTATCTTGAATGTTAACAGGTGATATAGAGTTTGCAATTCCGTTTATCATCTGAATTTATTTTCTATTAGTCCTGATAACATTTTTATTTTAAGTATCTATCTGGATGAGTTCCCGTATCGGGATAATATATTCAATTGATAGATAGATTTGACATTTTACCGTTAAGTTATAAACAAATATACAGGGTATCTATGGGTAAAGTGGGCAACTTCAGGGGTTTTATTCTCCCGAAGTTCGCGCACTTTATCTCCGGACACCCTGTGTATTATACGGTTTCACAGCAGATATGCGACGTTTTTTCACGTAAAGTACTTAATAACTTACTGACTTTTACGTCAGAAGTCTACATTACTTGTGAAACTTAGGAAAGTCTAATTCGGAAACGCTTAGTTATTAATAAATTAAGATTAAATTTAAAACATGCTCGCAGTTACAGGATGGTTATGGAAGTCGATGTTATTAACCGATGAGTAAAATAACCATCACTAACCCGGCTAGTAAAACGGCATAACTGGTTTGATAGGGCTTCACAAGATACTACCATATTCATCTCTACCAAATCCATTTGAATATGAACCCATGTTTGGTACAGCTCATTTTGAATGGCCTGTTATCATCTGACATGTGTATCTGTGCGCAGAATCTGTGCATGCGTACCAGGCTTGTTCAACTCGGTGATTCAATGTTAATCCGATCTACTAGTATTCGGAAAAACAACTTGCTCCCTTTGTGATTTACGTAATTTTGAACGATTTGTGCACAATTTATTTGTTGATGAATCTAATCAAACAATCAAGTGATATTTCACAATTTTTTTTTTTATTTGAAATTCCGTTTAACTGAAAAAAAATTAGACACCAATTTAAATATAAAATATGATAAGGTATGAGAATCTCAACTTCTGTGAAATTTTATTGAAAGTCTACGTTTACGATAGCTAATTACTATCCAATTCAGGATAATTCAATATTAAAAATATCTTTAAAATAAAACAATAGCGTATTTTATTTCACCGTTTAAAATAACCGGCCGAAAAACACTTGCATGTCTATTGGTTGTAGGATCCAAATAAATAATCTTTAATATATAATATAAATAATAAAAATAAATAAAAAATATGTTATCTACTAAAAAAACAGAATTGTGTCCTTAAAAATATAACCTTTTTGATATATTTGACCTTTTGTGAGTCAAAGAGATGTTACTTTAATAATATTTATATAGCAATCAGACCTGATATTGCTGTTGTAATTTAAAATAATATTTGATCGAGTATTTCTACTTGGTATGTAGAAGGCAATTGGGCTAAGCAAATCAGGACTACCTATTTATAATACCAAGAAATCAAGTCATAATGATGCTTACTATCTAAGTGATTTAATAATTTTAATTATTTCATCAAATATGTGTAATTTACGGTGTCTATAGATAGACCAAGTTTATAATATATCTTAGAAGTGTATGCTGAATAGTTTCAATGGAATCAGAGTGGATTTTAGGATAATAGAAAGAGATAATAGAATAATATATATATATATATATGTGTGTCAGCGCCCTTGAGATGATTTCTCACGAAAACGGCGCTATATAAATTAGCCAAATATTATGTAATATTGCCATTAATGAAGGTACTCTCAAAGTTTAATAATTTATCTCCTCAGCCCTATTTGTTTCCGAAATCGTCTACAGTTTATTCCTCCGACAAAAAACCCATGGAGCAATCTAATCCTGTTTCGTTTTGTATTATTATTTACACTATTCTCCGTACCTTTATCGGAGCAAATCGACGTAAGCTGTCTGTGGGAAAGGTTAGTATCGTTTCACAAGAAAATTGAAAAGATTGTGCGGATCATTGCAAAAGAAAATAAAAATGCTTAAACCAATGATGAATTTATTATTGAGGTTGTGCTTTTTTTGACACATCATTTTACTTTTTTGCCATTATTCTTATGAGGATCAGGGTCGCATACATCCTTGCAGCAAATATGAATTAATGTAATCAGTGGCGTATTTTTACTTTTAACCTTCTTTAATCGCATAATTTCACAACGCTCACGTGCGGCAAAGGTCCGATTTTCACGTCATATATTTGTTATGAAAATACACGCAACACTTTTAAATCGCTGATAAATTTTGGCTTACATAATCTTAATGTCACAAAATTTCAGGTTTTTACGACTTAAAAAAAAATCACAATCCGTTTTTCAAACGACGCAAAGAGATACGTTTTTCAACCGACGCGATGTGATACGTTTTTCAAACGAAGTCATATGTTTTTCAAAAGACTGGATGTAATTTGTTTTACAAACGACACTTTGTGATACGTTTTTCAAATGACGCGATGTGTTAGAAAAACTAAAATTAATAAATCTTTTTGACAGATGATTCTAAAGTCATTTTTCTTCTTGAAAAATTCATAGAAAATCATCAATTATCTCATTGATAATTGATAATTTTTATATTTCCTCATTATAATTTTAGTTAATTTCATTAACGTATGCTTGTATGGGCGTATGCTTAAACTATTTATAATAACTTATTTCGTTGATATGTTCATCCAAAAAGTTATATCATTTACAAAAAAAATGTTACATTGTAGTAATAATTTTATATCATATAATATATAAGTTCTTAGTAACATATTGTATAACGCTCTTGTGGTGACTTTTCGCTAAAAGGACGCTATACAAATTATGCAACTATTATTTTATTAATATTATAAAACGTATCCCTATAATTCAGCTGAGCGAGTGTATGGGGAAATTATTATGTTAAATTTTTTTTGATAAAAGTGATTTAATGTAATATATTCGAAGGTAAAAATTTAACGTTAATAAAAACATCAGCTTTGCACTAACTGATTTCTTCTTCCTGGGGTTGAATCCTTTAAATTTGTGTAATCCAAGTACCAAAGCATATTGACCCGTTCGGAATAAAAGGTTTTTCCAGACGATTTTGATTCTAACTGACAGGTTAGATGATCCATAAAATGTTATTTGAAAATAATGGAAATCTAACAAGGCACATGAAAATGGGCACAATTCATCTCCTTAATGCTTCGGGGAAATCTTGTAATTGACTGAAAGAAAAGTAAAGCATGTTAGACAATTTATTAATTCGCAAATTCATCAAAACCTCTCGATGAAAAAGCGATTTTTTATAATTTAATTTCATTGTTAAGGTAATCAATTAAATATAAGGGTCGTACAAAGTTACAAACTACGCACTTATTTTAGATTACGTTGTTATATTTTTGGGCAAATTGAATTTTTTTTACATCAACCTTCAGGAGGCCCTTATGAAAATAATTTCCCTGGGGGATTATGTTACCTTTTTGATGCTGTGTGGAGGTTTTTTTTAAAGGAAATTAAGGAAAAAAAATCTTGGGAAGGTAAAAGGTATGAGAATTGGGTAGGAATCTACGGATCAGTGTGTCCAGAAGTGACGGACATATGAATATATCACTCTCACTGCGGCGCATGGTTATAGGTCAAGAGACCAGTTGAAGAGATCGAAGGGTCTCAAATCAGTCTCTCCCGATCTGGCCTCACCACGCAGCTGGTGGGCAGGCGCATCCTAAACACACCCCACTTGATAAACAGGGCCACCCCTGGATAGTCACCAAACGTAGCGAATCACTTGAGGAGACCTGTGGCAGAGGTGCTGGTTATCCAATAAATCGGTCCCGGGGTGGCTGTACCCGATTCCGCCTCCCAAAATGTGTATTTTGACGAGTTGGTTTAGAATAAGTGAAAAATGGGCTGCTTATCTTTGAAACGATTAATAATAAAATAAAATATTTGTTTACTGGAACAACTTTTCTTTAACAACTAATGAAGGTAATACCAATCAATGGAAGAAGAAGATAATGCTAACAAATCTAAACAAAACATGAAACTGAACAAAACACTGAAAATTAAAAAAGAAAGGTCTCAACTGGGAATCGAACCCAGGATAAATCGAACGCAAAAAGACGTTGTCCCGGTAATACAAAGATCCCGTGTTCGATTCCTATTTGATACTGATATTTTTTTATTTTATTTATTATTTATTAACGCCCTATCGGGCTTTTACATAGTAAGTCGATAGTATATGTATGTTAGTGTAACATGTACATGGATAAAATAGCTAAATATAATCTACTCATAAGGTAATTAGAAAATAATATGGTAAAGTAAATCAAAGTATGAAGACAAGACCTTTTTTTCAAGCTAATAAATAATACAAATTAATAACTAGCAAATAGGTCTGAAATTAGTTACCTTTTGAAGCTCACAAAGTTATTAACACCAAATATATCAATAAGTTAACAGTATTTGTTCGCAAGGTGATGAATTCTTGGAATTGGTGAATACATAAAGTAGTTAGTATTGAGGTTATTGTTACATTTAAAAGTGTCTTTGCTTCGAGTTTGTCTGGCAGGTACATATCTTTTTTTTCCCTATGTATTGTCTTATTTCATGTTTCGTTTAGATTTCTTACTATTATATTCTTCTTCAATGATAAAAATAAATTAGTTTAAAGAAACAATTTTTTGTAATCTTTGGGACGGGTTGCTGCTTATTTATACATTTGGTCTTTAATACCTTTACGGTTATAAAAATAAGCCTACGATATTTTCCTTAATTAGAAAAAGAAGCACGTTTCTTTAATTGCTGTTTGACTGACATCTACTTCCGATCATTTTCCGATAAAACGTAGGTCGCAAACTACATTTCTCCGGAAGTCCGCTATATTTCTTCCGGTGCCATCAACATGGAAAAGTGACTACGCCTTAGGAATTGTTAACGAAAGGGCGTTGCTTCGAAAGATATCCTTGGGTTATTGAAATGCTGAGGATAAAGCGAAAAATTGAAAATATTTTTTTCAATTTTACTTCTTTGTTTAATAGTCCTTCGTTTAATAGTTATCCAGCAATCTAAAAAACTAAGCAATTAATATAAAGTTTAAATTGAATTTAACAACTATGGAAAGTATCACATAGTGGTATATACTCCTGATACGTTGCCTGCAATGACTTTAGTCATAGTTGGTGACCAGAATTAGATAGCCAGATACCTACTACCTAACTATCTTTTTTAAATCTCCTTTTTTCTCATTTCAGCATCACAATACACCCAATTAAGGATTCAAGATGTGGAGCAATTGGGAAGTTTGATATTTTTTTTGCTGATATGGAGGGCTTTTAAAACAAAACGTAAAATATTTTAATACAGGTTTGTACTTCGTTTTATTTTCAATTCAATCCAATTCAGTTTATTAATTTTAAAAACATTACAAAATTGTCAATTTTAATGCGTTTTTAAAATAAATTTGGTAATAAGAATTCTTACTTATTATTGTTTTGGTAAACTAATGTTTAAGACAAGATTTTTTATGCATAGCACAAAGGGTAACAATTAATTTATAGGCAATAATTATTAGCCTGAAACACTCATCCACATTGAAAAATCTCCTGATAAAAGATACATGACGCCAACGGGACATGTAACAAAAACACAATGGGAAAATGTAACAAGCATTAATTATTGAATTATTTCGCGGATAAGAGATAAGCCGCCATAGCTCAGTGGTCAGAACTGTCGACCGGAAAACGAAAGGTCCCGTTGGCGTCATGTATCTTTTATCAGGAGATTTTTCAATTTGGATGAGTGTTTCAGGCTAATAATTATTGCTTATAAAATAAGAATTCTTACATTAATATAAAAAGTGTGTATATCAACTATAATAGTAATAACAGAGCTTGCCTTTTAAAGGCAGCTTCATTGATGCTAAAAATATCGAAATCCGAATTAATTCTGTTTAACAGCAAGATTGCTCTCCCCACAGGCATGACCATTGGCAAGTTAGTCCTGCAGGCTGGGAGATAAAATAGTCCATGTTGTCGGTGACGGAGATAACCATCGGGAACATTGAAATGAATGCTCTCCACAATGACCGAGTTTTCAAACCATTCACGAATCAGTATTAATATTAACCTTAACAATGTAATAATTTGGCTATATTTTAAGTGCATCGTTCCGTAATTTTTCAAGAATAAGAAAAGCGTTGTTCGTTCATCATCACTGGTACCTTCCCAAAATACCACGGGCGTATTATAACTCCCGAACCGAGAGGAGAACATGGAAGGGGGGATTGGGGGGGGATGGATTGGGGTGAGGGGTCTACAGGGGAAATCGCCATTTAATTAGCTGAACGGAGTTTAAGAGACGGAAGGAGCATTTTTGATGAACGAACTTTTGATCAGACTAATTAATGGTTTTTCGATTGTGCAATCTATGCCGCGTTTATGCCACACTTCAACTTACGTAATTATTCAAGAGAGAAAACTTTTTTTAAAAGCTCTTCTGTAATCTAAACCATTATTTCCAATAGATGTTAACCTCCTGCTGTCCACGAAGGATAATTTCTTCATTAAAAATATATTATATTTGACTGAGGAATAAATAGTTAATACCTATACCTATGTTATCCCTGAAACCACAGCAATAGAAAATATTTTTTTTATAGTGGAATAACTTAAACAGTAAACACATTTTTTTAAAAGAAAGACCTGATAATATTTGAAAATATTCTACTACTACCACAGTAAGCAAAAAATGTTGCTTGTTTTGTGATGGAGGACTTGAAGCCAGCCGAGGAATTGAATTCAATACGCCTGTGTGGGACCGATGTCAACTCAGCCACCGACCGGTCTTTAAAATGTAACATTTAATCATTGAAGGCAATACTAACCACTCTCAAACAACAAATGTGATTCAGAAAAAAAAATATCAGTTAAAAAATGAAGATAATCTTTGTAGCTCTCATGATACAGTTAAAAATTAAAGAATTCGATAAGGAGCATTTTCCCGACAAGGCAGAGGTCTTGCTTTAATTCCCAGATGCGACCGAATCGTCTTCTGTCTTTTCTAATTTACAGCTTTCATTTGGAAGTGGCTAACATCGTGTTTAGTGATTAATATTAAATAAGTGTTAAATGATATCCTACGAACAGTAAACTAGTTGCTATTAATAAAAATTGCAAGCTTTTAGCCAATTAATTCATCTAAAAAATATGCAGTCCCTTGATAGCAGTGAAATTTATTATTGAATTATTTTTCACATGAAATTTTTTCATTCTTCCGTCTTTTTTTGTTTGTTTGAAATTTATTATCTTTTTGCTATCTACTGCACGAGCACAAAGTGCGTAAATTTAATTTCCTACTTAAATAAACAATTATATACGCCCTAGGACAGCAATAGGCTTTCATCTAATCCAAAATATTATCTTCCATCGCCCAATCTCTTTGTTTTTCTCTCTACGCAAAGATGTTTTTGAGAAAATGTCTCGAAACAATCTGTCTGATTCAAGCGCACACGCCATACAATCTCGATAGATATATATCGCGCTGAGATTTGAATCTCGGGCTGACAAATAATGAAATATAGGATAGACTAGCGACAATCGTAGCCGTGAGCGATAAACTTTCATATGGAGGATCTTCCGAGGAATTCCGAACACCTAAGGGGGTTCCCAGTCAAATGGGAATAACACCACCGTCACACGCGAAGAAGTTGAAAGAAGGCTTTGACAAATAGACTGGTTTAGATTAACATTCGCTCTCGGGATTTGCGAAATTTTATTGAATTTTTTATCATATCGCATAGTGATCTGATTTTGTTTCAGGATAACGCGTTTTTTCTTTTTATTTTCTCACCTACAAATTCGGAAAATTTGATATTGCTTTCATGTTTGAAACAAAATA
The DNA here is from genome assembly GCA_026573805.1 of Hesperophylax magnus. Lineage (NCBI taxonomy): Eukaryota > Metazoa > Arthropoda > Insecta > Trichoptera > Limnephilidae > Hesperophylax > Hesperophylax magnus. Next base: position 1,811,731 of record JAIUSX010000055.1, read on the forward strand.
TTATATTTCCTTAACATATTCCACTTTGAAGCGTTTCGACAGAAACCTTTAAAAATATTTTGTGATCCATCACAAAACAGAAATTACTTTCTCGATTCGTAAAATCGATTTGAGGAATTTCGCAGACAGCTAAGCAACATCTTAGCTCACATTAGAAAGTTCAATGACAAAAAATATTATGTTTTAGTATTTAGAAGTCACTTTGTGGTTCGACATATTAGTGAAAATAAAACAATTACTTTGTTTATAACCACGAAGTATTATTTATTTGATTTGTTATGACCGACCGATTTCGCTTTGCACAAGCAATATCATTGACTATAATTTAGAATGATTCATTTTGTGACACCTCACAAAAGCTCCTCTGTCTGCACAGTGTAAAGGCAGGGAAACTATGTCGCCAATCACCGGCTAGACAACGTTGTGAGGCGTACATATTGGATAAGAATACACATTACTTGTGTGAGAGCAATACCTGTGACGATAACAAGATTCGATTTAATTATGTGGCAAGAAAGTTATTTTTCTCTTCATAAACACACTCAAAAAATTCCAACCATATTTTTTAAAAGTAGCTAAAAGCTCTTATTTTGTTAAAGAAAAACATTAAATATCTTTAATATGTACCGCTACTAAGAAATACTATTTATACCATTTGGTAGGTATTTCTAGCTGGTATATATTTTGAGAGATTGGCAAAAATTGGCATTTTCTTTGAGCAAAAAATCCTTAGATATTTGGCACCAAAGACTTCCAACTCACTTTAAAAGCTTTAAATATACTTGCTGAGAAAGTTTATCCGGCGGCGGTAACTTTCATCTTACCCTTTTCAACGCACGATCACGCATGCTACTCCTCTCTCTTTTCGTTCCTTAAAAAATAAAATATCAATCCGGGTGAAAAAGAGTAATTCCCGAATCCACCGCAAATAGTCACGTGTTGGCCAAAGCAAATTTCCCGCGTGATTTGGGGAGAATAAATATGAAACACGTCCTAACAACCTCTCCCCGGAAACCTCCCTTCAGAGCCTTTTCAGATTTTTCAGTATTTCAGGCTTCGGCGAAAAATTTGTCTATGAAATATAGATTGATTGCTGGGCGAAGGCATGCATAATTTGTTTCCAAATACATGAGCAATGTTTTCGGATACATCGCTGTAAAATTTGAATCTGTAGTGGTGATTAATTTGGTTTGTTGATCAGTTTTTGAATATTTTCTCGAATCACGGGCGTGAGGTTTTTATGTTTTCGACGGAACTCTCAGAGGGATTTTTATGAATCAAAAATTGAGGCTGGAATAAACTGAAAAATATCGAAGGAAGTAAAGGCGAGATTTTTGTAGCCCAGTCGAATTAGACGAAAAATGGATCGAAGGTTCGAATATTCCAAGCTTTATTTGTTTATACAAGTAAATTTTAATGTTAAAAGTCCTTAAATATTATGTTTTATAATTAATGTGTCCTTAAAAGATCAGTGGAGTAGTTGGAGATATTACAGATCAAAGGTTACCAAAATAGGTTTTTTGCGAATTACTCTCCTCTTACGCATAGCTGAATAAAAGTTTTGAAAAATTCCATGTAAAAGATTAGTCTATGCATTTGTCCATAAGCTTAACCCTTTTATTGAAATATAGTGCAGGTAAGGATAGACAGTATAAATTCGGTTCTTTTTTTCTGTCGTCATGATAATTATTTAATCATTAATCCAAACAAAAGGAAGTTGTGACAATGCGTTAAGCGATATAATTGTTCAAAGATATTAAAATGACCTTCAAAATGTTCGGTTCCAAGAACGGATAGTTAAAGAGACTAGGTTCTGTATTTTGACCCTTTTCAAAAAGGGCCTATACTCTTCATGACTTCTTCTTTGTTTATTTTTGTTACTTGGATCAACTACATATTATAAACCTACAATACCTACACTGAAATCATTGTATACATAATGTGAGATATTATATTGTATTTGTACGTAAATATGATTTAGAATATTAAGTATGTACTAGTATATGAGATCTTTTGTGTTTTCTGTGAGATTTTCCTCAAAGTATTTCGTTCATTTTTTTATAACAAAACAACGTTTTATTTATTTGCAAACATTTACACAATATTTTAAGCTGGTGAAGGGTGTGAAAGGAAACGTTGCGTTGGCGGCTGTCGCACACAATAAAATATTTCCCATTTTTACCCATATATGGATTAACTCCCGTCCAAGAAGGATGGCCGGACCGTGACAGGAATGATAAATTGTCCGCGGGTAGAATGGAGGGAACGGGCAGAGGTATGGCTGGGTGGGGCGGGTGGGGCGGGTGGTAGAGCGACCGGCAAAGGGGTGCAGACGCGAAGAAGATGAAGGGTGCTCCTAAATGCAAGGTGTTGAAAAGTCAAAGAGTATTTATGCAATTAAAATGTTATTTGACACGTATGTAAGTACTTCAAGAACATATCAGATAAAGTATGATATTATTAAACAAAACAGAAATGTAGAACAATTTTCTTCATTAACAATTGTATCATCATATCGTTAAAAAGATGGTCTACATGTCTATGCGCATACCTAAAAGGAATAAATTCTCGATAATATACAAATATTTTATGTTATGATGAATATATTCAAATAGAACAACAGCATTACAAAACTAAAGAGATTTTGTGTTATTTTTAAACGAACATACGGTATACCAGCGTTGTAACTTCGTCTTCCGCTTATTCTTCTTGAGGCCTTAGGCTATCAAACAATCTTCAACATGCAGACTGCAGACTACAGCCCGTAACAAAAGTGGAACTGTACTCGTATCAGTCACCTAAGTTTTTCCTATACCTACTGAAGATACTTCTATGAACACATTGATATTTTCCTATTTTTATATCTAGAATAAATTTACAATAATCGTTTAAAGAAAAACGTGTACAATAGTTTTAAAATTACTTACTTTACAACGTGCAGTCCCTGGAACGTGAGATTAGGTAAAATGGAGCTTTGAGTAGTGTAGAAAACAAAGCAGTTTCTGGCTTCGTGAGATAAAACACAGTTAAAAGGTAAATATTCAACTAAAAAGTATTAAAACAACAATCTTTTTTAGTTCTGATAGAAGGGAGTTTTAAAAACGGGATATTTTGTTAGGCATTAAATTTGGTAGGGTTAGTTAAAAAAAATGGCTGACGACTTGAAATACATACACATATCTACTAGTAGGTATGATGATTGGAGTACTAATAATACATTTGATAAGTTATAATAAAAGAAACTTAGTTTCACCGATGGAATCATTGACTTTTTCTAAACACACATTAGTTATCGATAAATACCTTTTACAAATGCACAATTAAGTAGAAAATCGATATAGTCTATAATGCTTTGGTAATAAACATTTATAAAAATGTTAGCGAATAAATTTAGCCAATGGCTAATTACTTTAGTGAAAATTCTTCTTAATTATCCTTCATTTATCTCCTCAAATAATTGTTTTCTGTTTTCCTGAATACAAAATAAATGTGCAAATAAGACAGAACCAGGGGAGTAAATTGTATTTGGGATCTTCCCCTCCGAGGAGAATTCTACGGCAGGTACTTTCCTGTTTAATTTCCACGTCACATCAATATTCACCGTTAATTTGCTCTGCACGCACAAATTGTATTTGTGGCATTCTCGGGTAGTTAAGTTCCCTCCTTAATTTACCGAGGAAATGTACGGGGAGTAAAATGAGAGGAGATAAGAAGACTTGGTCCATTTGCAGCTAGATGATTTCCTTATCCGTATACTCGGGAGATGAATTTCCTTCGTGGTTCTCAAAATTCATTTAAACACCGGGCTTTCGTATTTGTATTTATACATCTACCGACAAAATGATTATTTGTGGTTTTGTTAGCATATTACAACATTTGCGCTATTCGTAATGGTTCTAAAAAAAAATTATTCATGAAGCAATAAATTGCAATTTCTATTATTATAAAACTAAAACGTAAGACTTTAGTAGTGATCACAATGCAAATAAGTCGCTAGTCGATACATAACACAAAACAATAAGATCCAAGATTGTAAAATTGCTATCCATTTCTTTTTTTTTTTCACCATTTATCTTGTGTAAAATTTATTTGTTATATTGTAGCTCAATATCGCAGTCTTCAATATTGTTACTTTATCTCATTAGATATTTCACCCCCACCAAATCGTACTGAGTAAGTCAATTATTTACCTTCAAAACAAAGAACGAATAAAACGGAAATTCACTGTAGGCATACACAATTCGTGAGTTTAAACATCTAGTGTAAATCAGAAATCCTCCCACTCAAAAGTCGTCGTTCAAATAGAATTTGAAATACACAAAACCACTTAAGAAAGCAAATACCTTGCAAGGCGGGAGATCTACTACATACTAGTGTATGCCTTGGAAATTCAAGATGTAACTTATTTCTGACACTTTGATGTGAGCCACCCGTAAAAGCTCTCTGATTGACTGACACATATTTAGATTATTTTCTCTTCCCGTGGGATTATTCTGGGTCCGCTTAGGTGAACCAAATTTCCAAAGGGGTAGGAGAGAGGGTGTTGGTATTCGTAGGGAAATGTTCCGATTGCTTCAAAGGACAGGAGATGGCAAACAGTTTCCCAGCATCTCGCTTCGTTCTCCACCCTCTCCCCATTCTCTCCTTTCTTGGGATGAGTTGTGACAGTTCCAACCAAACACTTTGTATCGGTTTTTATTATCATTATTTGTTTATTCCACGGCGGGAAAGAATCATTCGAACGAGAACGGAAAAGTTCCTACCAAAATGACGGTGAAACGTGTATTATCATTTAATAATAGATTTATTTTACGGTAGGCAGGCTTTCGCGAGAAGGAAATTTTGTTAAGAAATTAAGATCTTTTTAATCTTTTGTTGAGATATCAAAATTATTTTTGAAGATCGTTCTTGGTTTCTGTATTTTTACCGTTTACGCGATACGAGATTAAATGAGGAACTCTAGACAATTTTTGAGATTTTTAATGGTATTAATATTCACCGTCTTAAATTAAACAAAAATTTAGATGCCAACATTTTTTTCAAATCATGCTTTGATTGAAATTTTAATAATTTTTCAGAATTGATTAACTAATTGTACGAATCTACAATAAAAAACTGTATTCTTTTGTCGTTCTAGTTGAATATATGTTGTAAATTCATACTCACGGAGTTCCTTATAACTTATTACGATTCTATATAAAAATATATAAAATCGAATAAAAAATATTATGACAATAATTATTGGCGTCCAAAGTATCAAACAGTTGAAATCTAGCATGACTAGATTTCCATAGCATTTTTCTGTGCCGCTGCCTTTTTGTGCATTACTTAACACATCATCTCGTGACTTCATTTCCATCATGCGCTATGAATAAAAATATGTTTTAAAAGATTGTTTATAGAAATATATTCATATTTACTACATTATATATATATATTTATATATACATTCTAATCAACATAATATTGTTACACTGCGCGCATGAATTGAACCCACAAACCTTTATTCTCTGAATTACTGAGTAAGTGTGTTCTCTTATCTGGGAGATGGGTTTGGGTACTTCTGCCCCGGGAACTGCCCCACTAGCTGTGTGGCGTGCCAGATCGAGAAAAGCTGGTTTGGCTAGACCCATTGACCTCTCCAACTGGTCTCTCAACCCATCGCTTTGCTCTGCAGTGGGAGGGATAAATTCACATATCCGTCACTCCTGAACGCACTGATCCCTATATTCCTACCCATCCCTTATACCTTGTACCTTTCCAGAACTTATAAATATATTATCTCATTCATTAACTTAAAAAGACCTTCCCCTCTGCATCCCTAAAGATGACGTAGGCCTTGAGGAAAATTATTTTTCTCAGGGCCTCCTGAGTGGGGTTAATACAAAAAAAACACTACGCTACATAGGCCACCATTAGTTGACCTAGAATGAACTGTTTCTCCACTAAACATATTCATGATCGATGTTCGCCTGTATTATTGACTCTGTTCGAAATACTCTTCCGCCGTAATCGTGAATCCAATATTAACTTTCACAATCAAGTCTTCAATGTCAATCATTTGCCTGTCGATACGATCATTTTCTTGTTGGCGAGACGATCATTATTGCATACCGAGCTTATATTATATGTAGTGTGTGAGACGAGGATGAAGAAAACGGACGAAGATGTGTTTGACAAATTATTATTGTAGGAGCAAGTAGTACTACTGTATAAATTAAATGAAACCATGTACATAAAACTATTTTATAACCTTTATTCGTACATACGATTATTTGTTTTTTTTACACTAACACAATGAAAGCCCAACGAAAAAAAAATCTCGAAAAAAACGAGTCGTAGAAGTGACCTCTTCTCATGTGACAAATGCCATCCGTGTAAATACTCGTATGTTGGGCGCGCGTTCGGCGTATTTGCAGACTATGCACCGGGATCAATGACCCCAGTTCCGCGGAGCCCACTCAGGGACTCGAAATACATTTTTTCGTCACGTATTACACCCCTTTCGAGGGCTTCCCTTTCTCAAACTTCTGTTATATGTTATAAGTGATCTTATAAAAGTCTGAAAGGTCGGTAGAACTTTTTGGTTTCTTGCCAAGGTAATCTTTGAAATGTAAATTTTTCTTGAAGCTTTGCTCTCTTTCATCACAAAATGTAAGTAGAATTTATTAAGGTACTGACTTATTTGTTTGCCGTTGACCCACATGACAAAAAAATTACAAATATCTGACAGCTTCGGTCCTGTGTGCAGTTCTTATTTATAATGTACTAATCCATATTTGAAAAAAATTAAAACTAATCTACGTTTACATTACTTCTTCGTTATGCTGCATCCATGTCAATATATAAGCAAGAGTGTGAGGTGAGCACGCTCATTACAGTCTGTTACGTCAAATACCAAATATAATGTTTGACTTTACCGGCCAACACGTAGCTAGAAATGTACCTCAAGGGTGTAATTTGTGCAGCAGTGTGAATTCGCGATACCGCTTTAATTGGAGGAGTGAGTTGTTGGGAAGAATGGCAAAAGCAGGCGTACCGCAAGGCACTGGGCGAGAACCATTATTATTTCGTGTTAATAATTGTGTTATTCACATTTCGCATTGGAGAACGAATTGATTGTGTTCAAAGAACAAACAAACCAGAACACAACTGTTATTAATTATTATTTTTTGTAAACTAATGTTTTAAGACAAGATTTTTTATGTTTAATTAATATTTGACAAGTTCAAGTATTTCACCTAAAAATGTAGACAATTTGTCTCGACGCCATCTAGTGAGAGAGTTAGCACTTACAATGCCTTTCTCATATAAAATAAAGTTGGTTGTTTTCAGGTGAAAAAATGTAACAAGCAGTAATTGTTGAATGAAACACTAGTATATATTGAATTATTTCGCGGATAAGAGATAAGCCGCCATAGCTCAGTGGTCAGAGCTGTCGACCGGAAATCGAAGGGACACGGGTTCGAGTCCCGTTGGCGTCATGTATCTTTTATCAGGAGATTTTTCAATGTGGATGAGTGTTTCAGGCGAATAATTATTGCTTGTAAAATAACAACTGTTATTATTTATTTATATTTCCATGAAACAAACATCTTTTGAATGCTCATGAGGTATGTGACCAGCTTAGACATCTATAGTATAGTAATTAAATTCATCATCTTTCCATCAATTTAATTAATAAACCACTACTATTTGCCTTTTTTTATTAGTGAGTCCTTTCATTTAATACACACATCTTTTATCTTAATAATAAACCCAATACGCATCTACATGAATGTATCAATCGCCCAAGATTAACCCCATTGTACCTATAAATATAAATAACCATTAATCCTACAATACTTTTTGAAAGATTCTTTGATGTTGTGCTCTAGACCAGGGTACAATATGTCGGTGCGTTTTTTTCATCATCTGTACTTAATCATTCTTAAACGGTACTGATTTGAAAATATTATCGTTTTTCTCTGTAATATATACCACAAGAGTTCCAACTGCTAGGAACTAGTAGAACCACAAGATCTTTATTTGGGAAATATCGTAAGACTAGAAGAGAAGCATAAGGGGAACTTGAAGATTTTAAAATATCCGGTATTAGATAGGGTATGTAACATAGCTAAAACCAATTCAACAACGGTTCTAATGTGAGGTCTCCTATTGCCCAATGTTCATAATGATATTTTCTACCGTGGGACGAGATGTCTCAAAGTTGGAATAGATTAACGTCTTACCAATTATCTTCGAAATTAAAAAAAAATTGTTAATGTCTTTTCAAATTAACGTTAACTCATTTATGTAAGTTTCGTTTGAGAATAATTTTACACTTACTCCTAAATATTTGCATTCTCCTAATTTATTTTATCAACATCTACGTTCAAACTTAAATACTATTTTTTTTTAATTTCGTTTTCATGGGTAATTTATTTCTCCAAGTTTGAATATTTTTAGCCCGCCAAAACGATTGCAATCCAAGCGATAAGAAGTGGGAGGGTGCGTGACGACATCCGTGCGCTGAACGTGACGTCATCCTGTGGTTAGTGTATTTTGTATAGAGTTTTTAAAAATACTTTTTAAAATTAAAGGTATTTTTTAATATTTAAATTTCATACTGAAATTAATTTTTAGCGTTAGAATTTGTGATTCTCGCCCAAAACATCGCTAGACAAAACCCGTACACTGAAGTCTACACGGCATCATCGATGTATCTATGTAGCCGCGGTTGTACGGTGGGCTCTCGCCAGCGGGGTTATTTTCATCGCTTTTACGTAAATTTGAAATGAATTCCAACTTTCTCATTACCTATTACAAAAAGGTTAAATTAGCATGTACGCGATTTTAGACGTGGTCGCGCTAGTAGTTTTAGTTAAATTATATTAAGGAATAGCTTCAATTTTACAGCTTTGAATTTAACAAAACTTTTTTAATGTTAGAAGATACTACGATGTAATTTAAAATAATCGATTGTAATCGATAAAAAAAAAAAAAAAAGACAAACACCAATCATATCAAAAACTTCAACATACACACATACCTAACTAAACATCTCAACATCAACATACCTAACTAAACATCTCAAAACTGTATAGCGACTTCTCCCTCTTATTATCAAAGTACGTATGTAACACAAAGAGATGTTTAATTATTACGATATAAAAACATCGTGGAGTACATTTGATATCAGATTTTATTCGACCAATCGAGGAGCGTATACAAAGTAAAGCTTTTAAATCATTTTTCAAGAACGATTTATAAATTATGAAAGTAAAAATATATAAATCTATTCAGAATCGGTGTTTTTTATCTAAACGAAAAAGAATTAACAATTAATATTTTTTACTCAAATTCTTTATTATATTAGGATACTTACCTTCTGAAACAAAAAATAAAATCTTTTTTTTTTCGTAAACTTTTAATCAAAGGAAAGAAGATATTTTAAAGAAAGAAATGTATGTATTAACCTACATCAAAAAACAATATCAGGGACACTACGTCGAATAGGAAGATTCTCCTAATAATATAAAATCAAATTATAATACATTTTGTTACTTTTAATAGAATTGTAACAGTTACCCGGGGGGCAGTTAATGTTTTGGAGTTTAATTATCTTTTGAACCCATACAATAATCTATCTATTTACGAGTTTATTGATTGTTTCATTCAATTCTATACATTGTTTCGGTAAGAAGTGCCTGCACATGTTTTGGTGAGCACATATCTTTGGGTCAGTATGGTAATATAATTTTAAAAGAAAAATCGCAGAATGATAATGAGATTGAATGAGAAGGAAATAGACAGTGTAAGCATAAATGAAACATGGAACCACACAAAAGTGAGTATTTGTGAATCTGCTAAGGAAGCGTGTGGAATAAGTATGCAAGGTAGGAAGAAATTATATGCATGGTGGGAAGAAAGAGATTAAAGCGATAGTCTCAGAGAAGAAAAATGCATGGTTAGGTTATGTCTGATGGAGACTGGCAAAACTTCTAGCCAAGAGAGGGGTCCACCGATATAAGTGTATAAAGGATTCAAGAAAAAGGTAATTAATGGAGTGAACGAAAGAGAGAATGAAACAAACGCCTGTAAAAGGAATAGGGAATCAAAATGACAGACCATATCCAAGAAAACATTAAACTGTTTTGGAAGCAGGTCAAAAGGTTTCGGAGTGGTCCAGGAAACGGAAACATGAAAGTGATAAAATCAGAAAATGGAAAAAAATGGCGAATGAGGAAGAAATAATTTAGAGATTGATAAAATATTTTGAAGAACTTTTCGAAAGCAACCCGAAATAAAAAATATCGATTAAATGTAAGAAGAATGGTAAGGCTGTTGAATTCGACTTATATTGCTGCTGAATGCTTTAAAGTAGCCGTATATTTTTCACATGGTTGTGTAAACTTTTAAACTAGTGCTTAGAAGAAGGTTACATACAATTAGTTTGGAGAAGGGCTGTGATAATGGATTTATACAAAAGTTAAGAGCCACGTATGGAATGGAATATGGAAATCACAGGGCTGTTAGCCTGTTGAGTTCAAGTGGAAAGTTGTATGGCATAATACAATAACAATAGTCAAGTTTAACTTAATAATGAGTGATCCCGTACTCCAAGAACTGAATATCATTATTCTCGAACAAAGTAAAACTATTAATGAGTTATTGAACCGTGTAAAGTGCATTGAAGTGATTTTGAATCAGCAAGTGTCAAATATAAGCAACGACAATAATTTTATACTACCTACACCTTCGGCCACTGCCCGCCGCTGGCCTAACGCTACGCCCTCCCGCGCCGCTCCCGCTAACCCGTCTACTGAAACTGTCACCAAAGAGCGAATGTGGACTAGAGCAGCTATCAAATGAAAATATAAAGTATTAAGTCAATTCGAAGCTGCCTCTAAGCAGAACTTAGGCGGCGGTGTCATACATTATAGTTTCTAAGCCTAAATTGGAATCAGCTCGGTCAAATAAAGAAGAATGGATAAACGTCAAATGTAAAAACAGACACCTGAAGGCTAAGAACTTGATTGTCGTTAATTCCGATAAGACCCCGGATGTAAAAATTTTTCCAAGGATAAAGAATATTGTTGTATCTAGGATAGTCAAGTACACAGACGGTGGATGTATTCGGGCGCATATGGAGAAAAACAAAATGAGATACAGATTTTCATCGCAAATTCTCAAGAATGCTCAACGGAGGATCTGTACGATAAACTTTTGCAGGAAGATTCATCGACCCGAGGAGTACCAGTAAGATATTACCGGTATTTAAAACCGAGACAAAATCCGGTTGACAACCAAAATGGGTCAAAACAGAACAAAGGTGCCGCTATGAAATGACAAGACTGATGATTTTCTACAAATTGTAAATATACAAGAACGGGCCTTATATTAGTATCAGAGACATGCCTTAGTGACAGCATTCACAATTGTGAACCCTTTGATCAACGAAACAATGTATTTACAAAGGAGAGTACCTCGGGTCACTAAAGAGGAGGAAGTATGCCACTAGCCGCGAGACGTGACCGCATCACGCGAAACCAGAGACTCACTTTTTTAGAAAGCCACCGGAAAAACATGTGGATTAAATTTTAATATTTACATCAGTATAGTGTACATTCCACCGGCTACATAGAGAAATCTCTGATGGTATATACTACATGAATACTATGAAACTGTTCCAAATGGAACAGAAAAATTTTATTATTGTAGAAAGCAATCACTTTGTGGTTTGACATATTTAAAATTATTTTATTTCATTTTAGAAAAACTTTAACCACCAATGGGAAACTGGATATTGAACTTTTTTTTTGATTTTGAAGTGTTCAAAATTCTGTATTCACTTCTTAGTGAAGATTCCTACCATCCATCTCTATCTATAGAAATCGCACTCAATGAAAAAAAAGCCAGTCGGCAGAATTTGTTGAATAATGAACATGGAACTTGTGTTAAGCGGGGAAGGAACCTCGAATGTGGTAATTTCGAATATATCTTTATTTCAACTTGATTTCTCACGACTGGAAACCTTTACCGAAACTAAATGACGTTGATTTAGCCGTCGAATATTTGTATTGTGTAATTTATGACTTTTGTCATACGTTTTAAAAGAAAAAAACATTTACCTAGCTCTGAAAGAATTTAACTTAAATAGTTTAATGGTGAGTAGCTTAAGGATTTGAAAAAGAAATACGAGGATCACATAATTTGAAAGCGCAACGGATCGATAAGAGATTGGGAAATGATTTGTGTTCCGAGATCTAAACTCAAACGTTGCATAAATATTGTTTATAGTGATTATAACATTATTAGCCAAAATCTTTCCGGAAATTTGTTTACGAAAAGAAGAAATGTTTCGATGGCTCTTGGAAATAACCGAATATCTTTCCGGCCACGAGTTTCTTCCTAAAATATTGAATATCGATAGGGGAATGAAATGGATCTATAAGAGGATGCCACCAGAATCATGAAAGTCCTACCTTGGTCCTGGTGTCCTCAATGCTCCTCTTTCTGCCAGCATGTAAAAAAAAACTCCACGTCGTATTGCACTGAACTCGGAGCGCAGCAGAAACTGTACTGGTGAAATATTCGTCTCCTGGTGACAAGGTTACAAGGAAGGGAAGGTGGGGAATAATTATTGTAAATAACCATCGGTTATATGCCCGAACAGGAAAGATTGTGGGTTTCTAAAGCAAATCTCATTGAATGGACGTGCTCATATTGGTACCGATATTCCGGAAGCATTTGCGGAATACTTTAAGTCAGTCTATGGCAAAGTGCTGAATTTGACTCATATGCTCCCGGTGGTTACACATCATTGGCCAAAAATGTTGATATTTTAAGTGTAAATAAAAAGTATTTCCTTGCCGCAATTAAAAAACTTAAACCAAGAAAATCTGTCGGACCAGATTTTATAATACAATTATTCTGAAAGGATATGCAGAGCCAGTAATGTTACCTCTCTTACATATCTTTAATATTTCACTTAACTCTGCAAAATTCCCTGACCGATGGAAAATCTCAAACGTTACGCCCTTACACAAAAGCGGCGATAAATCGTGTGTATCCAACTACAAACCTGTGGCGATTCTTTTTTTGGCACTAGTCAAATTATTTGAACTTATCATACAAATCATATTTATTGTAAGGTTGAAAATGGGTTGAACCTTTTCTCATAAAACAGCAACATGGGCTTAGAGAGGGCAGATCTACAACAACTAACTTAATGTTATTTACGGAGTACATCTCAAATATTTTAGACAACAATGAACAGATTGACGTTTCATAATATGATTTGGCGAAAGCTTTTAACATAGTAGATCACTTTGTTTTACTAAACAAACTTGAAAAATTTGGTTTATCATACCGACTGCATTTGTTCTTCCATGATTATTATTCTAAGGGAAAACATTACGTATTTCACAGGCAGGTCGCTTCTAAACATAACCTGACAAATTCTTGGGTCCCTCAAGGGTCTAATTTATGACCTCTATTATTTTCTATATTTATTAATGACATAGCTCTGTTCATATTTTTTTTTTGTTATTTGCAGACGATATTAAACTGTATACCGGAATAAAGACGAAGCAGGACTCTATTCGTGTACAAATCGAAATCGACGTCATATTGAGTGGAGTAATCGAATCTAACTTTACTTTAACAGCGGAAAGTGTATAATTATGTGCTTTACAAGGACAAAACATACGCTGTACTTAAACAATAAAATATCTGACACTTTGTTAAACATATTTCTTTAACGAAAGATTTAGGAATCAATTTCGAAACGCGCCTGACTTTTCGTTTTGATATCGATTCAGTATGCAACACTGAATGCTAGGTTTTGTAATCTGCAAAGCAATTATTTTTTTCTATTACGACAGTCATCAAAATGCTTTATTTTACTCTGATTCGTAACATTTTCGAGAGTGGTTCAGTAATTAAATGGTATAGAAAAGGTACAAGAAAAGTTTATGCGATACCTTTACATGCGAAAGTTTGGGTTCCACCGCTTGTTATATCCCTCTGACTTTCTCACTAGAATGCTAGGAATAGATCGTCTAGAAGTTAGGAGAAAAAAAGACACATTTGCAATCCTGATGTTTTGGAGCGTATTACGTTTTATGTCTCCAATAACTTCAGCAGAGCTAGGCAGCAAAGGCTTTTTATTTTTCCAAGAGGCAAGACCAATCTACCAATACTAATGCCTCTGGGGAGAATGACTACGCTTTTAAACCAACTTCCCTCAGAGATGGACGTGTTTCAGTCAAACCTGTATGAATTCAAGATTAGAATAAGTATTTTTTTAACACGATGATGCATCGCAACATATTTAATAGATTAATGTACTCGAAGGTATATGATTATAAATGTTGTGAAATGTTATTGGAATCAAATAAATATATAAATACGAATTTAATAGAAGCGATTGCATTTCCGTTTCGGATAGCCTTGCAATATCCAACATCAAGGAAGACGTTTCATACATTTTGAGAGGTCAGCAGCTGAGTTGGCATCCAAGCGTAGTGCATTCAATTCCTCGGCCGGCTAAGTCCTCCATCACAACACAAGAAATATTTCCCGCTTATAATAATAATAATAATGGACAATTTTTATAGCGCCGTTTTTTGATTTATCACCTCAGGGGCGCTTTACAGTTGATGCAGGTATTACAAAAATTATAAATATTACCAAAATAAATAGAAGTTAAGTAAAGTAAAATGAAGAACAGGAACAGATGACATGAAGATAGAAGATGGAGACTCTGCAGCAAGAATCTTAGGTGGTGAAGAAACTCGACCAGCTGCTGCAGCGAGAGAGTCCACCGTTACAGTGGCAACACGAGGTTCATCATCTTTCCAGGTATGTGTTTGCTGCTAATAAAGCACTGACACCTGTGGTGGTATATCAGGTTATACGCAACCCGGGAATTTTTGTTTTTGTTTCAATAAAAAAAAAATTGTATTCAAGTTTTATTCTGACCATGTGGTGCTGTTTTTATGTTTAATTTTTAACAGTATGGAAGATTTAACAGTCTCTCGTGTCTAGGTTGAACTAAGTATGTATGAAGAATGAGTTGATGATGAATGTAAGTAAGTCTAAATGTATGTAAGTAAGTCATGGTGTTTGAAAGATATAGTAGGAAAATAATTTAGAATACAGTTATGAATAATGAATACTTAGATAAGGTGGTGGAAGGGAGTCAGTGTATTTGGGAAGTATATTTATGACAGATGGAAAGATACTAAAAGAAGAGTATATGAAGGAAACTCTATTAATGGAGAACTGGACACAGTTGGCGCTAAAAAAATGAATTTTTGTTAAGATTTTCAGAAAAATTCAGCAGGTGTCCCATATACATAAAAAAATGACCTTATCCGTGACACTATCTAGGTTACGAGAAATTCTTTAGAATTTTTTAATCATTCAAGCAGCCAAAAATTGTATAATGCATTACCTTTTTTTCTCGTCGTGATTTTCAATTTAAATACATACATTTGTTTTTGATTACTATAATTTTTACTATACTAGGTTTCAGTTTCTTCTGAAACTGAGAATAATAAAAATAGTGAATTTTTTTTTAAAATTAATGTTCAATATATTCAGCAAAATGATTTTTGCCAATACTTAAAATATTTCTGTAACAGTTGATTAACAAAGTGATTTTAACAAAGTTCTGAATATCATTTCCTTCGGATTCGCGTTCGTATTAAAGTTTATATCTTTGTTAATGTGGTCAAAGTTTTCTCTAATATGGGAAAAGAGCCGTTTGTATTATACTTGGGATACAAAGTTAAAGTTTCGCAACCCCCAAATGCCCTTAGACTTCTTTGAACGAAATAATTCAAAGTTCAGGGACGTGGGACGAGGAAAACCCAGTCATGCAAAAGCGGAAGAAGAAAGAAAAACATTATTAAATTTTTTTCATGTCGGACCTTCTGAAAATTTTGGTTTGTATTAGGTATATGCGTAACGGAAAAACGTTTGTTCGTTTAAAAATACGCCTTCTGTCGCGAAAATGTTTTACAAGATAAATCTAAAGGAGGCAGAAAGTTTTAATAAATGACTTTGTCTTTTTTGGTTCAATTATACTGATTATTCCTACAGTTTATATTATTGTGTTCAATTATACTGATTATACCTACAGTTTATATTATTGTGTTCAATTATACTGATTATACCTACAGTTTATATTATTGTGTTCAATTATACTGATTATACCTACAGTTTATATTATTGTGTTCAATTATACTGATTATACCTACAGTTTATATTAATGTGTTCAATTATACTGATAATAACTACAGTTTATATTTTTGTGTTCAATTATACTGATTATACCTACAGTTTATATTATTGTGTTCAATTATACTGATTATACCTACAGTTTATATATTGGTGTTCAATTATGCCGATTATACATACAGTTTATATTATGGTGTACAATTATACTGATTATACCTATAGTTTATATTATGGTGGCGGCATATTTTTCCTATCACTTCCGAATCAAAAATTTATATGGAAATTTTTTTTAAGGTCGTTTTTGTAAGAAAGCTTAAACCAAATCACAAATATTTTGTATTTTTTAATTGTTTTCATACTAAATGCGGTAGTTAATGATTGAATTATTTTTATAGCGCCGTTTACGTGAGAAAATCACCTCAAGGGCGCTTAACAACCTAATTTATGCATTTAATCTGTTTTTACCAATTTTCTTTTCAAATGCCTAAAAATGTGGGTTCATTTGCGTAATTCTTCTTCCAAAGAAAAAATCACCTCTTTGGCTGAAAATGTTGAGTTTCTTAAAAAAACTCCCATCATAGGGCTTGTGAAGATTCAATCCACTCAGCAGAAATAAGAATATCGGTTTCGGGAAAATATGCTTTAAACTTGCGCAGTTTCGAAAGAATATATTCAATAGTATAATAGGCTCGGTACTATCTATTATCTAGGTGCTATATTTTGGGTAATGCCCATCAAAGGGTAAAATAAGTTTTCAGACAAAGATGATATATACCTCAATTTGCTTTTTGACAACGTAATTTTATTTTAGAAGTTAAATTACATAATCCTCTCCAACAATGAATGAATGAACATGTTATTTCCATTAGTTTTAACTTCATACGGAAGTTAGAACTAATTTATGTTCAAGTCAGTTCAAATGTTGATAAGTTATCGGCATAATCGATAAATCCCTTTTCAATCAACCATTCTAGATAACCTGTCGACAGGTTCACGTTTTGGCGTTTGTTTATTGTAAAATTCCTAGCATATACCCGTGAAAAATTACAGAAATATATATTTTGTAAACGACAGCAAAATAATTTTAATCTACGTACTTTATCGCTTGTCTGATTTTTTACTTATAATCAGTTCCAATATTGAAAATGACACTTTTTTTCAAACCTAACCCGAGTTCTAGAGTTCATTGCATCCGAGTTCCAGTCTTTACAAACACAACCGAGATTGGTATTTTTAATTATATAATAGACACGAGACACACATGTAGGTAACTTAAAAAAAAAGAATTTGTTGGTCGATCTTTAAAATTTCGCCCACGGTAAATAGAAGAAAAGTTTGAATTGTTAACGAAAGATTCGATCGAGTATTGTTTAAGCTTAAAGTTCAGTTTACTTGGAAATTTAAAGAAGGAAAAAATTATTCAAAAATATAATACGTTACGTTAATTTTTTTTGCCCAGTTCGAAACTCCATAAAATTTAGATTCAGACGACGTCATGGTGTTTTCAATCTTTTTTCATTGTTTCGAAATGGCACACGTCTCGTCCAGGGTTTGACGTTTAGAGGTTTTTGTGATGATGTAGGTTTTTTAATTAATTTTCAAAAATCCAACTATACGGAAAATCAGATAGGTTAAATTCAATTGCACGATTACTAAAAAAATTTAAATTTAATTTTGACGTTCTATCTGAATAACGTATTATTTTTAAGTTATTATATTTATCACGGGTAGTTTCCTTATTACATAAGAAATAAGTAAGATAACAATGCCGCGGATCAAATATGCCAGTGTTACAATCGTAGGGCTATTATTTTTACCGACATTGATAAAATTAACCCTGTAGGACGTAGGTAAGCTAATGTCCGCAGTTAGTTTGTCGACATGATTCAGCTAAGTTGTCGTGCTAAACCCTTGGAGGCCATCTTGCAAACTAATAAAGATGGTAAAATATTTCGCTTTTATCAAATTACATTTACCTGAAGATCCGATGTCAGAATGCTATCTTTTAAAAAGACATTCAAGCAAAGAGGACATCGGGAAACACGATTCTCCAAACATTCAGATGCAATTGAACTTATCAAGTTGCATTCCTATTCCACTTTTCAGGGCTTTTTTACTTTTTTACTGCTCTTTCACTTGGAGTTGCGCATTGTGTTGCATAAAATATATATTCGACACGCTGCTTTAATAAAATAAACTCTGGCTTCGGATGGTAGGTGATTCAATGGAATTTCTCTTACGCTTCTCAGGGTAAACTTTCCTCTTGCCTAACTTTCGCAGTTAGGAAGGTATTGCTTTTACTGTATCTCTTAAGTGCAGCGGTTCTCCTGCTGTGGTTCGAAATTCCATTGTTTTTCATTTTATTTATTTAAACGTCGTAGAATATCGTGTTTTCTACCAATTCAAGAAAGGTACAGGAAAATCATTAAAGATACCCTTATGAGAAATAATTTGAGTATTTATTTGAGAAGCTAAAGAATGACAAAAAAAACAGAAAAAAAACACCGTCGAATTAAATCACGATTCTAAATTTTAAGGTGATGCCATACGTAGTAATGCAAAATCATGTGTTTTTGGTTTGAAAATTTGGTCGTCTAGAAATGTTTCAGATGCTTTAATTAAATACTGCGAGTAAAATACATCTTGGCCTTTGAAATGATCGAGTATTTTTTAGATAAATCTTTTTATAAGCCCAGAAAAAAATAATGTATAAGGCCTATGAAAACTGCTTTAAAGTTCAAAATCTCCTACTTACGAACCCATTTTCGTTTATGATTTTATTGTATAATGTGGCAAATTAAGTTATTTATAAAATGATCGAAAAAAAAAATATTTATGCCTGAACATCCACAAAATAAAATAAAAGGTACTTTTTGGCCATGTTTTTTTCTTGAATAAATCAAAACAGGCGGATGGTGTTAAGCGGGAATTTAAATATTACACGACGTAGTGCATCGCCTTAAGGGAATTGATAAATATGATTTAAGAATTTTTGCTATTTGTTTATGGGGTGTTATGCCGTGTTGCGCTAACTCCTTCTTTAGCCAACGTTTCGGACAGCATTGCAGTGTCCATCATCAGGGCAGATGTGTTATTTGAGGTTGTGGTGAAATGTGAGCTTATGTATGAGGATCCTCATACATAAGCTCATAACACCCCAAAAACAAATAACAAAAAAAGGAATTGATAAACGTTACTACGCCCCCAGTATCTATAGGAATTTGCGAGCTACGAAGGGATGGTAGGTGGGTGTTTCGAACTAGTTCAAAAAACTTTTTAATACTTTCGATCCCATCGCTGTGCACAAATACATTTAAAAGTTGACTGCAAAAGTAGTGGTTTTTTTAAAATATATTTCATAAAGTTTAAATCATTATCATCGGTGTTACAACCCTCGGAGTGTTAGAGAGCCTATGCTTCAAGGAATCGTATGTCCCCCTTAAATAGCTACCCAATGCACCCATCCTAAAATGTCACCATGACCGGAATAATTTTTTCCAGAAGAAGATGTCAAAACGTACCTATCAAACTCAATATACCTCAGACAGGAAGGATTGATGTGTAATATAAGGTAGACCACTAAATAAACTTCGTGAATTTAACATTCATATTACAAGTGAATCATCTGAAATAGTTTGTGGCCCGCAACTGCGAGGGGCAAGTCTTTTTTCTCCTACTCCAATCTGGGATTATCTTATGTTCCAGAAACCCAGATTTAAAATATTGAGGAATACTATCCACCAAGCTTAGCGGATGCGAAGAAATTTAATTTCCCCATTTGATATAATTGCAGTTTACATAGTTTTGGGACTGGTTTTTCGATTGTGTTGCAAAGGGCTTATCCCAGCAGCACTTTCTAACACCAACCCATTACAGTGGAGTCGCAGTTTTGCGACACCGAGAACTATCACGGAAAAACTTTTTTGCAACATGTTTAAGAGATAGATACTCTAAATATCACCTTATGGAAGACTACCATTCAAAATGGGGACTCTGTGCTGCTTGTAATGACCTTGGCCATGTTAGTGACCAAATCTGTCTAACCAGGTGCTTATAAACCGCATTTTCCTTTTCAATTATGTTTAGCCTCGCAACACATCTTAATTAGATATGCCATAGCCAACTGGTTTTAAGCTGTTTTGTCTTTTGCACAGCATTCACACACAAAAAAAGGTTTTTGAATTTTAAAAGCTGAATTTCTAAAAATATGCCAAAAAATATGGGAGGTTCAATCATACAGTATCACATAGTCGAACATCAAAGTATGTTTTTTTCATTAATTTTAAAATTTAGTTAAAACTCTAGAAACTATCTTAGTAACATAGACATTCAAATTAATGGACCAGTCAATCAGGGAAAGAGAATAAACCATGTTGTCCGGAGCGCATGAGGTCGTGGGACTGTTTCCCTTTCTGTCTCCCCTTTTGTCAATTAATGAATCTGACAGTATACAAACAATTAACATTGTTATATCAATATTCAGTCCTTGTAAAAAAAATCTTCTTACGAATTACTATTGATTTTTACAATGAAGCGCACATTGTTGGCTTCTTAAAAAACTTTCAAATCAGTTAAACAAAAGTTCAAGCTCCTTTACCAAATTTAATATTTGTTTCGCTATAGTAATAGTTACAGTTAGACACTTAAATATATGTATTACAATCTACTTACATTCAGATCCTACGTAGAAGTGTCCCACAATGGACTGCACAATAATCATTTGCTTTGATTTAGCTAACTTTACTTATCAGGGTCTGGTTATTTCAATGTGTGCTCTTCGGCGGTTAATGTACGAATGTACGACTAATGTCATAGTTTATTCAAAGCATTCTCTAACCCCCCTGGTGCCAAAAATATAGTCATGTGGTTTTCCTCAAACTCATCGAAATGACACCATTTCATGTTAGGGCAAGTTTATTAATTTGGATTTATATTATAAATAACAAATAGTTAACCTTTTAAGCATATTGTATCTATTTGAATCTAAAAGATAATAGTTATAATATAATGTTGTCAAGTATCTGTATGAAAAGAAAAATATTTTGTTCTCACTACCTCGAAATAAACTTTGATGGAGTTGGTTTGCTTTAGAATTATGCCCACATATGTATAATGGGGTTTATAGATAAAAATAAATAAATAAAACAGGTAATTAATACTCACTAGCCATCTTTATATATGATGTGTTGTGCCGAGTTGCGCGTTGCGTTCATTGTTTTTTGTCCGCAATAACACAGGAATAAACCCACATAAAAAATGACCAAAAATGTATTAGAATCTTCAATTCTTACACTTTTAATGTTTCGGATTTTTTTAATAGCATAGCATGCACGTCTGAGAACCATCGCACTAGCTTCTTGCACTGCACATTTAACATAAAACGACGAGCGAATTACCTGCTACTTGGTGGAGAAATATTGTCATAATATATGTAGTAATTGAAACATTTCTAATCTATCCGTTCATCTGAAATATGGCATACAAACAAGATATTATATGTTCTACGTGTATTTATTTGACAGGAAATGAAAATTTAACTCATAACTCATAAGACATGTAAAATGCCGCTCTTCTATCATCAATATATTTTCTGCCGATTGCCATGTATTAATTTCTAATTTATAAGGCTCTCTACGAGTAAGCTGGAGGTCACGGGTTGAAATCCCGACGTTCGCAAGAATATTTTATTTGATTAATTTGGGTTATTCTACAAATTACCTCTCGGTTAATATACTCTCGGTATCGCCATTAAGAATTGAAACGTTTCTTAAAATGCCATTGGCCGTGTTTGGTTACTTGATGCGAATTGCCAGGTACTTCCTCACCTTCCTCTTCTCCATCTCCTTTCCCTCCCCACGACCTCCAGCCTCACAACATACTCCAATTGGGGATGTCATAATCTCACTGGCTCTAGACAGTTGGAATTCTTGTGCAGTTTTATGTTTTAAAAAAAATTAATTGGATCCCTACGGGTGTAAATTATTTATATTTAAGATCAATAAAAACATGACCTCATCAGAAATAATTAAAATATGCCCCACGGAAAGACCGATTTTCTAGGCCTGCAAGGATAAAATCGACCGTAGGTCCGTCCGGGACGCCCCGGGCCGCTCGCCGAATATTGTTTTTACACGACTTCATCACTTACGTCGTTAAGATTCTGGCTTCATTTTAGGGTATTGTCTCGTATTAAGAAATGGTAGATCACAGAAATAGTAAACAAAGTCTGTGTTCAAGCGATTAAAATAAATTGAACAATATTCGCTTTGATCTAAAATATTTTAATTATCCCCTTTGTCGTAAAAAAGATACAAGATAAAAAAAAACTTATTATTTTTGCAAGAAGACAAAAGTGTCAAAAGGGGACTGAAAAAGCATGAACAGATATACAGAATGCAGTCTTGAGGGTAAAAATAGATAAAGATAAAATAAGGGAAAACATTCCCCTATTATTTTCCCAGAGCAAGCATCCTGACTTTATCAAAATCGCATTGCTTGCGCAAAGAAGCCCGGGGCATTGCAACGAGCAGAATAGAATGCAAGTATACTCCATACAATTTCAAAAACCTCCATTAAACAGACTTCTTAGAATGTATCAGTTAGCGCAGAAACAAAATGTTTTGCATCAAAGAAATATTTTATAATAATAACTTATATACATAACTTTTTTTTAACCTGAACACTAACCCAAACATTTACACTGAAATTTCGTTTGATTAGAATGAGATACCGAATTCAAAAGTTCTTCGTAGAGTAGATAAAACGAAAAGAAAACCATTATTTTTTGGCAGTTTTCAAGAGTAGTTTTCTTTGAAGATTGTCACAATCAGGGGGAGATTTAGAGTATTCAAGGAAGGCACAGCACCTCGTTGTTTCTATTTATCTATTTGATTGTAGTGCTTTCGTTCTGACCGCCAGTCCAATCCAGGTTTAATGTACCGATGTACCTTTGAAAGTATTAACCGGATTAATAATAATACTTACTATCCGCATTTTACAACTATACAAT
The DNA here is from genome assembly GCA_026573805.1 of Hesperophylax magnus. Taxonomy (NCBI): domain Eukaryota; kingdom Metazoa; phylum Arthropoda; class Insecta; order Trichoptera; family Limnephilidae; genus Hesperophylax; species Hesperophylax magnus. The sequence continues at coordinate 1,834,970 of JAIUSX010000055.1, forward strand.
TAGAAGCGCTATTTCGTACTAATCTCATCGAAACCTCTTCCACTATTAGAACAGGACAAGCAGTGCGCGTTGACGGATTCGGTAGTTTTAGTTATCGTTGGGAGCGTTGGAGTTCAATTGGAGGTAAATAAGTGTAACCTATTTTTACGCTTCATGTCACATCTAAATATAATACATCAATGGATTTAACATATTTTGTCGGAGCGAGTTTAATGATTGCTTGGAAGCTCTCCGTGATAATCCGTATATTAAAACCAAACGTTTTCAAGAGTAGTTCACTAAAATATAAATTAGCGCTTCATTTACTGAGTGAAACGTAGTATGTATTTGATCATAATGAATTCGCATTTGTTTCAAGTGGGCTTACAAAATTTGCAAGTTAACCTCGTTTAAATAACGTTATCGTCAGTGCTTACGTTTTTTTTAAAGAATGATGAATAATATTCTAAGAACACCTTTATGGGGTTTAAAAATATCTAGAATTTTCTTGAATTCGCTTTCCGTTTTTGGATGTAATGTGTTTTCTCCAAATTGAAATGTTTCTCACTTTCAACTTTTTCATCGAAAAACAATCTGAAGAACTTGATATCATCCCACATAATATTCCGCATCTAGTCGTGGGTTCATATTCATAAATTCGCATTCAAAGTGATATTTTACAACAATTCCAACATAAAAAAATTAGCCAAGAACTATTCAAACTTAAATCAACTCCCTCGAAAAAATAACACGTTTAATACCTTTTTCGAAATCTATGAAAACGGAAGAAAAAAAATAAACTACGAATTCAGTGACAGGATAATATAAAATCAGAAAAACGGCTCAGACTACCAATTACTTGTATGTTTTATTACTCGTGTGTAATTAATTATTAAAACCACATTCGGAAATTATATTTATTTTGCGGCAAAACTCCACAACATCTTTCCCCCTGATATAAAGCGAATGTAATAAGAATGATTACAAATCAAGAATAAAAATCTGGGTGAAAGAGATTAATGAAAAAACTCTGAAAAAAACATTAAAAACGACATAGAAAACTAATAAAAGAGAAATGAATAATTTTAGTTCGCCTCAACACAGGTCACCCTAGTGAGGAGGACTAAGAAATACATATATTTAACATCATATTTTGTATGTACAATATTTAAATAGTCGCCATAATAAAAGTATAAAATAATAAAATGGCCAAAAGTGTCTACAAATGTGACAAACATACACATGTATTTAGGTCCATTAGATTAAATTAACATTTTTTTAATTATCCCACAGACGACAGAGTACGGTTTGTCAAACAAATATTTTCCAGATAATGCATTCATCAACTGTTATAATAGTAAGTACTAGGTACACACATTAAATAAATGATTACTAACAATTTTCAACTATTCTATCACTTCTTATGCCTGTATTTATTTATTTCATGTTTTATTATTTAACACAGATATTTCATACTTTTAGACTTACATTCAAGTTCTGTTAATTCAAATGCATGTTTAAATAGGCTTTTGCACTCAGCCACTTATTCCACAATATTATGTCTTTGCACACTACATAGTCTTGCGAAGGTTTTTGCTTCTGGAAAATCAATAATCATAATAGGTATAATAATTCTGTAAGTCAAATACAAATTTTTTAAATTTTTACACGCAAAACACTTCAATTATCTCAATCAAATGTATGTTGACAAAATTTCGTCAAACAAATGGTTGAGTATTGGTGAGTTTAGCGCAGAAATAGAAGGATTTATGCTTGCCATTCATGATAGAGTCATTAATACTAAAAATTATAGGAAGCATATAATCAAAGATACAAATCAAATTGATGATTTATGTAGAAAATGTTTGGCTTTTCCGGAAACTATAGAACATATTATATCGGGATGTTCTATATTAGTACCGTCCGAGTATACATTTAATACGAATTTTATAAAATATATTATGATAAAACTATACTAACAGACCGAACGATTAGACATAATAGACCCGATATAGTTTTACATGACAAAATTTAAAAAAATAACTTATATCATTGATGTCGCTTTTCCAAATTCCTGTAATATTAAAAAATCTGTTAATGAAAAAAATAAGAAAATACACAGATTTGGGAAATGAGATAAAAAAATTTGGCATTCTAATACATTGTAAAAGAGTGTGGAAGGGTTTAGTTTTTCCTATGGGAAAGATTTAACCCGGACATAAAATCGGAACATTATTGTCAAATGAAAATTATTTGTTTTTTTTATTATTTTATTTTAGCCCTTTTTAAGTCCAAGTTTACAAATGTCTAATATATTATTTTTTATACATTTTTTTTTTTCATTAACTTCTTTCCAATCTCTGCTCCGAAATCCAGTTTGATTCTGTCAATTGTCGCAGACTTTATGGTTACCTAAGTTTTATCAAACGACTATATTCAAATTGTCCGATAATAATAGTAACGGGCATCTTGCTTCCCAATATAACCATTTTATAAATTATGATTACTAATATAGTTCGGATGACTAACATCCAATACCAGAATAGAATGATGCTATAACAAAACAATACGAGTGTGGATAAGACTGGTAAGTTACTATTTACACGTGATAAAGAAAACATACAAAAGAATAAGTATTTTTGTCGACTGCCTTTGGTGCGAATTTTGCGATAAAATGCTTAATTCAAATACCGAAATATATTCTTTTCCGATTCGAATTTACCTTATTTTATTATAATGAATATAAGCCGTTTTGCGATAAACTCTTTTTCATACTTTTACGAGTAGAATTCATCTTTTTCAACGAATAAAAGGGGTATTGTCTTATTTTTCCAACTTTTATATCTTTCTTTTACTCGGGCGCGTGTTCGTTTTAATAATATTATTTATTCTATTCACGCAATATATTTATAGGAGGACCGTGAAAACGATGTTCGACATATTAGGAGAGTGTTAAATATCACGTCAGAGCTTTCGTGATTTAGATTGTGAGGAATGGATTTCAGTTTAGTTTATTAGGTAGTAGGTACCCTCTCCCATATTCAAAATACTTTGGTTTATGGTTTGGGGAAGTCGGAAATTTTAGAGTGTTTTAGGAAAAACTAAAGCTGTGGAGAGCAGGTACATACCTCTCTGAGCACCATCATCTCAACAACTTTTCATGGGTAAGTGGAAGTGGAATTGTTGATAAAGTAATTATGATATTAAATAATAATGCAACATTCAGGATCACAGAATTTTAAATTCATAAAATTTTTAAAGTTTTTTGAGAGTTCTTTTATAGTTCTGTTTTGTTTCACTTCTGAAAAATAATAGTTCGGTAATGAAATAATATCATAATTTGAAATTGAATTATAATAGAACTTGAGCTTAATTTAACTTTCAAATTTGATGAATTGTTTTAATTGTGTGAAAAAATTAAACTAAGGATGGTTTGTTTCATTCAACAATTCATCAAATTTCAATGATGATTTTCACGTTCTGTGGAGGTTCTATTCAAGTTCTGTTATTACATCATTACTAGCCAGTTGCTTCACATAACTTTAAATATTACGGAATTTGAATAAAACCGTCAAAGAACTTGAAAATCAACTTTGAAATGTGGTGTTTTATTCAAATTCATTGACAACTTTTAATTAAACATTGTGCCACAGAGTACTATTCCAACAATCGAAGAATTAATGATAAGTATGAAATAAGCTCTGAAAATCTGAAAATTATTTTTCAATGTACTAAATTTCTTTAAAACGTGTGGAAAAACATTATATTTTCTTTTCTTTCGTAGTTAAATTCAATGTTCCATGTCAATCAAAAAAATCTTTCAAAAGCCAATATTAAATGACTAACAAACGTGTTTTGAATTTTGCATTTTTTTAAATGCATTTTACATTAATGGTTTCTTGCCAGTTGTATAAAATTTACAACACCTTTATTAGTAAGGTGTTTATATATATATTTAATTTTGTTCGTTACTCTCAAAAACCAGAAAATAGCCTTATTTCCCTACATTGAGAAAAGGTAAAGTGTACAAGTTGTAATCTCGTATCGCTTAGCCATTGTTTTCACCCATCACGTGATGTTTTCCTCCGTGAATTATTTATTAATGCCCATTAATAGGTTTAGCGGAGTTGAGAATCGTAGTTGAGAAGGACGAACGGAGCTCTTAATAAGCGGAACGTTCTTTTCTCCATAACCTGTATTTTATTAACAGACGTGTGATGCAATTTGATGGAAGCCTTCTCCCCAATAAAGGCTTCATTGGAATTCTTGAAAAAATTACATCAAACCGGCTCAAGTATCGAGGTTCTAATACTTGATAAACCTACTTGATTCTGTACCAAGGAAGGCGGTCCGTCTGATTGACAATCCATTGTTAACAGACCAATTGCCATCTCTAATGCATAGACGCGATGTGGTCATGCTGAGTCTGTTCTACAGCTATTTTAATGGATCCTGCTTTAAAGGGTTAGGAGCATTGATCCCCGGTACATGTGCACCACCCGTTCACAATTGATGTTAGCTTCATGAGAACGGGCCGCTTCTTGGATTTTGTGTAAGACGGCTCGTATTTGGAACGAGATACCGGCATATGTTTTTCCTCCTTCATAATATAATCCTGGCCTCTTCAAGACCCTAACTATTAATGCCCTTCATACAGCCCCTACCTTAACTCGTCTCACAACGCTGCCCAACCGGATGGCGACATAGCTCCTTTGCCTTTATGCTGCACAGACAGGAGCGCTCTAGTGAGGTATCACATAAAATATATATATTAAAAATATATTTTTAATATATAATTATATTATATTTTAATATGGGTTATTGAATTTTTGTTTTATACGAACTGAAGCAACAAGTGGAGGAACCTTGCTTACTTAATTCAATTTCGAATTATTTTTTCTTACCGTTATTAATTGAAATATTTTTTTTAAATCTATTGCGTTTAAAATACTTACCTTCCACAGGGTGAAAAATTAATATTGATAATGGGGCTAAAAACAGAACTGCAGGCCGTTTTCTGATAAACTTTTAATAAATTCGTAATAATATCGGAGCACGTGTTCATGTATCTGCGTTTGTTAGGATTTTTATATACACGTGTTCTGAAATCGTGGAAATTCATTGGTATTTAACTAATAATTTATCAGGAAAACTGTCAATTCAATAGTTAAGGGCCTGGAATCTTGTTTTTTACTGGATAACAAATAAATTGAAGAGATTCTTAATAAATTAGTTATATTTTTTATCAGTAAGTTTTCTCCGTGCGACATAGTGTGTACTCGTGCTGAAAAATAATGGAATGGTTACTTGGTTCGGAGAAGAGTCTCATTATTTTGGTACCCTCTCCTCTTGAATGTCAGCTATCAAGACAATCTGCAGAATAGTCTGCACTCGCACCAGTCACAGATTTCAAACCAATGAAGTATATCATCAATGTTAGTAATTATTGTGGTATTTTGTAGTTTCATTTCCTCATAAAATGACCAAGACATTAAAGTTAACTCACTTTTTCTACAGTAGATTCTTAATTTTTTCACAAAAATATCCATATTTTAGGTTAGGAAAAAAATTTAAATAAATTATCATTGATGTGCGCAATGTGCTGAGTCAGCCGTCAGGCTGGTTGCCAACTCAGCATTTTTCAATACGTCTTTTTGGTGAGCAGCCATTGCAGTAATTATTTTTGTTTATTTATTGAATGTTTAATTGGAAATAACGCGACGTCGCATAACTGAAAATCTGTTTTAAGTTAATTTATAAATGAATTGGATAATAGATAGATAGTAGCAATAAATCAGCCTACTAGGGTTCCTTTCTCATTGGTAATCCTCAATCTCTACTAGTCCTAAAACAACAAAGGTCTGCGCCCACCGCACCGCTGCTAAAAGGAAAACTACAGCACACTCATTGCTGTCCACCAAATGAGAACACTGTTCCCAAAACAACAAACTCTGACCGAATTAAGCTTTTACATGTAATGCTATATCTTTGACATTCAATAACACATACCCGATAGTGTTGTTTAGTTTTAATTGTAGTTTTCCAGTTTTTTTGTCAAAGCCTTGTCATAAATATTTATGAAAAATCATTGGTCGGCGTTACAACTTTACCTTCATTCGTCCGATCTGTCGGCCTCTAGAAAATGCCTTCATTTTACATGGAGAAAAAAGATATTGTTAAAAAACTTTCTGATAAATTATTTTTCATTCATAATGTTTCGAGAACACTTGATATTATCCTAATTTATATCACGAAATGCAATAATGTACCTACGTATTTCAGTATCAATATCAGTATTTGCATGAACACACATTCCGCCGTACTCATTAAGCATTTTCTTTTTACTGATACTCTTTTAAAAATTCTTTTAATTTGTTCGTCTTAGGCCCGCAGTCCTATTTTTAACCGGAAATAAATAATTTGACCAGGTTTGACTGGCTTCGTATAGTTGGGACTCTTATGCGGTATTCACATAAAATTTTCCAAAAGTGAAGTGAAGGAAGGGTTTTATTAATGCGGGTATAAAGGAGGAAAAACAGATGCCGATGCCACATACGAGCCGTCTTACTCGAAAACGAGTAGTGTAATTTGCTTCAACACTTTTCAGTAACAGGTAACAAGTGCAGGTCTTTTTTATGTGACATCTCTCAAGAACGCACCACGGAAGTATCTACAGTGTTAAGACAGGGCAACTATATCGTTACACGGTTGGGAAGCGTTGTGAGGCGGGTTTAGGTAGGTAAAGTCTTCCAACACTCTATCGACCTGAAAGCATATTATAAAGAAGCCAATTTGGTGATGAGTTTTCTGCCATCCTCGGTACTTATGTCCTTCCCAGCAGAGATGTCCCTGTTTAAAAAATCTTTTTTTTTTTAGTTCTTCAAAAGTTAGCTTAAAGTTTGTTCTTAAAGTAAAAATGTGCTTTATTGGTACAAAAATAAATAATTTGAAAAAAAATACACGTGTAAAGGTCCGTCCACAGGCAGCGACTTGCATGCGCAATAGGTTCGCGTCCACTGTCGTACTTGTATGCATACCACTTGCGCTTACAAATCTTGGCGTCTTAACGCTTACTTGGACAAATTAGAAAATTTTTAGTTTCCGCAAATTAACATTCATGCAAGCCGTTTGCTCGGTATACCGTTTATACGTCCATGCATTGCTTACTTGTTAAAATTACAGTTTGTGCAAGAAAGATTGAGCGCGTAGACGTATCTTTAGAAGAATTGTACTTGCTGTAAAAGTGGCAATTTTACAAATATCCACAATTTATTAACCGATTTTTTATTAAGTCTTTTATGTATCGAATTGCTTTCTTGCCATTCAACATTCCATATATTCTAAGTCTTAACTACACTCCTCAATAATTTGTCCATTTAAATATTATTTATTTATTTATTCTTCTTCTTTTGTACGGTGGGAGGGGGTCAGAGAGGGACATGTAGGTCTGCTAGCCAGTCTAGGGCCTCAGGCGTCGCCATGCGGACTTCATCAATCCCTCCGGGGAATGAATGGAGCGGGCATTCGTTGACCAAGAAGAAGAAGAATTTTATTTATTAATGTTTTAATTTAAACGCCCTGATGGGCTTTTACACGATACATATTTTACATGATTTGCTGTGTAATACAATGCCAACAGAAGTTTTTTATTTTTAAATTAACAGCAACAAAATAAATAACCAAAAACATACAAAATGAACATAATACATGGTATATATAATTTTAGATTTATTTACATAATTTAAGAAAAAAGACAAAATAAAAATACCAGTTTTAATAGTGCAGATGGCATAAAAATAATATAAATTAATATAACAGGTTTGAAATACGTAAGTTACAAAACAATACAAGTAATTTACAATAAGAAGTAAATTAAAAAAAAAAAATGTTATCGCTCCTACGCGATACTTCTTAATAATAAATATAATAATAATACACTAATTTACTGTCACTTAATAATGAAAAGACATTTGTAATTCCATTTGCAATCCATACAAATGATACTCCTAAAAAATTTAACATTGTCATACATAATAATACTAAAATTCACAGCCAAAACTATTGCAAATCAAACTGTACAGTACTAAAAATAACAAATAAAATTAAATATCTAGGAGTAATTATTGATAAAAATCTGAAATGGAAGGAACAAATATGTCAAGTAATAATAATAATATTTGGATGATTTGTAGAGCGCCGTATTTGTGAAAAATCACCCCAAGTAGTAAACAAAACGCGGCTTACCGAGCCTACAACACATCTCGAACGCCCGAAAGCAGATCAGCATACAACAAATCGGCAAAGGAATGCAAAAGAATCATTAATAGGTCAAAATTCAAACACGACCTGCAGATCAGCAAAAAGCTGGCTGCCTGCCTTGCTGACTTGCGGGCTCAATAGGTCGGAATTTTTGCAAACCCAGTTTGCCACCTCTTACCAGACCTGACGGCTCACTAGCAAACACCGCCACCGAAAAGGCTAACCAATTAGGGAAAATGTTTGCGGAAAACTCGACCCTCGACGACGGAGGTGCTGTTCCGCCGTCGGTTCCTCACTGCGGCTTCTATATGAAAAAGCTGAGGATCCGGCATCGGGATGCACTCCACGTCATACGGGGGCTCGATGTTAACAAAGCTAGTGGACCTGATGAAATACCTGCCCTGGTATTGCAGAGGTGTGCTGCGGAAATAGTTCCAGTTTTGACAAAGCTCTTCAAAATGTCCCTGAAGTGTGGCACTGTGCCCTCTGGTTGGAAAAAAGCGGTCATTCACCCTATTCCCAAGAAAGGTGACCGCTCCAACCCGGCCAACTACCGCCCCATAGCGATCACATCAGTTCTGTCCAAAGTGATGGAACGTGTGATCAACGACAAACTGCTCACATACCTCGAGAAGAACAAAATTATCAACGACCGTCAATACGGATTCCGGCGGAACCGCTCGTGCGGTGATCTTCTCGCGTATGTGACGCATGTTTGGGGGCGGTGCCCGGAACGTCACGGTGAGACCCAAACGGTCGCACTAGACATATCCAAGGCCTTTGACCGGGTCTGGCACCGAGGACTTGTCAACAAATTGCATTCTTACGGACTTCCCGCATCCCTGTGTACGTGGATTTCTGACTTTTTGAGGGATAGGTCGATTCAGGCGGTTGCTGACGGTTTCACCTCTTCCTCGCACTCCATAAATGCTGGCGTCCCACAGGGATCGGTTCTGTCTCCGACTTTGTTTTTGTTGCACATCAATGACCTTTTGACATGTGCACCGATTCATTGTTACGCGGATGACAGTACAGTTCATGATTGCTTTTTGTTTGACAAGCCCTCAAAGGGCACACAAACTCCAACGGCTCGGAGGGCTTTGAAGCAGAGAATGGACGGTTATCTCGAGAGTATTTCCTCCTGGGGTAAAAATAATCTCGTCGAATTTAATGTTTCAAAGACCCAATCCTGTCTGATTACGTCTAAAAGGGTGTTATATAACTGTTAAAGCCATATAATATACTATAGGTGTGTTACACAAATAGCCATCGCCGCACAAGCCGGCGGCAAAGCTTGAAACTCCAATCATTCAGGGTGTGGATTATAGTCAATTTCCCAATTAAAACAAGTCTCTTGTTATGAAGGTTTATTATACAGGTAAAACAGGTTATCAACAGGTCTACAAAAGGTACAAGCTTTTTAAGGCCTAACTAGTTACTTAGGCAATCTATTGACTCTAGGGGCTCTGATTGACAAGGTATATTATGCGCTCACGTGTAATTTACGGCGGATGCGGTGAGACGGTCGGCAGGGGCCATGGCAGGTGCCAGGCAGGATGCGGGGCTGATGTAGATAGGCGGCCACTAGGGCACACCACGCTGGACGGCAAAGGGACGCCAGGGCGGCGGCCGGAGTCGCAGAGACGATGGAGCAGAACGGGGGCACTGATTGGTGGGCCAAGGGGGCTCCACACAAGCAGGCTGGAGCGGCAGAGACGATGGGGCAGTACGGGGGCACTGATTGGTGGGCCAAGGGGGTCCACACAAACAGGCTAGGGCGGCAGACGCCCAGGGCTGAGGCCGGGGTCTACAAGTTCACGATCTCAGCCTGGGGTCGACGGTAGGTGGGGCAGCTAGCATCACCGGGGTACGAGGTTGGCGGCGTGGTCAGAGGCATGACACAGCTCTACAATGTAAGGAGGCTGTGGTTCTGAGGGACTGGCGGCACACATGGTGAAACAAATCAGGCCGGTCCATATCTATGGCGACACCAATTTCGGCGGCGATGGTAACTCGGAACTAACACATTGTGTTGAGATCAGCGGGGTCGGCGGTCAACTGGCGCGTGGGCAGCTAGCCGCCAGTCCTTGACCTGCGTTGGTCCTCGCTGGGGGGGGCTTGTCCCACTCCTTGGCGCGTGCCCAATGCCCTTATAAGGACACGAAGTACATGATTGGCTGTTAACCCGCGTGATCGTGACAAGCGGAGATATCGCGGATGTACTTGTATGTATTGGTGATCTAACACGCCATCAGTGCGTGGTTCGTTTCCTGTAACGCGTGAGAATATACCTAACTTGTGCAGTTAGCTTGTTTTTATGGGCGATCCATAACACTACCCTCCTTGTCGATGAAAGAAGATCCCAGGCAACGTGGCTGAAGCAGGGCAACGTCCTCTTGTTTGCCGTACGAGAGGTACAGAGCTACCTCATTTCACAAAGATTTAAACACTCCCTAACGAGCCAAAACAAAAATTTAACTACCTGAGAGCCAAGTTGAACAATCCCTAACAAATACACTGAACAAGGGTTGCCAAACCTCTTTCAAAAATAATTGCAGAAATGATCTCCAAGGCGCGATACAAAACACGCTATGATTTACATACACAACTTTTTTCCAAACAAAAAAAATACACCTGGCTTGCTTTTTTTTTTCCCCAAAAAAAAAGGACAATACCAAAACAACAAATGTAGCATACAATGTGGTATTACCGAATGGATGTACACAATTTACCACCAGGCCTACACTTTCCATCAAACCACAAAAGAAGAACAATTAACAATGTTCACAATTGTACAATGTTATACAAAATGATATTCTGGTTAGAGAATATTATACGCTTATGCGATTGACCAAAATCAACCCATATTTCGCGTTTTTTTACAATGAAATTCATAAACTATACATGTTTTTTTTTAATACACAAAATTCCTGTAATGGAATGTGTACGCTGATTATATCATGCGATTGATCGAAATCAACCCATATTTGCGTCTTTAACAATGAAATTCTTGACACTATACAACACAAGTATCAATACACATGTTATGTTATTTCTTATTATCCATTGATAATTTTGAAAAACGGAAAAAAAACATACAAATTTTACTCAAGATTTTAACAATATATTCTCATTTAGTCATGGTTTGTCTGGTTGCTAATAATTCTTAGGCATATAGACCAATCCTCTCGTATCGCATATTGATTATACAGGTCAACGCTACCAAGACCTACCATGTAATTAATTATAAGGCTAATATCATCCTATAACATTTAACGATTTACTACCTGTAAACCGTACAGCGCTGTACCAGGTGTTAACAAGAAACACCAGCACGTCGTAACGAAAACGTTCGACAAAATTTTCAGAACACTCATAAAGTGTTCTCACCAAATGACCAGACAAAACCCAAAATGACCTTAAGTGCAATTATCAACCCAATTCTTTGGTTAAGATTCAATAATGTCCCAAAATGACATAAATATGCAACCACCATTTGTCCTTAATGACCAACAATTTTAGATTTCCAAATCTAAGACATAATTGCGTTATCTTTACAAAAACTATTTCTTCTTACCGGGTGTATATCATAATTCATCTTTCTATGAGAACATACACACCACACTTGACATGGCGTAACACATATTACAATTACACAATTTTATTTCGTCACGACTTTATGAAGGACTTTACACGTTATTTCTTTTTATTGATACCGAGGCAATCAAATACGTGTTTACAACAAAAAAAAATCATACCATAATTGACATGGCATAACATATAATATAATTACACAATTTTATTTCGTCTCAACTTTATGAAGGACTTTACACGTTATTTCTTTTTATTGATACCGAGGCAATCAAATACGTGTTTACAACAAAAAAAAAAATCATACCATAATTGACATGGCATAACATATAATATAATTACACAATTTTATTTCGTCTCAACTTTATGAAGGACTTTACACGTTATCTCTTTTTATTGATACCGAGGCAATCAATTACGTGTTTACAAGAAATTACAATACACAACCCATAACCAATTAATAATTAGTTAGGGAACAATTTACACAATTATAATTTACAAACATATTACATACCACTCAACAACTACTGTGTGTGATAATTCATTTCTGTTATATAAGACTTATTCGAGTCTTTTTAATTTAAAAATCGAGAACTACATAATCCGATTTCTAGAGATTGACTTCCTTAAAAATAACGACACGTATTCACTACGCAAGAAGGAGAAAAGAAAAAAAAATTCCAGAAAAAAAACAAATAATTGGTATGTAACCAATTAAATACAAAAACATTTGACATAATTTTCTATATAAGAGAATGTCTGAACAAAAACCACATACGGGGTTTCTCATTTGAACTATACAATTTATAACACAAGATATTTGAGTTATATTTACAAAATGGGTTCCTAATCTACCACTGATAACTTTAAGTGATGAAGAACGAAATCATCACTTCAAAAGTACAGGACATTTCTTACGCCGTTTCCTGTCAACGAAAAGAAGATTATATATACAAATATAACCTTAATTTGTACTAAAAATTGGTATATATTCTTAGTACAATAATTCCACGAAATATAAATTAAGTTTATTTTTCGGTCCCGGGCAGGATATTGAATGCTTAAGGCGGTTTTTTCCTTACTATAATAAAAAAAAATTCCACTAAAACTTAAGGTTCTTGAATTTAACCCTCAATCAATGTAACGTGTCGTGTTTCGTAACGAAATATATACAAAAATGTATATTTTTAAATATAATTTTATATAACTTATGTAGTTACTTCATAACTACAACTTATATCTTCTATATCACAATACTTATTTATTGTGATAAAAGTGTCTGAGTTTTGATTTATTGTTATTATTACTTTAAAACGAGTTATAGTTATGGAAGAGAGAGATGAAAAGAGAGAGAAAGAAAAAAAAATTATATATTGTATTTCATAAGATGTCTGCTAGCTAGTCAGAATCTCACAGAAACACAATAAAATAAACAGAGTGACTACTATGTCAGCCAAAATAAATGTACTCAAAGATTCATGACGTCTTTGAGTTATAAACATTGAATGACACATAGCACCTTGTTCATTTAAATAATATTATTAGAAATGCACAAAATATGTATTATAGTTTACATATTATATCGCCTTAAACTGGGTGCGAGAATAAACAATATACGTAACAACATGAAAGCGGCGACCTTTGACGAATTCATAATTATTATTATTATGCTTAAATACTGTCTGTTGCGACGCGGGAATGGATCCTTTGTCGGTATTTTTAATAGACGTGAATTATTAAGATATATCCAGTTACTGCTCGTAGCGTGTTTTATTTTTTGACCAAACATTTATTTTCTGTGTAATATTTTTCTGTTGCGAGTTTTTATTCTGTTCAATGATTTTATTTTCTGTAATATAACAACAAATTCAACCCGATTAGTGACACTTATTAGGTGACATTGTTACCTAGTTTTATTATGTCTTTAATGTGAAATCTCCCTACGATTTTTCCATTTAAATCTTCCAGCTGGTATACCGTGCTAGAGATTTTTTGTTTCACCCGATTTTCTACAAAACGGGGTGCGAGTTTATTTGAGAAGTACGTCCCAGCTTTCGATTGTGCAAAGTTACGTCTCCATACAATGTCTCCAATTCCGTAAGAGGCCAACTTGTGTCTTGTATTGTACCGAGCGGCACTTTGTTTATATGCTTCCGCAAGAGAATCACTAACTTGGTCATAAATAGCTACTAGTTCTTGTAATTTTTCCGCGTATTCTGCTACTGTATCTGGTTGTTCGTCATTTCGACTACCAGACGAGATACGCCAATGTGAAGTTCCGTGTACTGTCTTCTCGAACCCGTGCATAAGAAAAAATGGGGTGAAACCAGTCGTAAGATTGACAGTATTGTTTATCGCCGCTTGAACCGTTTTGACGTGTCTTGACCACTGACGGTGATCATTGCCTACTAGAATAGCCAATGTAGTACCGATTGTTTGGTTATAGCGTTCCACTACATTATTCATAGGCGTATAGAATGTGTTGTAATAAATATCTGGGACGCCGTACTGAGATAAGAAGGCTTTAAAGGTGTTTGATATGAACTGTCGACCGTTGTCCATTATCAGTGTTCTAGGGACAGAGATTGGTAAGAAAATATTATATTCTAAAACTTCTATAATGGCTTTAGCCGTAGCATGGCGTAGTGGGAATAACCAACAATATTTAGTGAAAACGTCTACCACACTTAGAATGTGAAAGTTACCGTCATAACCCTTCGGGTATGGACCTATCAAATCTATACTTAAACTCTGCATTGGTCGGTCGACGTTTTTGGGATGCGACATGTAACCTAAGGCTGGTTTCGTTGAATGTTTATAAGCCTTACAAGTATTACAAAGAGACACTAACTTTTTCACATCATTATACATACCGGGCCAAAAATTTCTTAACGATAATTTTTTAAAGGTTTTAAACACACCAGGATGTATTGACGCGGAAGAATTATGACAATCCGAGATAATAGCTTGCCGATCTTCTACAGGGGACACTAATTTCCATTCGTAGTCTTCTTGTAAAGAAAAATCAGCTTTGCAATGTTTAAACAACTTATTTTCTTGTATCAGGAAGTTAGGACAATTTTGTGGGTTATCAACGCATTTTTTATATAGTTCTGTGTACCATTTGTCCTTAGAACTGGGCGTGCTTAATAAAGAGTCTAGCTGAGTAACTTCTATACGTGAGAGTGCGTCCGGTACTATATGCAGGGAACCTTTACGGTGAATAATATCAAAATCGAATTGAGACAAACGAGTCGCCCATCTAGCAAGTCTACCTGAAGGATTTTCTAGTGACATCAACCACCTTAAACTCGAGTGGTCTGTGACTACGGTGAATTTTGACCCTTCGACGTATGAGCGAAAGTTGTACACGGCGTCCAGAATAGCTAATAATTCGCGCTCTGTGGTGCTATAATTTTTCTCCGCCTTTGATAATACTCTCGAGTAATATGCTACAGGGTGTTCTGCGTCTTCGAACTGTTGAGAGAGACATGCTCCGATTGCAAAATTTGAGCTATCGCATTGTATTATAAAAGGTAATTTAAAATCAGGACAACTTAATACCGGTGCCGAAATCAATGCATTTTTCAAGGTCGTAAATGACTTTTCTACTTCATCATTCCATGTATAATTAGGTAGGTTCTTCTTTCCCCCAGTTATATGAGTTAAAGGTGCGGCAATGTTTGAAAAATTGTCAATAAAACGTCTGTAATAACTACATAAACCTAGGAATGATTTCACCTGTTTCGTATTCTGAGGACGGGGAAAATTCTTAATAGTTTCTATTTTCGCCGGGTCTGTGCGGAGACCTTCCCTGTCTATAACAAAACCTAAATATTTTAGTCTTGACTTACAAAATTCGGATTTTTCTATATTTAATGTTAATCCCGCCTTCTTAAGTATACCACATACTTTTTTAAGAAGTTCAATGTGCTCTTCAAAAGTTTGCGAAATAATAATTAAGTCATCTAAATATGCAAAAAGGTTTGGTTCAAATTCCGGACCGAAAAGAGTGTCCACCAGACGTTGTAACTCGCTTGGAGCATTTCTTAAACCAAAGGGAAGTCTTACAAACATAAACGTACCTATACCTGGGACCACAAAACTGGTCTTTTCGCAAGACGACGTGTGCAATGGAATCTGCCAGAAGGCTTAAAGTAAGTCTAGCGATGTAATGAAATTTGCGTGACGAAGGTTGTCCAAAATACGATGCACATTTGGAAGTGGGTAAACCTGGGCTTTGGTAGCCATATTAAGACGTCTACTATCAAGGCAAAACCTTGCAGTTCCATCCTTCTTGGGTACCAGTATCACTGGATTTGACCAAGGAGATTTACTTTTTACGATTACGCCTAATTCTAACATTTTGTCAACTTCGTTTTCTAGCTGCTTCAACCTCACAGGAGATAAGGGGTAATAGCGCTGTTTAATTGGTAAACCTTCAGTTTCAATAACATGTTCGATTAAATTCGTTTTACCCAAACCGCATTTAGCAAAAGATATGGATTGAAATTCCTCCATTACATCACTAAGAGATTTCATTTGTTCCGGTGTAAGATCGTTTTTAGATTTTACAACATTAACCTCTGAGATAGAAGTGTACTAAATATTTTGTTCTGACGTGAATAAATTCGGAGCTATGTTGAATTTCTTCCAGAAATCGATACCTAAAATGATCTTTTGACCCAGTGAGGGAATTACTATGAAGTCTATAGTTTGTGATATACCGTTATAAATTATTGGTAGTGAAATTTTTCCCAACACTTCCTGTCTCTTGTTATCTGCCGTTGTAATAAACAAGTTGCAGGGTGACAACGTATAAGAAGATAAATGTTTGTGCAAATTTCCTCCAATACAAGACAAGGATGCACCCGAATCTAATAATCCTGATAAAACGCGATTATTGACATAAAATGTTACATGCGGTCGGCCATCACCGCTGCAAGTTACATTCCAAGCTTCGAGGGAATCAGTATACGAAAATAACTTTACGTAATTTAACCAGTCATTCCATTCTTTTTTTCTAGTATTTGAAGATGGCTTTGAACTAGAATGACTGTCTACCAGTTTTTTTGATTCCGATTGCATTGAAACGGGGGTGGTTTTGACAAATCCGGCATAACATTTGCTCTGTTGTCATCCGGCTTTTTCCATCGTGGGCTACGGCGCGGGACATTACTATTGCTAACTGCATTACAATTTTTTTGCAAAATGGCCATTTTGATTGCATCTGAAACAAGCACGGTTAGCTAAGTCAGTCGATCTTTGTGTAATCATTGCTAACTGAGAGTTTTTATTCTGGCCAAACAATCTACTTTTGTGACGTAGTTGAGAACTATCATGATGAGTTTCATCCATGAGCTCACAACTTCTAACTAATTCATTACAAGAGCTAGGTGCATTGTACGAGAAAAGTTTATTATATTTGTGTAATAAACCATTTTTAACTGTTAAAGCCAAGTCTTCCTCGGACAATGGAGATGTTAATTTATTATTCAAAGACGACATTAAATTTACATATTGTCTAACAGATACATTATATAACTGTTTGTAATGGTGTAATTTAGATTTAATTCTGGAATCACCTTCGAGAATTTTAGAGCCCGAGGCAGTATCGGTCTCAACATAACTCGAGACGGAATTGAATTTAATCTTGTCCATCTCGTCACATAACGACTGCAATTCCGTAACATTAGAGATTTCACGACCGATTTTTAATTGCGCATATACCGGCAGGAGACCTTTTGTGATTAATGATAGAAGTTCCGATTCCGGAAGAGGTATATTTAGTTTAGAATTTATCGCTAATGCCTCCAGAATGTAGTCTGACGCCCTCTCATGAACTTTCTGACTTAAATTAAATAACTTCGACTTTTCAGTTATTTGGAATGACGGGTTTTCAAATCTTTTTAAAAAAGCTATCTTAATTTCTTCCCATTTCAGGTTAGTCTTAAAAATTTTTCTGTAGAACAACAAAGCGGAACCGGTTAGCAAGTCAATGAAGCCTCTAGCTAGGTCTTCCCAATCCACGCCTCTGGCATATTGTAACTCAGTAACTCTATCCAAAAAAACACGAACGTCCGTATTGCCATCAAAAGAAATTTTCCAGTTCGTTAAATTTACGATTTTCCTTTCGACGTATCTTAAATTGGTTCTATCCACGTTCTGATGCACAACAATCGGGTTTATAACATCGTGGGAAACGGAACTACTTGCTTTAGGTGTCGTACTAACTTCTGGCGAACTTAATGATATAATTGGAGGTTCTGTGCTCACATTTATTGATGCATTATATGCCACACATTGATCTCTTAGAGATGACACAGCCCTTTTTGGAACTATACCTCTTTCTATTAACCACTTTTTAATTGAAGGCGCTGTCGCTTTTTCAAAATTTAAAATTCTACCAATATTGGGAGGATCCATGATTTAATAATGGTAACAACCGGTAAGGTCTACGGATCTTAATTAAAAACAACCAATACGTTATTTATTTAATAATGTGAATTAAAAAACGATAACTGAATTTAATCCGACGGAGAATTAATACTTGGAAGTTCTTTTGAGTATTTGAATTATTTCAACTTATTACAATGAAACAGATAAGCAAAGCTTAACCTGACAAAAAAAATTATTTCTTATAACGAAACAATTAAATTGCATTCCAAAATTGAAATAACACATCTATCTCTCGGAAACAACCACATTTAATGTTTATTACGCCGTAATTTCTCGTATTTGTTTATTGCGTATTTAGAAATTGGAACTGCGCATTACGTACATGCGTAACCCGGCGGACAAAGCGCGTATTACTACGTATGTGTACCGGTCGACGGAACAAACACTCCCGAATCAGAAATGAATTATAACACACAGCTGTGGATAAAAACATTAATAGACAAGAATATTACAGTAACACATAACAAGAAAAGACACATTCCATCGGGTAATTGACTATCCAGGTTGTGGCGCCAGTGTTATATAACTGTTAAAGCCATATAATATACTATAGGTGTGTTACACAAATAGCCATCGCCGCACAAGCCGGCGGCAAAGCTTGAAACTCCAATCATTCAGGGTGTGGATTATAGTCAATTTCCCAATTAAAACAAGTCTCTTGTTATGAAGGTTTATTATACAGGTAAAACAGGTTATCAACAGGTCTACAAAAGGTACAAGCTTTTTAAGGCCTAACTAGTTACTTAGGCAATCTATTGACTCTAGGGGCTCTGATTGACAAGGTATATTATGCGCTCACGTGTAATTTACGGCGGATGCGGTGAGACGGTCGGCAGGGGCCATGGCAGGTGCCAGGCAGGATGCGGGGCTGATGTAGATAGGCGGCCACTAGGGCACACCACGCTGGACGGCAAAGGGACGCCAGGGCGGCGGCCGGAGTCGCAGAGACGATGGAGCAGAACGGGGGCACTGATTGGTGGGCCAAGGGGGCTCCACACAAGCAGGCTGGAGCGGCAGAGACGATGGGGCAGTACGGGGGCACTGATTGGTGGGCCAAGGGGGTCCACACAAACAGGCTAGGGCGGCAGACGCCCAGGGCTGAGGCCGGGGTCTACAAGTTCACGATCTCAGCCTGGGGTCGACGGTAGGTGGGGCAGCTAGCATCACCGGGGTACGAGGTTGGCGGCGTGGTCAGAGGCATGACACAGCTCTACAATGTAAGGAGGCTGTGGTTCTGAGGGACTGGCGGCACACATGGTGAAACAAATCAGGCCGGTCCATATCTATGGCGACACCAATTTCGGCGGCGATGGTAACTCGGAACTAACACATTGTGTTGAGATCAGCGGGGTCGGCGGTCAACTGGCGCGTGGGCAGCTAGCCGCCAGTCCTTGACCTGCGTTGGTCCTCGCTGGGGGGGGCTTGTCCCACTCCTTGGCGCGTGCCCAATGCCCTTATAAGGACACGAAGTACATGATTGGCTGTTAACCCGCGTGATCGTGACAAGCGGAGATATCGCGGATGTACTTGTATGTATTGGTGATCTAACACGCCATCAGTGCGTGGTTCGTTTCCTGTAACGCGTGAGAATATACCTAACTTGTGCAGTTAGCTTGTTTTTATGGGCGATCCATAACAAGGGATCCAAATGATAATCTAGTCTCCTTCAACGGAAGCAATCTTCCTAACAGGCCTTCCATTGATATGCTTGGTATAACTATAAGTGACCAGCTCAGGTACGGGGGCTCCATCGAAGCCAGAGTAAAGTTGGCCTCTCAGAAGCTGGGCGTACTGTACAGGGCCCGCAGATACTTTAATAATACACAACTGCTGACCCTGTACAAATCGCAAGTGCGCCCTACTGTCAAATTTGGCAGCCATCTCTGGTCCGGAGCCCCTAAATACCTGAAAAAAACCCTAGACTCTGTGCAAAAACGGGCGGTCCGTTTGATAGATTCCCCAATCTTAACAAACGGACTGCAATCTTTAGAGCACAGGCGTCAGGTAGGTATGCTGTCCTTGTTCTATCGGTATTACAATGGAAGATGCTCTGAGGAACTAGCGTCATTGATCCCTTCGGCACCGATGCGTAGTCGGGATACACGCCAAACGCGTGCCCAACATTTGTACACAGTTGACACTTGTCACATGAGAACGGGTCGCTTCTACGATTCGTTCTTAAGTTCAACAGCTCGGCTGTGGAACGAACTGCCGGCCTCTGTGTTTCCTCCCTCCTACAACATGGGACTCTTCAAGACCCATGTTCACTCCTTCCTCTCCAAAAAAAGACCCTCCACACAGCATCCCCAAAGATGACATAGGCCCTGAGGGAAATTATTTTCTTCAGGGCCTCCTGTGTGGAGTTAATATAAAAAAATATTAAAAAAATTAGAAAATTAATATATATATTTTTAAGAATTAGAAACTTTCTGTCGATAAAAAATCTATATTTAATTTACTATGCCTTAGTTCAATCCACTTTACAATACGCTATTATTAGTTGGGGATCCGCGTATAAATGTAACCTTCTTTCAATTGAAATTATACAAAGAACAATTATTAAAATTATATTTAAAAAATCCTTTTACTACCCAACAGAACGCCTGTTTGAAGAATTTGAAGTACCTACATTTAAAGACCTATATATTAAAAACTCATTAATCCAAATTATAAAAGAAAAAGATAAATATCAATTTTTAAATGAAAACAGAACGCGACTTAGACATGTTTTTCTATGCCCAAAACTAAATACGTCTTTTGCACAACATCATTATACTTACCAGGGAAGAACTTTTTTCAATCGTCTACCAGAAGAAATCAGAAGCATTAATGATAAAACCCGAATACTGCTCTCTGTCGAGAGACACTTTAAAAATATTCTGAAAAAAAAACTACTGTCACTTAATTAATCTCATAAATATTCTTAGTTTTCCATAACTTCCTGTATTTTTTTAAAATTTATTATATTAATATATTATCCTTCACTACTATCAAAAAAAATACTACAGCAAACATACATTTATGTACAATGAATTATTTAAGTACTAACTAACAACAACATTTATGTACACTCCCCTTCCATACACAAGCAAATGCTTTCAATGGAAGAGTAGTAAAAAGACCCAAGATGTAAAATGAATTATGTACCATGTAAACATATTATTAAAAATAAAAAATAATTACAAAAAAATAAAAAAAATATAAATAATATAAACTACATAAAAATACCATTCAGATATTTCTTATATAATATGTACATATTTGTGTTTTCTTTATCCATCTATTGAAATTTTGGCCAAAAACATCCTCGATATAATATAATATTTTACAATGAAAACAAAAACGGTAGTTATGTTTGAAATTAGTTTGCTCTTGTGAAAAAACGTTATTTCGGATGAGAAAGGGTTTTCAACTAATTATTTGAACTAATGTAATTCAATATTCCAAAGAACTTCTCGGCGTGAGCCATTAAATGATATTATTCGCTTCTAGGTTGATTCCAAATTAATAGGGTAAAATTTCCTATACGAAGTAATTAAATTCCTGTATAAGCCAGTTCAATGCAGCTTCATTTGTGCTTCTGCACAGAGCAAAATTATTACAACAGCAGTCGTGGATATTTCCAAACTTAAATGTAAGCGGATTTAATATATAGTCCTTTATCGTGGGCAATATTACAATTCCCTAGTAAAACTGTCGCCGTTACGAGCAGCTGGCAGACACTGGACTTGGTTATGGCTTTTTCAAGGTGACTACCCAACCGACTCGGAAAACTAAGCGAAAACGGCTAAAAAAAATTGCTCCGGATGTCGCACTTTTGTTGCGAACAGAGCATTATTTTATTGCACAACTTTTTTCATATGTAGTCCGTGGTACAAAGAGGATGGTACATTTCAATGTGTGTAATAATATAACGTAGGGGGTTTTTGAAGAGACCAGTGCGGCAAAATGTTGTTTCGTGAACAAGCGTCATTACCGAAGTTATTTGACCAAGTTCTTTTTTTCATTGATTGAAAACTTTTCTCGTGCCGATCAGCACAAACCATCTAACATTACGTCTGCTACCAAGAAATTACGGTAAATTGATAACTTTATTTATTTCGCCAAACTGTATCCAGCCTACAAATGGTTTTAGATAAAGTGAAACCACGCGTGCTAACAATCAGCAAGTTTAGTTAGGCAACACGTTTCGAGTCAGGACTTGGTTAATGGTTAGGTGTCCGCTTTAATAAAATAAACTATTGCACACTATGTGTTCTTACTTCTCGCTAACCAGAGAGGAACAAATAAATTTATTGAGTACCCATAGATTCTTTCCTTTTTTCGCATAGTGATCAAATCTATTGAGGCCAATTATTTGCTAAAGTTTTTTTTAATTTTTTTTTTATTAACGCCATACCAAGCTTTTTATAAAACGATTATAATTTAAATTGAAAACAACAGTATAACGTAAATTAAAAAAAAAAAGATTTAAAAATAATGCATAAAATACAATATGTACTTGCTTCCAATTTATTGTCACACTACTTTTAAAGAACCCGTGAACTTTATGTACGAGTAATAAAAAATAAATATTTTTTAAAGATGTTTTGAATTCTTAAGCAAATGCAAAAATAGATAAATATGATTACTCGTTATTTACATTAGCTTAAAAACTTAAATTAAATCTTGGTTTTTGCATACTCGCCAAAACAGAATTGAAAAAGAATTTATTGATAAATAATAAATAATATGTTTAAAATGTACTGTAAAGTGTCCTTAATGTAATAGAAATAAGTTTAAAGGTTTTTACTAGATGTAAAAATGTAAAAAAAAATTTAACTTGATAAAAAAATGTTATACAAAAAAAAGTCGTAATTTCGTGGGTGACAATTTTGGTCTTCTATTCTAACGTGTACATTTTCAAGATAATCGTACTAAAAAAATCTGGATTTTAAAACATTTTATCCTGACCTCATTTAAAGCAAAATTACATTTTTATATCTGTATTATCATTTGCGCAATTATTTCATAATGTCCTTTCCAACAACACCAACAGATGTCACCAAGTCACCAGCATTAGCTTCGGGTAGATATAACATGTCAGTCAGCCAAATTTCACGGTGACCAAATTAATTGCTGGCCCGTTAATGGAACTCATACCCCTGCAAATAACATCACGTCTCCTAAAACATCTCTTTGTGGTAAGTCACAACGGTTAGTAGTAAAAAAAATCTGTATTTTTGGGCAAGTTTTGGTGTCCAAAGCTGCATTTGGTAATAACTTTTGGTGAAGTGGTTTTATTTTATTAACCGTTCCGGCTAATTGGAGGGTAGGACACGAATAGGAGAAATGACCGGTCAAGGGTCGTCCCATCTTGTGACGGGAGACATTAAAAGTAAACGCCGCAGGGAGGAGGGGGACATTTCGGGATGTTGTGCACGCCAATTTTACAGTCATATAAACAACTATAAAATTTGTTGATCGTATGAAAATCAAATTGAAAGCACATACTTATTATATACGTAAGGTACCTTAAACATATTACTTCTAACAATGTTCATTTGAGAGGATCGTGCAGATTTATAAACTGTTTTTTTTCCCTATCAAGCAGAATAATAGCTCTATATTTGTTGGCTTTGAAATAACGTTATTTAAAAAAATAATTTTTGCAATGATAAAATTTATTTTCATACTAGTATGCCTGTTAACTAACAGATGAAATGATAATATGTGAATTACGTACATTTACAATGGCCTCCGTGGTCGAGGGATAAGGCTCTCGAATATCAAGCTGGAGGTCACGGGTGCAAATCCCTGCGTGCGCAAATAAATTTTATATTTGCCGCACGAGTCGAAGATACTCTCAGTATCGCCCTGGTGTGAGACCACTATTCATAATTCAAACGTTACTTGAAATATGTGTATTTGCTTCTTCGTCAAAATTCAAAGAACAAGGAATAATCAAAAATGTATCATTATTAAAACATTTATCATCTGTTTTATTATTTGCTTATTTATAAAAATACAATAATCAATTAATTAATTGATTAATTAATTCATTTATAATAATAAGTAATCAACAACTAATATTTTCAGCCGATGTTTTGTCTTTCGTTGTCAGAAATGGTTCCATTTTTATCATCCATTTTATTATTTAGTTCTTTGTCGAAATACAACCAACACGGAATCACAATTTTATGCTCTCGTTCACCGTTTACAGAATTTAGGAAATATTTATAAAGATGTTGTTAATAAAGGTCTTGGTAGAATTTATATAAACAAATAGTTTACATAATGTTTGTTGACATCGTATAAGCACTGAGTAAGGCCATCGAAATAAATTACAGCGACACATAAAAAAAACTTCTAAGTAAACTACTTGTACACCTCACCTGAAAACCAGATGTAAAAAAGTATTATAATAAACTGGAAGTGAAAAATTTAAAATACAATTAAATATGACCTTTTCCAGTGTCCCAAGATGGTTATCTACCCTGGCAAGTTTCGCAGTACCGATGGTGACGTAATATCTAGAATATAAACGTTTAAAAATTTCGCCCGAAAGCCTATTTAGTTTCCTCGCTTACTTTTTAAATTCGTTCGACCATGCCTCAGATTGATGTTTCTGGTAAGCTCAATTAACTACGTCTATTGGGGCTTTGTTGTTTTTAGCACACTGTCTACTATATACTTCAGAAGAACCAACTTTTCATTGCGTATTATTTGTCCAGCATACAACTTTGAATTTTATAGTGATTTATTTTTATAAACCTGTATTCAAAATTCGCAATCCATTGAAAACAAATATTTTACGAAATAAAATAAACACGAAATAGTTAATGGAATTTAGTAAGATTCATCAGCCTCATAATTTAATACGACAACTCAGCATACGATTACAAGGGGAACTACCAAATATATCTTGTTATTCTTTAAGCATTGCTAATAGTGGGTACTGTCCAGATTTTTTACTTTATATTATCTTATCTAATAGTCGTTTTTTTAATCTGACTAAAAATGTTTAATTTTTTTTTCTTATTTTACACAGAATATACTTCACTAATTTTTTTCCTTCACACATTTAAATTAACATTTTTATCTATCTATATCAGAACAGGTTATTCATAGTAAGGTAGGTAATGTAAACCTATACAATATTAAAAGTATAAAGAAAATAAATAATGGTACCCACTAATACAGTTTTTTGTTGTTGTATGAAACTGTAAAAATAATATTTCAATAAACGCCGATTTATCGGCACTGAACTGAACTGAATGCTCGATTTATCGTATGAGATTGATCGGCAGGTACCAACTGAACTCTGAGACGGATCAGCCATCAATACACTAATGATGTGCCCAATTTTTCACAATTCAGGGTTCGAATCTCGCCTCGAGCAGTTCTTAGAGCCAGCTAGCGATTGGATCATAACTTGGTATGAAGAATGAAAAAAATGCTCGTAATATTATGATGAAAGAAGTGCGCGATCCGCATAATGGTGGGATCCAGCTCAAATATGTAATTATATTAATTTTCTATTCCTATTTACATGCAATTTTTACATTCATCTTCAGAAGTACTTTCTTTCATTATATTTTCAAAATAGTTTTCTACATATACGAACACCTACACATTTATTAAATACATATATATATATATATATATATATATATATATATATATATATATTTAATATTTCTTAAAATGGGAAGTTAAGGTAACCCTTAATGGCACAACCTGTACGTGAGTAGTATGGAAAAAAAATAATACACAATTAAATACTATAATACAACATCAAGTAAGTTGTAAAGTAACTTTTAAAGTACCGGAATTGTAATGTAATATTGTTGTGAAGAAATGAACCTTAAAGTTTCATGATTTACATTTTGTTAATACAATAAAAAAAAGGTGTACAAATTTTGAAGTAATGGCAATGCTTTAGTGAAAAATGAAACATGAAAGCTCGCAAAGAATTTACATGAATAGTATTTCAATGTCTAAATAATTCAGCAATTATTTATTTATTTACTAAGGAACCAAGTCCGAGCGAGCTTGCAAAATATGTTTAATAAGAGGTATTTGCAATGTGAAGTCAAAACATTTCTGAGATTAATTATTAGTAAGTTATAAAAAAGGCATAGTGGAATTTTAATTCAGATTTTGGTGAATTGATTGATGATTAAACGGATTTTGTCGAAAATCAATTGTTTCGTTAGTATTTTAATCATACGTGTCATTGTCTTATTTCCTAAATTTACTCTTATTTTGGTTAGCGCTTCATTCCGTGAAGGAGATACGTTTCCTTATAACGCCTCTGGGAAAGTTGTGGGGTCCCTTTCAAAGCGTTTCATTCTACTTAGAGTTAATAGTTTCAACTCGACTTCGAAAATTACTAGAAAAATAACATGATCTTATTTTGTATTATTATTACTAATAAGATAGATATATTTTATATTTGTACAAAGCCCTTGAGGTGATTTTTCACAAAAACGTTGATACATAAATTATCCAAATATTATTATTACCTGATGTCTTATGTCAAATAATTTATTTTCTAAGTAATACAGTGGTAAAAAACATACCTGCATCCCTTTTTTAAATGCACAGACCATATTATTAAAAATCCTCCAAAAGAATAACACAAAAGGAGTCACAAAGGAAAGGTAGAGAACTTTTAAATTGGGATCAGTGTCATCTTATCCCCTTACAAAGGACATGTACCGAGAATCTATGTGACACGATATTACAGAAAAAGGGAATATCTCTTATGTCGCCCTAATATACGGGAATTATTTCTAACTTGAAAATACTAGAATATTTTATTCGTTTTCAAATCAGTGTCTGATATACTAATACCCCGTCGAACAGGATAATGTTGATATGATAAGGGTTCAATGTGGGAATGTTTACCCATTCCTTTATTGTCAACTAATTGAAAGAGCACCTTTTCTTGTTGTGGGATTAGCCTATAATACTCAATGGAGAATAGTACATCGTTTGCTAATAAATTAATACTTGAATTTTATGGCTGGGTTAGACGATATTTAAATACTGTTGCATGACAACTCAACACAGTGACAATTCAACACACTTTTAAAAAGTGATATAAAGTCATTAAAAACGATGAAAAAAATAAATTTTAAACCCAACCTAACCTTACCTACTTAACCCAGATAAAAAAGTTTTTGTTTCATCACTTTCCATGACTTTATATAACTTTTTAAAGATGTGATGAATTATCATTTTGATGATTTATCCGGTCACCTTTAAATACATATTTTTGTAAGAATAAAAAAGGGTGCTTTCTATGTAGGTTTTAGGTACCTTAGATATTAAACTAGAACATCATTGTGGTATTTCGATGTAACTTTTATAATAGAAGCGGGTTTTTGTTGCATTTTTAGATATTTAATGTTATCATGAATGAATCGCTTTAAACTTTACAACAGTTGATTCCATTTAAAAAATGTGTTCACTTACTAAAATTATAACATCGTTTTAATTCGATTCCTACCGAATTTTGATTGGTATTTGTATATGTGAATGTATGTATACATGTATGCACTTTACAGTGTTCTATTATTCTTTACTTACAGTGTTCTTATTGTAATATGTTGTATTAACTGTGAAGCATATTATTAAGTATGTTGTGTTTGTCGTAATTGGTGATAATATCAACCACGTTAGATGTAAGTGTATGTGCGAGAGATTTTGATATGAATCACTGTTGACAAAAATTAAAAAAAGTATTTTTTCTTAATATAAATTTAATAACAGAAAGTAATAGTTATAATAGTGGAACATAAGTAAGTGTGGAATATTCAGTAAAGTGGCTGAATAATAATAAACAACAGCTAAATATCATATTATAGCCACTTTCTTCATTCTTCAGATTACTTCTGAGCATATTTTGTTTATTCAATCTTGTTTCAATTGGTATATGTTAGCTTATTAGCTTAGTAAGTTTAGCTAAGTAAGGTATACGAGAGCAAACCAATGAATTTAAAACTATTGAAACAAAATATCAGATGAAAAATGGCAGCCAACGTCTTAACGCGTTGTTGCCAACCTTCGTTCAAGTTTAGAGGAGTGCGAAGGGCGGCTTCTGGACAACATAAAATTTCCTTAATTTTTTTCAGATCAATTGATATTTGTAAATTTTGTTTTATCCCACTATTAAATACCCGCTACCTTTTGTGAACACCCTGTGTATGTATGGTAAGTATACAAATGTTGAAAATTATAAAGAATCGATCAGAAAGCTTTCAAAACGCTGTTTAGTTATGTATTGGTATTGATCTCCCCAGAATACTGTTACGTGAAATTATGATGACTTCAGATTGTAATTAGGAAGTTCTTTTAATGTTAATGACTAATTAAAAATAAGAGACGGATAACAAGCTGTTACGATATATTTACGATGTTTTTTTAGTAATGCAGATTTTTACTTCTGTAATACTAATTAATCAAAATCTCTTTAATGTGTGTATTTTGCTATGAGTATAATTTATTTGCTCTTTTTTGTATTTTAAACTAAAATTGAATTTATGAAGGGTGTAAAAATATTAAAAATGACACCTACAATACTTGTGATGTGAAAAATAAACCTTCCAAAAACACGAAAACATTATTTATGTTTGATTAAAGCAACAGTAAGCGACTAAATTCAAACACACGCGGTATAAAACGTTACGAAATAAAATATTAACCAAGCACTTTAATCACTTCGGCACTTGCAGCTTTCGGCTTTCGTGCTTGCTACTAAATTTATTTTATATACATGATTAAAGCTCCGAATAAATCCAAAGCACACAACACAAAAAGCTCACTCCGCCACAAGTCCGCGGGCTGTATACAAACACGCGATAGCTTCTACAAACACATTAAATCCTCGAGCAAACATTACATGAAATGTCACCGGATTTTTTGTGCTCACTATTGTTTTGTTATTTCAGCCTTTGTGCTCGGGAAGCACATTCTCTATTTACATTTCTTCTGATCTGGAGGCATGACGAATGTAGGACAAGGCATAAAATTTGGTTTACGACCCCTGGTCTTATTATTCTTCAATTCGTATCCACTCTCCCCTGCCTTTATGATCTGTGTGTTGTGTAGTTTTTTTAACAGTCGAGTATGTTTTTGCATATTTCATCCTACCCCCGGAACAAGCCTTTGACTAAATAAAAATATTTATTCCGTGTGAAAAGGTGACGCGCGCTTTTTACAACCTCTTTTCGGCAAATAATATTATGATATTTACCCGTTGCTTAATGGGATTGTACACTTTTGCTTGAACCATATTGAAAACTGTGAATCTAAACATTAATAAAATCTAAACTAGATGTTTACACCAAACACCAAAATATCCCTCACTAATTAACGTCCATATGAAAATTTAAAATGTTGAAGAGTTTTGAAAATATTTTTTTATTTCAAACGTCGATCTTATCGGGAGAAGTGCTCGCGTTTTTTTCCAACGTATTTTGGTCGCTCTGACTAAATATCTTTATATCATGGGCCCCTTTGGTCCAATCTCATTTAAAATATGTCTTAAGACTTGCTTTTGTTGTAGATTTATAATTTAATAATAACATTTGTTTTTGCATTGTTGCAACAGTGACAACAATAGATTACAAGATAGGACCCCATTTATTCTCTTTTTTTTATACTTTGTTTGATGGTGATGATTGTTTAAGTTAACTTGGCAAGGTCCATATCTATCTCACATAACATAAACATAAACAATGCCAACCAGAGAGCACATTTAATTTATACATTTTTTAACTGTTTATTTTTTTTTGTTTTCCATTTTTTTTTTTTTCATCACATTTTAGAAGAATGTCAATTGTTTGTACAATAAATATGTAAATAGATGAGATACTTCCATTTTTAATTTTTTAACTAGGCTTTTATTTATTTTATTTTGGTATTTCGTGGATACTCGAAGAACCAGGAAGAGGCAAAATGAAACAAAAACGGCCAAGAAGAGACTATAAGAGATAAGAAGGGGTGAGAAGATGAAAGAAGAGAAAATAAGATCCAAGAAGGTGTGATAAGATGCAAGAAAAGAAAATAAAAAACTAGAAGAGACTAAAAGAACCAAGAAGGAGCGAGAAGAAATAAATTACTAGAAGAGACTAGTAGAGACAAAAAGAGACAGGAGTGGCTAAAATGGGCGAGGAATTCTAAGAAGGGGTAAGAAAAGGCAAGGAGAGCTAAGAAGGGGCAAGAAAGGGCTAGAAGAGACTAGAATAGTTTAGAAGTGAATGGGAGAAACAAGAGGGGCGGTAAAACGTAAGAATATGCAAGAAGAGGTAAGACGAGCTAAGGAGAAGCTTAAAGATGCAAAAATATGTAAGAAGATCAAAAGCGAGTCACGAAGGGCGAGCAGAGACAGAAGATACAAAAAGCAGACAAGAACAAATAAGAGGAACCAGGAAAAGCCAAAAAGAGGCAATGAAATGTAAGAAGACGCAAGAAGAAGGAATAAATAAAGAGGAAAAATAAGCCTCAATAAATTATTTTATTCCTATCTATCCTAAATTCCAATATTGGCTTATTAGGTTACCATGTACAACGGTCGATTAACCTCCTTCCAATCCTAAGAGAACGTGTTACAAGTCCTAACAAATGGTGTACTGGTATACCAATCGCACTGGAACAATCGTATCGTATCAAACATCGATATTATCGATGTAGGTGCGATGAATGAAAAAGGATTAAAAGAATGGGATTTAACTAACAAAAATAAAATTTTAAAAAAACATAAAAAAGCCAAATATATAAGAAAATTCCATGTTGTGCTAACTAAAAGCGAAAGTTTTTTTTTAACACATTTATTTAAAGAAATAAAAAAAATAAGAATAACGTGTAATAAATCAAAAATCCCGATGTTGTCGTGAAAGCTTCTTCATAATTCTTCTAATAATCAAACTCTAAATTTTGAACCAACATTTTACCCTGAAAAAGGCGCTCTGCTGTGACAATATTTTCTTAAAACTATCACATTTTTATCTCGCAAATTCACTCTCCCGTACCAAAGCTGATAATCTGAATGCAGCCTTCAGAAGATGTAAATTGCTTCATGGTTTTCTGTACCAATTACTGCGGTGCGGGGCGCGTCAGCATTTATATTGATTAATAGAAGTGATGTTATGTGATGGGAATTTTCCTAAAAAATGGTTTCGGCTCGATCGCTTTTGCCCCCATTACGTCTCCCAAATCCACCCCACTTTCGTTTATCCCTTTTGAACGCCGATACTCAAACATTTACTACATCCGTAAACAAGAAACCAGAACATTCATGTTTGACAAATAGTACTTACATGTGGATCTAAGTAGAGAGTTGGTTTGAAATAATCTAATGAGACCAATAATTGAACACGCGAAGTTCCTCCAGGTTAAAACGAAAATCCGCCAGCACTGTGCAATTGCAATGTGTAATTCTTATTTCATCTGGTGCCCTCTCTAACAGAGAAATCTGCAAGATAATACAGTATAAATTGCTAGTTTTGCTGTAGCCCGGAAAAAACTGTTGCCGAACTGCACTCCTACCAGTCACGTATTTACTTGTAGATCACCAAAGCACGAAGTGCAGCATCTTCCTCTGTTTCGTTTGGAGTCAATTTATCATTAGACTCTTTGAAAATTACAAATCGAATTACGATCTAATTGGTAGTAAGTACATGTAATCATTTGGTTAATCATTAATTATTAGGTAATCCAACTCACAAAATATTAACGTCGACGTAGAAATACATTGAGTTTCAATAGAGTTAGGTTAGTGCACTATATAAATTTACCATATTGAAAATTGAAAGCCATGTATTATGATTATTTTTAATTTGATGTTCAATTGTTTTATTTATTTTGAATTTTTGTTTTACTTTGAATTACTATAATTATTTATATACATATTTGTATATTGTATATAAGAGACACTTCTGAAAACCAGCTGCATTCCAGGTCGGGAATGTACAGCTGAGCAATGTGTATTTTTCAATGTTGTGAAGCCAAGCATGATGTAGGAATGTGTAATGTATTTTAATATATTGGCAAATAAATTTTATTATTATATTTATAGTGCCATCACCTGTCATTACGGATTCATTAAAAACATAGGTAACGTTCAAAATGTTACTATAAATTGTTGATAAAATGTAGCAGCAAAAATTTAGTTTTGTCTGGTGTGGTGTAGCGCCGATATATAGGTATTGATAATTATCTAGTTTTGTCTGGTGTGGTGTAGCGCCGATATATAGGTATTGATAATTATCTAGTTTACCATGATCACTCTTTTCGTGCAATTGGCCCGCTTATTTGGAATAAACTTCCCTCAGATCTTACTAATATCCAAAACTCGGCAGAATTAAGATGGGGTATAAAAATAAAACATTTTTAAAATTCCTACCAATCAGAAATCTTAACATCCTTTCAATGTTTTATAATAAGCCATATGATCAAGCTTACGGTAATTGTTTGGTTTCCATTTCCATCTTATTATATTTTTTCAATGTTTAATATCTCCTGTTTTATATAATATTAAAGTTTAGTTTAGTTTTAATTCTCTTGTTTTTTCTTTTCTTTACTGCCACTGTTATTGTTAAATTTTGTTTTCTTGTAATTGCTTTGTAAATACTGTACATGTTTGTAATATATTCTTTGGTCAGTATTATGTAAGATGCACTGTAGGAGGAATTTAAAGAATATGTCTACTGAGTTATATACTATTATTTTTAAGTTTATTACAGTAAAGCGCACTTAAAGTGAAATAACACAACGCTCCTCTATAAAATTATATTATATTATTATCATTTTTGATTTTTTTAAGTTAAGTTTTTCGTCCATCCTTTAACAATGCGATAGTTTTTATAAACTGAAGTTAACCATTTACTTGGGATCGGTATAAAATAAATTCTTCTCCCACTAAAATTTTTGCAAATTTATAGAATATTTTTAGTGAAATTTTGAGAATCTTTTCGCCTCAGGAATCACTCGCTCCTTCCAGCTTTGGTAATGGATGCGGCATACTTATTTTTTCTGCTCCTTTGTTTAGGCAAAGTATTTTATTGGATAGCTAAATGTTCAATATCGGTTTCGTGGAAAGCCGAATTTTTATAATTTTGGCAATATTAAAAAATAGGCCGACATGGTAATTCTAAAAATAAATTTAGGCAATCAATATAGTGCCTTGAGGAGGTTTTTTTTCACAAAAGTGGCGCCATGGAAGATAGGTATTTATGGAGATCATTTTATTAATTTTGATTCCATTATGAAAAAAATAAATTGTGATGTTTATTATTTTAAAATGTGACGATTTTTAAAAAAATTATCTCTACAAATTAGAGTGGCAGATACTCTTAGAATCGCCCCGGGGAAAGACATCCATTCAAAATCGAAACGTTTCTCAAAATGGCATTAGTCGTGTTTGATGATCAGATCTAAATGATAAAGTACTTCCCTTTCCATTGCCTTCCCCACCCCTCTCCCACCAGCCTCACAACATTTTCCAATTAAGGGATGCCATAGTTCCGCTGGCTCTTTTCAATTGAGACTGTAAAAAAATGATGTAAAAAAAATCATGCTTATTGCAATCGATTGATTTAAAGACAACCCAAAACCCATTTGACACAAATAACCTTTTTTAATAATGCCCTACACAAATATCATAAAATTTTGAATGTTTTAATTATCTGTGCTGTAAGCCCATGTTTACATAACATTAAAACCTTTAAAATTCTTCACCGTGAGAATTGCTGCTGCGTTCATAAATCCAGGAGAACACATCTAAATGCAGCGCCAGTTAAAATCGCTTAAAGCTCAGAATCAACAGCCTGGGGCCATAAATCCTTTACCATCCCCCGACCCCATACGACCTACCCCGCCGGCACCGTGACCGTGTGACGTCACAATGTATGTTTGGTCACGTTCTTTCCTAATCGGCACCAATATGCAGGGGTTTAGTTTCACACCATGTAACAAACATTAAACATTATGTAATATTATGCTTTATTTATTTGTTTTTTTTAAAAGTAATACAAACATTCCCATTACAAATAACTTGACGCTAATTAAAAATCTCCTACTACCGCCACAGTGAACGGAAAATGTTGTTTGTGTCGTGATTTTGAGGACTATGCCAAACCGAATTTTATAAAAAACCGTATATATCTGTTGTGAATAACAAAAAAACAGTATTTTTTTAAAGTTACATCCAATATTCAAACAATCCTGGAGTTGAAGATCTCCGGAGAATAGAAAAATAGCATTTGAATAACAATGACTAAATGGTTTATTTTTACACTTTGTATTTAACCACTTTATTGAGTTATACAAGTAACCCGGTTTCAATTTCACTCAACCTTCTTCGGGAAGGTCCTGAAACCGGTCGACCTATATATGTCAACGAAGTGGTTTAAAAAAAAGTTTAAAAAACATCACTTATATAATTTCAAGCCACAAGGTGATTGATTTGTTTGATAAAAAATACTAAAATTGAATATTACTAGTTTATTAAGAATCTCTTCAAATTATTCGTAATCCGGTTAGATTGGTTTCCTAATACACTTTTAGTAAAATACGAATAGATTATCACGATGTCGGAACATGTGTTCATAAAAATCTTAATATTTACGCATTTCGTCATTGTATATTATCAAGGTAAATGCAAGTGCATGAGCACGTTCAATATGAATTTTTAATTTTTAATAAATTAGCAATACTCTTATCAATAATTCATGGGGGGGAAAAATTGTCTTAAAAAAAACTAGCCGCTTTGAAAGAGGGACCTACTTAAGGACTGGAGTCAACTGCGCCAACAACTGAGCTAAATCCCAATTGGGTAGAACCGACATTTATGTCGTGTATTAATTGCTGTAATATCAACCAGTTTCAGAAAAATGCGTATATGTCCGCGTGTGTGTGCGTGATTGCCTCCTAAAGTTGATAAAATGTATTTTCATTGACAACGAGTCTATTTGCCGAGTTTCAGCTAGATCGGATATCGGAAAGTGTTCTCCTTCCAACATTCCACTTAATTTATACATTCATTCAAGAAAACAAAAGTGAAATTCAAATTGATGTATTTAAAAATAAATAAATATAGTAATATTTTCGTAATCTTTGTAGAAACGACTTTCCATAGTCATTCTTAAATGCATGCAAGTGGCTTATTTAATGGAGTGGAAACTTGTGGTTCTTTGTTTTTTCATCGAAAATATAAGATTTTAGGCGACCGAAGGAGAAGGCATGTATTTTCTTTTGGGATTACCTGCTCCTAAATTTTGGTGAATTCTAAATGCGAATATTTTTTCTCGTAACCTCCTAATCTGTAAGCTCATAGATTCCGAGCTGAGAAGTCACCGGTCCAAATATTTTTACCTGAAATTTTAGAATTCAATGTTAAATTAAGTTAAAATATGTTTTCTTCGTTGTTGCAGTGTGAAAGCATAATTTAAGTGAAATATCAACGTTCAGAATCGAAACGATACTTGCTTGAAATGTGTTGTGGCTTGATTTGCTATTTGATGTGTATACTAAGATCTCATAACTCCTCTCAAAAATAAAAATGACAAAGGTGATCGATAGCCTATTGGATAGAAAACGTTCGACTCGCAGTTGGTACTACAGTGGGTACTGACTTTTGCCTTTACAAATAGTTGAAAAGTTAGTGAAAAGGTCTATCCTAAAAAACATAGGGATATATGGACCACTGTGGACGATTTTTTTCGTTGAATTTTGACAGTAGATTTTTTTTTTCAATCACAAACCAATTTTCTT
The DNA here is from genome assembly GCA_026573805.1 of Hesperophylax magnus. Taxonomy (NCBI): domain Eukaryota; kingdom Metazoa; phylum Arthropoda; class Insecta; order Trichoptera; family Limnephilidae; genus Hesperophylax; species Hesperophylax magnus. Next base: position 1,871,018 of record JAIUSX010000055.1, read on the forward strand.
TCTACCCTGAAACTTTCAATCAAATCATGCAACGCCGGGTAGAAAGGGTAACTTAAATGTAAGCCTCCTCCGAGCAGGACGACGCTTACGGAAGCAAAATATTTGAAAGGACGAGTGGCGTAAAATCACCACTTCATCTCCCGGGGAACATAAATCCCAGGAGGACGGTTTAGCGTCCTTCGTTGCCTCCGCTGCCTGGAAACGGAGGGATGAATGTCGGAAAGGTGGAACTAGGAACGTTGACACTCGGAATGTAGGATCTCTGGATGACCGGACACGTTGTACGTTTCTTTAAAGGTGGCGGCATTATGAATGTTGGTTTCGTAAAAATGTCGTGAATTATGTTTGTTTCGCCAAGAAATACAGTTAGACGAACGATGTTTTCAATTGATATTATTGATGTTGTAGCAGTGCGTACTTCTGGACGGGCAGTTCCTACCCGATTAAGATAATCATTGGTCAACATTCTTCAATTGGCACGACTGTTTCGAGCTATGAGTGCGGAGCGTCACTTCATCGACTTCAGTTGCTTGCTGGACTCGTGGGATTACGGTGTGTTCGGACAACGCTGGAACAATGAGGGTCTACTGTGCAAACTACGGAAGGTCTTTTTCACTTATATCTTTTAACAATGTACTTATAATTTAAATAGGGATTACTCATTTTAACTTCTTGCGTAGTTATTTTATAACTCGCTGGCGCCCGCTCAGACATTCTTTACAAGATTAAGTGTTTTAAATTCATTAATGTCACATGTTCTTTAGTCAAAATTTTATCAAGATGGCGTTATTTACACGTACATTCTTGTCACGCTCTGAGTTCAATTATTTGATAGAGTCTCATGTTTATTTATTTGATTAAACATTTTATTTATTGTTTTAATAAATTAGCGTATGTTGATATTTAAAGTATTCTATTTTTTTATCATCCTTATCAGTTCTCTTTACTACCTACCTACTTTGAATTATTGCGTGTGCGTGGTTGACTAGATAATTGTATTCGGTAATTTTACCAATTAATGTCACAATCGAAAGACCCATCATTAATTAATACAATTATCCTTTCATCACCCATCCACGATAATATGTTACAAAATGGCAGCCCTTGTGGGTGAACCTAAGTTTGACTAAATAATGAATGCAGTATTTTTTTTCTTTCATTGTTTTAATCTTGTATTGGATGTCTGATTTTTTTTTTCATAATTTTCTTGTATAATCCCTTGAAAAAGACCTTCCGTAGTTTGCACAGTAGACCCTCGAAACGAGAGGTCTTGAAAAAGACCTTTCGTTTTGCATGGTAGATGTTCGGGTGTTGCTCAAAATACATCGTGTCACTGAGATTTTATTAATTTTTCATTTTACGCAGCTTTTTATCCGGCACAACTCATGACGTTTTTCGTCTTATTATCGTGATTGTTAGTACGCTGACGTCACACTTATTTTATATTTTTTTGTGTTTTGCGGCGATTGTGGTTGTTGTATTGTTGCTTGCATGTTCTAATAATTTTTTTTTTCTACCTACCCTGTTAGTTAGGTATGACGGATTCGACCATTTTAACAAGAAGTCGTGCGTTAATCATGTCTAAACCAGAGGATGGCACTTCTTCGGCAAATTCGGCGGTCGCGTCTAACACAGTTCCGGTTCACAAATGGAACTTAACCTTCGACGGTACTGGGAACGTGCATAATTTCATTGAACGGGTCAACGATTTGTCAATATCTCGTAACGTAAGTACAGCTTCTCTTTTTTCATCTGCGGTGGAACTTTTTTCAGGTCATGCTTTAGACTGGTTTAGAGTCAACCGTTCTTCTTTCAAGTCATGGTCGGATATTGTAATTGCTCTAAAGGTTGAATTTGAGCTTCTGGACCATGAAAGACGATTAGTTGCTCAGATCAGAGCCACGTACCAGCAACAAAAAGAGAACCTGGGTTCATTCATAACGCGGGTCTTGACTTTAAACAATCAATTGTCGTCAAAATTACCAGATGACGAAATTCTGGAAATATTGCAGTGTAATATGTTACCGAGATACATACAAAAATTATCGCTCTCTGTCATCTCGGACATTAATTGTCTGAAAAAATTGGGAAAAATGATTGAACTTGCAGACGTTCGGTCTGATTCCAGACCTTCCCCGCCAAATGCAAATACTGGTAATTTTAATAATGTTTCTCATTCCTCCTCAAATAATGCATTTAGCAGAGGGAATAACAGAATGTCTCAGAATAATCCCAATTTCAGCAATCATCGTCAATATTTTGAATTCAGTAAACGTAGCCCGTCAAATATGAGTTCTAGGGAGGTGAAATGTTTCCGCTGTGGCCGTCCTGGTGTGAAGGCGCCTTCATGCAACTGCCGGCAGGCAAAAAACTAGATGTCCTGGGGGTCCTGTCTGCGGGCGGCAAGTCGACACCGTTCGCTGACATCACCGCCAGGCATCGGCTCGCTGTGCTGTCGGAAACCAGAACTTTCTTCAAGAACCTTTGGACCTCGAAGGTGGTGGGTGCGGCTAAAAGGGATGGCCGTCCACACATCATTTTCCAGGTTCTGGGTTCTAACTTTTCTGGCCTTCTTGACTCTGGTTCGCATATCTCAATTATTGGTAATAATTTTCATCGTCAATTTTTAAATCTAGGGTTAAATCTTTCTGTTCTTAAGAAAAAATTTTCACTCACTTCTGCTACGGGTCATACTGTGGAGTGCGTTCACAAAATTGCGGTTCCGGTAGTTCTTGGTAATGTTAAGAAAATTTTTAATTTTGTGGTTATGCCAGATATAAAATCTAACATCATCCTCGGTTGCGACTTTTGGAAAGTTTTTAACATTTGTCCCAAGTTAACTAAATTAATGACTAATGACTCTGACAATAGTTGCGTGTCTGAGGTAAGAGGACTAGATAGCTTTGAGAACTTAAACTCATCTCAACAATCAATCTTAAATAACGTTATACTGGAATTTAAAGCCTTTTCTGGTAATCGTTTGGGTAGAACGTCTCTTGAAAAACATGTTATTGACACGGGTGATTGTCAACCTATTAAGCAACGTGTTTATCCAATATCTCCTCATTTATTGCCGGAAGCTCACAGAGAACTTGACAGACTATTAAATCTGGGAGTAGTAGAACCCAGCAATAGCTCGTGGAATAATCCTATTGTTTTAGTGCCTAAGAAAAATGGTTCTTTTAGACTTTGCTTGGATAGTAGAAAGCTCAACGCGGTCTCGCGGCGGGACGCTTATAGTCTACCGTTGATATCTGATATCTTAAATAGTCTCGGAGGAGCACGTTATCTATCAACTTTAGATCTTAATGATGCCTTTTTTCAAATCCCGTTAGAGGAAGATTCTAAAGAGAAAACCGCATTTACTATCCCTAAACGAGGCCTATTCCACTTTGTAACAATGCCTTTTGGTCTTCATGGTGCGAGTTCTCGGATGATGAGGCTAATGGACAAGGTTTTGGGTCCGGAGTTCGATGGGAAAGTTTTTTGTTACCTAGATGACATAATTATCATTAGTTCCACCTTTGAAGAACACATTGATCTTTTAAGACGGGTTAAACAAAAGTTACAAGCCGCGGGTTTGACTATTAACGTAGAGAAGTCAGTCTTTTGTCGTGACTCTCTTAAATACCTAGGTTTCGTGATTGATAAGGATGGGTTGAGAACTGACCCGGGAAAAGTGAAAGCAATCGTTGACTTCCCCATTCCAACGTCGCAAAAGAGCTTGCGTATGTTTATCGGTATACTTTCTTGGTACAAAAGGTTCATTTTAAATTTTTCTTTAATTGCAGCACCTTTGCATAATTTAACCAAAAAGGAGTTTGCTGGTAAAAAATTTGTATGGAATGAACAGGCTGATGCTGCCTTTACTAAATTAAAGAATATTCTGGTCAAGGCTCCTGTTCTTGCTTGTCCCGACTTTAGTAAACCCTTTACAATTAGTTGCGATGCATCGAACACCGGTTTGGGGGCGGTCCTTTCTCAATCTGACGTTAATGGTATAGAACACCCTATTTCCTTTATTTCCAGATCACTATCTGCACAGGAGAAAAATCACTCCACAACCGAGAAGGAGTTAAATGCTATGATCTTTGCACTAGAGAAATTTAGGGGTTATATTGAAGGTTCGCCTATTCCTGTCAAGGTGATCACTGATCACTATAGTCTAAAATGGCTTACAAACTTAAAGTCTCCGTCGGGAAGATTAGCGCGGTGGGCGGTTAGACTACAGCAGTTCAATTTTGAAATAATTCATAGGAGCGGTAAAGACAACATTGTTCCGGACGCACTGTCTCGTGACCCTTTACATGTTGACTTGTTAGATCAGTCCTTTTCCACTTCTGACCGTTGGTACTTAAGTTTGAAAGAAAAAATTTTGGCTAATCCGGAAAAATTTCCAGCGTTTAAAGTTTGCAATGGTGTCATCTTCAAACACATTCAGAGCATGGAGGCTCTTCACAGGTCTTATGACTGGAAGGAAGTTCTCCCAAAAGAGTGTAGGAAAAACGTCATCGTTCAAAATCACGTTCCGCCTTCGTGTGCACATTTTGGCATCTTAAAAACGTTAAATAGGATTAAACTTAAATACTACTGGCCAAAAATGGCAGCTGATGTGAAGTCTTTTGTAAGTAAATGTCATACTTGTTTAGGTTATAAAAGTTCTAACTTACTGCCTCCTGGTTTGATGGGTGACCCGAAACTGGTGCAAAGGCCGTGGCAAATGATTGCGACAGATCTATTAGGTCCTTACCCTAATTCTTATAAAAAGGGTTATACTTACCTTTTAGTGGTTTCTGATTTCTTTACCAAGTATACTAGACTTTTTCCACTTAGGAAAGCAACGGGTAGTGTTATTGCGGAAATTTTGGAAAATGATATCTTTTATAAATTCGGTGTTCCAGATACGATTGTTTTGGATAATGGCCCACAATATATATCGCGTGACATGAAAGCGCTGGCCAATAAATTTCATATCCGTCACTTGTTTTATAATTGCAGATATCACCCGCAGAATAACCCTGTTGAGCGTGTAAACAAGGTGTTGGTAGCAGCCCTGGGTTCTTTTGTGGGATCTGATCACAGATCCTGGGCGTGCCATCTACCTGAAATTGAACTGGCTATAAACACGGCTGTTCATGAAGTCACAGGCTATACTCCGTTCTTCCTTAATTTTGGTAGAGAAATTGTAATTTCGGGAAATGACTACAAAGGTGTAGACTTTAACGCGAAAGACATTAGATTCTCTAAACGCGATTCATGGGCATCTGATTTACATGAATTAAATGACATTTTCTCCCAAGTTCGCACGTCCTTAAGACAATCATACGAACGTAATAAGGTTCAATATAATCTGCGTCGTAGGGACGTTCAATATGAGGTTGGGGACATTGTCTGGAGAAGGTCCTTTGCTTTGTCAGACGCTGGTAGATACTTTTCAGCAAAATTAGCCCCCAAATTTATACGTAGTAAAATTATTTGCAAGATATCGCCGGTTGCTTATCAATTAGCGGATATGACAGGGAAACCCGTGGGAACTTTTCATGTTAAGGATATAATCAATGTTAGAAGAAGCTAACTGACCTTGGGGTGGGTTAATTGATGAACTATTTTTTCTTATGTTGTAATCGTTATACTTTTATTTGAGAATTAATCCCTTTTCTCTTGTTATATATTAGGTTATTGCTTGCCTTGCCCTCAGGTTTGCAATTTTTCTTGTGTTCTCTCATTGTGAGGACATGACTAGTATTTTTGTGTCTTCACATTGAGTGGATTTTTTTGTATAAGTTTTGTTTTGTCCTTGTGTACATGTGTAGTATGTGTTTTGGGAGTAATGTGTCCATTCCGATTCAACGCGGGGGATTGACGTTTTTTTAATCTCACGCATTGAATCCACACATTTTTTTTTGGATTTAAGTGCAATTATATTGTATTGAACATTTTGTGATCTCACGATTTGAATCCATTGTATCATTTTATACGTTATCCTAGGGCAGTGAAGTTCACAATCTCAGTTGGCCACTGTTTTGTGCTATTTTTCTGTTCGAGGGATCTTTTAATAGCTGATTTTACTTTGTGAGATGATACTAATTGTTCTTTAATGAACTAAGTCCGCGATGGCGACTTGTTTTGAGGTACGGTTTGTCCTTTCTAGAGGGACATACTGTATTTCAATTATGGCATATACGAAGCTGTATTTCGGTTTAACAGTTCTGTACCAAGCTTGGTCCTCGTGTCATTTTAATTGTGCGCATGGTTGTTCTTTATATGTTGTTCCTTAGTACCTTAGTTTGCCTTGGTGTTGGTTGACTATTTTAATTCATTAATTTAGAAAATACTTCATGCAGTTTTCCGCGATAGCCTCAGATGCTCATAACAATCTATTTTTCTCTGGTTTTAGGAAACCATTGGCATGGTGTTTTCTTTGATTTAGTCACTGTTGATTACACTTTTCAAATATTTTTTTAAAAAAATTTTATGCCATAATAATTAATTTAATAATTTATTTATTTATTTAATATTTATTTTGAAATTTAGTGGGTTTTCACTCGCTCAGGTTATTTGAGATTTACAGAATCATAGTTTTTTTTAACATTTAAAAATTGCATCCTTTCATGAAGTTTTTTTACTTTTATTGCTCTTATTGTCCTTGGCTTGATTTATTATTAAATTGATATTTGTTCATATTATTAAGAATGTCATTGAGTAATTTTTTTTTTTACATTTTCTTTTAACAAATACTATGCGTTTTCACATGCAATTGCTGTGGCTTCTCTCTGAGCTCAAGATAAGTCGCATCAGTTTCATTTGGACTTAGCTGTATTTTGTCAATATTGGGTCATCAATATATGGTTCTGTTTGAGCCCTCACTTCTATCTTATTATGAATTTGGGTTTGTTTCTGGGATAACTTTATAATTTTTCATCTCTGCTCACAGAGGGCAGTAACTTCAATGTGGATATAGACGTTATTATTTTCATTTTATAGTGTTTTCTTTTAGCTTCAAATTTAACTTTTGTTGGGCGCTCAGCTTGCACTTTTAGCTAGACTCGTTTTATAAAAAAAAAAATTTTTTTTTTTTTAATAAATTTTGTTAGTCTTTACTACAGTTTATCTTTTCATTTGTTATTCTATTCAAGTTTTTGTTTACACTTTAGTAGTTGTTAAATTCCTTGCTCAGTAATCCATTTTGTCAAGCATAGCATACCTTTCTTTTCACTTGCCTCAAGGAAGTCAGTCGCCTTCATCACTCTTCGGTTCTTCACGTCAAGATAACTCAAGATAATACAAAATTTCAAGATTTACAAACTTTTATCTATTCTTCGAGGAAGCAATTTTGTTCAAGATCGAGTCTTCAGGGAAGCAACATTCTTCTACGGGATGAGTTTAATAGGATACTACCTGGCCGTTCACTGCTATCAGAAAGAGGGTGCAGCTTCTCAAGATTGCATTGTTGTCAACATTGGAGAATGGTGATACAATTATCGGGGCTCTTTATCTTCGCCAAGCAAGTTCAATCTTCTTCACTGATGTCAGAAGAGGGTCATTCAGATATTCCATCAGCGAGAATTCTTCCTTCTACTTCCTGGGTGTTGGCGCTTCAATCCTTGCTCAGCGAACACTTCACGGACTTCTACAGAACGTGCTGGACTCTTCTTCTAAGGCATTATCGGCATTTGTGACTCTTTACCACTCATTGGACTTGGATTTGGAGGCATATGGAATATATCAAAAAAAAAATTATCGTGCCGAAAATTTTTTTTCCTTTGGAAGGGGGGTAATGTAGCAGTGCGTACTTCTGGACGGGCAGTTCCTACCCGATTAAGATAATCATTGGTCAACATTCTTCAATTGGCACGACTGTTTCGAGCTATGAGTGCGGAGCGTCACTTCATCGACTTCAGTTGCTTGCTGGACTCGTGGGATTACGGTGTGTTCGGACAACGCTGGAACAATGAGGGTCTACTGTGCAAACTACGGAAGGTCTTTTTCACTTATATCTTTTAACAATGTACTTATAATTTAAATAGGGATTACTCATTTTAACTTCTTGCGTAGTTATTTTATAACTCGCTGGCGCCCGCTCAGACATTCTTTACAAGATTAAGTGTTTTAAATTCATTAATGTCACATGTTCTTTAGTCAAAATTTTATCAAGATGGCGTTATTTACACGTACATTCTTGTCACGCTCTGAGTTCAATTATTTGATAGAGTCTCATGTTTATTTATTTGATTAAACATTTTATTTATTGTTTTAATAAATTAGCGTATGTTGATATTTAAAGTATTCTATTTTTTTATCATCCTTATCAGTTCTCTTTACTACCTACCTACTTTGAATTATTGCGTGTGCGTGGTTGACTAGATAATTGTATTCGGTAATTTTACCAATTAATGTCACAATCGAAAGACCCATCATTAATTAATACAATTATCCTTTCATCACCCATCCACGATAATATGTTACAATGTTTGTTAGAAAGTGTTACACTTATTTTAGTACATAAAACCTTTCTAACATCAAATTTTATTGTGAAAATTAGTTCTTCAGTATTATAAAGTTTATTTCTTCATAAACTAGGTTTTTACAAACGTTTTCACTTACGTGTGAACAATCCAGTTAAAAAACTCAGTTACGATACTTAAAAATTACATAAAATTTAGTGTTTAGTATTTTTTTAAATGACCAAGTGAGCTAAATATTTGAGACTGGTCGTGTCAAGGGTTAGAATAATAGAAGGGTATTTATGGGACGAAATGTGAATATGTCTGAAACAAGGGGTGTGTGCCAAGACCGAATTGTTTGGCGGCCCGTCCACTGTGCCCACGTCTAAAGAAAGAAAGAAAGATTTGAGAGATTTGTCAACACACATAATTTTGAAGCACAAAATAACTTGAAGATTACATTAGTTTTTATGAACAAGTATGTGCTTTCTGAGTGGTTATCAGAATTTTTAATGCGGAAACTTTTCACAAGGCTTTCGCGGCGGATGGGGTTCTTTTTTAGAACGCCCCATTACTTCGCCTGTCTGACTTTCCGGCGCTCATTAATTGTCCTCTCAAAATGTATTGGATAGCCATAAAACCAGCCTTCCTACCCCTTTACGGGACGGGGGTGGCATATAACGTGAAAAGAGCGAACGAAGGGCCGACGGGTCGTTTTGAAAACTGAAAGCGGCGGACGGGAATGTTGACATTCTAAACAAGAAACAAGTAATGGAATTTAAATTTGAACCTTTTTTGGTTCAATTTTGGGAAGACAAGTCATTTTGACACTTTTGGGTAAGCGAATCAAGCGGAAAAAATAAAAGTCTATTTTTTTAAGAAAATTAAGGTTACTGTCTAATAAATGTATTCTACGGGTCATTATATGAATAAAACCTGATTGAGTTGGTATACACTACACGTATGAGTTAATTTTTTTTTTTTAATTTTAAATTTCTTTATATCCGTCACACTGTATCTACCGCACTGGCTATGAATACCTATATTATATAAATTATGTAAATTTGTATTTAAAAGGTTTTACTGGAATAAATAAATAAAAATAAATGGATAACTTACGTAGTACGGATTGTACTCCCGTGCAAATCGTTCCAGTTTTCCCAATGAAATTTTTTTAGCAAATATTATGGTCGTTATGGCCATTTGTAACCAAAAGTTCCCACATAATTATGTAGGCATTTTATTATTGAAATTTTTCAGATATTATTACTATTTATATAATTATTTTAATATTTTGAACCGGTGTGTGCGAACTTCCTTGCTAAAAATCCTTCTTTATTACAATGAATAATTTATTTTTTGTAAGTTTGCAGATGTAAGATAATGAATAACAGATGTAAAATAATAACGGAGTTTAAGGAATGTATGGCAAATATGTAATTATGTTAAAAAAAATATCACCTAACATATATATTGTCGATATTGAATATAATTAAAGTAAATAATTATAAGCAACAACTTCTCGCCTGAAATATCAATTTAAATTGGAAATATCTCCCGAGTAAAAATAAATGCCGCCAACGGGAATTGAACCCGTGCCTTTTGATGTCCGGTCAGGTGCTCTGAAACCACTGAGCTATGTCAGCTTATTTCCAACCCGCCAAATGTTTCAATATGTACTGGTACCTCAATCAACAATTACTGCTTATTATATTTTTTCCACCTGTAAACAACCAACTTTATTTTTCTAGGAAAGGCTATGTTAGTCCTAAATTTTTCACTAGATGGCGTCGAGACATATAATAACTTTATTTATTGGTGAAATATTTTTGACTTGTCAAATGTTAGTATTTTTTAATGATAAACCAATGTTTATAAGACAAGGTTTTTTGCATAGTATAAACGATGACAAAATACTTATAAGCAATAATTGGTCGCCTGAAATATCAATTCAAATTGAAAATATCTCCCGAGTAAAAATAAATGCCGTCAGCGGGAATTGAGCCCGTAACTTTTGATGTCCGGTCATGTGCTCTGAAACCACTGAGCTATGACTAATTATTGCTTATAATTATTTGTTATCCTTTATGCTATGAATAAAACCTTATCTTATAAACATTAGTTTATCATTAAAAAATAATAATTAAAAAAAAAAAATTCTCTGAAAACCCTCAAAATTTAAATGATTTAAACTAAAGTTTTTTTAAAGAATACTTTTTAATAGGTTTTTTAATGATATTTATATACCTACCTAATATTGGCCATAAAAATGATTAATCCCATGAACTATGATGTTTTATAGAAATTATAACCGTGAAACGTACAACAAAATAAATCGATGAAGGTTAAATGGACGGTGAAACAGTTAACCCCCAAAAGGGGTGAGATTTAATCGTGCGTTCGTTGATTTACAACCTTTTAGAACAGAAAAATAGCCTTTATTATATCGGTACATTCTTGAAAACGGAAGGACGTGATTTTGGTCACCTGAAAAAAAACATAAATAATATTAATACAAAAATTACCTTCCATTCTACATTCACTAAATTTTAACACTCCCACTGTTTCATTAAATATTTGATTCGTGTACTAAACGCAGTAGTGACCGCAACGGTATTTTGCTGATTAATTATTGATAGTACATTCAGGAATAGAAATATAAAATAGGTATAATAATGTGGACTTTTTAAAGCGCGGTAATGTGATTCTTTTTTTTATTTTTTTTATTAGGTACAATATTTTTTACAATTCAAGGTTTTCAGTAATGCAGGCCTCACTGGGTGGCTTGCCCGTGCTGAGGCCTTCATTTTATAATATAAAAAAAACTACATAATACATTTAATGAGAAAAATTATACATTTAAAATTAAAAATACGTAATAATATATTTAATTTTTTTTTTTTTAAATAGTACATTGAAAATAATCTTGTGTGTTTGTGAGTGATGTGTGTTTATATTGGTTTTGTGTGTTACGTGTAGGTTTTATTTTTATTTTATGCTATGAAATTTTGGTAATATTGTCTTTTTTGTTCTTTAATCCATTATTAAATCACCTTTGTGATTTATTCACCAGGTTCCCTTATAAAAAACGTATATTTTGATGACTTTTAAAGTTTTGTCTTCAAACTAAAAGGTAGATCATTCATTTTATAAATACTTGATAGTTGAATGTTCTATCCTCAAACTTCGTAAAATTCATATATTATGAAAGAATTAATCGGTTTGGTCCGATCACATCGACTGACAAGAGTGAAGCAATTCTATCAAAACTGACGTCAGTGAAAAAAGATTTTGAGATGTCGCAACACACTTCAGAATAGTGAAAAAATTTCCAGCTAACAGACGTTCTCCGCGGATGATTATCTCGTATTATTTTTCCTGTTGGGTAATATTTCTTGATAGTGTTGGAAATGTATGCGAAGTGGTAAGAAAAAAGCTGGTCTTGTAAAAAAAATCTACTGAAGCAATATAAATTATACTGCTATTATAAAATTGTAATAAAATAGGAAACAAGTATACAGAACACATATCCGGAAATAAAAATAAAAATATATAAAAAATTATCAAAAAAAAAATAATAAAGATTTGAAAATAATTCAATAACAAACCAAAATAAAATTTTAAAAATTCGTACACAAAAACTGGCAGGCTGCTTGCTGGTCGGCCGACGAAGAAATTATTCAATGGGATAATCTAGACTACATTCATTGGTTTCATTCGTGTACTCGATGACGATAGAATTTATCAATTTATACCCAACTTTCAATCCGGCTGCCTGCGAATTCTCTAGGCTATCGGTTGGCAAACCTGATTTTTTTCATCTACTGATCGACTCCTATCCTAAGTAACCATTCCCGTACACGTACCTTATGACGTATTGTCACTATTTCCATGACTGCGCAGATTCCTTCAATCTTTATAATATTAAATGTCTATTCTTACTACAAAGTATTTTCATCTGTGTACTCGATGACGTAGGATTTGCTGTATCGGAATTCCGGGCAATTACGTTATAAATATGAATTGTGTGATAATACCTTTGAGTAATGTAAACGGAGATTCAATTGAATATGTTTATAATGTTTAAAATTACGTAATACGGGCCGTTTTCTTACTATGCCAGCAATTGTACTCGAATGTTGGTTTTGCGAATAGAAACAGTTTTTTTATCAATTATCTACATGAAAACATCTGTTAAGACCAACATAATACTGACCATTTCGTGAATACATAAGTCACAATTATAATATTTCCTAGGAAACTTTCCCCCTCATAATAGTGGGGTCTCTAGACCAGGAACGTCCTTGTACTTATTACGGATTATGTGATAATACCTACTTTAGTATAGTTATGGACCCTTCAAAAATTCCAACAGAATATTTTATTTTTGAAAACCAACAGTTTTTGTATTTACAATTTACAAGGAAATATATATAGTTATTAAACCAATAAGAGGTTTTCACTGATATGTCATAATTTTTTGTTATAAACACAAAAGAGTAACAATACCCTATGGGTGTTGGATGGTGGGAGGGAGGAAAGGGGTAAAAATGAAAAGTGGATATATCTAATTTGTGATGAGTAATGTGTATTGTGTTTATGTAATTTATTGATTTTGGGTTTAAAAAGAGAGGTGCTGTATATAATAAATCCAATTCACTGTATGAAGTGTTAAATGTGTATGGAACGCTGTGAATGAAATTTTTTTGTAATGATTTGGTGTAGAATTGAAAAACGTTTAATGTATGGTTTTGACTAATTTGGTTGATGAACACTCTCAAATGGATTATTTAAAGCAGTTCCAGGTAATCTACCATAAAGGTGGCTATTTTTTGTAAGAATATTACGTTTGATAAATTTTGACGACTTTTTTTCTAAGACGATAGCCCCAAAAATTAATATAACGTAGATAACGATATTTTACTTTCTCAATCCTTTCGATGTGCGTTATACTCAAACTCCAAAAAGTTATGTACATACGCAAAATACTATTCATTGAACTTTTTTTTAATATTTGCAAGTTCTGAGTAAAGTAAAGTTTAAGTACGTTGAAAGCTTTTGCAACCATGGTTCGATATGGCGGTCAAAAAGTAATTTCTGGTCTAACAACACTACTCCAAAATCTTTGACCTCTGTCATTTTTATCAATATTGTGCCTTCAAGTGCATTAATAAAAGAAATGGCGCATTTTTTAACATTTATTTGGAGGTTGTGTTCTCTAAAATAAATATTTAGATTTTGTTGTATGCAGTTAAATTAGAGGTACATTTATTTATTATTTGGGTGTATTTCCAATGAATTTATGTGTTGGTCAAAAGGCAAAGACGAAATAATGAAGAAAAAAGCACGTGAATCAAAGCATAATAGAAAGGATAAAATAAAGCCTATTAAGAAAAAAATTACAGCGCCCTTAAGGTAATTTTTCACAAAAAAAAACGTGTAGTTTTTAAGTAAATTCTCCAAACATTATTATTATTACTAAATAGAAAAGCCAAGTTTCAAACCTTTATCTTCTCTTTCTTCTTTCACTCCCCAGCCTTATAACATACTTATACCGATTGGGGATGCAACGACTTCAGGTCACACTGACTTCAGCGAGTCGTGACACTTTTGCGGTAGGTATTCACATTTTAAAAATATTCCAATATTTCTGTCCAGGAAATTTTAGAATCAAAAAATGTAAGAAATATACGTTATTTTTAAATTCGAGTTGGTTAGTACATTTTATCCCACCTTTGATCCCTGCTTTTGATTGATTTAAAAATATTTATTATCGAATATATTATTTTTTTATATTATGTTGGGTGAGGTTGAGATGCTGCGTCCAATGGACCCTTTCTTAACACCGAGATTATCCATAATCTATGCGAAAGGTTAACCACTGGTTTAATAAACAAAGAAGAAGCGGGAGTCTGGGTAGAGTTACCAAATAAAGTCGTCTTTTTCATTCCTTTATCCACTTATTCGAGACCGGTCTGAAAAAATAGACCCTTTTCTTATTTTTGTTTAAAAACAAGAAGAAACAAATAAAAACTGAATGTTGCTTGTTCAATACACGTGTTTTGACTTATTTTTTTAAGTGCCAGCTTTGGCACGTGTTTATGAAGTTCTCGAAAAGTGATAATTTAAATTCGCTAATTTTATATTTTAAAATTATATGTTCCTAAATATTTTACAAGTCATTTAATAAATTTTATGTCAAATTTATTGTGATTTTTAATAGTTTGCACTATGTTAACAAATACATAAATTTGAACTTTTGACACGTAAAATTATCAATACGCCTTATAATTTTGAACAGCTATCAATCGCAATTTATGCCTAAAACTATTAAGAAAATAATATACTTTTAATAAGTTCCAAAAATGGCGGCACGTATGTCACGCTTACAAAGAAAAACATTAATAAAAATTTTGGATAAATACTTACATTAATACTGTTTTTATTTATTTATTTCCATCTCCTTGATTGAATTTCTAGGAAAATGTCTTAACAAATAAGTAAGTCCACTTATCTGTAATACCACCAAATTTTGGAAAAAATATCTCCCTTTATTAAAATATTGGCTTAATTTGTAAGGCCCAAATTTACATTCACATTATTTAATAAAATATCACGTAACATATTTTCACCCCTTATGTTGTGGTGGTCACTTTCAGCATCGTCCTAGAGAGAGACCGTTATTGTATTATGGGACATAGCTTCAGGTGTGTTTAGTGACCAAAACTGAATAGTATGGTTTTTCCTCCTCATCCTCAAGCCTAATAATATTCATTCTAATGGGAGGCAACATGCATATTTAAAATAAAATAAAGTTTCCAACGAAATACAATCTGCCATTGGAAAACATCCCAGTAACCAAATAGCTGAATATTGATCAGGAATATTTTTATTTATTTATACGTTGTATTTCAATCTAAGACTGTTCACACCGCAAGTAGAGTAGTGTGGGTATTACGAACACATGAACACCCGGCCTTGCTCCTGCCGAGTGGAAGAAATAAGGTGACACTTGCCGCACAGTGTATCGCCATTATTTTTATTATATTCCCGACCACGTAGTTATACTATTATTCCGTTATTCTCATGCGCCATCGCGTATAACGAGCCATATCAGAAGGTTGAGCCTGTTACACAATCATTATTTTTTGGAAATATATACGTATTTTTAAATATTATTTTACGCAATGGAAATTGTACCAGCTAAAATACCGGAAGTAGTAAATTAGCAGGTGTTTGGTTATACCATATAAAAAAGTCACGAATATATGTCAAGTTATACCGAACTGCATATAGGTTTATCTTAAGTAGAGAGTAGTAGTCTTAAGTAGACAGTAGTACATGATCAGTAGAAAAGTTTTTGTTAAATAAGAATATACTCCAATACAATAATGTCATATAGAAAAATATATAAAATCATTTGCCCTAGCCCTCAAATGTCTCAAATCGTATTTATATGTGGCTGGTAAAAACATTATTTCGGTGAGATCTACCATTGTGAAATTTTTTTTTTTTTTTTTGGTCTAGTATTTCTTGGTTAACGTGAATAATTTTAGCTAACTATTTCATTTCCATCATGAGCTATGGAGCATTAAAAAATTTGAAAATTGTTTTAAGTGGACAAAATTAATATTATTTTTTCGAAAGAGAAGTAAACATTTCCGGGTTATGAAAGACCTGACAAAAATTGCAAATCTCCTACTACCAACATTATAAGCGGAAAGAAGATGAAGTTTGTACAATGATAGAGAACTTAGCCAGCAAAGGAATTGAACCTAAAACGACGCGAAGCGACGCCAGAGCGGGAACCCGACGCATTTGTCATATCAGCCACCGACCGGTCAATTATTATTAATAATCATTTATAACGAAATTTCGCATAAATAAATTCCGACTATCACGCCGTTTTCCTCAAGTGTAGGCAGAGAGGATAGCCTGGAACACAACTCTACCTCGGATTTTGGCGACTTCTTCTACCATTACATTCAGTTTATATTCTCTTTCTACCCCATTTCTTTGTTCATTCGTTCCACATACGCAAACCATCTATCAAACCATCCGCAAAGAAAACAAGTTATTAAACAATTAAAAATATATGGTTGACAATATCTCGGGCATAGCCGGGTAACCTATAAAGATGCCATTGTAAACCAGGATAACAGTAGCGCTATGGAGATGTTACGTTCGCACGGCTTGTTAAAAATATCATTGACTCTTTCGTAGGAGTCGATATCGGCTTACGATTTTCGTATCAAGTGTGAACGTGTCAAACACTCAGTGGGCTAAGAGAACCGTAAAGCCATCGTGGAACGCTTTCCGTGGCGACGGATTCGGAAAGAATTTATGAAAAAATACACCTCAGGGTCTATCAAAAATATTTGTAAGAAAATAATATAAAGTAAATCATATTGTATGAGTTGGATCTTTAGGGGAATGGTTTCGCTTGTAGGATCTAGTATGTTTATTGTTTATTACTCGGGAAAAGACATTTTCAGGAATGTTTATTCTTATTTGCTGTGTACGTGGAAGAAATATTGATGTAGTTACACATTCTCGTAAGAAATTATACGGAACTCTACACACCTTTAATATTAAATTTCCTGATGCTAAAAAAAAACATAAATTTCCCGGTATCAATTCCGGCAATATCCCTGCTATGTTTTATGGCACATTAGGCATATTAAATTTGTGTACCTGGTTTTATCACAAAAAAACCACAGGAATCTTATTTCTACAGCACTTTCATATTTTTGTTGGAACGATAATTATTGAAAATATTTGCTATTTGACAAATTAGGTAGCTGTATTCATGTGTTTTGTTGGTAGCTGCAGACTTTTTTTAAAGTTGAAAAATTATATGGAAGAATTATTTGTTTTCGAAAACACTAAACTTAAGGTCGTTTGAATATAACAATCTGTTATTTATTTTTGATGAACTTTTAAAAATTTGAACTCAAAAACTTTTTTCGTTGTCAGTGCACATTTAAATAATCACCATCACAGTAAATGTGTAAGGTTTGTATGAACTTCAACGGGTTCGTAAAGTAAGTTTATAAAATAGTAAATTATGAAATTTCTACTATCATGGTAAGTTCGGGCCAGGAGGCAAATCTTTTGGACAGCATGCAAGACAAACTCACCAATATCACAAGAGATGGCAAAAAGCACTTTCTGTCTCTGCCCAAAGAACCCTTTATGGCTTTGTTCACATCATAAGCAAACGACCAGCTGGTTTATAGAATGTCAAAGCAGCAAAAAACGTTCAGGTAATAAGACAAGAAGAAGTGCATCTCTGAGGCTGCGGTCTTTTAGATACAAAGTAATAAAGATATTAAATAAAATCGCATGTCCCTACTAAATAACATTTACTTTTTTATTTAAAATCAATACTAAAATATGTAAGTTATCACTGAAAATTAGGTTTGTATGTTGACCGCGTAAAATACATATGTTAAAAATGAATGACAGTATTTTTTTATTCGAAAATGATTTACATAGGAATCTAAAGATTGTTTGCATTATGAAATATTCGCATTTTTTTCTTTGTGCTATTTGTAGGTCAACGCAACTTGTACCGGCTCAAAATTTTGTATTTTGTCTCTCAGGCGTAAACTAGTTTTACAATGTGATGAAAATCATTAAAAAATATATCACTTCTCGATACGTTTAAAACAAAAATTCAAAGGCAATGATCTTACAATTTAGAGCCTCGACCACCGATCAGTATGCTGTATCCCTTACCAAAACTCTTACTAAATTAATCATAAGTCGTGTTGACATAACGCCGATAAGTCCAACTAATGTTTTTTTAGTATCGGAATGTCAACGAAGATTTCCGACATTACATTGTAGTTATTGATCGCTTGCCAAGCAACGCGCGACGGACCTTGATTGTATTGGAATAATTTATTAAACCAAATTCAATAACACGTAATTATTTTTTTTTTAAATACCACGAGTAGAATATTTTGTACGTTGGTGGTTGGTTGATCGGTTTTTTATCAATTTATTAAATAATATTCTAGCTACTGAACTAAATTACAGTTCGATTGTGGCAATGTTGTCAGGAAATATATATGGTTTAAATTAATTGAAGACCTCCACAGTGGTCTAGTGTAGGTGTTATTAAAATATGTGTTTTTATTTTGAAATCGAGATACCTATTCCTACATATCTTTGTCAATTTCTGCCCTGTGCCACATACCAAGATTACTTAAACTTTGAAATTTAGGTGTTGTGATTTTTTTCGTTTGGCTTTTTTACACTACACAGGAGGCCCTGAGGAAAGTCATTTTAATTATGGGTATATGTCATCTTTGGGGATGCCGAGAGGTGGAGGATCTTTTCAAGGAAACTAATGAGAGGAAGTTCAGGGAAGGTAAAGGGTATGATTGGTGGGTAGAAATTTGGGGTTCAGTTCCTCCCACTGCGGTACAATGCGATTGGGTTGACAGAGTTCTGTTGGAGAGGTCAAATGGTCGCCTTCAACCAAATTCTCCCGATCCTACCCGCCAAGCAGTCAGAGGGCAGACGCGACCACCGCCAAGACCTAGATAACATCACCCGTGAACCCAGGCACCCCTGCTAAGTCACCAAACGCATAGAACTACTTGGGGCAACTTGTGGCAGAATTTTTGATTATCCAATAAATGGTTCCCGTGGCAGTGGTACTCATACCCGCCTCCCAAATTGAAAGTGATGTGATGTAAAAAATATTAATGGGCATTCCAAAAATGGTTGTTGATGTGTCAACAATATATTTATGTAATTTTTAATTATTAAAAACAAGCTTTTTTTATTATGTCCATCAATTTAATAATTAAAGAAATTATTGTGTTTTGCTTTTATTTCTGAAATAAGCACCTTTTATTGGTAATAAGTCGTTATAAGATTATTTCGTTGAAGAAATATTACGAAACTTTTTGTTCATATTATGAAGACTGTTGAGAAAATAGGTTTTTAATATTAAGCTATTTTTTTAATTTAAAGAAAATATAATTTATTTATAGCTACAAAGAAGTAAAATAGTGTGGCAAATAATATTTATCAAATTGACAATTTATGTCATACCTATTTACGTGTTACCTACCAAATCAAAAATTGTAACGAAAATTTAACTTTTGCATAAAAAGATTTTATCATAAAATTTAAATATCGCATGAAAAGTTCTGTTCGTGATAGAATTAGCGTTTTTTGTTTTAAATGCGTAGTCAGCAAGCATCAATCTTGTTTGCAATATTTCAATATTCACAATTTTGGGTAGGACTAAATAATTCCGCTTGAAGATTGAACAAAGCCAATTTTTCCAATGATATGATGAGAAAAAATTGGACTATCTAAAATCGTTCAAACGCGGCCATTTGTTTGTCAAACATAGTGGAACCCAAAAAGCGAATATGTTAGGGAAGTAATTTAGTTTTTGCCAAAAGCCAAAGTGATTCCGGTTGCGAATGTTGGAAGTTTTTTGGAAAAGTCGTTCAGTTAATTTATGAGTCAATCGAAAAAACAATGTTTTTTATTATGATTTGAAGCTCTGAATTTAAAAGCGTTTCCTTTCACCAAACGGACAAAAATATTCAATTAGTTGGTAAAAAGTATTTTGCATTGTGGCTTTCCATAATTACATCGAATTAACAAAAAATAAATTTCATGAAAGTTTTTCTCCATTACATACCTGTATTTATTTTTACAAAAACAAATACAGGTTTACATAAGCCATTACATACCTGTATTTATTTTTACAAAAACAAATACAGGTTTACATAAGCCATTACATACCTGTATTTATTTTTACAAAAACAAATACAGGTATGTAATGGAGAAATGATATCAGGCTGGAAAAGACGTAGTGTTGTGGATATGGTAATGTAGGCGATATATCATATATCAAGCGCATCTGTTCTCTGTGTGTTTTTTTAAATTTAATTCTGTGAATACGATATATTGTTTCAGTAATAAATTAAGAAAACCGGTTATTTATAATTGAATTTAATAATGACTTCAATCTGAGACATTTGGACTTAATGTTGAGAATCTAAACGCCGAGGTCGTCTAAAAGATTTTTCAAAATAAATTAAAATTGATGTATATGCGTCCTTTGAAAAGCGCTCAATATGTGCTTTTCGATAATACAATATCATATTTGGGTCAATCATAATATAGGAGGGTAGTGCGACGCACATTAGATACTTCCCCAAAAATATTATGAAATCCTATTATTTTTTTTTCATATTTTCCCCTTTGCAATGTCATCGTTCTTCGCCGCAGAAAGTCCCGAGAATTTGCCGCAGAAATAAATTCACTCTGTATTGAAGTTCACATTCTCTCGTACAACCCGTAACATTAAAATGTTGTAGGTAAACGTGAGTTATATTACGTAAAAAGTGGGAAATAGTACAGAAGTATTATAGAAATAGTGAATTCATCTTTTTTTTAAGACCGATAAAGAATTACCTTAGTATTTCCCTTTGTTACAGTTTTGTTAAAAATTTATTAATTTTTTGTATAGCACCAGAATTTCAACTTTATTCAGAAAGTTAGTAACATTTTTATTGGCTGCTGTGAGCGAAGGAGATAGGGTCCCATTAGCTCAGTTGGTAGAGCGGTGCCCTCGCAAGGCAAGGCTGCTGGGTTCGAGTCCTTGATGTGACCGTATCTTTTTATGATTTTTCTGTTTCAAATATTCGTTTAGGAATCGCTAATATTATCTTCAATAATTAAATACTACAATTTGAGGTTAAACTTATGAAGTTAATCAAAAAAAAACTTCATTTCTGTAAAAATATTTACCATTCTGCTGTTGATTTTAATCTCTTTCCTCCGCCTTAAAAGTAATCTATTTATCTTCTTCCTTGAAATACTGCTTAATTAACTGGCTATGCCATGTTGCGTCCAAGAATTGTATACTTCGTACACAAAACATCGAACCTCCGCTAAATTCACGTTCCTTTGGGGGAGGGGTAGTTCCTAGTCAGCGCGATTTAAAAGGAACATTATATATAAGGAACATAATTCTACAAAGTTTTTACATTGCATAGATTTGCTGGATAAGTGTATGCAGAAAGAAAGAATAAATATGCTTTGTGTGTTATTTTGCTTTGAACTTCATCAGAACGAAAATGCCGCATCTGTGAATAGGGGGAGTATCGTAGAACAGAGGGGGTGGGGTGGTGGTGGGGGGAAGGGTACGATAAAGAATACTTGGAAAGCGCAAGACTTGTTATTTGCACCGTTATCAAAAGAAAGAGGGAAAATGGCTTGTGTCTGCATTACGCGAACATCGAGAATTTGTTTGGTAGGGGATAAGAATACATAATATTTAGATATACCTTCACAGATAATACGAGTGGAGGTATTTATGTACAAAGTGTCAGTGGCGTGCATCTACAGATTTTGAAAGACAAATATCATTTAAAAAAATATTTTAAAAAACTATGCATACCTATGGTTAAAAAATCCATTTATATTACTATTCACAATTTTTAACATTATTTTTAGGTTAGTACGAGTATATGTTAATATTATACACAACTTTAGTTTTTTTTAAATAACTTAAATTTTTTACATGACTTTACTTTTTCAAATAAACTTCCTTTTTGTGTCGGAATAATTTCTTCGTCAATTAACCAAAGCATTACAAACAGAAATATATAAATAAAACAACCATGATCGTTACAGTAAGTAGCTGAAATCGGTTAATTATCTATTTTATTTCTTTGTCGGATTGGTTTGTTTTATACATATTTTTTTTTAAACCAATTAATTTTTCACTCAGTAAATACATTTTTTTAACATCATTTCTCCCGCTATGTCAGGGATGTCGCTATGTTATGGCGGATGCATGAATTAAGTTCGATTTATAAATATTTTAACTCATAATTAAATTAAATAGCGAATGTGAAACGTGCATGAATTGTGTTAATGTAGATAGAGCATAGAGTATGTGGGTATTATGATTTAAATGTATTGCAGAAGTAAGGGTCCATGTTATTGGTGTTTTGAAAGTACAAAACTATACAGTGTACCATGACATACTTTGTCCGTACTTTTATTTCAAGTTTTTAAATGTGAAATGTAAATTATTATTTTTAACATCATTTTAATTAATAAATATCAATATGTTTCAGAACCAATGGTTTTTTCATCAGGATACAATGATACTAAAAATTGAAATGAGATATAAGCATAAATACTATGACGTAACGTAACGTATATAATAAGTGCTGGGAGAAGGTATTTAATTAGAATTAATGTAAAAATAATTATTTAAAATTATTATAAAA
This sequence comes from Hesperophylax magnus, assembly GCA_026573805.1. Taxonomy (NCBI): domain Eukaryota; kingdom Metazoa; phylum Arthropoda; class Insecta; order Trichoptera; family Limnephilidae; genus Hesperophylax; species Hesperophylax magnus. The sequence continues at coordinate 1,893,744 of JAIUSX010000055.1, forward strand.
TAGGTCGTTAATAAAAAAATATGGAAATTCCTACGGATTTTAATATACATTATTATTAATTTGATGTATTTTGGCTCCTGTTTTTCAATATCAAAATGTTCGGTATTATTTTGAAGAAACGATGGAAAATAGCAAATTTATTATATTAACAATATAATTCTCATGGTATGTAAGGATGAAAGTAACCGCACGCCTCATGAATGTACTAGAACAGGTCTGTAGGATTCGCGGGATTCACTGTGCATAATGTAATAAAAACATGATAGACGTGTTTGTCTTGTATTTGCGTAAAACGACGTTCGAGAATTCAGTAAAAATAACTCGCGTTTCTTATTCAGAATTACAACATTTGTAGGCAGTCAATTATATCATCTTATTGTGAATCATACCCACATTTATATATTCGGAGACGTCTAGAGGAGACACGCTTAGATCAGTCGAATGAAATATTTGAGGCAGTTATAGTAAGTATTAAGGACAAGTTTGTATGATAGGAGAGGAATAGAATTTGTGAAAAGTGGTGAAAAAAAAAGTTTTGTACCTAATGATTAACAATTTTTGATAAACTTATACCTCAAGGACGTCCTGAAAGAAGGAAAAGAAAACAGACGGAAAACACTTTACCACAAACCAACATTAAAGAACTTATTACCAAATATTCATAAAATTCACGGCGGTCGATTTTTACCTCACGTCGTTATCAATGTTTTATGTATCTAACGAAATATATAACATCATTTGCAATGAAGAGATGAAGTTATGTTATTATGATCGCTTCAAGAAAACAATACAAGTTCATCAAAAATACATATATAGTACCCTGGACAGAGCATTAGAATGGCATTGCAGCCAAATCTAGGGTGAGGAGAAATTGTTTGGTAAACCTTGTATGAAAAACTTAAAAAAATTATTTGCATGCAAAGTGGCGCATAACGAGTTATTTAATAAAAAACAGTTTTGTTTGCTTTTCGATAATTTATTGCTTAAAAATCATTTTTCTACCGCTTGCTGATACTACAGATTCAGTGTTAGAGTTAAGAGTTACAAGTCGAGGTACAAAAGTTTAATACTTAGTAATATTTATAACGATATTATCTTACGGTAAAATTATTATCGAATAAGAAGTGTGTGTTTAACGTTTAATTTCTCCCTCTCTTTGTGCGTTTTATGAATTAAAAGAATTTTTTTCGCTTATTTTCAGTCAGTTTTAAAACTGACAATACCATAATAGTTATAAATAAGCGCAAGTTTACGAAATTTCCATGGAAAAGTAATTATATATATTCGACATTATATATATATATATTCTGTCTTTTTTGTTTTCATTCGTGACGAAAGGGAAAAATGTTGTTGGTCATTGACGGTCGTGCTAAATTTAACAACAATATTCTCAAAAATCCCATCATCATGAGGACATCTTCAACGACCTCATCGTTCTGTCGTTTTCGTTTTCAAACAAGGCGCGTGAGAAGGAAGAGGACGAACGTTGATGACATCCGCACGAACTCTCGGTGGGACTAGTTTAATTAATTTTTGACTTGCGAAATTCTAGACCGATATCTAAATTGATAGAGAGATTATATACTGGGTTTCCGGGGATAAAGTGCGCTAACTTCTGGGGGGGGGGTGATTCTACAGGATTTTAGAAGTAAAAAAGATAAAATTTTTTTCGAAATTTAATAAGTTGGCGCACTTTACCCCTGGACAACCTGTATAGAAAGAACGGATGGAATTTATAGAATGTGGAAGCCTAGGGATGACACAAAAAGACGTGGCATAATCAAGTCATTCAAACACTTGTGCCAAATGTATGAAAGTGGATGAAGCTAGGAGTGCAGAATTGTGTGACGAACTAGTTTCTACCTAATCCAGAGGAGAAATGATGCGATGGTTGTTGGTAAGTTAGATTTTTATCCATTATTACAGAAACCGCGTATCATGAGATCTTCGTAGGTAAATAAGGCTACTGTTGTTATGAGTGTCTTTGACTTCATTAATGTAAATCATTTTACGGCTTTACGAAGAGTTTTTTGAATTCACATGAATTATTTTACTATTATTTTGACGTCAAGTGTGCAAAATTTCATCAAGCTATTTCGAAAAAATTTCAATGGGTCGGAGAGTGGGATGGGTGAGTTTTTTTTCGAAATCTCATGTAACCTTCATCTTGTTTTGAAGGTGAAGTGTTATATAGATTTCATCAATCTCGAAATGTAGATTTTAATAAAGAAGGAATTCAAACAGACAGTCTTTATATAAATATATCGATTTTTTTAATTTCCTGTAAATCTCGCATCTACAATCGTCCATTACGGAGTAATAAAAATCATTGTTTTAATTATCGTCGTTCTCGTTATTCTTATATAATATCACAATATAACATGGTGTCAGATGGTGCCTTCATGATTATGCAGTAATCTTGACAGGGCAGGTAATCTTTCAGCAAGATGGAGCACCAAGCCATTACGCAACAATTGTTCGCGATTACCCCAACACCCACTTTTCCGGTCGGCGGATTGGCCGCGGAGTGGCTCATTTGTTATGGACAGCGCGTTCACCTGATTTAACACCCCTGGACTTTTTTACCTTCGATTAATAAAGTCTGAGGTCTAATTCAGAACAATAAAAGTTCTAACCGTCTTAAGAAATTGTATTATTTACTATTTCACTAAGCGGTTAAAACTCCGAATCCAGGGGTGCAAGTTCAAAATCTAGATTCGCCAAAAAATTATTTGATGTCTTATGTCTCACAATTGTAGACACTCTCAATAAAGCCTTCGTGAAAGACCACCAGTCAGAAGTTTGCTTACATTAGCTCCACACAGGAATCCCCGATAAAAAAAATCCCTCGGGGCTATCTTTGGGGATGCTGTGTGGAGGGTATGAGTAGGAAAAGGAAAAGAGTATTAGTTGTGGGTATGAATCTGGGAGTTGATGCGTCCAGAAGTAACGGACGTATGAATCCACCCTTCCCACTGCAGTGCAATGCGATTGGTGTAGAGAGTCTGGCTGGAGAGGTGAAAGGGTCTCCCGATCTGGTCCACTACGCAGCAAGTGGACAAACGCATGTACCACCAAGATCTAGACAAAACTCACTCCACGAACCAGGTCACCCCTGCTAAGTCGCGAAATGTAGCAAAGTACTTGGAGTGACCTATGGCAGGGGTGTTGGTTATCCAATAAATGGTTCCCGGGGCGGTGATATACAAACCCACCTAACAAATTGAAAATGGTGCTAAAACGGCACTAGGAGTATTCAGTGACCAGATTTGATACCTGGTGTAGGTACTTCCCAACCTTTTTCTTCCCCATTTCTTTCCCCTTTTATTTCCTTGTTCCCGTTGACTCCAGGCAGTTGTGACTCTGGGTGGAAATGCTAACGAAGTATGTATGTAAAGATAACATAATGATATTCCATGTTCTTGGGCACGTGTGTTCGATGGTATCTCAAAAGAGTAGAAATAAGCCCTTTGAGCTTTTTGAAGAGACTTTTATATTGATCGACATAGGTAGGTACTCACACCGTTGATTATATAATAATTAATTGTATCTTGGCTTTAGGGGTCTTTGCTTTGTGGCGCCTCCTCTTGTTACGTAAGCCTACGACGCTTCGAAAAATTTTGCAGCATCCAACATCGGGGAAGATGTGTATACTGTGTACATATATTGTTGACGCAACTATTAATCTTCCTTTAACATTGACCTATCATTATCTGACTATACCCACGTGTTTGTGTGACATTTTACAATAATAAAACTGACTGTCGAAGTAGTTAATTGATTGAGCCTGTTTGATGAACATCTATTTGTGATCAGTGCTGTTATTAATATCAACTCAGGGTAGAAGGCCTGTGCAGTGAACATATTCGGTTTCCTCAGTGTGTTTCGTATCCAACCTAGACGTTATGGAAGCTTGTGCATGAAATAAATCATATCTCTTGTGAGTGAAACCAACCATCATCATCTTTGAAAAACATCAAAGGGGTAAGTCGGATTCCTTCCTTACTCCATGTTCACCATCTCCAACCATAGTTGTGTCAACTTCAAAGTTCACAATTAATATTTTACAGCCCACTCTTGATAGGCCTATTGCGATTACATGTATAATAAATAACATTTTTTTTTATTTATTTATTTAATATGATCGATACAAGCATACCATAAACAATACATTATGTGGATCCAGAAATATAAAATTGACAGAAACTCTAAACGGATATAAAAGTAAGAGATACAAGATCATTAAAAACATACAAGTAGATTTCAGTGATAAGGTCAGATTAGTGTTGAATGAAAAGAAATGATATTATAGTCTTCTTGCACCTACATTCCATGCACTTAAATAGATCCGCTACATCTGCGTATCTATCACTAACTATAATCTAAGTGCAATCGAGTGTTTGAAAGGTTCAATGCTGGAATTGCTCCGTTTAAATATGATTTTGGACCGAGTTTTTATTAACATAAGCCCCACGAAAATAATTTCCCTCTGGGCCTATGTCATCTTTGGGGCTTCTGGTGGAGGGTATTTTTAAGCAAGGAAGGAGAGGAAGTTCTGGAAAGGAAAAGGATATGAGGGGTGGCTAGGAATCTAGGTATCAGTGTGTTAGGAGTGAAGGATCTATGAAAATATCCCTCCCGCTGTGGTGCAAGGCGATGGGTGAAGAGAGACCAGTTGGAGATGGCAAAGGGTCTCTTTAAACCTGCCTCTCCCGATCCGGCACGCCACCCAGCTGGTGGGCAGACGCATCCTGAACACACCTCACTCGATAAACCCGAGCACTCATCATGCCGAATCACCAAAAGTAGCGACCCACTTGTGTGACCCATTTCAGAGGAGTTGGTTTTCCAATAAATGTTTCTCGCGGGGGCGGTACCCCAAACCACCTCCCAAATTTTGTTGCTCTCGTAGGCATATCAAATTTTATAAGGTTAAATAAATTCAGCTGTTTGTTCTACCATGTACCTACAGTGTGGATAATCGTGTATTTTGTCACTGGTTAGTAACAACTTAAAAATAATGTTTTCTAATACCGTTTGATTAAAATTCCCTTCAATGTTGGGTACCAATAAATGAGTGTTTACCTGACCTTCTTATGTATTTAAATTAGGTACTTTGGTTAAATTATTAGCTGAAAAAAATTTATACAAAGAAAGGCATAATATTCCATACTTCTATCAGTCTCAAAATTCTTTTAGTGAGAGCAATTCTGTGGTACAAAATATTTCACATATACATATTTCAGCACATAAATAACCCCTTATATATAAACAGGTTAGAACACAACCATAATACTCCGTTTAACTTTAATGAAGGACTTATTGTATCTAAGCATACAAACAAATATGGACAAAGAACGTTAAACTATATGATTCACAGTTGTTTTAATATGTTACCTGCTGAAATTAAAAACTGTGCCCAAAACAAACAATTGGTGAACTTACTGAAGACTTGGCTTACTGAAAAAATTAATTTGTATTGGCTTACAATGATATATTATTCTAAAGACTGTTAAAATTGTTATTTAAGTTTTTCATAATTTTCTTTTGCTCTTTTATTTATTTAATATTTGTATGTTTTTTACAATAAATATACAATTATACATATTATTTAGTTTTATAAAGGTAAATAATAATAGCTTTTACTCACCATAAAGAGACGAGGCTCTTGTGTTTGGTGAGTGAATCCTAGCTCAATTATATGGAATCATGTAAGTAAGTAAACAATATATTTGCAAAACCAAAGGGATAAGTAAGAAATAGGCAAGATTTATCAATAATACAGTTTCAAGATTTGAAGGAAATAATAATAAGAGTAAGATATGGACTTTTATAGTAGTTTTAGGTAATTTTTAAATTTTATTTTAAATTCCTGAATATCTTCAATATTTTTTAGATATAATGGAAGGATGTTAAAATATGTTATACCTAGATAGAGATAGGTATTTTGTGTGTGCTTTGTATTAAGTTTTGGGATTTTGATAGTTTTTTGATATCTTGCTGATGAATTGAATTGTAAGTTGTTTAACTGTATTTCTTTATAAATTTGTAGAATTGAATATTTTTTATATATATTGTCTATTGTGGGTACATTGAATATTGAAAAGAGAATCTCAGTACAAAATTTGGATGGTTTTTTCAATATTACTTTAATTATCAATCTTTGAACTATTTTAAGTGGATTTAATATATTGTTATAAGTTCCTCCCCAGCCAATAATACCATATTGTAATATAGATTGTACAATTGCATAGTACACTCTTTTTAGGTTTTCTAGTCTAAGAATATTTCTAAGTCTTATAAATATATAAATACATTTTCTAATTCTTTTGACAAGTTCACAAATTTGTTTTTTCCATTTAAAATGTTGATCTATATATATACCAAGATATTTAATTTCAGAAGTTAGACTAAGTATAGAACATTCTTGATTGCAATTAGTTCTGTTACATTTAAGTTGATGTATTAAAATTTTTAATTCTGGTATTGATTTAAATTTATTGATAGAGAATGGGATACATTTTGTTTTTTCAGTATTTAATGAGAGGAGGTTTTTATCGAACCAATTTTTCAGTATATTAATATCAGTATTTGCTAAGTTATTAACATTATTCCAATCAGTACTTTCAATTATTATGACAGTGTCATCAGCATAAGATATTATTTTTCCATTTAATCTTTGATTGAATATGTCATTTACATAAATGATAAACAGTAACGGTCCCAGGACTGTACCTTGAGGTATGCCGAAGTGACTTGTTTTTTGTTGACTAAGTACATCGTTGATTTTTACGACTTGAGGGCGTTTGAAAAGGTAGCTTTTTATCCATTCTATAGCTGTACCACTTAATCCAATGTTTCTTAATTTACTTATAAGTTTGTCGTGTGATATGCTATCAAAAGCTTTTTTAAGATCTATGAAAATTCCAATGCATTTTAATGATTTATCTAATGAATTATGAACAAGACTAGTTAATTTTGCAATTGCATCCTGAGTGCTTCTACCTTCCATAAAACCGAACTGATTTTCATTAATTAATTTATTACATTTTACAAATTGGTTTATCCTTTTTTTAACTATCTTTTCAAAAATTTTCGCTATGTTCGAGATTACTGATATGGGTCGGTAATTGCTAACTTCTTCTGGGTCACCAGATTTAAATATTGGAGTAATGGTAGTTTGTTTGTAGATTGATGGAAACACTCCGCTTTGGAAACTTACATTTATTATGTGTTTTAACGGTTTAGAAATTTGATTTTTAATATTTTTTAAAATATTAACTGTTATTCCATCAAAGCCCGGGGCAAAACCTCCTTGCATACCGTTTATAATTGATATTATTTCGTTCTCTGTGGTGACTTGGAATGTTGCTATATTATTGTCAGTATCAATACTACAGTCTGGAAATGTTATATTTGGGTCAGTATGAATGAGATTGGCAAGATTTTCCCCTACGTTCGCAAAGAAGGTGTTAAATATGTTTGCAGCTTTTGAGGGATTTTCTTTACAACATGTTTTCATGTTGTCATGAAATATAGTAGCGATGTCGTTATTCTTGTTTTTTTTCTTGTCAATTATTTCATTTATAACTGTCCACACTCTTTTACTATCATTTTCAGCGTGATTCAACTTTTGTTTATAATACTTTTGTTTTGTGTTTTTTATAATATATGAAAGTTTGTTTTTATATGCTTTAAAATGATTTAGTAAATTTTTATTATTTGGTTGTTGAGTAGTTAATTTGTAAAGAGCTTGCTTATGTCGTACAGATACTACTAAACCATGAGTAATCCGTGGTTTTATAGGTTTCAAGTTCGACACTTTGGATTTGGTTATTATATTATTATTTGTCGAGTCATTTATGCATTTAGATATTTTTTCTTCAAACATTTTACAACATATATTGACATCATTACATTGTAATAATTTATTCCAATTTTCTGATTCTAATTGGTGTTTTAATGTATCCATATTAAGTACTTTTTTGAGTAATTATTTTGTTTAAATAATGGCAAAGTTGGATTGCTTAATTTATTGTTAAAAATACATGAATAATGATCAGTGATACTTGTATGAATGACAGCTGATTTTATATTTTGAATATCAGGAATATTTGTAAAAATGTGATCTAAGCATGAGGGGCGTTGACCTTTAAAATTTCTAGTATAAGAATTTATGCACGATAAATAATTGAGTTCTGCTAACATATTTAGATATGTGTCTTTATCTTTACTAGAATAGTCGTTTGCGATATTTAAATTCATATCTCCAACAATAATAGTATTTTTATTTCTAAAATTTAACAAAATATTTTTTAATTCATCTATAAATTGACGTACTATCGATGTATGCTTTATTTCTGTAAAATTTTTAATTTTTTGTTTAATAAATATAAATGAAAAAATTAAACTGTAAACTCACTATAATAAGATTTATAATGTAAAGAACCCGTTAGACAAACTGCTAAAAAGGAGTTTATCGGGACTTTTTTTGCCTTATATTTTTAGTGTGTAAAAATATACTAAAAAAGGTAATTTAATCAATATAACTAAAATTCGCGATAAGATTTGATCTTTTCATGTACCAACTCAAGGAACGAAAAGGAACAACACAGCACTACGGCAACTTTAGTATCGCTGATTTGATCGAGTTTTAACTATTGTCCGTACTATTCAGCCTAAACATATCGAGTGACCGGGTTCATAGACTACATCGTTTCAAGAGGTAACTTATCATTTGGAAAAAAAATAAAAATAAATAGTCTTGCCCAAAATTTCAAATGAAGCCTTGCCAGGAATCTGTAAAGCTGTCCGAAACGATAACTACATAAGCAACACTCCTCAATTTCTCTTAAGTTAACCAAAGTTTTTATTGGCCTGCATTGTTAGAAAGTTATAAAGTGTGAATGATTTGTTTTACTTTTAATTAAATAAAATAATTAAATTCATGGAAATCTCTAAAGATGATTTCATATAGGTAATAGCTACATATTCTATTCTCTTGATTCTCTTAGTAATCAGCCTAATATCCAGTTTTCAAGTCCACCTACAAAGTGGCAATTAAATGAACGATATAAATATTTGAAAACCACAGTGTTGTTCATGGTTTCTCATAAGATGTGACTTTATTTAATTTTACTCCGAATTATCCTCAGTGAAAGTAAATTATTTTATGTTCAGTACGCGACAGTTCTGTACCTGTTATCTGAGCTATTATCACGAGCAATTTCGCAAAACTCACTAAGATGAGCACTAAAACAAAACTAGGGAGCTAATAAAGGTTCTGTATCTTAACATCATCCTGTTGTGAGGAAGCTGCAATCTCAAGGTAGATCTTTATCCGAATAACCACTTGAATTTAGTGAAACACGTGCAAAATAAACACCAGAATAAAAAGAGGAAAGAAACAAACATCACGTATTTTAGATGACACATAGCATTGAAAAGTGATTTTTATAAGGTTTCATATTACTTCCTTAATAATTATTTGAGTCGTGACGTATCTTCGTAGTATGATTAGCATACAAACTGTAGTAGATGTAATTTCTTAAGGAAAACAGAAATATTTTTCCCTTTCATTACTAAGCCGCTTTGAGATTAGGAGAAACATTTTCTTCTATCCCTTTGAGTAAATAAGTTTGTGACGTCACTCCTGAGGTGATTCCCCTAAACGAAGTTTCGCAGTCACGTTGGAAATTTATTCTCTTATCTTGTTTTGTAGTCCATGACTCCAAAGTGTCTTATTTGTTGGAGCTTTACGTACAGCGATGCTGAGTTGGATAAAGTTGTGTTATTTGTAACTTGTTAAATTGTTTTTGAAACGCACATTTTTTACAAAACCGAACAGTAAAAGAAAAAAAGTAGCTTCGTCGTAGGCAATGTAGCATGTATGTTACACGTGTATTACGATTTCATATTTATACGTGTTTTATGGACTGAAAAATATTAAAGATAAATTTCCCTGGAAATCCACAACTTCGACGATGTTCGCTTCGTTTCTCTCAACCTCAATCAAAACTACTCTGCGTGACTGTTACAAACAACTTCCTTACTTTAAAAGTCAGCTTTCAGAGAGTTTATGAAATACAAGCAGGAAAAGTCTTTGAAAATATTGTACCGCTTAAATTCCTTTCCATTTTTTTCTGCCTTCTTTCAAAATACTTTTCTTGAATATTTTTTGAATGTGTAATCGCACAAGAGTTCCAACTGCTCCCAACCATTTGGAACCAGAGAAACTGTGGCATCCCCAGTTGGAGTATGTTGTGAGGTTGAAGAGTTTTGTAGGGAGGGGCCTGGCTACTCAGATCTGGTCACCATAGACAGCCAAAACTATTTCAAGCAACATTTCAATTCTGAATTTTGGTTTTACATGAAGTATCTTCCACTCTGTAACGTGCCGAAAATATACTTTATTTTATTTTAGACAAATATATTATAAAAACAACAAAAATTTATCAAATAAAATTTAACTGCGCACACCGGGATTTGAAGCCGCAACCTCCGGTTTTCTAGCCGACGTCCTTCCCCCCGACCGAACGAAGGATTTAAGACGAAAAAAAGTCAAAATTTAAATCGTTTTATATATATGTACATTAAGTATCCGCTTATACTTATCTTGCGCTAACTCATACATTATAACTATAGCGTAGAGGTAAATATAATTCGTATAATAATATATTGAAACTTGATTTCGACATTGTGTTTAAAATTTAACGTGTCTAAAGGGGGCTGTAATGTTCGCCCCCGACGTTGAAGCGTATAAAACGTTCTTTAATAAAATTAAACGCCCTTTTCAAGAACAAAATCAAAAGTTTTATTAGTTTTGACATAAACGTACCAGGAAATAAAATAATAATTGCGCGAACGGTACTTTGTACTTTCTCCGCGTTATTCCAACTCGTTAAAATGATGAAAGAAAGAAATTTCTATTTTTAATTACGGTTCTGGTGAAATTAATTTAAATTAAACCTTTATTTTTCTTTCATTTTCTCATTCATGTCTATGAAAAATACATAACTCGATGAAAGTTGGGGGAGCATTCAAATGGAAAAGTTTACTTTACATTGCTATCCGTTAGCCGTGCGCTGGAGAAGAAATCAACAGTTCCACCAGCCGAATTAAGATTGTAATAATAAAAGGAAAACATTATTTATTTATCCCTTAAAGCTCGTAGCGTGTTCATTGTGTTTACCGTGCTGTCGTAAGTATACTATCAAACTTTAGAAGAAACGTACATGAAATAAATGCTGAAAAGAATGTCAGACAGTTGATATCGAATAAAATCCACTAAGTTTAAGGACGCCACACGTTATCTAGGTAAGGTTGTCTATATGCTGGGTATTTTCACTGTGTTGACGTTGATTGCAGCCGTCTTACTAGCCAGTGGCGGTTTTTCATGTTATAATGACTTTTGTAGCCAGTTGGAACCTTTCGCATTGTGCTGTTTTTTTTAATCAACAATTATGAATTAAAATATTCAAATTTCACATTTTTAGTACAATGATCAGAATCAGTAAAATAATTTTTAAATCTTCCACAAATTATTAATAGTATTGATAATTTGTGATAATACCACATTCAAAATACGGTTCCACGATAACTCAAGCCAATGACAAGTCAACACACCTTTAAAAAGTGATAAAGTCATTAAAATCAATGAAAAACTAACCTATTTAAGCTTGTTTTTGTAATATCACATTTCTTGACTGTATATCAGTTTCTAAAGGTGTTGAATTTTCATTTTGATGAGTTATCCTGTCACCATCCGTGCTGGACAGGATTGATTTATTAAACTTATCCACATAATGAATAATACTCCTTTATTCGAAGAACAGTACCTACGGCTTTAGACGGAAAGCTCAATAATTCCAATCCACTGCGTTGATTTAACTGGTTATCAATTATATTTGAGGATAATTGCATCGCACGCTCCACACTGCATGCGAGAAATAATTCGGAACTGTTCAATGGCGATGTATGCATATATCAAAGGGCACGGATGCATGTTATTGGTGCGTATCAAGAATTATTTCATATAAACTACGAATATGAAATTTCAAATGGCTAATCTAATTTGGTGCTAATCAGTTTCTAAAACAATGGAATATACCAAATAATATACATTTGGCGGAAAATGTTTTCCATAGTATAACGTACTCTTGTAGCAAGTCATCGATCAACTATGAATAATCAAATACCTGTATTCAATTTTTAACTTTGCTGCCTGCTGCCGATTGCAAAAAGGATTCAACTATTTTCGAGGCGGGAATGGGTACCACTACTCTGAGAACCCTTTATTGGATAACCAACACACCGGCCGTAGGTCATCCCAATGGCTTCGCGACATTTGGTGACTTAGCAAGGGTGCCCGGGTTCACGGGGTGAGGTTTGGCTAGGTCTCTCGACCCGTCGCCTTGCGACGCAGTGGGAGGGATAGTTTCATACGTCCGTGACACATTGACCCCCAGATTCCTACCCACCCCTCATATATTTTTCCTACCCAGAGCTTCCTTTCCTATCTTTCCCTAAATACACCCTCCACACAACATCCATAAGTCCTGAAGGATTTTTAGGTACCTACTTCCGAATATTCCTCCATACCAGATCCATCCCCTCCCCACACCATCAGTCCATCAGCCCCACAACATTTCCCCGAATACCTAAAAAATTATGAACAAATCAACATTACCTTTGATTATTTTTATTGCACATGTCGACATTTCTTTACTACCCTTAAAGTAAGCATGCATAATATTTCATTTCATCATTAAGACTACTGCCACCCAACATACACAACACCCTCTGCAGGGCCTACAGCACAAAGGGTAAATCATTTAGGGGCTGTATAATTATTTTGCTGCAGGATCAGTCGGCACCGGGGTAAAATAAAAACGAGGTAATAACCGCAGGTAATTTGCATACGGCACGCTCGCTGTCACACTCAGACAAATGAGTTTCACGCTCCGATCGCCATTCGCCCGCAACCGAGCGAGGGGTTGCACTTGGAATGGGGGTGTTATTCGAAATGGAATCACAACCCTTCAGGAACTAGATTTACAATACAAAAATTCATATCACGGTGACTGGTCGAAATTGGTTGCCTGTAATGATTTTTTATATCTCCCTGTCTCTTGGATGGATCATTATTTTTTTAGTAGTTCAACGGAAAATCATTAAGCGACGATGTTGATAACGGATGATGTACATGTTCATTAAATGTGGACACAAATGAATGATATACAGTTTGTTAAAATACGTGTTGTACTGATTTTTTCAGTATTTACATTTGCGTGTAAATAATTTATTACCGAGGCTTTTTGGTATATAATTTATTTCCGAGTAAGCAAATATACTAGAAAAATATGAAGTTTACTTGGTAAGAACCAGGAAATGGCGAGAATATAAGCTAGTTTTCCTGGTATTGGCAGATTATCTACAAATCATTAGCTCACCCCCTTTCCTCCCCACTCCCTTCAGTCACACAACTAATCCCAATGATGATGATATAGTCCCACTCGCTCCGGGTAATTGGTACTCTTGTACGATATTTTCGTTAAAAATACAGTGTGCAGCAAAATAGACAGTCGAGTTTTAAATAACCGATATATCCCGTGTGGTGGGTATAGAAACCTGAGAGATGAGTCGTTTTATCGAGAGGGTCGTGCCGTTTTCAGTCGTTACCATGGTTTGGTCCAGACGACACCGGGGCTTCGCCGTCCGCACGTTTCATAAAAATCGCCGTTCTTTCGTCGCCACCCAGTGGCATTGTCGGCTGTTACTCGCGACTTTCTCCTGTATGGCTACCTGAAAGAAACTATTTAAACATCTGCCTTACACCTTTAAAGAACTCATGGATTGAATTCGGGACGAAATCACCGCTATACCCGTCGAAATGTCGCTTTCATCCATGTATCGTAGCTGGGGGCCATCATCTTCAGTATTTGATGCATAAAACGGCATGATGTACCGAATAAAATAAAATAAACCCCATTTCTGTAAGATGAGCCATTTTTTAATAGCCCTTCAAAACTGCACTGTCTGTTTCGTTGCACCCTGTATTTATAGTACGGACCATTTGTTTTTGCTTAGCATAATACAATACATTTTGTATTGTTGTTGAAAAGGAAATAAATGGGTAGATACTAGAACGATTCCTAGCCAAAAAGCTAAGCGACTCACGGGTATAATTCACTAGAGCTTATTTCGAGATATTTTAACTAATTGATTTTAATGATTTAGTTTTTATAAGACCTAAAAACATAAGATAAATTACGAAATGTTTGTACATTCATTGGCTTTAAACGACATTCAACTGTTCTGTTTTTGTATCAATATTTGTGGGTATGATTTTGCTAGTGTAACTATAGTGACTTTTAAAATAACGCTCAATGAGCGCCATTCTCTTTTAAAGATAAACAAATTAATATATCTTACCTCAAGTCGTGTGCTTATTAGTAGGCAACGTGTGATAATGATACTATAACTTAGGATTCATATCAAAATGCAAATGTGCAATCAGCAAACAAATGGGCATATTGCGAAAAAGTTAAAAAAAACATGTCAAAAACAACCTATCCCGAAAAGATTAGGTTATAGCACAAATCAGCAAAAGGGGTTGATACGTAGGGTTTTTTTCGAATGTTACATGTGGTTATGCGACAGTAATTATTCTAGGCTTCGAAAAATGATCTTGGCGATCCTCGATTCTAGATTAAGGCAATGAATTGGCCTTAGTTCAGGCCACAAAATCTTCACAGAAATTCTGCATGTCCAAAGCAGCATGGGCACAATGAAAATCCCGATATCACAAAATGTTGGAAAGGAAATGAAAATAAGACCTTTGTATTATGGATTGATGATTATCTAATCATTCCGGATAGAACTTTCCTCGCCAGGCTATAAGATACTCCGGTTACTTCGGATTAGGATTGTCCTCCACTAACGGATTTATCAGCAATACACGAGGCAAGAGCTCATTTGTCGTCTTGTGTTTTGTTAAAGAATACTTCCTTTTATATTTACTTATGTTACTATCATAAACAAACATCTGGATACCAGTGTTTAAAAGCATCAAAGACAAATTAATGACTAAGAATGTAAGTACCCTTTACAGTTGCATTTTTTTACGGATAAAAATGTGACGATAGACTTCAGTCATTCGTTTAATTTTGTTTTGTTCTTCTTGTCTATTCAGATTATTGTTTCCTTTTTTAAATCCCAAAAGATAATTAAAGTTGTGACTTGGTTCTAAAATTGTTTTTCAATAACATAAAATTCTGAAATAATTTTAAAATTTTAGTTATTCTTAAAATTATGTAATTTATATTATTATGTATTAAATAGCTGGTTGAATCAGTTTCGCCAATATCTCCAGCACTACCAGTTTTATAACCCTCAGCCACGACCGTTTTCTCGTTTATTTATTCTACTTCCCTATTTCATTCTATTACATTAGCCAAATTGCTTCGATAGACATAAACAGTGCAATTTAAGTGACAGAGATATTTATTGCAGACCATAATGAAACGCATCTCGGCAAAACGGAGACAGTTTCCCGGGAAAAGTACAGCGAAGAATTGCGAAAAAAATTCCACGCAACATGTTAGCTGTCACATTCACCGCTGCATACCAACAAATAAAAGTCACCCCTAGAGTGAACCTCCACCCCTCGGGGTGTTCTGTTCCCCTAGCTCTTGCTGTTTTGTCCGGGGATGCAATGGTATTTTTAGATTGTACTTTTACACAACACGAGAAATTTGAGTCGCCCTTAATTAAAAGGCAGGAATTTACACGTAATTTGAAGTTTATTTGATTTCTTTTCGATGAAGGGGATTTTTTTGAGTATTAAGTCTGATAATTTGTATGGATCATTTATTCATTATTAAAAAATCGTAACTTCTCATTTAAAATTCTAAAATTACCGAAATTTCAAAAAAAAACCAACACGTAACACACAAAACCAATATAAAACACACATCACTCACAAACACACAAGATTATATATTAAATGTATTATTTTCTCTTTAAATGTATTATGTAGATTATATTTTTATATTATAAAATGAAGGCCTCAGCATGGGTAAGCCATCCAGTGAGGCTAACATTAGTGGATAACTCTGAAATGTAAAAAATATTGTACCAAAATAAAAAATAAAACTAAAACTTATAATTAATTACTTAAACAAACCTCTTTTTTAATTTGCTAATATTGTATTATTATTAAATTCCATTAAGATCCACAACTTATTGTGTGAACTCTCCTTAGTTTTTCATTAGTTAAAAATGTATAACAATTTTAAAATGCTGTTAGCACCGGCCTTCGTGGTCAAGAGGTAAGAGCGTACGCAAGTAAATTTTATTAAATTATCGAAGAAAGCAAACACTTTGTGGCTTGACATTATACAAAATGAAAACAAACACTTAGTTTTAAACCACTTTATTTTGATGTATATTCGTCGACCGGTTTCGATTGGACTCAATCTTCATCAGGACAATCAAATATAATACTATAAAATATAATACAGTATTATATTTTATTGTCCTGATGAAGATTGAGTCCAATCGAAACCGGTCGACGAATATACATCAAAATAAAGTGGTTTAAAACTAAGTGTTTATTTTCATTTTGTAAATTTTATTAGATGAATTTATTTATTTCGCAATTTATTCATCTAAAATAATATTCAAAAAACACTTTTTCCAAGAAAAAGGGGAAAATAAAAATAAAAATTAAGGGTCTGAGTTTTGAAATTCCGTGATTTTTCTATTTTGATTTTTGTGGATGAATGTGCATGTCCCCACTAAATATTTTTGTCGATAACATCATTCGATCGATAAGATAAAGCTTATTTTTTACATATTTGTTACAAAGAGCGTGGGAATACAAATATTACACAGCCCTTCGTCATTATTCGGCTGGCTACTTACCCGCGCCAAGCCGGGGTGATATTGAAATATCAATTTTAATTTAATCTTATCCATCAGATCTCCAGCGTTTATACGCCAAACAAAGGAGGAAACGGGGGAAATTCGCGTGACAGTCTATCCCCTTTGTGTTTCACCTTTTGCCTTGTCACCTTCCCCAAATGGCCGTTTCTCCAACTTGCACCCGTCTCCCCACCCCGAACATTACCCCACCTGGAAGTTAGTCCCCTCAATCGGTGCGGGGTAATTCCTGAAAATAAAACCAACCAACTAAAAAGAATAATAAATGTTCAACATCTCTTATATTTTCAACGTAATATATGTTAAAGGCCAATTTGGTATTTCAGTTTTATTTATCAAAAGCAATAAAAATACGATTTCAAACATGAAACATTCGATATCAAAACCCACGTATGGTTAATGTTTTATTAATGTTTATTAATAAAATTGAGGTCATGCTAACAATCAACATTTTTATTTTTCCAGAATGATTAAATATTTTTATTCCCCCGTTATTTCCAAGAAGAATTTGAATGAGTTATAATAGCTAGTTGGAATTCACAATGGAACTTAAAAATATATAGTAAATTGTACCTACCTATGTATGCTAAATATGGATATTCTTTCGATGTGACTGTTTTAATTGTACTTTCCTCATATATAACGCTTATACTGCAACTATATTTTTATTTTATATTTTTTCTATTCTGTTATATTAACTTAACCGTGTCATTGTATGAAGTGTTGTCTGTATGTACCTGCTGACAAATGGCAAAAGCAGTTTAGCAGGTTTGAATTGTAAAATAAAAAAAGTAATATTGTATCTCAGTAGTTTAAGTGCACGATTTTATAGATGGCATAGTATCGACAAAACACACACAAAACTCAAATTTTCAAAATTATCTGTTAAGTTATTATTCCATCCACGGAAATCAATACAAACCTTAATTTTATCTCCTAAAGCCTAAAAGGTTTAGCTACTTTAAAATATTTATTTTTCACAACTTACGTAGTACCATAAATTGAATCTCCGCTGCAAAACTTCACTTTCTACTTAACTGTTTAACCTTGACAAGTTTAAAGTGCTGTCACATTTGCAAAACTCACCCCCGTAGCTTTCAGCGAAGGAAAAGTAAAGTTTATCACCCCAAATCAACGGCAATTTGAATCGCAACCTTAATAAGAGCTTCACCAGGGAGAAATATAAAGGCTCGTAATGGTTGATGACATTTTCTAAAAAACCTCACTCAATGGCGAGTTCTGAGATTCTCTTTCACTTCTTCCTATTTCACTTTGTAAATGTGTTTGTTTTATTATTTCACCGCAAAATGATGGTTGCTTGGATAACTTTTTTATAGCGGTTGAATTTGAGTATAATTGAAAAAGTTTTTAAGGAGTTTTTATTCGAATATTTGCTGCTGTTTCGGGATACAAGATAAATATTTAGGAAATTTTAGAATATTGTACAGTGCATCCTAAAAATACAGAATTTTTTTTTATCAAACTTCTTAAAGTTATTTGAGAATCAATTTTCTATATTGTTCCAAAATATTAAAGAAAAGAGCGATACAAGTTATATGGAGGGTGTCCCCCGTTGCTATTCTCTTTTCCTTCTTATCCCTACTTTGTACACATTTTATAAGTCAATCTTCGTAGTTTGTTACCTAAAAGTAGAAATACTTAATCAAAAACTATTATCCCTTACTCATTATTTCATTAAAATTTCATATTATAATATTATATGAAAATGTTAATCTTGCATCAGTTATCAACTTGAATGAATAAATGACATTATGCCGGGATCTAGTTGAATGATTTGTAAATCCATCTCAAATTTGATTTGTAAATCCATCTCATCCAACACTGGTCTGAGGCAGTCAACTCTAAGATCAGCAACATCATCAGCTGTAGGAAGACTGATAGAACCTAAGCGCAAGCCAAATACTAAGTTTGGTGATCGCGCTTTCGGAGTATCTGGGCCGAAGGCTTGGAATAAACTTCCTCCGGAACTAAGATCCATAACGAGTCAAACAGAATTCAGGTCTAAACTAAAAACTTACCTTTTTAAGCTGTCGTACCCTTAAATTAAATATACCATTCCTAAGAGAAAGTCCAGTTATATTCAATTTTTCAATTAAGTCCTAAATCCTGTATCTAAATTTCGCCAATGAACAATTAGAAAATGTTAATTAAGTGTTAATCTCAAGTGACCTACCAGGTAAGTATTGTACTGCATAAATAGTTAAGTAATAAAATAGATCACTGTAGAAATGTATTATACGTTTGTACAGCGCCCTTGAGGTGTTTTTGCACAAAAACGGCGCTATACAAGTCATCCAAGTATTATTATTTATTAATTCAATTTTTTTCTCAAAAAGAGATTCTGTAGATATTTTTGTATCTTTCTTATTTAAAAAATTTGAAAACTGTGGTATTTTTTTATTAAATGGCTGAAAACATTTTTTTTTAATTTCACTATTCTATAAATATAAAAAAAATTGCAACAAGCGACCCTTTGCCGATATTCATGAGGAAACAATGATTATTATTTATATAAGTTGTACTACCAAATTATGAAAGCTTTGCCTAAAATAAAAAAAATATTATGTTATTTTTAAGATTTTAATCTGAAACTTGATATCTTTGTGGGGTGAATAAATGGTATTTTGTTGTAACTGCCGAGTTATACAAATCTTTTTCCCACAGATTTTAAAAAGGTTAAATCCTTTCAAAGAATGATAATATCTTCTTTATGAGGTCTTTATATTAAATTGATGTAAGCACATACAACTTTAAGCAAAGTATTAAATCGAATATAATAATAACTTTTTAATAACTTTTTAAAAGAAAGAGAAACATTCCCGGGTTACGAATAACCTGACAATATTTGAAAATCTCCTACTACTACCACAGTAAGCGGAAAATATTGCTTGTGTTGTGATGGAGGAATTAGCCAGCCGAGGAATTGAACACACTACGCCCGAGTGGGATCCAAACGCGATGTCAACTCAGCCACCGATCGGTCAAAATTATCGTTATTGTCTATAATTCATGTTCACGTTAATCAATCTCCAACCATCCTCTACCCCACCTATTTACCATACACACTTCCCCTAACCTCACAACATAAACTACTTTTAACAATACACCGTACTATAAACTTGTGTCGCTTACCGCCGGCATTTTAAGAGATTTTATTTCTATAATTTGGGTGTCCAACAGAAAGACCACATAATTATATTTATTATATTAATGAAATACATTTAAAAAAAAAAAATAATTTAATTTAATTTAACGAAAATATTAATAATCCCTCTCAGTATAGACCCATTACATGTTTACCGACAATATACAAAATTTTAACCTCTTGCTTGACAGATTTAATATATACTCCTTTAGAGGAAATGTTTTTTTTATCTGAACAACAAAAAGGTTGTCGCGGGTTGTAAAGAACAAATAGTTATTGATTCTGTAATTCTAAAACAGATTCAAACTCGAAAACGTAATTTACATACTTGCTATATAGACAACCAAAAGGCTTTCGATAGTGTACCGCACTCGTGGCTGATCAAAGTATTAAATATATATATAAAATTAACCCCAACATTATTAGCTTTTTGGAAAATATTATGTCCTTTTGGAATACCGATTTACATATCAATTTAAAAGGTAAGAAAATAGTAATACCGGGCATTTCAATTAAAAGAGGGATTTTTCAAGGAGATTCATTGAGTCCTCTTTGGTTTTGCGTAGCATTGAATTTTCTATCTAAAATGTTAATTAAAAGCAAGTTTGGAATTAAAATTAAGGGTATCTTATGCAAGGGAGAGTGGTACAATTTCGCATTTATTATTTATGGATGATATAAAATTATTTTCGAATTCTGAACAAAATTTAGAGAAAATAATCGAGGTAGTTAAAAACTTTTCCGATGATATCAAAATGACTTTTGGTTTAGATAAATGTAGAACGATCCATAGAGAGAAAGTGAAAATTGTAGATGGGGACGAGAGTATATTTAGAAATTTCAAAATTACTAGTATAAAAAGGGATGAGGTTTATAAATATTTAGGATACCCACAATCAAATAGATTAGACCATACTAGTATTAAAAATGAAATTAGGATTAAATTTCAAACTAGGATCAGAATTTTTTTTAAATGCAATCTATCTGCTAAAAATTTAATGAAAGCAATAAATACTTAGGCAATACCTCTATTAATGTACTCATTTGGCATAATTAAATGATCCAACACAGATTTAGATAACTTAGAACGATTTATTAGAACTACGCTAACAAAGTTTAATAGCCATCATCCAAATTGAATTAAAGAACGAATTAATTTACCTAGAAATAGAGGTAGAGGTATAGTGAAAATAACTTCTTTGAAACATAATCAGGTAGAAATGCTAAAAAAAATTCCATAGGAAAGCTAATAGCTCAGAAAAGCACAAAATAATTTGCAAGGCAAATAGAAACATTACACCTTTAAATTTATACGACGAGAATGCCAACATTTTTATAAATCCCAACCAGGAATTATTAGATTCCTGGTCAAATAAAATTTTACACGCAAAACACTTCAATTATCTCAACCAAACGTATGTTGACAAATTTTCGTTTAACAAATGGTTGAGTATTGGAGAAGTGAGCGCAAAAATAGAAGGATTTATGCTTGCCATTTAGGAATGAGTCATTAATACTAAAAATTATAGGAACCATATAATCAAAGATACAAGTCAAATTGATGATTTATGTAAAAAATGTTTGGCATTTCCGGAAACCATAGAACATATTATATCGGGATGTCCAATATTAGCGCCGTCCGAGTATACATTGAGGCATACTCAAGTTTTAAGAATAATTCACCAAAGTTTGGTAATTAAACATAACCATATTATGAATACAAACAAATTCATTTTTAGAAAATGGATTTTATAAAATATTTTATAATAAAACTTTTTTGTAATTTGTTTTTGGGGTGTTATGCCGTGTTATGAAATCCTGGGGAAACCCAAAACTTATAGAGCACGGCTGATTACGGAGGCCATTGAAATTCATAAAAATCCCGTAAATATTAATAGAGTCGATGGAGCTAAGCTCAATAGTTCTTGGTATCCGGTAATTGACGGCTACACCAGAGCTAAACGAAGACAACTACTTTAAAAAATTATACGTTAATGTTAGCTCAGAGGGTTGGAGCTGAGAACACGGTATCATGCATAAGCTCACATTTCACCACAACCTCAAATAACACATCTGCCCCGATGATGGACACTGCAATGCTGTCCGAATCGTTGGCTAAAGAAGGGGCTAGCACAACACCTCAAAAACAAATAACAAAAATACTTTTAGCAGTGAAAATCTTAAATCATAGTTTATGATAAAACTATAGTAACAGTCTGAACGATTAGTCATAATGTATCCGATATAGTTTTAGATGACAAAATTAAACAAAATAACTTAATAATCATTGCTGTCGCTATTCCAAATTCCTGTAATATTCAAAAATCTGTTTTTGAAAAAATAAGAAAATATACAGATTTAGGAAATGAGATTAAAATAATTTGGCATTATCAGACTATAAAAATATTACCATTGGTTATTTCGGCTACTGGCAATACCTAGCTCTCTCAATCAAAATTTAGGCGTATTAGATCTGTCAAAGAATTTATATATATAAAATGCAAAAATCAGTCATTTTAAATACATGTATGATTATGAAAGATTTTTTTAATATTTATATTGAGGGATCAGAAGGATTTAGAGGTCCAATTAGAAGTTCTACCGAGCCGAACCCTCTGATACGAAAATATCTGGAGTCGGTCAATTATTTTCCCATTTGATCTCTGATGATTTGACGTGTTGTTCTTGTATTATTTTGTATTTATTATGCGTCTATAATGTACTTGCATAATGTGGATTGACTATTCAATCATTTGTGGAAAAGTGTGTGGAAGGGCTTAGTTTTTCCTGTGGGGAAGATTTAACACGGACATAAATTTAAAAAAAAATATATTGTTATGGTGGTGATTTCGATTATTGGAGAATACACAATAAATTCATTACAATATTATTTATGCAGTTAATAAGCCAGAAAGTTTAAGCTAGTTCATAAGTTTAGTGCAAGTTAGAAGTTTAGCCGTGAAAAGTTTAAAAACAAATTAAAAACCTTTTTATTTATATAAGATGTCTACCTAATGTTCGTTACGTAAGCAGTGTATTGCTAAGTGAGACGTGTAATGGGAAGAGTCTACTAGGAATTTAGATATAAGAGAAGCCCCTTAAAACGATCAACTGAACCTCCTCATTGAAAGATCAACATTGAGCTGTCTAGGGCGTAATGTTCTTACGAAATCCGAGCCAAGAACTCCCGGGAGGATCCTTATAGAAAGACTAGAAGACAGAATATCAATGGGAAGGTCAAGTTCACATCGGAGGTTACAGTTTGAAGGATGGCAGAAGCTTTCCTGGAACACTGTGATGGTTGTAAGAGAGTCTTAACATCTACATCTGACATCTTAATATTATCATTTAATGCTCCTTATATCTTAAAAGAATATGCTACAATTTTAAATACGGAAAATTTGTTTTACCGGTTAATCGCTAAACGTTTCATAAAATATGATTTATACTATCTACACAAGAGAAATAGCTGGAAGAGCTGGGCACTCCCAATACGCTTTCAACTAGATAGTTGTTAGGCAGATGCTTTATTATACTTTGGACACGTTCCTCGTCAAACTGAGGTCTCCAACATGGAGAAACTCATGGTCACTGGCTGTTTTGTAAGGAGAAGTGTTTGGAAGGAGAAGCAGAGGAAAGTCACCAATACGCTGGAGTGACCAAGAATTACTGGCGCCCGGTACTTCGGTGTCCTTGACCACCATGGAAATTGATGTGGTGTCACGATCGTCAGATGTGAGGAACCGACTAAAGAAAAAGATCTAAACAAGTTACAATATATAATTTACACCTAATTACAAACATAGCAGAAATAAATGAAGAGAGAATTGCATCATATTCGTTATAAGATTTGCGTTATTACCGAGGGAGCATTATTTTTTTTAATGTTTCCAACTGATCAAGATAGCTGAACACATAGAGAAAAAATAATGAAAATTTAGTAAAATTATTCGTACTCCTGTTGACAACCGGACTGCAGACCTGTAACGAATAAATTGACCAATTTCTTGAAAAACAATCAATGAAACGATTAACAATGATTATAATAAATCAGCAGTTTTTATTTTTCTTCGCGCAGGACAGAATAAGTGAGTTGAAATTTCAAAACAAAATTTCTCTGGATATTAAAATAATTATTTGCAGCTCAATGAATAAAAAAATAATGAAGTTATTCATTATTTTGGTATTTTCGCAAGCTTGTTTTATGAAATACGAGTTGGTAGGAATATATATGTAATATTTATATACTTGAAAGTGGAATCAGCGATACAAAATTTTATTAATCCAAAGATTAAAAAATAAAGATTATAAAAATATTTGATTTATTTAAACATAAACATAATTCTTGCTGCGGAGTCTCCTTCTTCTATATTCATCGAACGTCACAGCGGTGTTGCCAAGGTCTGGTATCTATGTGAGGATATTGTGTCAGCGCTTTATCAGCAGCAGACACATACCTGAACGGATGACGAACCTCGTGCTGGCGCTGTTGGTGGACGCGGTGGACTCTCTCGCTGTAGCAGCTGGTCCAGTTTCTTCACCACCTAGGATTCTTGCTGCAGTCTCCATCTTCTATCTTCGTGCCACCTGTTCCTGTACTTCATTTTACTTAACTTAGCTTCTTCTTTTGTAATATTTATATTTTTTGTAATACCTGCATCAACTGTAAAGCGCCCTTGAGGTGATCTCTCACAAAAGCGGCGCTATATAAATTATCCAAGAATAAATAAATAAATAAATAAATGATGCAGTTCAATAAAATGAAATAATTTTGATAAAAAAATTCGGCTACAACAATAAAATCGTATTTTCCAATCTTGCCACTCTTGCTCACTGAAAAGCCACGGACCGCCATTGTTGTCTTCGTGACTTTTAGGATTCATCGTCATAACATTTTGACACGTGCGCCCAGGTGTATTATTACGTAAAAACTTCTGATATTACCGTTTGTTTGTTTTATTTGCACATAATTCATAACATTTTAATACGTTGGACGCAAATTAAAAGCAAAAAAAAATAATGAATTCTTATTTTATTTTTTTATTAATTTATTTATTTTTTTTAAAAAGAAAGTCAAACATTCCCAGGTTACGAATAACCTGACAATATTTGAAAATCTCCTACTAGCACCACAGTAAGCTGAAAATGTTGCTTGTGTTGTGATGGAAGACTTGAAGGACTTGCCAGCCGAGGAATTGAACACACTACGCCTGGGTGGGACCCAAACGCGATGTCAACTCGGCCACCGACCGGCCATTATTTATACTGTTAGTGTTGTAGATACAAATAACCTTTGTATTATTTAAATACAATGTCGAAATGGTTCATAAGTTTTATCAAGAAAAACAAATCTATCAATAGTAAGAACAACCTCACAAAATTTGAAAATCTCCTTCTACCACCACAATAAGCGGAACATATTGCTTGTGTTGTGATGGAGGACTTAGCCAGCTACTGAACACAGCTACTGACCAGTGAAACATCAATTACCCAACCAAGTATGTTATATTATTATTATTAAATTTACCAACTAAATGATTTTATTGTGTTATGTTTATTAAATTAATGAAAAGTTGTCAAACATGCAAGCAATCTGCCTTATGACGCACAGCGTGATTACTTTTTTTATTATTTTTTAAAATTTTGTAATATCAATGCTTTATAAATACTAATAAAAGTGTATTCGTAATTTTATATGTGAAAATTTTGCAATTAGAAACAACTCAATGTAGTAACTTATACAATATGATACGTCTCAGCTTGCGGCGTGTGGCAGTTAATGTTAACTAATATACATTGTCCGGCGTTACAGAATAGACAGTTAAGGATAACGGTTGCGCTGCCTTTTTCATGCAAAAACGAAATTTGAATTTGAGGCCGACATACCCAACAAAACTGAATAATTGTTTTCTTAATAAAATGATGTCGAAAACATCTAATACGGATATGTGCTACTTTACTTATTTGTGTTTCAAATTATAAAATATGGGCAAAAAAAACGATTTTTCACGATTTTAGAGGCACGTTTGGCAATTATTTGTAATTTCGGGTAGTTACTAAAAAATATATCTTACCTTTTTTCTTATGCAAATATAAAATTTAAAAATAAATGAATTATTAAAAAAAATATTTTGATAGGTTTAAATATCATTTTCAAAAAAACGATTTACAAATTTCACAAACACAAATTTGTGGTATATAAATTTTAAATTCCGACAAAAAAATGTCATTTTTACGATGTTTTATTTGATATTTATATTTCATTGTATTTACATAGTAGGTTGGAGAAGATAATGTTTTTTTTTTAATTATCATAAACTCACAAAAAATACTATCTAAGTTGCCTCTAAATTCTAATTCTTTAATAGTCCATATTTTCTAATTTACAACATAAATAAAAAGAACAGCACATATCCTTACTAGATATTTGCTATACTATTTGTCAAGTATTTTGACCACAAATCCGTGCAACCGTCCCTCTTAAAGGAACCTCTACCTTACTGAAGGTAGGTACCTAGTTACTGTGATACTTAATATATTTATTATTATATTATTTATTACATTTATATTTATGGAGTAGACGAAGGTACTTCAATGAAGTTGTTGTTCCTTGGAAGAGTTACAATTTGTAATGTTATTTATTGTTGGTATAAAGGCTTTTGAGAAAATCAAGTAGGTAAGTACACGTAGAAAACTTACTGATACCAAATACAGTTAATTTATTAAAAAAAAATGTCGAATTATTCGTATTCCTGTTAAAAACCGGACTGCAGGCCTTTGACGAATGAATTGACAGAGTTCCTAACAAAAAAGGTGTTTTCTATATATTCTGAATGACTAATATTTTAAAAGAAAATTGGCATGCTATTATTTTTTTACCAGGATCATATTTCTTCGTGTACCTTCTGAATTAGATCATATGTTAACAATTGGTGTACTCCAACTTATACCAATTGGGAGGTAGTATAATATAGTGACTGCCGCCCCGGGAACCATTCATTGGAAAACCATGACCCCTGCCATAGGTGGTTCTCTACGTTTGAAAACTTAGCAGGGGTGCCCGGGTTCATTGGGTGAGGTTTATCTAGGTCTTGGCGGTGGATGTGTTTATCCAACTACTGCGTGGCTGGTCGGATCGTGAGACAGGTTGTGGGAGATCTTCCGATCTCTTCAGCCAGACTCTCTATCGACCATTGACTTGTACCACCTTGGGAGGGATGGATTCATACGCTCGTCACTATTGGGCACATTGACTCCCAGATTCCTACCTACCACTCATACCTTTTCCTTCCCACAACTTTCTCTCCTTTCTTTCCCTAAAAAGACTCTCCACACAGCATCCCCAAAGATAAAGGCCCTGAGGGATTTTTTTTCTTCAGGTTATCCTGTGTGAAACTATGAAAAAAAATGGAGAAAAATTAGTACTTCTAACCGTCACGTGTTCCGGCATCGTGATAATGTATTCGGATTGTACTAAAAATTTATCAGAAAACCTGTTAATTCATTCCTTTATGGCCTGCAATCCCGTTTTTAACCGTATTACCAATATAAGTCTTCAACGAATGAATTAACAGGTTCCTGATAAATAAATTATAATAAATAAATAAATTTCGAATATACTATCACGATTACGAAGGTTTGCGATCCCGTTTTTAACCGGATTACAAATATTTTGAAGAGATTCTTAATAAATTAGATATACTCATTTTACTCCGTGTAGCTATTCATCGATAGAAGAAGTCAGTACGCCCTTCGAAGACACCCTGCCATCATCCATCCACCAAAACATTGCTTTTTAGTGACCAGATCTAAATAATCAGGCACTTATTATTTAGGCACCCATTACTTTCACTTACCACAACCTCACAACCTCACAACCTACAACATTTAGGAAAGCCATAGTCCCACTGGGTCCAGGAAATTGTACGGTTACTGTAGGTGATTGAACTTCTGTATTTAAAATTAGTCAAACGCTTAATAACTCTGATCTTGTGTCATTATTAATATAGATGTAGATGGTATTAATGTAGATGAATCTTCTGCCGATATTAATATAGTCAGAAGTACCTACCTACCTGTCTGTTTACTAACAAAGCATAAAGCATAGCTAGAACCCTTTCAAACCAGTGTTATTCCTTCTTTGTAAAATTAGTTAATGTTCTCACACAGGGCGATGTTAAGAGCATTTCCACTCTGGAATGTAAAAATTGAAATAATCTTATTTTATCACTTTAATAAATTTTATTTACAGTTCGCCGAGTTAAGAACCCGCGACCTCTGGGCCCAGAGCCAAAATTCCGTCCGCCCTGGTTGAAGCTGGTAAGAATTGACATTTTTATGCTACAAAACAATAAAGCGGTTCCAATGATTTGTCGCCTTTATCACAAGTACAGTCTGACAACAAATGGTTGACAAAAACGGAGAGCCCCGTGATCGTTTAAATGGTTTCAAATGGCAACACAAAAATAGTTAAAATGGAAAATAATTATCTTTAAAAAACCACTGTGGTTCAACTGTTTTTTTTCACAGAATTGAGGAAATGGTATTTAGAAATTAATAGTACCAACTTCCATCATATTCTGAATAATGTTTTTTTTTGAAATTTTATTCTTTAACACTAAACTCTAAGAGATAATTACATGGAAAAACCGTTTTTTGTATTTTTAAAATGGTTTTTGTATGTACATATACAAAACATATTAAAATAAAATAAATGAAAACAAAAACAAAAACATAAAACTAAAAATTTTCATAAAAATTCCTTTGTCATTTATACAGTCCGGTCCAAAGATATTAGAAGAACGAGATATGCTATGTTGGCCGCCGGACCGTAGGCGGAGTACTACCTAATTAGGGTACTTTGAACGGTATCGGGACGTGTACGCACAGAAATCTGTTCTATGTATTAGTGCGGATACCTTAGCGTAAGCGAAGGTGTGCAGTAGTATTGGTGAACAAAACCGGCGACACTCGGCAAAACAATTCCACACAGTATGAACTGCTCATAGCACATCTCGTTCTTCTAATATCTTTGGTCCGGTCCGATAGTAAAAAATAACCTTTATATCTTCAATTTTTTTTCTAAAATCGGTGTTACTTAGTGTTGCCACAGTTACGAAAAATTAAACTTACATGTTTTTATTTTTTTTTAGAATTAGGTGGCAGACTGTAAGTCAGGTTTGAGGCAGTGAAATCGCTCTCCGTGAGGTGACCCCTTTATTAATTTATGGGGGTATAATTGAGTGGCCACGGCCAGCGCCGCGGCACGAAAGTTCCGATGGAGACATTTGTATGAAAATCACGCCATTTCACGGCGGTTTACCCAACTTCTTTGTGTGATGTTTTCATGCGTTTTGCGGCCATTATGTTTGCGTTTCACCCTAATTTATCATCGTAAATGCGAGCTTAATTATTATACGACGCATTTTTATAATGTTTTGTTCTGTTTACGAGTATTTCGTGGTGATAAATATTCCATTTTGTACCGCGACTTTGCGTATTTGTGGAGATTAAAAATATTTGTTTAGGTGATTTTTGTTCTGTCACTCTTTTAACGGGCAATTTCGTTTCGAATTAAAGCTTTGTGTTGACTTTGTAAAAAAATTGGTATCGTTACAACAAAATATGAAAAGTCACTTAAAATATGTTACAAAGCTTAATTTAGCCAAGTACACTTATTAATTCTCCTAATATAGGACGTTTATCCATTGTACCACAGTGACCAAATACGAAGATATATGGTTGATTATTTTAGATGTTGCAACTATGTGTTTAAATATTTATTTTAAGATAGTTTTTTTCACTAAGAAGTTGTTTGAAAAATTAATTTAAATATTGTTGCAATATAAAATTACTTAAAATTGTCTCAATAACCAAACGATTCTAGTGAACGTTCTTATTTTTGGCAAATTTGTGAACCGATTCTTCGAACCTTAAACCAGACAAAATTCCTTGAAATGGTACAAAGACTGCGAAAACAACAGGAAGCCATTAATATGCCATTATTGTTTTATTAAAACAGATGTGGCATTCTAACCAATGACACTTGCTGTTAGTGATGATAATGCTCTAGACGCAAATGATTATATTTATTTTCCAATACTGTACAACTTTGTATCCACTTTGTATTCGTATTTGTTATCATTGTATATATATTTATCCTTTAAGTCCAGACATTTTTACAGCTTGCATTGTATTTCATGAAGCCTCTGTATTTATGTAAGTGGAATCGAGAAGAAGTATTTAAGTAAATTGAACTATAAGTTTCAAGGTTTTTTCTGTAATTCTAATATTTAAAAAAAATGTATTTTTAAAATCAGTCGAGTTTTATTATTGCTAAAATAATTCCATGAATTATTCTTAGAAACTTCCAAGAATATACGAGGCATTAAAATAAACGAAAATGTACAGTTTTCTTGTTGAGAAAGGGATCAGGAACATTGAACAGGTTGTAAAAATGTTAAAGCTCAAATAATGGTAATTTAAGGGCACTAAGTCAAAATGGAAAAATCAGACAACTTTTTGATAATTATTTTTTTAATGATAAACTAATGTTTATAAGACAAGGTTCTTTATGCATACCACAAAGTATAAAAAATTATTATAAGCAATAATTAGTCGCTTGAAATATCTGATGTCGGGTCAGGTGTTCTGAGACCACTGAGCTACGTCGGCTTATTTCCGACACGGCAAATAATTTAATATGTACTAGTAACCTCAATCAACAATTACTGCTTATTATATTTTTTTCACCTGTACACAAAAAACTTAATTTTTGTAGGAAAGGCTTTGTTAGTGCTGAAACATCAGAAGTCGGCGGCATTTATTTTTACTCGGGAGATATTTTCAGTTTGTATGGATATTTCAAGAGACTAATTATTGCTTGTAATAACTTTTTTGAATTAAAAAGATCAATTTACACTCTACACCTAAAAAAACCATAGCTTTTTATAAAAATATATGTGGAACTTTTTACCTAATGCCTGCAACTGACCATATTTTTGAAGACACAGTTTTCATAGATAAAAAGGTCAACAGAGGTTCAAACAAAAGCCATATTGGTGTTTATTGCCTTCCCCAGATGTTTCTGGATTTGTGCAAATGTTCTCGTTTTCTCACACTGTGTTCAATTGACCCAATTAATTAATTTGGAAGACTGCTACACTTAGACATGACGCCATTGGGAGAGTCATGTTTCTAACACAGTTAATATTAATTAAAATAGCAAGAATTCTTTAATTGAAGCCACAACCGACGACAAAATTAATGCTATGAAATGGATGACATACTCTAAGAAATAATCTTAAATATGATCTGAGAGATTCATGAAACGTGCTACTTTTTTATCTGAAACTTATAATAGAGTCAGTAGAGTCCTTTTTCAGATAGCTCGCATTGAAATCCAGTTCTTGCGGCGGGATTCGAACTATACCCATCAAACTGTTAGTGCTATCCACCAGGCTAATGTCTACCCTCCATAATCTTTTCTAACATTTTGTACCAACTACGGTCTGTAGAAAAAAATTGGCAGAGTTTGTAAATATCTAGGCATCTAATCGTTTAATTTACAAAGTGTTTTTGTTTGAGAAGGTGTTATATTAATATTAAGGAATTTGATTGTGGTTTCAAGTAATTATCTGGCTTTGAAATCGCCTTTGAAATGTTATTTCACAAAATTTTACCATGGCTTGACTATTATTCCGGAATGATTTTTAAAACTCGCAACACTATTGGATAAAAAAATCTTCTAATTGTGTACCAGAAATCTATGCACATGAATCAGTACAACTCACGAACGGTGAGTTTCGGCGACAAAAAATTAGCTTTTAATTATCTCTTTCTAATTATTTTGAGCTTTACTCAATTTTCACCTTGAGCTGTAGAGCTTTTAACTTGTTATGTTTGCACAAAGCTTGCTAGAGCTAACTGCAAAGTTATGTATGTCCACACGATTGCAGGAAACGAACCACGCACTGATGGCGTGTTAGATCACCAATACATACAAGTACATCCGCGATATCTCTGCTTGTCACGATCACGCGGGTTAACAGCCAATCATGTACTTCGTGTCCTTATAAGGGCATGGGGCACGCGCCAAAGAGTGGGACAAGCCCCCCCCCAGCGAGGACCAACGCAGGTCAAGTACTTGCGGCTAGCTGCCCACGCGCCAGTTGACCGCCGACCCCGCTGATCTCAACACAATGTGTTAGTTCCGAGTTACCATCGCCGCCGAAATTGGTGTCGCCATAGATATGGACCGGCCTGATTTGTTTCACCATGTGTGCCGCCAGTCCCTCAGAACCACAGCCTCCTTACGTTATATAGTTGGGTCCTGTCTCCGTCTGCCGATGTCTCCCACCAGCACCTTATGTTGTATAGTTGGGTCATGCCTCTGACCACGCCGCCAACCTCGTACCCCTGTGATGCTAGCTGCCCCACCTACCGTCGACCCCAGGCTGAGATCGTGAACTTGTAGACCCCGGCCTCAGCCCTGGGCGTCTGCCGCCCTAGCCTGTTTGTGTGGACCCCCTTGGCCATCCAATCAGTGCCCCCGTTCTGCTCCATCGTCTCTGCGACTCCGGCCGCCGCCCTGGCGTCCCTTTGCCGTCCAGCGTGGTGTGCCCTAGTGGCCGCCTTTCTGCATCAGCCCCGCATCATTCTGGCGCACCTTTTGCTGTCCAGCGTGGTGTGCCCTCGTGGCCGCCCTTCTGCACCCGTCCTGCACCCTGCCTGGCACCTGCCATGGCCCCTGCCGACCGTCTCACCGCATCCGCCGTAAATTACACGTGAGCGCATAATATACCTTGTCAATCAGAGCCCTTAGAGTCAATAGATTGCCTAAGTAACTAGTTAGGCCTTAAAAAGCTATGTAACCTTTGTAGATCGGTTGATAACCTGTATTACCTGTATAATAAACCTTCATAACAAGAGACTTGTTTTAATTGGGAAATTGACTATAATCCACACCCTGAATGATTGGAGTATCAAGCTTTGCCGCCGGCTTGTGCGGCGATGACTATTTGTGTAACACACCTATAGTATATTACATGGCCTAAACGCAAATGTAACACTGGCGCCACAACATGGATAGTCAATTAGCCCGATAAAATACGTCTTTTGTTGCTATGTTTTACTATAATATTAATGTTTTTTTTCCCACAGCTGTGTGTTATAATTCAATTTCTGATCCGGGAGTGTTTGTAATACGAATGTGCCGTCGGAAGCGTGAAGCAAATACATTCTGTTACTAAATACGTAATAAACCAAATACGAGAAATTACGACGTAATAAATGTTAAATGTGGATGTTTCCGAGAGATAGATGTGTTATTTCAATTTTGGAATGCAATTTAATTGTTTCGTTATAGAAATAATTTTTTTTGTCAGGTTAAGCTTTGCTTATCTGTTTCATTGTAATAAGTTGAAATAATTCAAATACTCAAAAGAACTTCCAAGTATTAATTCTCCGTCGGATTAAATTCAGTTATCGTTTTTTAATTCACATTATTAAATAAATAACGTATTGGTTGTTTTTAATTAAGATCCGTAGACCTTACCGGTTGTTACCATTATTAAATCATGGATCCTCCCAATATTGGTAGAATTTTAAATTTTGAAAAAGCGACAGCGCCTTCAATTAAAAAGTGGTTAATAGAAAGAGGTATAGTTCCAAAAAGGGCTGTGTCATCTCTAAGAGATCAATGTGTGGCATATAATGCATCAATAAATGTGAGCACAGAACCTCCAATTATATCATTAAGTTCGCCAGAAGTTAGTACGACACCTAAAGCAAGTAGTTCCGTTTCCCACGATGTTATAAACCCGATTGTTGTGCATCAGAACGTGGATAGAACCAATTTAAGATACGTCGAAAGGAAAATCGTAAATTTAACGAACTGGAAAATTTCTTTTGATGGCAATACGGACGTTCGTGTTTTTTTGGATAGAGTTACTGAGTTACAATATGCCAGAGGCGTGGATTGGGAAGACCTAGCTAGAGGGTTCATTGACTTGCTGACCGGTTCCGCTTTATTATTTTACAGGAAAATTTTTAAGACTAACCTGAAATGGGAAGAAATTAAGATAGCTTTTTTAAAAAGATTTGAAAACCCGTCATTCCAATTAACTGAGAAGTCGAAGTTATTTAATTTAAGTCAGAAAGTTCATGAGAGGGCGTCAGACTACATTCTGGAGGCATTAGCGATAAATTCTAAACTAAATATACCTCTTCCGGAATCGGAACTTCTATCATTAATCACAAAAGGTCTCCTGCCGGTATATGCGCAATTAAAAATCGGTCGTGAAATCTCTAATGTTACGGAATTGCAGTCGTTATGTGACGAGATGGACAAGATTACATTCAATTCCGTCTCGAGTTATGTTGAGACCGATACTGCCTCGGGCTCTAAAATTCTCGAAGGTGATTCCAGAATTAAATCTAAATTACACCATTACAAACAGTTATATAATGTATCTGTTAGACAATATGTAAATTTAATGTCGTCTTTGAATAATAAATTAACATCTCCATTGTCCGAGGAAGACTTGGCTTTAACAGTTAAAAATGGTTTATTACACAAATATAATAAACTTTTCTCGTACAATGCACCTAGCTCTTGTAACGATTTAGTTAAAAGTTGTGAGCTCATGGATGAAACTCATCATGATAATTCTCAACTACGTAACAAAAATAGATTGTTTGGCCAGAATAAAAACTCTCAGTTAGCAATGATTACACAAAGGTCGACTGACTTAGCTAACCGTGCTTGTTTCAGATGCAATCAAAATGGCCATTTTGCAAAATATTGTAATGCAGTTAGCAATAGTAGTATCCCGCGCCGTAGCCCGCGATGGAAAAAGCCGGATGACAACAGAGCAAATGTTATGCCGGATTTGTCAAAACCACCCCCGTTTCAATGTAATAGGAATCAAAAAAACTGGTAGACGGTCATTCTAATTCAAAGCCATCTTTAAACACTAGGAAAAAAGAATGGAATGACTGGCTAAATTATGTAAAATTATTTTCGTATACTGATTCCCTAGAAGCGTGGAATGTAACTTGCAGCGGTGATGGCCGACCGCATGTAACATTTTATGTCAATAATCGTATGTTATCAGGATTATTAGATTCGGGAGCATCTTTGTCGTGTATTGGAGGAAATTTACACAAACATTTCTCTTCGTATACGTTGTCACCCTGCAACTTGTTAATTACGACGGCAGATAACAAGAGACAGGAAGTGTTGGGAAAAATTTCACTACCAATAATTTATAACGGTATATCACAAACTATAGACTTCATAGTAATTCCCTCACTGGGTCAAAAGATCATTTTAGGTATCGATTTCTGGAAGAAATTCAACATAGCTCCGAATTTATTCACGTCAGAACAAAATATTTCGTACACTTCTATCTCAGAGGTTAATGTTGTAAAATCTAAAAACGATCTTACACCGGAACAAATGAAATCTCTTAGTGATGTAATGGAGGATTTTCAATCCATATCTTTTGCTAAATGCGGTTTGGGTAAAACGAATTTAATCGAACATGTTATTGAAACTGAAGGTTTACCAATTAAACAGCGCTATTACCCCTTATCTCCTGTGAGGTTGAAGCAGCTAGAAAACGAAGTTGACAAAATGTTAGAATTAGGCGTGATCGTAAAAAGTAAATCTCCTTGGTCAAATCCAGTGATACTGGTACCCAAGAAGGATGGAACTGCAAGGTTTTGCCTTGATAGTAGACGTCTTAATATGGCTACCAAAGCCCAGGTTTACCCACTTCCAAATGTGCATCGTATTTTGGACAATCTTCGTCATGCAAATTTCATAACATCGCTAGACTTACTTAAAGCCTTCTGGCAGATTCCATTACACATGTCGTCACGCGAAAAAACCAGTTTTGTGGTACCAGGTAGAGGTACGTTTATGTTTGTAAGACTTCCTTTTGGTTTAAGAAATGCTCCAAGTGAGTTACAACGTCTGGTAGACACTCTTTTCGGTCCAGAATTTGAACCAAACCTTTTTGCATATTTAGATGACTTAATTATTATTTCGCAAACTTTTGAAGAACACATTGAACTTCTTAAAAAAGTATGTGGTATACTTAAGAATGCAGGATTAACATTAAATATGGAGAAATCTGAATTTTGTAAATCAAGACTAAAATACTTAGGTTTTGTTATAGACAGGGAAGGTCTCCGCACAGACCCGGCGAAAATTGAAACTATTAAGAATTTTCCCCGTCCTCAGAATACAAAACAAGTGAAATCATTCTTAGGTTTATGTAGTTATTACAGACGTTTTATTGACAATTTTTCAAACATTGCCGCACCTTTAACTCATATAACTGGGGGTAAGAAGAACCTACCTAATTATACATGGAATGATGAAGTAGAAAAGTCATTTTCCACCTTGAAGAATGCATTGATCTCGGCACCGGTATTAAGTTGTCCTGATTTTAAATTACCTTATATAATACAATGCGATAGCTCAAATTTTGCAATCGGAGCATGTCTCTCTCAACAGTTCGAAGACGCAGAACACCCTGTAGCATATTACTCGAGAGTATTATCAAAAGCGGAAAAAAATTATAGCACCACAGAGCGCGAATTATTAGCCATTCTTGACGCCGTGTACAACTTTCGTTCATACGTCGAAGGGTCAAAGTTCACAGTAGTCACAGACCACTCGAGTTTAAGGTGGTTGATGTCACTAGAAAATCCATCAGGAAGGCTTGCCAGATGGGCAACTCGTTTGTCTCAATTCGATTTTAATATTATTCACCGTAAAGGTTCTCTGCATATAGTACCGGACGCACTTTCACGTATAGAAATTACTCAGCTAGACTCATTATTAAGCGCGCCTAATACTAAAGACAAATGGTACACAGAACTTTATAAAAAATGCGTTGATACCCCACAAAATTGTCCTAACTTCCTGATACAAGAAAATAAGTTGTTTAAACATTGCAAAGCTGATTTTTCTTTACAAGAAGATTACGAATGGAAATTAGTGTCCCCTGTAGAAGATCGGCAAGCTATAATATCGGATTGTCATGATTCTTCCACGTCAATACATCCAGGCGTGTTTAAAACCTTTAAAAAATTGTCATTAAGAAATTTTTGGCCCGGTATGTATAATGATGTGAAGAAGTTAGTGTCTCGTTGTAATACTTGTAAGGCTTATAAACATTCAACGAAACCAGCTTTAGGGTACATGTCGCATCCCAAGAACGTCGACCGACCAATGCAGAGTTTAAGCATAGATTTGATAGGTCCATACCCGAAGGGTTATGACGGTAACTTTCACATTCTAAGTGTGGTAGACGTTTTCACTAAATATTGTTGGTTATTCCCTCTACGCCATGCTACGGCTAAAGCCATTATAGAAGTTTTAGAATATAATATTTTCTTACCAATCTCTGTCCCTAGAACACTGATAATGGACAACGGTCGACAGTTCATATCAAACACCTTTAAAGCCTTCTTATCTCAGTACGGCGTCCCAGATATTTATTACAACACATTCTATACGCCTATGAATAATGTAGTGGAACGCTATAACCAAACAATCGGTACTACATTGGCTATTCTAGTAGGCAATGATCACCGTCAGTGGTCAAAACACGTCAAAACGGTTCAAGCGGCGATAAACAATACTGTCAATCTTACGACTGGTTTCACCCCATTTTTTCTTATGCACGGGTTCGAGAAGACAGTACACGGAACTTCACATTGGCGTATCTCGTCTGGTAGTCGAAATGACGAACAACCAGATACAGTAGCAGAATACGCGGAAAAATTACAAGAACTAGTAGCTATTTATGACCAAGTTAGTGATTCTCTTGCGGAAGCATATAAACAAAGTGCCGCTCGGTACAATACAAGACACAAGTTGGCCTCTTACGGAATTGGAGACATTGTATGGAGACGTAACTTTGCACAATCGAAAGCTGGGACGTACTTCTCAAATAAACTCGCACCCCGTTTTGTAGAAAATCGGGTGAAACAAAAAATCTCTAGCACGGTATACCAGCTGGAAGATTTAAATGGAAAAATCGTAGGGAGATTTCACATTAAAGACATAATAAAACTAGGTAACATTGTCACCTAATAAGTGTCACTAATCGGGTTGAATTTGTTGTTATATTACAGAAAATAAAATCATTGAACAGAATAAAAACTCGCAACAAAAAATATTACACAGAAAATAAATTGTTGGTAGAAAATATAAAACACGCTACGAGCAGTAACTTGAGATATCTTAATAAGTCACGTCTATTAAAAATACCGACAAAGGATCCATTCCCGCGTCGCAACAGACAATATTTACGCATAATAATAATAAATATGAATTCGTCAAAGGTCGCCGCGTTCATGTTGATACGTATATTGTTTATTCTCGCACCCAGTTTAAGGCGATATAATATGTAAACTATAATACATATTTCGTGCATTTCTAATAATATTATTTAAATGAACAAGGTGCTATGTGTCATTCAATGTTTATAACTCAAAGACGTCATGAATCTTTGAGTACATTTATTTTGGCTGACATAGTAGTCACTCTGTTTATTTTATTGTGTTTCTGTGAGATTCTGACTAGCTAGCAGACATCTTATAGAAATACAATATATAATTTTTTTTTTTTTTTCTCTCTCTTTTCATCTCTCTCTTCCATAACTATAACTCGTTTTAAAGTAATAATAACAATAAATCAAAACTCAGACACTTTTATCACAATAAATGAGTATTGTGATATAGAAGATATAAGTTGTAGTTATGAAGTAACTACATAAGTTATATAAAATTATATTTAAAAATATACATTTTTGTATATATTTCGTTACGAAACACGACACGTTACATTGATTGAGGGTTAAATTCAAGAACCTTAAGTTTTAGTGGAATTTTTTTTATTATAGTAAGGAAAAAACCGCCTTAAGCATTCAATATCCTGCCCGGGACCGAAAAATAAACTTAATTTATATTTCGTGGAATTATTGTACTAAGAATATATACCAATTTTTAGTACAAATTAAGGTTATATTTGTATATATAATCTTCTTTTCGTTGACAGGAAACGGCGTAAGAAATGTCCTGTACTTTTGAAGTGATGATTTCGTTCTTCATCACTTAAAGTTATCAGTGGTAGATTAGGAACCCATTTTGTAAATATAACTCAAATATCTTGTGTTATAAATTGTATAGTTCAAATGAGAAACCCCGTATGTGGTTTTTGTTCAGACATTCTCTTATATAGAAAATTATGTCAAATGTTTTTGTATTTAATTGGTTACATACCAATTATTTGTTTTTTTCTGGAATTTTTTTTTCTTTTCTCCTTCTTGCGTAGTGAATACGTGTCGTTATTTTTAAGGAAGTCAATCTCTGGAAATCGGATTATGTAGTTCTCGATTTTTAAATTAAAAAGACTCGAATAAGTCTTATATAACAGAGATTGAATTATCACACACAGTAGTTGTTGAGTGGTATGTAATATGTTTGTAAATTATAATTGTGTAAATTGTTCCCTAACTAATTATTAATTGGTTATGGGTTGTGTATTGTAATTTCTTGTAAACACGTAATTGATTGCCTCGGTATCAATATGGTAAAAAAAAAACAGCGTGTAAAGTCCTTCATAAAGTTGAGACGAAATAAATTGTGTTTTTGTATTATTTGCTACACCATGTCAATTATGGTGTGAATTTTTTTTGTTGTAAACACGTATTTGATTGCCTCGGTATCAATAAAAAGAAATAACGTGTAAAGTCCTTCATAAAGTTGAGACGAAATAAAATTGTGTAATTATATTATATGTTATGCCATGTCAATTATGGTGTAAATTTTTTTTTAGTTGTAAACACGTATTTGATTGCCTCGGTATCAATAAAAAGAAATAACGTGTAAAGTCCTTCATAAAGTCGTGACGAAATAAAATTGTGTAATTGTAATATGTGTTACGCCATGTCAAGTGTGGTGTGTATGTTCTCATAGAAAGATGAATTATAATATATACCCGGTAAGAAGAAATAGTTTTTGTAAAGATAACGTAATTATGTCTTAGATTTGGAAATCTAAAATTGTTGGTCATTAAGGACAAATGGTGGTTGCATATTTATGTCATTTTGGGACATTATTGAATCTTAACCAAAGAATTGGGTTGATAATTGCACTTAAGGTCATTTTGGGTTTTGTCTGGTCATTTGGTGAGAACACTTTATGAGTGTTCTGAAAATTTTGTCGAACGTTTTCGTTACGACGTGCTGGTGTTTCTTGTTAACACCTGGTACAGCGCTGTACGGTTTATAGGAAATAAATCGTTAAATGTCATAGGATAATATTAGCCTTATAATTAATTACATGGTAGGTCTTGGTAGCGTTGACCTGTATAATCAATATGCGATACGAGAGGATTGGTCTATATGCCTAAGAATTATTAGCAACCAGACAAACCATGACTAAATGAGAATATATTGTTAAAATCTTGAGTAGAATTTTTGTTGTTTTCCGTTTTTCAAAATTATCAATGGATAATAAGAAATAACATAACATGTGTATTGATACTTGTGTTGTATAGTGTCAAGAATTTCATTGTTAAAGACGCAAATATGGGTTGATTTCGATCAATCGCATGATATAATCAGCGTACACATTCCATAACAGGAATTTTGTGTATAAAAAAAACATGTATAGTTTAAGAATTTCATTGTAAAAAACGCGAAATATGGGTTGATTTTGGTCAATCGCATAAGCGTATAATATTCTCTAACCAGAATACCATTTTGTATAACATTGTACAATTGTGAACATTGTTAATTGTTCTTCTTTTGTGGTTTGATGGAAAGTGTAGGCCTGGTGGTAAATTGTGTACATCCATTCGGTAATACCACATTGTATGCTACATTTGTTGTTTTGGTATTGTCTTTTTTTTTGAGAAAAAAAAAAGCAAGCCAGGTATATTCTTTTTGTTTGGAAAGAAGGTGATGAGTATTCTTTTCTGTTGGGAAGAAGGCCATGTGTATTTTTTTTGTTTGGAAAAAAGTTGTGTATGTAAATCATAGCGTGTTTTGTATCGCGCCTTGGAGATCATTTCTGCAATTATTTTTGAAAGAGGTTTGGCAACCCTTGTTCAGTGTATTTGTTAGGGATTGTTCAACTTGGCTCTCAGGTAGTTAAATTTTTGTTTTGGCTCGTTAGGGAGTGTTTAAATCTTTGTGAAATGAGGTAGCTCTGTACCTCTCGTACGGCAAACAAGAGGACGTTGCCCTGCTTCAGCCACGTTGCCTGGGATCTTCTTTCATCGACAAGGAGGGTAGTGTTATGTTTGCACAAAGCTTGCTAGAGCTAACTGCAAAGTTATGTATGTCCACACGATTGCAGGAAACGAACCACGCACTGATGGCGTGTTAGATCACCAATACACACAAGTACATCCGCGATATCTCTGCTTGTCACGATCACGCGGGTTAACAGCCAATCATGTACTTCGTGTCCTTATAAGGGCATGGGGCACGCGCCAAAGAGTGGGACAAGCCCCCCCCCAGCGAGGACCAACGCAGGTCAAGTACTTGCGGCTAGCTGCCCACGCGCCAGTTGACCGCCGACCCCGCTGATCTCAACACAATGTGTTAGTTCCGAGTTACCATCGCCGCCGAAATTGGTGTCGCCATAGATATGGACCGGCCTGATTTGTTTCACCATGTGTGCCGCCAGTCCCTCAGAACCACAGCCTCCTTACGTTATATAGTTGGGTCCTGTCTCCGTCTGCCGATGTCTCCCACCAGCACCTTATGTTGTATAGTTGGGTCATGCCTCTGACCACGCCGCCAACCTCGTACCCCTGTGATGCTAGCTGCCCCACCTACCGTCGACCCCAGGCTGAGATCGTGAACTTGTAGACCCCGGCCTCAGCCCTGGGCGTCTGCCGCCCTAGCCTGTTTGTGTGGACCCCCTTGGCCATCCAATCAGTGCCCCCGTTCTGCTCCATCGTCTCTGCGACTCCGGCCGCCGCCCTGGCGTCCCTTTGCCGTCCAGCGTGGTGTGCCCTAGTGGCCGCCTTTCTGCATCAGCCCCGCATCATTCTGGCGCACCTTTTGCTGTCCAGCGTGGTGTGCCCTCGTGGCCGCCCTTCTGCACCCGTCCTGCACCCTGCCTGGCACCTGCCATGGCCCCTGCCGACCGTCTCACCGCATCCGCCGTAAATTACACGTGAGCGCATAATATACCTTGTCAATCAGAGCCCTTAGAGTCAATAGATTGCCTAAGTAACTAGTTAGGCCTTAAAAAGCTATGTAACCTTT
Source organism: Hesperophylax magnus (assembly GCA_026573805.1). NCBI lineage: Eukaryota > Metazoa > Arthropoda > Insecta > Trichoptera > Limnephilidae > Hesperophylax > Hesperophylax magnus. Next base: position 1,936,158 of record JAIUSX010000055.1, read on the forward strand.
GTAGATCGGTTGATAACCTGTATTACCTGTATAATAAACCTTCATAACAAGAGACTTGTTTTAATTGGGAAATTGACTATAATCCACACCCTGAATGATTGGAGTATCAAGCTTTGCCGCCGGCTTGTGCGGCGATGACTATTTGTGTAACACACCTATAGTATATTACATGGCCTAAACGCAAATGTAACAAACTGTTAATTATCTGTTATGATTTTTTAATAAATATTTCGATAAAATCATTGATTATTAAAATTTTATTTGGTTAAAAAAAACTTACTTTCCACCAGCAAATTATATTTGATTATTTTTGACGTAATCTATTTTTACTGATGGTCTTACCAAATCTTTTTTTTTATGAATGTCAAACTACAAGTTGATAGGTACCTTTCATCGTTTTGGAAACAATGTGGTTACATATACCTTCTTACTAAACATTGAAATATTGAAAAACAGCTTTAATCCTTCTGCCTACACAATGCATGTAATAATATCGTTGAAAACATGAACAACAAAAAAAAACAAAAGATCGGGACCACCTATGTTTGTATGTTTGCTTTTTCACCGGCACCACCTCAATTAAGTATATGGAGGTTTATTGCTATAAATAGCCCATAAAAACATACAAAAGTGGGCGGAAATTGCTTTCATCACTCTTTATTTATGCAAATAGAAGTTAAGGAGGCACTTTTATTGCATCTGGGCCCAATTATACGCCGGGCATATGACCACAGACAGTGGCGTGACTAGCTATAGGCTGTCATCTAAAGGGCTGCACCAAATCACATGTAGCGGTACCTTCATTAAGAGTACTAGGACCATTTTTTTATTTAATTTAATGTACTTTCCAACTTTCCTTTTCTCTGTCTCCTTCCCCCCATATTATCTTCGGTCTCACAATATTATATTATACATTTACAATATTATTTTATTTTTATTTTATGTTAATCTTAGTATTACCATTTGATTTTTATCTTTTTTTTTGGCGGATGCTAAAGTTCCATCGGTGACGGGTTATGCGGTCTGACTAGATCTGCTCTCTTATATTCAAAATTAATGGATTGAGCCGATTCCCATCATAATGAAAATAATATTAATACGCATAATTTAAATATGATTTAAGATTTTCACGTCCAAAAGTATTTTTGTTATTTGTTTTTGGGGTGTTATGCCGTGTTGCGCTCACTCCTTCTTTAGCCATAATTTAGCCTTCTTTAACGCATAATTTAGTTCAATAGATATATTTCATAAATAAGGTAATGTTTACGGTCATAAATAAGATAAGCTTTGTTTATCAAATTATTTCCATTTAAAATACTAAGCTATTTAGACAATGATTACAGAATAGACACAAACTGGTAAATAGGTAAGTACCATGGACATATGAATCATATGTCTGTGGTAAGTACATATTTTTTCGACATAGCGAGCTGTTAAGCTAATGGTTTCAGATTAAAATCAAGTTAAAACGATTGATAATATGAACATACATTCTTATTTTCTGCGCACGACCTCGAGAAATTAGTAGGACATTATTTATGTTACGCTAATAAAATATTGATAAGCTAGGAAAAATACCGTTTCACAAAAAAAATTTTTTTTTTTTTAATATTAATACTTTTAAAAAAAAATTTACGCGAAGACTTTCACGCGTTTTAATGGGGCTCAAAATCTCTCGCTACGCCACTACGTACAGTACAAAATAATTACTCTTGGCGGCCGTTTTAAAATTTATGGTTCAAGTAATTATTGTTCATAAACATCATAAACATATATCATATTGTTTTTATTTTATTTGATACCATCCATCGGATAATCTGATAAAATTGTTGGAATTCTTTGTTTTGGTATTTTTTAATCACCGTGAGTAACGAGGAAGAGCATTGCTCAAATAAAATTCTAACGATGTTAAATGTTTGTTTAGTTTAAGTAGAAATTCTATTATTTCGTTAACTTTTTATTTCTTTCACGAAAAACAGATGTCTGCGTTATCCCAAAAAATGTTTGAATCGAAAAAATATTATACATTTCAAATATGCAGAAATAAAATAGTAATATGAAATAGATGATTTGGTAGCATCCGTGGTCGAGGGGTAAGGCTCCTCCCGATTAGCAATCCGAAGGTTGCGGTTTCTAATCCCCAAATGTTATTTCACATTTTATTAATTAAAAATAATATATAAGCTCAGAATGGAAAAGTAGCTTGACATGTCTTTCATACTCCCCCACCTTCCTCTTTCCCATCATCTTCCCCTCGTCAATACCTTCTACTTCACAATATAACCCAATTCGGGATGTCATAGCCTCACTGGCTCGAGACTGTTGGTAGCAGTTGGGATTCTTGTGCGGTTTTTACATTAAAAAAATAATTTTTAAGAACTCTCAAATGGCATTTTGCAGGGCAATTTTCACCTTTGAGGCTGCAGCCTTTACGAAGCTATTCAGTATGGCGTCCTCCACCAATGTTTTTCTGGATCTTATTGTATTTTTCATTCCTCATACTGTGTTATTATTTATTCCATAACAAAAACACTGGTATTTTCTGTTTCTTATAGCTTGTTTAATTTTAAAGTTATTGTTATTCATTCGACAAAGAACCAACAATAATTATCAAACTGCAAGGCCATGCAAACGACTTTACTAGGACTTTGCCGAATTGATTAAAGGTTTGATTGTTCTACCCGTCCGTACAATAATAACAAAAAATTGTGCATTTGGACAATTCTTTGTCTATTCGGACAATTTTAATATGCGTATCGTTAAGTTTGTCCATTTGAACAAAATGGGCGAAAGTGCAAAATATCGTCGAATTTGTCCTTTTGGACTTCAACAGTTTTCTTCTCATATTATAGATGGCACCGTCTCTGTTTGTGGCTAGTTTTAGAGCATTCGTACAACCGACCTCAGCAGCTCAGATAATGATTTAAAAAAAAATTAAACATTTCTTTCCATTTCATCCTATCATGGTCATCTCCAGACTTGTCCACACTTTGTTGCTTCATAGGATTTATACATGTTTGGGGGTGTATTGATATCTTCCGAATACACATGTAGAAAATTTATTGATAAGTAATACTATTAATTTATTAAAAATATGGTCAAATTATTCGTTTTCATATTGAAAATGGGCTACATGCCTAAAACCAATGATTTGAAAGAGTTCCTAACAAAGTGTCAGTCAAAAGCAAATGTTTTATAAGGACGATTTTACTAATATTGATATTGGCATACTGATATTGTCGCATTCCGTCATGATATATTAGGAAAAGAACATGTGTTCTCCATACATTCTGAATGAATATTTTATCAGGAAGTTAGCATGTTGTCACTTTTTTAACAGGATAAATTTTTAACATATTTACTGTTTACCTTTCAGCAGCGTAAAAGCATGGGAACTGGTAAGGGGTTAGTTTTCTCACATAGGGGTAGGTAGGGGCGAGTAGGTACACAGCCACACGCACCGGAGACCCGAGGCTTTGTCAACCGGCCCCAAACTACCCTCTTACAATATACACGAGGGTTGAACTATTCCCAAAGCATTATTGTCATGTGCATATCAGAGTAATTCAATGTCTACAGTGGATTCATTACTTTACTGAAATTAACAATATGTAGCTCTCGCGGTAAATGCAATCTGTTTGAAATTGAAAACAAATCAACAATTAATTGTTAATGTAGTTGGCTGTAGTTGTTATTGTATTATAAAGCTTTTAATAAATAATGCTTTCGCATGATATTACGAAGAGTTTCAAACGAGATTAGTCAGAATACTTACAATAAACAAAGTAACTAATAGTGATAAATTTCTAAACCACGTGAAATTTCATCGTAGGAGACGACATCATTAAGAAATTACGTAGTTGTTACAATGCGAAACATGACTTAAGTAGGAAAATATTCGAAAGAAGATAGTTTATGTTTATAAAAATTATGGCAGACTTAATATAAAAGCCTTTTCTAAACTCTAATATTTCTAAATATGATTATAGTATACCTAATTTTTTTTCATAATATTGTCTTTCATATTGTTTTTCATTTTATTTGTCTGAAATATTGAACCGTATTGCATTTGCAAGTTGAAATAGAACCGTTCATCAAACGATAGAATAACCTCTTGCAACTTGGATGTGTGCTATTGCAAATATTGTGCTTGCACTCGTCCGCATTTTCCACCATTAGTGCCAAGTGCACTACAATGGCGGTTATGTTTTCATAAAATTTTAGTACGCACTAGCTCCGCTATAGTATTGTCACCAGTCATAGGAAACCACTCACTCTGGGGACTTGGCGGGGTGGTGGCTGATGGCTGGTGGGTGAAACCAAAGATATTAGAAGAACGAGATATGCTATGTTGGCCCCCGGACCGTAGGCGGAGTACTACCTAATTAGGGTACTTTGAATACTGTCGGGACGTGTACGCACAGAAATCTGTTCTATGTATTAGTGCGGATACCTTAGCGCAAGCGAAGGTATGCAGTAGTATTGGTGAAAAAAACCGGCGACACTGGGCAAAACAATTCCACACAGTATGAACTGCTCATAGCACATCTCGTTCTTCTAATATCTTTGGGTGAAACAATGGGAAAAGGCGGGAGGGGGTTATACTGCGATACGATTGCTTTTAACGCCTTTAAACGTGTTTGTCTTGGCATTTCTTTAATAATAGTTTTGACAGCTTAGGGGACAATTTAATGGCTAGAATATAAAAATATATCATCGGCTTCTTCAAAAAGTGAAGCAGTGAGGTGCCCGAGTTCACTGACCCTTGCTATTAGTTCATTACGCCTAAATGTATTTATATATAATTGATTATATTATCGACTATGAATCCGGAGGTCACGGGTTCAAATTCCGGCCCACGAAAGTAAATCTTGTGTAAATGTGTGTTAATTCCATTCAAATTTGCTGCACTTTTCAGAGCGGAAGATACTCTCAGTATAGTCCTCGTGGAACGCCATTATTCAGAATTGAAACGTTGCTAGAATTGGATTTAGCCGTGTTTGTTAACCTGATCTGAATAGCCAGTTACTTCCCTCACCTTTCTATTCCTTATCACCTTACCTTCTTCATTACCTCAAGCTTCACAACATACCCCAATTATCGATGATGCCATAGTCTCACTGGCTCCAGATGGTTGGGGGCAGACTACTCTCAAATTCACATTTACAGATTTCCTGGATAGCACGACAATGTTATATTTAAGGCAAAGAACTATAAAGTAGTGCATAACGATGCTTTAAATAAAGGGAGTAAAACTCATCTTGAAATACTCAAGCATTTTTTTAATAAGCCCTGAAAAAAGTAAGAAATCAATTCTATAAAAACTATATACTATGTTAAAAATCTCCTTCTTACGAACCTCTTTTTGGTTATGGTTAAATGGTAAAATAAAATTAAACTTTTAAACGATGTTTTTTTGTATCAATCAAGACAAATGGCTGGTGTTAATTGGGAATTTCAATTATTTCCGTCTACATAAGCAGTTTTATTTTTAGTGGCCTGATTACGTATTTTACACGGCATTATGCATCGCTAAACTAAGTAGACAATTAAAACAAAAATATAATTATTAAGATTATTTATATGCCATATTTATTGATTTTGGGACGTAAGACGTTTGGCGAATCTTACTCCCCTTTTATCCAACGTTTCGGATAGCCTTACAATGTCCAACATCAAGGAAGACGTATCATACATTTTGACCGGTCAGTGGCAGAGTTGGCATTGCGTTTGAATCCCACTTAAGCGTAGTGTGTTTAATTCCTCGGCTGGCTAAGTCTTCCATCACAACACAAGCAACATTTTCCGCTTACTTTGATGGTGGTAGGAGATTTTCAAATATTGACAGGTTATTCGGAAGCGGGAATTTTATTTATTTATCGTTTCTCTCTACATTTTATCTTTTTTTTAGGTTAGAATTTTTAACCTCACTATGACAAGCCTGTGTTGAGGTTAATAATTTTACAAAATAATAAAAAAAAAAAATAGCACAAAGATTATATATTAAGATAACAATATTGTTACATTGACGTTTCTACGAATTGGATACTTACATGGTACCTATCAGCCTATTCATAACAGTATAATGTTGCAAACATGTAGGGTGACCATGATATACATTGATATGATTCCGATACGATTAAATGTTTGTCTTTCTTTTAAAAAAAATGTACATATATATATTTAATGTTTTGGCCTTGAAAATCTTAAATCATATGACTATTATGTAGGTAGCTATCCTGATGAAATAGTAGGTCCTATCTACTTAGTAAAAAAGTGGAGGGAATGATCTCTTCAAATGTCTTTTACAATTCTTCTCTTCAAAAATTATTTCATTAACTTGTAAATGGAAATAGGTGGTGCCTATGTCATAACAAGTGATTGAATAATGTTCTCTTTAAAATATTAACCTTTACTTAAAAGTTAATAAGCTGTGATAATAATTATTAACATTAAGGTGAAGCGCTAAGCAATAATGCAAAATCACGTGCTTTTGGTTTGAAATTTTGACGGCTTAGAAATATTGTAGGTGCTACAATTAAATACTGCTAGTAGAACTCATCTTGGCCTTTTTAATAATCGAGCTTTTTTTCATTAGTCTTTTTATAAGCCCAGAAAAATGTATTAGGTTCTTAAAACAGCTTTAAAGTTCAAAAACTCCTACTTACAAACCCATATTCGGTTATAGTTTTACTGTGCAATGTAGAAAATTAAGAACTTTAGAAAATTATCTTAAACATTTATATATTTGTGCTTGAAATTTGCAAATTTAAATAAAACGTACATTTTTGGCACTGTTTTTTCATTGCATATTTTATAACAGGCGGCTAGGGTTAAGCGGGAATTTAAAACTTTTAGCCATCTACATAAGGAGTATTTTTGTTAGCGGCCCAATTCCAAATGTTGCACGATGTGGTACATCTCCTTAAAATAGAGTTTTATAGACTTGGCAGGCGACCAAAGGACGATCAAACGAACTATTTTTTAAAGTTTTTTTATTGCCATCACAAAATCTGCACTGGACTTCTGTGCATAGACTACACCGACTACAAAGTGAACTATATCAAACTTTCTTATGTCGAAAAGCTAACATAGTACCTACCTATCTTCAAAAATATAAACAGAAAATAATTTCCCCGTTTTTTTTGTTTTTCAAGTCCAAAATATAAAACATGTCGCGTGTTTTGACGCACGTACCAAAAGCATTTATTAGTTCTGCAAAGTTGTAGGAACGTGACTTCTCCGCAATACTCTCAGATAACACCGAGTATCCTGCACCGCAACCAATATGTTATGCTTCTCATTTCCAAACCCATCCAGCATTAAAAATTAGTTTATTTTATTTTTAAATTGGTTACTAAGAATCCCACGTTCAAATTTATTTTATACCCAAATTACCTACTAAATTTATGTGAAATTATTGCGACTACTACAATTCAAACAAAGATTTAAGCTTTTGTTAACATCGCTACACAGAGGAGGCCCTGAGGAAAGTTATTAAAAGTAACCCTCAGAGCCTATGTCATCTTCGGTGATGCCGTGTGGAGGGTTTTTTTAATGAAAGGAAAGACAGGAAGGTCTGGGAAGGAAAAAATATGACGGGTGGGTAGGAATCTGAAAGTGTGTCCATGAGTGATAGACGTTTGAATTCATCGCTCCACTGCGGTGCAAGGCGAACAGTCGAGAGAGTTCAAAACGAATTTCCAAAAAGTGACCATTGACAAATGGTAGATGTAATGGTTATCCAACGAATGCCAACGCGTATATCTACATGTTCTCGATTTAATTTAATGTTCGCTGAACATTAAACACCAAAACACAAATTTCAGTTTTGCCTATGTCTGTAATTCGGCTTCAAAGAACTCTAGAGCTTTTACTTTTAATTGCTTCATTTTAAAAAGTGTCTTTGCAGAATACATATAAGCGATAAAGTACCTGCGTATAATATAAAGTTTAAAAAATATATTTTATCTGGCATTTTCAAAATTAGAACTCATTTGTCAGGAAAGAATTTTATTAAAAATTTTTATTTATTTTGTATAAAAATTTGGGCCAATATTTCCTCACAAAAATGTTCAATTAAATTGGATGAAGATTTTCATTTCAGGAGAGTGTAAGTGAGACGGAACGAATTGGGTTAAATTAAACTTTTTTCCATTCAAATTTGTATGTAAGGAAAATTTAGCGTGTTTTTTTATTCTATGGTTTATCCCCATTGATGCATTAGGTTTACATTAGATACCAAGCGAAAAAAATTGTTTCTATTTTTATCTTCAATTAGTCCAATTTTACCTCCAACGCTCTAACGCTGAACGACCAAAAACTACCGAATCCGGTCCCTACGCACTGCTACTTGCTTGAAAATAGTTGAATACGTTTCGGTGAGATATTAATACTACTTGCAATAATATTTAATTATTTATTTATTTAACGCCCAGAGGGCTTTTACATGTAGGTGGTACAATTTTGATGACAGACAATTTTGAAACATGAGAAAGAAAAAATGAAATTACATTAAAAACTAAAATATCCAAGAAACAAAAATAAAAAGAACAAGAACATAAATTAAAAAATACAGCTTCTTGACTGGTTTACAAAAATACTACTTCCATTTAGGAAGAGTTTTGAAATAAATCTTTTACGTGATCCCCAAAATCCGCAAAGTTAATATTAAATATATCGACATCAACTAAGTATTGGTTTCCCATAGTGAGAAACCGTTATATTTGGGAGTTCTGCAATGTAGTTGCGCTTATGTGTGTTGCAGTGGAATATTGTATTTTGTCGTGTTGTTATTGTAGGTATTCGTAAGTTTATGAGTCACATGACTTGCATGAAATGACTTACAATTAACATTGTAATATTTTCCGACTTAATTTGGTAGGTATTTAAATTTCAATAAATATTGCCGTGCCAACATCGGGATTTTGAAGCGTGACTTTTTTGAGTTTTTCAACGACTAGGTTAGCTTTTTCTTTCCCAGTATGAACACGGCAAAATAAAATAATTTTAACCACTCATGCGCATGGAAGAAATATTTACTGCATTTCTAAATAATAAAAATAACAACTACATGACTCTATTTTCAGTCTTCTCGCATTTTGAATAAAGCGATTCCAAAACACAGAAGCGGGTTTCGGTTGTGTATCAAATAACGCTTATATTCTTGGATGCTCCAAAGATCACACGGTGTTGTGTGAAGTGTTCTCTTGACACCAGATAAATAAATTGAAAACAAGAATGAAAACAAATTCCTACATCAGTCACATTGGTTGACTAGCGCGAACCAAAATACTTGCCAGTAGTTTTATAAATCAGGCGGTTAAAGAAACTGATCTTTATAGGAATTCTATCTTGAGAAGAAACAGCGGTGTTGAAGGTTTAACGTTGAACGTTTCAGCATATTTTGACAGGTTGAACAGTTCTGTGCTTTCGAAGTCCAATGTGAATTGACAAACAAAATGCGTCGATAATTGCTGATGATCAACTCCAGATCTTTTGGATAACTGTTAAATGTTTAGCTTAATGTAATAGGCTCGCTTGACGCTTACGATCACATTATTATAACAGTAATACCTAAGAATTTATTTAAGTTGCGATCGAATATCTATGCTTTTTATCGCAAATAAACAATAATGCACATCTGCCATGCTAATATAGCTGTGGGATAAATAAGTAGTGTGGTTGACTCTGTCAGTACAGAGCGAGACAGATACAGAGTAGGGCAAAAGTAATCACCCTATTAGAAAACGCTATAACTTTTGCAAATGGCGCCAGATGTCGATTTGGTCTAAACATTTGTGAAGTAAACAAATCAAAAAAACTTTAATCGGTAATGGAATAAATAAACAAATTTCATAAGCAGTACCAAATTGTATCATTAAAAAAAAATTACAGCAAAACATCGGGTGATTACTGTTGCCCCACCCTGTATGTGACAGAGTTATAAATATGAATGTAGTAGGTCTCTCTCTCTCTCTCATCCCAGCTATTAGATAGTTAAGACGTATCCGTAATCTTGTACTCGGTTAATAATAAACGCAATAATCCATCTCCGAGTATTATTGAAGGGCTACCAGATCATACCACACATTATAATAAGAATAACCATATAATAGTGGTTTAACAGTGACGCAGCCAGAAAGATTAAAATATTGAATGGAAAATGTTTGTTTTCATCAAGTATTATTCGCTTAATACAATGTAGTTTACAATAAGATTACATTATAATACCATTAGTCAAACATTTTAAAACACAAATCGAAATCTTGGTTCCATGATAACTCAACACAGTGACTATTCAAGATATAAAGTGATTAAAAACGATGAAATTTTTTTTTAACCTTACCTAACCTAACCTACTTAACCCAGTTAATAAAGTTTTTGTTTCATCACTTTTCATAACTTTATATAACTTTTTTTAAATGTTATGATTTATCCGGTCACCCGAAATCTTGATTCATTTTTATTTATTTATATAGAATTAACGGCACATTGACCATTTACACACAAGGTAGTTATAGAAAATCATAACACAAATTATAATATATGTAAAAAATTGAAAGAAAATAAATATTGATAATATATTCACATAGGCAATCATTAAAATACGTATGTTTACTTATAATCATAATCATAATTATTTATTTTAATAATGAAATATTTAATTTTGTAGACTAGTTGCTACAACACGGCCCAAGCTAGCGTTAAAAATAGAGAAAATCAATAAAATGTAAAGAAACAGTAAAAAAAAGTCTCAAAAATATTATAATTCAGAATCGAAAATGTCGGTTACAGTTGCTTTAGCCTTGTTAGATGACCAGATCTTAATAGCCAGCAAAGTCACCTTCCCCTCCCCCCTCCCTTCAGCTTCACAACGTACCGCAAGCGGGGATGCCAAAGTCCTACTTTTTTGTTGACATTTGAAAGTAGTTCACGAAAAACAATCATTTATGTGTATCCCTTTAATTATTTTTTGTCAAAGTTGCCATCGGTGGTTTTGTGCTTTAATAGCGTCCATAAATTGGACTTGTGCCAGAGCAGTATGAAGCAAACAGGCCTTTTGCTCTCACACACTAGACATGACATTATAATAACATAATATATGTTGTATTTGTTTAACTAAACAACGTACACGTATTATAAAAGCATGTCCCAGTTGTCTTTACTCGCTCGAGCATAAGCAGTTCCTATCTTTGTTTGAGCATGCGAAGTTAACATAATAATAATTATTTGGTACACGCTTAAGAATTACCCAACTAAACCAGCTGATTCCCATCACATTTATTATTCTAAGTCTAAAATAAATTCAAATTATAAATCGTACTTTTGTATTCTCACAATAAAAAAAAAATGCTTCTGGAAAGTTATTTTATGACATGGAATAAAAGGGCGTGCATTTTTGAAAAAATAATACTAAAAATACTTTAAAAAAGCACATTTTAATCTAAACCTTTAACCATTTTAGTTTTTTTAATTTGTTTTTATTGTTGAAACAATATTAATTAAATAATGTGTAGCTAATAAAATTACACTAGTAGCTCTGTGATCAGTTAGTAAAAGTGTATTTCTAATTTTTATTTTATTTAATAAATTCAAACCGAAATTAGCTTTGAAGTCATAAGACTTTAAAGTAGAAATGAACATAAATACCTAGCTACTTAATTAATAAACACGACAATTTCACATTAGAAAAATTAAATTTTTAATGAACCATCAAAACGGCCACCATCTTGAACCGAAACCGGAACATAATAAAAAAGTTTATAGACAGATGAAATACTAATAGTCGAGTTATATAAATAAAAGTTGTCAACCTAAGGTGCGCTTTTCTTACATGCATTTCTTACATTTACTGTAAGAAAATAGAGTATAGCTAATTTATTAATAATCCCTTCAAATTATTCGTACTCTGGTTAAATACAGGATCGCATGCCTAAAATAATGAATCAATATTTTTAATGACAAACATATTATCACGATATCGGAAAACGCGTTTTTGATCTAAATATTTTCGCGTTTCTTTATTATTTATTATCAAGGCAAATGCACGTGCATGACCACGTGTTCCGATAAATTATGAATTTTCTATATCTTTATCAAAAAACGGCCTCCTTTCCCTTTTTTAACCAGATTACCAATAATTTGAAGAGATTCGCAAAACTCTTTTTTTTAATTACAAACTCCCAAGACTCCAAGGATATTTTTTCATAATTCGAGCAAGTGGTGTTATTATAATTAAATATTACCATGAACATAAGAAATCCACCTTTGAGAGGGATATTCCCTCAATATTCAAGGAAAATATATTATTTTATATTTATTTTAATATGTTGTCAAAGAATGCCCGCTGCATTAATTCCCCGGCGGGACAACATAAATATTGAAAAAATGAACTGGGTAAACAAACAAATGTTGATAAGATGAGAAAAGATAAGACAGGGAAATTAATACTAAAAATTTCCATTAATATTATATTTTTCAAAAGTGTATACGAGTATTACCAGTTTTGTTTTACTCAATATCGAAAAGAAGACAAAATGAAAAAAGAAGTTTATACATTGATTATCACATGTTTTTTGAGAAAATGTTCTATATTTTAAAATGTGGCAAAGTTAAATACTAAAACTGAACAATTCACGGAGGTTTAATAAGTATGGCTTTTATAGCCAAGAAGGTGTAGAAATAAAATTAAAACGCTGATGTCATTAGGGATTAGTATTTCTATTTCATCACATCAACGGTTGGCATTAAAAAAGTTTTATTGGGTCTTAAATTTAAATACATAAAGTTATACAGCTCGGTGGGAATGACATCGGACATGATGAAATGCGATATCGTAAACACCATTAATCAAAAAAACTAATAATGCTATTAGAATAAACTAATTTTAACGAGTTTTCCTATCGAGTTACAAAATGTTTATAACCCCTATAAAGTCTTCAAATTATTGGTTTGTCAAAGTTCAGAGTAGGTGGAATAACTTCATATAAAACTATGTTGAAAATTATAAAATTCAAATTCCGTTCACGACCAAGTTTATCCATGAGAAATATTATAAAACCATTTATTTTGTGCTTGGGTCATGTGCTGTGTGAATAGACGCGATATTCTAGAACACTCATATATTTGGGTAATTATTATAAATCGATAGTTTGCAGGTACTTGATTTCGTTAGTTTTTCCTTTCCAAATTGATTAAGGCTACACGTAGAAAACTTACGGATTCAAAATATTGCTAATTTATTAAGAAACTCTTCAATTAAAAAAATATTCGTAATAAGGTTGAAGACGGGATTGCAGATCTTCAACGAATATTTTTTTTAAAATTTTTATTATGTGCTGTGCATCTATATAAAAGGGTTTACATATATTTTTTTGGCTTTGCCTGTCTCACTAGGAAATCATGTATCGAGACAGACTAGTTTACAAATATTTTATAATATTAAAATAAAAAAACATTTTTTAATAAAGCAAAAATATTTGACAAAAATTTTCAGGTTTTTAGGTAGTGGTAACAATAATAAGATTATATTTGGGTGAGGTGACTAATTATTGCACGACCTTTTTCGATGATCCATTGTTTGATCAGGATTTTGTATTTGTTAATATTATTCGATTGTCTTGTTTTTTCAGATATGTTATTGTATATTTTAGACGCAATGTATTTGAAATTTCTTTGACCAAATGTTGTGTTTGTTTTAGATGTTTGTATGAGTTCTTTGGTTTTGTGCCTCGAGTTTACAATATTTTGGGTATTTTCATAAAATGTATGTGTTTTATTTTTAAACAGATGAGTTAAGATAGTTTTTGTGTAAATTTGTCGAATATCTAATAAATGGAGTTTGTAGAATACGAGTATATATATCTGCAGTACTTCTTATTAAGGGAACTTTAAGAATAAATTTCATAATTCATTTTTGTGCCTTCGATAATGAATCTATAGCTGATAGTGTTGCACCTCCCCATGCGATTATTCCATACTCAATGATAGATTGTCAAAGAGAGTAATAAACAATTTTCATAGATTTGGAGTCTAGTATGTTTCTAATGTTTTTGAAGAAATAAATATGTTTTCTAAGTTTATTCGTAGTAAATAGGCAATGTGTATTTCACATGATATTGATAAATTTAAGAACAAGGTATTTAATATGGCGCCTTTAATTATATAGGTTACAGTAAAACACGAATATGTTATCGGAACACGTGTTCATAAAAATTGTGATATTTTATAATTTCGTCATTGTCTATTAACACGTGGTCCGATATAATAGTAATTTACTAAAAGCTTAGAAGGAAACGTCTTGCAATCCCGTTTTTAACTGGATTTTAAAAACGGGATTTGTTGGGAATCATAATAGGGGCATATTATTCCTAGTATGGTGGCTGTAGAAAACAAAAAAAAATCTAATCAGGTAAGTTTTTAGATTCTCACGGCCAAAAGCATTTTTGTTATTTGTTTTTGGGGTGTTATGCCGTGTTGCGCTAACTCCTTCTTTAGCCGACGTTTCGGACAGCGTTGCAGTGTCCATCATCAGGGCAGATCCGGTAGATCCGAAGATGTGATCCGAAGATCCGAAAAAAAAAAAAAAAAAATCTAATCATTTAAATTTTTATGAATAAAGAAATACAAAAAAAAAATTTCCATGTATGGTAGTACGCTTCACTTCTTTCATTCATTCGTATATATATTCCAAAACTTAAAAATATTATAATTTGGGACTACCGAGGTACCGCCGCCGCCGCCCTAGACTATTAATTGGACATCAAACAGCTTCGCCATAGGTCGCCTCAAGTGGTTCGCTACGTTTGCTCACTTGTTGCATAGGTGCCCGGATTCATGGACTGAGGTCTGACCTGGCCCTGGTGGCGGATGCGTCTGCCCACCAGTTACAAGGTGGGTCAGATCGGGAGAGGCCTGTTGAGGAGACCCTTTGACCTCTCCAGTGGGACTCTCTCGACGCACGCCTTGCACTGGAGTTGGAGAGACAGATTCGTACGCTAGTGACTTCTGGTCATACCGACCCCCAAATTTTTACCTACCCTTCAAAACCTCTCCCTCTTTTCCTTAAAAGACAATTACACAGCTTCCACAAGGATGACATAGGCTACGAGATATTATTTTTCTCATTGCCTCCTGTGTGGAGTTGGTGTAAACTAATTATACTTTTAGTTTGGTTTGGTACGTATCTACTTACTCAGTCACGAAATATTTTTTCCTATTGAACCATTGAAATACAACCAAAATTAATTACACTTTATCTTCTTCTGGTGCTTTCTCCCACCTAAAGTTGGATATCATCGTAACAATTCTCACAATACAGGCTGCAGCCAAAACTATATTCCGGAACTGCACTAGCACCAGACTTGTAGAATAAAAATTGACTTTATTAACCTGTTACTGCTTTGAATTGAGCTCACCGTTCGGGACAGATATTTAATTTCGAATTTAGACATTATAAAGAAGAGCAAAATCCCTCACAATTATTTTAAAAGATTCCCAAGAGTTATAAAATATGTCTCGAAAATCATTAATTGCTTAGCAGGCATAGATTTACGAATATTTAGAATCCAGAGAAAATATTCTTATGCTTCGAAAATAAATAAATGTCTACGAATCAGAACTGCTAATTTCGGGATCAAACGCATTAATTTGACAATGTAAACACAGAACAGTTATTTATTTAAATTTCGTCTCAATCTCGAATCTCTCTAATCGCGTAAATGTAAACTGAGAGTCATAAAACCAACAGAATTCCGTGTTTTCGTCTCTGCCTATTGACACGGCATTTAAATAAATAAAACATGTTCGTAACCATTAATCAAGAGACAGGTAGACTTGAATTTGAATAAAGACAGGCGGGTGTTTTATTTGAGTGGGCATTATAAACACGAGGAAGCGGATTGTCGTAAAAAACGTTCATAAAATTTTCAAATAGACGCGTAGTTATGAATGCATGGATAATTTCACTTTGAATTTGAGTGTCGTTTTTGATGGAATACCACGAATCTTTGCAGTTTACAGTTTTGTCGCCAGCAATACATTATACGTATTACGTGGCTTAGTGGCCAAGATACCATTCTTTATATCTCGAAGTTAAGAGTTCCATCCCAACCTAAGCGAATATTTTATGGTGGATATGAAATATATCAAAATATCGACGGATTGATATTAAACGTATCATCATCCTGCATGTTTGATAAAAACCATGACAGAAGATTGGATGCAGGAATATTAATGGATAACTGAATAATATAGAAATGAGATTCGCAAGATGGTAGTCTGTTAAACGGCATTGGGAGATGCGAAAATAATAAATGGCCAAGTGTAGGAGGAATGTATGTAATTAACAAAATTATGTGTTTTAGGTAGGTAGAGTGAATAAATTGAGATGCAGGTGTATTATACCCTCTACTTACGATCCGATTTGCTGGACAGCAAGGCTGGAGTTTTCAAACCGGATGGTGACTAGGCGCAACCGTCAGCCGAATTATTATAATTCCCTTGTCTTGCCGTCGGAATAATAATAATTCGGTTGGCGGTCAACGTTCTGTCCTGAAAGCCGTCCCGCAAATCGGATGGTGAGTGAGGGGTCTTGGGTAATCTAAGTCGCTCAAGTGGATGGAAAAAAAAGTCGGGGATGCCCCAGGAAGACACAGCACAGCATCAAGGAAGTTAAAAGTTTTCATTTGATACACAACAAATGGTATGAATGAGGAATTAATAAAATGTATATCTGGGTAGGTACTCTTATCATTTGAAGTGAATAAAACTATTCTGTTGTGATTCATTCCGTTTATTTTTTTATTGAACGTTCATTTGACACGCAACAAATGGTATGAATGATGAATTAATAAAATATATATCTGGGTAGGTACTCTTATCATTTGAAGTGAATATAATTATTTTGTTGTGATTCATTCCATTTATTTTTTATTGGTATAAATAAAATATATATCTGGGTAGGTACTCTTATCATTTGAAGTGAATAAAACTATTTTGTTGTTATTTATTCCGTTTATGTTTTTTATTGAACGTAGGTACAAGATGAGAAAAATTAAGTGTATCGAAGATACTATAAAATGAAATATTCTGCTTCACAACATTTTTTTAATAATATTATTTCACCGTTCTCCGTTCCATTTAAATTTAATTTATTATTATCGCCAAGCGGAAGACCAAGCCTCGTTTATTTAGCCATCCTGGATATTATTCAGTAATATTATAATTCATCCGTAATATTCGAGGTGTAAGCGAAAATTACACGTCGATATTTGAAAGCATATCATCTTTATTGCGAGCCAATCTTAATAAATCTGCCACCGTGCGGAGTTATTCCGATGTGCGGTAGCTTTCGGCACTATTGCTCCGCGCTCTGGGTCCACCGCTTTTCATGCAAACTTTTCTACACTTCTTTCGCATTAAATTATGCACTATAATAAATTATTTTACATATTTTTTACAATACTTTAGTTATTGGAGATACCTACTACCTAATACTACACACCTACTACTTAATACCCAATACCTACTACCTAATACTACTTAATACCTAATACTACATACTCGATAATTAATACCTAATATTTACTACATAAGTGAAGTTGAAGTTTAAAAATCAAATACAATTTCAGAACTTTCTGTTAAAAAACTTAATCGAAAACAAGAAAGAATTTCTGTTGGAGATTAAATATAAATTATATTATTCTTCCGCATTATCGGATCAAAGTTTTGGGCTTCGAGATCAACCAAAATTTTAATAAATGTAAAAACCTAAATTTATGGACTTATTTTTAAAACAATGTTACAGTCACCCAACAGCTGATTATATTCTTCAAAAGTGTTATGTACAAATATAATATAGAGGCTGAATAAACACGTACCATATTTGCGATAAAAATGTGCATGACATTTTTCTTTTTGTCCGACGAAATTATTTTTAAAAAATTTAAAAAAATAATCACATGTCGTCATTGGGTACAACCTAGGCCATCACGTGTTAAGCACTCTGTTCCGTTCCAGCAGCACCGTAAAGACGAGAAAAAGCGCGTATCAAGTGATCCGTTCCAACGCATGGCAGTAGGATCAGTGGCTGCCTACGATAATTAACTCCTTACAATACATTGCACATAAAGAATATAACGCATTACCTAGAAATTTAAAACTTCCGGCAACGAACAAAAAAACATTGGCAAAAGCTCTCAAAAGCTATTTCCTTGGCAGTTTCATTAATGACTAACACAATCTTTCTTTAGAACTCCATAATAACATCTGGGTTTATTTATTTTAATAATAATAATAAATAATAATAATACTTGGATGACTTGTATAGCGCCGTTTTTGTGCAAAAACACCTCATTAATGTATTTTATTTATTTGTCTTGTCCTTAATCTAATGTTGTCTTTCCCGAAATGAGTTTTATAAACTCATTGGGAATAATACATTATTACTTTGTTATCATTTTGTAATGTATTATTTTGTAATAAAAAAATAAAATAAATAAATAAAAAATCTGTTTTCTTTTTTAATTGAAAAAAATATAATCCTGCAGCAAATTAATCTATTCATTTTTTCTCTAAATATGCTAAGGAATTGCTAATTAAAATCTTTCGTCTACGTGCTGATACAACCTGTACAGTGTACACCCATGTCGAATTGAAAGAGAACTGGTATTTTATTTAGTATGTCCATATATTAAAAAATAAAAATTCTTTTCATTATCTTGATAAAAAATATGTTAAATTACTATTTACACGCAATTCTCCGCCTTTTTAACACGAGCATCTGCTCTAAAAAAAGGTGTATCACGATGTACTGTAATAAAAAAAAAATAAACTTAATGTAATGTAATAACATGTAATTGCAAATTTAATATTAAATAAAAAAAAAAAATATATATATATATATATATTTTTTTTTTAAATCTTAAGGAGATGCACTACGTCGTGTAAAATTTTAAATAATAACCCTTACGTAGATGGCGATAAGGTTTAAATTCCCGCTTAACACCATCCGCCTGTTTTGATTTATGCAAGAAAAAACCAAGGCCAAAAAGTGCCTTTTATTTTATTTTGTGGATGTTCAGGCATAAATATTTAATTTTTTATAACTTAATTTGCCACATTATACAATAAAATCATAACCGATAATGGGTTCGTAAGTAGGAGATTTTTAACTTAAAAGCAGTTTTCATAGGCCTTATAAATTATTTTTTTGGGCTTCTAAAAATACTCGATCATTTCAAAGGCCAAGATGTATTCTACTCGCAGTATTTAATTAAAGCATCTGAAACATTTCTAGGCGACCAAATTTTCAAACCAAAAACACTTGATTTTGCATTACTACGTATGGCATCGCCTTAAACCAAAACTGTTGTCGCAAAACGACATAAAATATTTTGACTCCCATGCCGGACAGACAAAAGAAATAATTTATTTTTATTTGACAAACATTTTTTTACTTTTTAAGTTTAAAATTTGAACACGTCTTATCAAGTTCACCCATTTTTTTATTGTTATTTTACATGAAGTGGTGAATCCTTTAAATTTACTGCTTCAACGTTGATGTTCTTTAGACAAATAGAACGGCGTCATTGCGCCTCACAATATTTACCTCATATGCGTGTTTAAAATGTTACCTGGCTATTATAGACTTAGAGGCTTCGTGTTTTCTCGGTAAGGAAAAATTTGTCAACTAAGAACCCTACTAAAATTGCTTGTTTTGGAGCATTATATTCTTCAGTTTCAGCATCACCAGCAGCCGACCGCGGCTATATACTACATACGTGTCTATTTGGGGGGAAATTCAGCTTCGCCTTATTATAGGGAATTCCTCCGCATTCGCCTGTGGAGACTTGGGAAATCGCAGAAAACCATACTCGGGAGGAAACGGCCGTCTGTCAACTTGACACAGAAAGTTCACCCGAAGTAAGTAAAAATTTATCGTCAATCGGGACACGCACTGTACCTTTTTTGGTAAGTACCGTTTGTAGAGTGAGTTCTAGAACAAGGAATCGAGTTTGTTGCGAAATTTGCGTGGCAATAACTCTTCCAACGTATTCGTTGCTTTGTTTCCGCTATAATATAATAACATAATGTACACGTATTATGTCAATAGCAAATATATAATGACGCATCTCGAACTGAACAATGACGTCATAATGAAACAGTGAAAAGCTATTAAATATGTGATTGTTTCTATAGACTTTATAGGACTATTCGAAGATTTCATTGACGAGATTGCATCAGATCTTCAATCATCAGAAACTCGTCATTGAAATATATTATTTGAAGACTGAAGAAGCCCTAAACATTATAAGTACATAAATTCATTTAAAGTCGTCTTAATAAATAATTTACACTTAAGTCTTATACTTTAATACCTTTTTTGTTAAAAAATGCCAAAGATGACTATAAAATAAATTAGAACGTGTGCCGTTCTTCCATTTTCGTGTCATTTTAACGGTTTTGTAACTTGAAAAGAATTAAATTATCTAAATTATTGATCATTACACCTAAACAAGCTATTAATTCAACATTAAATACATTAGTATTGTTAGCTACCTATTTCAAACGAACAAGTCATGTTTAAACATTAGGTATAATTAGATTTTATTCGAAATATATTCAAAAAAAGCTCTTCAACAACGGAAAAACATCTTGTGAAAAAAAATGTGCAAAATGATAAAAAATATTAAAGGCAAAAGAAGGTTTTTATTATTATTGAATCGTTCCTATGCTCGTAAATTAGGGTTTATTGACTATAATTGTACATTTTCAAAGGCTATATTCACGTTATTACGAGACACCGCATCAAATATCTCACATTTGACAACTCCGACACTTGAGAGCTCCTGCTGTTTGTTTGTAATAACCAACTGAGTTTGACGTTTAAACTGTCATAATTAACGTATTATTTATTAACTTGCTTGACACACATATATATCCTACGCCATACAAAATTTCCAATAAAGCTTTTTAGCTACATTTAACATTAAAGTAATAGAATTATTAATTCTTCACTTGGAAATATTGTGCATTAATTTAAAGAAACTACTAAACCATTATTGAGGAATAAAATAGTTTCGCTTTTAATTGGAGAAAATTTAAAGTCAAATCATTATTTTTTACATTCATTACATGTGAATACTAGGTGATTTTTTTTTAATTTTAAGCATTGCTTGCGTGATTTACTTTAACTTCATTATTCAGAATTAAAATAAAAACTCTTATAAAAATAAATATTTTTTGCGCGGAAACTGTTGAGTTATTTTTAATATTGGATAATGACACAATTAAATAATCGAGATGTATTTCGAATTAACTCTTCTGATACCTTGTGCGGATCCGAGGACCAGTCGAGGTGAAAAATAACATCGAAGTGGATTAAGTATTATTTTGAGATTTTAAATTTAAAAAAAAATAGTATTCCAAAGTTAAGAAAGTAGAGGGGTGTAAGTAAAAAGAATACGATACATCTGCTGTCAACATAACCTCTTTCTTGCAGACTTTTTCTTGGTGCCCTTATCTTGTCGGAGGTTAACTATTATAAGAACAGTCATGGACATCTACTGCATCCCTAACAAATCGTCCCAGTCACTATGTTTCGAATTGAAGAATCTCTTCCTCTAACACGTTACATAGGTAAATAGGACATTAATAAACATTATTATTTAGTAGTAGTAAATATGATCACTGTGTTCCTCGGTTCATCCCTAACAATCCGTGTACAATATTGATGACTTTGGCGATGGCTTCAACAAGCCTTCTACAAACGTCGTGTTTGTCGCGTCTGACGAAATTTATACCAGAATCCGTTTAAGATTTCAAGGTAGGGACCATCACGTGAATTGTTAATTCCTCCCCTTCCCACCACTGCTGATTGCTTAGTGAAAGATTTAATCCGTTTCAACGATAATAATTTATTAATCAAAGGTTTCATTTGTCAGTCAAAGAGTCAACGTTAGTGGGGTTGAAGCGGTTTAGAATTCGTGTGTTGGAACTTCTCTTAATGTGGGAGTATCAAAGAGATTTGTATGAAAACTTTACTACTGAACTGCCAGTCAAATATCAAAGTATATTAATACAAAATACTATATGGAATATCCGTGAATGATAATCAAACTAATTGACGTAAATCGAGTGTTTAGTGGGAGTTAGTTATGTCGTGATTATTTGTTACGTTGAAAGTTTAAGTCAATTTATACCTAGTTAACAATCATAAGTTCTAACTAACGTCTACCTCCACAGTTATTTTGATAAAATATTTTCTTACATAGACGAGAATTTCAACTTTTTTTTTTAATTCATCGTTAGTAAACTCTTCACCCATTGAACTGACTGGCGTTATAAAAACAATAGCTTGAATATTTATAAATTATCATAAAATTTAGTAAAGTCAGTGTGAATTACAGGAGAATATTTATATTATTAAACATGCTAATTTCGGTTATGACTCGCCTGTGACTCCGGTTTAATGAATTTTCTTCGAATTTTTAGTCATTTTCGAAATTGGAACTGATTGTGGGAACAATTCCAGTCAATAAATAGTAGGTAGGTACCTAACTTATAAAAATATTTTATTTAATTTCTAGGTCTGTTTTTCAAACGTGTATTTCTTTTGCTTAAATTTTTGAAAGATGTTGTAATTTTTCCAGTTTACTAAAGGTTAAATTTCAGATATTTTCTAAAATTGACTTTCCAAATTCTGAAACAAATATTTTTTTGCTAATATTTATTTAAAATCCAATTATATTTTTTATCGCTAGTCTGCGCTAGTTTATTCATAATCGTCAAGCATTAAATTTGATTTTGAACATATTTCAGGTGCCTTCATGCTTAGTAAGCAATAAAACCTCTCAAAAGTGAGCAAATTTTTAACATCATAAAATGATGTGTCATTTTCTCCGTTCTTCGAGCCTTACTGCATAGCGACTGTATTTTCCACGAAAACGTTTAAATTTCATATAGGTACCTATGGTCTTCGTAATGAATGTTACAGCACGTATTATATCCAAAAACGCGGATCGCGGCAAAGACGATGCTTCGTTTATTGCTCCTAACAAATATGTTCGTAGCTAACAGTCGGTGCTGTAATTTGTTGAGAGATTCTCTCAAATCCTGAAGAATCAAAGAATGTTTGACGTTGTGTGTAATTAAATATGCAATATTGATATCGGATAATAGCCTGGATTCTGGACATTAACGTAGAATGCCTGAACGACAGTGTTATCCTTGAATCAAACATAAATAATTGAACACACAATATTATACGAGGATTATAACTTATGATTTTACGTAACTTCTGGAATTTTTAATAAAATAAAGCATGTTTGCCTTTCAAATTAATTTATTCAGCAAAACTCTTATGATAAAATTACGTTTCCGTGAAAATCACTTATTATTCGCTTCAGGAGGCGCTGAGGAAAAAAAGTCCCTTAGGGCCTATATAATTTTTGGGGATGCTATGTGGGGGTATTTTTAGGGAAAGAGAGGGGAGGAAATTATGGGAAGGAAAAAGGTATATGGGGTGGGTAGGAATCTGTACGGAGGAAAACATGAGTATGGCTCCGTTTGGCAAGCCATTTCCCTAATCAAACATTAGTTCATTCCTAATATATCCGAACACTTGTTCAGGCAGTTGCGCTTTTCCTGATAAATGTAATCACAAAACACGACCATATAAAAATATTAATGAACACGTGTTCCGACATCCTCATAACTAGAGACACCCATTCATAGCACTAACGATATTTTCGCGAATTAAAAAGCGATAAATTGTGCTTTTAGATAAAATAACAAAGATTTTTAGTCGTCATAATCTTGTATTGACAGACCGTAGAACGAACATGACACATTCTACTGTAGAAATACGTGCCATGTTGAGTTTCAATCAATAATACAATAAACATGTTTCAAGTGATTCTGCTAATATAATTGTTTTTCCCCTCTTGCCGACTCCCATTCCTCGACGTTATCCTATTTAGCTATAAACGCTATGATAACGCAAAATCATAGCTATAAAAGCTTTTTTTTCAAAAATTAATGATACATTTCTTAAGCTATGAATGGGATGTCTCTACTCATAAGGCATTCGTGTTTTACTGATAGTTTTTTAAGGAAATCTGTCGATTCATTCGTTGAAGGCCTGCAGTCCCGTTTTCAACAGAAAAACGAAGGTTTTTAACGATTTATAAATATTTTATACCAGTCAGTTTTCTCCGTGTGGCAGTCAATGTGACCAGGAGTGACGAGCGTATGAATCAATCCCACCCAATGCGGTGCAAGGTAAGGGTTCGAGGTTGGCTGGATAAGTCGAAAGGTCTCCCTCAACCAGTCTCTCCCGATCCGGCCCGCCGCGCAGTAGGCAAGCCCTGGAAAAACATCACCCCATTAACCCGGTCACATATACCCAACCTTTCTCTTCCCCACCTCCTTTGGTCGTGTACTCCCTTAAGCCTCACAACGTACTCCATTTGGGGATGTCATATGCCACTGTCCCACTGGCTCCGGAGAGTAGTGATTTTTAAAGATTATCGACTAAATTTTATTATTTAAATTTTTAAGCGAATACTTCCTAAGAGTCCCAACTGCCCCCAATCGTTTTGAGCCATTCAGACTACAGAATCCCTAGTTTTATTTATTTATTTATTAATACATACACAGTACAATAAGATAAAGTTAAGGATATTTTTCGTTATTACATAGTTTAGTACCTATTACGTACGTCCATAAAATATCATTATGTAATTTCGCCTGAGATTGTTCTGAAAACTAATGAGTTTAAGTTAAAATCAATGAATTTAAGTTGAAATTTATGTATGAGTAGGTAATAGTTATAAAAAGAAGAAAGTGTATGGAGAGAAAAAAATAAATAAGAATCAAGAATTATAATATGCTCACGAATTGACTGTTAATACATAGAAGTTTTGAAAAATGAAGTGAAAGTCTTTTTGAAATATGTCACGCTAAGAAATTTAATAAGTTAGTTTTGTATATTAGAAAGGAATCAAGATGTCTAAGTCTAGTAATTTTTCATAGTGGGTGTAAGTTGTGACTGCGAGAGTAATTACTGAGTTGTTTGCTGCATTGGTATTGTTGGCTTCAATATGAAAATGTTTAGTGTGCCTGGTACGCCTCGATGGACCATTTAAACCAATGACGGATAGCAATTCGGGATTATCTATTTTATTATTTAGCAGATTATGTAGAAACAACAGATCTGACAATGTGCGTCTTTTTGGTAAACTTAACATATTATTTGTAGTTTTGTTGTATTTCTAGAGTAAATGTTTCGAAAATTTATTCTGTATACTTTCTACTAAACCTAAGTATACCTTATATTGAGGATTTCATATTGTGGAAGCATACTCCAGTGGACTTCTGACCAATGAACAAAACAAAATTTCTAGAGTCTAAGCACTTTTGAAAACTTTGCATATTCTTAATAAGAAACCTAGCATCCTGTAGGATTTTGATATGATGTGTTCATTAGTTATTGGGGTATGGCTGAATGTATTGAAGACGGGAAGATAAAGGGAATATTAAAGTCGGGGAAGTGACAGACTATTCAGATCTGGTCACCAAACACGGCTAAAGCCATTTCAAGCAACGTTTCGAATTCGAATGGTGGTTTTTCACCAGTGCGATACTGAAAGTATCTATCGTTCTGAAACGTGTTCTAAATACTGTATAAATATATTATTTTAAATGAATAGTCACAAATAAATAAATTACTTCACGTCGTGAATTGAACCAGAGATCTCCGGATTTCATAGCCAAGGTTCCTAACCACTCAACCACGAAAATTCTTGTTTATCAGTGTGGAATTTTTTGTTCGTAATGATGCTAAACTACTGGTTATTTTTATATTTATGCTAACTCTCTCTAATATGGCTCTTTATGTTTCAAATCTCTTAAATTATACACACGAGCAGTAGGTATGTAGGTACTGCACGCAATATTATTCCTTCAAAGTTTGTTATTGGCTAATAATGGCAATGATTGCTTTATCGGAGATTACTGAAATTAGCGTATCAATAAATTTATCTAATAATTATCTTACTCACGCGTGGATGTTTATATCTTAATTAAAGGCTTAAATGATCAATGGTGGTGTTCTCAGTGCTGGAGCATTTTGCTAGCAGGAGATAAAAGCTTGAATACAAATGATTGGACAAACAATATGGAAATGTTTGTGACAATTTATTGAAAAATAATTTTTATCTGGTTCATAAGTAAAAAAAATATGTAAATAAGTTCACATGTCGGTTTCGTACACTTATCCATATGCGAAGGAAGCAAACGCATATCGCAGTATAATACTCTCATTCTGCTTTCAGTCAGCTATTGGGTGCAAAATATCCTGTGGATAATACCTTTTACGCGGAATACTGGGAAGTAAAAACTAAACAGGAGATAAAATATCCTTCCAAAATCATTATGTAAAGGGTACCCCCTTCAAGCACCTAGTAAGTGTACGCAATACGCACCTTACCCCCGCACACTTACCCCACCACACAAAGATAAATTAGATGAATCTGTATGAGAATTGCTTCTTTGCACCCGTGAATCTAACATTGTTTTACGGAGTTTTACAAACAAATGTATTGTTTGTCTGATAGCTTTATTAATTTGTTAAAAGGAAACATACACATTGTTTGAAATGTGTGAAATTTAGGTTTGGATTCAAAGCATTAGTAGCAGGAAATAGCTCTCATTACTTCAGTATTCTACACAAGCTTCTCTCCCAAACTGAGGCATTAGTAATGTCAACAACTAATTAATATGCTTAATCTCTATCTCTACACAAACACGACATCCTAGGACAGACAATTAACTATCGGCTTCCCTCTAAACATCTGAACGATAAGATTCATATATCTTGACGGCCTCCGTGGTCGAGGGGTAAGGCTCTGGACTAGTAAGTCGAAGGTCGCTGGTTGAATTCCTGGCGTACGCAAGTAAATGTTATTTCTTTTTTCGAAGGAAGCAAATACTTTGGGGTGTGACATATTGAATGAAAAAACATACACTTAGTAAGACACCACTTTATTTTTGAATCAATAACGATAGCCAACCGGGTTTCGCTTGTTGATATTTTGATCAACAGTTGATATTTAGCCCTGATGAAGCTTGGGACAAGCGAAACCCGGTTGGCTATCGTTATTGATTCAAAAATAAAGTGGTGTCTTACTAAGTGTATGTTTTTTCATTCAAATGTTATTTCATTAATTGTTGTTGTTTCACAATTTATTTATCGAAAATAATATGTAGTACATCTGCGACACGCTGAAGAGTGGAAGGTACTCTTAGGTATCAGGTATGAGTTGGAACTCTTGTGCGGTCCACCTAAAAATAATTAACTGTTACCTTACCTAATTAATTATTACCTATAACATTAATTTCATCTTTCAATTTTCAGTATCTACGTTACAAATAAAATCTTCCAACTATTGATTTTTTTTAAGTATATGGTCAGTATGAGAATAATATATTAGGTACCTACCTACTCGTGCATTTCCAATGGTTTTTATTTAAGGGTTTTTGACAAAAAAAATGGAGAGTGAAACAAACAGTACCTGAACATGTTCAGTCCTTCCTCTCCTCAAAAAGACCCACCACACAGCATCCCGAGAGATGGCATAGGCCCTAAAGGAAATTATTTTTCCCTTGGCATCTCATGTGGATTTAATGTACAAGTATCGACCTGTGGGTGTAAACATAAGAAAATTTAACAAATAAATAAGATAATAATTAAAATAAAATAACTTTGTTTGAATACCACTTTATTGTATATATTTATAACCAACCGGTTTCAGTTCAACCCGAACCTTCATCAGGGCTAATAAAAACATATTGGGCTAATAAAAATATATTAAAAAACATAGGGCTAATAAAAACATATTTCAATATGTTTTTATTAGCCCTGATGAAGGTTCGGGTTGAACTGATACCGGTTGGTTATAAATATATACAATAAAGTGGTATTCAAACAAAGTTATTTTATTTTAATTATTATAATTATGTATACCCACAGAGTGTTTGCTACAAGTGAAAAAATAAATAAGACTTTAAAAACGCATCTGAGCTTTTGTTACGTACGTTTTATTCTTATTTATTAATATTATTTTATTTTAATAAATAATGTACCTTTAACTACCCTTGACTTACCATGCCATCACATAAGTATCATCTGTGTAAGATTTTATTTTAATTCACCCATTGCCACCTGATCATTAAAAGAAAAAAAATTTAAATGTTGCCCTGATGTGTTATGTGAATTACCCAACTTTACGTCTTTCAACGTGAAATTAAGAAAATAACATCCGAATTATTAGTTAATTAGGAAGACAATATTTAAAACGTTCAATTTTAAATTGTACTATCTTGTGAACACAACTTAGATACTTCACCACAAACCTAAAGCAAAAATAGAAGTAATTTTCGTACATCTCTGCTGAGCTCTTCTAAATTTTCCAAGAACCTAATTATGTCACAGAGTAAGCAGAAAGTCAGTTATAATAACATTTTATTAATACCATATGTTCATCAGCTACAAAGTTTTATTGTTTTATACGCACGGCTTACAGACCTAATAAAAATAATTGTAAGTTGTAAGTGAAGTAGGCACACACGGCAAATGTGAAGTACTTACCTATAGTACAGTAAGTAGCGCATATTAAGTGTACGTTACGATTGTTAAGAACAGTGAGTTAAATCCTTCCCCGAGTTAGGGCTATTAAGGGATCCACACGCGGTTCCACAGCTTCTTCCATCTCGCAGTCTTCAGAAGTTCTCAACACGCTAGAAGCTCCTAAAAGCCGATTCTGCAACATTTTCGATAAGTTGATACCTGTAGATACCGTTAAATTATTCCTCAAATAAGGAGCTACAATTTTTATGAAATCATTAAGAATAAAAGACCCAGTAAATAGTTTATATTCGAAATGTCGCAATAAGAACCACCATTCAGAATCGAAACTCGTCGCTGGAATGGAAAAAGCTATGTTTATGTAACCAGGTTTGATTTCCCACTTCTTTCCCCTCGTCATTCCATTCAGCCTCACAATGTACCCCAATTGGGGATGACATTGTCATGCTAGAATCGTTCATTTGAAACCAGTCAATGCATTTCCATAATAAACCTCGATTATAAGAAATATAATTAATTATTCGTACATAATAATATACACGGTGTATCGGCACGTACCCGACAAACTTTAACCAGCTATTCCTTAGCACATTTGGAGTAAAAAATGTTATGGGCACTTTGCTGTCCGGTTTTTTTTTAATAAAAAATTTACTATTCATATTTTCACCACATGTCACCTTTTTTTTCCTTTGTCAAAGTTTGAAAACCCATCTGGCAATATTTTGTTCGAGTTTCGTTGAATAATGTACGTACGTACCTACGTTGGCGCGCTTTTACAATCACAACGAAATGGCACGGCACCATTCGTCTCATTTTTAACTATTATTATTTAGTGTGTACGAAAGAGCGAGGACACTTTTTGACACACTTGCTAATAACAGCTGCTGAACACGAGATACAATGCAAATGACAGTGACGGAGTGTGGATTTTTTATTTATTTTTTGTTTTTAATGGAAAAAAAATGTTACCGGACAGCAAAGCGCCCATAACATTTTTTACTCCAAATGTGCTGAGGAATAGCTGGTTAAAGTTTGTCGGGTACTTACTACTGTATATTAATAAAAGTGATTGAAGCTGCAACGATACACGCCTCTGACGTCATCCTACCCCAACCTTGACGCCTTTGCAGAGAGTTTTTTTTTTTATATAATATAACGTCATCTAGCTGTAATTTATGTGGCGCCACTTTAAATCTAAAATATCAACATTTTCACGAAACAACAAACAAATCTTTAATTATTTTTTTATGAAAATACTAGCTGACATGTACCCGGCGTTGCTGGAGGTTACCCTTAGGACATATATCACCGTCAACTTTGCCAAATGTCTTTTTACGATATATAATTCCGTAGTACATTATTTTGATGCATCTCATAAGGGGTAGTCAGCGCTGGCAATGTAAGCGCCCGTAAATATTTTTTTTAAGACTTGATTACAAAACTTCGATTTTTCTTTACTTTTTGTAGGTAGAATATGAATGCATTATGTACATAAAACTTTCGAAAGAAATTTCCTAAATAATATTGATAACCTTATCAAAATCCGTTGCGTAGTTTAGAAGAACTAAGCGCACAAACAGACAGACGCGGAGAGCGACTTTCACTATTTAGAGTTAGAGAAGTAAGAATTATGGCAATTAAGTAAGTCAGTGATTACTGTACACAAAATAAGTCACCTTTTCGCGAGCATTTTAATATTGAACTAACTCATTTATTCAGAAAAAAAATGACATTAGATAATTTAACTTTATGGCAAAGATTCAAAAATTTCGCTACACTTTACGTGAATTTGGTCGCTTTTCCAGAGGGCCGTAAAATTCAGCAGTTTGTGGTTCAGGTAACATAACTTGATTAGATTTGTGATGTTTGTTCGATAGGTGCGTAACAAATAATTTAACGAAGTTCCATCAGCAGTAAGCAAGAGGCAGAATCAGTTCCCAAGCCTCCAGCCATATAATAACATCGCACCAGAGCCGGTGCGGCATCACTTAAATTACCAGTTTTACAACTCAGAATTCTGAAAACTTGCCTCAACTCACAAAACATAATCAGAGAAGTTTACACCTCTAGAGTAATTGGATTTGTTGGTTCAGTTCATTACTTGGTTCCATCTCCAAACGAATTATAATTGTGAGAACAAATAATGTTACCTAAGTGGTCTGCGGTAAGCTTTCGTTTTGCAAAATGGAATCGTTTTTACTTATTACAAACACCAATTTAATCGAGCCCTTATGCGGAAAAAGAGCGTTATGTGAAAACTTGAGTTCTAAGATATAGGTGGTTAAACATTTCATCTGACTGTAGTGAGCATACACATGTATTTATTTGTTTAGAATACATACAGCACAACATGTGACCGGATAAATCATCAAAATGATAATTTATCACATCTTTAAAAAGTTATATAAAGTCATGGAAAGTGATGAAATAAAAACATTATTAACTGGGTTAAGTAGGTTAGGTTTAAATTTTTTTTTCATTGTTTTTAATTACTTTATATCACTTTTTAAATGTGTGTTGAATAGTCACTGTGTTGAGTTATCATGGAACCCAAATTACAGGTGACTTAAAAACCAGCTATTATTTCAAGAAAAGACAAAACAGAAAACAAAAAGTATAAGTTAATCAATAATCTCTTCACGTAATTTGAAGGGATTTGCAAAAAAACAGCGTTTTGACAGCAGTATTTCTGACCGTACAGAATATATTGTTTTGGTTTTGATCCGAAGGAATTTTTTGTTAATAAAACTTTCAGATCACAATACTTACAATTATAACCTGCGATTTTTCTACGCTAGTATTACATAATATGGGTAGTAACAAAATATATCACTCCATTTAGCTCAGAGGGAAAGATATACCGCCACACACTTCTTCGGACTGCAGAGTGGTTGTGTTAAAAATGCTATCTTTTTGTAGATTGTAAATCTCTATTCTCTATATTACTGAAGACTTTTCTATATTTCTTTATCTTAAAGCTACCAGTTAATAGTTCTGCCGATGGGGAGTGCTACACATATCGCTGCCGCATACAATCTCAAATGTTACGAGTACTTATTTCGATCTTTCCCTCCTCATTGATACGACTTCTAACGCAATTTAGTTTCTCTGATATTTTACTTTTACATATTTGTACATAAGTAGAATCCTACAAATCATTTTTAATGTTTTTTAAGAAAAACATATATTCCCGGGTTACGAATAACCTGACAATATTTGAAAATCTCCTACTACCACCACAGTAAGCAGAAAATGTTGCTTGTGTTGTGATGGAGTACTTATCCAGCTGAGGGATTGGACACACGACGCGACGCTTGGGTGGGACCCAAACGCGATGTCAACTCAGCCACCGACCGGTCATTATCTCTCATGTTACTATAAAACGTTTGATTAACTACTTCATTGCAGAAAATCTTACTAACCTGTTGCCTTTCGTGTTTTGTGAAATTTATGAGTTAACATTAGAATTCCGATATAAGCCAATTTCCTGTATATTTGTTTTATTAATGCACAAAATTACGTGAAGTAATAGAAACGAGGTTTATTGCAAAAGAAAACCCATTCGACCGCACCGGATGGGACTTAAAGTGGGTACCTGCGGTACACTCGGTAACATATCCTGTATTAAATTAATGAGAATCACGAGAAAAAACCTAATGCTAACCCCACGCTGCGTGTTACTTTTGGTTCTCTCTCAATCTCGGCCTCTTCCTTAATCCAGCACATTTGTAACAACTAGAGAAGATATAAAATGCCAGGAATTCAGGAATGCTCTGGGGTCGACTATATTTTTATATCGTTTGAGCATATGCTTCGTATTACTTCTAAGTAATTTTATTTTGATAAGAACTGGTTTCCGAGAAGGGAAAACATACCATTGTAGCAGAAATTCAAACGAATTTTTGCCTTTAGGTTATAAAAAATTAGCAAGTACAGAAAATAGATATGATGTTGATTAGTGGATTATACCGGCAACCTAGTAGCTTAAATTTGGATACGTATACATATACTATATTTTTGAGATTGCACTATAGAAGCGATCACTAGTGATGCACGAAAGATTCATTTTTAGATTTGATTTTTTCAATGTTAAACGTCTGCCAGAAAATAAAACTAATCAACATCGTATCTACATGGAAAAAGCTTGCTGATATGAAATATTGTTAATTTATTGAAAATCTGGTTAATTTATTATTTTTCCTGTTAAAAACGGGACTAGAGGCCTGGAATGAATTGACAAATTTCATAACAAAATAACAGCACAGCACGAATATGTTATGAGGAAGTCGAAACACGTGTTAACACAAATAATAATAATTTCGCATCTCGTTAATTATATTTATTCGGACAAGGTAACCTGCGTAAAACACGTATTTAGGATATTTTCTGAATGACTAATATTTTATTAGGAGAGGATCATGCAGTAACATTTTTAATAGCATAGTTATAATAAGCCATAGTTATTTCTCCGTCTCCGTGTATTTTCTATGATTCCGTGGCAAATCAGGACAGTGGCAATTCAATACACTCTTCTAAAGCGATACGTGTAAAGTCATTAAAAGTGATGAAAAAAGGCCCATAAACCTTACCTAACCTAACCTTTTTCTTAGTTTTTTTTCTTCACTTTTCATGACTTTATATCACTTTTCAAGTGTGTGTTGAAGTGTGTTGATTCGCCATTGTCCTGAGTTGCCCGGTTACCGACCCTGTACTGGCAAAATGATAATATTTATAAATCTGCGACAGACCACGCTATAAGTTTTTTTTTGTGAGCTGGCCTATTTCAGCATATCGCTTTCCATACATTCACATTGGCAGTGTATGGCGAACGATATGCTGAAATAGGCCAATCACTGATGCGTATACGTATACGTATGCGTAATGTGTCGCCTACCTTATTACAGTATATGTACGCTGTTGTTCATGTTTGTTGGTCCATGTTACAAAAATCTCGACAATAACTTACTAATTATTTTACAAGCAATAATTGTTCGCCTGAAACACTCATCCACATTGAAAAATCTCCTGATAAAAGATACATGACGCCAACGGGACTCGAACCCGTGTCCCTTCGATTTCCGGTCGACAGCTCTGACCACTGAGCTATGGCGGCTTATCTCTTACCCGCGAAATTATTCAATATATACTAGTGTTTCATTCAACAATTACTGCTTGTTACATTTTTCACCTGAAAACAACCAACTTTATTTTATATGAGAAAGGCA
Source organism: Hesperophylax magnus (assembly GCA_026573805.1). Classification (NCBI taxonomy): domain Eukaryota; kingdom Metazoa; phylum Arthropoda; class Insecta; order Trichoptera; family Limnephilidae; genus Hesperophylax; species Hesperophylax magnus. The sequence goes on from JAIUSX010000055.1 coordinate 1,970,034, forward strand.
TTGTAAGTGCTAACTCTCTCACTAGATGGCGTCGAGACAAATTGTCTACATTTTTAGGCGAAATACTTGAACTTGTCAAATATTAATTATTATTTTTTTGGTAAACTAATGTTTTTAAGACAAGATTTTTTATGCATAGCACAAAGGGTAACAATTATTTTACAAGCAATAATTGTTCGCCTGAAACACTCATCCACATTGAAAAATCTCCTGATAAAAGATACATGACGCCAACGGGACTCGAACCCGTGTCCCTTCGATTTCCGGTCGACAGCTCTGACCACTGAGCTATGGCGGCTTATCTCTTACCCGCGAAATTATTCAATATATACTAGTGTTTCATTCAACAATTACTGCTTGTTACATTTTTCACCTGAAAACAACCAACTTTATTTTATATGAGAAAGGCATTGTAAGTGCTAACTCTCTCACTAGATGGCGTCGAGACAAATTGTCTACATTTTTAGGCGAAATACTTGAACTTGTCAAATATTAATTATTATTTTTTTGGTAAACTAATGTTTTTAAGACAAGATTTTTTATGCATAGCACAAAGGGTAACAATTATTTTACAAGCAATAATTGTTCGCCTGAAACACTCATCCACATTGAAAAATCTCCTGATAAAAGATACATGACGCCAACGGGACTCGAACCCGTGTCCCTTCGATTTCCGGTCGACAGCTCTGACCACTGAGCTATGGCGGCTTATCTCTTACCCGCGAAATTATTCAATATATACTAGTGTTTCATTCAACAATTACTGCTTGTTACATTTTTCACCTGAAAACAACCAACTTTATTTTATATGAGAAAGGCATTGTAAGTGCTAACTCTCTCACTAGATGGCGTCGAGACAAATTGTCTACATTTTTAGGCGAAATACTTGAACTTGTCAAATATTAATTATTATTTTTTTGGTAAACTAATGTTTTTAAGACAAGATTTTTTATGCATAGCACAAAGGGTAACAATTATTTTACAAGCAATAATTGTTCGCCTGAAACACTCATCCACATTGAAAAATCTCCTGATAAAAGATACATGACGCCAACGGGACTCGAACCCGTGTCCCTTCGATTTCCGGTCGACAGCTCTGACCACTGAGCTATGGCGGCTTATCTCTTACCCGCGAAATTATTCAATATATACTAGTGTTTCATTCAAGTTTTCAGTCTTAAAAACATTAGTTTACCAAAAAAATAATAATTAATATTTGACAAGTTCAAGTATTTCGCCTAAAAATGTAGACAATTTGTCTCGACGCCATCTAGTGAGAGAGTTAGCACTTACAATGCCTTTCTCATATAAAATAAAGTTGGTTGTTTTCAGGTGAAAAATGTAACAAGCAGTAATTGTTGAATGAAACACTAGTATATATTGAATAATTTCGCGGGTAAGAGATAAGCCGCCATAGCTCAGTGGTCAGAGCTGTCGACCGGAAATCGAAGGGACACGGGTTCGAGTCCCGTTGGCGTCATGTATCTTTTATCAGGAGATTTTTCAATGTGGATGAGTGTTTCAGGCGAACAATTATTGCTTGTAAAATAATTGTTACCCTTTGTGCTATGCATAAAAAATCTTGTCTTAAAAACATTAGTTTACCAAAAAAATAATAATTAATATTTGACAAGTTCAAGTATTTCGCCTAAAAATGTAGACAATTTGTCTCGACGCCATCTAGTGAGAGAGTTAGCACTTACAATGCCTTTCTCATATAAAATAAAGTTGGTTGTTTTCAGGTGAAAAATGTAACAAGCAGTAATTGTTGAATGAAACACTAGTATATATTGAATAATTTCGCGGGTAAGAGATAAGCCGCCATAGCTCAGTGGTCAGAGCTGTCGACCGGAAATCGAAGGGACACGGGTTCGAGTCCCGTTGGCGTCATGTATCTTTTATCAGGAGATTTTTCAATGTGGATGAGTGTTTCAGGCGAACAATTATTGCTTGTAAAATAATTGTTACCCTTTGTGCTATGCATAAAAAATCTTGTCTTAAAAACATTAGTTTACCAAAAAAATAATAATTAATAACTTACTACTTACAAAAAAATCATTTTGAAGAGGACACGTTAGGATGCATTTGTGTACACCGATTGTATCGAAAGCTTCAAAAAAGTGTTTCGAACTAGTTTGGAAACACCTGCCCGCAGTCCCCTCTTATTAAAATAACTATGTGCGTAGCGAGGTTTATCAACTATTATATTTTTATTAATAAAAAATAATTCTTTTCACCTACACGGTACTCAAATATTTACAGAGGTACCTACTGTTTAAATTTTGACTCGCGATTTACTCAGATATATAAAACACGCTATTATTTTTTGCTAATTGTTTATTGGATTAATTGTAAAAAATAGGATGTACCTAAATAGTATTCCTCCATAGATGTACCCATTTAAAAGAAAGATTCAAATTTTGAATTCGCATCCAAAAGTTAAGGTGAAACGCTACGAAGTAATGCAAAATCATGTGTTATAATATTTCTATTTTTAATACTGGCAATTCGCTTTGGAATCCCATTATAATAAAATAATAAAAGGTTGTAAAACTTTTTATTATATTATCATGTGTTTTGGTTTCATATACTTTAATTAAATTCTGCCAGAAGAACACAGCTTGGCCTTTGAAATAAACGAGCATTCTTTTAAGTCTTTTTTAAATACGTCTAAAGCCATTTCAAGCAATGGTTCGATTTTGAATGATTGGCTTTCACACGCCATCGCTTAGATATAATGTGCTTGTCTTGTTAATCTATACAAATAACAATAATAACTTGCTGTAAATAAGCAAACAAATTATTCAGATAAAATAATAACTCACTTCTCTTGGTGTTTACATAAACTCAACGTACTAACAAATTTAACAACGTTTTGTAGACTATACAGCAAGGCAATTAAACTGTTTCCTAGTATGTAATAGTTACAGTTACATGGTAGCCATACATATTCGCCTGCTTGTTGAAAACTAGCTTCCTGAACTCGCGAGTCCATTAAAATAAAGTCTTAGTTAGTAGAAGCTTAGCGCGGCTATCGTTTATGTGCAAGTTAAATTTACTGTATTTGCAGACTTTATTCGCTTACATGGCATAGAAATTATAATCCTAAATTGTGTTCGTATACACCAGACTTTAAAAAACAACAATAAATTAAGAGTGTGGCGCTATTTTAACGGGAAATAGTTCTATGAAACGCCTTTTGTAATGATGGCGTCATGTGTTGGAAAATATATAATTTTGATTTCTGTACAATTGTTTAAAATTTCAAAAGAATTTCTAGTAATTGATATTTTAAGGTTTGTGAATCCTTTAGTGACACTTCACAAAACCCTAATAAAACCTAAAAAAATAATATATATATGTGACCGTAATTATACAAGAACTAACTAACCACCACGGTGCTTACCCGCAAAGGACTGACCACCAAACAACTCGGGATTGGCACATACTCCTTGCCTCATTCATTTCATAGATCGTCCCATGCAAACTCTTCTATTATTCTGACTCTTGACATGGTCCAACTCAAGTATCTGGTTCACTTGATCGTACCATGTCTTCCTTGTGCGTCTCCGAATTCTTCTACGCTTACATCAGCCTTGCATAATACGGATCTACACATTTCTCACAAGATCATACGTGATTTTACCACACATACGCCTCAGGCATCTCATTATATAAGAATAGTTAATATTAATATGTCAATGCCTTGAGCCACCGGTCAAATATAAAGAATATAATGAAAATAAATAAACCACCATTTAATAAAATATAATCATTTGATTTCGAGGTCAATTATTTTGAATAAATAGTGGTGTACACAAAGCGATATATTTTCAATAAATAAAATGAGCCACAAAGTGATTTTGCGATCATTGAAGATATAAATAATGTAGACCGATAATTACATACTCACCCCGGTGAAAACGTATTCAAAATCGATACGTTACTTGAAATGGATAGCCAGGTACTTCCAATTTATTCCCAACCTTACCCTCTCCATTTTTTTCACCTCAAACTAACTTCAACCTCACGACATATCCCAATTGGGAAGACGTTCATAGTCCCACAGGCTTCAGGCGATTGGAATTCTTGTACGGTAAGCACATGAAGCAATAAAAAATTCATAATCTCTTAAAACCATTCTACACGTTGACAATGTATAAAACGTCAAGTCGTTTATCGTCATTAATTTTCTTGAGTACTGTGATTCAAGTCTTCATTGGTTCTACCAGTCTCCACTAAGATTAACTGATAACAACATGGGACAGTAAGTTTCTCACAGGGGCACCTTGAAAATTAAAGTTTTTCCAAAAATCTTAACAACAGAACATTTTATGCATGTCTATTGAGCTCTGGAGCTCTGCATGTCATGTTTGCACAACTATTTTTACACAATCGAAGATTATTACAATGCGGTTTATAATCTTCAATAAGTATAATTAAAAAACAGATGTGTTTATCCGAGACACTATCTAGGTTACAATTAAATTTGTTAGAACTCTCTAATCATTCAAAACGATGGAAAACAAAAATATGGAAAAATAAGTTGAAGATAGTATTATTAATTCTGAATTTAAAACATGAGATCGAATAAATGACCTACAATAATAAGGTCCCAATGGCCAAGTTGGTTGAGGTCTTGTCCCAGTAAGACAAAGATCCTGGGTTCGAATCCCAGTTAAGACCGTCAACCTGTTATTTTTCCTCTGTGTCTCGTTCTGTTTCGTGTTTCTTTTAACTTTATTATTAGTATTATCTTCTTCTTCAATGATATATTATATTGACGGGTGTCCTTCAAAAGTTTTTTCAATAATTTTTTTATTACATTGTGTAACTAATTTTATTTCGCCATATTGGTAAAAATAATGCTAAACCATAAACCTGTGCGCTTAATAGTTGCATGACATGTTTTATATTGTTTGGCATTATGGAAATTTTATTGTCGCATTGTTTTTTTACAACAATATACACCAAACAATACTTTTAACGGTGTTTATTGGATTTAATACTTTTATTGCAAATAATAATAAGTATTTTTTTTTAGAAAATCGATGAAAAAATTATTTCCATATCTAATTTCAAAATATAGTGAAGCGTCCTTGAGGTGATGTTTATTATTAAAACAGCGCTATAAAAATAAATGCTTTCAGAAGCGGAATCTTAAAACAAAATCTCTTTGAATTAACTGTTGAAGATTCCGAGCAATTTATTGTTCCATGCTATATGGGCTCAACCATAGAACTTCATACAATAAGATAGACGGGCATAATACGTGGGACGATGTGTGGTAACTCCATGATTTATACGTCAATTATTCTTTCTTTTTGTGAATAACCACAGATTTATTATTATACCTAGATGGCAGCGGTGTATGCTAACGATGTGTATTTACGATACTTAGCCGAGACTCGAACCGAAAAGCTCCGCCGTAAACGGTGTAAACCGTGATACCGGACTGGACAATTAAATACTCGTAATTTATTGTGTATTCTTCGCTTAGCGCCCTCGCGCAGTTCACCGGAAAGATGTAAAATTTCTTTCGGAGTGATTGTTTGGAACGATTTGAATTTCGTACCATAAATTCGATTCATGGGAATTTAATGACTTGTTGATGGATTTAGAAGCTTTTGAATTTGGATGGTATGTCAACGTGTTTAAGGCCGTAAAAAGTAAATTTAACAGTACACAAGGCCAATTAAATTTATCTACAAATTAATAGACACGGGTTATTCGAACGATCTCGCACTGGGACAGGAGTGCTCCTGGCTGAGGTGATATAATTCAATAGAATCGAACAGTAGTGTTCATTGTTTTGTGTCTAAATGTTCAGCCTGTTTGCAATTTCTTAAAGTTCTGTTGTGAATTTTGCATTATATATTTATAAATTAGCAATTTGTATAATGTGTATCTATTATTTTTTGTTCCTTTGCTTTAGAGAAATTATGGATTTCACACTACTGGTATCTAGGTACTTACAACGAGGCGTTATTTCGATCTTAAGAAACTAGTGCACATTATTGATAGTACTCGTATATGAATATTGTTTGACTTTTGGAGAATTTGGGCGTTTTTTAGATTCTTCATACTTTCCCTGATAAGGAACACTGTAATCTGTTTGACATGGTCGTTCAAGGAAAAAGAGAAAGCGTATCAAGGTTCAATAATGCTAAATATTCTTAAACAAAGAAATCTCGCAGTTGTCTCATTCTCACATTCTGGCGATGTGATATCTTGCACATTGCGACGAAAAATACAATTACCTACCTAACGAAACACAACAATTGAAACACCTAAGCAATTTTGTAATCTTGACTGAACATTGGATCATCAATAAAGGTCGTGCAACGGTTAGCCTAAATCTAAATTAAAATTTCTATAATCTTTCTATAATTTCTATAATTGTTACCAATATTTATACTAACCAGTGACTTTAATGCTGTACGAAAATATAAAGAAGGAGGTAGCGCAACATCACATAATATAAAAAAAAATACCATAATACTTTTGCCATGAATATCTCAAATCATATCTGATTTAATTCTGTCAAATATTTTTGGTTCCAACTTATCAAAAAAATTACCTATCAAAATACAAGTACCTATTTTTAAAAAAAAAAATTTTTGTAAACTAGCCTGTCTCAACAGAGGATATCTCTAGTGAGACAGAACCAGGGTCGGGTCTAAGCCTAACGGCGCGGCGCCTGGTGCAAGTCACATTTTGGCGCCCCTTGTCAAAACCAGTAAACCTTTTTTTAACGAAAAAGGGCATTAATGGATTTCTATCCAGTTTTTTTTTTCGAAGTTTTCATATATTCTGCCGCCTATAGACATCTCATTTTACAAAGTTTGTCTTCTCAGTTTGTTAGATGTTAGGTATTACCAGCGCCTTGACAATTCGGCAGACGGAGTAGAATACTTCAATAAACTCTAGTGAAAAATATTATGGCTTAAAAAAATATATTCATATGAATCAACAAACGCTGATTCTGAATATATAATCACATTACAAACCAACGTTTGGTTGGTACTACTGAATCATCATAACCAGTGTACATGAGAAATACATCTATGGTCAATAATATTCACAGCAGAGGGAGAATGCAGAACGTTGAAATACAGATTTGTAAATACAGGTATATTTTTTATCATGTGCGGTCATGGGTGTATTTTGGCACTTTGGTTCAATACAAAAAACATTAGTGACGAGATGCTAAAATTTTTCATAGTGTTCTTTAATGTTGAAAGCCGGAAATCTTAAGTTTTTTTTTTTTTTTATTCAGTTTTTTTTTTTATTTGTACATTATTTTCTCTTACTTAGATCCTACAAAACTGATCAATCAGTTTAATTGTAAGAAATCTCTCACTTTTTCTATGTATTAGCTTATAATAATATAATATTTAATTTGAACTTGATACTTATCTTGATCCACAATATTAATAGTTTTTATGTTTGACGGAGGTAGAACAATCTAATTGTCCTTTTTATTTTTGAATAACATGTCTCATTTTTATATCTTCTGGTAGTGAATTAAATAATTCCGGAATTTTATGTCTTTTTGTTCTATCTCCGTATACATTTTGCGATATTTTAATAATGAACATTTGTGCTTCTCTATGCCTAGTAGGGTAGTTATGGTTTACAGGTTTTTTGAATTCTGTGTTCCAGAATTCATCTAGCGTTAGTTGGTAATCTATCCTACTATGTATAGAGAGCACATTACACAAAGAAAATATTTTTTTATAATCGCCTTCACATAATTGTATTTTTTTTTGCCTGATATCAATTTTAGGAAACGGATTTGTAATTGTTCTATTTTATTTAAGTACGTTTTATACGTTAATCCGTAACTATTTACTCCGTATCCTATAATTGATTCCGCTAATGCATTATATATACAGTATAATATATTTTTATTAACAAAGTTTTTTAGGTGATAAAATTTCCCTAATATGGATCTTAATCTATTACATACAATTTCAATGTGATTTGACCAGTTAAAATTGACATCTATTGTAAGACCAAGGTATGTATATTGGTAAACTTTTTCTATGTTTGGGCATTTACATGGCAGAGCTTGGTTTTTTGTGTGAAAACAATCGTATGAATGACTTTTTATATGCAGTTCTTTATCCTGACAACTTGCATATGGAGAGTGTATAAGCATATATTTTGTTTTTTTTTGCGTTAATAATAATTCCATTGTCGTGGGACCATTTAATTATGTTATTTAGGTCTGTTTGTAAAAATTCCTCAATTTTCTGTAGATTTCTGTCAGCACATATGATGCAAGTATCATCTGCAAACATGTAACATTTACAACGTTTTATTACGTTAGGTAAACTGTTTACTTGCATTATATAACACGTAGGTCCCGATATCGACCCTGTTGCTACTCCAGTGTCTGTTAACATTTCATCACTGAAAATTCCGTCAATTTTAACTTTAATTTTTCTATTTAACAGATAATTTTTAAACATTTTATTTAAAGGACCTCTAATACCACATTCTTCCATTGCCTTTAGTAATGTTTGATGGTCCAATGTGTCAAAGGCCTTTTTAAAGTCTATAAAAATTATACCAACGTAATATTTTTAATTTAAATGACAATTTATATGGTCAGTGAAATTAGAAAGTAATTGTGTAGTACTTTTTTCTTTTTGAAATCCGTACTGTATGGGATTTATGATTCTGTTTTTTTCTATAAAAAATTGTATTTGGTTAAAGATAGCTCTTTCAATAATTTTATCAATACACGAGAGAATCGCAATTGGTCGATAGTTTGTGAAATCTTTGTGATTTCCTGATTTATAAATAGGTCTGATGATGGATGTTTTAAGTTCGTCAGGCATGATGCTTTTATTTACACAAAGGTTAATTAATTTAGTAAGGACTGGAATTATATTATCAGCAATTAACTTCAGGTCTTTAATTCTTATTTGGTCGTTGCCTTCTGACTTTTTAACATCCATATCATTAATTATTTTTTTTATATCTTTTTTTGTTACAGGTCTAAATCTCATTGACATAATAGCAGGAGTTGTATACATGTTACGATCTAAGAATTTTGTAGTACAATTGTGTCTTATGTCTTTTATTTCATTTACGAATGTTTTAGCAAATTTATCGCATAAAAACTTTGTGTCTCCTTGATTTCCCATATGTTGAAGGATTATTTTATCTAGATTTTGTTTAGGTTTTCCTATTAGGTTGTTTATTTCGTCCCAGAGTTTCCTCGGGTTTCCGTTTAAGCTATTTATTACATTTTTGTGGAATGCGTTTTTAGTAATATATTTTTTTTTTTTTTTTAAAAAGAAAGACAAACATTCCCGGGTTACGAATAACCTGACAATATTTGAAAATCTCCTACTACCACCACAGTAAGCTGAAAATGTTGCTTGTGTTGTGATGGAGGACTTAGCCAGCCGAGGAATTGAACACACTCCGCCTGAGTGGGACCCAAGCGCGATGTCAACTCGGCCACCGACCGGTATTAATATGTTTGTTTGTTTTGTTTCTATATCGAGTATATTCTAAACGAAATACCGGGTTATTTGGGCTATTCTTACATTTTCGGTAAAGATAATCTCTTTTTTTAATCATGTTCTTAATTTCTTCAGTAACCCATGGATTGCTGTGCCTAGGATTATTTTCAATTGATATTTCTTTCTTCGAGGACGAATAAATATTATCAAATATATTTTTTAAAGTATAGTACAGTTCTGAGGGACATTCAGTTTGTAATAGTTTTCCCCAATTTACTAGTTTTAATTTAGAATATACCAATTTACTATCAATGATTTCCCTTTTTTTATTTAAATCCTTTGTAAGTACCTCTTTCCCGATTGCTACTCCTGTTATATAATGGTCGGATATTTTGTTAGTTACAATACATGAAAATACAGTGTTACAACGGTTACGTATTGCAATATGGTCGATACATGAATAAACATTTTTACCGTTTAATATTTCATCCCGGGTCACATCTAATATTACACTTTCTAAACCATTTTCACTGAGTAGATTTTGATATTCTGTAATTACACTATTTTTGGTATCCAATAAGTTCAGGTTAATGTCACCACACTATAAAAGTATAAAAGTCTCTCGACTCCCATCGGTTGGAATAAAACTAGCCTTTTTGAGACAAAAAAAAAGTTAATTATTTTAACTATTAAAACTAACTATAACTATAAAACATAATACTGGTGTTTAAGTTAAAAGGTCTATGTGGGTTTTTAAAAAAAAAATACAAAAAATTTACTGAAGTTCCTTGTTGCGCCCGCATTGGACCGGCCTTGAGACTGGCACAATAAAAATATGTGTAGGTAAGCCCTACTTATATAGATGTACCCAATTATTAAATAAATATTCTAATACGTAAGTGTTAAATGTTAATAAAATTTAAATGCTAAGTTTTAAGAATGCAATTTCAGGCTTGGGCAGTTAACTTGAACAGTCAACTCTTGTCCGAATGCCGACCGTAAAAGTTGATCAATTAAGGAAGACTTGGCTTTGGAAGACAACGAGGTAAAATCAATTACTGGCCATTCTGCCAAGGACGCGTGATTACCAGTGTGAACATTTAACACGTCCCGAACTTGTTTATACAGCGCGTTGTTCAAGCCAAGCGGGGACAGCGGGGTAGATTACAACGAGAAAACATATATTATTTTTAAATAACTCCGTGCTTTTAATATTTACATTAATTTAATATTCCGCTACATATGCCACTTTTCTGATTAAAGCATTTTGCTTGTTAACTAAACACTGAACAAATATTGCCAAGAAGTGCGATCTACAGCGATTTAAAAAAAAACCGCTGTCTGGCCAAAGATCTAAAAAAACGACCGAATTGCATTTTTATTGTTTTGATTGTATTTTTAAAACCGCGGTATTAAAAAAATATGAAAGCGGAAGTAAATTGATTTATTTGATATGCACCAACATTAAAGTTCTATTCTGTTGACGTTCACGAAAAACGCCTTTATATCTAAATATATATCTTCAATAAAATTCGTTGTCAAGCTTGGTTGCGGTGAAAGTTAGCAGCTATTTCAAATTCATAAAAATCAAAAAAAAAATTCCCTGGTGTCGCGTTATGCAACTATTGCGAGGCGTCTGTTGCCTTTAAAAGTTGATTATTTGCGCCTGGACTTACTCTAAGCCTACGTACATACATTATTTTGTAAATACGGTTGAGAAAATCAGTCGAGAAGGATAAAAAATCAGACATGCAAGGAAAAGTTGAAAAAAAACAATCATTTTAGTCGAGTGGTAAGGATCTCTAATCGTAAAACTTTAAAATAAAGAAAATAATATCAATTAGCCCCGCTATCCCCTTCAGAACGGCAATTCACTTTGCAGGTATCTTGTATCTGGTACCTGCCTGCCGTGTCGGGGTCCGCCCCCCGCCCAGCGAGCGGGTACGACCAAGTGGAAGAGGTTCCGCCGACAGTCGCGGCGCGGATTTGAACTTGAACCGACCGCGAACCTCAAATTATACACCTCCGGCACTCTGATACTTCGTTGTATGGTACTTTATATTCTACCTATCCACTCTGTACTCTGGCTTGTAGGGACGGATTGGAATTTAAGCGCCAAGATTTAAACTTTGTTAGTTCGGAGTATTATATCCTTTTCTGTTGGTAACATATTTACTAGTATAATAGAGTCTTGCGGTAGGTATTAATATTGATCGTATCACAGTGAAGTAATAAAAGAACATCTGCAAATACTGCAAAAATTAATTCCTGAAAAAAATGCTGTCTTCTAACTATCAGATTGTTTACATTTTTATTCATGAGATGAAAACCTTTTCACAACTTTCGGAAGTCGAGGGTTTGATACCCAGGGACGCTAAAATAAATTGTTTTTTATGTTTATACTAGTATTTTTGTGAAGTGATCTTTATACTAGTTTTTACCAGACCTCTCATCCAAAAAATAATGATTCTAATTTTTCTTATTTAATAAATCAAATCCTAAGTTTCCTCTAAAATCATTAGATTTTTAAGTAGGTGCTTAAATTACCTACTTAATTAATAAACATTACGAAAAAATAGTATTTACTGAACCATTAGCCCGTCGTGCGCTGAAGTTATTTTTTTGCCGTGCGTCTGCTGATTCTATTTTTGAAATTACTTCCTTTTTTACAAAATTATGTTTTTGTAAATTGCGTCGTCTTAGAGAAGTTTCATTGAAGAGTATATACTACCATAAGTATTTCCCACAGACTAGCGACTTATATGGAGAGATATGATTTATTTGTTCTTGTCTATTGGATACTGCAGCGCAACACAGGTTAAAACAGCCACAATCTTTTAAGTCTGAGTTAAAACAGGACTTCGCTACAAAGAGTAAATTAAGTACCTACCGCGATATCCTATTATTTATGTGTAGTATTATGATGTAACAACTATTAACCTTATGTATACATTACTGCCGCCATGGATGAAACCACAGCATCATCCTTGAGCGCCCTTGCGGTGATTTTGCACAAAAACGGCGCTATACAAGTCATCCAATTATTATTATTATCGTGCCTCAAGGACGATGATGTGTTTTTACTTATGACGTCATAATAACGCTTTCGCAATCCATGTGAACACCTTAGCACAGGTTCGAATGAAGAAAGCAAACATCCAAGACACCAAGATAATAATTGAAATTAATTTCACATGGCGTTAACTTATTGGCTTCCATTCCTTATCTACTACAATATTATTGATCGCATACCAGATTCACCTGTACCGAAATATCTCCCACGCAGATAAAAACCGGCCGAAATAAATATTTTAGTTTCTGGTATCCAAAACGGTGGTCGGTGGTGTGTGTAGTGTGGGTGGAAATGTAAGAATACTGCATATTATTTGCATACATTAGAAGCATGTTTTGCCTTTTCAAGGATGTGACTAAGGAATAATTAGGATGCTCAATTGCTCAACATATTGCTCCTTGTCTTAATATTTTTTTAAGTAGCTTAACAAGTTGTTTTATTACTGTCTCATTATAAATATTTAAAATAACAATCAGATCAACACAACATTATAAGTCCAAATAAGAGATACCTAATGAGATATTCACAGATTAAAGTTATTAATTAAATAAACATATGGACAAAATGAATATAGCTTTTATATAATTATTGGGGTTTTTGCGGTATTATGCCTCCTCCCTTTTAGCCGACGTTTCAGACAGCGTTGCAGTGATCATCATCCGGGCAGATCTGTAGAGATTGATGTGAAATGTTTATGTAGAGATGATGGTTTGTTGCGAGCGTTAATTGTTCTCTAAGGGTAAGTATTATAATTTGTGGTTTATATATTTTAAGTTCAACAACAACAAAAAATTAACGATTAAATAATGAATATATTAAAAGTGCTCTTTAAGTGGAATTATTTATGTTATGGTGAGATTGTGAGGTCCACACCTTACCGGGTTGAGTGCTCTCAAATTTCAACCATACAACTTCATAAACAACTTCACCATCAACCAAATTATAAACAAAAGAGAATAAATGGTGCCTTATCCTGCAATGTGATTCTTTTTTCTAATCCTTTGTGCTCACTCTAATTTACTTCAAAACTTTGTCATTTTACCACCATTGCAGCAATGCAAAATCAAATGTAGTTAAAAATTATACAACTGTAACTAAAACACGTATTTTGACACATTTTCAATAAGATTGGACCAAAGGGGTCCGCGATATAAAAATATTTACACAACAGCGACAAAAATACGTCATATCGGGGCAAAACGCGACAACTTCTAGGAATAAATGGAAATATCAACGGAACTAAATTTATTTCCATGTCAACGTAGCCTTTTGGCTGGGGAATGAATGAAATAATGTGTTTTCTACGAATAAACAAGAACAACTCTTGTATTGGAATTAAAATAATAGTTTTTAAAACATATAAAAACGAAAATACGTAATTCTTGTCGTGTTTTACTTTGTTTTATTTCTTTCTCTCTCCTTTTCTATCCCCTGTATTTATAATCGAGCATAATCTAATTTTAACAATGTATTAGTGGGTAAGTACCTTCTTCTAAATTCCTACCTTGGCTTTGTGCTTATGTGTGTTGTGTTTCTTCTTGTTTGTTCTACTTAACCTCCCTTTTTCTATTTATGTACTGTTTTGTATGTGAAACTTATAATTTTGATATCAGAATACAAATTTAAAATTGTACATATTAACTACCACCTGTATTGTAAGTTCCTCTAGTCTTAAAATGAGTTTTGTAACTCATCAAGATTTCTCCAACAAGAAAAAAAAATAAGAAAAAAAATTTATATCGTCGTACTATATTTGCGGCACGTTTCAAAATGGATCTCAATATTGCCCTGGTGAAAGAACACAATTCAGAATAGAAATGGCTTAGTATCAGTATTTGGTGACCAAATTAAATAGGCAAGTACTTTCCAACGTTGCTTCCACTTTCAACCTCACAACATAGCCTAATATAAAACTAATGCCACTGACCCACTGGAGACATTCCTGACAGTGTGGAAAATTTAAGAATCTTTTGTGGCATTCATATAATAAGCAAAATTATATTTTTTAATCCAATTATACTTACAACGTTCTTGAAATAATGTACGTATCCATGCTACAAAATATAATCCCAAGGAGAGGAACAAATATTTAAACGATTTTATCAAAGCTTTCTTTTATCACCTGTCGGTATCTTTACATCTTAAAATAATGCACAAAATCAGGGGAAAGAAAACATAAAAATATAATGAAAAAGCGTAAAAACAATGTGTAAACTTGGTTTATTTGGTCAACTGAAGTTCTCATCGGCGTTTACATAAATTTATCTTTTGTTTGAATCCCATTTGTTGTCAACACAGTCCACTCGTCTTGCGGAGCGTGCTTCTCTATTAAGTAACTTGTTTAGATGGGTTATTTTTAAAAACGCCTGCAGGTATTATTTTGGTATTTCTAGTAGGAATTATAAGTATTCTTACGGTGGCAAGTGATATGACATCGGCATGTTACAATTTTGCTTATTTGGGCTATTTTATAAGACATATTTTACTTATTGCAGCAACAATAAAGAAATTATGGTATTTATTTTTCGGAATAACTTTATTGAGTAAAACCTTAAATTGAACCTCACTGGTTGAATCTTGCGATCATACATAAAGATAGTTGCCAATAAAAATGTGCGGTGAAAAAATGAAGACAATGTTAGTAGTTCTTATTCGAAGTATGATACAGTTAAAAGTGACCGAGGGGGATAGGGTCCCATTAGCGCAGTTGGTAGAGCACTGTCCCGGAAAGACAGGGGTCCTGGGTTCGAGTCCCAGATGTGACCGTTTCCTTTTCTGATTTTTCTGTTTCAGATTTTCGTTTAGAAATCACTAATATTGTCTTCATTATTTAGAAATTATGGTACTTTAAAAACTTGTCGTATAGGTAGATTAGGTTGGTACCGTGAACTAAATTTTGCACTTGAAGAAAAAAGAGTATTGGTGATTAATTAAAATCCGGTTATAAAGGGGATTGCAGGCCGTTACCTGTTAAACTTTTAGTTCATTCCTAATATTTCGGAACAATGCACCTTCATTTGCACTATATAATGATGAAATGCTAAAATATAATGATTTTTTTTAATACACTGGTCTGAGGCAGTCAACTCTTAGATCAGCAACATCATCAGACTGATGGAACCTAAGCGCAAGCCAAATATTAAGTTTGGTAATCTGGGCCGAAGGCTAGGAATAAGATCCATAACAAGTCCAACAGAATTCAGGTCTAAACTAAAAACTTACCTTTTTAAGCTGTCATACCCTTAAATTAAATATATTATTCCTGAGAGAAAGTCCAGTTATATCCAGTTTTCCAATTATGTCCTAAATCCTGTAACTAAATTTCGCTAATAAAAAATTAGTTAATGTTAATTAAGTGTTAATCTCAAGTGACCTACCAGCACCAGGTAAGTATTGTACTCTATATTATCTCCATATTATATAGTAAGTAATAACATAAATCATTGTAGAAAAGTATTATATATTTTTGCACAAAAACGGCGCTATACAAATCATTCAAATATTATTATTATTAACACGAGTTCCGACATCGCGATAATACATTCCTTTTATACTAAAAGTTTAACTGGAAACCTATTAATTTATTCGTTGAGGGCCTGCATTCCCGTTTTTAAGGGAATACAAATAATTTGAAAAGATACTCAATAATTTAGCAATATTTTATATCAGTAAGTTTTCTCCGTGCATTCTTACATATTACGCACATCAATGGATTTACGTATAGTGTTCAATTAAATTTTTCTCAAGGGTTAATAAACCCTACAGAAAACAGTGTAAAAGCCAAAAGAAAAGAAGGCACGCCGACAGTATTATTACACTAGCAACTCTTTGAACTTTTTATGAATAATATATGATTACATATATTATAATGTATTATGTATTTATATGTTATATCTGTTTATTAAAAAAATGTTGTTTAATTGTTTAATACATAATGTGCAAGTATAATGAGGTAATGTAAAATAAATGTTCATTAGGCGCGTAAGATTGTTATGATTTGAATTGAAAATTAGAACATCTGTCAAAAAATCGTACCAGAGCCAAGGTTGAAGGGAAAGGCTCTCGACTAGCGATCCGGGGGTTCTATCCCGGCGTAAATTTAAAACCTTGTTGTTTGGCGGTCCGTCTTCTCTGCCTACCCCTGCGAGGAAACGGCGTGATGGTTAGTTAGCTAGTTAGTTAGTTAAATTATACCTACCTAGTTTGTTTAAAAAAAATGGTCGCAACGTGTGAAGGATCATCACTAACAAAAAAAAACACAAGGTAAAAATTAACAGAAAGCGTGTCACCGTGGGATTAAATGGCAAAAAATGAATGTAAGTATGTAATAATAATAATAAATAACAACATAGTATTTATATAGCGCAGTTTTGTGTTGTTTCACTTCAAGTGCGCTTAACTATAATAAACTTAAAATAAAATTTCCTATTGTGTTCCTTTAAAAAAAAAATTAATTAATGGGTTTATATCTAGAAATAAAAAAAAATATTTAAGAATACTTAAATGTACTAAACCAAAAAAGACATAAAAGAAATTGTACGGGACGTGTTTGCCTGCACAAAAAAAGACTGTAAATAAATAATTAGCACCGGCACACATCAGTCCTCAACCTGGGTAATGATTTAAATAAAACACACATCAGTCCTCAACCTGGGTAATGATTTAAGTAAAACACCGTGAGGTGTTCTATCCAAACCATCATAAAAGAAAGATTATTCTAATCAAAATTTACATTTTAATTAAGTATTGTACTGGTATACAGAACGTACAAAGGGGTGTAGCTTATAGATACTTCCTATTTTTTACAGCCAACCCAATTCACAAGAAATAGTTATATGTATTTCAATACAACTGGGATTTAAAACACAGATAGAAAACTGAGACAATCGGAATTCTTTAAGCGATAATTGCAGATTGGAGCACATTGTGCATCATCGCGCCATACGATACAGCAAATGGCGTAGGCGACTGCTGGAGCAGTGTCCAGTTCAATTGGTAGCCAGCCTCTAGGTTATCAGCATCAATAACTAATTCAGTCTGTAGCCAGGAAGAATTGGCCAGCCTCTAGGTTGTCAGCATCAATGGCTAATTCAGTTGGTAGCCAGGAAGAATTGGCCAGCCTCTAGGTTTTCAGCATCAATGGCTAATGCAGTTGGTAGCCAGGAGGAATTGGCCGGCATCTAGGTTTTTGGCATCAATGGCTAATTCAGTTGGTAGCCAGGATGAATTGGCCGGCCTCTAGCTTGTCAGCATCAATGGCCAATTCAGTCGGTAGCCAGGAAGAATTGGCCGGCTTCTAGGTTTTCAGCATCAATGGCTAATTTAGTTGGTAGCCAGGAAGAATTGGCCGGCCTCTAGGTTTTCGGCATCAATGGCTAATTCAGTTGGTAGCCAGAAAGAATTGGCCAGCCTCTAGGTTTTCAGCATCAATGGCTAATTCAGTTGGTAGCCAGGAAGAATTGGCCGACTTCAAGGTTTTCAGCATCAATGGATAAGTTAGTCGGTAGCCAGCAAGTATTCGTCAGCCTTTAGGTTATCAGCATCTGTGGCTGGTTCAGTCGGTAGCCAGGATCTATGGTTGCCTCATCAGCCTCTAGGTTGACAGCATCAATGCAGCAGGGTTTGGCCAGCCTCTGGGTGATCAGGGGCAGTGGGCAGTTCAGTCATAGGAATTCAGCGGCGGCATGGTCATTTGATTATAAGAGCCGGCACACGGAGACGCCCCATTATTGTAATGATGACAGATGCGTCTGGCTCAGCTGATAGAGTGCCGGCCGTAAACAGCTCGTTGCAAATAGTTGTAATCTTTAAAATGATTGTGCCGTGATGGAAGAACAGAAGCGACTACAGATTTCCGTTGACACTCAGGAATTTATAATTTTAAATTATAATCAACAGATCGCGTTGTAACTGGAGGTGTTCCGTCCACTCGTGGTAATTTTTGAAACTTGAATGCCCAATATTGTGTTGTTTTTTGCTATTTATAATTTCTCTTACAAGCTTTCTTGTGACGTCAATATCATCACCACAACTTGTTTACCGTTCCAGACGCAGGTGTTTTTAGGTGCGAATAATATTTCGCCCGGCGACTGGTTTTGTCAATATTTTAATTTCGTTTTAGACAATAAGGTTATCGAACTGTTTTAGTCTTTTTTGCCGCCTGGTAACAGATTGATGCATTTTTCAACTGGTAAATATTATGATTTGGAAAAAGGGGGTCATCAAACATGCAGGTGTTTACTTCAAGTTATTGACACAGTGGGTGGCAACAACTTAATCTAATTGTATGATATGATGTTCGATACACTTATGATAATTATATATATAAATTATTGTTATTGGAAACACTGGCAACATTTATTAATTTTCCATCTCCATAACCTTATCTTATTATTATTTGTATCAAAATAATGCCAACCTTCCCCACGCTAACTAAATGTTTTCTTGCCGAGAGATTTTGATTATTATTTTTTTGTTTACAAATAAGAGTAAACAACAAGATGAGATTTTCTCAGAAAATACTTTCGCCGAAAAACAGATCAAAATGGAAATGTAAGAAAACACTCCGTTAAAAACTTTTCCGTTTCGGTATTATTCCAAGAAACCCTATTTAAATCTACATTTAGTCATGTACAAAGCATCCCAATAAAAACCGCTCCACGTTTGAGACTTTTAAAAGTGAGAAAAACGATATTGAATTTAGAGAAAAAACTTGCCAAATGATCGGCTTTATTTATTAGAACCATAAAGAACAAAAAAACATATTTCAGGAAAACCGACAATTAAAGACATTATATTATGGCTTTCCAAGGTTTATGTCAGTATTGTAATCGGTAGAGAACATGTTTAATATAATTTAATGAAAAACAGCACATTACTTTATGTATAACCTGTACCTATGTTTTATGTAAAAGTAGGAAACCGTATTTTTTTTAAAGACAACGTTTTGTCTCTTGAATCATCGTGTATGTACATTCACAAAACTAAATGAAGACTGTTTCAATTATGCCCAAAAATATCAAATATTGTACTCAATCATTTTTTCTTGTTTCAGTGATTTTATTTTATTTACATTTAATATACATATTTACATTATTTGAAAGGTTAATATATTAACCATTTTTTTCTTAGCAAAACTATCAGATACTATTTACCATTACATCAATGTAATGAAAAAACCACATTACAACTACTTAAAATTTACCCTTTCTTTTCCTGCGGTGAAATGGCATGATAGTTAGATATCCTTATATTCTTTGCTTTCATTGGACTTGCTTGAAAATGTTCCTTTGGTTAATTCAGAATCGAAACTTTTTATACAAACCGCTTAGACAAAATGTAATCTTGTTTTTGTTTTATATGCCCACAGTTTGTTTATTTCTAGATACAATAATATAATAACTTAAATATATTACCCACGCACCGGCTGCGCCTTAGTGGGTTCCCATTATTCGTATTGATTTATATAATATTGTATGTAATTAATGTAAAAATTGGGAAAAATAAAGGAATTAAAAAAAAAATAAAAAACGTTGCTTGAAATGACTTTTGTCGTGTTAAGTGACTGGATCTGAATAGCTAGATACTACCAAACCTTTTTCTTCCCTCTCCACTCCCGCCAATCTTACAATATACCTACCCAGCCCAACTGTAAACTGTCCATAATATATTTATCTGGTAAATAGAACCATGTCGAAACGTCACAGTAGTTGAGATCTAACGGTGAAACTTGCCTGAGATTTAAAATAATGTATCACGCATTGTCCGTGGTGATTCCTTCACACTTTCGCTGCGACGCGTCTAAAAATTATCGAAGAGATTTATCTCAAATGGCCCGTATATTCCGTCGTGTAAAAAAATCAAAGTGTGAATTTTGGCTCGGGCTTAAAGATGTCTATACGATTTAACAAGAATAGGCCCAAGGGCTGATTTGCCGATACAAATCCGGTATGTATAGTGGTTTCCAAGTATGGCTGAACTTACTCTAGCGGTTTTCAACAGAATCCACCGCCTAGATGATATTATGTATAAAATAGTTTAGCTCGGGTCAACGGTCTGAGTGAAATATTATTATTTTTTCTCCCAATGCTGGTGCGGAACTTTTTTATTGTTTCGCCTGTCTTTTTAACTAATAAAAGAGATGAAAATAGTTCTACGGGGTTAGGAGAGGAGTTGTCCCAATTTAACAATGTTCCGGCGACTTTGTAGTTTCTGGAATATATTATAAGTTGACGGGACATTTAATTTAACTACTCTCTTTTAAGAATGTAAAAATATCTGTTTGTTGGAAGGGAGCAGTTTTATCCTGTGTTTCTGTTAAGAATTTGATGCATCTTATTTTAGACAGAGTAAAGATGTAAGCTGTTAGAAAACATCTTGCCTTTATAATACCGTACGTTCACTCTGATAGATAAAAATATATTTAACAGTAGATACTTACTCGTGGATTCTTATTCATTGAGGTTTGTTTACAAAAATTCATTGTCTTGGAATGTAAAAAGGTAGGTAGGGGTAGGTAGGTTTTTTTTTTTTTCCATTATTTCTGGCTTTCACCCTTCAAGGGTGTTCTTGGCCATCATTTAAAATTATTGAGAAATGAAAGGTGAATTTAAATATTAATTTTATTTAAATAGACAAATTTCAAAATTATAATGAAAATTGGAGTCGAGTTCAGACTTAAAAGAGATGAAATGTTGAATGGAGGGGAGGCAATTTTAGTTAAGGCTTGATAGAAGAGAGGATATTTGTTTAGAGAGGGACAACCAAAAAATATGTGATCTAAAGTTCCCACTTCTAGACCACAGAATGTACAATCTGGGGAGTCAAGGACGTGAATTTTAAAAAGGTGGGAAGGAACGGAACAATGTCCGATCCTCATTCGAATGAGTGAAGAAATTTCTTTTTTGGAAAAATGAGGGAATTGCTGAAACCACGGTTTTGATGGAATAGTCCTTTGTATTGAGGCATAGCAGGCTCCCTTGGATTGACTAGCAATGTGCCAATACTCTGCCCAAACATTGCGGGATCTTTCTTTGATGATGGAAAAAATGTCAGATAAGGGAATGTGGTTTACGAGGGTAACAACAGGGTTGGACGCTCCTTGTTTTGCCAAGGCATCCGCAATATCATTACCCATGATACCAACATGTCCAGGAATCCAAATCAGAGTTACAGTTTTACCAGAGCTTTGAATGGAGGCTATCATCACTCGAATAAGGCATACAAAGTGATCATCAGGATGAAGAAGAGGACTGGATTTAAGTTTCTGGAGGGAACTGAGAGAGTCAGAGAGAACGAGGGAATGTTCAAAATTATTTTTGATTATATATTTGAGAGATTCTATTATTGCAATGCACTCAGCTGAAAATATTGAAAATTGATTTGAAATTGAATGAAATATTCTATCATTAGAATTATTGTGGTAAACGTTAATACCTATACCACAGTTAGGAGAGTCGGGAGATTTGGATCCATCAGTAAATAAAAGAGAAAAGTTGGGCCATTTAGATAAAATAATGTCATTGAACATATTATTGACAGTTCGGGCCGGGAGATTGGAATGACTTTTAAAGATTCCGATCCCTTCTAATATTGTCGGGGATAAGGTGACGTGACTATATTTTAGTTTGTATAAGGGAAGTAGATCATTTTTGATGATGTGGAGCTCTGAGAGAGACTTAAAATTTTTACAGATGTCAGGAATAGGTTTAGTTGAAGCTCTGATTGTAGATGAATGGGTTGAGTCAATGAACAACGAGACGCTGGGGATAACCTGATGACATTTAGAATTTAAACATTTAAGAACAAATTTGTCAGCAAATAGTTGACGCCTTAAATAAAGAGGAGGATCAGAACATTCTACTTGAAGGGAATTGATGGGTGACGATTGCATCGCTCCAGTTATTATTCGCAAAGATTTAGATTGAATTTTGTCTAATTTATTAAGTACATTTTTTGAGGCAGTACTAAAAAGTGGGCAGGCATAGTCGAGATGGCTTCGAATAAGTGCATTGTAAAGCAACTTAATGCAAGTAGGGTGAGCTCCCCACCAAACGCCAGATAATGATCTGATGATATTTAAATTTTTTTCGCATTTAGTAACTAAATTATTAATATGGGAAGACCATTTAAGTTTCCTATCAAATGTTACTCCCAAAAATTTTACTTCAGAAGCGTTGGAGATTGGAGAATTTTTAAATAAAATTTGAACGGGGGGGTTTTTATGGCGGTTTGAGAAGGTGACACACTGAGTCTTTTGGATTGAAAGTTCAAGACCATTTAACGTGAGCCATGTGCAAAGGGCATTCATGGCTTCGTTAAGATATTTGACGGCAAGAGGGATGATTTTGGATGATAAGAAGAAAGCTATGTCATCTGCGAACTCGATAATTTTTATTTGTGGGGGAATAGTGACATGCATATCATATGTATATATATTATACAGTAAGGGGGACAATACATCACCTTGTGGTAAACCCTTCCAAATAGACCTACTTTGAGGAGAAATATCTGGAAGTTCAATGAAAATTTTTCTATCTAGAAATAGATTAATAATAGATTGGACAAACATGGGGGGAAGGCCAAGGCCTAGAAGTTTTTTTTTCAGGATTGGGATGGAAACATTGTCAAAGGCGCCTTCTATATCTATAAAGACGGCAAGACAAACTTCCTGTTTAGAAATTGATAAATTAATATCAGTGCTGATGATGGCAAGGTTATCCTGAGTGGATTTTTTTTTCCTAAATCCAAATTGAGATGGAGAGAGAAGCTGTTTACTCTCGACAAAAAATTCTAATCGGTTTTTAATTAATTTTTCATAAAGTTTACTGAGGGTGGATGAAAGAGCGATTGGCCTGTAGTTGGATCCAAAATTTGGAGATTTGTTTGATTTTAAAATAGGGATGATTATTTGAGAACTCCAGTCATCAGGCATTATACCAGTCTGGAAGATTTTATTTAAGATGCTTAAGAAGTGGTTTAGAACATTATCATTACTATTTTTGATTATGCTGTAAGGTATACCATCTCTGCCTGGAGATGAGTCCTTGACTGTCGATAAACAATTTTTTAGCTCAATTAAGGTGAATGGAGAGTCTAGCCAATGATTAGACATGGGAGTATTATAGATGGGCGTTATTTCATCTAAGTTAGGAACAGAAGGGGGGGCAATTTTGTCCAAGAATTCATCTATCCATTTAGAATGAGACGCTCGAGGAGATGGAGAACTGAAGGAGGATCGAAATCTTCGGATCATAGACCAAACTTCCGAAATTGGAGTGTTCGGAGATACTGAACTGCAGAAGTTGTACCACCCGGATCTTTTTTTTGACCTCAATACCCTTTTGGCATTGGATTCAGCATTTTTGTATTTAAGATAGTTCTCCATAGTCATATTGTAACGATAGGAAAGAGATTTAGCTTTCCGAATTCTTACTACTTTGGAACATTCCTCATCCCACCAGGGAGTTGGAGGGAGTTTTTTGAGAGATTTAGTTTTAGGGGGAGGATTTGATTTATTTATTGCAGTTATGAGCATTGATTTGAAGTTATTATAGTCATCTTTGACGGAAAATATATCGGTGGCGGGTAAATTTAGTAGGAACTTGTCCATATGAGAGTTAAATTCATCCCATTTGGTGTGTTTCGTTTTAATCTTTGTCGAAATATGAGACTTGTCCGATTGGAAAGAAGTTTGATAAGTAATGGTGATCGGGAAATGATCACTGGAGCAAGGGTCGGGGGACACCACCCACGAGGAGAGAGAAGCCAGACTAGTGGAACATATCGAGAGATCCACTGCACTGGGGTTTGTGCTGGGGCGTGAGATCCTAGTAGGAGATCCGTCATTCAAAAGGAAAAGGTTGGATTGATCTAGGAAATCCATCACACTTCGACCATCTCGGTCGGAGAAAGCAGAACCCCAGACGGGGGAATGGGCATTAAAATCGCCTAATATAAAGAAAGGAGGGCTTAGTTGACTTACAATTTGCAACCAAGTTTGTTTGTTGAAGTGGGCTGTTGGGGGAAGATAGACTGAAATAAAGGAAGTGTCCTTTATTTTAGCTGCAACCATTTGGAAGTCAGCATTGGGGGGTTTGATATTATTTATTGGGGAAAATGATATGGATTTTTTAATAAAAAGGGCAGCACCACCGCCCGAACCTTCCGGGCGGTCGTCGCGGAGACAGGAATACCCTCCCACATTAAAGTGGGTGGATGGAGTAAACCAAGTCTCTGAGATAGCAGCCAAAGAAATAAAGTTGGAATTTAATAGGTTAAGGAGATCAGATTTGTTAGAAATAGCACTTCGGCTATTCCACTGAAGTATTCTGACATCTTGAAGAGTCATTTTGAATAAATGATTTTAATGTGGAAATAATAGTAGCAGCGTTGGACGGTAGATTAGTTTGAGAAGAAATAAGTTCAATTAGAAGCATAATAAGAGTTTGGATAAATGAAGAATTGTCTTGGGAGAGTTTTTCAGAAAGTTTTAGAGAGTTCATTGAGGACGGATTATAATTATTTGCACACCCATTTGTGGCATTTGAAAGAGATGAACCATTGGGATTTAAGAGCAGTGAGTTGTGTTGTTGCTGATCGTATCCAGGAGCCGGTTTAGAGATAGCATTTTTGTATGAGAATTTAGTTGAACGAGAAGAAGTTGTTGTAGAGGAGGGAAGAGGGTTGGATGAGGAGTTGCTGGATAAAGCCTCAGCAAATGATTTTTTCACAGGCGGGAATAGTTTAGAAGCCTGCAGAAAAGACAAGTTCTGAGAGGCCATAGAAATTTTAATATTTTTTTGGCGAGATTGTTCTGGGCAAGAAGTGTTGATAGCTGTATGTGAGCCTGAGCAGTTAAAACATTTGGGTGAGGAGGAAGAAGGACATTGGTCAGCTGCGTGGTTTTCTCCACATTTAAAACATCTAGGTTGAGATCTGCATGCAGCTTTGGTATGGCCAAAACGGCAGCAATTGAAACATTGAGTGGTGGGATAAGTATACATTTCAACTGGTAATGAGTTGAAGAATAAATATATATGGGAGGGAAGAGATTGACCTTCAAAGGTGATAACGACAGATTGGGAGGGCTTCCAGGAAATTATACCCTCAGAGGAGTCCTTGTAATTTAGCCTCCTGGCTTTTATGGGATTGCCAATGTGTTGGGGGGTTGAAAGTGAAGACAGAATTTCTTCGATGGACAGATCGGTCGAGATACCTCTGACCAGGCCCATGCGAGTGACATTGAAAGTAGGGATATATGCCTTGAACTTTGAATTTGATGAAATGAAGATATTTTTGATGAAACTGTTAGCAGCTGACCCTGAGAGGAATTCAACGGAGATTCGGAAGCGACCCTCGGCTTTTACACCTCCAGGCTTGATTGAAAGATTCTTGCTATTTGATAGGAATTTGCCAAATTCAAGAGGGTGGATGGTTTTTCCTTGCTCAGTTTTTTGGGCGTATACAATGAATGGGCCACGGGAATGAAGAGAATAAAAGTTTGTTGGAGGAAGTTGAGAAAGTGCTGGTGGGGACTGTGAAGTCGAAGGCGAATCAAGTTTTATTGGGGAAGAAGGAGTAAATTTCCTTTTTTTGGTAGAAGTCAAAATGACAGAATCACTGTCAGAAATTTCTACATTTTCCCCATCTGGGGGGTCTGGAGAGGGATCTGGGGGCTTTGTAGGGAGTCCAGGAGGGAAATCTTCCTCCATTATTCACAACAGTAAACAACTACAACAATAGTATGGAAAATGACAGAAGTAAAAAAAGTTTATAAATATCTGGAAATCAGCAGCGAAAAGTGACTCCTGGAAGATCAGGAGGGAGAAGAAACCTCAAGGCACAACACACTACACTTTTTTTTTGCCAGAAAACAAAAAAGAATGGTAAAAAATTAATTTTAGATGGAGCAAAACAAAACAACTGATGACAGCCAAATGTTATTGTTGCAATCGGGTAGGTAGGTTGAGATACAATAATTATACACAAAAACACTACTAAACTACATTTTTAAACAACAAAAAAAATTTAACAAACGCAAACTATCATTAATAGATCTGTTAGATAAGATAAGATAAGATAATTCAGAAACACAATAACTCCGACGGTAAATACAAGCTTTGGACAAAGACACCACAAATACCATAAAATAAGAGCATTCAACAATCTTTCACTCGATATAAAAAGTCAGGAAAGCTAAAACATTTCAGATGCAAAATTAAAAGATGAATTATAGAACAAAAAAATAAATATACATAATACACAATACCTCTACAACCATACCTTATAACTATACTTTAAAATCCTAAATAATGGTCTGGACTCACCAGAACTTACCAATTTAATAAATTTTCATATTCCGTCTAGATCAACCCGACAATCTGATTTATTTTATCTACCCTCGTGTACAACAAACATTCGAAAAAATTCCCCAATTCCTCGTTTATGTGCATAATATAATACAAAATTTTACAACATTAACATTTTTGGTAATAACCTAAAGAAATATCGATATGAAGTAATGCGTACGATCGATTATTAATATGAGCGTATGGAATGTATCGGGAGCATCTCCTATCCTCTTCCTATTTTCCTCTTCCTCTCCCCTTCCTTTAACACCAAATTAATTTGAAGATATTAAAACTTCATTTCCAATGAACTTTAGCATAAGAAACTTCTGTAGCTTGACTTCAGTTAACTTGTATATTTATTTCAATCATTTATGTAAAAGCTGTTTGTTTCTTACAAATAAATGTATAATTGTATTTTGTTTAATTTCATGTCAGTTTTATTTCAATTTATTATTTTTATTGAATATTATTCAATTTTAAAATGGGGACTTGATCACTGGTAAAGCAACCAGTGATTTTATTTAATATTTTAAAATAGTATTTTTTATTTATTTATTTATGTCTATTCTTGAATACACATTTTACAAATGATTACAGTGGTTTATATTGTAGTACAGAGAAAAAAGTACAGAAAAAAGGTATAAAAAATAAAGAACATAGGTTGATATAGGTAAAACTGTGTGTGGGTGATATTGTATGTTACGTGAACACCTCACTAGGAGAACCTGTGCTGAGGTGTTAACGTGTGACAGGTATTTATGTGTTGTAGTAGAAAGTTATTATTTTTTTTTTTTACAGACATATATTGAAACATGAAAACACACATTTATATGTGAGTGTATTTATTTTTGGATAATTCTTGAAGAACGTGTATAATATTTAATTTTACTTATCATATTTTGGTTATGTTTGGTTTGTAATTATAATCTTTTGAATAAAGTGAATATCTTGATTTTTTATCCAGGCTACGATATGTTTTTTGAGAAAGTTTGTAGATGTATTTGTAGTCATTAATTGTTTCAAAGTAATGGGCATACTGTTAAAAAGTTTGGTTGCGTAGTATTGAAAGTGTCTTTGTCCGTATATAGTATTTTTATTTATTTTTTTTAATTTATTTATATCATCAAAAAATTACAGAATATATATAATATATCATTAGTAAGTTGTATAATTATATGTCAGTTAGAAACAATGAAATTGTTGAAAGAATAATGTTACAATAATACGGCAGTTTCTAATATAAGAAAAAATATAAATGAATGTAAGAGTGTTATATAGAAATGGCATAATATATTATATTTTAGGTTGTGCATAACCTGCCTCACTAGGCGAACCTGTATTGAGGCAGAATTTTTAGTTAATTATTTCTCCATTTTGTCTATGGTTTGCTAATATGTAAATGTTTAATATGGGTTCCTATACAGCAATCCATTATTTTAGGTTATATTATTGTTTACATATTGAAGATACAGATAGAATAAGTTTAAACACAATACATACTATAATAACTCACTGTGACAAGGCATTTGGTTACTTTTCATTATTGTTTGCATTTACACAATACGTATATAGTAAGTTTTAGCACCGTACATACTGCAATAACTGTCAATGACAAGGCGTTTGGGTGAGGGCACCAGTGTAGGCTCGATCATTTGAATAAATCCAAATTTTAACATTTTTTTTAAACTTTTTCCGTGTTTGACTCTCTTTAATATTTTCCGGGAGCATGTTGAAGATCTTTGTGGCAAAGTAGCCAAAGCTACGTTGACCAAAGGTGGAAGAAAGTGCTGGAACTTGCAACATGTCTTTGTTCGAATTACGCGTAAATCTAAAGTTAGTTTTTTTTTCGTAAAGCACGTGTTTGTTTTTAAAGAGATGCATGAGGATAGTTTTTACATAGATCTGTCGAACATCAAATACTCTCATTATGTTGAAAATTAAGTTACTGTTTGCAGTTTGAGGAAGTTTGAGAATAATTTTCATAATTGTTTTCTGCGCCTTTTCAACAGGATCTAGAGCTGATGAAGTACCCCCTCCCCATGCAATGATACCATACTCAATGATAGATTGGGTTAATGCAAAATAAATCGTTTTTAGAATTTGTAAGTTAAGGAAGTTCCTTACGGATCTGA
This sequence comes from Hesperophylax magnus, assembly GCA_026573805.1. NCBI lineage: Eukaryota > Metazoa > Arthropoda > Insecta > Trichoptera > Limnephilidae > Hesperophylax > Hesperophylax magnus. The sequence goes on from JAIUSX010000055.1 coordinate 1,999,072, forward strand.
AGAAATGTATTGTTTTCCTAATTTTATTCGCAATGATCTGAGTATGTATATTCCATTTGAGGTATGGGTCAATGGTGAGGCCAAGGTACTTCATCTGTGGAGTTTGCTCTATACAGGGGCACTCATTGCATACATTGGAATTCGTACAGTTATGTATTTTTATGGAGTAATCATCATTAGGTTGCCCTGCAGTATTGATGCTTGAAGTGATATATTTTGTTTTTTTCGTGTTAAGGGTAAGCGTGTTTATATCTAACCATTTTTTAACTAAGTTAATATTTTTTTCAGCTTTTTTAAATACAGCTGACCAATTGTTGCCTTCAAACAGTAAGACAGTATCGTCGGCAAAGCTAACAATGCTTCCCTCAATTTGAAGGTTGCATAAGTTGTTTATATACAGTAAGAACAGAGTTGGTCCCAATACGCTTCCTTGTGGAATTCCATAGTCAGTTGAGCGCTGGTTACTGAGGGTATTGTGTATTTTAACCTGTTGTTTGCGTCCATTTAGGTAACTTTGAAAGAAGTTTAGCTCTTTGTCCGTGATGCCAATTTTTTCAAGTTTTTTAATTAGTTTAAAGTGTGATATTGTATCAAAAGCCTTAGAGAGGTCTAAAAAGATTGAAATACATTTATTTCCTTTATCAAGGCTTTTTACAATGAAGTCTGTCACCCTGGCAATGGCATCTGAGGTACTTTTGTTTTTTTGAAAACCATATTGATTTTTTGAAAGTATTTTATGGCTCTCGATGAATTTTAAAAGTTGTGTATTAATAAGGTTTTCAAAAACTTTAGACAAGCTATTCAGTAAAGTAATTGGTCTATAGTTATTGATATCTGACTTGTTTCCAGATTTGTAGATGGGAATTACGATACTTTGTTTTAGGTTAGAGGGGAAGTAGCCCTGTGTAATACTTAGGTTTATAAGGTATTCTAGTGGCAATGTAATCTCCGAAGACAGCGTTTTAAGGATTTTGGTTGAAATTTCGTCTGGTCCAGCAGAAGAAGTGTTTTTTAGAGAATTAATTGTTTTGAGAATTTCTTCCTGTGACACAGTTTGGAATAGAAATTTTGTATTTATGTTATTTGTTTGAACCACTGTATCGGTAGATTGGGTGATTCCGCTCTGGGCAATTTGAGAAGCAAGATTTGGACCGATATTAATAAAAAAATTGTTTACATGATCAGCAACGAGCTTAGGATTTTTTGTGGTTTCTACAATATGTCCATCAATGGAAAGTTTATTTATGCTCTATTTCTCTTTTGTAGTTTGCGAGTTTGTGGCTTCTCTAAGTATTTCCCATAATTTTTTGGGATTATTGTTACTTTCTTTAATTCTTTCTGAGTAGTAAATTTCTTTTGCTTTTCTGATGACGTTACAGCACATATTTCTATATTTTTTATAATAGTTGAATGTTAGTTGGTCATACGGATTTTCTTTGGTTTTTTTGTGTAGCGTGTTTCTTTTGTGAATGCAATTTATAATGGAGTGGTTAATCCATGGTTTCAAGGGTTTCAATTTGTTACTTATATTTTTGGTCATCGTCAGGGTATGGTGGTGTAATTCGTTTTTCAAATAGTTAATAAAGTATATCCATGCGTCCTCCGATTGTTTAATTTGGAAGAGTTCTTGCCATGATTTGTTCTTTAAATTGGTTATTATATTTTGAAAGTTGATTTTATTGTATGCTAAAGGCAGGCTACATTTATTTATTTGGATAGGTGTTTGTAGTGCAAAGATAGTTGAATAATGGTCCGTGATAGTTGATTTGTAGACGATACTTTTAGATGGTTTTTTTGACTTTACCATAATGTGGTCAATGCATGATATAGATCCATTTGTCGTTCTTGTTGGTGAGTTAACGGTACTCACTAATCCATGAAATTCTAGCATGTTGATATAGTCTTGTCTTTGGTGGTGTTGGTTGCTCGGTAGTATGTTAATATTTAGATCGCCCATTATTATGATATTTTTGGTATTGGAAAGATTTGAAAGTGTGCAACTTAGACTGTTTAGAAATGGCGTGATGTTACTAGTCGATGGCGAGCGGTATATAGCGAGGATAACTATATCATCGTTGTATTCTATTTGTGTGCAACTTGCATCCTGAATTTTTAGTTCGGTTACTGTGAAGTTTTGATTATTTTTTGTGTAAACAACAATCCCATCGTTCTGATTATCAAACGTAGTTGAATTGTGTGATGTGTAATTTTTTATGATTTTAGGTGTATATGTGTTTGACAACCAGCACTCGGTCAGAATGATTATGTCGAAAACAATATCTATGTGGTGAAGTTGAATTAAGAGTTCGTCAAAGTTTTTATTTGTGGATCTTATGTTTTGGTGCATAATTTTTGTATTGGCAGAGTTTCCAATCAGGCGTTTACACATATTAGTATCTGAAGTTGCGTAAGAAAGGTTTTGGTTGTGTAATTCCTCATCAAAAAATTCCATTGAGAAAGGCATGTTGATATAATAATTATACGAAAATTAAAAAAAATAGTTTATATGTTTATGGGAGCTCCACTGTCCGTGGCAGTTACCGGGAGTTTCACCCTATCTGCAGATAGAGAATTACCGAAGTGGATAATTATTGTTGTAGTTCGAAACAATAAATGTAAAGTTTCTCCTTACCGTTTGATTATGAAGGGTGGTCGGGCCAATAACTAACCGACGTTGGAGCTCTCCAGAAGCATCTAAACCATTTTTAACAGATCATCAGCGTGTTTAATGTAGATGACTTTTTCTCCTTCTTTTTTTCTAATCATAATTTTTGAATCTTTGTACCACACATAATTATATCCCCTTTCTTTCGCCTTTGATTTTGTTCTCCATAGAAGGTCTTTGTAATGAGGACTGAGAATTTCGCTGATGTAGATTCGTTGACACTCTGGATTCTGCGCGGTGGCTGAGCTTAAAAGTTTCCTGTTTGAAAGAAGTTGGTATCTCTTTTGTCTATTGTTTAGTTTAATATGTATTTTTGGGGGGACTCCCGGTCGTTTATCAGGTATCCTCCTCACTTCCACTATATCTTCTCCTTTTATATCCACTCCTGCAATTGAAGCCACCCGTTTTATAGCATCAGAGGGCTGCTCGTCATTTTTTGGAATGAGGCCGGCAAACTCCAGTGAATCTTCTAGTGATCTTTGATCAACTTCCGCCAATCTGACTTCCAGACATTTTATTTGTTTGTCCTTTTCGACGAGTGTGTTCCTTAGAGACTCTACTTCGGAAACCAATTTAGTGATGGTTTCCATTTTAGCAATTAGTATGTATCTAAAGTTACTGTATCTAATAAAAAAATTAAGAAAATCGTGAAGGTAATATATCTAGAAAGAATCGACTAACTTACAGGAATAATATAGCTTTTAACTTAAGATTAGTCTATTTATATCGTTTTTCAAGATCAATAACACTAATATCGAATCTTTTCATTCGTTTCCTACTACCCACATGAAAAAAATATGTCGCCAAAAATGAGAACCGCTCCTTTGAAATATAATAATATTCCTTTTGAAGGAATTATTTGTAATTTATTTATAATGTTTTATGTATAACTCGTATTGGTAACTTTTATAAGATTAAAGAGACGGATTAACTTAATTTTATGTGACCTAAATTTTTATACCCGTCGTCTGAATGTCTGGCGTTCAAAGGTTGCGTAAACAACATAAAAACACTGGCTTCAGCCTTTTTATTATCTGCTTTTATTTCAACTGTTACCTTTGCAATATTGCCTTAACATCATTTTTACATGTTCCGGATTCGTATTACTGGAAATTTGTCGTTTGATAAATAATAACAAAAATGTTGTTTTAACTGAGTACTTACCCACCTACGTATATTATTCTGCCCTTGGCTATGTAGGTACTTTGAATTCCTTTACAAACGCTTCTTGTCTATTATCCTTCGTCGATTAATTTAAAATATGAGTGGGTGAATGTCACCTAATTGTCACCTCAGAAAGAAAGTAAGATATCTTGAAAAAAATTATTCTAAGGTATTAAAACTGTTAAATATTGTGTGACCATCGACTAATATCGATGGATTTTACGTTTAAATACTATGTATCATGTATTTTTTGTTAATCTTTTGCTTTACTTTATTTTTTTTTGACATAACGTTATTTAAGGAGATGCACCACGTCGTGTAATATTTTTGGAATCGGGCCGCTTACAATAACACCCCTTAAGAGGAAGCTTCAAGCCAAAAATGTGTGTATTGTAGGTAATAGGCATTAAAATTTCTTGACAAATGGATTCTAGAAACGTTCGATTTCAAGCACCAAACTTGTTTTATTTATTGTGTAAATAATTGTATAAGAAAGCAACAAAGTTAATTAAGTGAAACTGTCACAGATAATACTGTATTTTTTAAAAGTCATTTCCTTTATGCGTTCATACATTTCAATTGAACAAAATAAATTCTAGTTTACTTTTATAGTTTTTATTGAGTAATTTATTTTTTATTTATATTCTACTCAAGCGAAACGATAGGAAAACCTTCAATTTATCTAAAGCATATTTTTGGTATTCATAATGTACACCGATTCGTTATAAAGATTAATCAAAATAGTGATTTGGCGCTTCCCCTTAAATAGATGACGACATGGTTTAAATTCCAGCTAAATAACCAGCCCCCCTTATTTGATTTATACAACAACAAAAAACAAAATGCCAAAAAGTGTCTTTCTTTTTATTTTTAAGTTAACTATTTTATGAAATTAATCTACCACATTATACAATAAAACTGAAAATGGTTTCGTCAGTAGGAGGTTTAGAACATTAAAGCAGTATTGATATGCCTGATACTTAATTTTTTTCTCAGCCTATAAAAATAATTATTTCAAACACCAAGTAAGTGTTCTATTCGCAGTATTTAATTTAAGAATCTAAAATATTACCAAACGATCTAATTTTCAAACCATAAGCACATGATTCACATGCCTACCAAAATATCAAATTGACAAACTTCAATCAGTGTTTAATGCAGCAGCAAGACTCATAACCTTTGTCTCTAAATATTCACACATTTTAGAACACCTTCATAACCTTCACTGGCTCAAGTGCCCTGAAAGAATCCAGTACAAATTGTGCTGGATGGTGTTTACTGGATGGGTTGAGTATCTGGGCAGAAGGCTTGGAATAAACTCCCTCTGGAACTAAGATCCATAACAAGTCCAACAGAATTCAGGTCTAAACTAAAAACATATCTTTTTAAGCTGTCATACCCTTAAATTAAATGTACCATTCCTGAGAGACAGTCCAATTATATCCAATTATGTTTTTCCAATTATGTTCTAAATCAAGTAAGCATAGTACTGTATTTTATCTGCATATCTAGTTAGTAATAACATAGCTCACTGTAGAAATGTATTATATATTTGTACAGCGCCATGGAGGTAATTTTGCATCATAACGGCGCTATATAAATCATCTAAATATTATTATTGCTACGTAGTAGTTCAGCTTGAAAAGTTTTATTATTTCGAAGGTGTACTGATGTTTCAATTTATCTCTTCTGATATGCTAACTTGACGTAACATCATCAAGGATGAACCATATACAGAAATGTTGATAAACTACGTAGTATTAAAGATTGTTATGATATGTTTTCTTATCGTCTAACTGGAATGTTGCTGTCAGAAATAAAACAAAAATAATTATTTTATTATTTATCACACAGGCCGTGTAGTTTATTTTCAATCCAATAAAACGTATTTTTGATTATCATAATAACATGAAACACTGTATTTTACAAAGGTGATGATATATATCATAAAATACGAATAGGTACCCACAGAACGGTAACCAAATATTAAATTTACCGGAGCTAATTTGAAATTAAAATAAATAATACAATTAAATTAAGCTTATTTTAGAAATAGTATAATTTGCAATAATGGCGTATTGAAGTTATAATTTTTTTTTCTAAGTTTTATAAAATTTTGTGTGAAAATTGGTTTTGATGTGAAAATATGAAAGTTAATGATGACCTTACAAATCTATGAGACGTTTAAGATGTATAAAAAATATTGTTAGGTACGTACTTAGGAATAGATTAAACAAACTATTTAACATTTAATTTATGATAGTTCTTTTTACAAATTTTTACAAGAAGCGAAACAGGGTAGAATAAATTTTAATGTTATTTTTACATAATTTACACACCCATCAAATGGTTATTTCAGTTTTTCAACTTTCTCTTGATTTAACGTTTGTACAAAACTATATACATATAAAATCAATGTTAACCTCGCCTTAGCAAGAAAAAACAGAAGTTGATGACGAAATTTGTCTTCGTTTTATTTTTTTTCCATGGTGCAAAATCATTCGTATAGGCACAAAATTACTGTTAATCGCGATACCATTCCATTTTTACCCAAAATATTTACATTTTGTACAAATTTATTTTATCCAAATTATTTAACCATAATATTTACAATTTTAAAAATTTTTTGCACTTTACTTTCTTATTTATATACATATTTTACGACATAATTATTTCATAATAAAACATTTTAGAACTCAATAATGTTTAATGGGTGTATTAATTTTTTTTTATTTCTTACCTTTACACAAGTCCCGCATTTTTAAGATAAAGAGGACACAATACGTCTTGTAGGTGACAGAGCTAATCGGAACGATATCCCGAAACATTTGATCCGTAATTTATGGCCCACGTTAACACTATTTCAATTTATAGTTTATCTTCCTCACATTTTTAAACATTGACATAAACTAAGCAGGGTGGATTTTTGCAGAAAAAAATTTTTCCAACATGAATAAAATGAATTATGAATAAAACTCTAATTATGTTAGCAGAGTAAATTTATAAACTAATTACACAAATTGCCACACAGTTTTTTAACAATAATATATATACAAATCCATTAGAACTCGACGTCATAATAAAATAAAGTAATGTACATTATGCTCTTCTGCGGAATATAAAATAGAGCCAAAACTTTTTGACTGGCGTACAATAAGGAGGTAAAAAAGATTTTAATTCGAATTTTTATAATTCTTTTCAATTAACAGATCTCTTTTGTGATTTAAGAACGATCTCATGGACAACATCAGTTCTGGTTAAGTTATTTGTTACTGGGTTATTTTTTCAAAGTAATATATTGTTGTATTCTACAACGAATTGAGGGTTTCAACAAATAGAATCTAGCTCTCCCTAAGAATACAAAATGATAACCGGATTTGATGGCTGACAACTAAAACCAAAACCGATATAAAGATCTTGTTATCCTAACAAACTACATTGCAACAATTCATCGGGTGTTTGATATTACTTTTCATTTTGTGAAACAATTTCAAATCATTAATCTTACTTAAAATTACACATGTTTTAAACATTTATTTAGGTGTGCTTTATTTAAAGTGATCACGTTTCCAAAATATCAATATGTGTAAATGTAGTTTTAATAAACTTGTTTACAATTTGTTAAATAAATATTTGTTAACAAATACCCATTCAATAACAGAAAAAAATGTCCTGAAAAATATTTACGGAAGATTACTATGCTGAGCTGCAATAAAAAATATTGATCTTTATTTGTTGTTTTCGTAGAGCCATTACAATTTTAAATCAACTATGGACCCGCCTAGTGTATTCTATAACAGTGCGTTCGGAGTTCGGATAACTCACTTAGTTTAAAAGTTTTACGGTGGGAAACGGAATTTTGATTCAGATGTTTTAGGTATAACGTTTAATGTGTTAAAATGTTTTAATGTTTTTAATGTTCAGATTATCGACGTGTTAAACAGGGGACTTATCAGTCAGTCGCTCTCGTACATTATTGAAGCGATGCTTTCTCTTCTGTACGAAGACGGGTCCTGGTGCTGATTTGGAAGCCATCTGTACGCAGTACGCTCGAGGGAAGTACTGCAAACAAGAGAAACACTCATTATTTTACTGGATGGCAACATTGCTAAAACAAGGCAAATTCAAAAAATCATTATATGAACAGTGATCTACGAATTTTGCATTTGGTATATATTTTCAGAAACCCGTGAATACAATGCATGAAATATTTGGAAATATGTTGTTGAATCATTTTGTTAATGTGAGTCCCAACTGCTACTCTACTACTGCTACTGGGTGCGCGGCTCAGTGAGACTACAGCATTCCCAATTGGGTATGATGGAGAATAAAGGGAACAAGGAAGGGAAGGAGATGGTTGCACATTATTTGGGTGGTTCCAAAACTAAGTCCAAAAATACTGAATTTGAGTTCACTGCATGAAAGATGTGCCAAAAGCTTTAATTTAACAATTTAATTTCTTTTTCGAAGAAAACTTCTTCTAACTGCTTTTCACTTTGTGTTTTAATAAAAAATTTAATTTCCTTCCGTGGTCCAACAGGAAAGAAATCATGAACCAAGAAGTCCATAAAAAAAGTTTACATAAAAAAGTTTTAATTTATCGCAAAAAATGCTTTTGTACAAAGTAAGTGTAATTAATGTAGTCTGTACAACAATTTAAAATATGTTTGAATATAATTTACGCAAAACTAAACAGAATGGACTAGGTTCACTTGGCATGTCAAACGTATTTATAATACAATGCAGATACATTATTTTGCAGAATTTATTGATTTTTATAAAAAGTTTCAGGTTAAAAAATTATTGGTTCACAAATTATTTCAACCTTACAAACAAACTTTCATCAGTATTTCTTTGTCGCACTTCAACATATACATATACACACACATATATAAGTAAATATGTGATAGATTTTTTTTCAATAAATAGTTTGTTTCAAATAAAAATGCCTGCCGTAATACTATTCACAAATTAGCGATTAACAGTGTCACAAAAAATCACAAAAATATTTTCCTTATTTACGTTTCATCATCGTACGTAGGCAGTAATCAAATGAAATAGTATGTGATTTCATAAATATAACGTGTAAAACGCCATCTGATTAGCTGTCCGCAATGTTAAATAAACCGACATAAATATGGAGATAAAAGAAACATTAAATGGATTATGCCATCAACGACACGTGAATGTAATGAATTATCCTAATGCTGGCTTCACACTTTATTACTATACCGTATGTTTCTGTATACTACGGTACATGATTTCTATTTACCTTCCCAGGAATTTACGTGTTAACATAGCTTACATATCAGTCATCAGTCTCAAGTTTAATGATCTCGCTATGTAATATGTAAGGATGAAAAAAATATGGAGTTATTACCCAAATAAAACTTTTTTTTAATATTAAACGCAACCTTAACACCCAACGTTCAGCAAAACCTTCCACCGATAGTAATCTGTCGTTGCTTTATTAAGGTGTAGCTAATTTGTAGCTAGGTACCTATCATTCTCTTCTTTATTTTTTACTGTTTTTATTTTATGCTCTGTATTGTGTTATTAATGGATTGTAAATAAACGTAATAAATAGAGTTATAAATATATTCCTAAAGATGAAATACTAACATAATGCACAAAACTCAGCAGAAGTAATCATTCTTCAAGATTAAGCCATTTTCAAACTGTGGTCGTTCGATTTACAGATAGATGGCTCTCAATAAAAGTGATTTTGGATACTTCACCCTTTTAAAATAGGCAATTAAAAAAAGAAAAAAAAAATCAAAAATACTCATTTCGGTTGTGAATATGTTTGTAACTCTAGTACAATGAACTCTTGAACTAGAATTGGCTTTTTCAAAAGTGGAATTGTATTAAGAAATAAATCGATAATTTTTTTGTATAAATTTCTTCAGTTTTTGGTACTTAAAGTACCTGCCTACCTTTAATTTGTAACCAAAAATAATAGCTTGTATTATAATAACTTTGGTAGTAACTAAATTAATTAATAAATTAATTAATTGTTTGAGACTAAATGTCGATAAATGCAAAATTATGTCCTTCAGATCAAAACAACCGATTGTCTTCGAATACAAACTTAATAATATTTGCTTAACAACTGTTACATCTATTAAAGACCTTGGTGTCTCTCTTGATAGCAAGCTTTCTTTTCGGGATCACATAACTGCAATCGTTAATAAATCCCTCAAACTACTTGGTTTCATCACTAGAATCACTTCGGACGTCAAAAACGTAAATACCCTTAGAACTCTTTACTGCTCCTTGGTTCGCCCCCATCTTGAATATGCTTGTGTTATTTGGTCTCCTTTTTATGCTGTCCACATTTGACGCATTGAATCTGTTCAACATCGGTTCTTAAGATGGATTGCTAGGAGGCTAGGTTTAGAAAAAGGCAAATACTCATATGATGAAATTGAACTAACTCTAAACCTCTCTCCTTTGGTAGTCCGTCGGGAAAGAAATGACCTCATTTACTTCTTCAAAATTATAAATGGTATTATTGATTCACCTACTCTACTGCAACTCATTCCCTTCAATATCCCCTCGCAAAGACTCAGAAATAATGAACTTCTCTTCCTCAATTCCTCATTCGACAAATTATGGATATTATTCACCATTTTCCAGAATGTGTAGACTGGTCAACTCAAGTCAAAACCTTAACTTTTTTGGGATAAGTCTGAATGATTTTTGCCAGTCGCTAAACAAGTGACGGAATATTTAAGTGTCCTGTGGTCCCGACCCACGGCGTATTCTTGACTTGATTCGACTTGTCACTTTATTTTCTTATATTATATCTACCATATTGTCTTTGCCTTCATGTACCTTTGTCTACTCCTGTATTTTTCTTTTTACTTTATTCGTGTTATTATTTTGTAATTTGGACAATGTCCGTTAATAAATAAATAACAATTATCGGATCTACCAATCGATCAATCAATCTGTTTATTTTCGCAAATGCTACAAGAATGGCAATAAAATATGATTGTTTGGTATATTTTACAGCGACCCCAAGCTGATTTAATCTTAATAAATGTGAAAATTATCATATTAATGAGATATTTGATTTTTTAATTAGCAAAATCCGTTATCCTGCTAAACACATTAATACGAGTAAAACCTATCTGCCATAAACAATGGCTTTATAACCCGAATCTGAATACACCATAATGTATTTACGTATAACGTTATAGGTAGGTAGATAAATTAATTAGCTAAATATTTGGTCTTAATGAGAAATAAACAGGTATTACCGTATAGGTTGAATATTTTGGCGTTCGTATTCAACGTATTTTCAATACAAATAATGTTACGTGTTTTATGTTCGCTTTTAATATTTCGCTAATAATTTTATGTATAGCAATTATATATATATATAGGGAGTAAAATTGCTATCTATATATATATATATATATATATATATATATATATATATATATATATATATAGCAATTTTACTCCCACTTCCTATTGTAGAAATAACATATTTATACTTTAGTTCTGTGAACAGAATACTTCGCGCCCGAATGAATCTGCTTAATTTTGTATTATTTTATAAAACGAAACCAAAAAATCCTCAGAAATTATTAGATTTTTTAAGCAGGAATTTAAATACTTATTTAATTATAAACTGCATGTGTTGTGAAACATTAAAAAAATAAACAGACAGATGAAATACCAAATGGTCGAGATAACTAACTTCGCTACGCTCAGTCAAATAATTATTATTGATTCAGAATTATTAATTTTCATTGCGATTTAGAAGGCATGCAGATTAGAATTGAAGCAATATGACATCATGATTAATTAATTGATCCACAATTTAATTTGTGAGTTTTACAAAAGATGTTAATGGACTGTAAAAACTGTTTTAATAATAATAAACCATAGATTGGACATACTTATCAACAAAAAAGTATTTCATTGTAGTAATAATGATTCTTGGACAGTTAATTTGTGTACCGCAATTTATGTAAAATAATATCATCACAAGGGTTCTTTACAGGGCTAGAAAATAACTAAAAGGTTAAAGTAACCACAAAATAATTAACAATGCTCTACTTAGATTCACACTTCCTGAAAACTATTTCCAAACTCAAACAGTCTACTAAAACTAAGATAGGGAAAAATAAACTCCAGATTGCCTGGAGACAGGGCCACCATTCATGTATCATTGTTTTTCATAAAATTGTCTTCTTATGGGTACCAACTGATTTTCCTCAATTTACAAAACAAATAGTTAAATTTTGAAAAGGGTCACTGGACGCCAGTTTCTGGAAACATTAAGTTCATTAATAAACTTAAATGAGGGAACCGAAGCTTTTTATGCCCGGCTTAAAAAACTTGCGGTTGCAAAAATTTCAGTAAATTACGGGCGGAATTTACCGAAATTAACCCTTTTGCGTGAAGAATTTTATGTGGGAGTTTATAAGGCCCGCTTCACTTCAAAGGCTTTGCAAATATTAATGTGGGTTACTCGACATGGAAGGTAGGAGGTATGAAGGGAAAATGCTTTGAAAAGTAATGTTGCTTGTTTTGGGACGAACTGGAGGCTGTACCTTCTACTGCCAGTAGACGACACATTAAGAAAAACTTAATTATGTGCCGAGTTCAAAGGACAAGGAATATTTTCATACCATGATATTTTGGCCCTTGTAATTTGGTATATGTAGGAGGTACATACTTACATATATTTGGGTTCATTAAATATGCCTCAAGCTTGGTAAAAGAACGAAAGTTATAATATTTTGTACCTACATGTACAAATATACATACTTCTTGTTACTATAAATTGCTGATTGAAAATATTTTTATTTTTTTACGTACTTCAATAAAGTCAAAATCTTCCTTTATAAAAGTTCAGTAAAAACTTTCTTTTGAGCTGTCATTATGCCGATACGAAATGTACTGCTTTTTTAATCGATAGGTTGCTCTATAGGTTGTGGAATTTTAGCCTTGTTAGCGAAAGATTCCAGGTCCAAGTCTCATTTCGGCTTTTAAGGTTGTCTAACAAAATATGATGATTTTTGACAGAGGTTGAATGAAAAAAATCCCGTTCGCGTTAGATAGTAGTAAAAGGTATAGCGGGAAAGATGGTCAGAGGCTAACAAACAATTTCCATATCCAGAGATCGCTTCAAACAATGATAGCTTTCAACCTGTAACAAAACTGACGGAGAACCAAAAGAAGATATGCCAACGATTTTCTCGAACAATCAGGCACATTTCGAGTTGAATATTTGACTGGGGAAAAATTGATAACGCTTGGGTGAAATTCATCGCTTTGCCTGTAGGTAGCTGCTGATGTGTTCATGTCAAAGAACGTTGATGTATTAAATCAGATTCCATTCGTCTCAACATAGACGTTGTTGGTGAGGCGGGGAATGCAAATATCTGTACATAGTATTTGTATTAAAAAGAGCTTCTGTATCGGCAGTTTTATTTTGCACACTTGACCTTCAAATAAGAGAAAGGTTGCTGTCTAAATAATAATTCAAAAAACCACCCCACCCCCACTTTCACCCACCATAATTATTCTTCTTATTTTATAAATACAGTATTAAAATATGTATCAGTTTTTATATACTGTTATGCTTTGTGTACTACAACTATAATCATCCTGTTATACTTACATACTCCATATTAAACTCCTCGTAAAACCCAAATGGCGTTAATAATAAGTTGCCGCTTAATAATAAATGTATCTTTCTTTGCTTTTGGTTGTAAAATTTAATCTTTTGACCTGTTGTACACTGTTAAGCTTTAAAACACTATAAATTTAACCTTTATTTATAAAAATACTCAATTTGTTGGAGATGTTGTGAAAGAACTTTTAATTGTTATGACGGTAATCTCTATGCCAGTTATGAGTATTAAGGAATGTCCGCATCTGTTCAATATTAACCCGGGTCAAACAGAGATATTTTTTTAATGATTTCATGGACAAGCGGTTTTTTCTTTTTTTTTACAATCACGTGCCCGATGTGTACTTACATCCTAATGCTTATATATTTTTTGTACTTTTGTAAAATAAATGTTAGATTTAAAAAAAATCAAATACATTTTTTGTAATATCGTCCTAGTTTATGGTAAGCATAATAATTTTTGCAGTTAGAAGAGAGATTACTACGAGTACATGAGGTAAAATTTTATCATCCATTTAAAATTCAACACTACCGACACAGGCAATAAATAAAGCTAACTTTAGTGTGAGACATGATGAATTGTTTAATTTTTCGTTCTAACACAGAAGCGAGTCGGCGTCACCTTTTCGTTATTCGGGTTAGGTTGACCATTTAAACTAGGGGCATATACGTTATTTGTCACTGTCCAATGAATATAAATCAACCAGTTATCAAACCTTATAATTTATTTTTCTTTTGAATTTACAAACCGAGTGTCGGCCGTGGTGTTTTAACTTGTCATCAAGTGGAGAAATACGAAATATAGTTAATTATTTAAAGTCTTTAAGTGGGAGTGTCAATAGAAGTATATCCTATGTACCTACCTATAAAGTGTTTGTTGGTTGAGCCAAGCGATGTTTTAACGTTTGATTTCCGGGCTGATAATAATGTTATTTATACGGAGTTATTCAAAATGAAGCACTCAATTTTGTAACTATGTATTTCAAAATGCGAAGTACTGGCAAATATTAATTAATATACATTTGATCATTTAGTTATTTAGAATCAATGGCACAAGTGTTATTTATGTGTCTTTTTTATATTATGGAAAAAACAGTACATGATTTACAGAGATGAAACAATATACAGGAATAAGATACTTCATGTTGTGTACCTATGATATGTTTCCTTGTAATGTCTGCTAAGTGGTATGTTCATTCTTTAATTACCAGGTGACGTGTTTAGTATATAGGTGTGTGTGTGTGTGACTTGTGTAATTTATGTGTGAGTGTTTGTGTGCGTGTGTGTGTCTGTATGTATGTGCACTGAACAGTTTAAATTATTGACATTATGCCACGCTTAAATTTGGGCAGTGAATCCGTATCTAATCTATTTATAATAGAGTTGTAGCCTGAAACCGTTGTATGATTGTAACAATAATACATACGAGCAAACCTTCATCTGATAGTAGGAACTTGCAAGTGAATCATCATTCATATATCAGGGCTATCCAACAGATAATTTAAAATTATATATAAAAATATAAAAAAAAAAAAAAAATTATTTTGTCACTTAACTTTAACAATTTCAATGAATATAAGAAGGAATTCTAAGTCTAAAATTAATACACCTCAAAAATTTGAGGTAGTAAAATCAATGTAGTTTCATTTTCAATGCAACCTGTCCATCGTTGAGGTAGAGATTCGTTCAGAAAACCTTGAATATCTCCGGTGTGGAGCAAATTCAGCTACTGAACAGATGTTTGCCGTGCGGCCAACAAAAGTAATATTGAATATTTATAAACTGTAGTTTTTAACTGCATTATTAGTACTATCAAATGTATTTTACTTCATATTTGTCACTAGTTTGCGGTTTGAAATATAGAGTTACTAAATTGAGTTCATCATATTGAATACTCCTGTATTGCTAGAGAATTTTTACATCACTCTAGTATTCCTAAAGAATATAATCTAATATTAGTGCAGGCACGTGAAATTTACGGGATGTCATGATTGTAAGATTTGTGAAGCTGAAAGTATTTATATATAAAAAAATATGTATTTAATCATTGAAGGCAATATTAACGACTCTCAAACGAAACGTACTTGTCACAGAAAGGACAGAA
Organism: Hesperophylax magnus; assembly: GCA_026573805.1. Classification (NCBI taxonomy): domain Eukaryota; kingdom Metazoa; phylum Arthropoda; class Insecta; order Trichoptera; family Limnephilidae; genus Hesperophylax; species Hesperophylax magnus. The sequence goes on from JAIUSX010000055.1 coordinate 2,014,660, forward strand.
AAAAAATTTGTTTAACTGAATCTTTTCTGATTCATATTTTTCGTTTGAGAGTCGATTACCTTCAATGATTTAATATTAAAACTTGGTTTTAATATTAAAACGTGGTTTTACTCATTAAATTAATTAACTATAAAAAATAGATATGCCTCAGGATGTCTTTCAAAAAAAGATCAGAAAATATTTTTTGAATGAACGCAATTTGTATACTTGAAAAATTTCAACTTCATTTGTCAATAATTTAAACAAAATTGATGTATATTAAAGATAAAGAATTATTTTTCGCTTGTCTGAATATTTCCCAAAATTCAAAATTTTGAAAATCAAAGCAAATCCCGGTTTTAGAGGTCCTTAAACCGTAATTACAGACACAGAGGCAGGCGTACATATCAACGAAATTAGTATTTTTAATTTGAGGGTTACTTACGCGGAACAAGCTGTAGCTAAACTTTTACCATGCTACCAGTATAGTCTCTACAGCTAACAAACTTTGTAATATGTATGAAACCATATAAACTAGGACAGCGTAATAATGCACACTACAAAAGTTTTGCTGGCTCGGGGCCAGGTATCTATTTCACCCCCCGTTGGGTATGCTATGTGGTAGAAGAGATAGGGCTAGGCGGATAGTAAATATTAACGACTATGGTAATTTAAGTTTTCTCACACAGCGAAGTACTTCAATTTATTTAAACTTTACTTCACAGATTCAGAAAGAAAAGGTCATAAAATAATAATGTAATAATTTTGAGGCCTACTATTAAAAATGAAATAACTTTTGAAGAGCGCAATTTTAAGGCATTCCACTTAATGTAAGTAGTTTTTTTATTATCTAGACTTAGAGCTGTAATACCATGTAGGTTGCTATTTGGATTTTTTGTGAAAGTCAGTTCAGGAATGCAGGAAACTTTTTACTTGTACATTTGACTGCCTCCGTGGTCGAGAGGTAAAGCTCTCGACTAACAAGGGGTTATTATGGACTCGATGGGGTTATTTTACAATTTACTAATTTAAAATTATATATATAACATATTTTATGCATGTTCCATGGTGGAAGATGCTGTTTGTATCGCCATGGTGTAAGACCACTATTCAGAATTGAAACAATGCTTGAAACGGTTTTGTTGTGTTTGGAGACCAGATACGAATAGTCCTATCTTCCTCTTCCCCGTCTCTTTCCCCTCCCCACTACCATCAGCCTTAAAGCATACCCCAGTCTGGGATGCCATAGTCTCACTGACTCCAAACGGTTGGAAGCAGGGGACTCTTGCGCGGTATCACTTTTTTTCAATACGTAAATAGTTATGTTTACTCAAAAGTACTCTCACTTACAGTGACGTCTACGGAGTTTAAAAACAATATTACTTAAGCTTAGCGTTAATATTAGGAAGGAATATTCCACAAAGATACCACCTACTTGAAATATTGTTGATGGACATTGCTGAAATATGAGGATAACAATGAGTTTTTATGTTAGTATAAAAGATTTTTTAATCAATTTACAGTTGAAGCAAAATATGTTAATGGAAAATAATTTTAAAAATATACCTGTATGATACGTTAGTATTTTACTATTAATATTTAACAAGCATAATAAAAAGCTAAGCTGATACTACAAATAATACAAAAAAGTGTTAATAACATAATGATAAAACGGAAAATATAGCTATAAATTAGAACAATAATAAAATGTTTTCATTAGATAGTTAATTCGTTGGAATTTTACAACAAATGCTTTATTAGAATAAACGATTTCAACAGTAGGTACACTTTGTTTGGTGTATTATCCCCAGGAACATAGTTGGTTCATAACCTATTTAGCGAAGATCTAAAAGTGCTAAATTCGCCATGTGTGTGTCATATTTTATTACCAGGCTTGCCCTAGCCTACATTTTTACAAAATAAATACGTTTTGTCTCAACGACAATTAATACGCATGTCAAATCTCATTGACGTCAATATTTGCAAAGCGCTCGCTGATATACCTAATGCAGAGGTAACATTTATAAAACAAACATTTGGAGAAGTGATAGAAATTGCAGAAGTATTATTTTCTCCACGAATCATTTTCTACTGTACACAAACATACGACTCCTACTCCTACTCCTCAGCTCGGTTCTTCAAAATGCGTTTTATTAGTGTCTTTCATTTCTCAGTCATTATTAAAATATTAGCAGGATTCAGTGGATACCCTCAGTGTGGCTAGACGGAAAGAAAATGGATGTTAGTCGTAGCGTCAAATACTTGGGAAATATTATCACAGATGACCTGAAAGGTGTCGAGGATATGGAAAGACATAGAAGAACGATATCCGTTAGAGCAGGCATGATGACAAGGCATTTTCAGTTTTGCAGTACAAACGTCAAAAGAAAACTATTCAACGCATTCTGCACTCGCTGTATGTGTCAGTACTGTGTGTAAATAACACTGCAATGGCATAAGCTAAAAGTCGCTTGCAATATTGCTTATCGCCAACTATTCCGCATACCGATATAATGCAGCGCTACGGAAATGTTCCTGGAGGGACGAGTTTACTCTTTCAGAGTACTTCTCCGCCATCACATGGGGAGGTTATGGCACAGACTAAGCCAATTAAAAAAATACTATCATCACTGACATGGTTGCATGGATGAAGTCCCTCCTGATGGCCCTCTGAAGACGGGAGACGGTCAAATATCCTCCATAAACGGCTGTTTGCAATCTTTTATGTGTTTGGCATTTTTTCTCATCTTTTCCGCATTTTTTGATTTTTTATGATTTTTTTCTGTTTTTATTTGTGTATCTATTTTGTCTAATTTTTTTTTTTGTTATTTATGATTTCTTAAAATATTATTTGAAAATATGGAATATATTGCATACCTTCTGGAATACAACTATTATTATTGTTATTAATAATAATAATACTTTATACCAGAATATAGACACAATAATGAATTAAGTACTAGCATATCAAAAATGATGGTGGTTGAAAAATATAACAATAAAAAGGGAAAGTATTAACGTCTGAGGAAAATAATAAAGTAATAATCACATTTAAAGATTTTGTTTAACGTTTTTTCCAATAAACAGGCACAATAGGTGGATAATATATTTAAGCAGAAGACGGAGTGAACCAGGGCCTCGAGGAAAATAATTTTGTCGGAGGGCGGAAATGCAAAAGTCTATCAGTCCTTACACTGCCAAACTCTAAACACAAGAACGAATCGAAAAATCGACCTGTTTCATTGAAAAATATAGTTCGTGCATTTGACTTCGCTAGTTTGTCGAAGCTAGTTATTCGGGGAACCTTCCATCGAAATACTACTAAAACATACACACACATCACTACTGCCTGACGTTAATTAATATTTTCCATCCATTAGACATATTCGTGTGCTTCATTAGCTTACTGTAAGAATTTCGTCTTCTTTACCTACGACTTCAATTTAAAGGTACTTAATTGAATACCTTTCCGGTGTATTGCTAGTAACTAAAATGGAATTACTTTAAGAATACTATAATAAACATTTACAATAAATAAAACTTCTGGGTAATAAATAACAGACATCAAATTATAAAAGCAACAAACCCAGCAAGATAAAATATTTGAGATACCTGCCAAGATTAAATATTTTATTATTACTTAAAATCTTTGTGAAAAAAAATGTCCACTTCCAAAGGCGTGGGCGAGACATTTCGTGATACAAACTGTAAGCTTTTGTAAAATATAATAGATGACCTGTTATACAGGATTTGTCAACGGAAAACACACTCCATCAACGTCCTCTTGGTGTGTCTCGTACACGTTAATCAATCCCTTTTAGGTCTCTTTTAACATTTAACATGAGTAGGTTAAGACCAACTTCCTCATCTTTATCGCTTTATATCTTACAGATAGGTCATGGTCTGACATGGTTTGACATTAGTGGAACCTCTCGCCGTTGCAAAAGTTAACATTTAGCAAAGAAACGAAGCTTGAGATGATATGTGACCAGATCGGAATAGCCAAGTATTTATATGTAGGTTATAAACTGTACATAATGTTATTATACCAGAACTCACCGTTTGAGAGCTTTTAGTGCGATGCGTCAACAGATCACCATATTTTCGGATAGTAGGTAGATGGTAGAGAAATATACAAGGGCGCACTCAGGCGAAATATACAAAGGCGTTGAAGTTGAACGGATCTTTGAAAGCTCAATAGCTCTCATTGAAAATGATATTGATAATTGAGAATATACATGGAGGAAATTACTAATACAAAATATTGCTATTTTATTAAAATGCTCTTCAAATTATTCGTATTCCGGTTAAAAACGGGACCGCAGGCCTTTAACCAATGAATTGAAGGGTATCCTATTAAACTGACAGTAAAACACGAATGTATTATATGACGATGTCAGAACACTTATTCATAAAAATTTTAATATTTTCGCATTTCGTCATTGTGTACTCTCAGGACAAACACAGGTATATGAACACGTGTTTAGATATATTATGAATGTACAAAAATTTATTAGGATGCGGCGTGCTATCCCATTTTTAACAAGATTTTAATAAATCAGCAATTCTCATTTTTCTCCGTGCACGCGTTGATCTAGAAATTGTAGCTAGAAAATATTCTAATGTAAATTTCGTGACGCAAGAGCTAATAGTTCGCGAGTATTTCATGTCGAAAAATTCACACTATTATTTCTAAATATTCAGTTGGCATTGCATTGTGTCCAATACCCGGATTGAAGAATCATGAATAATGTCCGCTATCAACATAGTAAAATTATATATTGTACCCTAGTTGCGGTACACATTTTGCTCCATGGGAACTACAGAGTGCCACGTGTTTTCAAAATTTAAAATGGAGACATTGTCTTGTCCCTAGTTTAAAAATGTTAGAAAAATCACCACAGATCTTGATAACAGATTTTATTTGCTGCGCAATAACAAACGTTTTCTTTTTGCAAGTTTCTCGTACCATTTCCAGAACAAAGAAACGAAATTATGGTTTCGAATAAGTTTTAAAAACAATTGTAGTTAACTTTTTTTATCACTTAAGTAATTCAATAAGAACGTTGTTTTTAATCTGCTTTGTAAAAGGTGCGTGCCATTTTCGAACGTGCTTTTCGCATTCTTCTTAATAGTTTCTTAATTAGTTGGTAATGTCAATTACAAAAAGTTTAGAAGCTATTCTGCCATAATGATGGCATGGACAATCGTCTATTTGTACGTAAAGTATAATCTGGTAGAGCTTAAGAACTTCGCGAAACCTCGCCTCGGGTTTTCTACAGTAAAAAACCAAGGAAACTATTTAATCTCCTTGTTAAAGAACATTTTCAAAGTTTGCTTGACGATTATAATAATATTATAAATTTGTAATGTTTATAAGTGACAATTTTCAAAAGGAAATTAGAACGAGTCGCGAAAAATAACATTTATTCAAGGTACTTAAGTGGGTTTCGGAGTTATTTTCAGTATTTTTTTGTCGAAATACTACAATTCAGATTCGTAAGGTTGCTTAAAATAGTTTCAGCCGTGTTCAGTGACTAGATTTGGATAGTCAAGTTACTTCCCAACTCTTCTCGACATTTTTTTTACAATGGCTCCACACAACAGGCCCTGAGGAAAAGAAATTAAAGAGAGGAAGATCTGGGAAGGAAAATGGTATGAGGGGTGGGAAGAAATCTGTGTGTCTAGGAGTAATGGACGTTTAAATTCATCCCTCCCACTGCGGTTCAAAGCGACGGTTGAGAGAGTCCTGCTGAAGAAGTAAAAAGATCTCCCTCAATCAGTCTCTCCAAATCATGTGGGCAGATCTCAATCTCCAGTATGTGGGCAGACGCATCCGCCGCCAAAACATAGATAATCCTATCCCCATGTACCCGAGAACCTGTGCTAAGTAATCAAACGTAGCGAACGCTCTAGGGTTACCTAGCCGCCATCCCAGATAAAGGCGTTTTCTACGTCATAATGATTTTGTATCCTTTTGGATCGATTACGGATTTTTACTGTTTTAAATCGTTTTTGAAATCAATAATTATAAATGATATTAAAATTATTTGTTTTTAGTACGAAAATCAAAATTGGACAATTTTTTTTAAGTGAATTCCGCACAATAGTCCCAACTGCCTCCAACCGTCCTGGAACCAGTGAGACTATGGTATCCCAAATTGGAATATGTTGTGTGGTTGAAGAATATGGGAAAGGAGGCGAGAGACGGGGAAGAGGAGTGTGGGGAAATTCCTGAATATTCAGGTTTGGTCACCAAAAACGGCCAAAACCATTTCAAGCAACGTTTCAATTCTGAATAGTAGTCAAATATCTTATATTTTTTGATACATGTGCACGCCGGGATTTGAACCTGTAACCTACAGATTGCCAGTCCAGAGCCTTACCCTTCGACCACGGAGGCGGACATATATTTAATCTTCCACAGATATTTAACGTTATTCATGGTTTGTGAAAATACCCCATTAAGGGTACCAGAGTCCCACTTCACCCGGACGGATTTGACACTTTTGCAGTATTCACATTGAAATTAAAATTAATAAGCCTCTTTTAAATCAAACTAAAAATATACATTCATTTAGTGCAAAATTATTATATTCACATAAATCAATTTAATTCGAATTATTCAGACTTCGTAGGATTTCGGTCGTCCTGTCAAGTTGTTCAGTTTTGATGTTTCACCGAGCAATCCTGTCAAAGGTGCCCAGAATTAATAACGTTCCCTTAATTAAGTCTATTTTGTAACAGCAGCTGTCAAAACTGAGCAGGGCACTAGGAATCTGAAACTACCCGGTATCTAGTAACCCTATAATCCCTTTATAGGTAATTGTTATTAAACACGATCCTTACATACTAGAGTGGGGACTATTGAATTGTGAATTCAGTAAAATATTGTCGACGTAAACACAAACTATGCAGGGTTACTGTTTCATATACCTACAGGTTCTATTTAATAGTACCAATTCAACAATGTTCATTTGTTATACCTAAAAATAGGTTGCGCAACCAAAGCTGGTTCCACATATATAACATTTGGCAAATTTGTTTTTTGACATCAGAAAAGAAAAGTTCAATTATGAATTAAGTACATCAGACTGGCTCAAATATCGTGGCTATAGAAGCCCGAGTAAATCAGGACGTCTTGTACAGGGCTAGCAGGTTAATCAATAGTGACCATTAGCTAATTAATTAATTTACTGGACAATTTGTATAGCGCCGCTTTTGTGAGATATCACCTCAGGGGCGCTTTACAGTTGATGCAGGTATTACAAAAAATATAAATATTACAAAAAATAAAGTGAAATTAAGTCAAATAAAGTACAGGAACAAGTGATGAAGTAAAGGAACAAGATAGAAGATGGAGACTTTGCAGCAAGAATCCTAGGTGGTGAAGAAACTGTACCAGCTGCTGCAGGGAGAGAATCTACCGCGTCCACCAACAGTGCCAGCACGAGGTTCGTCTTCCGTCCAAGTATGTGTCTGCTGCTAATAAAACGCTGACACAATATCCTCACATAGATACCACCCTATATAAATCTTAAGTACGCCCAACAATTGAATTTGGGAGCCACCTCTAGCATGGAGCCCCTCAATATTTCATAAAACTGCTTGATTCAAAGAAGGGCGGTCCTGTAAACCCCTTCGTACAGCCCCTACAACCGGGTTGCGCCATAGCTCCCCTGACCTTACAATGTACAGACAGGGAGGCTCTTGTAAACTGTCACATTAAACATAATTAAAGAAATATTTTAACTTTTCCAGTTTTTAGGCTTTGCAAAAACTTTTCGAATAATAAAAATGCAAGTTAATAGAAACGCAAAAGAAAGTAAAAAGTTGATTCCCGCTGACTTTTGGCTAGGACTTTGCTCTCGGAAGTGTATAAATTTATAAATATAGGTACATACGAGTATACCTGTTTCAAAAATTCAAATATATGTTTAAAAAATTCTAAATATACATACAAATACTCGTATAAGTATATAAATGGATGCAACGAATTGGTTGATAGAAATTGGCTTCAGGTAAAAGCCCCGCATATAATGTGTATTTACTATGTAAACGATAAAGTATTATAAATCCTAAGAGTATATTGTTCGCCTCAGCCTTTGCTGTGTAATATCCTAAGAGTGTATTGTTCGCCTCAACTCTTGCTGTGTAATATCCTAATAGTGTGTTGTTCTCCTCAACGCTTGCTGTGTAATATCCTAAGAGTGTGTTGTTCGCCTCAACTCTTGCTGTGTAATATGTATATAATATAACAAATACCTTTAGTCTCGTGACCCGTATCAATTACCTAATAATATGGTGTTACTTTCTTCCTTACTTAATCGAAGATTGTTGGTCAAAATACTTATCACAGCCGTTATCCTAAATATACACGTGTTGGGAGACGTACCAGACTTTCTTTAACCAATGATTTTTGTATTAAAGAGTAAAAAATATGCCTAAATTAATTTTGGCCTCTAGTGACATTTTTTGTTGTTATTCAGAAACTAACAAACAAACAAACAAAAAAATTTGCTTGCCATCACTTGTCACTCAGACGACCAACCGCCCAAACCCTCATCCCGACCCTAACTGTTCAATAACTACTTAGATTTTTTGTGTTTTTAAGTCACCAAAGACAAAGACATAATTTTTTTTACTTCATACAACACTAGGAATCACTGGAAAGAATGTGTTGTACGTCTCTTAACAACCCGAATGAAGTTGTTACTATGAGGAAGGACTTCTACAAGCTTAAACAATGATTGGTCACTTAATATAATGTGAAAGCCTCATGAAAGCCATGCTTAGTCATGTGTCAAAGGATAAGGAAAGGTCTGAAAACTACTGAACAAACTCTAGAATCTTCCTGTTAACGATTACGCTAACAAGAAGATTCAAAGGCAATCATTTTGTTCCTAATTCTTCGGCAACGTTACTGGGCCTCGATTCTCGAAGAAGTCATTCCACTCGAACAACGAGTGGTTCGACCCAATCGTTGTTCGAGTATAATGACTTTTGACATTTGGCGTATGTAAGTCGACCAATGTACTCTCGACGGCGATTGTGAGCGGCCTGGATTGGAGAGTCGATATCCAGATCTGTATATAAAATAAATGTTATCTTACGTTTCGATAAATGTAGGCAACTATATTTAACTTCTAATCACCGCCCCAAGCTGGGAAAAAAATCTTTAGGTTTTTATATAAAATAATATTTGATCAACCAGAATTATCAAGCAAAGCATGCACGCAATTACACAATACGCAATCCTTGTTGAAGGTTGAACCATAAATTCAATCGATTTAAACCAAATTACGAACAACGAAATACAATACCTACTTAATTCAACGATGATAATTCAAAGTCAATAATAATGCTACTCAAAACGTATGTACCTGAACATTTTACATAGCGTAATTTTAAATTATTGTGTACTGATTACAGTAAGCATTTTGTAAAATATGCGTTCTGTAATCAGTACCTACACTAAATCTAGGTCTGGATACTAAATATATATATATACCTACTATAAATCATACAACATATAAATTAATCTGCGAAAATTTGGTTAGAACAACGAATCAATTTGTTTTTTCAAAGTGTTTGTTTCATTTAAATATATTCTGCCTTACCACAAAGTAATTGCTTCTGGGGAATTTTTTTTTTTTATATTTTCAGTCTTTGTCATCTCTAAAAGGTTGGTACAACCGTAAAGGAAAAGTTAATGATTACAGTTTTTATTTTGTGTTATTACTAGCGGATAAAATTCTATCAGAGAAGCAATAAAAAAATTGAGGACTGAATTTAGCAACTATGGGTAGCCTTATGCCTAAAAATGAAACACTGGGTGAGAGATTTTATAGTTCCAAATTAAAAACAATTCGTCTTAAAAAAGTTTGAAAGTTTTAAATATAGAACTATTATTACATTCAACATTAAGTGGTGAAGTTGTAAGTGATAAAAAATCTAGAAATGTTTTCAAGCGCAAAAAATTTTTTAAAACTTTAACCCGCTTAGGGGTAAATGAATGATAATAATTTGGTAAGACGAATTTATTGTTCTGGGGAAAGTTTAAATGAATGGTGCCTACCTACTGGAGGAAAGATGGGTGGTGGGTGGTGTGTGGTGGGTAGCTACCCTCTCGGCAACGAATTTCTCACCAAGTTTGAAATAAACCAACTTTTCATTTCGGAGCTTGACAAATATTTTCAATTTATTTTAAAGTACCCAGTATTTATTTCTGTACAGCATATCTTGCATGGATTTTTATTTAACGATCATTATTAAAATTCAATAATTTTATAATATTTATTTTTTATGCAAAATGTGACGCAAATGGGTGAGATTCGAACTAAATTCGACATGCGCAAAAAAATGTATTTTATTAGTATTATTTCAATTGTCAAGTTAATATATATATATATATACATATATTTTGCAACACAACCCAGAGACGGGGATACTCTCAGTGTGACAATAGTGAAATACCATCTTACGTTGCGTGATATTGCTTTAGCCAGTTTAGTGTCAGGTCGGTACTTCCCATCATTCCTCTCCTTCCCCTCCTCACTCCTCTCAGTCTCACAAGATGTCCCAAATGCTATAATAATTATAATTATAATTTGTATGACACCGTTTTTGTGAAAAATCACCCACGGGAGATAAAAATTTATAGAATACCACGTAGTAAAAACATGTGCGAAACTAATATAAATACAAAAAATAGGTTTGCTTTCAATATTACAAAATAAACTCAAAAAATAATTAGTGAGTTTTTACATTCTTAAAAAATATTTTTTAATTATTTAATTTACTTAGTTTAACCATCATATAAAATATTTATTAATGAAACTGAAATGAGTAATGTAATAATTATTATTATCAATCATATAATGAATTAATTCATTCTGTAAACATAATACAGGGACATCCCTATTATGTCGGGTGAAGTAATAATAAAAAGCATATATTTTTTTTTTGCATAATTTTTTTTTAAATGTGTCGCAAATATTATATGTGTGTTAGAGTTACAGTGATTGGTGAATTAATTTTCACAGGTGGTCAATCAATATTTTTTTTCTTGAACACATGGGAAACGTAAAATAATGTTTTTAATTGCATCACACACACAGGGGAAAATAAATCAACGCTTGCATGGAAACTGTTTTCAGAGGACTTCCCGTTTAATATTTTACTGTTTGATATGCACTCCTTTCCCAATACAGATCAGGATGATAATATTCGAGAGTGGCCCTCTCCCAATCCCAATATTTACCGATACCCGATACTGTTTTGTGTACTATTAATAAAACAGAAAGGCCAGAAATTGTGGTTCAGCACAGCATATACATAAAGGGGACCATCCACTCTCGCAACAATCGAGTCCGATCATTATTTGTTGACCCCCGGCCCAAATTTTTTTTTTACTGTGCAGTGCTACGTGTCACGGCTAGATCTGCAATGTCACGAAATTAGCTGTAACGTGACTATCGAGTATTTTTAATAACGTCTGTTCCCGTAGTTCTCATATTTGACGTGTTCTACTGCTAGTCATTTTGTCAGGCTTAGTGACAAGAAAGGCGTTCTTTTTAAAGTGGCTGTCAATAAATAAAAAGCCGATAAGCATGTGTCAAATGCTTAAGTGCGAAGGCCACTTTTGTAATGGTATGCTCATAGTGTACGAACTACACTCACTGTGTACGTATGCTATAATACAGTTACTTCGTTAATCTACACGGTAAGGCGAAATTTGTTAATCGTTTACTGTGTGATTTTCGATTCCAAAATTTGATTACATGGTCCACCTGTTTGATTATTGGTTGAAATGTGTAGATCCATGGTGATATTTCCGATTATTTTCAATATTAACGGGAAGATGTTATTAACACTATAATGCAGTTGTTTATCTGTTGGTGGTATATGAAGGTGAATGCTAATTATATTCACCTTTATCCCGTTTCATTGAATAAATTGGAGAAGAAATTAATTATCATCCACCACGTCAGAATCTTTCATTGCTAAATTTCGGCGGCCATCTTGGGTGGCGGTATCTATAGCAAAGCGTTTGGTGAGTTCAGGCGTCCGAGCAGAATTAGGCTTTGACGTGAGACTGTGCTGTGAACATTTCAATGCCATGGAAATAATTTTCTTAAATTAACATTTAAACGTTTTTTATCAACGTCGCATTTGATAGTCAACTATGGTCTAACCTCAATCGGTTGATCTCCACTCGTGCATTCGACACGAGATGTGGGAGCCGGGAATTGGGAGATGGGAGAAGGGGAACAGAAAACGCTAGGAGATGGGATGACATCTGTATGGTCCGCAGCATAAACACACTGGAGTTTACCCATCTGTGACAAACGTCACGGCGCTATGTGACAAGCATTGATTAAAATGAACGTCACAGGAAGTGCAGTGCTGAACTCATAGGCCACTCAGCCAGGACCGGATTTGATAGAGAGAGCCGACCTGACAACCTTGAAAAGTAGCTACCTAATTACGTAGTTAAATTATCAAGGCGCATAACCCATGCTCATATAATCAGCTTCATGATAATGGCTTTACATCCGTTTGACATAATTTTATTTGTTACATTGTAAACAAACAGGGTCAATCAAACAATGAAATTAACCTACTATTTGAATGTAGGTAAGTTTTTAGATTCTCACGGCCAAAAGCATTTTTGTTGTTTGTTTTTGGGGTGTTATGCCGTGTTGCGCTAACTCCTTCTTTAGCCGACGTTTCGGACAGCGTTGCAGTGTCCATCATCAGGGCAGATCCGGTAGATCCGAAGATGTGTAAATTTTTGAACCAAAAATTTACACATCTTCGGATCTACCGGATCTGCCCTGATGATGGACACTGCAACGCTGTCCGAAACGTCGGCTAAAGAAGGAGTTAGCGCAACACGGCATAACACCCCAAAAACAAACAACAAAAATATTTGAATGTAGGTTTTATTGTGTCTCTTCTAAATAAGGTAGGCGCACATTATTTGTGAAGTTTCGGAAGCATCCTTAGGTTTTAGTTTTTCAAACCCACTAATGTGATGTCTTCCAGACCGACGATCAGCGCCATTTAAATTTGTTTTACATTTAAACGCTACGGTTCTCTTTAAATGCTAATTTTCGACCCGTATCAGCTTTTGATCAAATTGTGACTACTGTCAAGCATAACAGTTATAAATGGAAATTAAAACGCCTGAAGCTATATGATTTGGAATATATTTAAAATAGATAATAATTAAATGCATATATGATTGTACAATGTACATACTTTATACTTAAAACTTTTCTTTATTTACATCTTAATCTAGTATTAGCATTTGATTTTTATCTTTTTTGTATTTAGTTATGCTATTATCCATGTATTATTATGTTACACTAACATACATAAACTGTCAATTTACTCTGTAAAAACCCGATAGGACGTTAATGAATAATAAATAAAAATAAAATAAAAAAATACTGATAGTTTGTTCTTATTAGTAGCAAGTGTGTTTATAGGGTGGTTTGAATGGTAGAAGAAGTCGGAGACGCCCGGGGAATACTTAACGCAATAAATCTGCACCAGAATGAGAAACGGATTCAAAATAAAGTCGAAATAATGTAGCTTTTTAACAGTAACATTGTGGTATACAGTAGTAAATGGCGAAAGAATTCAGAGACGCTCGAGAAAGACATTCGAAATATTGAAGTATTTCGGGGTCCACAAGTATTTTATTAATTTTTTTATATAATTAAATGAAAGGTCTACAAGCAGTGGAAAGACTATTTGCTTCTGGGGCAACCAGCCTTTCGGTACACCTTTAGACAGGCAAAATATACGTTTATAAACTATGACCACCGAGTGATTGACCGCTGTGAAAGAAAAATAAATAAACAAATTTGCATTTAGAGTTTCTAATTTCCCTGCGGGTAATCCCTTGTTTGTATAAGGTACTAGGGGGTGTGTACCTACTGCATGTATTTAAATATTTTTGGAGTGTTAATTAATTCGCAAGGTAATGTTTGTTTAAAAAGTGGGTAGTTCCTCCTCCTATCTTTATATTTTTTTCTTCCACTTCTTCGATTCGTTTGACTACATTCGGGTTGTATCAAACTTCATCACAATTAATGTTATGATCAACAAATCGGCGATTAACGTCATTTAGAATTATTGACATTTGAATATTCTTCGTTAATCGCCGATTCAGCTTATCAACATGTTATCAGCTGAATATAACAGCACGACCGTTAGGAACACCTCAATCTTATAAAGTATGTGATTAAAAACTTAGAAAGGCTGTTGCTATGGGTCAATTATTGTCAATTAAAATGATTTTAAGCAACAACGGGGCTGTATTTTAAAAATAACTTGAATTTAATCATACTTTATACGCGTGGTAGTAATCGACAAAGTTACCTACTTCATTCATTGTTTGTTGTATTTTTTTCCAAAAGGATAATTTACATTATTTTTACTTTGAAACATAACGATCTCGTTATTTCGTGGAATACATTTTATAATCTTTTTTATCAGGGATCGCAGCTTTAGATCAAGGCTTTACTCGGCATAATCTCACATGAAACCTGAACCTTTCTAGTAATCCCCTGCGCCAGCTCTGCCACCCTCCGGGCTTCCTCCCCCTGCAAACATGTCACTTCCAATACACGCACTGCGACCAACATCACACCCCGGTGGATAATGAGATGGGGTGGCTTCAGGGGGTGGGTGCAAGTCCCCGAAGGGTGCGCATGTCAATGCAAATTCTGCATCTAAGAAAACTAAATGGTGTAGAAGTGATATGCGAAACGTTTAGTCGGTCGGGGAGTTTATTTTGTGAGTGGACTAAGTGTCACCGAAAGAGTAGGAATGAAATGGTTTATCACGCATGCATAATGAGCATTAGCATATTATAATGTTTTATTTATTTGCTTGCTCACTAATATTTTAGATTTTCAAGTAAAATCCTAACAAAAAATGTGTTTTCCCCATTATTTTTTCAACAATTAAAAAAAAATATATATCATATTTTATTTGTCGATTGCAGTGGAACAATAGAATTCCCGAAGATGTGATCGATAGCCTGGTAGGTTCGATATTCACAGCGGGTAAGCGACTTATTCACGTTTCCACACAAGTTATGTTTAGTAATAAGGATTTATAACGTCTTTTTACTGCGTTAAAAAGTGTAAATAATAAATAAAATATATATTTTGAGAATCAGTATAACAATGAGGAAATGTATACCTGTTTTATTATCATCCTCTTTGTTCGTGAATTATATTTTTAAACAACCTTTTCCTTTGTAGTCCAGTTTGATAAGAACATTCGAAAGTGCATTCAGAAGGTAAAACAGTTGTCAGCAGCGTAATAATAAGTACACGACAGAACTTGTTTTTAAATGGAATGATTTTAGTAAATTGGATAGTAATATTACTGACGGCGTTCGAGCGTCGAGGGGTAAGCAACAATTACCAAGCTGGAGGTCGCGGGTTCAAATCCCGGCGTGCGCAAGTAAATTTTATTTGATTGATTTGTGTCATTTTACAAATTACTCATTTAAAAAAATATACATAATATTTGCGGTCAGTTCCAGAGTGGAATATGTAATGGATACTTTCAGTATCACCCTGGTATAAAACTACCATTCAGAAACGTTGCTTGGAATGGCTTTGACCGTGTTTGGTGATCAGATCTGAATAGCCAGGTACTTCCCCACCTTCATCTTCTCCATCTTCTTCTTCCCCTTAAGTCTAACCACATACCCCAATTCCGGTTCAAAAACGGTTGGGAGCAGTTGGGACTCTTGTACGGTTTCACATTTCAAAAAAGAGAAAAAAATTAAATTACATATATTTTTTAAAGTTTAGTTCTTAAAAATATAGTGTTTAATAAATGAATATAATAATATTACATACATTATGTCCATATTGCGCACTCATAAATTCCCGCTAACTTCAGTAGAGCCAATTTGTAAAAGATCATACATTAATTTCCCCCATCGCGGCAGTAGTATATAATAAAGTATAACTGACACAATTTACTACTTGTTGTGTAAATAAATCATAATAATGCTGTCTCCTTTTCGAGTAGGGCAATTGAGACGGATATAGGTTAGTTTGTATGCGTCGAAGTTGTATAATGTTGGTCGGCTACATCCACGAAACATCATTAAAGATATGAAAAATGGTTCCACTCATGTCTAAGTATAATACACATATCAATTCCAGATGATTTTTCCTAACTAATGTTTGGAGAGAAGAATTATTACTGTGATATGGAGATTGGACTGTCACTTGTTAATTCTTAGAAGCGAACAAAAATTTCTCATACAAGCCACTGTAAAATTTAATGATGTTTTGATTGTTTATAATACCAATAATGTGTAGCTTAATAAATAAAATATGTTGCTTATTATAAAACACGTCAACTTTTCAAACTCACGCGCTTCGTTTACAAAATTATGCCTGCAATAAATTTTACTGCAGTGATCTTAATTAAATGTAATTATAATTTGCTTAGAGATAATAAATAATTTATTTATTTATTATTTATTTATTTATTTTTTATATATTCAATAATATTATTATTGGGTTTATAAAATTATTGAATATATAAAAAAAATAAAAAAATAAAATAAAAAAAAAATAAAAAAATAAAATGGAGTTCTACAAATTAAACTTAATAACAATAGATAATAAATAACTTTGTATACACTAAATCTAAACAATATTCAAGTATAAAATCTAATAGAAGAAATGATTGCTTTCAAAACACGTCGATTATTTTGATGAATTAGTGATGTACAAATCGTTATTTATTTTCTCTAAGCAAATTTTAATTAAGATCACAGCAGTACATTTTATATTATTTATATTTTAAATCTCTTTAATTTTTATTATACCGTTGTTTTCATTTTAATTTATAATTGCTATGTAAATTTTGATTACACATTGGTGTATATAAAGTTATTTATTTTCTTTAAATTAAAATGACGCCACAGAGCGAATTTTGCAATTATTCAAGAAGTGAATATTTACTTAATTTACCCATGAAACTGATTATTTTAATAACAGAGCAGAGTTTAAAGGGGAAAATCTGCTTAACGGTGAGATTTAACGTCTTAAAATTCGGACAAATCTCAGATATCGCATAGAGATTTTAGACTAATGCAATTATTTTTAACTTATACAATTTCCAGAGCGTCATGGAATGATGGACCATGAAACATCATTTTAACTATCAAAAAACAACACATCATTTTTGTCTACATGTTTTAAAAAATTAATCAATCAAAAATGGAAAAATATATATTTTTTAATAGGTACCAACCTATTATATCTGAAATTCAATTCTACATTTATGTTTAAAAAGTTTTACAAATTACGCATGAATAACTTTATTGTTTTTTATCGAATAGAGCTGAAATTAGTTGCATGGCCGATAAAAAAACAAAATTCAGCCGCACAATAAAATATCGTAAATAAAGCCATGAAAATATATAACCAGCAGCGAACGATAATTTTAAATGCACTACAACAAAAAAGTGTCGTTTAGCGTCTGACTGGCGTCAAAAATGAATAAAACAAAAATAAAACCGTCCGCGCAATTGAACTATTGCACCATTTATAACTGTATACAAAGTGATGTACTCCGCGCGTATAAAAGGTGCGTTTTTTAATAAATGACAAGATAAATTCATTGAGCTTGGTTTTTTGTATTGTGGCTATAAATCATAGCAATAATTCACAATGTGTGCTTACCCTAAATTTAACTTTCATAAACGTCGCATTGAATTCATTGTGTTCTATAAGCGATGGGTGCCTACGTGTCTCACCCCACTTTACAATTGTCTCCCCATCCTTAATAATAATGATTGTAATTATTCAAGTCCGCGGTGATTTGATACAATATTGCTCGGGTATATAATAAAGTCACATTTGTTGCTATAAATAATACAACACAGTTGCCAGTTGAGCTTTATCCGAGACATTATGTGGGGTGCTTAATAATCAATATTATTTTGTGCTCTGTTTGATGTTTGCGTTTTATTTGCTTTATAGATGCAGTTTGCTATCGAAATAGATTGTAAAATAAACATTTAATTTTCATAATAGTATTTACATTATTTGTGCAAATATTATTGTGTAGTGTACGTTTCGATACGCAGAAGGAAGGCATCTATCGACCAAGTACACGACACATTGATAAAATTTTCTGCAATTTTTATCAATTTATTACCATGTCTCTCACTGGCAGAGCTATTGTAACAAATTGCTTGTATGCAAGCAGAAAATAAAGTAAAACTGAAACTCTTTGTGGACGCGTTTTATGATCCAAGTATTTGCCCAAAATAGGCTTAAATTTTTGTGTTTAAGAAATTGGAATGGGGTGGAGATTTGCGATGTCACTCGAGTGTAAGTGAGACAGCTAAACGGAAGATTTTTTTCCATTCAAATTTGTATGGAAGACACCTCTACTTTTTTTTATGTATTCTATAAATGGAAGTCATTCAAATTTGGCTAAGTGTATTGATTTAATTATTCGTTCAATTATTTTCACATTGCCCGTGGGGTTTTTGTGTAGGTATTTACATAAGTGGTATAATTTTGACATGTTGCATAATTTAGAACAAATAAAAGAAATAATAAAAATAAGATTATAATAAACAATAAATACATATATGAAGCAAAAATACAAGAAAAAAAAATTTATAAAGATTCAGTGATCAGTGATCAGATAGATTAATAAAGAGACAACCAAAGGATCAAAAATAGGGTTGAAATAGGTTTTTTAATATTAACCAAAGAATTCACAAAGTCAACATTACACATGTCAATATCACCTAAGTATTGATTTCCATTAGTGTAAAAACCTCTGTATTTGAGAATTAGCTATGTAGTAGCGCTTCTGCTCATTGCGGTAGAATAGAGTATTGTGACTAGTTCTAGTGGACATGTTAAAGTTTATAAGTTGCAGGAGTTCGGATCAGGCTTGAATATGTTGCGTTTTTGATTTCAAAAAGACGTGCGTACACGTAGAAAAACGTGTAAACTAAACTAAACTTTTTATGTTTAGTGTGATATTTTTGTCAAAGAGCCATTTTGGTCAATGTACTTTTGTTCAAGTCTACTACTTCGGTCTTTATGCGTACTTTGGACCAATACATTCTGTAATGTTTATTAGTGAAAAATTTATAAATCGGTCAGTTAACGGATTAAGATGATTGTAGGTATTCGTAAACTTTGGGAACCTTAACTTAACGTTTTCAGGTATATCTTGGTTCAATATGCTAAAATAATTTTCATACACTTTACACCCATGATAATCAAATTGAAGCCGAAAATTTTTACAATCTATCGGTTTATTGGGCGGTGGATTCTGCGCGTCATTGAACATTTCTACCATAAGTGAAAAACTAATTATGAAAAATTCGTTTTTTAATCTTAACTACCCCATGAGTTTTTTTAGCAATATTATGTTCACACACTTTCCTCGTTACTAATAAACGTATTTTAAATTTTACACAACCGATTTCATTTATGTAGGGTAAGCGGTTGTTTATCAGTTGTGTAAAATGTTAAATACGTTTATTAGTAAGGCTTTTTATAATTACCATTAATTTAAGACACATCATCAAATCTACTAATTTTGTTTTTCTATGCGTTAGTCCCGCATGAAAACTGATGCAAAATACTCACATTTTCTTTGAATATAACAATATATTTATAAGAGAAATTATAATCATTGCCATTTTCAAAATTTGAATTATATTATATTATGCTTTTACTAGTTTATAATCATTTATTATGTTGGTAATTTAACCCAGTAAATTCATGGCCTTCAGTCTGCACGATTTGCAATGACGTAAGTTCCCTTTGAACTATCAGAAAAAATATTGTGTTTTAAATTATATTCGATACTGGGAAAAAAGTATGTACGTATGTACCTATTTATTAGCAAATAATACATGCGAGCGCCATAGCCTTTCAAAATTATTGATTAAAATATTTGTATAGTTCCTACCTATAACCGCCCTTTTTATGACGGATTCCGTGGCCGAGGGGTAAGGATCTCGACTACCAAGCTATAGGTCACGGGTTCAAATCAAGGATTAAGCAAGTAAATTTTATTTGATTAATTTGGGTCATTTCACAAATTACTCAATTAAAATGTAAGGTATATTTGCGGCACTTTCCGTAGTGGAAGATACTCTCTATAAAAGACCACCATTCAGAATTGAAACGTTGCTTGAAATGGCTTTAGCCGTTTTTGATTACCAGATTTGAATAGCCAGGTATTTCCACAGCTTCCTCTTTCCCATCTCAGTCCCCTCCCCACTACCTACAGCCTCACAACGTGCCCAATTGGGGATGCCATGGTCTCACTCGGTTGGGAGCAGTTAGGACTCATGTGCGGTATTCACATATAAAAATAAATGTAGGAAAAATCAATGTACATATTTAAAGCCTTTAAAAAAATGTTTTCAGCTAACAGCTAACTTTTAGGTACATACGTATAGTACCTACCTACAACCGCTCTATTTATGGAGGACAAGAGTATTGTGGGCGTGTCCATGCGCCTAAAGTAAAAGTTTATTTTTTTGAAGTTGATCAACATTTTAAATTCTTTTTGAAAATAGAGCTCGACGATTATTAACGATAAACGATTATTCCTGATTTATTAAAATCTGGTTAAAAACGGGACTGCAGGCCGTTTCCTATTAAACTCTTCGGAACACGTGTTCGTTCACCTGCGTTTTTCCTGATAATACACATCGACGAAATGTGAAAATATTTATGAACACGTTTTCCGACATCATTCGTGTTTTACTGAAAGTTTATTCGGAAACCTATCCATGAAGCCTAATGCCTGCAATCCTGTTTTAACCCGATTAGGAATAATTTGAACAGGTTTTTAATAAATTAGCAATTTTTATGTTCGTAAGTTTTTTCTGGGAACTCACCGCTCTGTAGCAGAGGTCGTACATAATATTATTCTATTACGAAAAATAAATAACCTGAAATAATATGGTTTTATAAAGGACAACTTCACAATGAATTATTTTCAATCATTGGGGAGCCAAAACAGGCTACAATCACAACGATTATTATTTTTGCTAAGCGCATAATGCTCTTCTCTCCCCTCTCATTATGTTAGTTTTGCTTATTTATGATTATAATATGATTGTAACAATGGTTAATACCACTGGGGTAAGTCTGTGCGGTTCAAACATCAAATGTTACCAGTCTGCTGTGAATATATCCTATTTGCATGTGAATACTGACAATACGATGAAAAACAATAACGATTGCGCGGCTACATCACTAGATTCGGATATTTAATAGGTACATTAGCTTTGCCACACTGTACTTACATATTTGCATAATATTATAATATTGTACTTATATATAGATAAGACTATCTACATAAATGTACAATGGTGAATACAAGTCTTAAGTCATGCACGGAAAAAACTTCCTGATTAGAAATATTGCCAATTTATTGAATCTCTTCACATTATTCGTATTCCTGTTAAAAACGCGATTGTACGCCATTAACGAATCGATTGATAGGTTTCCTAATAAACTTTAAGTAAGTTACGAATGTTTTGTCACAATGTCAAACACGTTTTCATAAACATTTTTGAATTTCGTCTTGGCATATTATTAAAACAAAGGCAGGTGCGTTAATACGTGCTTCGATATTATTATGAATTTAATAACACTTAAATAAAAAATATGTGAAGTTGGCTGAAAAAAAAACTATTGAAAATGCATTCAGAGGGCGAAATAACTGACACATTTAATAATAATTAAACAGCAGAACATGCTTAATAATAAACCTTTTTTGTAAATTTAAAAATAATACTATTGAATAATAATACTAATGATTGGATTATTTATATAGCACCGTTTTCGTGAGAAAATCACCTCAAGGGCGCTAAATAATTTGATTTATGCATTGATCACTTAGACTTAATTACTTTTGGTTTATAACTAAGTTTCATAGATAGAGAGAGACTTACTCTCATTTAAAATTTAGGCGTATTAGATATATCAAAGAATTTATACACAAAAACGCAAAATCAGACATTTTAAATACATGTAGCATTACGAAAGATTTTTTAAATATTTATTTTGAGGGATCAGTAGGATTTATAGGTCCAATTAGAAGTTCCACCGAGCCGAACCCTCTCATATGAAAATTTCTGGAGTCGGTGAATTATTTTCCCATTTGATCTATGGAGAGTTGACGTGTTTTTCTTGTATTGTTTTGTATTTATTTTGCTTATATAATGCACTTGCATAGTGTGGATTGACTAGATGATCTTTTATGGAAAAGTGTGTGGAAGGGCTTAGTTTTTCCTGTGGGGAAGATTTAACCCGGAAATAAAGTCGGAAAATAAAAAAAATGAAAACCAATTTTAAAATTTCTAATGTCTGTTCGTTTTTTTTTTAGTCAACCACATTACAAATCTTTTGAACAGCCAATTCAGATTATTTGTGGTGATGTAAATTTTGGTTCGTGTTGATATTGAATATGTGTAGTTTTAGGAGAGATTGGTGTTTTTTTGGCGAAAGTTGATTTGATATTGGATACTTGAAAGAGTTCGTTTATTTTTACTCTTGTGTTTACAATGATACAAATTTGTACAATCGTTAACTGTCCTTCGGGTTTTGGAAAGGCTTTTTAAGCATAATTCTAATTATTGTTTTGTAATTAATTTTAAGATTTTGAGGTATATTGTTTGTTTCGGGTGATATTACTGCGGTGTTTGCATAACTAGGTAACTAGAGATTATGATATTATTATCACATGTTTACCTGGAAATAGGATTCTATGAGGCCAATAGTACATATCTCTATATTATATGAAGCGCGTTATGATAGAGAGGATATAATGTTTTTTTTTTTAATATTCAACGAAAAAAAATAGCAAAGCAGCAGTAAAACACGCCAAAAAGTTTTTACCTAGTTTCTAATGGCAATAAGTGGAGAAAGGCTCCTCAGATTACCTCTCACCCCAGAAGATAAGTGGAAACTTGAGTGGCAAACGGCCAACGTGGGAAATACCCATCTTATACAGGACTCCACCGAGAGACAGCCTGGGTTCTCATTTCCTCGCTTAACCTGGTCCGTCACCAATAGGTTAAGGTGCTCCCATAGCCGCTGTGCCCACATGATACACAGATGGGGCCCTAAAGATTCGAGGATGTGTAAATGTGGTGCGGTGCAGACAACCAAACATGTGGTCAACGAATGTCCGCTCCATTCATTCCCCGGCGGGATTGATGAGGTCCACATGGCGACGCCTGAGGCCCTAGACTGGCTCGCACACCTAGATGTCCCCCACTGACCCCCCACCATACGAAAGAAGAAGAGAAGAATGCCAATAAGTTATTTTTTTATTTCACAAATGTATTCCTGATATGCTTCTAGTATCGCATTGGTGTAAGACCACTATTCTGTTTAGTAACCAGATCTGAATAGTCAGATACTTTCCAGACAACATCTTCAACATATCCTTCTACTGCCAACTCACTCCAGTCTCACATCATTCCCCAATCCGGTACATACTTTATTGCGAAATTTACGTTGCAGGGAAATCGCAGATTTTTTATTTTTCAGATTGAAAAGAATCATTCCAAAGACCTCCCTAAACAAATGTTATCTCACCTTCTTTAATCGTATTATTGACTAACTTGAATCCGGACCTACATACAAAAATAGTACTACCCCAAAATTTGTCGTCCTCGTACAAAGAACAAAGGAAATGAAATGAAAAGTCACGAAAGCACGATGAAGAAATAATATCGGCAGAACTGGAGAGGACATTTTCCAATTATTCATTCTACTTACAAGTCGGTGAAACGTCCTAAGTAAATATGACGTTTTATTAATACCTACAGAAAGACCGAAATCACTGAACTTTTCGAATGAAGATAGAAATCTTCCGAAATATCGGGTAAATCCATTCTTCAGTGGGTGAGTTCCGTTTTGATTGTTTTCTTTTGTGTAAAGATTGTAAAGCAATCGTCCGTCGAATTATTGGTTTTTAACGAATTGGGGAAAATGTATCAATGTTTTCAAGTGAGTTTATTTAATGAAAGCTTTTCTTTTTTATGTAAAAGCTTTCAAGAAATAATATCTCTTGGTAGGAATCGCTGTATGATATAACCTTTAGTATAACGGTACTAATATATTTTTATTTTATTTCATTGATGATTTATACATGTGCAATTTACTTAATAATTGTGAAACCAATTATAGATTTCCTGTATTGTTATTAAACACACCTTCAATGATCGTTTGATAAGGGCAACGGGTAAATGAAAACTCAAGTATTTAAAATAGTGGTTTATAAAATGATCTCATGTTGGTACGGATTAGTTTTTTTTTTGTTGTTAAATCTTAAGAAGCGAAGACTCTCAAACGCTCTTTATCTGTAATGTACAGCCAATAGCAATTTTATTCAAATTCCTAAGATTTTTTATCATGAATAACGGAGCTTTCAAATGTCGTATGTAACGCTATAATAATTGTCACTTTATAAAAAAATCAAAATAATAATTGTATTGATGTCTAGTGTGTCTACTGCGGGACAAATCAATTGCTAAACTGACTAACTAACCATCACGTCGTTACCACGCAGGGGTAGATAGAGAGAGAGACCGCCAAACCTCATTCAAAATCATTCATCGTCTCATACATACTTTTCTATTATTCTGACTCTGGACATCTGACACCCGACTCAAGTATCTGTTTCACTAGATCGTGCCATGTCTTCCTAAAGCGTCACTGACTTCTGATAACATTCACATTTGAGTCATATATTCTCCTTACATTGTTTTCTTCGCTCATTCGCTCTACATATCCAAACCATCTAAGCGTTCCATTCTTTATATTATACATTACGCTTACATCAGCCTTGCACTATTTGCGGATCTCCGCATTTCTCACACGATTGTACAAGGTTTTACCATACATACGCCTCAGGGATCTAATTTTTACAGCATTTAGTCTACTTTCATCCTTTCTCTGCCAGTTCCATGCCTCACTTCCATACATCAGGGTATATACCAGAATTCCATTGTGGACTGCTAGCTTCGCTCCTTTGGGCAATTTAAAAAAAATATTATTAAATAAATTGAAGATATTCAGTTCACCACAACACGGGTGAAACCGGGTACGTATTAAAGCTAAGAGAGGAGAAGATTCCAGATCTGTGCTATCATCTCTCTAAGTATTTTTTTTAAAATACAGCATAAAATTTTCGAAAAATTATATCATTTTCCTAAGCCTGCCTTTCAAAAGCTTCCCGGTATGTAGGTACTTATTTTATAATGTTGTTATTACTTACTAACATTTTTGATGTAGTAATTCTATTTCTTCGGCAGAAAGATACACAAATTCCACTCAAATACTTAAATGAATAATGAACTAACTGCCTTAATGACACAAAGAGACTTGTCAAGTTTTCCATTAATGTTGGGACTGAAATTCCTCATTCAAGTGATTTAATTATTATATTAGGATTCTCGCTAATATATTCAAATCCAGATTTAATTCCATGGCAAGATTCTTAGGCATTATAAACCTAAAGAGACTGTATTATTTGCGAGGGAAAATTAATAATTATTATTTTTAATCTGTTGTGTTGAGTATTTTAAAATGCAGCGGGAATTTTCTTTGAGATGGTGAAAATTCTGTACTTGGTGTCTTGATTACAAAGGAACTTTTTGATCCGTCAAAATTAAATTTTTATTTGATCGTTTTATGCAATGCTTTCTTTAATGATTATTAATATTTTTTAATTTAATAAGTACCTCAATACATTAGGTCTCTAAACACATATAAATATAAATGTAATAAAATTTGTTCATATTACAAGAATTCTCTCGAAAATGTTTTGATTTCTGATTTATTTTTCAATTAATTGTTTATCAATTTCAACGCCTTTACATGATACATATTATTAATATTTACATAATATTTACTAAATTTTTACAAATACATTTTAGATCATATAGGATATTTGAGATAAGTGATTTTATATATATATATATATATATGCCTAAATAATATTATATCTACGTCCCATAATTAAAGTATTCTTATTTACTTAGCCTATATATTTTTTTTATTAGTATATGCCTTCTATACAAATTTTTATGGTAAAATATTATTTTTAACGTTTTTTTAAACAAAAATAAAAATTTGTGTTTTAATGTACATTATGAAATTAATGGACGTATATTATGTATGATTTAAGATTTTCACGGCCAAATATATTTTTGTTTTTTGTTTTTGGGGTGTTATGCCGTGTTGCGCTAACTCACTGACACACTGTTCGAAATGTTGGCTAAAGAAGGAAGTAGCAAAACGTGGCATAATACCTGGTAAATGAACCACGATATATTTCACTGTATCGTAATGCAGGTTCAAAATTCCATGGTCGATGGTGGGTAATTTTTTCAATAACATTTGTTCGAGTGGTCCAAAACGTTGGGTCCGATCCTCCAGCAAGTCATCTAATGGGACAAACCGTAACTGTAGCATTTGATGATGGGGCAGAGAAAAACATATGTTAATTTTTTTCGTAGTCTGACTTTTCTGATGAATTTTTCAATATCATTAAGTTTTGCTATTTTTGCTTCCGTCAAACAATATATTAAACATTGATAAATAATTCACCTACAAATAACTAATCAATCAATGCAAAAACAACTTTTATTTTTCAAGCTTCTGGTCGGGTCTTTTAATAAATACAAGAAATGGTTCTTACGAGTACTTCACCAAGGACTTTGGGTAAATAAATTTTCACGTAAAGCGTTTACGATACGTTTGGATAAATAGATCGGACAATCGAATCATTTATCACTATGGGGAAGATATCTCTACAAGATATATAAATTTTCGTGAAATATATTTACATAATAGGGTCAAATTTGACAAACTGATTGATGAAGCCCTTCAAATCGGCATTCATGCTGGAATGATTTTTAAAACGGGACAAATGTACTCTTTAATTCTAACGGAAAGGTATTATTTAGACTGTAATTTATACGTTGGAAAGTGTTAACATATTCAAACACTATCTCTGTTTTCGACGTAATATAGCTACTGCGGACGAGAATAAAACAGTTTTATTAGATAAATAAGTTGTTTAGCTCAGAATAAAAATATATATTCTACCTCATCCTTTATTATCATTCGCGATAGAGTGGTAAAAGAAAAATTCTTCAAACAACTGCCTTTTTGAAGGTAGTTTTTCGTCGGTCGGAAGTTTTTATTAATGCGATAAGCTTAAATAGGCGAATCGACCCAATTATAAAAAATTAAAAAAATAATTCTGCGATAATATTGTGAAAAAAAAAGACTACCTACACATAATTTTGACCATCTTACATGTTTGTTTGAATTTATAATAGATGCATATAATACAATTCTGTTTCTTACAGTGACCCTTCTAATCGGTGGTTGGCTATCATCTGGGAAACCTTGCAGACTGCTGCCCGGAAACAATTATGGGAACAGCGCTCTATCCAGTGTATATTCATTTATAATTTGATATTTTTAAGCTTTTGATTATTCATCCCTGCCTGCTTCTCGGTTTTGTGGTTTTATTTTTTTGTCATAAAGAAAAAAGAAAAATTGTGTTTGAACCTTTATTTAAATGTGTGCAAGATTTATTTCGCACACCTAATAAGAAAACATACGTAAAATACGAAATGAAAATACATAAACTAACAAAAAAATAAAATACAGTTTAAGGAATACAGGTAAAATGGTAAAGAAGCATCAAAAATATACGTGCCTATCCTTGAGACTTCCTTAAAGGATTTTGGTAGGTTATTATACAGTTTTTGTCCTTTGTGAAACACGCTATCTGGGTTTAGTTTTGGAAAGCCTAAAAATCGAAAAAAACATAGTATCAATTTATTTTAATTGCATTAAAATCGGTGTACACACATCCTTCAGTAATTAGAAACAAGAAATACAAAGCTCTGTGATAAATATGTTCCATAAATAAGTAGTGAGAATCGAAATATGCACGTCATATTTTCGACAAATCTAATAAAATAAGATTTTTTACATAAATATTTCATCAGTACGACAGCGAAAACAGCGACAGATTTTTCTGTCACTTGGCCCCTCCATTGGCATTGTATCAGGATCAATTTATTGACAAATTAAGCTATCGTGGGTTTGACGGCTCCTGAAGCCTGTAGTTGAATTAATATCATTTTGTTCCGAGGACGTCCAACAAAAAACCTGTAATTTATTTTTTTCCTAAAATCTTTGAAATATCTCGACTGCACAATCTTATGATGAAATGATTTATTTTTACAGTTCAGAAATTTAAGAAAAAAATTCTTGTCATCTTCGAGGAGCCACCTTTGGTCTGGAGCTCTAGGGTACTTGAAAAATACCGTTGATTCTGTGCAGAAACGGATGGTCCATTTAATTATCTTATCTTAACAAACAGATTGCAATTTTTAGAGCATTTAGTGCGTCGGGTGGGAAGGAACTAGCGTCTTTAAACTCTTCGGCACCGGCGCATAGTCGGGAACACTATAAACGAGCGCCCAACATTTGTACATGGTTGACATTTATCACACGAGAACGGGTCGTTTCTATGACTCGTTTTTGAGCTCTTAAGATAAACGATTTGCCGACCTCTATGTTTTCTCCCTTCTACAATATAAGTCTCCTTAAAATTACTCTCCACACGGCATCCCAAAGAAGACACAGGCCCCGAGGGAAATTATTTTATTTTAAGACCTCTTGTATGGAATTAATGTAAGTTTTTTTTTCCAAATTTTGAAAAACGTTGAGAAATAGACATTTAGAAATAGAACTTTAGGTATTATAAGAGATGTTGGCTTCCAGTCGAGTAAGAAGAGAAAAAAATTAAAACATCCATTGAACGTTTGCAGTCTCAAAATTGAAACGCTTCGTCTATACTCGTATAATGCAACAGACCCTCATAAAAGAAGATTTGTTTTTTCCTGTCCAAAACATGCATACAATAATACTTTGCAGCGTCAAAAATATAAAGACGAATTAATGAAGCAAATGTTCTTCGTCTCATTCCATTGATATTCATCATAAAGTAATGCTATAGATACATGCCCGATTCAAAGAAGTCCCTTTGTTTTAAAATATGTGCATTTATAATGTTCGAAATAAGACACTTGTAGAATTAATGGCGTTTGATTGTTCGCTCATCTCAGTCATTAATTACTCTGTTCCTCCTCAGAAAGACTGACAGATGGGCGGCTAGATATTTAAAACCGTCAACTTTGAACGTACCACAGGTATTAATTAAATTGGAATGTTTTGTAAGGATGATACGTAACCTGTAACTCGGTTCTGGGAGGCGGGTTTTCCAGTAATAAATCCATCAATAAAATCATTGACAGGTATGACCTCCATATTTAAAACCGTAAAAGGTTGTGTCTGTGAATGTACAATGATAATTATCATTCAAATTACTATCCAATGATAGAAAATAGCCTTCACATTGAAATATTTTTAATAGAGTTGCAATGAAGTTGAAACATTAATTAGATAGAGTGCGATGACACTGTATTTAAAAATAAACATGACGTTTCTAAATTAATGTATAATTATAACGAATATATGCTGTTAAATATGAAACATATTTAAACGATTGAGGGGAATATGAAACAAATCAATACAGATTAAAAGTTTATTTATTGTTTTCAAGTCTAATTTGTAGAACTCCATTTTATATATATATTTTTTTTTTATTTTATACTCAATAACATTATTATTCAATTTATAAAAACAGTTTATTTATAAACAAGTTTTGCCATGTAATTATTTTAATATATCAATAGTTTGATCAATAATTTTAAATAAACTGTTTTTATAAATTGAATAATAATATTATTGTGTACCTATATAAAAGTAATGAAAAGTTAACTATGGTGTTTATATATAATCCTTGTTTAAATATGATAAGTTTAGGTAAACTGTTTTATATGGCACGTATTAAACATTATCGGAGGCTACAAAGTACAAATCATGAGATATTCTTTTTTTAAATCAGTGCTACTATGAGATATATTTAGTCGAAATATAATAGAGATATAGTGGCCATATCGGAAACAGTCCAGAAAGAACTGTCCATTGGAATAGCTGATGTTCTTAAAGGAAGAAAATAATATTTGATGTTCTGTATGCAAAACAATGATATTTTTTTTAAAAGGGTACTTATATAAGCTTTGCAAACTCTTTGGCGAGAAAAATTACGAGTTTAAAAAAAAACATCGGACACTCCGCTGGGGAGGACAACCGAATACCAAACAGGTTTCAAGCGGAATTTGCTCCAACTTTCCATTAAAGCAAGAATTTTTTCTATATTATTTATCCATTTTTTGCATTTTTGGATAAACACTGATTATATTTTGAAACATTTTCCGATATTTAAGAAAAATGTATTTAATTATAGAAATTATTGAATAAACAACAAGTAAAGTTTGCTATTTTACCGACATTGAATTAATTCTAGAAAAATTCAAGCCATCGCATTGCTTCAGCAGATCCATATAAGCAAAGTTGTTTAAGTACGAGTACAAACAAAAAAACCTTTACCGAAAAAAATGCCAGTGTGGTGTTACACATATAATTTAAGAGCGGGTTTTCAACACAAAATTAGATAGAGGCGAGAAGATTAGCTATGTATTTAGTGTTTAGCATGAACACTTGAAAATCATTCACAGAGGTTATGTTGTGTTTGACGACTCGATTATAGAATCTACGAGAATTGCGTCGAATTTTAAGCGGTCTTAGTAATTCAACAAATAAATCTTCAAACTATGTTGATATTATCTGGTATGATAATTTAAAACTAAATATTCTCCGTGAGAACTGATTAAACAAAAGCAGACAACTTGACTAAATACTTAAGCTCGTGGCCAAAGTTATCCAAAAAATATACTTACAAACGCTTGTGTAAGTGTGTGGAGATAACAATTAATAAAAATACAAGAATTTAAATACCATTTTTGCATCCGAAACTGCTTTCGAATTACAGTTTCAGATGAACGCGAACGTGGACTGTCAATGATTTAAAACGAGACAAAATGAAATGGTGTTTGCTAGAATTGGATGATACACAGTATGTTTAGGAATAAACAAGGTATGTAAAGGAGAGATAAAGGAAGACCTATCACTTACCACTGTATCTCTGTAAAGTAGCACACAACACAATCATTATTTTCATCGAATTTATAATAACTTACATACCGAAATCAGACTTCTCAAATTATCAGATAGAAGAGTTTTAGCTGTTATATTATTTTTATTCAAAAGTATTACTTCTCTAATTTACAGCCCTGAATTATTGTCATTAATTTATAAGAATGTACCTGCCAGACAAACTCTAAACAAAGACACTTTTAAATGTAACAATTACCTTACTTCTAACTACGCTAAATATTCACCAATTCCAAGAATTCATCACCTTGCAAACAAATGCTTTGAACTTATTGATATGTTTGGTGTTAATAATTTTGTGAGTTTCAAAAGGCAACTAATTTCAGACCTATTTGCTCGCTATTAACTTTTATTATTTCTTGTCTTTTTTTAAATCTACCTTTACCTTCCTGTAAGTACATCGGATACTTCTTTTTAGTATTATTAACACACATATTACGAACATACTTGATTTATATATTATACTTTGATTTATTTACCATTTCAGGTCCTATTACTTAAATTCGATATTAATTACAGCATTGGTATTTTGCCATTACTTATTAATTAGTTTTGTTTTATAGATACGCCTGATATTATTTTTCTTATTTTTTAATTCTTCTCTTTTATAATATAAGTAAATACCTTACGAGTAAATTATTTTCCTACTTTCAGTTGTACTGGTTTGCAACAAACATAAATAATTATACGTACATACTCACAATGTACATACTTTATTATATTTGAAGATTTGTTTTATTTACGATAGCAGGTGTTATTATTTGGATTTGATGTTAAACATAGTATTAGTATTTGACCTTTTTGATTTATATAATTATGCTATTATCCATATATGCTGTTACATACCTATATTATCAATTTTCCTTGTGAAAGACCGATAGTGAATAATACATAAACTGTTCGTGAATCTGATCCAAAGGTTATGGTTTCATTTTTCTACAAGTTATGCAGTATCCTCCAGTTATGTAATCCAAGAACATGGCCAGCTAGAATTCTTTGCATCATCAGTATATAATATACACAACTACATACTGTTTATTGTCTGCCTCTAGGGGCAAATATTCTCACACGATTTTTTATAATAATTATTCTAACGGGCTGAACCTTTGGACTTGTCCGCTATAAATTTATGTAACGGATTACGGATGTGGAAATCCTACCGCTTCCGAAGTAAAAATAATATCACTATAAAGAGGAGTTTTTATGAAAAATATTGTACTCCATTTTAATGCCAAAGCAATTTCAAAGGTTTCGGTCTTGGCCCAGTTTTCACTTCCCACATTGCCTTTTTTCCAGTGATTATAATCCATAAATAAAACTAAGGGTTAACAGTGAGTTCATTTAAGTTTTTTTATAATAAAATGCTTGAAATAACCTATTTACCTATATAGGGATTCAAGAAATGTAATATATTCCAGTAAAAAAATTATATTTACAAAATTATACCAAAGTAAAATACTTTGTTTACACAAAAAAGGGATTTTTAATTTAATTTTTGACGCCACAAAGTAATTTTGCAATAATTGAAGAAACAATTATTTCGTTATTTGAATGGTATGTAGGATTTGCTTAACAATTCCGGTGAATGTGTACTTTAAAACACATATTTAACAACAAGAATGAAATAGTACTGTTCTTATGCATGGAGAAAAATGAGTATTGCTTACGTATTAAAATCCAGTTCAAAATGGGATTACAGGTTGTTTTCTGTTAAACTTTTAGTACATTCCTAGTATATCGGAACACCCGCATTTGTTCTTATAATAAATAATGGTTTAATGAAGACGTGTTCCGATATCGGACACATTCGTATTTTACTGAAAGTTTATCAGGAAACCTGTCAACTCATTCGTTAAAGACCTGCAATGCCGTATTTAACCGGATTACGAATAATTAGAAGAGATTCTTTATAAATTCGCAAATTTTATCTCAGTAAGTATTTTCTGTGTGTAAATGTAATTTTTTTCGGATCCCGGAACACATCATACAATACATTACGGGTGGCAATAATAAATTGTTTCTTGATATATTTGTATTCTACATTTAAGGCGATGCCATACGTAGTAATGCAAAATCATGTTTTTTTGGTTTGAAAATTTGGTCGCCAGAAATGTTTCAGATGCTTTAATTAAATGCTGCGAGTAGAATACATCATGGCCTTTGTATAAGGCCTATGAAAACTGCTTTAAAGTTCAAAATCTCCTACTTACGAACCCATTTTCGGTTATGATTTTATTGTATAATGTGGCAAATTAAGTTATTTATAAAATGATCGAAAAAAAAATATTTATGCCTGAACATCCACAAAATAAAATAAAAGGCACTTTTTGGCCATGTTTTTTTCTTGCATAAATCAAAACAGGCGGATGGTGTTAAGCGGGAATTTTAACCTTATCGCCATCT
This sequence comes from Hesperophylax magnus, assembly GCA_026573805.1. Taxonomy (NCBI): domain Eukaryota; kingdom Metazoa; phylum Arthropoda; class Insecta; order Trichoptera; family Limnephilidae; genus Hesperophylax; species Hesperophylax magnus. The sequence continues at coordinate 2,048,268 of JAIUSX010000055.1, forward strand.
ACGTAAGGGTTGTTATTGATAGCGGCTCAATTTAAAATATTACACGACGTAGTGCATCGCCTTAACCTATTCTTGTTTGTTATTTACTTTTTCATATTAAGCTAACTATTTTTGTTATTATTATGAATATGTATTAAAACGTCCATGTATGTTCATTTTTGAGCATCGTGACTGTTTTATGTACTTAAATAAAAATCTTATTTAATACATCTCCCTTTTATACAAAGTTATGATCCACACTTTTGCAATTGCGGCCAAATCACGATAAGCGGATCAAAATCTGACAGTTCAGTAATTCATAAAAGATCTCATTTGATAATATAACATACAGGTACTTAGAGTGATTATATCGTATGGATTTACTTTGAATTATAAATATTGACATCATCTATCAAAAATTTAAAAAAAGATTGTTTTAATAATTTAAGTTACTTACATAGTGAATAGTGACCATCCAAAACCAAATTGAATCATTTATGTTACTTACATAGTGAATAATGACCATCCAAAACCAAATTTAATAATGTATGTTACTTACATAGTGACCATCCAAAACCAATGTATGTTACTAACATATTAAATAGTAACCATCCAAAACCAAATTGAATAATGTATGTTACTTACGTAGTGAATAGTGACCATCCGAAACCAAATATTAATTTCAGAAACTAGAGATGTTTTTTACGAAATGCTCCGTATTTCTATTATGTTTTATTCATCTTTTGCAACTGAATGCTTATCTTATTCATTATATCTCTAGTTGGGTAGGCTAACTACTTAGCATCAATCTCCTCACTTGTTACAACGACCGATTTAAATTATCAAGCCTTATAATTCGTAATATATATTATGCATACGGAAGGGAAATTAGATTCGTCTTAAAAAATCCACCATGGTAGTAGATATCTGACGTGTGCGTAATCATTCCTAAACAAGTTGATAATTCCGTCAGACAAGTCAGCTCACCTGGGATTACTTAAATGAAGAAGATACGTTGAAACAATAAATATATATATTTTTAGAATAACTTAGTGAGCAAATACTCAAATTGTAATTTCATTATTGTTGATAATTTAGCGATTATTAAACGAATATTTAAAACAGAAAAATTAGAAAAAAATGTGCGGTGAGAAAATGAGGATAATATTTTTATTCTTATTTGAAGTATGATACAATTAAATATTACCGAAGGATATAGGGTCCCATTAGCTTAGTGGTAGAGCGGTGCCCCGGCAAGGCAAGGGCCCTGGGTTCGAGTCCTAGATATGATCGAATCATTTTCTGATTTTTGTTTCTAATTTTCGTTTAAGAATCGCTAATATTGTCTTCAAAAATTAAATATAAACAGTTAAGAGAAGTATTCAATGCAGGCTTTTTTTGCTATCAATAGGTACTAATAATTAATTTATTGGTGATTTTCTAAATTTTTAGATTCCTAACCGTATGGTTAGGAATTTATTCGGATTTTCAAGGGAAGTTAACATATTACTCCACTTTTATCTATATTTTCCTTTGAAGATTTGCCTATTTGTCTATTTAGAAAATATACTTTTGGTTTCATCATGTGTAAATAGTGTATATTTGAATTTCAAGGAGAAGTTTTTTTTTTGTTAATATTTTTGTTCCTTACCACATCCGCCATGTTCAAAATTATAATCTAAATAAAGTTATGGATTTTGTGTAATGGACTCGTTTTTTAAAAACTTTCTATGCTAGATTATTTTTATTTTTTAACAGTTTTAATCGGGTAAAATACCCATATTATAAAGTAAATAATATAGGAAAAACTTTACAGAATAATTGACTCCCTACCTAATAGGGGGATAAGATGACATGATGTCAACTCGGTGGATGAAACCAGAATAAAAGCAATGTTTATGGGTATATCGTGCGAATTGTATCCATTTATTTAATTTTAAATCTAGGGAAATTCCTCACATATCCCAGATGTTAGGTGTGTGGAATTATTATAAAATTGTTAAAATACAAATTTTCCGATTTCAATAGAGCGAATTTTTTTCACAGTTGTCCAAATTCAGCTAGCGATCGTGCGCACTTTAGCTCGTTTTTATATACAATGATACTAAATAACCCACTTGAACCATGTTCGATTATATTCAACCTTACCTCAAATAATGCCTTAACATTTCATAAAAGATAACACTAAACCAAGTTAGACTCAATGAAATATCCATGGCATAATATTATTTTTGCAAACATCAGGTCATTTCTGACCCACCACCGGTGCCTACGTCTTAGGCACATTGATACATTGGCACACACCCGCCTAAATTCTTTCACCGGAGGATAATTCAAGGCGCATTTACATATAGATTATGGCCGATGTTCTAACACGGGGCTGACACCGCCATTAACAACGTGTTGTGATACCCACAGAATCAAAAACCGTTTAGCGTACATTGCCTCGATTCTTGATTGCGCCTCTGAACCTCTCCAGAATCTCCAGAACACCAGAGGCTCTTTAGATTGCGCCTCTCAACCAGCCTCCTCTGCGGCTACAGATAAAAAATATTAACATATTATTATAATCTAAAAGCGCGGCGCAATTGGTGGGTGATTGAAAACAGTGCAAGTATGATATTAAAGCGTGACCATCTTAAATTGATTACAACTGTGGAAATCGAAAAATTATCACATTAGGTACCTACTATTGTATGAAATTTCAGTATTCATTTGAATACATTCATTTTTAAGCTGAACTAAAAATATTGCTTTAAAATGTTTGTTATAATATCGATGACCAGCTTACCAATTGCGGTAATTTTGTGAGTTTGCGGGCTTCTCTGGACACCAGATTTGTTTAAGAATATTCGTAAAGACTCTCGTCTAACACGTAACCAATTCTACGAAAATATGCCGAAATTAAATAAAGTTGAGTGTACGCACGTTACAGCTATGTTCTTGTTATAGGCATGGTCGTTCCACGTCCACTGTAATTATGTTGCACCCTTACAAATAGACATTGCTATATCGCTGATAACTGCCATTCGATTGTTAAAACATTTATTAAGCATAAAGCAGTTCCAGCAGTTTCTTCTTCTAATTATTATAAAAATCTTCATATAAAAAAAATATGAATTTTCATTTAATATATATATAACTAGTTAGTCATCACGCCGTTTCCCGTAGAGGTAGGCAGAGAGGATGGACTACCAATTATCTCGGTCTTGGCACACACTCCTTGCTTCACTCAAATTCATACATCGTCTCATCTATACCTTGTCATGGCCCGACTCAAGTCACTTGATTGTGTCATGTCTCCATTGAGCGTCCCCGACTTCTACCGTTCACATTCGCATCATGTATTCTACTTACACTAATTTCCTTGTTCATTGGCCCTACATCTACATGTATCAACCATCCAACCGTCCATTTCTTAATCTAACCATTACGCTTACATCAGCTTTGCACTCTTTGCGAATCTCCACATTTTTCACACGATTATAAATGATTTTAACCCACACTTGCCTCGGGATCTCATTTCTAGAGCTACATACAAAAAAATGTCACTCTGGAATAGGCTATTAAAATACATTTCAGAAATAGTAAGGCTGTTATTGTGTCAGCTTATGAAGACACATTTAAAAAGCCATGTAATGTAACATGCCATGTGGGGTTAGGAAAGGGGAAAGGTTTCACTTTCTAAAACTTTAATGTTAAGATAAACATGAGAAAGATACAAGACTTCAAAGTTGTTTATCTCCGTTTCGCGTATTTTGACTTGCGGCACTCTAGTTGCGGAGGTGCGATATACGAGTACATCTTCAAAACTTTTGATACTAGTCACTATTGTAGTAACATTACAGATGACAATATTTTACGAATGATTTAAAATATCTTACGTATCTCCGTCAATGAAACTCTGAAACTGTCATACGGCTTCAGGTAGTACGACTTAGTTTTAAAGTATTTGGGTATTGCGTCTCTGCTAAATAAACTGTGCAGGTTCAGCTTCGAGTGTTAGATATTCCCTGTACCGTTCAGAATCGAATCGTTGCTTGGAATAGCTTTAGCCGTATTTGATGACCAGTTCTGAATGACCATGGATTTCCCAACGTCCTCTTCGTCACTCTCTTCAGCCCAAGGCCAACTACAATATATGCATACAGTCATTGGCGCGCGCCGGATTTTGCATCTCGTGATCAAGTCAGTGCCATCGATTGTTGTTGATTCTTGTTGTTATTTCTGATTTGAATATTGTTATACCGTAAGCATGTTAAGTTAAGTTAAGTTAATTTAAGCATGTTAACCACTGAAGTTGACATAGCGACACTTTTGACTTCGTAATTTGGCGGTCGCGCGTCCGAGACTGTACTCTAGTCAGTCTTGCTTCAGACTCACAATATCCTCCAATTGAGGAAGCCGTAATCCCAAATATGTAAATTGTTTTGTTGATCAAAATAGACAGCAAATTAGTTAGCAAACCATTTATAATTTCTTCCAATTTTCTATACAAAGCGTGATCTAAGAATTTGACCAAAAATCATTAGATCGAAAAAAACTGAAAAAGTTAAATGATTATAATTTACTATGGTATAAATGCCAAGTCCTAATGTTGTAACGTCACATTATGTTTGATTCACCCTTCAACGAGGTAAATGATCCTGTTAAAATAGTGATAGCATGCCAATTTCCTGATAAAATATTAGTCATTAAGGATATATCGAAACATGTGTTCTTTCCTAATGAATATCATGAAGGAATGCGACAATATCAGTATTTGTATGAACACATGTTCCGCCGTCATAAATAAATTTTAATCCAGGCGAGCAATACTGGAAACATGATAAAGGAAGCAGCTATAATCGGAGAAGAGACCGGTGCATTGCATAGACATTGCGTGAAATTAAATTTATCTAAATTTACCAACAAAATGATTATTTTGTTTGTTTATTAAATTGATAAAAAATGGTAGAACCTACAGATAACCCGCAGACAACCTGCAGACAAGCTGCCTTGTAGCAGCACAGCGTGATTACCTTTTTGTCATTATTACAATTGTAGTAATATCAATGTTTTATAATAAAAATAATTAATAAATGAGTAATTTTATAAGATTTATAATAAATTAACAGTATTTTATATCTCCGTGTACAGCAGTCACAAGAAAAATTGATAAATAAACAAATTAAAGATCATGGACCGAAAATGAGAGTAATTTTGAGACACTGTAAAAAAACCCCGACAATCTATTCAGTGATACCTACGAGTAGTTAGGTACTACGGACTCGTAATAATAGACTGTTAGCATTTATACGCGTTGAACAGTGTAGCTTCGTGTCACGATCGTAGCTTAAATAAGACTTACCCGATAATGATACTTCCACCTTCTGATTCGACTGCATCAAAAAAATTGGATGATAAGTCACTTGGCTTTCTCATAAAAAATATAAATTAAAAAAGTTTTAAGCGCTCAACCAATTCCACTGTCTAAAAATAAAATGTACGTTCTGTTCCCATCAGCATAATTCTTTATTTTTTCCACAATGGTTCACAAAGAAAACTTACTGATTTAAAAAACAGTTAATTTAAAATCTGGACAAATTATTCGTTTTCCAGTTAAATACGGGACTGAAAGCCTTTAACGAATGAATTGACAAAGTATCAGTTAAAAGCGAATGTTTTATGAGAACGGCGGAACAGGTGTTCATATAAATACTAATATTGATATCGACATACTGATATTGTGATAGGTACATATTGTGATATTGATATTACGATATTCACTAGGAAAAGCACATGAATTCTCGATATATTATGAGTGACTAATATTTTATCAGGAAATTGGCATGCTATCACTTTTTTTAACAGGATCATTTTTCTTGGCGTTGTTTTTCCCAATCGACGAGAAAACATTAGTTTATGAATTATCATCGATAATTGATTAATTATGATTAATTTTGGGGTCATTGTGCCGTGATGCGTTTCCTCTTTCTTTAGTCTACGTTTTGGATAGCGTTACAGTTTCCATCACCATGGAAGATGTGTAGATTGTGGCGAAGTATGTGTTTATGTATATGGAAATTATACCTTAGGGCAGGTATTTAACTATAGTAAATTTATGTGAAGCAAAACATTGTATATTAAACCTAAAATTAATAGCTATAATTCTTTTGGACGTGAAAATTTTAAATCATAACCGGCATTCATAATTTTTTTGAAAATTGACAAAAAATAGGTATGAATAAGGTGTTGTAATATTAAACACGACTATAGAGCAAACGAAAGATTCTTATCAAAGTCAAGGTTGCACCGATAATTATTTTTCTTTGCTATTTTTTTTCAAATGTTGGGGTTCAGTGAAATCCTTGTCGAGTTTTGACGAAATTTCCATTTGACAAAACATGAGTAATCTAAATATCTTCTACATATTAGTGGAAAATATGATCCAAATTACGAGTTGGTGTGCAGTTTTGCGAGTCGTTATGTGCTACAGACCCAGATGATAGCCAACCTCCGGTAGAATAATAAGAATAATGAAATAGTTGATGTTAAATTACATAAGTACCTAAACATTTATCTGTTTTGGGGTCTCGCGACAGCCGTTGAAAGTAAACGTACGGTTTAATGCTGCGTCTGCAATAGCGTGTTTGCAAGGAGTTTTGTTACATCGTGCGTGCTGGCAATAAAAAAACAATTGTGATGAGCTGGCAATTTAAGCCGTTCCTTAGGCCGAAAGGCTACCTTATTTTCCACAGTTCTTGAGTTCCTTAGCATCCTGTCTGTACCACTAAGAGATAGATATTTCACACCATTATATGGAGTTTTCACACCATAAGAGAGGAGAACGTCTTACTTTAATAAATTTATGTCTTATTTAAAATGTTTCATCTCTTACTTCTCCTTTCTTTTGTATTTCATTTTATAACCTACAGTCTAAATCAAAGAAACCTCAAGATTAAGAACAAATTTAACATTTCAATAATTACGTGACGTAACTCCTGGAGCCAGATAATCTATGACATCGGCACATCGAGAATGCTGCGAAGCTGAAGGAATTGAGACGGGCAAATATAAGAGAAAGCTCGAGATGTACCTGGCTATTTAGTTCTGATTACTTAACACGTCTAAAGCCATTTAAAAGAACGTTTCGATTCAGATACTGAGAGTATCACCCGACGGTGGCTGTGTTTAAGCCGTTGCCATACGTAGTAATGCAAAATCATGTGTTTTTGGTTTGAAAATTTGGTCGTATAGAAATGTTTCAGATTCTTTAATTAATTACTGCGAGTAGAATACATCTTGGCATTTGAAATAATCGAGAATTTTTTAGAGAAGTCTTTTATAAGCCAAGAAAAAAATAATGTATAAGGCCTATGAAAACTGCTTTAAAGTTCAAAATCTCCTACTTACGAACCCATTTTCGGTTATGATTTTATTCTATAATGTGGAAAATTAAGTTATTTATAAAATGATCGAAAAAAAAATTAAACATTTATGCCTGAACATCCACAAAATAAAATAAAAGGCACTTTTTGGCCATGCTTTTTTCTTGCATAAATCAAAACAGGCGGATGGTGTTAAGCGGAAATTTAAACCTTATCGCCATCTACGCAAGGGTTGTTATTGATAGCGGCTCAATTTAAAATATTAAACGACTTAGTGCATCGCCTTAATGCACATAGTTACTAGAAGGAGCGCATAAACCTTATTGTGATATTTAATAGTTGAAAAAGATATCGATGAAGAAGTTCTGTTAAGACTAGAGGATTTGAGTTTTAGCCGGGAGGAGTTGGATTGCGAGGATTAACTTTTTTAATCTTCTGTGTATGTCAGTTTCATATTTTGATCAAGAGTTGTTGATATTATCATCGTCAATGATTAAATTAGATTACTATTGGTAATTTTTTCACGATTAAACTATCCATAAATAATATCATATCATTAAGAAATGTATATTAATAAAAATTGATTTTTTAAATGTGACAGTAATTTAAGTTACCCAGACTTTAATTATTTTAAATAAATTGTTGGCCTTTTAAAATAGTTATTAAATAGTTTAACCTACTTACCTTTTCAAAGTGCTTTATAGGAAAGTATAAACATGATATAACTAACGACCGCATCATCACCGTGGCCAGATACAAATGACCCAAACTTGGACTAAAATGGGATAGGTAGGTACCCATTCGAAACTTTACTGTCAGAATACCAACGACTCGCGGTTAGATGTAACTATGTGTGTATGTTACGGTCGCAGTAATAAACAACTGCCACCTCATCAAAAAGTAAAATAAAATCCAAGTTGTTACCTATTTGAACGGAAATCAAAGTAAACCTTTTCTAATGTGGAGTATGTGTTTTTCGTTTTGTTTTTCATCTGTTTATTCAGAAACCGGGTTTTGGCCGAACGATAAAAGATTTTTTCAACAGTTTGAAAACTTGCAATGTTTCTGTTTTATCTTCTTCAGAGTTGTAGATACCTTCAGTATCTCCCTGGTAAAATACCACCATTCAGAATCGGGACGTTGTTAAATGTGAAACCGCACAAGAGTCCCAACTGCTCCCAACTGTTTGGAGCCAGTGAGAATATAGCATTCCCAATTTAGGTATGTTGTGAGGCAGGAGGTAAAGGGGAGGAAAAGAGGTGGGGAAGAGGAAGCTGGGGAAGTATCAGCAAGACTAAAGCCATTTCAAGCAGTTAGATATCTTCCACTCTGGAACTTGCCGCAAATATACCTAATATTATATTAATTATCTTTGTGAAATAACTCAAACTAATTCAATAAAACTTACTCGCGCACGCCGGGATTTTAACCAGTGATTTTAACCTCCGGTTAGTCGAGAATTTACCCATCAACAACGGAGGCCGTCAATTACTATTATTGACTTTAGCTGTGTTTGGTGACTAGGTCCAAATAGCCTCATCAACATATTCTTCCTGCCGCCACTTCCATCAGCCTCACAGCGTACCATAAATAAGGATGCGAAGGTCTCATTGACAATGGTGACCAGTTGTGACGGTTATGAGGTATAAATAATATATCACAATATAGAGGTGGGTGTTTCGACCTTTGCACTCCGTCACATTTTATTGGTTTCAGTGTTTGATAAAATTTTTATCAAAATTTAATAAATAAATTTTCTAAACGTTTAAAAAAAACACATATAAATTCATACGTGCATACCTATATGTTAAACATAAATTATTTTATAAAGTTTTAATTTGATGATGAAAGTCCATTATTGAGATTTAAAACTAAACGGTTGGCATTAAAGGCAAAACGGTGCGAGCCTTTAAATGGAAACGATGTATGAAGGTGTTTCAATACAATTTCGTTAAATAAGCGACATAATTGATGATACGGTCCGTTGTTCTGTTAAATGATGGACGTAAATGAATGCAAACATTTGTATGTTGGATATTCGGTACGGAGAAACACGATGTTTCAATGTTCTACCAGAATAATCTCAAAGAGAAAAGGAATGATGAGCTTATTATAAAGGCTTCTTCATTAATTATCTTGATAATTTATTCATGTTATGTACGTCTTTGTATGGTATGTAGCCCCAAGAACCTATTTATTATACAAGTATTATGCATGCATATGGCCCAACATATTATGTTTTAACTTGCTTTCGGAATGGTCAAAATGAGTAATGGTTTTTTTTAAATCATAGAAGATAATATTAACAACAGGACCTCAGTCTTGTCCGGGTTTTGCTCTGACCACTGAGCTAATCCGACCGTATCCCATATTTAACTATATCATACTTTCATTAAGAACTACACACATTATCTTAATTGTCCTATAGCATATTTTTGGCTGCTATTTTAATAAGTGGTTGCATGATTCTACCTGAATTTAATTGCAATCTCAAAGATCGTATCTTCTATTTACCTTTTTTTAATTTTGAATGATTATTTTTATTTTTAATCTATTTTCCTATGATGTAAATATTATCTGTACTTATACCCTCTATGGGATGTGTGGGATTGCACTAACCTCCCCACATTCTGGAATGAAGAATTTATTATTAGTATTATAAATATCTATTTTTAATGTGCAACATATAATAACCAATTTAAAGAACAAATCATGGCAAGAACTCTTCCAAATTAAACAATCGGAGGACGCATGGATATACTTTATTAACTATTTGAAAAACGAATTACACCACCATACCCTGACGATGACCAAAAATATAAGTAACAAATTGAAACCCTTGAAACCATGAATTAACCACTCCATTATAAATTGCATTCACAAAAGAAACACGCTACACAAAAAAACCAAAGAAAATCCGTATGACCAACTAACATTCAACTATTATAAAAAATATAGAAACATGTGCTGTAACGTCATCAGAAAAGCAAAAGAAATTTACTACTCAGAAAGAATTAAAGAAAGTAACAATAATCCCAAAAAATTATGGGAAATACTTAGAGAAGCCACAAACTCGCAAACTACAAAAGAGAAACAGAGCATAAATAAACTTTCTATTGATGGACATATTGTTGAAACCACAAAAAATCCTAAGCTCGTTGCTGATCATGTAAACAATTTTTTTATTAATATCGGTCTAAATCTTGCTTCTCAAATTGCCCAGAGCGGAATCACCCAATCTACCGATACAGTGGTTCAAACAAATAACATAAATACAAAATTTCTATTCCAAACTGTGTCACAGGAAGAAATTCTCAAAACAATTAATTCTCTAAAAAACACTTCTTCTGCTGGACCAGACGAAATTTCAACCAAAATCCTTAAAACGCTGTCTTCGGAGATTACATTGCCACTAGAATACCTTATAAACCTAAGTATTACACAGGGCTACTTCCCCTCTAACCTAAAACAAAGTATCGTAATTCCCATCTAAAAATCTGGAAACAAGTCAGATATCAATAACTATAGACCAATTACTTTACTGAATAGCTTGTCTAAAGTTTTTGAAAACCTTATTAATACACAACTTTTAAAATTCATCGAGAGCCATAAAATACTTTCAAAAAATCAATATGGTTTTCAAAAAAACAAAAGTACCTCAGATGCCATTGCCAGGGTGACAGACTTCATTGTAAAAAGCCTTGATAAAGGAAATAAATGTATTTCAATCTTTTTAGACCTCTCTAAGGCTTTTGATACAATATCACACTTTAAACTAATTAAAAAACTTGAAAAAATCGGCATCACGGACAAAGAGCTTAACTTCTTTAAAAGCTACCTAAATGGACGCAAACAACAGGTTAAAATACACAATACCCTCAGTAACCAGCGCTCAACTGACTATGGAATTCCACAAGGAAGCGTATTGGGACCAACTCTGTTCTTACTGTATATAAACAACTTTTGCAACCTTGAAATTGAGGGAAGCATTGTTAGCTTTGCCGACGATACTGTCTTACTGTTTGAAGGCAACAATTGGTCAGCTGTATTTAAAAAAGCTGAAAAAAATATTAACTTAGTTAAAAAATGGTTAGATATAAACACGCTTACCCTTAACACGAAAAAAACAAAATATATCACTTCAAGCATCAATACTGCAGGCCAACCTAATGATGATTACTCCATAAAAATACATAACTGTACGAATTCCAATGTATGCAATGAGTGCCCCTGTATAGAGCGAACTCCACAGATGAAGTACCTCGGCCTCACCATTGACCCATACCTCAAATGGAATATACATACTCAGATCATTGCGAATAAAATTAGGAAAACAATACATTTCTTCAGATCCGTAAGGAACTTCCTTAACTTACAAATTCTAAAAACGATTTATTTTGCATTAACCCAATCTATCATTGAGTATGGTATCATTGCATGGGGAGGGGGTACTTCATCAGCTCTAGATCCTGTTGAAAAGGCGCAGAAAACAATTATGAAAATTATTCTCAAACTTCCTCAAACTGCAAACAGTTACTTAATTTTCAACATAATGAGAGTATTTGATGTTCGACAGATCTATGTAAAAACTATCCTCATGCATCTCTTTAAAAACAAACACGTGCTTTACGAAAAAAAACTAACTTTAGATTTACGCGTAATTCGAACAAAGACATGTTGCAAGTTCCAGCACTTTCTTCCACCTTCGGTCAACGTAGCTTTGGCTACTTTGCCACAAAGATCTTCAACATGCTCCCGGAAAATATTAAAGAGAGTCAAACACGGAAAGAGTTTAAAAAAAATGTTAAAATTTGGATTTATTCAAATGATCGAGCCTACACTGGTGCCCTCACCCAAACGCCTTGTCATTGACAGTTATTGCAGTATGTACGGTGCTAAAACTTACTATATACGTATTGTGTAAATGCAAACAATAATGAAAAGTAACCAAATGCCTTGTCACAGTGAGTTATTATAGTATGTATTGTGTTTAAACTTATTCTATCTGTATCTTCAATATGTAAACAATAATGTAACCTAAAATAATGGATTGCTGTATGGGAACCCATATTAAACATTTACATATTAGCAAACCATAGACAAAATGGAGAAATAATTAACTAAAAATTCTGCCTCAATACAGGTTCGCCTAGTGAGGCAGGTTATGCACAACCTAAAATATAGTATATTATGCCATTTCTATATAACACTCTTACATTCATATATATTTTTTCTTATATTAGAAACTGCCGTATTATTGTAACATTATTCTTTCAACAATTTCATTGTTTCTAACTGACATATAATTATACAACTTACTAATGATATATTATATATATTCTGTAATTTTTTGGTGAAATAAATAAATTTAAAAAAAAAAAAAAAAAAAAAACATCTACAAACTTTCATATAAGCCCAGGGTGATTTTTTTTTATATAGTGGAATAACTCATTTAGTAAAACCTCAAATCGTAATGTTTAATCATTGAAAATAATATTAAAAACCGTCAAACAAATAATCTGAAACAGAAAAATGAGAAAAAGATTCGGTTTCATTTAGGAATAGAACCCTCACCTCAGCATTGCCGGGACTTTTGCTTTGACCACTGATCTAGTTCGACCCAATTCCTTTCATCATAGTTAACTGTAATTGTTAAAATTTGTGTATGGTCATTCTAATTATTTGGTATAATCGTATTCTAGAGTTATACTCAGAGAGATAGCTGAAAATCTTGTTTTAATTTGAACTTCTAACTACTTTTTATCCAACAAGTTCTACACCCATGAAGGTAACTACAGGGTTTCCCAATAAGAGGTGTTATTTTGAATAGACCACTATTTCGGTAGATATTACTTTTAAAGCTGTCATTTTTTTACATTTGACAAGTAAAAACTACGTCATTAATAAAAATGGAACAATACACGCTTCAACAACGCATTGAAATTATAAAAAATCACTTGAGTGAATCAAATGCAAATGAGTGATGAGGCCCATTTCCAACTCGGTGGCTTCGTCAACAAGCAAAATTGTCGCATCTGGGGCTCGGAAAACCCAAGAGTCATTGTTGAAAAGCCTCTTTATTCTCAACGTGTGACTGTTTGGTGCGGTTTATGGTCCGGCGGAGTCATTGGACCTTACTTTTTCGAAAATGAGGCTGGAGCAACAGTCACGGTAAATGGATTGCGCTATCGAGAGATGATTAATGATTATTTATGGCCGAAATTGGATGGTATTGATCTGGACAACGTTTACTTTCAACAAAACGGCGCTACGTGCCACACAAGCAACGAAACTATTGATCTTTTACGATTGAATATCAAAATAACACCTCTTATTGGAAAATCCTGTACATTAATGAAGAACTGAAAGCAGTTGGCGCTAACAAAAAATTGTCCAAAGAAGCGAAGTTAGCAGTCCACAATGGAGTGCTGGCACCTACCCTGATGTATGCAAGTGAGGCATGGAACTGGCAAATAAAGGATGAAAGTAGATTGAATGTTGTTGAAATGAGATCCCTGAGGCGTATGTGTGGTAAAACCATGTATGCTCGTGTGAGGAATGTGGAGATCCGCAAAGAGTGCAAGGCTGATGTAAGCGTAATGAGTACGATTAAGAAAGGGACGCTTAAATGGTTTGGGCATGTAGAGCGAATTAGCGAATAAAGGATTGTAAGGAGGATATATGATGCAAATACGAATAGTAGCAGAAGTCGGGGACGCCCGAGGAGGATATGGCACGATAAAATGAATCAGATACTTGAGTTGGAAGAGTCAGAATAATAGAAGAGTATGCATGAGACGATGTATAAATGTGAATGAGGCAAGAAGTGTGTGCCAAGACCGAGTTGTTTGGTGGTCCGTCCTCTCTGCCTACCCCTGCGGGGAAACGGCGTGATGGTTAGTTGGTTAGTTAGTTAGTTAGTTAAGTTTTGCTACTATCGATGGCTGTACAGCATCGTTGTCGGTTAGATATCCTTTTGCGCGAATACTGTTAGTAAGATTCCTGATCATTTTGCCAGCAAACCATTTGCAGCGAATCTTTTCCCATGTTTATTTTTTTAGCCTTTCGTGACAAAAAATTACATAATTTTGTGCGATTTCTTTAGTCCTTAGTTGGATTAAATATTAAGTACGTGCGCAAACCCACTGAAACATCTTATCATTTTCCTAAATCTCAACTAAATGTGACATCCGTAAATTTCTAATCCCCGAAATGAGTTCCTAGAACCTCAGCTGAAAATATTTGTAATTGTCGTAAAACTCGAAGGGTAGTTTAGTGAGCGGAAGAAAGTTAATGAAAATCGCAAGAACCTCAATTTGTTAAATTTGCTGAAATATTGCAATATTAACTGCGAAAAGCTCTCAAGTGCCGGAGACCGTTCTTTTAGAACCCTCCCGTATCTGCTCTCAATTTACTCACAGCGCTACACTCAATATTATATCACGTGAAAGCTTTATTTTTTTGGTTTTTATACCAGAGTAACGATCTCCGCATCATTTGGCCGCGCAAACTGGTGATCTATTGACTTTATACAACTTGTCATCGGTTCTATAATGCTTCTAGTATATCGCCCTGGGTTATGGCAGGACCGCGCTGAGTTGAGTCCGTTATAAACTGCCAACCGCCGGGTTAGCGAGATAGATAAATTGCTATGACTTCAACGAGAAACCTAGAAAAACTTCCAAGGGGAAGACAGAAAGAGAACAAGAATACGAGTGTTATAAGTGTTATGATATTGAGAGACAGAACAAGTGCAGTAAAGTTTCGTGAGAATATATTCATGTCAGTTTTCGAAGTGTTTCTAGATGGAAGAAAAGTAAAACAGATGAAACGGTTTGTCAGCGGACTAGACAATTATGACGTAGCTCCGAGTAGGAGTGAGTGGACAGACCACTTAACAAATTAAGTTTATACGAGCTTCTCTTATTATTTTTGTCGTTCGTAAGATACACTAAACTCAATTACTTTTAGGAATGTACCTAAGTACTAAATAGAATTTCTGAAAAAGATAGCAGTTTTCTTTTTCAAATATTGAGGCAGTCTGAAAGCATTCTTATTTGTATTTCTAGCGGGATAACATCATTAGAGTACCTTACTACCTGAAAGCTTTTCCTAAAGTAAGTCAATTGCTTTTCAAGATTTTAACGATTTTGAAAATAAGACATTTATATTTCCCAAAAGATGGTATGTATATACCTTGTTATATGGCGGCTTTGATTAATTATCAACTTTGAAACTAAATATTTGTTTGTAAAACATTATATTGGTTGACCTATATGATGATCTCTAGGTCTCTTGACATTTTCAACATTGGCCTTGAAGGTTTCAAGAGTAATTTTGGTCAAAAACTCTAAAGTAGGTTATTGTTAGTAAGTTATATTAAGTATGTAATGCATATTGTAAAAGGTTTACAAACATCTGTAATATATACAATATACAAAAAATATAAATTAAAAAGTAAAAACAAAATTGTGAGTGAAAATTTATTGCGTTTAAACCATCGAAATGTTTTTTTTATTTATTTGAAAACAGCATCACAATTAAACCGACAATATATTTCAATATACCTAATTGGAAACCAAATAGTTTTACATTTATTTGCGAAGTCACCCGAAATAAAACATTAAAAGGAAGTATTTTTTGAGTGGTAGCGAGAATTATTGTAGATAATAAATGCGATTATCAAAGTCGCCCCCTATTACGGTATCTCTTGCAATTCGGTAGATATTTACCCGCAGACTACTGTTGAGCACTAAGCACCCTTGAAAGAACTGCATAAATATTACCGCGTTAGTAATATAATGTCAGTAATTTCTTTTAACAACAGGGCAGTAGTAATAAACCTTTCCTTTCTTCTTGGTGGATGATATTTACCGACCATTTCCTCGGTGGTTTTCCCGTGGGGTTTAAGTAACGCTAACGGAGTGTGACCGGTGATGGCGGCAAAGCGTGGCAGTAAAACGGTTGATCAAAAAGATGATAGCTTTCCTGATTTTTCCCATGGACATTGATTGATCGTCTTACACGGGGTGGAAGTGATAAAACTATACCAGATTCACACAATGATTACGTTGCAAATTCTCCTTCATATCGAAATAATATAAGGTGTCATAATCCGCGTTTTTGTCTCGTGCTTCAAGATGGATGGCGTGTTAATGTCTCGAAGGATGATTATGAATTATTACACTAGGAACAAAAACCAACATTGATTAGTTTTTTGACAGGTTTTTGATCTGATCATTTACGGACGAGGTTTTGTGTTTTAAGTCATCAGAACGAAAACATTCAGTCTTTCGTTTATCTTAATAATTTTATCGCGTTTTTGGGTTTGCACAGATTGTTAGTTTTCATTATACATAAACTTTCCAACATATCAATCATCATTAAGAGGCGGGTATGGGTACCGCTACCCAGGAACCATTCATTGGCTAACCAATACCTCTGCCATAGGTCACCCTAAGTATATAACGACGTTTGGTGACTTAGTAGAGTTGCCCGAGTTCATGGGATGAGGTTTGTGGTGGTGATGCCCTTTTGACTTTCCAGCATGGCTCTCTGGACCCGTTGCCTATAGGAGGATGGATTCATACATCTGTCACTCATGGTCACATTGACCCTCAAATTCCTACCCGCCCCTCATACCTTTTTCCTTCTCAGGACTTCCTCTCCTTCCTTTCCTTAAAAATAACCTCCACATAGCATCCCTTAAGATGACATAGACTCTGAGGGAAAGTATTTTCCTCAATGCCTCCTGTGTGGAGATAGTGAAAAAAATATATTTAAAAATTTGTATATCTAATGATAATATAACACATCTTAACAACCGAAACGTCTTCGTGGGACCTCTTGTTTTACACCGGTGTTTTTCTTATTTAAACCTATGTCTAGAAGACATAAAAAATATTGATTGAACTGAGGAAAATACTGTGCTCAAATAAAAAATCGCAAGCAGTATGAATCGCAGCTCATAAATTGGAAGAGAACCAAGTTTTATTTGATTTTTACTAAAAAAAATCCAGCAAGTTTCGAATGGTAAGTTTCCTTTGAGAAAATATTAATATTCTAATTATCCGATTATGAAAGGGTATTTTTCTAAAATCAACTTCCTCACCGATATCATAATTCCCGTTGCAAAAATAAGGTTACTTTTCCTAGCCGCACCTGCCAACCCCTGTATTTACAGGGATACATTTATTTTGCATGGCTTAGCCCTACATTAATCTACAAAGATAAGGCAGAAAAAAGCATTATCTCTATCGTGAGCTAGAAAGCTTTGAAATATGAAAGAGAAATTGAAATGAATACGTGAAAATAATAAAACTCAAAAAAATAAATATCTTTCCATACGAAAAACACTATTTCTGAAAAAGAGTGTGAAACCAAGAGAAAGACGGGTAGTTAATACTAGTGTACCTCCATAACTTTAACACAGTGATTGTTTACCCCTTTTGAGACGATTTTTTCTCAGTTCTTAGAACAATAAAGCTCTCGAAGCATTACTCTGCGATATTGGTAGCATTACTTTCAGTATACTGGAGCCTGAACAAACCAAGGAAAATGTTAATCTACAAAAATGGGTTCTGAAAGTAGGTACCACTTGTCAAAACAATAAACAAAAGATACGTGAGCTTCCAGTGGACGGGCGATATGAAACAAACAACATGAAAAAAATAGACAACCAAGCTGTTATTTCAACAGCGAAGAAAAGTGAAAACTAACTTTCTGACCTATTTTCTCTGCGTGAATTTTTCACATCCCGCATGATGCCACCCCCTCCCACCTCCTTCCCACACCACGACAAGGATGAAATAAGGCGCGGGGGTTGCCATGGCGACGGCATTATCTCCTCGCGGTCAGGCTCTCTCCCAACGTCTCGCGGGGTGGTGGAGGGGAGGAGGGAAGAAAAACAATCCCCGCGAAGCCTCTTTCCGCCCGGAAGACGGTCGCCCGGAAAGATATCGCATATTCCGACATACCGGAACAACGGGAATAAGGGAAGTGAAAAGATTCTAAAATCAAACGGCTGATGCCAGAAGGACTTCTCTTATGGAAAAGAAATCTGTTGATTTGAAAAATTCCAACTGATTTTTTTAATATTATTTTACGAATCTCGCGAACAAATAGTTTTCAATTATTCAAGACCACACTTTGAAAATGAATTAAAGGCATACATTGATACCGTTACGATTTTGTAATGGTTGCGTGAATACGATCTGGTGAAATTCCAAAGGCCCATGTTCACAATCGATAGGTCTTGCGTGCCTTGGTTGTCGGCAAATTTGCAATTTTACAGAACCACAAATTGAAGATATTTCGAAGATTTGTTTTACCTACTACTCAAAACATTCCGATGTTCGAATGATTAAAGCTATAGAAAACTATGTGCATTCTGATATCCGATTTTTTCGATATGATAACAAAAGTGCGAAAGAATCAGGTTCAGTTTCAGTTCAGGACGTGAGTGCACGGAGAAGAACGATCCCGTAAAAAAGTGCTAGCATTTCGATTTCCTGTTAAAATATTAGTAATTCAGAATATCTGAAGAACACGTGTTTTTTTCCTAATAAATGTCATTACGGAATGGAAGAATATCAGTATTTTAATGAATACGTGTTCCGTCGTTCTCAAAAAAAATTGTTCTTAACTGATACATTGTTAGGAATTCTGTTAATTCATTTGTCAAAGACCTGCAGTCACGTTTTTAACAGGAAAACAGATTTTGAATAATTTAACAGTAATTCCTTCGTCGTGTGTACCTTATAGCGTTGGAGCATTGGTATTGTTTATTTACGTTTCATTTAGTAAAGTTGTTTTTCAAAAAAACTGTTTTTCAGTCTTTTAAAGTTTTTTAAGGCCGTCGGAATGTATAATATGTAAAATAATCTCTCTCGTCCATAGACTGCTCTCGTCGCAATAAAAAATGCCCTGTTAAAAATAACAAAACCTTGTTTGTAGTCGAATTAATGCATTGTGTCTCCCTGTTCTGCGGAGAAACAACTACCTACTAGAAACGGCCATTTATGGCTAGCTGGTCACTTCCCATTGCCCCGGAAGTCCTGTAGGTAGGAGCTTGCCTGTATATTATCCGCTATATCCGATACTTCTTGTCTGGCATAGTTTCATGCTAGGTGATAGTGTTACTAGCTACTAGCTGCTCGCTGGCCAGAGTATTAGGCAGTGAGCGGAGTGTAGTTTGCCAGCTCGGATATTTGTCTGTTTGTTTACTAGCTTAGTCGAATAATGTGTATTTTAGAGGCCGAAATTTTGCTGGAATTTAGTTAGGTCGTTTTTTTCAGTCTACCGCAAAATACCTACTCTTACATTCTGATATGATTTACGATTTCCATAGTAGTACCATCGTGATTAATTTTTGGGTTTATTATGTCGTGTAGCTCTTCCTCCTTAGTCAAGGTTTTGGACAGCGTTACAGTGTCCACCGAACCAATGGTACGACGGGCTAAAAACACGAGGATACAATAATAATATATATACTAGATATACGCCAATTATACGTTAAAACACTACTAAACTACATTTTTGACAAAAAAAAATTTTTAACATACACAAAATAACACTTACAGACCAGTTAGACAAGCGTACAAAGAAAATATAAAAACCCCGACAGTAAATTCAAGCTTTGGACAAAGACACTACCAATACCATGCTATAAAAGCTTTCAACAGTGTAAAACTTGTAACTAAAATTGAGGAAAATAAAAATAAATTCACACACAAAATTACAAAATGGATTAAAGAACAAAAATACAATATTACCAAAATGTCATAGCATAAAATAAAAATAAAACCTACACGTAACACACAAAACCAATATAAACACACATCACTCACAAACACACAAAATTATATATTAAATGAATTATTTTATCTTATATTGTAGATTGTATTTAGATTATATTTTCATATTATAAAATGAAGGCCTCAGCACGGGCAGGCCACCCATTGAAGCCAACATTACTGGAAAACTTTGAAATGAAAAAAAAAATGTTGTATCAAATAAATAAATAAATAATAGCGAATAATCAATAATTTGTAAAGACATTTTTTATTGTTGATAGGAAAAGATTGTTCAATATCTTGATTGAAATTGATCATACCACCTCGTGTGTAATGAGCTCATTGAGTAAGCTGTTCGGTGTCAAGGTGTTGTAAGGTTGCATCTTATTGGGCGTAAGAAGTGTACTTGTAAATATTGACAAATAATCGATTTGGTGAGATTATAATAGATAGTAAATATATCGCTTAAAAAAGGTAGAGTAAAGGTAGATAGGAATGACTCAGTGCCAAAAAATAAAGGAAAAGTGAAATTGACCCATTGGTAGTGTCCTAATCTGCCCTTGTGTACTGCAAGTCTGTCCTAAACATTAACTCGTTGAGTCATGCGGCAAGCGGTTCCTCAAAGGTAAAGGGTGATTTGTTACAATACTTGGCTACGAATCTGGAGGTTGCGGGTTCAAATACTTTGATATTTGATTTTTTGTCATTTCGTAAATCATTAATTCAAAAAAATATATAGTATAATTGAGGCGTATTTCAGTGGTAGATATTTAAGACCACCACGCAGAATCTAAAAGTTGCTTGCAAATCTTAAACCTTCTCACCTTCCCTTTCCCAATCTCCTTCCCCTCTCCACAGCATTTAGCCTCACGACATACCCAATGGCACATTTAGCCTCACGACATACCCAATGGCACAATGCTCAATGGCACCAGACGGTTCGGACCACTCACATTATTTATTATTTTAATCTGACGAAGATCAAAAAGCTTTAAAATTTAAGCAAGATTTTCACACTTATCCTCCCATTAAAATGACTTCGGTACATGTCAAACAGATAAAATATAAAAAATTAAAATATTTTTATTCAAATAATATCACTACACCCGAAAAAATACCACAAACTCAACATTAACACAGTATCTACTAGGGTGGATCGCCATTGTATGGAATTTATTTATTTTTATAAATCAGTTTTCGCGGGGTACGGAATAGATGCTCTAGGTACATACAATTAAGCATACAAAATATCAATTTAAAATTTTGGTAACAAGTACTGCCCCAAAGCAGTTGAATTATTTAAAATCTGATAAAAAAGTGTCCCTTTATAAAACAGTTTTATGTCAATATTAATACTTTATTTTTTACTTTTACATTTTATAATGAATAAAAATTGCCGCGCCTTAAATAATAATATTAAAAGAGTTTGATAATATTTATTTTCCCGCGAAAATTTGACAAATTGCTGTGCCCACTTTCGCGCCTGGCTCGCGCACCGCGCATCTTTAAATCAACCGTCCACATCTCGCAGTATAGTTTCAAGTTTCACTAACGTTGATCTTCCAACTGACCAACAATACTTTGCTTCATCTACTTCTTCTTCTTATGTAATAAATCCAACAGACAATAGACTATCTGTTGTATCCAGAACATTGAATCGATTGTTGACATCGTCTGCGCTACATTGCAAGATATTGGATTAGTGACAACAGATAATCTAACAAACGTGATTGATCATAATAAGATAGTGCTCGTGCCAAAACTAGGACCAAGGATGGATGCAGAAAAGTTGTGATAGAAGAACATATCATACTTTTGAAAGAACCTGGCTCAAAATACATTGGCCACATAGGCATTAAGTTCGGTGATGCTAAAACAATAGCTCACAAATTGTTTGCATATTTTGTGGCAAAATCCATTGATTTAGCGTGCATCGTGGCTATCGGATGTGACAGAACAGCAGTTAATACTGGAACTAAGTCTGGCATTATTCGACTTCTTGAAGGAAAGCTCCATCGTCCATCTGTCAGTTACATGCTAACGAGTTAAGTTTGAGACACCTTTTCGAATACCTTGGTGGAACGACAACAGGTCCTAGAAGCTTTAGCGGCCAACTAGGAAAGTTACTCAAGAACTGTGGACATCTTCCTGTGATAGAATATCAAGCAATAGAATGCAACTTACCAGACATTACAAAATCTCGTGACGACCTTAGCACAGACCAGCTTTATTGGAAATGTGCCGAGCAATGAGAAGGACAATGTAACGAAAACTTAGCGAAAAGAAACCCGGGTAAAATCTGTCATTCGCGTTGGTTAACAACTGTCAGCCAATACTATTTTTCTACTTTACATTTCAACCAAGAATCCGACAGAAAATCTGGTGATATTGACTGAATTTGTGCTAAGAGTGTATGCTCCGATGTGGTTTTAAATGAAAACACAACCTTTGTGTGTTTACGGGGCGAGACACCTCCACGAAACCATAAAATTGTCTTGTTACCTTCCAGAGCATTTGAAAAAGGTGGTAGATCCCGTAATTCAACGCAATGGGTATTTTGGCCACAGCGAAAAAATACTTATTAGTATGTTAAACGACGAACGAAGACAAATTAGAGAGTTGGCTCTGAGACGGATTCTAAGTATCCGAGAACGTACGTCAGGGTTCTCTCCAATAAGAGTATTTAAGCTACCTACTTTTAATTTTAACGCAGACTATATTGACTTGATCTACTGGTAAAAACCATCAGAACCACCTCTTACAAAACTGATATCTAGTGAGACAATAATTGATGCCATTGCAGACCACGAAATTATCGAATACAACATTTTGTGTAAGTTCCGATTGATGCCCTGTCACACGCAAACCACGGAAAGATGCATCTAAGTGGTAACGGCATCATGCTCTGCTGTTTGCGGCCCTGAAAGACGTGAAGGGTGGATACAAAACAAGCTAGAATCTTGTCGTATAATGCCAGTATTCAATTCAAAGAAGGACTATAAAACACAATAACTCTTATGATTTTAGACTTTATTTTTTAACATTGTTTGTGATTTTTTGTGTAGCAATGGTACTTTTATTGTTTCTTGATTAGAAGATAATATTATTAAGAAATGAAAAGTTATTTTTTTATATACTGACTACTTTTATTGAGCAAAGATTAAATCCTTCTTTTTCTAGTTTCTCGCTGTTTTTTTTTTAATTTGAATTGACTTGGGGCAGTACTTGCACTAGAAATATCTTAATGCTGTAATAATGACTTTTAAAAGTATCCCCATAGAGCATCCATTCCACACCCCGCTGCTAAGAAAAACAAAAAAACAAAAAATCGATCCACCCTAGTATCTACTTATTTATTGTTTTATGTGCATACATTACCTGTAAGGTTGATTATTTAGATAAATATTTCCACAAAAACGTTTGTGTTATTTATTACACATCACAATATGTTTTAATTTTACCTTAATATATTTTAGTTTTATCATCACACATAAATTCTATTTTTAAAGAAAATTTTAGTGCAACGCGCAATTAGTATGAAAAATTCTTTGTGTTTAAAAAAAATGTAATGAAGAACTCTGGAGACCGGTTGTTTCGCAGAATTTGAACAACTCGTCAAATTTTTTAAAGTTGATTTACAAGTTCTGTGGAGGTTTGCATGGCATGCTTCCTTTTGTCTGAATACGTATTCAATTTTTCCACAAATCATGTATATTCTACCTATATTTACTTCAGAGATTGAATTTAAAATCAACTGCTTTGAATAAAAGAAAACATATTATTCAAAAACATTATTATAAAACACCAAACTGGAGCAGTAAAACTTCCAATTCCTTACCTGCATAATTAAACGAATCAAGTTTTGAATACGTTCAAAGTTAAACTCCATGAATCGATAATCAGCTCGGGGCGGAATAAGAATCCATTAAAGTAAAATAGCATTGTGCGTCATTAGATAATTGAATATTTTCACGGCATAATGCCTTCGATTTCAACGCTTATTATAGACGCTAGACAGCGCAGGCATTCGTGAACTGGCCTTCCAAAGAATATTGTATAGGACTCTAAGAATATTGTATAAGACTAAAAGAATATTGTATTAGACTCTAAATCCGAGGCTCATTCATGACATCATACCGTGTCACCGAAGGGGCGTGCAGAGAGGCTAGAAAGTCATTAATTTAAATAAATTATACTTGTAAGTACCGGTGTATGATGCTAGTTATTGCCCTCCTTTGTGGGCTGTAGTGTTACACGATTATAATCGTAGGTTATTATTCTATTGACGAATTAAATTTTCAGTGTAGTACCTCCTATAACACATAACACACCTTGGGTCCTAGGAAAATATTACCGTGGATCAGATATCATGTCAATAACATGTAATATTTAGCAATGTGTATACTATGTAACTGTGTTATACTGTCACCATTTAATTTCTTCTGATTCGATTCGCACTATGGTGGCGTTATTCTCCTTTGTTAAAATTTTTATACGAGTGTCTAATGAAAAGCTCCAGTCATTTTATATTGTACAGTTAATAAGCCAGTTTTGTTTGATAAGGAAGGTTTTTATTTCCGAAAGAAAACTAATACAATCAGAATCAAAGTTCTCCATACATTAAAAAGATCTATAAACATTTTTTTTTATTTTTTTTTTTTTTATTTGGTACATTATTTTGTTACAATTTATGTTTTCCAGTAATGTAGGCCTCACTGGGTGGCTTGCCCGTGCTGAGGCCTTCATTTTATAATATGAAAATCTAAGATAGTAAATTTGAAAAGAAAATAATAAATTTAAAATTAAAAATAAAAATACATAATAATACATTTAAAATTAAAAAATAATACAATGAAAATAATCTTGTGTGTTTGTGAGTGATGTGTGTTTATGTTGGTTTTGTGTGTTACGTGTAGGTTTTATTTTTATTTTATGCTATGACATTTTGGTAATATTGTCTTTTTTGTTGTTTAATCCATTTTGTAATTTTGTGTGTGAATTTATTTTTATTTTCCTCAATTTTAATTTCAATTTTTAGACTGTTGAAAGCTTTTATTGCATGGTATTGGTAGTGTCTTTGTCCAAAGGTTGAATTTACTGTAGGAGTTTTAATGTTTTCTTTGTACGCTTGTCTAACTGGTCTGTTAGTGTTATTTTGTGTGTGTTGAAATTTATTTTTTTTGTTAAAAATGTAGTTTAGTAGTGTTTTAATGTATAATTGGCGTATATCTAGTACGTCACAGCTGTTGAATATTTGGTCTGTATCGGTCAGTCTATGTTTTTTTAGTATTACCTTTAAGATCGTTTTCTGTGCGGTTTCTATGTAATTGATAGCCGAGTTTGTTGCTCCTCCCCAAGCAATAATTCCATATTCTATTATTGATTGGCAGAGTGCAAAATATATTGTTTTCAATTGTTTTATTTTATATATGTTTCTTATGTTAAGGAAAATGTGTATTGTTTTGAGAAGTTTATTTGTGATTTGTTTGATGTGAGGTATCCATCTAAGGTTATGGTCAATTACGATTCCTAGATACTTTATTTGATCTGTTTTTTCTAGAGGAGGGCAATCGCAGATGTTGGTGTTTAAACATTCGTGTATTTTTATGGTGTTTGTATTGTTTTTTGGCTGTCCCGTGCTATTTATACTGTATGTTGTGAATTTTGTCTTTGATATGTTAAGTGTAAGTATGTTTGAGTCTAGCCATGTTTTGACTTGCGAGATTCCCAAATTCGCTATGTTATATACATTATTCCAATCCTTAGATTTGAAAAGTAAAACTGTGTCATCAGCATAGCTAACTATTTCACCATCTATTTTCATGCTGCAAAGTTCATTTATATAAATAGTAAAAAGAACGGGCCCTAGTATGCTACATTGCTCCACAATTGCGGTGTAATTCTACTGGAATAACTTCACGGGCGTTTTAAGCAGTCGGTATTGAAATCATTTTTGAGAATGGGTTTATAACTTGTACGAATTCTACAAATTCGGAATTTATTAGCGAATATTCATTACATATTTTTTTTGTTGGTCATTTGATTATATCTGAATATTAAATAAGTACCCGAGTTTCTAAAAATGACTCTTGCCTTAACCAGTCCATTAATAATTTGCCTCGGTTGATCTAAAATGACACTTGCCTTAACCTGCCTTTAAATAAATTGCTTCGTTTAGTCTAAAATTACTCTTGCCTTAACCTGAATATAAATAAATTGCTTTGATTGATCTAAAATTACGCTTTCCTTAACCTGCCTATAAACAAATTGTTTCGGTTGATCTAAAATTATACTTGCCTTAACTTGACTATAAATAAATTGCTTATGATTAATTCAAATAAAATGATCTATAATAACTCTTGCCTTAACCTGTCAATAAATAATTTGCCTCGGTTGATCTAAAATAACTCTTGCCTTAAACTGCCTACAAATGGTTGATACAAAAAAAAAGGTTTTATAAAGCAGGATTTCGTAATCCATTATGACAAAAAATCGAAAAAACAACCATCACCGTTTTTCAACAGACTAATAAATTACTTGAACTAAAGTAAATCACTCAACAAAAGCGTTGCTGTAATATTGTAATGAACTGATTTTTAAGTGCATAAATGCTTTGTCTATGTTTACATTTGTATTAATTGCGCCAAAAGGTGGAAAGTTTTTTTTGTTAATGGACAATGGGCAATTGATTATTTCCTTTAGTTTAGTTAACATCGACCGCATTAGAGACTAATGGGTCCCAATTATCAAATGCCAGCTGATATATCGTTAGGTGAACAAAAAAATGTCGTTAGTTTGGTTTTGCAAAAGTCCTTACAAAGGTCTAGCATCAGTTGCAAACTGGTACTATCAGCAAGTAGTTTTAAATTTTGAAGGTCTATTTAGCCAATTGAATAATAATTTATGATACACAATACATCATTATTTATTTATTTACAAACGCCCTTTTTAGGGGCTTTTACATACGAATAGTAATTACACATCAAACAAAGTTAATGTGCATAACGAGACTGCATAAGTAACAACATTTTGTATTGTTTAGTAATAAATTGAAAATTCCCATCGACTCGGTATAATTATTTCCATCCATTAATACTCTGGGAACAGAGGAATACATATGGTAGTTAGTTCGATCAAATTCGTTGCCAAAATCCCCATTTTAAAATATTTTATTTAAAAAAAATTATTATTTCAGTAGCTTGTACATGGATATTATAATGTGGGTTCCAGAGGTGAGAATTGTACTCAAGTTGACTTCAAACAAGACAAAATATAATATTTTGATCCAGTTAATATTGACAGCCTTAATATTAAGAGTGAAATTGAAGAGCGTTTTTACATCACAACCTTCACCTTTCACATCTCCTTTCCTTCCCACTTCCTTCAATCTATCAAAATATTTGCAACAATTGGGGATGTTTTACATTCATACTCAAAGTAGCGCACTGGTGAAAAATCACCATTGAGAATCCATACGTTGCTCAAAATTGCTTTAGATATGGTTAGTGTCCAGATATAAAAAGTCAGATAGATCCCAGCCATAATTTTACTTATCTGCTTTCCATCCTATTCCCTTCAGTGTCTCAAAATACCTACCACAATTATTGGGGTTGCTTTGGTCCCTCTGGCTCCGGGCAGTTGGTATCTACACTTGTACTATATTTAAATAAAATAGCAGTTTGAAAACTTCTACGGTTATTTTTGAAAATAACAGAGGGCACTACTTCCGTTTACAATCCTAAATCGTACAGTCATTAATAAAATAATACTTTCTAATTTTTATTTTTATTCTCGTATAATGGATTTTCTAGTTTTGCATGGCTGTTTTTTAGCTGAAAATCTGTACCTTTCAAATGTAAAAAAAAATACAAAACACATTGACAAAATCATTTTTTTTAATATTTTATTAAGTGACGTAAGTGTGTTGAAACTTCGAACGGAGAAGGTTAATACCTACTTACTGTAGTAAGTACGTATCACTACTGATACCATATAATTGAATAATATATTTTGCTGATTTTTACAATTCGAAATAACAATATAATAGTTAGCATCCCCCGAGCTTTAGAAGCCAGGCACGTTTAATAACATGTAATTATGGAGCCGGGCAGTAAATTCACTAGGAAATTTTATAGATTTTGTACAATTATGTATTCTGGTCCCATAATATCTGGGTCGAACATTACATCATTCGCAATGATTAAGTGGGACGTTTCCGTTGGGAACAGTGTGACTGCGCTTTGTTTTTGGGACGGTAGCGGTGGCTGCAGATATTTCATTTCCGAAATTACAGACATATACGGCCGTTCCCATTTGCCCGGTGACAACGCAAATTATGGTCATTGTATTGGCTTTATTACTCACCTAATGTTATGTGCCCAAAGTTAAGCCGTTAAATTTGTTGGATTCCCATTCCTACCTCAATTTTGTACGTTTTTCTGCTGATTTAGATGTTTATAAACCTAGTTGAATAGACCAAAGATAGGATCATTGGATGCTCAGTACAAAAAACAACAGGACCATACTTACCTGGGAGATTATTTGAGGACCACTATATGTTGTATTGTTATTAGATACATTTCAATACAGTTCACACTCAGAAGACATAATTTGGAACACGTGTTATTGGAAATGCTATTATTTAACCTTTGTATCTATTTTAATAATATTCAGGATGTTAAGAGACGTACTCGACTTACTTTTTTATGTTTTTTTTTAAAACAATTTTTAAAAAACTAGTTATTTGGCCGAGTAACCACACAACCATTCCACCGACCCTAGCTCTCCAATTCTGATTTTAATTTTTGTTTTGTAAAAAACAATCAGTAAATTTTTTAAAAACCAAATAATTTCCTGGAATCACAATATTGTTCTATTATATTCCTAACATTATTTGGTTTTTAAAAAATTTAATGATTTTTTTTTACAAAACAAAAATTAAAATCATAATTGAACAGCTAGGGTCGGTGTGAGGGGTTGGGTGGTTACTCGGCCAAATAACTAGTTTTTAAAAAATTGTTTAAAAAAAAAACATAAAAAAGTCACTGGAAACCAATATTTCATTTGTGTTCTGGACTAACTAACCATCACGCCATTTCCCCGCAGGGGTAGGCAGAGAGGACGGACCGCCAAACAACTCGGTCTTGGCACACACTTCTTGCCTCATTCACATTCATACATCGTCTCATACATACTCTTCTATTATTCTGACTCTTGGCATGGCCCGACTCGAGTATCTGATTCACTTGATCGTGCCATGTCTTCCATGTCTTCGGGCGTCCCCGACTTCTGCTACCATTTGCATTTGCATCATATATCCTCCTTACATCCTATCTTCGCTCATTCGCTCTACATGCCCAAACCATCTAAGCGTCCCTTTCTTAATCTTACTCATTACGCTTACATCAGCCTTGCACTCTTTGCGGATCTCCACATTCCTCACACGATCAAACATGATTTTACCACACATACGCCTCAGGGATCTCATTTCAACAGCATTTAATCTACTTTCATCCTTTCTTTGCCAGTTCCATGCCTCACTTCCATACATCAAGGTAGGTACCAGCACTCCGTTGTGGACTGCTAACTTAGCTTCTTTGGACAATTTTTTGTTAGCGCCAACAGCGTTCAGTCCTCCTTTAACGGAATTACCTGAATTTACCCTTCTTTCAATATATTATTATTCTTGAATAATAATAATATTAATATTTGGCTAATTTATATAGCGCCGTTTTCGTGATAAATCACCTCCAGGGCGCTGTACAAATATATTTCTTAATTAGTTAATACTAGAACTACTGACTTAAAACTAGTGACTTACGTCTGAGACTTATATCTAGTGACTTACGACTAAGGCCTATAACTACTATCTTAATAAAATATATATTTACATATGTAGAAGCTTATAACTAAAATTAACATTAACAATCAAATTTTACAAGCGCCAGAAGAAGGAGGAAGTTCTATTTTATTAGGGTGTTTTTAAAATTAGTTTTTATTATTAGCTGGAAATATATCTTAAATGATTGAATGAAATTAACCGTCGATCTTTAACGCATTTAAATGATTTATCTGCCAACAATTAAACCAATTGACGTGTTATGTTCCCGCTGATATTGTCCACTGTCCATTCGTAGGCAAGTCATTTACTCCATACAATAATTATAAATCAGTAAATAGAACACATTATTTATATTGTGGTTAAACCTTGCTATACCTACTTACGAGAAAGTTCAACTTAATTTATTTATTTTTACCGCTTTTTAAGTGTACCCACCACCTGTTGGTAGTGTAGCTGGGCTTTTGCAGAATAAAAACATGAATACAAAATAGTTGGTGTTTTGATGATTCGCTCACCATCATAAAATCTGAAGAGTTATGAAATGATTTTTTAATCGAAGTTGATGCATATAAAAAGCATAAAGCTTTTACCTGTCCATTACCAAATAAACACTGGCTCGACGCGTTCTTTTATTCCACTTCCAATTATGAATCTGATTAAATGTTGGTTAGGCACCAATCTACTTCTTGATATCTAATCACATTAAAGTCTTTAGAATAGTTCATTTTCTATGATGCTATGCCAATCAATCGATCTCACAGCCTGTAGTAATTAAAGGCAAATGAATACACTCTTTCTGTAAATGTCGAAGCAAAAAATAACTCACAAGCGATATTTCGTTCAATAAATCACTTCAGTTAAGAAACTTGACGCATCGAACGTTTCATTATAAACTGGTTTAGCCTTTTTTCAACCGTTGCACGTTGCAAAATAAAAAAAGAGTCTTATTTATCCAAATCAATCAATCAATCATCATAAATTGTATGGTGAACTTGAATATAAACGCAATCTTTCAAATACAAGCGTCAACTGTATTGGAAATATTGAATTGAAAATCATATTCAATAAATCGTCGACGCCTGATCTAATTACCCCCTGTCTACCGTAGGAGTGTTCGGTTAAGTATATTGGATTACATCTGATCGTCCTTGTCTCTCTCGCTGTATTGATTGGAGGCGAGAAAGAGATTACGATAGTTGCCGGGCGGGTCTTGAACCTGTCGGCTCCGCCCACTGCGTTGCATGGCTTCACACAAACCAAAGGGGAAATGAGGAAACAATGAGACAGCGTGTGAACAAATTAAGGTTTTTTAGTAATGAAATACAATATTCTTTCAAATCAGTGGAAGTGATTCAGCGTTATTCTGAAAAGAGGGGGCAAATTAATACGAGACAAAATTACGTTTTGTGTACATTTTCATTAAATAAAACAAAGAAAATTACTGAGAACTTGTGCGTACCTACTGAAGTAAATTATGGCCATAGTAAAAAAATAGTGATGCTAGCAAAAAATATTACAATTGCCCACTTATTTTATTGTTCCAGTGTTAAACCACTGTTTGAAATAATACTTCAATTTTCTAGAAGGTCCACATAATTATAATGATTAAAGTCAATGATTATGTCATCAATTTAGTTTTTTTGTTTTAATTTCTTTAAATGAAAGTAGATACTATGGTGATTTATTTTGAGGTATTATGCCGCGTTGCGCTACGTCCTTCTTTAGCCAAATTTTTGGACAACGTCCATCACCAGGGAATATATGAACAGGCAGATAGGAAAGTAGATATGTAGGTACAAAGCAACCATCCTTATCAAGCTCAATATATTTTCTAAAAGTCATTATTCTATTATAATATTATGTATATTAAAAAGTAAGAATCAAATAGAGCTGTGTCTCGCTGAGAAATAAAACATGGAAAAAAAATCAGTATTGCTGATTTATTAAAAAAATTGTAAAATGGTTCAAAACGGGATCACAAGACATTTCCTGATAATAAATTAGTCAATTCCTAATATACCGGTGCATGTGTTCATCCACATGCACTAGCTTTGATAATATACAATCCCGATATGCGGAAATATCACGATTTTTATGAATTCATTCGTGGGCCTGCAATCGCATTTTTCACCTATTACGAATATTTGTTGAGATTTTTAACAAATAAGCAATACTCATTTTTCTCCGTGTAACTAATTGTAAATTTCATATTAGTAGATTTTCGTAAGCCGGTGGATCTTCAGTTGACAGTCTGACAAACAACCTTTTTTAACATGAGTTATACTTGGGAAAAATAGGTGGGTAATGGACCTACTAATACATCATATGTATAGATCTTAGTATCTGGGCCGAAGGCTTGGAATAAACTCCCTCCGGAACTAAGATCCATAACAAGTCCAACAGAATTCAGGTCTAAACTAAAAACTTACCCTTTTAAGCTGTCATACCCTTAAATTAAATATACCATTCCTGAGAGAAAGTCCAGTTATATCCAATTATGTCCTAAATCCTATATCTAAATTTCGCTAGTAAACAATTAGTTAATGTTAATTAAGCGTTAATCTCAAGTGACCTACCAGGTAATATTGTACTGTATATTATCTCCATATTTAATTAGTAATAACATAGATTATTGTAGAAATGTATTATATATTTGTACAGCGCCCTCGAGGTGATTTTGCACGAAAACGGCGCTGTACAAATCATCCAAATATTATTATTATTATTTAGTATGTATGTATCTACACTTATTCAAAACGTTATGGTTGGTTCCATAATTTTACATACTCGTATATTGTACAGGTTGAAGGGATACACTTGACATACACCAGTGATTTTTGATATTATTTGGTGTTAGAGGTAATGAAATTTTGGTCTCTGGTGTCTTTTTAAATTTTTTTTTCAACATTTTTTGTATTCAAAATAAAACAACAGAAATATTCTTACACATGACGTCACTGGTCCATCCACATCCAAGTTACCTTCCAAGACCTCATCTTGACACAAAGGCCATTCGTACACGGAGATACTTACAAGCGACTTGAGTTTTGTGCGCATATTCATCGCTCGTGATTTCTTCCATACTTCTTTGATAGTGTAGAACGGTTTGACGTCAGTTGCAGGATACTTATAGTGTCTGTAGCACGCTACGCTGGTTGCATACGCAACTGCGAATTGTTTGACCAAATTACACATTAAATTTGTTTAAAAGTGGCAAAATATTCAAGTTTATGTAACTATAATTTACCGGAATACGTAAGAAAGCATTTAGCGGATAAATTCCTAGATTTAGGTTGATAAAAGACGCGATTTGACAATATCCTTGTGTAATTCCTCAGCGGCGACGAATGCTCTACAACTAACATTTATTTAATTGTGTGGGTGAACCCAAAATCTTATTTCATAACGTTTTCTATCTTTATAATGAAGATAAAGAAGGACAGTACTGTCTTCATCGACAGTCACTTGACATCGTATTAACTCCACGGCAGAAAGTGAAAAAATAATCAAGTTCAGTATAATTCGGGTAGCGCCGTGTACCAGCCTCAAAGAGTAGCATATCAGTAGGCAATTTTGGTTGCATCACAGTCACATAGCTTGTAAATATATCTGTGTACGAAGGGCCTAACTGCCCAATATCTAATATGAAAAAAAAATATTAAAAATTTCACCAATGACAAAAAGTCATTAACATTTTAAGGTGCAAATAATTTCAGCAATCACTGGCTAAAGACAACAAGTACGTCCCTTAACACCCTGTGTATTCATAGGCATCTAACTACGTTTATGTACAATATCATTTTGCTAAGAAATCTTAAAATACTAACAATATTTACAAATATTGCGATTTAAAGAATATACAGATGAGATTTTATTTTGAATAGCACCATTTGGTGCTCTCCTGAGAGGCTCAGGGATTTGTTAAAAGTTTTCCAATATAATGGTCTCAAATCTCTAAAAGAAATAGATAAGATTTTTCTAGCACGAAAATGTAAGGATATTATTTTGTTTATTTGAATTTTTACAGAGAAGATATTGAATGTTCTGAAAATATGATAAGCAATTCCCGGAACAAATAATTAAATCAAAAATCTGCTTCGCAAGAATGTTTTTTATAAAAAAATACATTTCCTAAAATAGAATATGCAAAGTTATGGTTATTTAATAAAACCTTTTATAGGCAGTAGGTATTTTTTGTATTTGTTGGAATCTTGTAACACGATTACCAAAATATGTAACACGATTAAAAAAATAAATACTTCCTGTACTTTATGTTATTTTTTTATAAAAATTAATAGAGAAATTAAAAAAAACAACACCTGTCTAATTATACAATAGTATGAGTGTAAACTACAAAAAAATAAGTAGGTTGGACTTAATACAAGAGTAGCAGAATGTTTAAAATGGGTATAATTTTATTAGTTGTACAAAATAGTAAATCTATTTACGCCTGTGACAGACTACGCTATAAGCGCGCTATATTATCGTGGCTTGGCCTATTTCAGTTTATATAATATAATATACACTGAGAATGTATGGTGAGCGATTTGCTGAAATGGGCCATGCCATGATGCGTACAGCGTAATGTTTCGCCTACCTTACTTATTATTAAATTAAGGTCACATGTTAAAATACTTAGGTGCGTACAAGCTACCTTATTTTTTTTACATTACAATGAATATTGTTGCTAAATAATAAACATGAAGATTGTTGGTGGTAATATACTATATCGCCAAAGCATTGTGGACAGGTTCAGCTTTCATAATATGATCATTATGTGAGACGCCAGAAAAGTACCTGTTAATTATTTATACGTGGCTAATTCATAATAAATTAAACGACCGGCAAAAGAATAATATTATTCAAATTTATTTTTAAGCAGTAACATCCATGAAGATAGTTTTTAACGCCCATGAAAAAACCAGTATTATTATCTCACTCGTGGAAACGTGCAATTAACGAACAGCCTTGAAAATCAGATTTTAAACAGATATAGAGTTCATTGACTTCCACGATTATTGCTTGCGTACTTAAGATAAATTAAAATATATTTATTTTTTTGCAATTTTTTTAGATTATTCAAGTAGAAATAATAACGTTATTTTTTACTTTTTAGGGGCTTTTATTTCATGAATACTTATAATTATATTTTCATGCATTAAATATTTATTATACATTACAAAACTGCCTCAGTAATAATATTTTGTATTTGTTAAGGGATAAATTAAAGATGACTCTGTATAATTATTTCCCTCCATAAGTATTCTGGATTCTGTATCTATTTTATTCTATTTTATTTATATCTATTATGTATTTTTTGTGCATTGAGATGACCTAGAAAATATTTGCCACAAAACTTCAAGTATTCGCATCAAGAGTTCATGAAATTGCTATTGAGTGCTTATATTTATTTATTCAAAAAACAGTTTTTAACATAAAAAACATACCCTGCACATCTCATTAGGGCATTCCTGTATCAAGATGTGCAGCTTTACAATTACATCATTTAAAAAAATACATATATGTAAACTTAATATAATAATAACATTAAATTTAAACCCAAAAAAAGCTAATGACACGGTTGTTTCGAGACCGATAGACAAAAATAAACAAAATTTTAGTAATAATTGTACGAAAAATAAAACAAAAATGTCAACAAAAGAAGCATTGGGCAGTACGTTTATAGTAAGTTGTCAACAATAATATTCTTCTGTTAACTAAAGTACAAGTAACCTGTGCTGGCTTATCAGACACAAGCATAGGGTAACCATACTAACAATTACAACATAGATAGTATGAATAATAAATTATAAGAAAAAATAAAATAACTAAATAAAAATAGGTAAATAATAACCGATAGGTAAGTGAATAATAATAATAAGAAATAGTAAGTAAGTAAATAAACTAGCTAGATAATAATAGTACGAGAATGAAGTAGATAGTAATAAGTATATAATACTAATAATATATACGAACCAAATTCATTTTTAGAAAACGAATTTTATAAAATATATTATGATAAAACTATACTAACAGACCGAACGATTAGTCATAATAGACCCGATATAGTTTTACGTGACAAAATTAAAAAAATAACTTATATCATTGATGTCGCTAATCCAAATTCCTGCAATATTCAAAAATCCGTTAGTGAAAAAATAAGAAAATACACAGATTTAGGAAATGAAATAATTATAAAAATATTACCATTCGTTATTTCGGCTACTGGCATTATACTAGCTCTCTCATTAAAAATTTAGGCGTATTAGATCTATCAAAAAAATTATATATAAAGATGCAAAAGTCGGTCATTTTGAATACATGTAGGATAACGAAAGATTTTTTAAATATTTATGTCGAGGGATCAGTAGGATTTATAGGCTGTATTAGGAGTTCTACCGAGTCGAACCCCCTGATAAGTAAATATCTGGAGTCGGTGAATTATTTTCCCATTTGATCTCTGGTGAGTTGACGTGTTGTTGTTCTTGTATTGTTTTGTATTTATTTTGTTTATATAATGCACTTGCATAATGTTGATTGACTAGATAATCATTTGTGGAAAAGTGTGTGGAAGGGTTTAGTTTTTCCTATGGGGAAGATTTAACCCGGACATAAAATCGGAAAAAGAAAAAAATATGTAATACGCTATTGAAAAAGTGTAGCATTCAAAGCATATCTTCCACTGGGACTATAATATATTTTTGTCACAGTAGCCAAAAGCCTGTGTAGGCACATTCGCCAACCTTCGTCTCTATTTGCCTTATGGTGCGTAGAAAACTTTCAAAGTTTCCATGAAAAGTTATCAAAGTGTCCGACCATTATCAAGGAAAACGTCGTTTTAGCAAAAGCCCTAAAGACATTTACAAAGCGATAAACATTACTCAAAATATAACCCTAACATTACTTCCTTTTTTTATTAATACCTACTCTCTTTACGAGTGCTGGGTTTAGAACGTATGGGAAATTCGAGATTCTTTCCATCGTAGGTTTTGGATAGGTTTCTAGGTTGTATAATACTCTTATCCCATCATACAAAGCAATCCTTTCAAGGAGGTTATATCCATCTCCCCTTAAAAGTTGAGAATAATCCCTCTCAGATAGGGGCGACCTTGGTAAACTTTTCCAGGAGAATTCCAAGCGGGACTGAGAATGAGGGCAGGGACTACACAAATAATATCAAGATGAGCGTATGAGTTATACTCCCATATGAGAAAGTACGTAATATAATTTGCTTTGCAAACAAAATTTACATCAAAGATTACACCCATGTTACGATGCTGTGAAATAAATTGGTAATTATCTTAGGTATCTTCGTACGAACGAAATATTAATTCACGTTGTACAAAACACGTCGTTTATTGCGGTTCTGAGACTAAAAATACGACTACATCTGAAACATCTGTAACCTATTCTTTCATCTTTCCCGGATGACCTCTTTTACTACTATTTATACGTAAAAAAATACAGTGTGTGGCAAGCCTACGCACGACGGAAGTGAAACTTTTAGTATTCTTCTCTCTCTCTTTTCATTTCATTCTCTCTTTTTTTCTGTCTATTGACATATTTATAAGTAGGTAGCATGTGATAAAAAAAAATTAAAAGTTATACAAATATGGGATTCGAACCCGGGTCCTGCATAACGAGTGTCGAACGCTCTGCCTCTAGACCGCGGTTATTACGTATTTGACCAAAATATCATATAGTCAAAATATCTAAAAGTCGCAGCACGAGAGCATTTTATCACTTTAAAAAAAAATATTATTAAAAAAATCACAAAAAGAAAATACAAATCGTTGATAAAAAAAATTAAAAGTTATAAAAATATGGGATTCGAACCCGGGTCCTGCATAACGAGTGTCGAACGCTCTGCCTCTAGACCGCGGTTATTACGTATTCGACCAAAATATCATGTAGTCAAAATATCTAAAAGTCTTTTATCACTTTTAAAAAAAGCATTTTATCACTTAAAAAAAAATTATTATTAAAAAAATCACAAAAAGAAAAAAAAAATGTTTAAGCTGGGATCGAACCTCGGTTCTTCACGACGAGAGTCGCGCGCTCTGCCTCTAGACCGCGAAGCTGAGTTTGGAGAGTGACCTAAAAAAGGTATATAATATTGGCTAGGCTCCTATAGCGAAATGATTACGGTTTTTCATGACGGTCATGAGTTGGTTTTACTCCTGTCCTCGAAATTGCATAACGCGCGTAAAGAAGTTCCACTTCAAAAAGATCTATAAGCAGACGTATAATTTGGCGTCCGTGGGATCACAAATATAACAAAAAAAAAATTGCAAAACTTTAGTACACAACAAAATATAAACTAACTGTTA
Source organism: Hesperophylax magnus (assembly GCA_026573805.1). Lineage (NCBI taxonomy): Eukaryota > Metazoa > Arthropoda > Insecta > Trichoptera > Limnephilidae > Hesperophylax > Hesperophylax magnus. The sequence continues at coordinate 2,086,582 of JAIUSX010000055.1, forward strand.
TGAAAAAAAACCATAAAACTACTACAATAAGCTATTGCGGGAAATAAATGTGTGTTCAATAGTAAACACAGGAGTAAATAGTACTTTGAAAGGTCTTCGTAATAATTATTCAAGATTTAAACCAGTGTTTCTTGACCTTATTGGTACCATGCCCCATTTAAAGACAAAATTTTATTCTATAACCAACGGGAAAAGCGCCACAGATGATCCTTTTTCTTGGTTAAGAGTCAAATATCTTTATATGTTGTATTATCTCATTAATCCCACAAACACACAACTAAGTTACTACGTCTCGTCAAGCGTAGTGTTGGCATTGAAATTTTTTTTCTATGAAATTCGCATCGTCCCCCAAAACTTAAAATATACCGCCGGTGGGGCGAACGATCCACATTGAGAAATGCTGGTTTAAAAAGGACTGTAAGAATATAATATGTCGACGCATCTAACGTAAGAGGCACTTCTAGTAGGTTGACCTTTAGTGATGGCAGCATTGCATCTATCTGCTTCAGAAAAGAATATAGGTCACTTGTTGCATTCCTGCCATTCAAAACAGGTCAAAGGTCGATGCAATACTGTGCATGTCATTACCTTCTGCATCTTGACCAGCATCACTCCACTAATGTCATGGTCTAGAAGCTAGTCGATAGAAACGAATAATAAAATCATTTTAACATCGATATGGTCTCCTTTTACATACCCTTTTACGCTTTTGAACTTGTATCGACGTATCACTTCGATTCGATTTTTTTTTTTGTTTGGTATGTATGTTAAAATAATATTTGCTGGGAGGTATCAATTCACCAATACCAACATATTCAAAAGTTTTCACTCCTCTAAATCAAAACTAAATCAAATCGCTAAGCATAAATCCAAATAATTAATCTACTATGGAAGTACCAACAAAACTTAAAAAACCAATAGAGGATCAGTTGTACATGTGAGTGAAATTCCGATGACAGTTTCTCTATTTGAATCCATTTTTATTGTGTTCATTTTAAAGTCCACACTATGACAGGCTTGTACATTATTTTAAATATTCCATGATTTACTGCATGATACAGACAGTTTTTAATGTTTACGTAACAAAATAATAAATAAAACTACTTTTTAAAAATGAACGTATCACGTGAATTTGGTGGGTATAAACAATAAGACGAATTTAAAAATGTATCCAATCGCTCCTATGCGATGCTCCTGAATTATAATATTCTGCTACATAATATTATCTTTCAGGTTTCTCGGATACACAGGTAAACTTATATTAAATATGTCGATAGCGCCCTTGAGGTGATTTCTCACGAAAACGGCGCTATATAAATTAGCCAAATATTATTTGAGACGAATTTGTGGGGATAGAGACTTATAGTAAATATACAAATACTTTCTCAATAAATCGGATTAACCGGTAATAAATCATAAGAATTAAAATATAATCATATAAATAAGTCGTCTCAACAAGAATTATATTACAGAATCATGAATCTAACTCGCTGATTCAATTAGTTCAAACCAACCGAATCAATTAATAAACACACAAGAATTGTATTAGAAAATCATGAATCTAACTCACTGATTCAATTCATTCAAACTAACTGAATTAATTGATAAGCTCACAAAAATACACATACCGACCTTCTTTATTTCCTTCTTAAACTTGAGAGGCTGGTTTTGAAACTCAACGGGGGCCCCACCTCTTTCTAAATTTATTAAATCTTATATACATATATATGGTTTAATTCTTTTTTATATTCATTATCGTATTATCGTGTGTTTTTATATGTCCCCTCATCCAATAATGCCATATTGTATTATTGATTGGCAGAAGGTAAATTACGTCATTCTAAGTAAATTTTTATTTGGAATGTGTCTTTGATATCTAAAGATTTATTTAAGCATACGTGCTAATTCTGTTCTAAGAATGTACCAATGATTTATTATAATCTGGTTCAATGAGCAGCTGGACCTACAATGGATGGAGGACAGAGTCGCCTGGAAGAACCTTGCCGTAGTGAATGAGATAAGGATTAGAACAAAATGATGAGGATGATACTAATGGAAGTATGTATTTCTAAAATCCACAAGTACTTTCATCATTGTCCTGCATCAAAAACAAATCTCTGATCCAAACAACAGGAATACCAAAGAGGAATGATTGACGATGCCCGCACAGTTCGACGTAACTTTAACAATAAAACAATAACATAATCTAGTTAGGAAACTTCGGGTTAGCCAGGGCTAAAAGAGGCCGACTCGGTAGGTAAGAAACAAGCTTTATAATAACATCCAGCAGTGGCTTTCTCCCATCGTAAACTCAATTTACAGGTTATGAATAGATTCCTCACACTTCTCGGAAGGAAATTATTATTCAGGCCAAAATAAATCTAATATATAACTGACCTATTTTTTCCGCCTTACTTCGGGATAACTGTAATCTCCTAACTTATTATTACAAAAGCGCCATTTTGCCACAAAATAAGTTATTCTACGAAAGGTTTATAAGATCAAATAAGGGTAATACATTAACTTTAGGAATGTGGCAAAACATAATAAGTGAGCCGAATATAAATGTTTGCATTTTGGCCACCTTTAAGGCAAGAATATAATAATTACTTTTTAATATATATATTTTTTCTTTTCAATTTAATCAACCTATGTAATGCAAGCATTACACTCCAGATCAAGAAAGGGCTTAATAAAAAAAAATCAAAATATAATCATAAAAATGGCTTTGCAAACTTTATCATTTTCCTTCATACGTGCTGACAAATTGAATTTTCTTGACCAAAAGTTTTTTTTCAAACGTTAATTTGGAAATTAAATATGAAAAACATAAAATGATTAAAGTCACAGTTTAATAATGTGGGTAGGTATGGTGGGTAGCGGAACGGCTGTCATGCACAGTGTGATTGACAGGATGCCTGTTGGAATTTCAATGTCATCGGTGAAAGAGAAACAGAAATTATCCACAGAACAAATGGTCTGATGACTAAAAGATAACTCCTGGCTTCAGAATTTTGAGATCTATTAATTGTGAAAAATTAAAGACAGTTGAGGAAAAGAGAGTCGAGACTTCAAAAAAAATATTAAAAATAATTATAAACAGGACTTACGTTCAAGAAAACGTAAAATCTCAGTACACATCTGTCTACCTACTAGGCTCCTACCAGATCCATAAACTGATATCACGCTTGTTTCAAATTCTAAACTCAGCTACTCCCAAAATTAAATAACCGCTATTGCATGAACACATGAATAGTTCACAGAATGATCAAATTATCGGAAATATCTAATTGTAAAATTTGTGTTCGGCCTCCGTCCAAAGGTTGTTGCGTTCTAATTGTATACCAATCATAACAGTTGCAATTGAATTGCATTAAATTACACATTGCGGGAGCACGTTTGATTGATTCGGTACCGTACCGGCCAGCTGTTAGCTTTATAATGCCCTTGCGTACAGAAAATACTCATAATAATATGTAAGTGCGACAAACAAAGGGTTTTTATTTGAGCTAGTGATGCGCAACTTTTAAAAGTGGTGTTATTTATTTGTGAATCGATTGTTATTTTCGACCGGATGTCAGAAGTGTTATAAAAATAGATGTCGGGTTATTTTCGGAAAGGAGTTAATAATTAAAATAATATTTTTATTTAATGTGGATCAGTGTTTGTCAAAGACTTGAAGATGTAGATTACATGCTTTAATTTCAATAATTCTAATCTTCTAATAAAGATTTCACAAACTATGCCTTTATAGACATAAGTGATACCTATTATTTTTTTATGACAATTTTTATAATCGATTGTACATATTTTTTTAAATCTTATGGCGTTTAGTTATAGAAATGGTCTCTCTTCAAAAAACTTAAATTTGGTTGATTTTTCGTGGTTCTCAACCATCCGAAATCAGTAGACCCTTTTAGGTCATCAGTCTCATCTCATCTACGGGTGACATCTGCTTCTGATTCCAAAAGTCTTGGGGTAATCTGCTAGTAGTGCTAAGTGCCCAGCATGGTCCTACTTAGATATGGAGATTGTAACCACTTTCATGCTCCTAATCCACTCATACCTCTTTCTATCTTAAAAGGAGATACCTAGCAAAACTGTTTCCATGACTCCTGATGTGGTTGCATGCTTAATCATAACTATACCGATATATTAGTAGTCCAAAGCATCGGGTTCTCACCCAGACATCTCGGGTTCAATCCTCTGTTAGCTAAGTCCTTCATCATTGCACAAGCAAAATTTTCTTTTCGTGTTGCACGGATAAAAACGAGTGTAGCTAATTTATTAAAAGTCTAATCCATTCATTTGTAATCCGGTCAAAAACGGGATTGCAGACCGTTTCCTGATAAACTTTAAGTAAATTATCAAATATAGAAATGTGTTCATGCACATGCGTTTGTCTTTATTTTATATAATGACGAAATGCGAAAATATTATGATTTTTGTTAACACATGTTCCGACATTATGATATTGTATGGTATTTAACTTTTTTTTTAAAGTTTATCAATCAACCCATAAAATCATTTTTTAATGGTCTATAACTCCGTTTTTAGCCGGATTACGATTAATTTGAATAGATTCTTAATAAATTAACAATACTCATTTTTTCTCCGTTTGGAAGCAGTAGCCGTGCATAAATATTTAAGTATTAACAAAATTTTACCAAAAGTAACTTGCATCACTATTGTTTGTACCTACATACCGCTTCGCCGCATAGACATTGGTAGTGTCAAGCGGATTCGTGGGGTCATATTATTCTGAACTTATAATACACTATTACGTCAGTCGCATCGAGCTATAATACGAGTACCAGCTTGCCTACTTACTGCTTACTAGTAGCGAGTAGTGTTGTGTTTATGAAAATTAATGGGTTTATGATTGGTACAATTGGGGAGGGGTCAAAAGTAGCGTCCTGTCGAGAACCTAACCAGTACCGTACGGCGTACGTGGGAGTAAGTAGCACAGGAAGTGCGGTGAACAGGAATTAAGTTGCGGGTCCTTTGTAACAGAAACAAAGAGTGACATATCATGTGGATTAGAGGTGTAATGGTGTGTAATTAATAATTGTATGAAAATATCGCTTTGAGTAGATGTTTACCAAACAATAATAATCATAAATACTACTAAATGGTAGCCTGGAACCATTTAGTAGTGATGCATTCGTGGGTGATGATCATAGATAATAATGTATTTTACAATCCATCAAACTCTTCCGTAACCGGTTTTGATAATTTATTTTTATAATATTTTATCGTTTTGATAAAGTAATAATATTCCGATAGGAACCGGTTCCGAACAAAAACAATCTCCTCGAGGAGCTAGTATTGACGGTTCCAATGACAACAAAGGAACCGGTTCTAAGAAGCCGGGACAAGAATATCCACCGTCTCTACATTTGGAGGTTGACTATCATCACGGTTAATGTTAACTATGCTGAATGCAGTTCGGAACATTTTGATGGAGCTACACTTTTACCAGGCATCCTGGTCTTCCTATAATGCCGGCAGGCTGGCCGACAGGCGGAATCCTTTGCCATTTTCTACGGATTAGAGCAACTGGTACAGGAGCCTACAAGGGTTCCTGATGTCCAGACTCACCGTTCCAATCTGTTAGACCTATTCTTAACTACTGTGCCACACGGTTATAAGATTGATGTCACAGCGCCTCTGGGATCATCTGACCACTGCCTAGTGACTACATCAATCCCCGTTAGCCTCAGACCAACCAATGAGAGGCTGAGGAGAAAAGTGTGGCACTATAGGTCAGCAGATTGGTTCGGTATGCGGACCCATTTCAATGCTTTTCCGTGGTCAGCTGTTTGTTTTCGGACTTCGGACCCTTCAAGATGTGCCCAGGAGATTGGTGAAGTCATCAAATCGGCGATGGATGGCTTCATACAATCGACTACTAAAGAAACTGGTGTGGGCTCAAAGCCGTGGTTCAGTCGACAATGCTCCGAAGCAGTTCAACGAAAAAACGCGGCTTACAGAGCCTACAACACATCTCGAACGCCCGAAAGCAGATCAGCATACAACAAATCGGCAAAGGAATGCAAGAGAATCATTAATAGGTCAAAATTCGAACACGACCTGCAGATCAGCAAAAAGCTGGCTGCCTGCCCGCATGGCAGCAGAGCATTCTGGTCCCTTGCGGGCTCAATAGGTCGGAATTTTTGCAAACCCAGTTTGCCACCTCTTACCAGACCTGACGGCTCACTAGCAAACACCGCCACCGAAAAGGCTAACTTATTAGGGAAAATGTTTGCGGAAAACTCGACCCTCGATGACGGAGGTGCTGTTCCGCCGTCGGTTCCTCACTGCGGCTTCTATATGAAAAAGCTGAGGATCCGGCATCGGGATGTACATACGGGGGCTCGATGTTAACAAAGCTAGTGGACCTGATGGAATACCTGCCCTGGTATTGCAGAGGTGTGCTGCGGAAATAGTTCCAGTTTTGACAAAGCTCTTCAAAATGTCCCTGAAGTGTGGCACTGTGCCCTCTGGTTGGAAAAAAGCGGTCATTCACCCTATTCCCAAGAAAGGTGACCGCTCCAACCCGGCCAACTACCGCCCCATAGCGATCACATCAGTTCTGTCCAAAGTGATGGAACGTGTGATCAAAGACAAATTGCTCACATACCTCGAGAAGAACAAAATTATCAACGACCGTCAATACGGATTCCGGCGGAACCGCTCGTGCGGTGATCTTCTCGCGTATGTGTCGCATGTTTGGGGGCGGTGCCTGGAACGTCACGGTGAGACCCAAACGGTCGCACTAGACATATCCAAGGCCTTTGACCGGGTCTGGCACCGAGGACTTGTCAACAAATTGCCTTCTTACGGACTTCCCGCATCCCTGTGTACGTGGATTGCTGACTTTTTAAGGGATAGGTCGATTCAGGCAGTTGCTGACGGTTTCACCTCATCCTAACACTCTATAAATGCTGGCGTCCCACAGGGATCGGTTCTGTCTCTGACTTTGTTTTTGTTGCACATCAATGACCTTTTGACATGTGCACCGATTCATTGTTACGCGGATGACAGTACAGTTCATGATAGCTTTTTGTTTGACAAGCCCCCAAAGGGCACACAAACTCCAACGGCTCGGAGGGCTTTGAAGCAGAGAATGGACGGTTATCTCGAGAGTATTTCCTCCTGGGGTAAAAGTAATCTCGTCGAATTTAATGTTTCAAAGACCCAATCCTGTCTGATTACGTCTAAAAGGGATCTAAATGATAATCTAGTCTCCTTCAACGGAAGCAATCTTCCGAACAGGCCTTCCATTGATATGCTTGGTGTAACTATAAGTGACCAGCTCAGGTATGGGGGCTCCATCGAAGCCAGAGTAAAGCTGGCCTCTCAGAAGCTGGGCGTACTGTACAGGGCCCGCAGATACTTTAATAGTACACAACTGCTGACCCTGTACAAATCGCAAGTGCGCCCTACTGTCGAATTTGGCAGCCATCTCTGGTCCGGAGCCCCTAAATACCTGAAAAAAACCCTTGACTCTGTGCAAAAACGGGCGGTCCGTTTGATAGATTCCCCAATCTTAACAAACGGACTGCAATCTTTAGAGCACAGGCGTCAGGTAGGTATGCTGTCCTTGTTCTATCGGTATTACAATGGAAGATGCTCTGAGGAACTAGCGTCATTGATCCCTTCGGCACCGGTGCGTAGTCGGGATACACGCCAAACGCGTGCCCAACATTTGTACACGGTTGACACTTGTCACATGAGAACGGGTCGCTTCTACGATTCGTTCTTAAGTTCAACAGCTCGGCTGTGGAACGAGCTGCCGGCCTCTGTGTTTCCTCCCTCCTACAACATGGGACTCTTCAAGACCCATGTTCACTCCTTCCTCTCCACAAAAAGACCCTCCACACAGCATCCCCAAAGATGACATAGGCCCTGAGGGAAATGATTTTCTTCATGGCCTCCTGTGTGGAGTTAATATAAAAAAAAAATAAAAAAAAATCTCCCCCTCGATTTTTTTAGTGATATTCCACTTGTCGTTCGTCGTGATAAAATCATCACATTGTGACAGAAATCAGAGTTCTCACAGATCTTTTGCAATCGGTGATGACTGATGAGCAATTATTTCGAGGATGCGCATTTTTGTGTGAATATTTGGTATTTTTAAGTTCACAAGATTCTATTGTCAGATATACGAAACTTCTGACAGATACGAATCTCGTGATTCTGCACCACGATTTATATATCAATATGATACTAAAATCAAAATATTTTTAGAAAAAAATTATAAAACGGAAAATAACATTATGCTCTAGTCGTATTCTTCTAGTAAAAATGCCTACTGCAGTCATAAATATGATATTTATCATTTTCTCATAATGACGAAAACAAAAAAAAAACATGTTCCGAAAAGATGTACCTACATTTGAGATACTAAAAAACGCAAGACGAGTTAAGTCGTTACCAAAAAATTCCTCAATGAAAACAGACCTTTCCAGGATGAAGTTAGATTATTCATTAATAAAAATATTGACAATGCATTGTTGTTGATTTTTTTCAAAGTACCGTTACCATACCACTTAGTCAATTACATTCTCAGGCATTAACAATAGAGATGTTTTTTTCCGGTCGATAATTGCCTGTAAAATAAAATGAAACAACAAATTGTAAAACACCGACAAAAAAGCACACAAGCGTCGGAAACTCTGTCGATAATTGTATTTTATTAAAACAATCGAGCTATCATTCAATTTGGAGATTTTTAGCTACAAAAATTATTCTAATAGTCACGACCACAAAACGTGGAAGTTTCGACAAAAAGCGCAATTTTACCAAGGAATCGCCGAGGGAACGAACATTATTATACTTTAGTGTTCAGCGTTCGGACCTTTTGTTAGGCCAGGGGTCTTTAACCTATTTACACCCACGGACTGGTTCAAATATGAAATTTTCTGTGCAGACCGTTAAAATGGAAATAAATAAAATAAAAACGTACGTATTAATTTTTAATTTTGTGAAAAATTATGATAATTTTTACACGTATTGTGAAAATCTAGTTATTAAAAAGAAACATAAACCAAGTCGTAGATATGTACCTAATGATTTATAATAACTATATATTATTATTTATTTATGATAATTAGTATTAAGATCTCCGTGGCGGAACGGCAAGCTCCTACGTTCTGTGGCGACGTTTCATTCTCCCTGATGGAAGATTGAAACGTTGCTTAACCATTCAGGCCACTGGCATATTATCAGAAAGTCGGAGAATTTATGCGTATTTCCGATTCGCAATAAAATCCCAATAAATGGAATATTTTTAAACATATCCAAAAACAAAAACAAAAAAAGGTTTTAAAATGTGATGATAAATGCATTCAAGTTTTATTATTGGTAATAAAATAATAAAAATTTTGGTTAAAAAAAAAACAAATACTGAACTAAAATTACTAATAATGAAAAAATACATATTTTATTTTTGAAATAGCTTAAGGAATAAAACCTCAAATTGTAATATTTAATTATTGAAGACAGTATTGGCGATTAATAGGACCCTATCTACTTCGGTCATATTTAACTGTGTCATGCTTCGATTAAGAACTACCAACATTGTCTTCATTTTCTCATCGCACATTTTTTGTCCTAGATGTAAACGTATCTTTTTCTGTTTCCAAATATCGTTCGGGAATCGCTAATATTATCTTTAATAATTAAAAAAACACACATTTATTAGAAAAATGAATTATTAACATTAACTTTTTGTCGTTTCGTATGAAAATAATTAATAAAAAGCATTATGTTTCATAATTTTTTCTCAAATTGCGATCGGAATTTTGTTTTCATTTTATTTATTGTTTAGTAAACTTTTTTATTTGAATACAAAGTTTTGTGTTTTCCCTTTCTAACACCATTTGGTTCATTATGACGGTAAGGGAGATACAAAGATATCTAGTAGACTATATGAGCTATAGAAACAAATTAGCCAGACAAGTTAAAATTGGATCTTTTATGTTAATTGACTGAATCTGAATTTTCGAATTCTCCCCAATTTCTGCTATGCCTCACGACATTCCCAAATGCGGATGCTATAGTTCCAATGGCTTCGATGAATGAAACTCTTGTGGAGGATTACACAAAAAATATAAATTCACCACACAGTTTCTCGAACCCTGTTAATGATATCTACTTTTAATAACAACTTTTTCGGATGAAATTTCTTCGGACGGCTTCGCCAGTTGAAAGTCAATGGTTCAAGCAATAGGAAAAAAAACACAGAAAAAAACAATCATATCGGAGAAATGTTTCCTTTTGATTATTAGACTGGACATGTCGGCTCTTAATCAGTGAAGATGATAAATTGTAAATCGAACATGTTTTATTATAAGTGATTAATAATTTGGTCTGAATGTTGCATGTTGCCGAACTAGGATACCTGATCGAATAGGCAATTGGATCTATCTAACCGGGTACAGATATAAAATAATACAGATGGGAGAGACTCCTTGAACACGTTTTTTTTCTCGTGTTACTTTTTTGCTGTTTCTGTAAATCGTCAGTCATTTGATCTACGTATTATCAATCATTCGATTGATGAAATATGGTCGATCGATACATTAAATCGTTTGATTCTTTCCATTTGATGTAGGTTTTATTTTATCGGGTTAATCGTCAATCCGCGATGCTTCATAACCTACGATAAATGAAATTAAATAAATAAAAATGTGTATTGTATAAAGATATATTGTAATATTTTTCTTCTAGTGCCCTTTCTTTTCAGGCATTTGGTGTCATTAGAATTATCTTAGCCCAAGTAGGTACCAAAATAGGTAAGTAATTATTTGGGTTCTGAAATATTACCAAATGTACTAACGACTAAATTCAATAGACATAAATTATTAGTAAAATGGAAGTATTGTCTGAATTAAGTACCACTAATCCAAATTGAAATAAACTTTAAATGGTTTTAGCCATCCTTGGTTAGTTAATTATTTTATTAGTTTTAGTATAAGAATGTAAGGGTAAATTCCAGTACAAAAGAAAGCATAACATATCATTAACGGTTTCCATGCTCGACGGGTTAGGCTCTTGACTACGAATCCGGAGGTATTAAAAATAATACACTGTAAATTTGTGTTACTTTCCCAATCCCTTTCTCTTCAGCTTCATAACATACCCCGATTGGGAATGTCTCACTGACTCCAAACGGTTGGGAGCAGTTGGGAGTCTTGTGCCCTATTCACATTCAAATTTTTCATTCTTGACAGCAAGCTTTCTTTTCGGGAACATATAAATGTGATTGTTAATAAATCTCTCAAACTACCTGGCTTCATCACTAGAATAACTTCTGACTTCAAAAATATAAAAACCCTTAGAACTCTTTACTGCTCCTTGGTTCGCCCGCATCTTAAATATTCTTGCGTTCAACATCGGCTCCTAAAAGAAAGGCTCCGCATCCGTTCAGCATCGGCTCCTAAAAGACTAGGATTAGAAAGAGGCAATTACTCGTATTATAAAATTGAACAAATTCTAAACCTTTCTCCGTCGGAAAAAATCTGATCGCATTTGTTTCTTTAAAATTATCAACAATTTTATTGACTCACCTACATTACTAGAACTCATCTCATTCAATATACCTTCTCTTAGACTCAGAAATAAAGAACTGCTCTTCCTCAATCAACACTCGACTAATTATGCTTATAATTCACCATTGAACCTGCTCCAAGGAGCTAGCAGCATTGATTCCTGATGCACCGGTGCACGTGCGCGAAACTCGACGGACACGAACTGAACACCCGTTCACGTTTGACGTTGGCTTCATGAGAACGGGCCGTTTTTACGACTCGTTTTTGTGTAAGTCGGCTCGTATGTGGAACGAGCTACCGGCATCTGTTTTTCCTCCCTCCTATAATCCGAGCCTCTTCAAGGCCCGCATTAACAAATCCCTTCCTACAGCCCCTACCTTACTCCGCCTCACAACGCCGCCCAACCGGGTGGTGACATAGTTCCCCTGTCCGCGCACTGCACAGGCAGGGACACTCTTGTGAGGTGTCACATAAAAAAAAAAAAAAAAAAAAAATTGTCCAGAATATGTAGAATGGTCAACTCACGTCAAGACCTTGATTTTTTTTTATATAAGTCAGAATGTTTTTTGTCGGTCACTATGCAATTGAGTATATTTTGTATCACTTTAGTTTTAACAAGGTCTTGATTTGACTTAACACTTCTATTTTCTTATGTTTTCCCTGTTTGTCTCTGCTTTTATATACCATCCTTTACGCTCGCATTGTACATTTTCCCAAATCTCGTATCGCTTTGTAATATATTGGACGTAGTTGAGTTAATTAATTAATAAATAAATAAATAAAAACAGCATCGTCATAGGTTCAATTCAATGCATTGAAAAAACAACTACAATTCAGAAAAATTTTGTTAAAATTTTGAGATATAAATACATTTACTGTCTATATCCTATCCAATACATTCACAGGTAATAATTACTGTGAGAGTCTTGATTTATTCCGACCATTAAAATATCTAAAGTTGCGTAAGCTATTACCGCTTTATACATTTCAAATTCTCAGCCCCGCACATCGTATGACTGTCGATACCAATGATAAAAAACATCGTTCACAAACTCGCCAGCCAATAATTAAATAATATTTTTGGAATATTGATGGCCTGTTGATACTATTAAAAGCAATACTGACTCAGGCGCGCGAGGAGGACTAACTGGTAATAATAACACAACAACATGATATTCTTTGTGTGATAACAAAAATCAGCATTGTTCTGGAGCCTTATTGGTTGATATAATAACACATTCATGTAGGTAGTTCAAATATCTTTTTCAATTACTTTCAATTACTACGTGAAGCACACTGCGTTATCCGGCTTTATTCTGTTTTAAGAGGAGGAAAAGGGGGGTGTGGGTGGTTACTCATGTAGACAGTGACTTTTCTCTTGATATGAAAGTTCAGTGTACAAAATTTCATCAATCTTGGAATAAAATTGTGGATATTTATAAAAAAAAACAACACCACACACACTCATCTTCAAATGTCGAGAATAGATACAAATAGTAGCATAATATTGATGTGGAAGAAGCGCTTGCAACCCCGTCAAAACTGACGTGAGATAACCGCTCCTGTTCGTTTAATTCTCTTAGAAGATTTCCCTTTCTAAGAGATTGCTGAAGTGTTTATCAGTGTTTTACGTAGTGCTCACCTTAACAAGTAGTGAAATGTGCGTAACTACTATCGTGTAGCCGGAATTTGCAATTGTCATAATATTTTAAGCCGATAAAATTTGGAAAGTGAATCTAATACGATCAAAGACTCTTAACGCAGCCGGAGATAGAATAAACGGCCCCTCAAGTGTGAAGCAGTGTAATTAGTTCGGGATTTATGGGACCTCTTCAGCGAGCTGTCTTTGAAGAATATCGACGAATAAAACAGATTAGCCATATTTCGTTTAATATTTATATTTTTGTTAAAGAAAATATACACTTTGTTTTTGGTTGAATATTTTTTGTTTATGATACACAAGCCTTCTGCGTCTGAGACGGAGGTAAGAAACGAGACCACGAGACGTAGTACGAGGTGTCACGGTGTCTTATTGCAAAGTAATTTGTTTGCAACGAGTAATGCTGGCTTTATTTTATTTATTTCAACAATCGTCAGAATATTACTCGTATTATGTTGTTTTATTATTTTTATTTGTTTTATAACATTTTTTTTCCTTTTTTCAAAGATTTCATGTCGAGTGGAGCGCCCTTGGTTAGGTTTTTACTATATTTAGGTATTTCACGGATACTAGAAGAGTCAGGAAGAAGCAATAAGAAACAATACGAAGTCGGCTAGAAGAGACAGGAATACACTAGAAAGATCGGTAAGAAGCAAGAAGATGAATATTTTCGTGAATGAATTAATGCAAATCTTGGTAGCGAAAATTAACTCATTTGCTGACATCCGATCGAGTTGAAACTCGGTAGAAAGGCTCGCTGTCGATGATAATGCAATGCACACGCGGACACAAATGCAATTCTCTAAAATTTGATAACTTAAAAGCAGTTAATATACGAAATAAATGTTGGTCACACCCAATCGAGATTCTGATTCTGACATATAACTTTTAATAAGATTCAGTTCACGATCTAAGATTCCATTCTTTTTGAGCTTTTCTAGAAAATTTGTATGATCCATTGTATCGGAGGCCTTAGATGAATCTAAATATATGCCGATACACTTACTACCGTTATCGAGACAATATTTTGTACTATTTAAAATAGAGGCGATGACATCGCAAGTTCCCATATTTTTTTAAAGCCGTATTGATTATGTATAATACTTACCTAAGCCTTTTTATCATGATCCTTGCCATCACAGATCACAGAATTGGAAGAGAAGACAATGTACGGTTATGACACACGTCCACCCATATTCCGCTTGCATACATCTTGTAACATACGCCCATCGGTTTAATAGGCCGACAACCTGCATTGTTTCCTCTCCACAGATAGGTAGATAGTAGACACTAACTTCTATCGTAAAATAACTCGTAACTCATAAAATGAATGGTGAAATAGCTGTTGTAAACTAGCATAAAACACCCCATCCTAACAATGCGAAACCAAAACTTAACACGGAATAAAGAACAACACATTCCTCATGGCGTACATACACAAAGCATATCATTATAGTGCTTACGTTTCTCCGCAGGGCTATTCATAAATAAAAACTGGTAACACGTTTAGGTCGTGACCTATTGATTACAATAATAGGCATCATTATTATTTGACCTAGGTCAATCAAAAATATTTACATGCAAGACATTGAAATTTAACAGTAAGTCAGGGACAGACAATGGACCAGTTGTAGTAAGGAAGGGGATTTATAATTTAAAAAGGTTTTTATTATAAACTAATAACGATTTTCAAATAAAAAATCATATTCTATGGTATGATTCATGATCTCGGTATGATTCAGTTTCCTCTTGTCCTGAATCGCTCAGCGATAAGTTAAAACATATATATTTGCATTGCGTTTGTAATCAACACCTCTGCCATTTGTTACCCAAGAAGTTCGATACATTTGGTGACTTAGCACGAGTGCCCGGGTTCATGGGGTGAGGCTCGTCCAGGTCTTCTCCTACGATACTCTGAACCCCAGATTCCTACCCATTCTTCATTCCTTTTTCCTTCCCAGAACTTCATCTACTTCCATTTCTTAACAGACCTCATAACATAGGCCCTGAGGGATAATATTTTTTTTTAATTTAAAAAATATATAACTCCACACAGAAGGCCCTAAGTTAACACAAAGGTCCATGGTCATGTTATGCAATGTTTTGAAAATGCCTATTGTGAGGAAAGGTGGAACCTGTTTGAGAGAGAAAACACTTAACACACAAACGCTCTTGAATAAAAGAAATGTCAACATGAACAAAATAGATGTTTGGCTCGAGTATCTCCCGGCGTTTCTCGATGCCAAATAATTTATCGGAGCACCTTTCATTGAAATATAGGTAGTTTCGCAGCATTTCCTCCGGACGTACAAGTTCTAAATATTGAAATTCGTCCATTGAGATAGAGAAACTTATTAATATATATGCTCGTTTTTGCACACAGTCGATTGTAGAAAGAATTATTTGTTTCGATGTTGCGATAATTTTAATTTTAACGGAATAAACAGAGCCTTACAATGGGACAATGCCCGACAAATAGTCGGAGAAAGGGGAAGTAAAAAGTGGGTTAACCTGCACTCAGAATTATATTGGAAATGCTGCGGGGTTGTTCCCGGAAGTGACGGCCTTGAAAACAATTTCCCTTCGAATCCGAAATCCCCTGTTTTTTCGTCTCTGTTGACAAAAACAGGAAAACATCTGCGTCGGATGAGAAAAGAAACTGGTAAAATATGAGTTTGTCGAGATTCGCTTTGCATGTTTTCCCCGAAATATCATATTCGGAAAAATGGGGGCGCTTTATTCAGTCTGCTGAGAGTATTTTCTTGTTAAAAAAAGCATCGGAATAATTCGTCGCGGTTTCGAATAAGGGGACAGATTTTTTTGTTTTAAATTTATCGTATTAAATCAATATTGCTTTTTGGGGGAACGCCAAAAAATTTCATCAAAAGTCTACCACCTACATAAATCTACGGAAATCGAGATAGGTAAAAAACGCTAACTAACAATATTGTATATTACTTCTGCAATTTCATGGAAATTTGAAATGTTTGGAAAAACATTTTCGTCTCCCATCTTCCCCAAAATTATTTAAATATCCAAAAAATGTATCTTTTATATTTTCTGTTGTATAATGTTAGCCGTAAGCACTAAGGGATTTTGTGTAGAATTTCAGCATTATAATAGTATTTTACTTCTCTCACTAAACGCTTCAGAACCATTGTTAAGACGTGTTTTATTTTAATACTAAATGGTCGTACAACACGGCTATAACGGTTGATTTATGGGTGGAAAATCACCCATCCAAATAATATTAACAGTGTTTTTAGTCTTAGAGAAGCGTTTATGTCTTCAATATTCTTCCGCTAAAACCCACATGCTTGTCGAAAGCTTCCTTTATTGCGTCTTATCTCGACTGAATTTATGCCCTGGAAGGTTCAGGAATGAAAGATGAGATATTTACAAATCAGGGCTAAATTTTCGGGAACTCTTTTTTGTTCAAGCCTTATGAAATACCTACTAGATTTATACTACCCGGCTTCACTCGTGATTCAGATTTTTTGATTCTGCACATTATATTTTACTTTTAAGTCTCCGATCTCGTTTATTTTATTGAACTATTATGTATGTAGAATGGAACTGAATAACTTCTTGTTCCTTACTTAGCTATGTTGTTTGATGATGATATAGATGCTTTATACTAAAAATATTACAATACAGGACATGTAAAAATCAAGAGTTTTCACTGCTTAGAATACAAATGTTCCGCTTTAAAATTATAATGGAACTGAACAAAAAATACGTATGTGTGCCTTCAATAGAAAGGTAATTTGATTGCCAATTCCTGAAACCATATTGTTTTCAACTAGTCAAATATAAAGGACAAGCATACAACAAAACAGTTAACACGGTGTTGTTGTCAGGAACAGCCGCAGGTGAATATATGTGTGTCAGCCTGACTGACCGCAAGGCACCAATAAGGACTTGGGCCAAAATCTCGCCATAAATCAGCAAGAACGTAGATAATAATTACCAAACATGTTTTAAGAAAGAAAATGAGTATTATTAAGCACTGAGCAATTAATTAAAGTCTCACGTACGAAGACCTAACCTAACTTACCTAACACGCCATCTGTACCGTTCCACGCCATATCAAGCATCTAGGCATAAATTGAAAAGCAATAATTTCCATATGAAAGATTTATTGGTGTTGCAGATTTGAATTATTATTTTTGGGTGTGAACCATCTCCCGAATAGAGTTGAAGAAGGTCTGTTAACCGATAGGAAAAAAATCTGTTCGAACTCAACTTGGAAATGCCTGCGAGGCAAAACCATTAACGCTCTATTCGAAACAATTTATCTACAGTTTAGTAATTAGGCAAGATATTCAAAGTATTCAATACATTACCTACCTACTCTTTCCACACACGTTACATTTTGACGGACGGAGTACAAAAGGTCAGCGTTTTATTGTTTTCGGACGAATATTAATAATTTGCATTTTAACTTGTTTTAATTCTTCTTCTTTAAATCAGACACGCTTACTTACATGATACAAATGTGTTTCTCCAAATTGGTTATTAATAAGACGCATAAAAGGCTTCGCACGGAGGTTGCACAGAAATGTAGAAACTAATCTTTAAACGTTTCCGAAGACAACATCTTTATGAAACAAAATTATTCGCCATCATGTTGGTAATAAGCTCAATTGAGAAAAAATGTTTTTAATATTTCATCTAAGTATAAGGTTTCACAAAAATACTTGCAATCCTGTCTTATGCACTAACTGTACAGAAATGAAATCGGGGAATACAGTTAAATATTTAGGAATTATAATAGACAGCCAACTCAAATGGACAAATCACGTAGAAAAGCTTGTAAATAAACTTAGATATTTAACTTATATTTTTAAACGTTTAAATAACATAGTAGATATCAAAAGAATCAAATTGGTGTATCATGCATTGGTGCAATCATCAGTATCTTATGGAATAATTGCATGGGGGGGATTTATAACACCCATATTAAGCCACTAGAAATAACACAAAAACTAATACTAAAAATAATGTTGCATAAAGATATGACCTACCCCTCCTTGCAATTATTCGAAGAGGCTAAATTGTTAGAGATAAGAAAAATTTACTGTACACAATGTTTAAAATATATATTTGCTCGAAATTTCCTTTTTATAAAAAATGAAAATCGGTCTAGTAATAGGGTAAATAATGTATTTAAAGTTCCACTGTGCAAAACAAGGCTTGCGCAAAGACATGCTTATTTTATTACACCAAAAATTTATAATGCACTCTATACCAATACAGAAATCAAATGTGAAAATATATCATACTACAGGAAACATAAAAATGTAATAAAGTCTTGGATAAATACCATAGATATTAATATTTACCTGCTGTAACATCTGATATTAATCTCTATTAACTTTTAACAAATCCTTATTAACTTTTATTTTTCATATTTAATTCCGTAAATACAGTAAATAATGATTTTACTATAAATATTTTCATTCTTTTCTTTTCAATTTTCTACAAAGATAAAATATGTATATTTAGAGTAATTTTAACTGAACTGCCTTAAAGAAACACAAGTATACCCACGAACTGGCGATGCCTATGTGGGATTTTTTTGCTATCATACATTTATGCATATTATTATTTTTATGTATATGCTGTTTATGAACTCGTGTGTGTGTACGTGTATTGTGTGTGTATGTTATGTATGATGTGTAATACACTATATATGTATACATATGTGCATGTGTACATATACTTTTCTGTAATTCGCATTGTTTCTTTCTTTTTTTAATATGTATGTAAAAAACATAATTTGTATTTTAAAACCATGTATGTAACAAAAAAAATATTAAATAAAAAAAAAAATAAAAAAAATATAACCTGAAAACACCCAGGATAAAAGGTAACTAATTCAGATGTCATCGAATGTCAAATATGATGAACTTATTTAAATACAAACGGCACCAACAGGTGCCATTAACATAAGTATAAAGCTTAGAAGTTTAACTTATAAAGTGTAAAAAAGTTTTATATATAATTTAGAATAACTAAAAAGCTATTGCACAAGTACAAAAGGTAAGAAAAAATATTACTAACAATAACGTATTAATTTTTAATAAAACTGTTAAATATTAATATGAACCTAATATGATAATAATATAAAATAACAATTATAATTCCAAATTATTTGCCAATGATGCCAAACTGTAATTAACCTAAATGATTATCAAATTACTGTCAGAATAACATGTATTTGTAATGGTTCAAAGTGTCACCACGTCTTATTAACATGAATTAAAAAAAATTGTACTTCAACGTATGTTAAATGATAATAAATTTGTGGCCAGCTCTAATACACGCAATCTTGGTGTGATTCTCGATAGTAAGTTACAATATAAATGTTGCACTAATCAAACCACAAACAAAGCAACTGAAATACTTAATATTTTCGAAGGAAGCAAATACTTTGGGGTGTGACATATTGAATGAAAAAACATACACTTAGTAAGACACCACTTTATTTTTGAATCAATAACGATAGCCAACCGGGTTTCGCTTGTCCCAAGCTTCATCAGGGCTAGTTGATATTTAGCCCTGATGAAGCTTGGGACAAGCGAAACCCGGTTGGCTATCGTTATTGATTCAAAAATAAAGTGGTGTCTTACTAAGTGTATGTTTTTTCATTGAAATACTTAAAATAATAACAAATATTACGAAAGATTTTACAAACATTGTCATTATGAAAAACCAATTACACTTTGAATAAGTACGAAGCTATTTAGAGTTCGCGTGGTCTACATTTATGCATTACATATATATAAATAAAATTAAATAGATTCAGAAAAAAAAACATAATATATATTTCTGACAAATCGCAAAATCGATTTAATAGTAATAATTGGCATTTGTCACATGAAAATAGGTCGTTTGAATGACTCGTTGATGAGTTTAACTGATCGGCTTATTTGCCGGTTTTTGTGTCCTCCCTCTTACAACATGGGTTTATTCAAGACCGATGTTCTGTCCTTATTTTTCTGAAAGAAACTCACCACACTCATCAAAGACTTTGTAGGCCATTAGAGAAATTATTGTGGAGTTAATATTAAAAAAAGTGAAAAAAAACAAAGCAAATATTTTTTTTGTTTAATCACGAGGAGCGAAAACTGCAAGCTTTCTCAACTCTAAATCAAAGTCAAGGTTGGTGGAAGATAGGATGCGTGACTGGTCTGCGTGCAGTTCCTGTGAGTTTTACAGTTTTATAGACTTATGCGAGCAACCACAACCTGTTTATTTCAATAGACTATGTGTTTGGTTTATATGTCCCATTATCGGGCAATCCTGAAATGTGTTGTTTGCTGGCGAAAATCTATTGACGTTCAATCATGATGATTGAAGAGCTTTCAACTTTCACGTAAAGGCTCTTTGCAAAGCTGTTCTCAGTCCACTTGTAAGTCTAAATATAACTCTAAGAACCCTGTTTAAATCCACCCTGTTGAAGAAGCTGTAATGTGTTATTTTAGATGATAAAATCATGATAATTATTGTATTGTGATAGTTATTACACTGCATACTCCTTCGAAACACGGAATCATTGTTATCAAAAATATTAGGATAGTGGATTTTCACTCAAGATACAAGTATATCGACTATTGTTGTACGGCCGTATATCCTCTCTGCATACTTAGAAATTCTACTCCACAGAAAAAAAATATCTGGTAGAAGGATCAACTATCTGGGGATCATCTTTCCGAGGGGTCAACTGTAAATAAGTTAGTTATTTTTGAAATTCAGTAAGCTTGCAAAATATTTGAGTGTTATTTTTATTCGAATTTCGTCGTTTTTATTCGCGCGGTTTATACTCGTATTAAATTTAAGGTCATCATTACAGGACGTTTATAAAATGAAGCACACACAAAATAATATTATTTGGGACCGGGTGGGTTTATTAATAAAACAATCAAGAATGTTAAGAACTAACTAAGTGATTGTAACAACCCAAATTTCATCTGCATTATTTTTTACCAAAGTTATCGGAGGTTATCGGAAAAGATAATAAGATTCAACATTAACATTTAAGTGAAAAAATTTATAAAAGGAATTACTTTCACATTTAATTTTAAAACGTTATATCCATGGGGAGGTATGTCCAACAAAATAATACACCACTTTCAATTTAAATCTTTTTATGGAAGAAAAAAGATTGTGACATACGGGCAAGAGACAAGTGGCGTGTATTTGATTTTTGTTGAAATCAACAGCTTTATTCAGAAATTGGTGATATTTTTAACAATTGACTTTCAGAACAAGAGGTAGGTGACAAGGTGACTCTCTCTCTGCCCGTAAAGCAGAACTTTGATACGTATTAATGAAATAAGAAGATTACTTAATTGTCTACAACTTACTCTGCGAAAAGCCCGGCCAACGCCGGGGACTTCAACTAGTCTATTTATATTTTTTATAAAATTGTGGCGGAGAGGACGGGGCGGGCTTGAGTCTATAGTTTACAATCTACAGTTTTATTCTGAGATTGATGAAATTTTGTACACTTGACCAAGATGAAAATCACCGTCAGTGTCTGATTTCTAAAAACCCGGGACACGCCGGGGACTTTAGCTAGTAGGTAGGTACAATTAAAAATTATTTCAGATTCTGGTCCCGTGAGTTTATGAGAGAGTTTGGTGCAAATGTGCACATCAATGTGATATAATTAAATGGCACATTAGCTCACTTCCTGTAATATTTATTGCTCCCTAACCCCGATACGTGATGTGTCATTTAACAAGTGCGTTTCTACATCAATTCACATTATATTCGCGGGGCTTCTCTAAATACATGCCAAATAATTGCACGCTCTCCAAAACGAGCATAAATAACGATTATTAGACTGGAAATGAATTTATTGTACACATCTGTCGCGATATGAACCCAGTGTTTGTGTTTACTGGGAACTAGTTTTAGGTTTTGCTTGGTACATCCTGCATTAGGTAGGTACATGCATTACGTGACGTCCACTGCAAAATTTTTTTTTTTTCTAGATTCTTGGTTTCCCATAATTGATTAATTTAAATTTTCTGAATTTAAAGTTAATCTTCTTATTACAAATTGAATGTTTGTGTTTTAAATGTTACCTGGCTATTATAGATTTAGAGGCCTTGTATTATCTCGGTAGGGAAATATTTGTTACTTAAAAAACGCTACTATCATTGCATATTTTTGCATCATCATCAGTCCGAGCATCAGCCTCAGCAGCAAACCGTGACCATATATTACATAAATGTCTGTTCGTGTTGTGTTTGGAGTGGGAAGGAGTTGGCGATGGCCTACCATAGACAACCTTAATCAGAAGGAAGCGGCCGATTATCAACATGAAACACAGACGGCCTTCAGTAACATATGTGTATATCTGTTTATGTTAATATGTACAAAATATCAAATAACCTACTAAATAACTACCTAACTGACCATCACGCCGTTTCCTCGTAAGGGTAAGAAAAGAGGACAGACCACCAAACAACTCGGTCTTGGTAAAAATTCCTTGTCTCATTACATTCATACATCGTCAATTATACATAAAATATTAAATAAATACTATTTAATGGAATGGGAGTCAGTAGATTAGGAAATACCTTCTGCTCGTTGCTTATACGTCCGCGTCTAAATCTGGTGTGTTTCAGATATGGTCCAAGTCCATCAGGATGTGTTATTGCAAAGTGGTATATAATGTTGCCTCTATAATTATGACCAAAAACTGTTGTATCTGATCAAAAACAAATTAACATAAATGAAAAATTCAGATACACATTACAAAAAAAATAATAATCACTTAACTATTGGCTTTATAATAATTGGATCCTTTTCGGACCAAGTCAACAGATTATTGGAGCGCATTAGGCCAAAAGTAGGGTTAAATTGTCTGGAAAATCATCGGCGGTGATTCGTTCGTTCCCACTGACCGGCACTTTTCGTGATTGCTGGTGTTAATACATAGTCACAAATACAACATACATAATATAAAACATTGTTTTGTTCCGAGGAATGAATGAATATATTTTTTTAAATAGAATAGAAATGATGAATACGCCACAGTGATCAATGAAATAATAAAGAAAAAATTCTGTCTTACTGACGACGATTTTAGAAATAATTCATAATTCTCTTTTCTTTTATGCTTGCGTTATTTTTTTTCAACTTAAAACAACACCTACGAACATTTTTCTATAACACGTCGATATAATCACACAGCGTGATACGCGCTTCGTCTCGTCTGAAACGAGACGGAGTACGTATCACGTGACCCTCTAGGCAAACTCAGTGGCGAAGTGTGATGGAAAAATATATTTTTTGTTTTTAATTGAAAAAAAATATTGTCGGACAGCAAAATGACATCTACATTTTTTATAGTCAGGAATCGATGGTTAAATCTTACGAGTATTTGCTGATACACACTGTATAGGTAAAGTCTGGTAAGGGAAGATTATTTTCACTAAACTTAATCTGCTCCTTTAACCCCGTTAACGTGAATCCAAAATAATTAATCATTTCAAACATCGAATGACAAATGTTTCTGAATTCAAAATTGATTCCACGGAACGTCATTTTCAAAAGTAACCACAGAACGCGTCGTACAAAGGTTGATTTGAAACAATACGACTCACTTTCTAAGAAAAATATATACGCTTTGGTCTAAATCTAAAGTCGCTTTTGGAATTTCTTTGACATTTCTAGCTGCAATTTTGCAGCGGAAGGCAAACGTTTGTGCCCGAAACACGTCACAAATACTTAAAACGTGAGGTTCAGCCAAGTGGAACAAAACTAGTTTGATGCGTGTTCGCAGGGCTGCCACACAAGTGGTTTCCAAAGATTTCTGAAAACGTGTTTTAAGAGTCATACATAAACTTTTATGTAAAGTGTATCAAATTATGTTTACTGGTAGTATTAAATAAATACATTATCTACGTATTGGAAAGTGTTTGTGTGAAATCAATTACTAAGGAAGCTAGATGAAAACACTTAGTTTTATCGCAATGGCAATTCATAAACGGAATTGAATGTTATAATTATTGTAACTACATTATATGAATTTAAGATTATTCTCAAATTATCAGACAGAAGAATTTTCACTGACTTGGTATTTCTATATAAAATTCTAAATGATTTAGTTGATAGTCCGGTATTGCTAGAATAAGGAAGTTGAGTCCATTTTTTTTATTTTTTTTTATCAATGTTCGCATTCAAACTTAAATACTGGTATTTTTTTTTTAAAGTCTGTTTTCATAATTAAATTAATTCTCAAAGTTTAAATTTTACTAAGCCCGCCAAAACGAGCGGAATCCGAGCGGTAAGAGGCGGGGTGTGGGTGTGACATCATTCAAACTGTGAGAACCACGTCGCCTAAACATTTTGTATGGAAAAAAATTTAATTCTTCAATAAGGAATTCCAGTAATTTTTTTACCAATGTTAACCGTCTATTAGAATTGATGTTATTAAAAAAAAGAAAATTGATTAAGATTTCATAGTTAAATTAATATTTTAAGTTAGAATATTTGCTTCTCCTGCCCGGAACGGTATTGAAGACGCTATTTGTTGACCGCCGCGCAGAAAAGTAAGACCAAATGTAAAATAACGGTTTACAGCCCAGTTCACTGTGAGATTTTTCTGCGCGGAGGCCTGAAGTGTAATCACATGTAATGTGACATGTATAATAATAAAAACTTCTAAGCGATGCAATAAACAACATATTATTATAAAGCACTATACGAATATGCATCTTTAGAAATCCATTTTATATAATAATAACAACAAATACCTACATAAATATTTGACAATAGTTGGGAGCTATTTTTTTCACATAGATCCTATTGACAAAGGGGTTTCTCCGGGAATGCAGCTGGTTTTCAGCAGTGCCTTATTATATAGTAAACAAAAGATGAAATATTTAAAAGCCATCACCACATTATAATATATATTATAATGAGTAGTGAATAATTATCATGTCATGCGAAATCAATAAATATACCTGCACAAAACTTGTGGTTCTGGCGAAATGTCAGATGGGTAGATACGCAATGATTATTATACTATAAAAATGTATTATATTTATCGTATCGTACAAATGAACACAATTAATAATTTGATATACTTACTTGGAAGCTTTAACTCCACGACCGGCTGTGATTTGGCCCAAATAAACGTTTGGCCTATACACCTCTCTCATCTAAACCGACCATCTCTCATGTAATAGAAAGAGATGCACCATAGGTGATCCGTTGTACGTACAAGTCACGACACATGTGACGTCAGAATTCTTTCGACCAATCGTGGAGCGTATTCAGTTTATTGCTATTTAATGCTTTTTCAAGAACGTTTAACTAATTCTAAGAATAATAATATAGAAATATATTTATATATTTAGAATCGATATTTTTTGATCTACATGAACATATTTCAAAGAAGTCAAAATATTTTTCACTCAACTTCCTTATTGATAAGCTTTAGGATTCCACAACGTAATACTAGAAGTCAGGATTTATTTCAGTGCAAAAATTCTGGGACTAACTACCATATGTATTCCTGTTTGCCCAGAATACTAATGGAGGGAAACAATTATACCAAGTCAGTGGACATCTTCAATTTATGTTTAAACAAATATAAAATTTTGTTAATGAAACAATTCAGTTATGTGCAATAAATAATAATAATACTTTTTTTTTCTTAATATTCATATTTAAAATCCCCGAAAAAGGGCGTTAGTAAATAAATAAATAAATTTAATAAACCCACTTGCCATTCAAACCCATAATACTAAGGTAACCTATAAAAACCTACCAGTGACTTGTACGTATTTCAATTTCTACTATTTAATACAAAAAATGTATCAACGTTTTGATGAGTATGACGCAACATTATTGGAATAACGACACACTACATAATTAATATGTTTTTTTTCATGCAAGTTTAAGGGCAATAAAGCCATGATCATAGAATTCTGGCAGTCTTGAAAAATTAAAACTATTAAACTTTAAAATTAAAATTAATTCTACGGTGCGTTATGTATTTGCAGTGTTATGCTATTATGTTGTTTCAAAAATACATAACATTTAAAAATTAAATACTTTTAACTTTTCCAACCACTTTAGTTTTCACCCATTCTTAAATTGTCGGTACCGCCGCCCCGGAACTCTTTTATTGAATAATCAATACCTCTGACGTAGGTCAACTCATGTGGTTCGTCACGTTTGTTGACAGAACAGAGGTACCTACACGGGTTCATGAGGCGAGGTTTTACCAGGTCTTGCGTTACCAACTGCGCGGCGGGCCGGATCGGGAGAAGCCTGTTGAGTGAGACCTTTTGACCTCTCCAGCAAGACCCTCTTAACCCATCATATTTCACTGCAGTGGGAGGGGTGGTTTAATACGGCCGTTATTCCTGGACATTCCTTTCCCCTACCCCAGAACTTACACTTTTTACTTTTTCCTAAAAAAAGACCCTCCAAGATGACATATGTCTCCAGGGAAATTATTTGCCACTGGGCCTCCTGTGTGAAGTTCATGTAAATAAAACAGGCGTGTTGATTAATTAAAAATAATCTTAATTTTTTCGAAAGTTTGTCTCCCCTGCACTGGGACAACAATAACAACATCAGCATTGTTATGTTACAACCAACTCCAGTCTGTTGGCCATAAAATGCGCAATTTTTCCTTAGAAAAGATTGCGCGATGACATTTACACAAATAACCGTCAAGAGTAAGTAGCGAATGAAGGTTTAACAATGGAGAAGAAACCACAGTTACGCTACTACTAGTTTCCTGTCTGTTAAATTCACATCGTGCTCAGATTGGACTTTATTAAATTTATAATTTGATGATTGTATGTAATTTGATGGTTGAGTACCTTCCTATTAATATATTGGGAACTAACTAATTTTTAAGACATTATGTTTCACACAGTTATCAACGTTATGTTAGATTAGGTTTACCAATATCAGTTATCAACGTTAGGTTAGGTTACGTTTACCAACGAGAGGGACAGAAAAACATGGTCTAGAATTATTGTTACCATGATTTCAATGTGTGTCCTTTTTAATGTCATTTTTTTTTTTTTACATCAGCTCCACACGGGAGGCCCTGAGAGAAAATGTTTTCCTCAAGTCATCTTTGGGAATTTAAGGAACTAAAGGAGAAGAATAACTGAGAAGGAAAAAGGAACGTACTGTGTGGCGTCTGCCCGCCACACAGTACGGACCTACGGCTGAGGTAAGGTTTTTGGGGCAGTGGTACTCTTACCCGCCTACCAAATTGGTTTGAGGTAAACAAAATAATTTTAAAAATCCATATGCCTACCACTGGTCGGTGGCTAAGTTGACATCGCGTTTGGGTCCCACTCAGGCGTAGTGTGTTCAATTCATCGGCTAGCTAAGTCCTCCATCACAACACAAGCAACATTTTCCGCTTAGAGTGGTAGTCGTGTGAGATTTTCAAATATTGTTAGATCATTTTATGTACATGTTTGTCTTTCTTTAAAAAAAAAAATTAAACGTAAACCCATCACGTCAAATATTTTTTTTTGCCACCAATGGAAGGAAACATGGATTTTATCTTTTGTTAAAAAAATTTGAACTGGTAGACATTTATTTTAAGAAGATTATAAATTTGAGGTACATTTCTAAATAGTATAAAATAAAGTCACTATCCGCGTCTGTCTGTTTGTGCGCTTAGTTCTTCTAAACTACACAACGGATTTTTATAGGGTTTTCACTATCATTTAGAAGAAAAAAATTCCGAAAAGTTTACATATATGATTTAATCAAGTCGTAAAAACTTAATTTGCACAAAAAATATCATTCCTAGAATAATATTTTTTTTCAATTGTCAACCGAACAAAATTAGAAGCATTAATGAAAAAATCCAAACATTGAACACCATGAAAAAATATTATATGTTTTGACATGAATTCATCATAATAAAATATATCTTATTCATTTTCCATAACTGACTATTTCGTCTCCAAATATACACACAATATTAAAGTTGTTTTACTAATTACATTATTTTAGATACGTTATAACTACTGGCAGTACGTTACTTACATTTACATCAAGCATGTATTTTTTTTTCTGCAATGTTCTTACTACAGCACATAAATGTAATACATGTAATATTATTTGTTACTTCTAAATAACTACAATAATGTACTGAAAAAAGTAATATTCTTTGGTAAAAAGTAAATAAAAAAAAAACTCAACATTGGTACATAACATTACAAAAACCCACTCAGTCAAAGGATAAATAAAATCGACATAAAAATACAAAATTATGTAAAAACTCACACAAATGAACAATAAAACAAATAGAGGCAACAGATACAAGAGACACAAAGAGAGATAAATAATTTATTTAGCTCAACTTGTTTTTAAGCAATGCAGAACATTTTTTCCGAATCTGTATAAATTATTGACAAAAAAGTCTACTCCAACACACTATGTCTGATTATTATATGTGAAGTCAGAAACAAAAAATTACCTATGTATGACATGATCAAAAAAATTAAAATCCTTTTTCTATGATTACAAAATGTTTTAGTAACTTAGTCAGTACCTATTGAGGAACCTAATTCAGTATTTATACGTAATATTACCACCACAAGTCTACTTCAACTGTTTTCGAACTCATTTCCCAATAATAATCTACATAGGTATGAGTCAAGGTTCGCAGAAAATGTATTTAATATATTTTCTACGAACCTTGGGTACGAGACTTACATGGATCCTCTTCAACAATGAATTGAAAACACAACGCAACCAGTGGTAACATACATTCATAACGTAGGTATGTCCTGTCCATTGAAACTGTGTTTATTTCAGAAGTTGCTTGCTCTGAACGAAATAATAGTTCACAGGAGAAAAGATGTTGTGGTTACCATTCAAACCATTTCTCCTGGGAAAATTTTGTAATGGTAAATTCAATTAGTTCAAAAGCTACTTGGATGCCGAAAGATATAAAAATCTAAGAATTCTATTATCTAATTTGGTTTTCCCTTAAAGACGACTACTGTTAGTGTTCATGAAAGACCAAGATTGCTAATTATTGAAGGATGGATTTGGTAGAATAATAAATTTGCTATGAAAACAGTTTATTCGTATTGGAATATGAAATTTAAATTTGACATGCTTGTTTGTGATATATCTATGTATACCAATCGTAATAATAACTCCTTTATTACCGGTACTTTTCAAACAAAATTTAAACACTTCACTTACGAATTAGTTATATATATTAATAATTATCAAAAACATTTTTTTAATTAATTCTATTATTGCATGCCTACGCAATGTGATTTCAAAATTTATCCCGTAACTAGTACATAGTATGATAGGTCCAAGAATACACATTTTTATTCCAAAAGCATTTCAAATTTAAAACTCTCGCACCGAAGGGGGTAATAAACTTACCCCCAAATGAGTATTGTGTTCAATATCTAATTTGTTTTAATGTATGTAATTTTAGAAAAAGTATTCAGTAATCGATCTGCTATTTCAAAAGAAATATTCCGTAACTATTTTTAAAGATATTAAATACCGTCGTCGCAAAAAGGGGTGTTTTACTGGAAAGAATGACGATAATAGATTTTTTTAAATAAATCGATAATACAAAATAAGATAAATCATTTGAGACACACTCGCTTTCGTTATTTTTCTTTTTACGGTTTTGAATTATTTAATAATTGATTCCTGGCCGAAAATGGATCATGTCCAGTTAAAACGATAGTCACTTATTATCTGAGTGCTACTGGAAATGGTAAATGGAATGTGAGTTACGGTCGCTTCGCGATTTTATGGGGTGCCTTAGTAACCCCTCTCCGGATATTACTTTATTTTTTTACTTCAGTTGTGTAAAGGTATGAATACGGAAACAATAAAAAATGTTTTCCCATAAACATAGATTAATTTACACGTGTCTAGTGTTTACAATGAAAATCAATGGTGCAAGTTGAGAATAGGTAAACCGGAAGGTTTCTTAAAAAGATGTAACACGGAGTGTATTCGCAATATTGTATGCGAATCGGATTGTGGTTTATTGTGAACTGTGGTTAATAGTTAGAATTGGAAATGACTCTGACTTACTCGTTGTCTTTTCGATCGATACTATACTTACCTGAGGGATACTGCTTGGTCATCTTCCGTAAAATACTCAAATTAAACGTACTGAAGGGACATGTTCACTGGACAAGGGACATGTTTCCTTAACAGACAGACTGGTCATTTACAAATAAATTGTTGCAATATCACTGACTATAGGTACTCCACACTGTCAGACAGGCACAGGTAATTGGGTGGAGGGATGCAGGAACAAGTGTTAAAGGGAGAAGCATATAGTTGTGTTACATGGAAGAACAACTCAGTACCTAGTACAACATTAATCTCTGATAAAAGTTCGTTAGAGGAAAACAATGTAATTTAATCATAAATATACTTGATTTCATCTATGTTTTCCACAATAATTCAAGTCATTTATAGCTACAAAATCTACGCCGTTATCGTATAGTTGTACAATATATTATAAAGGTACATAATGCGATCGTCTTTATCTCGATTCTACCGTACTATTTGGGATAAGGTAATGTAGGTAAAAGGCATGAAGGCGAGAAACCCGCAACTCACAACTCGCTGCGGAGCAACGTATCGATAAAACAGTTATTGAGCGTGATGATGGGTTAGCCGGGATGCTGTATTGAAGCTACAGGGCACTTACAACTCTCTACGGTTCGGAGGACAAACATGGAACTTACAAAAGTAATATTTTTAACAAAACTTTAAAAAAAAATAAATCTCATCTTTTTTTTAGATCTATGAAATAATACAATTAATTTATTTTTAATACCTACAATTTCCACTAACTGGATATTTCTATATACAATTCTAAATGATGTATTTGATAATCCAGAATTGCTTACATTAGTAAGCTTTTGGATTCCAGTACAAAATACTAGAAGTCGGGGTTTATTTTTTATTTTTTTAATTTTTTTTTATACATACAACAAACAATGTTGCACTCCCATGAGTTATCAAACTCATTAAGGGATCGCCAATTGGTAGTTTTGAAATAGAAGAGTAAAAAAATAAAAAAAGAGTTTTGTACAGATAAATTAGACCCAACCCAACCCAATATGCAGACACAATGTATGAAGAAAACATTTTACAGAAGCAACATACAGACACAACATATGAAGAATCACTTTACAGATATGTCACAAAAAAATTATCTTATAAGACTTTATGAATGATTATAATCATTCATTTGATTTATGTACTGTTGGTGTCAAAAAGTGCAGAAATTCGAGTACTAACTACCATATGTATTCCTCATAGCCCGGAATACTTACTTAATTATCACTTAAAAAATACAAAAGATTGTTATCGAGACAGTTTAGTTATGTACTATTTAATGTATAATTTTGGCTATTCATATGCAAAAGCCCCTAAAACTGGCGTAGGTAATAAAGAAATTAATCATTATTGTACAGAAATGAGCCAAATTTTAACTAGGATAAGGATAAAAATATTTTTTTTACATTAACTCCATACAGGAGGAAATAATTTCCCTCATCTATGTCATCTTTGTGAATGCTGTGTGGTGCATTTTTTGTAATAGATCTTTTGATTCAAAAGACAGAATGTAAACTTTTCCTATTTTTAATAATTGCGAATTCACTTTAATCGTCATTTTAATTTAAATCTTAAAAAATACGTTGTATACACAAAGTAAATTTCCCTATTTTGTTGATTAAGCATAGCGAAGACTTCTTTTAACTCGACTGTTTTGTAAATTTTGTTGTAGGTTCCATTTCCATTTCAAGATAGTGGCAATTTTAATAATTCAGTAAAGACACAATTTAAAATGTTTATTTGCACTTGCTTAATCGCATTTTTTTCAATATTGTGGTACCTTCCTAAGTAAGTTGTAAAAAAGTTATAGTTGGGATACACGGAGTAAAATTATTATTGAAAATTTATTAGATAATCGATAAAGTATTGGTAATCCTCTTATAAACGGGATTACAGGCCTTTAACGAATGAATTAACAGGTTTCCTGGTATAAGTTTATTATATTTCAAATATATTATTACGAAATGGGAACACGTATTTTTTTACCAGATGACCAATAATTTGAAAAGATTGTCAATAAATTAGCAATTTAATTTTTTTTTCTCCGTGTAGTGCTTTTCTTTGGACGAATTGTATATTTCCTTATAAAAGAAATCAACATAAAATTAATCTTATAGTATTGTTATCTTAATGACCGTACAATTTTGAATTGGATTGTCGAAAAGGGAAGTGGCACCCTCTTATTTTCAAAAAGAAGCGCTGAAGTTTTCAAACCGCGCCAGCGGGATTTTATCTTGTAGTGGTTTAAAAATGCGCAGTTATTTGTACCTATTTACAAATATTATAAATTGTAATGATTTTTAAATAAAAAAAATTATAGCATACTTTGTTGACGCAAGGTCTACTGTTCACAGAACAATAAGTCATAAGCAACTAACGAAACGGCAAAAATAGAGCACCGTAAGGAGTTATCATAAGGAGTTTTAAATTGAGGAAAAAATCTTTACCTAATACCAATTTTTTTGTATATTTTTTTTATGAACAAGTAAATAACTGGCAACATTTAATGATGAACGCCTCGGTTATGGCTGCAATTACCGCCTTCTTCGTCCATATTTCAGTATAATTCGGTAAAAATCCGGTATAATCATGATCTGCAACATTGTATTCAATGGCTTTTGATCTGAGCGTTGCGAACAACTGGTGATTACCATACCCACCGCACCATCAACTGTTCCTTGGTGTTATTCTAACAAGAGCGTAGGTATCTACCAAATAGGAAGGGGTGCGCAACCATTGGTTGGCATAACGAATATTTATGATACAGAAAAATATCGAAATCGGAAAAATAAATAAATAAATATGTTCGTACTGGGAATCTAACTAACTAACAAACTAACCATCACGCCGTTTCCCCGCAGGGGTAGGCAGAGAGGACGGACCGCCAAACAACTCGCTCTTGGCACACACTCCAAGGGAATCAATATGTATAATTCTCAAAGCCAATTTCAAAGCATTGAAATCAGGCGTTCAATCATATATTCCTATTATTGCTCAGTTCCCATTTGGTTATATATCTCGTTTATATTTACACAGTGTCAGGGGTATTTAGAATCGAAACTAACAATGAAATGGCTTAAGCTATATACACTAATCAGACATTCCCAACCTTTCTCTTCCCTTCCTTACTTATTTAAGCCTCACAACATTATTTAAATTAGGATCCCAGAATCCAACGTGATCCAAAATATTTACTTTATAAACCTGTCATCGTTATTCTTTATGCGCTTCCTCATTTAGTCAAAGTTCCGGATAGCACTAAATTGTCCATTAGCAGGTCAGATGTGTAGATTGTTTTCTTTTTGATTTTCTAAATTCCAAATTCCATGAAGTGGTGAATCATTTAAATTTACTGAATTTAAAGTTAATGTTCTTAAAACAAATAGAACGGCGTCATATGCGCCTCACAATTTGTATCTCATATAGGTGATTAAAATATTACCTTGCTATATAGACTTAGAGGCCTAGTGTTTTCTCGGTAGGGAAAAAAATTGTTATCAGGGTTAATGGTTTTTAACCCTACTAAAATTGCATGTTTTGGAGCTTGTGATAAAGTGTATGTTTATCTTTGTGGAGATGATACTCTTTGGGCAGTATAATAATTAGTAAAAATTAATGGGGTTTTCGGCGTTTACTTTTGATGTAGCTATCAAGTACCGGATATCGACAACTATTAATGTTCGAGGAACGAACAAGGGTTGGGATAGCCGTACTTTAAAGAGCTATTCCTCACAGATAAAGCCTAAATGAAGTCTATAGCTTGTGACAGGCGAATGCGAAAACACAATTCGTAAGGTTAATTCACTATCAACTTACCGGGTGGCGAATGAAATCTGCATGGTGAGACTCATCTGTCAGCACTGGGACGGTGATCGTGGTTCATTAGCACTCGTTATTTTAAATTAAATTGCGATAAAATACTATTAAGTGATTATTCCGATAGATAACCGGCGATGGTGTACACTTGGGTTTTGACAGGACGAACGGTTTTCGTGCGATAGTTCGGCTCACGGCCCTCCGTGGTTATAGCTGACGTGTGCGAATTTAAACTACACAGTTCAAATTCTGACCATACGATTGGTTGGCACACGGCCTGCCAAAGCAAACGGCGTGACGGAACAATGAAAATTATTTCAATTCTTGATTTTCCAAAACGTTGGCTAAAGACGGAAAATACGCAACAAGCCATAATAACCAAAAAAATAATATCGATAATAACATGAAAGTCTCAAAATATATATATATTTTAATGATCGACAAAATACTTCTGACAAATGCGTAAAACTTAACTGTTTGTATATTTCAAAGAGGTTTTCGTACTCTGTATTACCTTACCCACATAGCTTTAGGTGCCTCTTGGTTATATCTCGTTTGTCTTTACACGACGTCAGGGGTAATCATGATATGATGGAGCGAACCGGCCACGCGGTTAACCTTTACCAAGCGGTGATGTTTATTGGTTTTGAAAGTGTCGCTTTTTAATAAATAATCATACCACCTGCGTATCCTAGTCGGTCTTTTCACTACGAAAAATGGTTTGGAAAATCAGTTTATATATATGGGAAATTGAAGATAATTTGGAAACGAAATTTTTTGGAAACTTTTAGTTAATTTATTTTACAGAAAAATGTGAATAAAAATGAAAAAATGCTCAAAACTTTTATGATGGCAAGCCATTTCTTATGTAAAATAATAGTCCATTCAGAATATATCGGAACACGTGTTCATGCAACTGCACTTTTCCTTATAAATATAATGACGAAACGAAATTTCAAAATCATTGGTAAATTTAGGAGTAGGCAAAGAGGACAGACCTCCAAACAGCTATATCTTGGCACACACTCCTTGCCTCATTCACATTCATACATCGGATCATACATACTCTTCTGTTATACTAATGCATTATTGTTTTCATTATACCTAAAAACTAACTCATTGTAATGGAATTTCACCAAGAAGAGGTTGTAAAATAGAAATTTTATTCTGAAAAACTAAAAATCAAATTAAAAACTACAATCGTTATACACAGAAAATTTTACTTGTGCAATGACGGAAGACTTAGCAGGCATATGAATTTGTTCACTCACCTAGTAATCGATCATATTTACCTACAATGAGTTGTGAATAACTTTTTGGATGGTACATACACAGAACTACTGCGAGTAATTAAATTTTCAAGTTAAAAATTCTTAGGTTCACAAATTAACATTTCAATTTCAATAGTGCTTATTGACCGTACCTACATAAACTATATTATTTAGTGTCAATAAGATTCTCAGAATTTCTCTCACTGTCTGCGCTATGAGAGGGTCACCTATGTGTGCCAAAACGAATAAATACTTGAGTACACCATAACAATTCCAATCGTAGATCGTGACGTAAAATGCGTGTCAGTAAATATTTACTATTTCCGAATATGATTATAGATATATCATGGTTTGATTGTAAAAACGTGCCTGATAGTGTAAGCTGTACGGCCTTATAAAACAACGGGAACCTCAAACTATATTATTTAAATTTGAAAGTCAATAATCGGGCGGGTCTGTTGTTTTTTTTTTTTGTATTTAATTATTTCCGTTGCGGAATGTATTGTTGATAACTGTATACTGTACATCTGCCTATCATTATTTCGATCAACGCCGAGACAAGTAAAGATCTAACAAATCAACACAAAAATGCTGTCTTGTGATGTTATCTATTCCAAAATCTTTTTGGCGCAAACTTTGAGGCACCGTTATTAACGTTTGAATTTTTTCATTTGGCGTTTAGTAGAAGAAGTCTGAAGATACTCTCAGTAGCGCCCTGGTGTAATATACAATTCAGAATTGAAATAGTTTTAGTCGCGGTTGGTGACTAAATCTGACTAGAATAATACTTCCCCTCTTTCCTCTACCCCATCTCGGACCCCTCCCTACTATTTCAGCCTCACAATATGCCCCAATTGCAATTGGGGATGCCATAGTCTCACTGCCTCCAGATGGTTGAGAGCAGTTGGGACTAAAATTAAAAAATAATTGCCTTGAGCGATTTTTTCAATAAAATTCGATGTATTTAAATTATTGCAAAATCTCTTAGCGTCTGAGTTAAGTAGCATTTAAATTAACACTGTGAATTTTTTCATTACTTTAACATGATAAGAGAAAAAAATATTGTGTTTTTATAATTTTACTACCGAACTTTGCGATTTTTTTTTCTATCGATGAAATTTCACATAATTACTTTTTTAAATACATTTTCTGCCTTTAGTTGATTAATATCTAATTTATTTTCAAATATTGTCAAGTTATTCGTAACCTAGGAAAATGTATCTACCTTTTTAAGAAAAAATAAAGATGCCTGAATCAAGTAGGTGACTAAATACGGTTATATTACCACAATTATTGAACATTTAGGCACTCGCAAGTGCCGCCGCCTGCCTGTTGAAACTTCAATGTGAAATGGTCTACGCAATCGCATTTTACTTTGATTTGTGAGCTAGTGGATTCGCTTTAAACTTTTTCACCCGTAACAGGGGTGATGGGTACCTGTGTGAACGAGCAATAGTATTTAGTAGGTCGAAAGCTTGACAAATTCACTAGGACGCCCGGAGCGCCCTGCTCCGATTGCGCCTGAATAAGGCCGTGCCTACACTGCCTACGTGCTCATAATTTAATGATGAGATAATTGCAAAACCGCTAGCTTTTGGTAGCTGCATACTTATAGAATAAAAGAAATAGCTGTATCGATTTCCAATGAATATAATATCATTCATTAATCATAACGCATAATATATCGCTGTCAAATTATTAACATTCTTACTAATTTAGAATGTGGCCTAAAAACGACTTGGAATTGCTTTCATCAAAATCTGTTACATGTGATTATTTTTCTAAGGTGTTGATATCTCAAGAGGTATTGATTTTATGTGAGTATCAATAAAAGTCAGTATATAATCTACCAAACGACTCTAGTCGTATTTTTCTTTACACCAGCTGTCAATCAGTATTAATTCTGTGTATTTTCTTCTTATTGACTTGTGTTTACCTATGATTTGATATAAATATAAGGGTTACTTGAAACCAAACATTTGTT
The DNA here is from genome assembly GCA_026573805.1 of Hesperophylax magnus. Taxonomy (NCBI): domain Eukaryota; kingdom Metazoa; phylum Arthropoda; class Insecta; order Trichoptera; family Limnephilidae; genus Hesperophylax; species Hesperophylax magnus. The sequence goes on from JAIUSX010000055.1 coordinate 2,124,004, forward strand.
TCTGTGAAAGCGACAAATTCGGTTAATTTATTAAGGTTTTATTGCAGTGTCCGAAAAATTTGTAGGGGAAGTGGGAAACTGGTGCATCTACATCATGATTGGAGTTGATTTTGAGGTAAAACTTTTTTTTATATTATCTTTCGTAATCGAGTAAATTGAAGCCAATGTTGGAATATTTGGGGAAAAACGGTTTATATCAGCTTGTTGATCAACAAGCTAATATTCAAGTTTAAATTTTTCTAAGCGAAGTCTTATCTCAAAAGTTTTAAGGAGTTGCCGAAAAAAAGCTCATTTTTTAAATGCCATGTTACGTAGATTCAACAGTTTCCTACTTGTACTAGGAGTTTCCGGAAACCGTGTACAGGTACTTACATATGTTATGTTAATAAAAATATAAGATATTTTTTAAATGCCTTTATTTGTTTGAAATTTTTGCCCAGTGCCGTAATAGCCGCTGGTTCAGATCCCCAATGTTTCAAGCAGTAGTAAAAGAGTTACTATTTATGGATTTTTTCGCTGACACATTTAGATAAACCTTGATTTATCGTCGCAAGGAACCCTATGGAGAAAAAAAACGCTGGTATTTAAAAAGTTCCACTTCATCAGTCGCTAATCAATTAAATTTTTCAAGCAAAATATTATTTAGAGGTTAATAATTGAAAAAATTTTTCGCATTCAATGAAATTTTACATTTTATATGGTGTGATATTAGTATATGGTGCTGTAATAAAAACTACTATTATTAATGAGGCGATAGTCTTCAGTTTGGGACCATTTATTGGCTAACCAACACCCATGACATAGGTCACCCCAAGTGGCTCGCTACGTTTGGCGTCTTAGCAGGGGTACCCGGGTTTATTGGGTGAGGATTGTCTAGATCTTGGCGGCGGATGCGTATGTCCACCTACTGTGTGGGATTTGGAGAGACTTGTTGAAATCTTTTTACCTCTCCAGCAGGACTATCTCGACCCATCGCTTTGCACTACAGTGAGAAGATTGAATTCAAAAGTCCGTCATTCCTGGACACACTGACCTCTAGATTCCGACCACTCTTTACACCATTTTCCGTCCCAGATTTCATTCTCATTGGTCTTCATCCTTTCCTTAAAAACCTTCCCTAAAATACAACGTCTTACAAATTCCATACAGTAGTACATATTTTTTATATTTCGTGTTTCACAAGAAATTCTAGAGTGGTAAACAAATGTAATTTTGAGCCAAATTGTGTGGAGTCACTACTACCGTTTTTGGGTGTTGTATCCTGTATAGGAGAGATAGGAACGGAGGTGAAAAAAAAAACATAGAAAAAGCCGGCTTGTTAATGAACCCTCCTTGAACCTGCCCTGCATATTTTACGGGCACATAGCTTATAAGGTTAACAACTCATTCTGACAGACTGAACTAAATGGAAACTTTATTGCCTTAGTCCTTTAATTACTTCACTTCATATAGAGGATGAAACTATCTTACGAAACTGAGGAGCAATGTGGTCTGAACAAAAACACATCATTACTACTAATAAGCTTATCCATAAATTCGTAGTATTTTTATTAAAGTAACCAATGAAATACGATTTGTTTCTAAATAAGCACTTACGTAAAAATACACAATAAATTAAAAAAAAAAAAAATCTGTTACCGGTTTGCCCCAAGGTTCGTAGAAAATATATACTTAACAAGGTTGGCTCATCGAGGAGGTTGAGCGGTGATTGGTAAGAAAGTCGTGACGTAGTTTGAAGTTCTTATTCCTTGAGTTTTTAATTTACTGTAACACAAGTAGCATCAATCGACTCTGAATGCATTTGCTAATGATTTATTAATAATACGTTAGAGGTATTACATTAAAACTTATGTTCGAAATAAAATCGAATAATCACAGGAATATTTGCACTGTTGCTTCTATATCTTTGAAAACATTCAAATTGTTAATCTAATTTACAAAACTAGATATCATGACAAGGTAATGACAGGGAAAGTGTTAAAACTAGATATCATGACAAGGTAATGACAGGGAAAGTGTTAAAAATAGATATCATGACAAGGTAATGACAGGGAAAGTGTTAAAAATAGATATCATGACAAGGTAATGACAGGGAAAGTGTTAAAAATAGATATCATGACAAGGTAATGACAGGGAAAGTGTTAAAACTAGATATCATGACAAGGTAATGACAGGGAAAGTGTTAAAACTAGATATCATGACAAGGTAATGACAAGGAATGTGTTAAAAATACTGTTATTCATACAAAGAGTCGCACATGGTGATAGATACTCTCAGTTTCCCCTTGGTGAACGACCACCATTCGGAATCAAAACGTTGCTTGAAATGGCTTTAGCCGTATTTGGTGAATGTATGTGAATAGTCAGATACTTCTTCACCTTCTTTTTCCTCATTTATTTTCCCTCCTCATACCGACTTAGCCCAAACTCTTTTCATTACAGCTATGTGAAATAATACCATTTATTTATAATACCTACAATGTAAATTATACCGAAATAAGCCAAATTTTAACATAGATAATGATACAAATATTTTTTATACTTTAACTCCATACAATTTCTCTCAGGGCCTATTCCATCTTTGGGGATGTTGTGAGGAGGGTCTTTTTTAAGGAAGATATATTATTTTTGTTAAGAATTGTAGTTTTTAGTAATAATATTATTGTTAAGTTATAAAAGAAAAGGAAAAAGTATTTGTTTCACTTGATCGCGACATGTCATTCTCGGGAATCCCCGACTTTCTCTACCATTCAATACTGTATACAAAAGAGTTAGATACTATTAAAAAACTACGTTTTTTATCTACTTTAATTCGATCGTATGTACAAACATAAGTGCGGAGAAATTAATTAAGATTTACCAAGAAATAATATCATATAGGTACCTAGTGAAAAGTGAGGGAGATTGGACTCCAACTGAACTTCGAGCTACGTCACGTGCTTGCTTGCGGCCAGATGGGGCTTCTCCCTGAAAGTGCCTGAATAAGCGTACCTTGTAAAGGGTAAACGTAACGTAGGTATGTTATAATCTACGCATTCATAGATGGCGTTAATTTAATTATTTTATTAAAATACAATTTTTATAAATATTCAGACGAATTGTTATTTAAGATTCAAGAACGGCACACAAATACAGTAGTGTATCAGTGATTCAATCTATTTCTGCGAAACCTGGGTACCGCTAAAGTATGGCCACGCGCGTTGTATCAATACCGTGTCTTTACTCATTCAATTATTCATCTACGTATCTGCCAAGCATTTGAACAAAACAAATAAATTTCAAGTAAACAAAACATTAATTCACAAAATCATTTTGGTAAGTACCTACTGTATCGCTTGTCTGATATGATAAGAAGTTCCAATTTCGAAAATTTTAAGTTCATTAAACTCGAATAATGTTACGCATTACGAATACATGTTTCACATTAGTTATATATATACCATGAACCAACAGCCGTAATTATTATGTTGAATAACAGACAAAAATATAGAAATTAGCTCCCGAAAATCTAAAAAACAAAAAGTGACTGCAGGCGGCTTCACCAAAGTATCTAAGTATGCACGAACATAATCTTTTTTATGAAATGTATTTTCTTTTATAAGCAAGAAATAATATATTATATGACTTAACTACCAGCCATAATGTGGTTTTACGACTTGCATTAGTCATACTCATAAGTCATAACTCTTATACGATTATTGGTTTGAAATAAAATGTTAATAAATTAATCATTGCACAAGATGACAGTTGCTGTGAACCATCGTCAAATAATCACAAACTTACTAAAAAAAATCACTGCAAGATGTTAAATGGTGTTTTGTTGAAAATTGTATAAAGACTGTAAACATTTATATTCGAGTTAGTACTAATAAAAAACATCTTTTATGAAACATATGGCAACGTTGCATTTCAGCAAACTGACACGTGAAATTCAGATCACGAAAAGTGAGGTTATTTCAGACACATTATTTTTTAATTGACTGTTACGGCTTGAAATAAATACCTAATAATTCCATGAAATTGATGTTCTTTTATTAACATGAATGTTTTATGTACGTTTAGGTAAATATAAACCATAGGAATCAACATTTATATTGCGCTAATAATGAATTCAATATATAATTTTTTGTTGCTGTTATTGTCTGCGAATTATTTATACAATTTTTTATTGTATCGAAATTAAAAGCAAGGTGACAGTTTTCTTGCAGATTCCCTAAATAAAATTAATGTGTTTTCCAAATGTCGCATTTTCTACAATTTATCGATCTTTCATGTTTGAAATTAAAATATTCCAATATTTATAAACATCAAAGTATATTTCAAATACAAAAATCCAAAAGGTAATTTTATTGACCTTGAATTATGATATTTGTTTTTACGAAATCTTCAAAAAGGAAGAAAAATATTTAAAATACCTTGAAAATATTCCAAAATAGTTTATACAATACCTAAACAACTTTTTTTGGCTGCTCAAACATTTTATATATCTTTCCATGAACTATGTATGATAAGTCAGTTTCTGTATTAGTAATGTTTTCTCATCCACATTCGTTTGTCAATTGATTTAAATGTTCAATACATTTTTTAGTAATGCTCTTAGTGTATTACCGCTTTTGATCTATATCAATGAGTATTATTCTCCATTTTAACAAATACAATTATTATCATAAATGTCTTTATTTTAAAAGTTAAAATTTATTTTTCAAAGACCTTTCAGTTTGTATATATTCTCATCACATTGCATTCTGGGGTTTGATTTAGATGAAATTAAAAATAAATAAAGTTCTATGTAGTTTGGTTGAAAATTACACTTAATATGAATGTGAATCATGTTTTCCTATTATTATTTTAAAGTTTAACTTTAATGTCTCTGCTGCAGAGTGTGTTAACTGCCTCAAGATGGTGCTTTATAAAACGGTGAATAAAACCATAACAAATTTAATATTCGTAGGATTAAAACTTTAATTGACGTTATTTCAACAGTAAAATGTCGTCAACATATTCTCACGAGAAATCAAATGCAATTTTTTGTAATAAAACATGATACAGAAACATGACTAATGAAATCCATGAGAACTGTTTTGGAACTCAGTAGATACAGCTTGAAAACTCAGACCAAAAAACCTAATCTCATCAAAACCTAAGTACGATTTAATAATCAGGTTATAGGTTATTTTCAATATTTTAAGTTACAATTTTGTTTTCTAAGAAGCGAGAGAAATATAAAAGTTTTATTGTTTTTAAAATCGCACAGAGTCGCAACTGCCAGAAGTCAGTAAACGATAACCAATTAAATCTTACAATTTAGTTACAAATAATGCCAGTTACAAATTTTCCTCCGGAATAAATGAAAATTGGAATATTTTGTCGCTTTTATTAATTAAGACTTGTTGACTTGGTCAACGTAATATTAAGGTTTTGGTCAGATATAAAATGTTTTCCGTCGGTAAATATTGACAATTGGCAACAAGATTGATCAGCAAAGAATGCCGATCCCCGACAAACGTAAGCTTACCTAACCTAACCTAACCGAAGTCAACCCTACCTAAGCTAACCGCGTATTGAGCCTGATATTTTTTCACTGCTGACCAAAACATGGCACGTAGCATTCATTTTCTTCGTATCCCAATATTTAGATTGTTGACCTTTTAATTGGTTCTCCTTTACAATTACAAACAAAAAATTATCAAATATGTGCTTTTCCTTTTTAATTAAAACAGAAATAATTTGAATTTGGTAACCAAATTTTGTATGTAACTGGCTTTCCATTCGTTTACCTTGACAATATTTTCAGATTCTACGAACTGTTGACTTAGTAAATGAAGGTTTCATCACGGAAGTAAATGATATAATCATTATCTACTCCTCCGTTGCGCAGATTTCTACAGAACAAGATAAGTATGGTTTAACGTTATTTATATAAGTGCCTGTAGTAAAATATCATACAAAGTAATTCAAGCACCCACGCTAATAATAAGCTACAGGGTGTTTTAAAATAACATGTGAAATGTAGATGTTGTACTAAGGTTTCACATTGTTTTAGTCGCAAAACTAATCAAGAATTTTTCAGTGAATTGAGATAAAACTATTATATTTTTTTTATGAACTCTGGAACATTGAAATTATATCTAATTAAAATACAAAATATTTTGAATATTCTAGTGATGATACGCGAGTAAAGCCGGGTTCTAAATAACCACCGTAGGGGTAGGCAGAGAAGACGGTGTACCACACAACTCTGTATTGGAATAAAACTTTTGATTTCATTCACATTTACACTATTATCTCACAAATATCTTTTCTATTGTTAATCGAATCAAGTACTATTTTTATTCAGCTTAAAATTTTGTGTATTATTATATTATTTTCCAATGTATGCTAGTCCTTGAGTTTAGGAATGGAATTATCGATAATGTAGTAAATTTAACAACTTGATCATGCCATGTCTTCCTCAGGCATTCCCGATTTCTTTTAGATTCGTTTTTGCATCATGTGTCCCCTCACAATCCTCTCTCTTTTCAATCGCTCTATATGTCCAAACTACATTTCCCTTTCTTCATCGTTTTGGTTAGTCGGTAGTAACTACTTCCTTACAAAAATCGTTGGTTGACTTACTGAGAAAATATTCACTTCGCCTTTATACTTAAAATGATCTTCGAAAGATACAGCAGCCCGGTGTTGTAGTTAATAAGGCAAAATGTAGGTTTTTTTTCCCTTTCGTGATAAATTAATTAGCTGAGTCTACCGTGGAATTGCAGCTTAGCTACTTGTTCAATGTTATTACGAAACAGCTTTTTGGTGAAAAAATACATGTATTTTGTGTTAAAGTTTAATTTGATTTAACTGAGGTAAGTGGGTAGGTTTTCCGAAGAACTCGAAGGTCAAAGGAGGTTGTTCAAACCCAATACTATTTTATTTTTTTCCCGAAAAAAACTGGCTATGGTAATTTATTTAGAATGAAAAGCCTACAGGAAAATTTTCGACGGTAAATGGTTTTGTAGTAGTAAGGAATATATTTTTCATACTAGTGGAGTGCCTACGTAAAAACTTTTCAGAAAAATAATTATATTTTACCACTTCTATTTTAGTTATAAGTGACAGTACAACGAATTCATAAATAGAAAGTACTGAAATGTTTGGAATTTGTTTATTCCGTTACTATTTAAAATAAACTTCATTATCAGATTTTTAGATGAAGGTCTATGCACTAGGGTTAATGCGTTTTAAAATAGGGTCACCAAGTAAATACTTTTTGAGTATTTTTTTTTAAATTAGTCGTGTATTTAAAAATTCCAGAAAATATAAAATAATTATTGGAATACCGGCTCAAAATAACACAAAGCAAAAGCTTTTATTTTGGAGAACTAGGAAATTAGCCGAAAACAAATATTAAGAATGTTGGTTTCAATATCATCGTTGGTAGTACAACATCCATCTAAAATCTCGAATAAAAAATAAGCTTTCTTGTTAACTTTTGCGCAAACAGTCAATAATATACCAGTGCTTTAGCAGCTTTAGAAATTTACTTCATAAGTAATAAATCTTCTAATAACACCTATTACACTGCTATTAAAGGGAAAGGAATTGTAAAACCACCTTGCAAAGTGCACATTTCCTAACAAGAGCTCCGTTTAAATACAGATTTTCAGCTTATCTACGCCAGTTCGGATAATGACTTCATTTGAGCTGGACGGCGAATAATAATTTCAGATGTGATCATAATTGTATGAGAGGCAAATGGCTAACAATGCCCGGTAGGTACCAGGTACCACTTGCTGCCCATTCGGGTAGGTACCACCTGCGGTGACCATAGAACCTGAGTCACCTGTGTGGGAACTGGGAACCATTACACTTAACTAGTTTGGAAATATTTGGACTATTCTCGTTCCACATTGGAATTGCTTTTATGGCGTGAAAACAAAGTTTCCTTTTGATATGCTATAAGCTAATGATAATATCCTTTAATCATTGTATAAATAGAAGAAAAATAGTTTTAAACCACTTTGTCAAATGACCGTGGGTGGTAGAGACAAAACTGTACAGACAATTCAGCGAAGCTTTTATAAGTCTTTATTATTAGATTTAAAATTATATCAAAATTCAAGCTGATCTAACGCCATTTTTTTCAGGACATAAATATCTTCGAAAAAAATGGGGGAATAAGATTAAAAATAGAAATTCGTTTCACGAGAACATTTACAAGATTTGAAAGATTACAAACACAACTCACATAATATCTCTCAATTGGAAGAATTATAAAATACTTATCTGAATGCTAAGTCTATAAGTTACATACATTAAAAAAGACTAACAAACCAAATCGATTGTTGAAAGCATACTCAATATAATCTTTCATTTGAAAATTTGGCCAATCAAAAACACGATAAAAATCGCCATTGCCGAACATAGTATTTTTTTAATATTTAATTTAAATTATTTATGGATTATTCAGGCTAATAATTATTGCTTTCATTAATTTGTTATCTTTTGTGCTATGCATAAAAACCTTCCATATAAACATTAATTTATCATTAAAATGAAAATAATTATGTTTTATTTTGCGATAAAGTTTTATTTTATCTCTAAATATTAAAACTATCGATGTTTTAATTTTTAATAAAACACATTCAACCTCTCTTTTTAAATTTGACAAGACGAACATCAGCAATAAAATTTTGTCTTCTTTTTTCATCGGATGCCGACAAGTTTCTATACGATAGTTTTCCGGTTCATGTTCCTATGCATATGTTCCGGCGTCCGTCCTAGGGCTTTTGGCACCAACTGCATATAGTCTATATACGCTGAATAAGTAGAATAATATCATCCCCTGCACCATAATATATCAGTCTGCCCGCTGTAATAACAAAACGAGGATTCCTCGGAAGCATTAAAACGTAATGGTCACTGCATGCGCCTCCTACATTGCCGTCCATTTAATATTCTCCTCTAATATATCCTACAAAGATGTTAGGCATTTCATAGAGCAGCGAGGCTACATTCGCCCACACTTCGTTGGTACAGTGGGCAGTATGACAGCAAAAACTCCTAACAATTCTCGTAATAAACTTATTAAGTGTAATAATAATGATTGCTCCTCCATACCACGCTGGAATTGCGGCAACGAAGTGTGCTAATGCATTGAAGTACTCCAGATTCCACAAATAACATAAATTAATGAATCTTAATTCGGAATGATCTCACGACTCATTAAAAAAAGAATCCGTAAAAGGGGTTAAAAAATATCTCAGTTCTTGAATTTTCTGAATTGACTAGGTTTTTCCCTTTCTTCTCGGGGGTCTGAGCTCGGGGCAAATTAAGTACGAGACGCCCGGCCTTATTAAGCCACTTTAAGTATAATAGTGATGATGCAAAAGTTTTACATCTGACTTTATTAAAGTTTATGAGTAATAATAAAACTGGTTAAGTACCCGAGCGAAGAAAGTCAGACAAACAATGGGTAGGTACTATCTAAGTTTATGTGAATAATGTGCAATTTTGAATTAATTTTAAATTTACTTATGATTCAAGTAATAATTTATAATCAGTTATTTAACGTTGATACCGCAAAAACCGCATAAAGTTAAAATTCAGCTTATTTCATCGCAATGTACTTGGAATAGTTAGTTATTGTTGAAAACTATATATTTTCTGGAAAAATGACTTTTTAATAGGAAATCCTTCGTTTCTCATTGATTCATTAATTCACCAACCATTTCTTGTATGCCATTTTAAAATTGATTATTTATGTTTGTCTTTAAAAATTTTGTTTTGTCATTAAGGTAAAAATAAAAATGTCTTATTTTGAATTCGTTATAGAACTTTTCAGAATGTATTTTTTTATATGACTTGTTCTGTTTCATGTTTCATCTTGATCTTCAATGATATATTATATTGATGGGTTTTTACCTTTAAGAGTTAAAGCAAAATTGTTTAATAAACATTGAATATTCATTTAGACCAAAAAGTCAATAGGCATCCCATATAAATAAAAATTCCATATGTTTATCCGAAATACTATCTAGGTTACAAACCAATTCATTAGATATTTGGGGTCATTCAAAAAGGTAACTGCCAATAATATGAAGAAAAAAAAATAATATTGTTAATCTGAATTTGAAAAATGAGATAACTAGTTCCCATTAGCGATTGGTTAAGACGTTGTCCCGGTAAGACTGTGTTCAATTCCTTGTTCCATATGTCGTTTAAATTCGTTAGAATTATCTTCTAGTTTTTTTAAATTTATTTTTTTAATTTTTTTATTTAACAATTTTTTTATATAAGATAATGTGTCCTTACTCTTTAATGATATTTTATTTGAATCAGATTTATGGGGGTATTCCACATAATTAATGTTTAATATAAATGATTCTAAAGCACTCTGTATTCCGAAAGGACCTTTTGTAAACAAAATAACAATTAGCATGTTTTTAGACTCTCATATATACTGAGGAATCGACGTGCCCGAGAAATGTCATTTAAAAACGAGACGCGGAAAGCATTTTAATTAGAATTTTTATTTTCTCATTAATACACAAAACACAGAAGCAAAAGTAACTAGTTTTTAAAATCACATCGTTTTTTTTTTGTGCTCTTGCATTCCTCGTGAGGGCGGACTCCAGCAAAAACGTACAAATGTAGACACCACTGTGTTATAATTGTCATTAATAAAAGTATGCAGCGAAGCATGTCCATTTAAATTAAAAAGCTACTGGGGACGCCTAAGGGTTTATTAACTTTAAATCTAGAGACCGCAAAGTAAACCTTTGAAGTTCTATAAAATAACAGTAGGTGACTTGGGAAGTATGCGGTAATTAATAGAATATGTCGCCCTGTCACACCACTGTAAACGAGTGTTTTACGAAATAGTAATTATTTTTGATCCATATTGAATGCAGAGAATATTCATACATAATAAAGTTAAACTTGTGTATTTTTGCCTTGTTCCATACATTTTGTTAAAGAGTCAGTCAGAAACGCAGGTTATAAGATACCGTTCGTAAAAGTAATCTTACTTGAAAATTAATATGACCACTTGCAAATCTTTCCCTCCTTCCTTATTTTTTTCTTTTCCTCCTGGGAAATCCCCGATTGGGAAAGACTTCCAATTCCACACAAGTGCCAATAATAAATATTGGAAATAAAATAACTACCTTCAATCCAAAGGTTCTAACGGTAATAAAATATTTCGTTTAGATATAGCTATGTTACATTAGGAAGGTATTTACTATTCAAATAAATTAATAAAATACTGGTCAGTGGCTGAGTTGGCATCGCGTTTCGGTCTCACCCAGGTTTAGTGTGTTCAGTTCCTCGGCTGGCTCCATCATAATACAAGCAACATTTTCCGCTTAATGTGGTGGTAGTAGGAAGTTTTTAAACATTGTTAGATTATTCGTAACCCGGGAATGTATGTCATTTTTTTAAATAAAAATAATTATTTCTCTGTACAGAAAAATATTTACCTGGGAGTAAGTTACGAGTTACCTTCATATATTATAATACATATATAACAACTAAAACCTTCAATATAAAAAAAATATGTTATTATACTTTAACATTAATAAAGTTTTAAGGTTCCCCTGCAAAGCCGTTTTGTAAAATATTATATTATTACCGGGCGATACTAAAATACAGAAACATATTATTACGCTGTCAATACCTGCGACAGTTCAGACATAGAACGGCTGTTTTATGCGGTTAGGGCACACCTGCTTAAGAAATACGGGTACATTTATCATATAAACGATAATGCAAATATTATGCAATTAATTGCAAAGTACGTTATTTTCAAACTTCAAACCCGTCCGCTTATTTTCATGAGTAAAAATGTTTTTAACTTCACAACAATATTATTAGTTTATTACTTTATAATGATATCGTCAAGTTGGATCCTTTGTCTCGGTGGTACTGCTTCTGAAGACCAAATGCTAAATTACATGCATTTTGTGCAGGAAGTGGGCGCAAGCCTGCATTGGTCTGGAGGTCTAGAGATAAAGTAAAGTTTTAAAGTAAGGGTTCGATTTGAAATAACCATATACTTCTTCATTAATATGATAAAACTTTTCCCTTAAAAAGGTACTATACGTATTAGGTAAATGTAAATGACCGTAAGCAAACCACTGACAAAGTGTGTTGTGTGTTTTTTTAGGTTAAGCGCATAGTCCGAACTCTCAAGACGAATATGGTAATAACTTATTAATAAAATCTCTATGGAACAATTCCTTATTCTCACGGTAATCATTGCGGGCCTTATCGAATGAATTGATAGGTTTCTTGTTAAACTTTTAGTAAAAGAAGAATGTATCATCACGATGTCGGAACACGCGTTCATAAAAATCATAATATTTTCGCATTTCGTCATTATATATTATCAAGGCAAATACAGGTTCATGAACACGTGTTCAGATGTATTAGGAATGTGCTAAAAAATTATCATGACACGGCTTTAAATCCCGTTTTAACCGGATTCCGAATAATTTAAAGAGATTTTTAATAAATCCCCACTTGTATCCGAGTATGTAAGTCGCTCCTCATAATGTATCTTTTTATATACGCCCTCAGGGCTCCTACGTAAAACAATTCTTAAAAAGACACATTAATGCATTAAAATTTAAATAATAATAATAAATGCAATTAAATTTTTCTATGTTTGCACTATAAGCAAAAAATCGAATATAAAAAATAAGATGGGAACAAAAAATAAGATGGGAATCAACATTATACTCGTAGGTACAACATATACAAATAAAAGAAAAGAGAAAAATATTGATATGTGTCTACAGAAAATAACAGAAACAAACATTTAAAGAAAAAGAAATTTAAAAAAACACACAAAATTTTTGTTAAAAATTATGTGTAATAATATTAGCAGAACAAATGTATAAAAATTCTGATTTAAATTTAAGGCGATGCCATACGTAGTAATTCAAAATCATGTGTTTTTGGTTTGAAAATTTGGTCGGCTAGAAATGTTTCAGATGCTTTAATTAAATACTGCGAGTAGAATACATCTTGTACCTTTGAAATAATTGACTATTTTTTAGAGCCCAGTAAGTCTTTTTATAAGCCCAGAAAAAAATTATGTAAAGGCCTATGAAAACTGCTTTAAAGTTCAAAATCTCCTACTTACGCACCCATTTTTGGTTAAGATTTTATTGTATGATGTGGCAAATTAAGTTATTTATAAAATGATCGGAAAAAATTCAATATTTATGCCTGAACATCCACAAAATAAAATAAAAGGCACTTTTTGGCCATGTTTTTTTCTTGCATAAATCAAAACAGGCGGATAGTGTTAAGCGTGAATTTAAACCTTATCGCCATTTACGTAAGGGTTGTTATTGATAGTGGCTCAATTTAAAATACTACATGACGTAGTGCATCGCCTTAAGTAAGCAATTCGTGAACACATTAACAGAACTGAATTTATTTTCAAACTTATATTAAGCCTCTGCACTGAGGATTGAATGAAATAGTTTTAGATGAATAAACATAGTACAACTCTTGAAGTATCGCATTACTATCAGAACGCTGTTAGCTTTATTAAATTGGTATAAAAGTACCAAATTCCTCATGGTTCTTCTGCAAGATAAATCGAATAATCGGATAAATCTTCTCAGATTACTACATTTTAGATTAATATACGCAATAGAGAGAAACGTTGCACTTTAAGATTCTGAAACTACCAAGACTGATGTACATAGGTGCAGATTGAATTCAAAATTGAATTGATGAGACAAAAAATGAAAAAGATAAAACATGATTTTTGTCACTGTCGTGCCGTTTTTGCATACATTGTAGAGAAAAAAGACCACGGCGCCAAGCGGATTAATATGAATTATCGGAAAAAGTTATTCTCTATGGACATTTAACTTTTTCAATGTGAAACTGAATAGTTTTGAGAATGAATTGCTATGGATGAATATGTATTATTTTAGTTACATTGTATTGTTTTTCGTATACACATGTAAATAAGAATTTGTGAATAAGAAGAAGCAAGCATTTATTTATTGTTTTTGTGTTTAATTCGTAGAACTCCATTTAATTTTTTTATAAATTTAATTTAGATTAAATTTGATAATATTATTATTAAGTTCTGCAAGTGTTTTAGTTTTTTATTATTGTGACAGCTGTTTCGGCTTACAAGGACATGTTTGTGGACAGTTTGAAAATGGCCTTGTAAGCCGAAACAGCTGTCACAATAATAAAAAACTAAAACACTTGCAGAACTTAATAATAATATTATCAAATTTAATCTAAATTAAATTTATAAAAAAAAAAAAAAAAAAAAAAAAAAAAAAAAAAAAAAAAAAAAAAAAAAAAAAAAAAAAAAAAGAAGCAAGCATGTATTTCTTTTGTATTAAAGAAGTGACAGCTCTTTTACGCTGATTCGGTATTTGAAATTCCAGCTGTCACAGTGGTATTAAGAATGATAAATGGTCTTGAGGTTTTCGGTGAAATTCTACAAAATTTATTCCTGTTTTATTGATAAATAGCTTAACCTACATTACGTCTGTTTTGCAACGTCACGACAAAGGGGGTTAAGTCATCAAGTAGCTGAGTTGTACGGAATACCGGAAAATAGAATTTAAATTGGTTTTCCCTTACAAATCATCAAAGTAAGAACAAAACATATCAAACAATGACAAATCATTTCTATAGGGCTTCAAATTTGCGTAATCAAGTATTGATATGTTATTCTGAAGTTAGGAATAGTAATTTTGCCTTGCATAAAAAAAAAACTGCCTGGAAATTATAATACATACAATGTCATCTTTGGGGATGATATGTGGAGGTTATTTTTAGGAAAGGAAGAAGAGGAAGTTCTGGGAAGGAAAAATATATGAGGGGTGAATAGGTATCTAGGTATCAGTGTATGTATGTGAGTATCAGGCGCTAGGCGATGGATTGAGTGTCCAGTTGGAGAGGGCAAGGGTCTCCCTAAACAAGACTCTTCAGATCTGGCACGTCATCCAGCTGGTGGGCAGGTGCATCCTGAACACACCTCACCCGATGAACCCGGGCACCCCTGCTAAATCACCAAACGTATCGAACCACTTGGGGTGACCTATGGTAGAGGTGTTGGATATCCATTAAATGAGTCCCGGGCGCCGGTAACCAAACCCGCCTCCCAAATTGTAAATATAATATTCATAACGCCCAAATTATGAATATTTTACATCGAGAGCTTTAAATTTTGAACCCTTTGAATAAAAATTGATAGGATAAATAAGAATAAAATGAGGATCAAGTTTGTGCAACATTTACTTGGCCCTTGCGAATCTTCAGGTCATCACAGTATAATGATTAGAAACTACATAACTAATCATCACGCTTTTCTACTGCAGGGGAAGGAAAATAGGATGGACTGCAATACAACTCGGTCCTGGCACACACTCCTTGCTTCATTCTCATTCATACCCTTCTGTTATTGTTACTCTTGACAAGTATTTGGTGGTATGCCTTCATCAGGCGTCTCCGACTTCTTCTACCATTCTCATTCGCGTTATATTTTCTCGTGAGACTCTTACTTACTTCGTTCATCCGCTCTAAATCCCGAAACCATCTGAACATTCCTTTCTTACTCATTACTATTCCGATCTTTATTTCTTCACCTTAGATTTCTAAATAATTAGAAATATATCTGTACTTTATTATTTGATTGGTGTACTTACATACTAATCAAAAAGTAACAATAAAACATTGTGATAAAAATTGTTCACAAAAACACAAAAAATATAATTAATGATTGTTCTCCGCGGGAATCAAATCCAGTTGAAAAGCTGTCGATTATTCAAAATGCAGGTACCTACTCGTCAAAATGTATCCGTGACTCGCAGATCGCAGCATCTTCTGGTCCAGAGATCACAAACCCTGTTTTTCACGGAAAATTTTTACAACGTTAAGATTAGTTTTTTTTTAAATTAGCTCTACACAAGGGGCCTTAAGGAAAAAGTTTTTTTCTTGTTATCTTTAAGAATGCTGTGTGGAGGGTCGTTTTAAGAAGGAGATAAAAATATGTGAAAGAAAAAGGAATGAGGGGTAGATAGAAATCTGGAGATCAATATGTCCAGGAGTGACGGATGTATGAATTCATCCCTCCCACTCCGGTGCAAGGCGATGGGTCGAGAGAGTCCGGCTGGAGAGGTCAAAAGATCTTCGTCAACCAGTGTCCCTTGATTCGGCCCTCCTAATTTAGGTGGGCATATGCATCAGCCGCCGCCACACGGAGAAAACTTAATGATATGAAATATATTTTAAAATATCTATTCAAATTATTTGTTTTCCTATTTAAAACGGAACTGCAGGCCTTTAAAGAATGATTTTACAAATTTCAGAAGAAGCCCGTCAATCGACAAAGAAAATTATAAGTAATTTTTTATATTGTCACTACGACTTGTTCAAAATACCACACGGCATAACAGATGTTATAGTACAGCAAAGCGTGACAAGAGGAATGGTGCTTCTGAAAAAAATCTCAAACATTAAATATATTTAATTACACTTTAAATAACCTTAAAACGTTTTTGTATACCTACGAGTATCTTCTTAAATGAATAATGTTAAAATACAAAATCTTGTACTTTAATGGACGATTCATCTGTCATACAATAAATAAATTAAATATAATGATTGATGGCAAATCATGTATGAAAAAAAATGTCACAATGACCTAAGACTAGCAGATATAAACCCGCTGCCGCGGTTGAAAAACTTCAGCGATTCTCTTTTTAAATTACAGAGGGCGCCACATCCGCTTACAACAATCCTAAACACTACTGTAATTAAGATAATAATACTACCAGATACCTATTTACTGGCTTTTGCCATGTTTTGTGACCAGATCTGAATTTTAGTGAGATAGGTAATTCTTAACCTTCCTCTTTACATCTATTTCCCACTTCCTTTGGTTTCACAACCTATCTCAATTTATTGGTAATGCGTCAGTCTTACTGGCTATGGAATCGAGCAGTTTAAACTGGGCGGTATTCACATTGAAAAAGGAGGCAAAATTGGTTCCTGAAAATCTCCATTCATTTTTTCATTTTGAAACAACATCTTTTGATGCTTTCAGGTTTGATTGGTAGAATACCATAGTCCAACTTCCCACAATCTCCGGGCTAAAGTAACATGCCTTTTTAATAAAACATTAAATCTTGATAATATATCCTAACAATTCGAAGAATTTTCTTTGTGATTCAAAAATATTCGAATTTTCATGAAAACATTATTCCAATCAAATTCCACCATTCAAACATTCCGATATCATGATAATATATTAATTATTACTAAAGATTTATCAAAAAACCTGTTAATTTATTCATAATGCCTGCAATCCCGTTTTTAACCGTAATTACCAATAATTTGAAGTAATTCTTAATAAATTAGCAATAGTAATACCATACATAAACAGAAATCTAGATTTTGAAGTGCTGTTTCTTTGCCTCTGGCTCAGTCCTCAGTGTTTTCAGAACACGACTGTTTGCCATGACATCTTACCATCGAGCACCGTCCCGCGGTCGTGTGGTTAACGCCAAAAGTCACGACTCCGCTGTTCACAGGTTCCGTGCCAAGAGGTTAACATTCTGATGGGTCCGTATCGTGATGTAATAGTTTATTAAATGAGATATTCCATCTCGGATATTTCGCCAGCCGCGAGACTTTCGACGCCTTTTTTAGAAAGTTTAAAATTCCCATTGATTTCTCACTAGATTCCATACTGGCGGCATTATTACTGAGAGATTTAATGCGGACTTATTTATTGGAATATAAGTACTTTTGGCGCCGACATGTGGGATTTTACATGCAGATTGGCACACTTCCCCGTTTGTAAGCCCCAATACTGACTTTTTTATAACGTATCGCACATCCGTCGTAACAGTCAAAATGTGTCAAATGTCAAACTGGGATAGCGGTCTTTGAACTTTTGCACCTACTATTTTAGCTATGTACTAAAAATGAATAAACAGGGTGTTTAGAGACGTACCTACCTGGCTTACTTTATTTTAACAAGTGATTCGAAACCTTATTTCAAGTAAAAAATGTACATGAAGTTTCGGTGTGTTTCCACTGACATTTTTGACAATTCCGGTGATCGATACAAACAAACAAACTCAGTGCAGTAACTGCCCAACAGGTTATCGGTATTTTATAGAAAAAGCAACAAAAAAAACATTTTCCAACTATGTATACTGTACAGATACTATCTCACAGGAAAAGTTTGCGTACACTTCAGGTTGCGAGTTATTCAACATCTACCAACAAATATGTTGCGTAACTGATCCACATTATTTTTTCCCAAACAACACGTTTTCGCAGAAATGGCTTAGTTGTTGTTTTATTTGAATACCTACCGCGCAAGAGTCCAAACTGCTCGCAACCGTCTGGAGCTGGTGAGACCCAAAATATTAGAATTCTAATTGGAGTATGTTTGAGACTGAAGATGAAGATGGAAAGAACAATACTATTTAGATCTGGTCATCAAACAAGTAACTTTTCAACAATCAACGATTCTGGATGCTGAACATTCAATTGTTTATTACACACTTTTGAATCCTGCTTCTGTTTTGATAGTGCCAAAATTGAAGATGCTCTAGTGGAGGGCGCATTGTTCTTCTCTTTGGCACACTGCACAGTCAGAAGACGCGCCAAACGCGTGCTTAACAGCCGTAAACGGTTGATATTTATTACTTCGTTGCCATTGCCGTTTTTATCGTTTTAAAATGTATCCATTAATTTTTGCATTCACGTACCAAATATATCTAAAGTGGGGTTTTTACATATAAATTACACAAAATAGTCATTAGTTTCTTCTTAATTTAGACAAATAACATGCCCCTGGATTCACCACGCATCACCAAACCTATGAAAGGAAAACCATAAAATTTAACCATCATACAAAATACCCAACAAACGAGCTAAAAATCAAATTTAAAATACAAATATCTCACTTCCATAAAATTAAAGTCTCGTATTAACTCCGAGATTGGCGTTATAAATATTCATGTATTAATTTAATATCCGTTGCACATGCCAGAACGTTGCAAACTTGGCTGGAGAAGTACCTAAGCGCGCTGCAACGGTCGCCGTGTGACTCTAACTATGCAAATTTTATGACTCCGTTAAATTCATGCTTGTTATCAAATACTTTATTGCCCGACTTCTTGTATTGAGTCCACGTATTGAACAGCCCACACCTCTCCCGCCGTAATAATAAGAAAGCTGATTTATTTTTCCAAAAGAAAAAAATAGGGAATGTTTATTACTTTAAATTACACGGTTGGTTTTCTTTCATGTTTTTGAATCCGACTCAATCGGAGTACTGCGCTGTAGCGATGAGTCGTTCACGAGCGAGCCGCACAATTCAGCCAGCTCTTTTTGACGAGCCATATTCGTACGACTCCCGGTAAAATGCACCACAATTGACCGGTTACTCTGTTTTATCATGAGGTATTTTAGAAAAATAGCGCCATTAAAATTACCGAAGTATTCATTGTTATTACACGCTTAGAGACGTAAACGGCGTTTTACGGTCCACATCTATGTACCTACGCCTACTAACTACCTAGCATCTTATTTTTATCGTGGTACGAAATGGCGTACCAGTACCAAGAGTGGTACGATAATTCATACGCTGGGAGCTGGCAGCTCGGAGCTGGGAGCCGTGTGGGGGGAGCCGTAACGGGGAGCCGTACCGGGAGCGCAGCTCTTTCATTGCTCACAGCTCTCGTTCAATTAAGCCTACTCTTTGAGCCGTTCGTAAATATTGAGCTGGTACCGTGGCCTTGTTCTCAACCAGATGAGTCACCCATCGCTACTGCTTTGAGAGTTATCAAGACATCGTTATTTAAACAGTAGAAGTTTCAACTTCTAATTAAAATGATAACATCTTTTTTACAGTTTATTTTAGAACTCTGTTATTAGTGTTTGACTGAAAACTAACAACATTATTACTCCTTTTATTTTACAATGTCAATTGCAAAGAAACAGAGTTTTTTTTCTGGAGGATTATATTTATTGTTTAGCAAACAACTTTTTTTCAATCATTAAGAATTAAAGCCGCATACAACAAACATACAAATCATTTATGTAATTCAAGCTTCTGCGCGAATTACGCATGATGCGATAGTCATTACAATAATTGGAAAGTGACGAAAACAATGTTGTTTTCGAACTATTGGCCAAATTAGTATTTTTGGATGTTTTTGCATTCATTTTTGACATTTAATTCACAATAGTAATCCTTATGCAGGTGAATACAATTTTTTATATGTAGTATAGAGTTATAATTTGATTTGGAATATTTAACCATAGTTTTGAGTGATTTTAAGATGATATTTCACGAAAATAATTATATAAATGAAATTACGATTATATACTACAGAAATCTCAGTTTTTCAATCCAGTCTGAAATAGAGCGCTCTGTCTCTCTCATACTACCTAGCATCATACATCACCATTCTATTAGATCGAAATAAAAATTTCATATTGATAAAAAAAAGTACTTCTGTTTTTCCATAAATTAAAACCCGATTGGATGTACTTTTGGGACACGAAATGCGCCCTCATCGCATCTCTTGTGTTTTTCTTTATTTTACGATTACGAAAAACCAAGAAAGACGTACGATATTGCATCTATCAATGCATAATGCGTGATAACCAGGGATATGGGAACCAGTCGACCAGCATGGATTGGTCATGTAAGCTGAGTGGGTTAAGACAAAGCCATGACGATGTTCGAGTGCACCAAGTCATCTGGAACCAAAAATGGATGGACTAAAGTTCCGAAGAATTGAATAGTCTGGAAGAGAAACTAGAATGCATGGAACAAAGGGGCAACATTAAATTAAATAAATATGTGTGAAACTGCGCAAGAGTCCCAACTGCTCCCAATTGTCTGGAGCAGTGAGACTATGGCATTCCCAATTAGGGTACGTTGTGAGGTTGAAGATAGTGGGGATGAGAAGGAGATGAAGAAGAGGAAAGTGGGGCAGTACCTGGCTGTTTAGAGCTGGTCACCAAACACGGCCAAAGCTATTTCAAGCCACGTTTCAATACTAGATGGTGGTCTTACACCAGGGTGATATTGAGAATATCTTCTTCTCTGGAATGTGCCGCAAATATACTATATGCTATTTTAAAGGAATATTTTGTGAAATAATACAAATTTATCAAACAAAATATACTTGCGCACGTCAGGATTTGACCCCTCGACCACGAGGGCCGTCAAACAATTACGCGTATATTTTTCAATAAAGATACATATTATATCGGAAAATATTATTTTATCTCAGAAATTTGATGGACCCGCGATAACGTCAAAGCGGCGTGGTTAAATTTGGCGCGGTTTGGCAGAAGATCGCAGATTAAATATCTTCAGAGCGCTAAAACATCTTTATTCGTGTTACGATAATATTTCGCTGGCTTCAGACGGTTAGGAGCAGTTGGGACTCTTGTACAGCGTTAAAATAATAAACAAATATTGATTTAGCCATGTTAAGTGACTGACTAGCTAGATTCTTCCCAACCTTCCCTTTCACCATGGGATTGACCCACCCCCACTATTTAAGCCTCAGAACCTCGATCGGGAATGCCATAAGGCCAACTGACTTCGGACTGTATATTCACACAAAATAAAATATATCCTTTAATTAATTAATTTTTAATGTTTTCATATCGTATAAGATTTAAGATTTTCACGGCCAAAAGTATTTTTGTTATTTGTTTTTGGGGTGTTATGCCGTGTTGCGCTAACTCCTTCTTTAGCCAACGTTTCGGACAGACAGACACTGCAATGCTGTCCGAAACGTTGGCTAAAGAAGGAGTTAGCGCAACACGGCATAACACCCCAAAAACAAATAACAAAAATTTTAATATCCTGTTGCAGTATCGTTCGATATTTTAAATTAACTATTTCTGACATTAAAATTTTAACAATTTCAGTATTTTCTAAAGACGTTAGAAATTTTTGGTTTTTTGTGAAATTTTAAGTAATCAATTAATATAAATTTACTATTCATTTTTTCGATTATTTTTATAGTGATCAATTTAAAAATTATCTTTATAAAATGAATCGATTTGATATCGATTGTTTCAAATATTCTTGTTGTATTTCTGTTGTGCTTTTAGTGACTAATAATGTATGTTTCATTTTATGTATAAGATTCTAGCGCAGACCAATGAAAAGTCACAAGATAATATAATTATAGAATTTGTGAAGCAAAAAGAATTTATAATTACATATTTGGCTCAGGATCATTGCCCTTCAAAAGATGATCTGTAATTTATCTTTTAAATTAACACCGTTAGAAAACGACATCCGTTAAAAATTAAAAAAAAATTCACATCACACAAATAAATTTCGAACGTTCTTACTACTTTAAACATTACCATAGTTAGTTCCAATTTTGCCAATTAAAGCAAATCCCAGTGCTAGAAGTCATTGAATCGTAATTAAAATTTTTACTCTAACTTCATTTCTAACGTCACGTGACAGTCTGTTAATACTTTTTGGGATGTATAAATAAAAGAAATTAACAATTACGTGCCACAAATAATGAACTATCAATAATTGACCTTTGAATTGAAAGGGTAAGGGTTTGATTCCCATCAACTGGAAAACATGTAGACATTGAATTTGAATTTTATAAGCGTGTCCACAATATGCTTTAGACATTTATATGAACCGCAACGTTTCTCAATGTTAAGCATAATAATTTTATAATTTCAAGTAGAAAATTCTTTGTGAACATTTCAGTTCAGCGGCCTTGGTGCAATAATGCTGTTTAAATCATTTCTCCATGATCTTGAATAATTCAATGGAGTTCACAAGAAAGCCTTATGCAAATAACGAAAGTCATTTAACAATAGCCACTCTGAATGCGGTAGGCTATACGATGTATATTATACACTAGACCAGAGGTCGGCAAACTTTCTTGGCAATACGCCAACTGTTCACAAATCTTATATCTTAAGACTTTTATAAAATAATACGTTCGACTATTGTTGCACTACACTATCTATGTAAAAATAATGCTCTGTTTAGGGAGCCAGACACACGGAGAAAAATGAGTTTTCCTAATTTATTAAGAACCTTTTCAAATTATTCGTAATCCAGTAAAAATCGGGATTGCAGATTGATTTCATTATAAATTTTAGTAAACTCCTAAGATATGTGTTCATGCACCTGCATTTGCTTTGATAAAATATACTGACGAAATGCAAAAATATTAGGATTTTTATGAACACGTGTTCCGACATCGTATTTTAATAAGAGTTTATTAGGAAACCTATTAATTCATTCATTACGGGCCGGCAATCAGTTTTTAAACTGGATCATCAATAATTTTAAGAGATTCATAATAACAAAGTCTCATTTTTCTCCGTGCACTTCTGAAGAACAATAATAATATATGTGTCCTTACTCTCCGTCGTTGTTTTTTGCCTCATAAAATTCAAACTAAAATGATGATGCCATAGTTCCACTGACTCCAGCCAAATGCATTTCAGATTTTAACTGAAATGTCAGCGGTAAATTCATAGAAGCTTTCAATAGAGTTCATGCATACTGACGAATTTTATTTTTGTAAAATAATAATTTCATATGCCTTTCTGGATGAAAAATATTTAGATTAAATATTTAAAGTCTTTTGTAAATATTTTCATGTCGTGAAAAATGCGAAACAATACAACAAATCACCAATTTTATATTTATTATTTTTTATGTGAATATTGCACAAGATTCTCAACTGCTACTAAGACTATGACATCCCCAAATGCAGTATGTTTTGAGGCTGAATGTAGTAAGGAGGAGAAGGAGATGATGAAGAGGAAAGTGGGAGAAGTATCTGACTATTCAGATCTCTCACCAAACACGGCCAAAACCATTTCAAGCAAAGTTTCAATTCTGAATGGCGGTCTTACACCAGGAGAGTATACTCTGGAACGGGCCACGAGTAAACTATATATTATTTTTCATGAATAAATTTAAAAAAATATTTGTGACCTTCAGATTGCTGGTCGAGAGCCTTACCCTTCGACGACGGAGGATTTTAGAACTGGATGAAAGGTGGTGTCCAGATCCCCTATATCTTTTCTTCTTCCCCTTACCCTTTTTATTCTGCCACACAATATTCCCCAACATTGGGGTGCCGGATTCCTGTTTGATTTTTAAATATCTACTTTATATTATATCTATATATATTTTTCCAAAGACTTCTGATCCGACCAAAGATTGCGCGCCCCCCTCCATACAATCATACCCCCTCTGTAATAATAATAATAAGTTTGTTTATTATTGTGGATGAATATATTATAAGTTTACTTTGGTATTTATGACTGGGTCTGGCTTGCGCTGTGCCTTCTATTGTCGTTTGCGTTACTTGTTTTACAAAACGTCACGTTTGGATATAACACGGTCATGGTTATGAAAAGGCTTAAATTTTATATCTTTAATCCGCTTTTGTTGACTTTTCCGGCTTTTTTTAATACCAGATTTATTTTACTTTGAAGGGACTTTGAAAAATCCGTTTAAAATGACTTAACCACAGTAGGTACCACTGGTTAATTTAATAACTAATAATGAGATTTTAAAGCATTTTATGTAATAAACAAAGATTTAAAAATATATTTTATTACTTCCTATTCATTACTTTATTTCATGTAATGACCTAGGTAATAATTACAGTACAACCTTAATTAAATGTCACATCAAAGGAGCTGTACAAAGCTAGAAAATGAAAATCTAAGAAACTAGACCAGTAATTTACATTTCCCAATAAAATACCTTTCAAATAGACAGTATAAATAAATTTAACAAAAATTAACTGAAAATTTATGAACTGAAGTCAAGATGAAATATTGTTTGGAAGATAATAATTATGATTTTAAAGGACAACGGATTAAATCTTCTATGCCACGTAGGTTAGTTATAGGATTTTAACAGTTAACAAGCCTCACAATATCGACCAAATTCACCTAAAAGTTTGGTAACACAATAAAATATTATATTGATTAGAAAATTTTGCTTTGAATATGATATGTGATTAAATATGTTTTCCGTAGATTTTCTGGTTACATTTTCCAATTCATTTTCACTAAATTCCTTACACTGAATTTTTCAAGAATTACCTAAGCCATTGAGATAATAATTTCATTTATTTTTATTTTTAATCTGATTGGGTTGAAGATATAGTAACTGTTTTTTTAGATTAATGCGTTAATTCCCATTCATCCAATTAACGTGCATTAATGTAAATTACGACCGTTTCATTCGCTGGTGAGAAATAATTGTTGAGAATAACGACATTGATTAATTCCTACCTATTTATAATGTGAAAAAATGATGACTTAATTCGACGGAATCCAGTATTATGCACACATTCTTCCAACACGTAATAAGACCTAAGAAATGCAGACCAATTAAAAGTATGGCAGAAAACGTTAAATCATTGTAAGTATAAATAAATCACAATGACTTCATAATACATGAACATGGCTATGGTTATATTTTATTCATAATAGTAGGCTAAGAAACATATTAGCATTGTTCCTTTTTGGTTGAACATATTACATTCAAATAATAAGAAGTAGGTAGGTTACCTTTAATACATTATTGTAAAAATTTTAAAGTAGTTACCTACTTTACTTATTTAAATAACATAATAATACATAAGGGTGTATAGAAAAAATACTCACAAATATTATTGGTTAAAAGTTAATCCAGTTAATAAAACACCCTTATTAAAATTTACTGTCAATGTAATAAGGGTCTATTAAATTTAAATAATGTTAAGCACCTAAAACACATTTCGAAAGCCCTATTCAATTATTACCGAATGAAATAATAAAGTTTTGAATGATAATACATTTCGATTCAACGCTGTGAAGTTTATTTCAATTGCACTTTATAGGAATGGTTATTAAAATTAATTTCCAAGCTGGTTAAAGCAACTAGCAGTTAGCAGCCCCTTAAATGATACGGCTGGGGTATTTCACTGTTTGTGTATTAAACCCATTTATTAAGGGGACAATGCACGCGAGTGCATGGCGCATAGGTGGCAAGCAGGTGCGAACTGAGGAAAAAAATTAAAAACGGATTAATCAACGAATATTTTATGATAATCTAACATGAATTATTAATTTATTCATTTGCAAACGCCATTTTTAGGGGCGTTTATATAGGAATAGTAAAAACTAAACAGTATTATACACACCTGAGCTGTATCAGTAACAATCGTTTATATTAAATACTACTTCATACATACATTATTTTTTTAACGTACAAAACAATATTTATCAATTTGACCCCTAAATTCTTACCCACCCCTTATACACTTTTTCTTCCAGACCTTTATTTAATAATAATAATCTGGGGTCGGTGAATTATTTTCCCATTTGATCTCTGGTGAGTTGACGTGTTGTTCTTGTATTGTTTTGTATGTATTTTGCTTATATAATGCACTTGCTCAATGTGGATTGACTAGATGATCATTTGTGGAAAAGTGTGTGGAAAGGTTTAGTTTTTCCTAGGGGGAAGATTTAACCCGGAAATAATATATTTGGATGATTTGTATAGCGCCTTTTTTGTGCAAAATCACCTCAAGGGCGCTTATCCTTCTTTTCCCTACCCTCCATACAGCATCCTCAAAGGATTGAGGAAAATAAATTACTCATCCTCATCATATTGAAGATATGTTATTTTTTATCTAATTTTGGGTACATACCCATGTAATCTTTTTTAATCTGTCTCAGTCTGAAAATACATGTCTCAATCTGAAAATCACATCAGTTTATTGTAGTCTTCTTAAAACCTATGTATTCAATAATTGTGAAACCTATTTTTATATTACATGTCAAATAAAATTACATATAAGACAATAGGACGCTTCAGTTTTAAAGATTGTATTGTATTGTAGAATAAAATCACATTGAGGATTTAAAAAAAAAGTTATTGTTTTTATCTGAAGCATATTTTCAGATAGATAAAGAAAAAATATTACACTTTTGTAGCGCAAAAGTACCTATTTCCACAATTTTCTTTCGTATCTTTAAAAAAATACGTGATTTAAAATAAACAAACTTAAAAATGAAATAACTGCACTACTGGCGCCGCAAATTTAGACGCCCTGTGCAGTTATTACTATGTCTAGTTCGAAGTCCGCCCCTGATATAAAGAAGCAGACTGTGTAATGTTGAGTAACTACCCAGTTATGTTCTACTGCATGTGGTTTACAACTTTTGTGACTGTGTTACTGCTAATGTGGGCCTAGTTAACGAAAGGTTCAGGGATACGAATCACATTAGTTTCACTCACTTCTTAATTGAGTTGACCTCCATGACGGAGCAGTAAACTTCTTTACTACTACCCCCGAGGTCACGGGTTTAAAACCCGGAGAAACAAATATAAAAATAAAAATTATTTTTGTTTGAACACAACGAAAGGTTCGAAATTAATTTTAATATTTAGTAATACTTCTAGCAACAGCTTAAGATAATTTCAGCATGTCTTTTTGCTTGATATGACTTCAATAATAATTATCTGTGCCAGATACGACTGCCTCGCAACAATCCACAAATTGAGGACGCCACAGACATTGGCTCAGGGTAGTTGAGACTCAAGGGTAATTCAATCCAATGAAATATATTATTTTTAAAACATTGCAAAATTGTTAATTTTACTATGTTTAAAAAAACCGGTAAGTATAATTGCATGTAGCAAAAGCATTAAATAAACATGTGGATCTCAACTACTATGTCGATATCCAAATTGATTATGTTCAACAAGGTCACCTAATCGTCAGTTGGCACAAAAAATGACAATGTTATTAGAACTTTTAAAAATAATATCTTTTTCATACATTTTTAGCAAATGGCCACAGCGATACAGTAACCAGTCAACCCCGGTCAGTTACTGTCAAGTATTCATGACCAAAAGATGCATTGGATGTTACCCTTTCAATGTGTGTTATTTTTGTAAAGACAGTATGTTGTGCCATTCATTCGAAATTAATTAAAATAACATATTACATTTTCTCAACCCTTATGCTGCATCTGCAGACGCGACTGCTCCCGAGTGTATTATATTATGTTGGTAAGGATGGCGAGATCTGTTTTATTACTCAAATAATACCGCTTGCGATAGGAATCAACTGACCATAATTAATATTTAACAAGGCTCTTTGAGACGAACAATTCATACCAGGAATGAATAATTTCAAACACAAAACTCTACATCCTTGCGTGTCAAAGTGCGGTGCGCCTTTAGTTAACGGTTTCAAGTCACTCTACTTGTAAATTACAACCTGGGTCTTTTTTAACAAAGTTTTACATATTCGATGTGTACTAACCATGAAACAGATCGTCAATAAAATGAGTATGGTATATAATAAAGTCTATTTTCTTCGTATGACATATTTTGACATACGGCAGTGTACCTAGTTGCAGGAGTGCGATGAAAAATAATCTACTTGACTCTGTGCAAAGGATCTGATTAACTCCATCTCTAATGCATAGATTTTACATGGTTATGCCCTGGGTCTGACATACAGGAGGTATTACAATGTAGCCTGCATGAAGGAACTAATTGGATTAGTTATCTGGGTGTCGGTCAACCCGTGTTTTAGTAATGTTGAAAACCGGTAGTTTTTCTACTCATTCATATAATAATATGTTTATGTCATCTTTCTAAGATGAATGCTTATATACACCCTTCCAGCAACTCTTTTCTTTACCTGCCTCAAAACCTCGTCCAGCCGCGTAGCGATGTGGTCAGTCACCCTGGACGTACACAGTACAGAAAGGATAGTTCTTATGTAATGTTTATTTATAAATATAAATCCATATTTTATACCAAATTTATGTTGTTTTTTTTTTATTCCTGAACCCTGAGTTTTGGGAATAACCTTTCTTTGTACCATGCCCCAGGGCAGTGAAGCCAGCCACATCTTAATTCCATCTAGTATTCATCTAGTGCACTGTTCAAACGCCAGGCTTTGGTTCGGGAACTGATGGGAGTTATTATTCCATCAGGGAAGTTGTAAACAGTATTGTGCTGGGGAGAATCAATATTTACTTGGTTATTATTTGGATTGCAGCCTGCAGACTATTTGTACTTCTTTTTGCAAAGTTCGGAAATTTTTTTAAAACTGTATTTAAAATTTATTGGCAAAAGCGTGATAGTCTAAAAGCTTGTATATTGTGTAATAACGCACCCATTTGATTATGTCTGGAATGTAATAATCACAATATTGGTTTTTATCTCGTGTAAGAAATAATATTGTGCCTTTATTAAGTGTTCGGCTATGCCAGATTTTTAATTTTTTTATCGAATGTACTAATTTAGTCTTCTGTGATTTGTGTAAGTTATTCCGGCGTGAAATCTGGATAAATAAAAACAATTTTTGCTTGAAGCGTTGAAGTACTGAATTGGAACTGATTTGTCAAGAATTCAGATTATCCCTTGACTTCTCACGAGTCTGTGTTACGTAATGAATATATTTACAACTATTGAATACTAACAATATACTAACCTGATGATGGACACTGCAATGCTGTCCGAAACGTTGGCTAAAGAAGGAGTTAGTGCAACACGGCATAGCACCCCAAAAACAAATAATAAAAAACCAACAATATGGTTTCACTATTTATTTTTTTACTAATGAATAATTGCTTCATAGCTCATGGCGGAAATCAATCCTCGAAAATTCCAGGAAATTACAAATGAAAATTAATAATGAAAAACGTTTCTAAATAAATATTTACTTTGAATGAAATAATTGTTAAATTATATTATATTAAATTCTCCTAATTGTTGGAAGCCAGTGAGACTAAGGCATCACAATTGGAGTACGTTGAGAGGCTGAAAGGACTGGAAGGGAAAGAGATGGGAGATAGAAGGGTTGAGAATCACTTAAGGACATTTTAAGTTACTTTTCTGTTTTTTATGATGGATTTTAACCAAGGAGATACCTACTTATGGTATCTGCAGTTCATCAGTGGAAATCACGTTGCCAACGTTGTATAGGCCTGAAAATTATTGACGGATAACGTGGTGCAAATTTTATTCTGCCAGAGCACAACGGTTGAATGTTTTTGCCACTGACAATATGAAGTGTTCTTGGGTTTGATATT
Source organism: Hesperophylax magnus (assembly GCA_026573805.1). Lineage (NCBI taxonomy): Eukaryota > Metazoa > Arthropoda > Insecta > Trichoptera > Limnephilidae > Hesperophylax > Hesperophylax magnus. The sequence goes on from JAIUSX010000055.1 coordinate 2,154,132, forward strand.
ACGTGTCTACGAATAACTAAATAATAGACACGAAAAAACTTATTTAGAGGGAAAAGAAGCCTTTAATATTTCAGAGGGGTATTCAGACTGTTTTCAATAACAAGTGTTCGGAGAAATGTTCGTTTATGAGTTTAAGGAATCTACGAAACCACTGCTAAGCAAAGGATATTGTTATACTTAGAAACAAGTGGCCCCATGTGATATTTCCTTTACAATTACGACGATTAAATTTAAATATAATGCCTGATAAAAGTTTAAATCAGTTATATCACCAAAGTGGAAGAGAAAAATGTCCACAAGTCTTTGGTTTAAAAACTTCTAACAGACATATTCTCCATTTCAGCAGTTCTAAAAACAAATTTAATAAAATTAAGTCCTCACAGATGTTATTATTTTGAGGGAAAAATATATATTCTAAACAACAGACTTCTTTAATGTGTTTTTAACACAACTTTCAAATTATTTTGCCCGGGAAAAGAAAGCCCTGGGCACCAATTAAAAGTTATTCATTTCGGTCATAAAAAAAAGATTTTCTAGGTACTTAAAAAACAAATGTACACCAGTTTAGTATGACCTCTGTGAATTCGAAGTCCTCCGTAAAGGAGAGAAAACAAAAGAAAAGTCCCCGGATATTTTAGCGCGCGGAATTTCGTCAGGGGGGAAATATTTCTTCCTTCGACTATTGAGAAAAGGGAAAGTACCCAAGGAACAATGACTGTACCTCGGGGTGACCTGAGTACCTTAGCACTTAACAAATAATACCAAAAATGATTTAGAGACCCCTCACTTTAATAAAGAATGTTAATTTTATTGTATGTACATATTTTACCTCGTTTCCAAACTATTTTTCTTAGGAACAATCGAAAAATATGTTTTAAATATAAAAGTATTACGTGTAAAATTGTGTCTAATTATTTCATTTTTTTGCTGGGTGTTCGTTTTTGCAAGACAAATACATTCGACGCTCAACAGGCACTGATGAGCATGACGATTCCAGATGAAAATTATAGTAAGGTTGAAGCAAAAAAGCTTTGTAAATTTAAGGATATTTAAGTTTATGTGACAATAGGCAAGTTTGAACTAAATCTCAACAAGATATTGTAATCTGAAAATATCATCCCTTGCACAAAGTAAAAAAATCACGAAGTATTTAAATATCTATAGCAAAATATGCGGTATTGAAGAAATACATTGTGCAGCAACAATGCCATTACTTATCCTTACCAGTACTTACCACTCGATTATTATTTGACGAGCGCGGCTGCCTCTTCAATGAGACGTAATGGGTTTCAAAAATGGTAGAAAAAATTCTTATCCATATTTAAAGGGACACATTACTTGTGCTTACACAATCATCGGAATATATATATATATATACTTTTTGTTGACAATCGTCTAAAATTACACACGGAACCGAGGCAGCTGCCGAGACAACATTACCCAGTTTTACCCAACCAAATTGCTGCGTCAGTCTAGTGGCACCTCATCAATAAATATTATAATTTTATGTTTCTGTATATCCAAATCTGGTTCTTTTGCATCAAGGAGCTTTAAATTGTTTGTACTTTGTTCTTTTGGTTTTTGTATTTAGGATCTTGATTTAACAGGAACGTTCCCCCGTACCAAAGGCTCATAATAGCGTTTGTCCACAGAATTTCTGAATATCGTCGTACAATGGACCCACTCCACCTTCGCTGGTGGTGTCAATGGCCAGAAAAATGGAGGAGGGAATCCACAAGAAGTGTGTATTAGAATAAAATATACGTTTTGAAGGGTCCGCCATAATGGGTTTGTCACAGAAGCAAGGTTTTCAAGTTTAAATTACCATAAAGGGCATACAATCATCTTTTCATGATATTGACCGAGATAAAATTTATACGATATTGAACATTATTTATTTTATTGGCTATTGTGAATATGGTAGCTATGAAGCTTTGCGTAGGTGATAAAAAAATATGTTGAAATGACAACAGTTTGGCGGTATTTCTAAAATGTATCCATTGTATTTAAATACAAAGATATGAAAAATATGAAAATTACAATTTAATATAAAAGCAGTATCAATTTATAATAATTAGGTGATCTACCCTGCTGGGGGCCCCATTTAACACATGTGTGTAATTACATTGATTATATAATCATTATTATTATTATTATCAAATTTTCAAATGTTTAAAATTCTATGTCATCCTCATTCGACAAAAGACGTGATTTCCAAAGATACTAGCTCCATAAGATTTTATTACCACGAACATGTCACCAACTGACGGTATCAAATATCGTTACGATCTTCTCGATAACACCGCTTTCAATGAGAAGCATAGAACATGTTGTACAATATCTCTCTTTGCTGGGCTTAAATAAAGAGATTGCCCGAAATATGTCAGCGTCCTAGTCCATAATCCTTCTGCAACACGATTCCTACCCAAACAAAACCAAAACCCCCATTCTTCCATCAGCCGTAACAATCACTATTCTACTACCGTATTATCCAATCTTGTACCATCGATCTTTTACTCTTCACAGCGCAAAAAAAAAACTTTAAATTTCAGACTTTCAACAAAAGCTCTCTTCTTTCCGATGGCTATCATTAGTACTCGAAGAAGTTGTTCGAACATTTCCATTAAAGGGATTTAGCTCGCTGTCAAAAAGATCGATCTGCTTGATATCCGAACCTTCGTCAATTTTATTGTATGGGATGCGCAAATATTTCACTCTCCACTTAACATGGCGAAAAATTCACAAAACAAATTTGCCTTTTTTCGCAGTTCTCAAAGTCGGCAGGAGTTTTGCATTGCCCAGACGACTTCGTTTACGGCATTTGCGCCTGCCAGGCAATAAACCCGATACGTCAGGGTAACCGGAGACGAAATATCAATTGACCGAGCAAGAATTGGATCCAGTCATTATTTACACACATCTGTAGGAGCAGTCTTGAATAGTTGGGGGGTTGACATAATGGGGCGGCTTAAGATGCAAATTTGCCTTTTGTTTTATCGTTTTGTAGACGAATGTTATTTGCTCATTGTACTAACCTAAACAAATCGTCTATGTTCCACGGTTTTACAATATTGATCTTACAAGATTTTCTCACTGTATATTTTATAATATCTTATAACTATGCATAATTTAATTTTTATGTGATTATTATTATTTTTGTTCCAGGTAGCAGCCTACAGCATACAGCTTACAAAAAACCCCGATGGTATCCAACCTCCGATATAAAAAGGCACCAGAAAAAGATGCAAATTTCCAATGAAAAATGATTTTCGCCAATTTATTGAGAATATTTTCAAATTATTGGTAATCCGATTAAAAACGTGTTCCGACATAATTTTTGTGTATCAATTAACCTGTCAATTCATTCGTTAAAGGCCTGCAATCCCGTTTTTAACCGGATTATCAATAAGTTGAAGAGATTCTAAATAAATTAGCAATACCTAGTCATTTTTCCCTTACGGAAGAGAGAACGATGAACGTAACAAAATAATATACCCAACTGGAGACAATTTATGGATATAACAATCACTAGGTATTACCAGGTACTCTCCCACCTTCTTCTTACCATCTCCTTCCCCTATCCACTATCTTCAGCCTCACAACATACCCCAATTGGGGATGCCTTAGTCTCAATTTCTCCAGATGGTTGGGAGCAGTTGGGACTCTTGTGCGGTATTCACAAAAAAATGCTTTAGAGTAGCCAGTAAAGACATTTTGAAAATGAACACAACTGGTTCAAACTCCAGGAACAGGGATCTTCGCCTTATAGACTTCAATTACACAAACGATCAAGTTATCATCCCTCTCACGAATAAAAATACCATCCAACAATGCTACCACAGGAGTAATAAAAAATGCGTTACTTCTGATAGTTTTCATACACGCGTAACCAATTTACGATTTATGGTTCGGTCCTGGGCCTGAAGCACTCGACGGATCAGAAGCGCTGAGGTAACAGTCTGCGGCAGGACCACTCCAAGTGACCACTTACACGGCAATTTCCTATTTATTCTGCGCAAACAGAACGCCCAGTGTCAATACGGTCCTGACTCGAGTAAGTGTAAACAGTGGACTCTTGTCGTCCCCTTGTAGGTTGCTCAACAAACGGAATCTTCTCAGAACGGACTACGGAGCGCTTCTAAGGAATCTGGCTGCGGCTGTTTGGGTGCCTCGTGGAGTGAGGAGTCAATATGACATTCTAGAGAACACAGTCTAACTACAAATGATCCTATACCTATCAATATGTTAATCTATTATCTAAATGCGAGAAGTAGGCATTTTTAAACAGTTCAACTTTTAACCCCTCTAAGGTCGTGTCGCTCAGAAATAAGCACTTCTCAAGAATCAAGATGCTTAGAAACTTAGTATTGAAAAAATTGAACATGAACATGATGACTGTAACGAAAATGCGAGATCTTGGCATAATAATGAATGAGAAACTTGACTTCACGCTCCATATTCAACAAATTGTAAATAAGGGTTTGAAAAAATTAAAAACTTTGAATCGTTTCAAATCGTAAAATATAACTCCATAGTTTGGTCGCCGTTCTATAAAATTCATATTAATAATGTAGAAAGAATTTGTAGAAAATTTCTATCTTCGTAAATATTAAACATAACATTCCTCAATACAATATTTACTTCTCATTTCTTGGTAAAAAATTTTCAAACGTTTTAAATACTTACTTCTAAATCATTTAATCTCTTCAGTTCATAGGTTTAATAAAATCACTGGAACTAGTCTTTTACATAAACATGGTATAGGTATTAAATAAGATAATTTAGCAGCATTAGAAATTCTGAAATCTCTAAATACAAATATGTCTGAATACTTTCTTAACAACTAAATAAATCTATCAAATAAAAAAATAAAATACACCCCGTAGTCCGATATTTAACTTGTTCCCTGCAATCCATCCCATCCCATGATATTATTATATATGTCTTATATTGACTTTCTTATGGCACGTATACATTTGCGAACGAAAGGAACGAAGCAACTGCAAGCGGCGTTTCGCGTCATTTGCGATTGCTTTGTTCCTTTCCCATAAGTTGAGGTTCAGTTCAGCCGTTCGTTTTGCGTATGTATACGTAGCATTAGATATTAAACTATTATATTTATATATATTTTCATATGTTGTGAAATACGACACAGCTTTAAATTTTCATTATAAATTCTTTGCGGGTGATTAAATATTCTTGTCTCTCTCCCGCTTATTAATTATCAATTTGTTATTTCTTTCAAATATTTTGTCTCTGTCTAGTATTGCTCTTTTATAGAATGTAACATCTTGTCTCCCTCTGTCTATCTACTTATATATACTCGATTACTCTGTCTTAGTGTATAGTTATTATTATATTGTGACGAAATTTGGTTCATGCGAAACCGGTCGATATGCAAAATAGTAAATAAAGTTTTTGTTTTAATTTAAAAAATATTTGAACGATATGGATCTATTTGACAATAATTTGAACTTTACAAACTTTAAACGCCGTATGATCAAACTATTTGCTAATAGTTTGTAAATTATTGTTAAAAACAAATTTGTACGCTTGTATTAATATTATCATTGTTTTGGAGGATATTGGTAGATTATATATTTTTTATGTTACTTATTCATACTTTACGTTACCTACCTGCATTCTGTTTACTGTTATATTCAATGTTAGTTATTTATATTTTGTTTTAACTATTATCTTATATTTTCATAAATAGATTGCCTGTAAAAACACTTTCGACGTTGAAAATAAAATAAATAAATGATTCTTTATATAAAAAAACTGTCAATGAAACTTTAAAGAACTGTTGCTGTGTTTTGGACAGTACACGGAGAATAACGAGCATTGCTGGTTTATGAAATAATGGTTAAAAACTGGATTGCAGGCAGTTTCCAATTAAACTTTTAATATATCGGAATATGTGTACATGCATTTGGATTTGTCCTGATAATATACAATTACGGAATTCTAAACGAACACGTGTTCCAACATTGCCATAACACATTCGTGTTTTACTGAAAGTTTATTAAAAAACCTATCAGTCCCTTCGTTAAAGGCCTGCAATCCATTTTTTAACCGGAAAACGAATAATTTGAAGAGATTATTAATAAATTAGCAATATTTTATAACAGTAACTTTTCACAGTGTGCATTAAATGATCTACTTACTTCTACTACGTACTTACTTGTGAAATCAGGGAATAGTTTTGATTTGTATGTAGGTAGGACTACACGACATGTAGATCTAATACTTCTTTCAGTCACGAACGTCACCTTTTACATGTTATAAACGCCCACAATTTGTTTTATTAAAATTAAATAAACCATTGAATACTAATGATGGAATCAGTCAGCTGTTCAAACTTGTATATTATTTATGTCGTGATAATTAAAAAATGTTATTTAACGTTTAAACAAAAAATAAAACATAATTTACCAACCTATGTAGTGATTAGCCGAAGTAAAAAAAGTTGAATTTAATTGTCTACCTACGTTATTATTCTGACTTATTTATCTGATGATACCAACTCCTTCGAGCCACACAACTAGTTTCTTCTGCGATATATTCTTCCGAAGAAAAACACCTTACTTCTGACCATTTCTTGTATTGGAATAAATAAATAAATTGATACAGTACAGTCATTATGTCATGCATACTTTATCAGAAACGTGACATCTACTCGATAAATTAAATTAATTCAAAGAGTATTTGCATTTACAAACATCTAACCAAATTATGATCTAATTTATTGAGGAAACCGCGTCTGTATTTTATATCTATGGTATGTTCATATAAAATGACAATAGTATTAGAAATAAAATATTCAAGATCCGCTATTTATATTCACTTTAACAAACAACATCTCGGCTAACCATTAAATGATTAATGCGAGTCTTTTTATTTTATCATTTTTGACGTATTTAACACGTGTACACCTAATTAAAATAAAGGAATATTCAAATGAATGCGTGGGTACCATTTTAGATCAATCACGTACTAACTGATATGAAATCGACTGCAAACAAAACACTAACTCGCGTTTGTTTATAATAATTTACGATTTCTCCAAATGCGGCGTGTGGGTGTTTTTGGTTTTAATTATTCAAAACATTGATTTATTCAGCAACACGTCTATTTGTGGCTATCAATTAGGGCCCGATTGAAAAATATTACTTGATAATTGGAAATTAACTGACAATTTATGCGTTTGGGATGATGTCTGGCTGGTGATGATTTGTTGAAACACTGTGAGGCCTGGAACTAGGTCGTAAAGTCATAATGTTTAGTAGCAGATATAGTATGTAGTCTTATGAGAAACTGCTGAAACAGATAGTTAATTATCCTAGTGGCGGATGTAAATTAGAAGAATGTATTGCTTTCGCTGACAGTTCCAAAAAGCGGTAATTTTATGTTAATAAACAAAATATGTACTTGTAGTAATAGATAATCATATATGCACACGAAGAAAAATGAGTACTGATTAAAAACTTCTTCAAATTATTAGTAATTCAGTTAAAAACGGGATTGCAGACCTTTATCGAATGGTTAATTGATGAAACCTGTTAATTCATTCGTTAAAGGCCTGCAACCCCGTGTTTCGACTAGATTATCAATAATTTGAAGAGATTCTTAATAAATTAGCAATGATCATTTTTCTCCATGCATATAATATAAATAAAGGGAGACATGGCATGGAAGCACGTTGACCGTTGCCGATCTACGACCAAACCGCATAGACTGTCAAAGAGGTGGAGCGTTGAATGTTTATGTCCAGATGCAATTTGCAGATCTATGGTTATTAGTTATGCTTTTGCTATGATTAATAATAATAATAATTAATAATACATAACAAAAACTTTTTCCGTTGCTTGAGGTAGGGTTCGCCATACCATTTATATATAAAAAATTATTAATTATATTTGTTTTTTTTAATTTTTTATTTGGTACAATATTTTTTACATTTCAAAGTTTTCCAGTAATGTTGGCCTCACTGGGTGGCTTGCCCGTGCTGAGGCCTGTTTATTATTCTGAAAGTCTCTGTAAGAACTGGTAGTGACGAAATCATCAACAAACTTAACATTATATCACTAAAACAACTCTGATCCAAAACAATACTCCGTTACATTCATAAATACAAAACATAATAAATAACAACTAACACAGATTTTAGTAACACTAGATCTCAGGGTCAAAAACACATCAACAAGCAACTACAAATACAACAATTGGGCAAAAAAAATTCCTATACTGTGATACTAAACTCTACAATTAAATTCAACTCTCATTCAAAACTCACAACAATATTTTAACGTTTAAATCTCAAAAGAAAACTAGATACAATACATAGGAAGATTTACTGATAGACAATTTACTGAATAAAGATAAAGACTGTAACTGAAACCTATCAACTGAGCAAAAAAACACTTTGTAATATATGTATTTATAATTATTTCAGAAAAAAACACTATTTAATGTATTTCTAAGGGCTTTATATTATCCATACTACTATATTTAATAATATGTAAATGCAATCCTCAGTACGGGAGATCCCAGTGAGGATATTATTACACATATTTGTTGCAAAAAAAATTAGATAGTAAAACGCTTATTAGTATTATTATTATATATTATAATAATAGTAGGTACTTAATTCACAAAAAAAATATACATATCCTTCATGGAAGATCAATATTGCTAGGTCAAATAAATTACCGAGTAATGAGCAATAAATTTATTTGAAGTAATAACATTTGAATAAATTAGGGATAACAATAATAGAGGAGATAAATTAGATAGGTACTTACATTCTTGTGGGCAATAATGATCAATATTTATTGAATAATTTTCCGTTGTACCCATAGGCAGCAACATTTTTTTAAATCACCGCAAATTTAAACATTCTCCGATTATAATATGTAAACCATATAAATTAAATTTATCGTTCAGCTTTTGGGAACATTTATATTGACAGGAAAGAATTCGCCTCGCGGTGTTTATCAAAATGCAAATAAATAATGTCCATTCAAAAGATTTTATCCGAATAAATATTCTGTCGTATTATGGACAGTTTTATGTTTGATCCATCCCACACAATGTCGACAATAATTCATGAGAAGTAAAAATATTTTCAAAATATCTAAATAAAAAAACTTATCAATGGAACCTGGTCAAACTTGTATTGTAAGGTTTAGGTAAACATAATAAAATTTCAATAGAAAATCTGTCCCAAAGGTTAAGCCCTCATCCTTTTAAAAGATTTTTTATGCTTTCATTCTGGTGGGACCCTTAATTTTTTAATATTTTGGGGCCGATAAAAAAGGACCTCCCTCATTTTTTTATCTAATACACTGATTGGTCCGCTAAATAATTTCGGTAAAATTCGGTGGTATGTGCTGATATTTAATACATAATGGATTTCTTGCGCAGGGGGACCTTTTGTTTAAGATTTAAAATAGTTCATAGATGTTGTATACAAGGACACTGAATGATGGTGGCGCATTGTTTTAGATCAGGTTTCGTAAATGATTGGGGCTCGAGTCAAATTGCTCACAGCTTTCTACGCATTAAATTTATAGTCAAAGTATTGAGGTTTTGTTCGAAACTTTGTTTAATTAACATCTAAGATAGCAAAATTATTCTAGAAACATGTCTAAAAGAACCCTAATTAAGAATAAGTGTAGCTCTTACAAGTACCTAAAATAAATACAAGATTTGAACAAATAATTTCAAGTATATTGCTACTAAAACATACAATTATCTACCCGACAAAACAAGACAATTTAAAAATTAATATATTTTTTTAATTATTTTTATTTCTTGCTAGAGTAACCACGACGGATGGGAGGATCTTACAATATATAGGTGGGAGTTAATAGGTACAAATTTACCTTGTTATTTTGTTATCTAAATTATATGTTTCACATACAAAACAGTACGAAAATCGAAAAAGGGAAGTTAAGTAGAACAAACAATTAATATCAAAAAGGAAAGTAACGGGGATATACGCATAATCAAAATGGTAGGAATTTACAAAAAGATCCTTACCCACTAATAAATTGGAAAACAAATTAAAGATCTTGGCTGAACATTGGATCATCAACAAAAGTCGTGCAATATTTAGTCAACTCACACAAATCTAAATTAAAAGTTCTCTAATCCCATTGTTGTTACCAATACCAACCTGAATTACATAATTCTACTAACTATATTGATATGATTAAAAAAATATGTTGAAATTACACAATACAATATTTGTAAACTAGCCAGAGAGGTTCATAATGAGTACATCCTATAGATGTGCATAATAAAAAGAGAAATTGAATGAAAATAAACTAGAATATCTTAACACTTTAATGGGCTACAACCATTGATGTGACCATCGATGCTTACGAGACTGGTACGAGTGATATTCCTTTGAAATGTTTCGGGCTTCAGTATCCAGTTTTACCCGATGATAGCCAAATTCCGAGATCAGAAAGGTTCTATAAAAACACAACAGTTAGCAACAAAAATAGTTAGCTTTATTTCTGGGTGTTGGCGCAGCTCTATTTTTTCATTCATAAAAGTCCATCCGTCAAATCCAGTCAGTTCATATTGTCCTCGTACGATGATATGAAAAGGTATTATTCCATACTCGACCGTCTCTCGATTCTTGATGCTCTTTTCCCGTAAAAGGTTTCGCGTCACTGAGGCCCATTGACCGAAAAATATATACCTAGCGGTCCCCGCGGCAGATTCTAAGCCCACCCTTTCTCTAGGAGTCTATTCAAAACTGCCAGCGATAGAAATTGGAGAGGCAACGAGGGCCATTCAAAGTTAGGGAATCCTGATATGTATTCATGAGTGATATAGAACAAAAAATTAAAAGGATGGGGGACACGAAACAGGGGCCAATAACTAATTGGATGGCATGGAGGCTGCGATCAACTATATCAATCCATAACTAATATACTTTCGAAAGTCAAAACCATTTTGTTTTTTGTTTCATATCTTTAATATACCACGAAATATTTTCTGGTGAAACCTGAAGCAGCAGAGGTTTCTAACGATTCAAACATCATCAAAAATGTAACAGCTTTTCTGTGAAGAACTCCTTGGTGAAACTATTTGCAAGCATCCATGAAAAACACACAAGACGACAATTTTGGTTTGTCCCATAAATTCCATGTTTTCATGTTATTTGTTTTTGGGGTGTTATGCCTTGTTGCGCTAACTCCTTCTTTAGCCAACGTTTCGGACAACATTGCAGTGTCCATCATCAGGGCAGATGTGTTATTTGTGTTATCCAAATAACACATCTGCCCTGATGATGGACACTGCAATGTTGTCCGAAACGTTGGCTAAAGAAGGAGTTAGCGCAACACGGCATAACACCCCAAAAACAAATAACAAAAATACTTTTGGCCGTGAAAATCTTAAATCATATTCCATGTTTTCAGATTTTTTTGTACTAAAACTTGGGTGAAATAAAGTAACAGTTACTAGTTTTTAATAATATACCCATCAAAAATATTAACCCTTTAATTATTAGGAGACCAAATTTGGCCCAAACATCATACGAATTTGGGTTCTTGATATTTAAAGGGTTAACACAGTCCGTGAAAAACCATGGGATAGTCAGAATTCTTGACTCATCAGTTGCAATATTGAAAGCGCCATAATCAAAATTTTTTTTTTCAATAATAATAAAATAATAATAATAATACTTGGATGACTTGTATAGCGCCGTTTTTGTGCAAAAACACCTCAAGGGCGCTGTACAAACTTATAATACATTTGTACAGTGGTCTATGTTATTACTTAACTATTTATGGAGAAAATATACAGTTCAATACTTACCTGATAGGTCACTTGAGATTAACACTTAATTAACATTATCTAATTGTTTATTGGCGAAATTTAGATACAGGATTTAGGACTTAATTGAAAAATTGAATATAACTGGACTTTCTCTTAGGATTGGTATATTTAATTTAAGGATACGACAGCTTAAAAAGGTAAGTTTTTAATTTAGACCTGAATTCTGTTGGACTTGTTATGGATCTTAGTTCCGGAGGGAGTTTATTCCAAGCCTTCGGCCCAGATACTCCGAAAGCGCGATCACCAAACTTAGTATTTGGCTTGCGCATAGGTTCTATCAGTCTGCCTACAGCTGCTGATGTTGCTGATCTAAGCGTTGACTGCCTCAGACCAGTGTTTTCCGGGAAGCATAGTTCAGGTTCATAGTTTCAAGATTACTTACTTTATAGCATATGTGAATTCTTCACATCACATGATCAGTTCCAATTTTGAAAAAACCACAAAATTCAAAGAAAATTTGAGTTAATTGAACCAAATCACACAGCACAGGCAATCCCGTGAAAATCAATGGAAATTGTAATTCCAATTTTGTAAATTACAATTAAATATTTTGTTATTAAGATATCACTACGTACCAATTTCTAAATCAGACTTAAATTCAAAGCAAATATGAGTTAATTTACCTAGATTTCACGCAGTGCAATCGCAATGCACAACCGAATCGAGTATGTATGTTTGATAACAAAATTTGAAACAAATAATTTTTCAACCATGGTCGAAATAACATTTTAATTATAAGAGTTCCGTCTTTACTTGGTCTTTATTACTTATTTATATTTTTAAATAAACTTGTTGTTGTCATTGTTTTTCTAATAATATGTCTATGTCTATACTTGATAAAATTCCATTGTCATCACAGAAATTTTGGTAGGTACCTATCTACAAAAAAAACAAGGTTTAAATTATCTAAATTTTTACAATTTCTCTTCCAAGAAAACAAACATTTCGTTAATTCTCTAAATTTTTATCATTTCTCTCAGAATATAAACTAAGTAATGTTGTTTTGTAAGTAATTTCTTCATATTTCATACGTGAAAATATTATTCTCCGTCGAGTATGACCGGACTCCAAGAATAAAAGGTTTCAGGCGTAGATCGGGATCTCACACTTCTGAAGCGTGGGGATATCAATAAATCTGCCGTCTCTATTCATCTCGAACAAAGGCGATCTGAGATAGAACGAGAGGGAGGTGTTACGGCCGGTCGGCGTGGCCCCTCCCACTTTTTCACTTCCACAATAAATGAATGAACCGGAGAACCGGCTTTACTCGCCTCAGATCTCGGTGATCTCGGTTCTCAATCTACTCATTTCTCACACGCGGAGTCTGTGTTGTCGAGTGGCTTGGAAATAGTTGACCATTGATGGAATAACAACAAACTCTGTAAACACTCATAATTGTTTTAATTTTAGTTTTATTTTAATTAATCTAATACTAAAAATAATAATTAATCACCCATATACAGTACCTAACCAACAAGATTTCTTATTTTGACATTACAATTTGGGAAGATGGGTACACAAAATAGTGATAAAATATTTATATTATATCTAATGTTTGAGAAATTCCATTCAATAGCATCATTCCTCTTATCACGCTATGCTGTGCTAGAATATTTGTTCTGAAGTGTGGTATCTTCAACAAATTATTGTGACGAATGCTTCTGACTTTTTAGGTACAGTTGACGTCATCTTGATTAACAATGCCGGTTCGATTTAATTTGAAACTTATGAATGAAATGTTGTTCAATTTTTGTCGTTCAGTAAATGTTGATCAAATTTTCAGACGTTTCAATTGAAACTGAAATGTCTGAACAACACATTAGGGAGAACGTTCACTATTTGTGAAACTAATCTGTCAATAGATCTATCAGAAAACGTCATATTGCTACAAGCACGTTAGTTTCCATCTCGCACGTCGTTAGTCAAAAGGGGAAAAATCTAGAAAAATGTAGGCACAATAATTCGAACCATGCATTTTCAGAAGAAAAGGGAAATGTTGACTATTTACCTACCTATGATGGCCAAAGACGACAGTATGCTTTGAGAATCCCAGCAAATAATGTTCGAGATAGAGTAAGATAAATTATAATTTATTAATAGATTCTATTATACAAATGTACCATCGTGCTCTACAGTTATTAAATCATAGCACAATATGTCCTTGCGATGAAGACTTCTGATGCTGACTTCAGAGTAACGCCGGATGCTGTAAATGATAACATCAACCATTGATTGGATGATTCGATATGCGTGATCCGTGTTAAAGTAATAAGTAGGAAATAAGAATCCATATACGATACCATTTGTCTATTACTTTATGTAGATATCTACCTATTCCGCAATATATCGTGTAGGCTAAAAAACAGCTCATCCAAATAACATTTTCAAATATATTTATTACGTCAACATAGTCAAGAATAATACGTAGTACTATAAAAAAATGTGCTTGATAGATTTAACATTACTGTTCTAATGTTTTTTGGGCTTACATTATTTTTCAGGAATGAACAAATCGGGGCTGATAGTCCACACCGAATAATTCAAAACCTAATGTATGAAACAATTGAATGAAGTAATTGAATAGAGTTTCCTGAGGCGTAAGCATCTTAAAATATCAGCTGATGCTTGTGCTGATTTTTCAAATAGTCTTTACAGTGGCCAGCATTAGGACTTATATGTTGTAAAAAGATATGGAATATATATCGTAAAATACGAACATATTTTTTTACAATTTGGAGACAGCTTTACATAGTCGATCCTCGTTTGTGGGTTACACAGGTGGATTCATGGAAATGCCCCGGGTAATATAAGAAATATTAAAGGTGTTGATGTTGAGATACTACCGTCATGGTAATATAATCGATGCTTATAAATTTAAATCGGAGCGAAATAAATAAAAACTAAAACTAAAGACCTCATAAAAGCGTACATATTTTAGAGAATTTTTATGCGATCACACAAGAACAAGAAGACTGTCCATAACCATGGGAACTGAAGTCCCATAGTAGTAGTATTTGAGTTAAAAGGAAGAGAAGTGGATGGATGATAATAGGTATAGTTATGTAGAAAAATAATAAATTATCAATATCAATATATTTTTTTGAAAATTTAGCTTTAAAAATTTTGATGTAATCTCTCGAAAATTATTACCTTTTCAGCATAGCATAAGTACGTATTATATAATATAATATGTAGTAATTAGTAATGTAATATTCTATGTTCTTGGGCAGTCAGATTTCTGATTTAAAAAAAGATTTTTAACGATGTGTATTGGTCTCGATAGAGACTTCTGAATCTAACCTTTTTGGTGAGATTCATTCTTCACTATAATTGTGAGAATACTTCAATGTGACTGACTGTCGTCTCCCGTTATTGGTATCTATTGTGGAAATACTTCAATGTGACTGACTGTCTTCTGTCCTTATTGGTATCTATTGTGAGAATACTTCAGTGTGACTGACTGTCTTCTGTCCTTATTGGTATCTATTGTGAGAATACTTCAATGTGACTGACTGTCTTCTGCCTTTATCGATATCTATTTAGAATTAATTTTTGCGGCAAACAAAACGTATTTAAAGCAAGATGGCGTCGGCAAGGGAGTGACTAAATATCAGGTTACAAGTGACGATACAATGCAACACAATTATAACTATAACTGTCACTTGGGGTTCAACTGAATTGAATTCTGTCTCCCGATTCATGAGAATCTCATTTGATGTGGGAATTTCTGTTTAGTGGTTTCTCTGAGAAATCATGAAATTGACTACTGTTATCACCCTGTTTTAGGGAAGGTATTTCACCAGTGGCGTAATCTTAGTTTATAAACAGTATGTTTTCTGCTTTTAATACAAAATAAAATGTTTACCTCATAACATTCAAGGAAAGAAAGGGATTCTGTACCTTAATATAATTGATTAATTTAAATAATGATAGTACATACGAAGAGTGTACAAGTAACAAAGTTCTTTGCATGTAACTAGATTTACTACCGACTAGTGGATGAGTTGACATCGCGTTTAGGTCTTACCCAGGCGTGATGCGTTCAATTCCTCGGCTGGCTCCTCCAAGTCCTCCATCACGACACAAGTAACATTTTCCGCTTATTGTGGTGGTAGTAGGAGATTTTCAAATATTTCAGGTTATTCGTAACCCGGGAATGTTTGTCTTTCTTTAAAAAATAAAAAAAGTACATTTGATGGCCTCCGTGATTGAGTGGTTACGATCTTTCGCTACGTATCCGAAGGTCACGGGTTCAAATTCCGGCTTGCGCAAGCAAATTTTATTTGATTAATTTCCTGTAATTCTCAATGATTTGTTAATTTAAAATAATGTGTACATTTGCTGAACGTTCGGTATCGCCCTGGTGAAGTACAACAATTCAAATTGCTTTAAATGGCTTTAGCCATGTTTGGTGACCAAATCTGAATAGGCACAAACTAGCCCACCTTCCTTTTCCCCGTCTCCACCCCAATACCATCAGCCTCAAAAAATACCTACCCCAATTGGGGTTGCACCATTATCACTGGCTCTAGATGGTTGGGAGCAGTTAGGACTATTGTGCGGTACTTAAAATAAATTAATAAATAATTTACCTACCCTTACATTGATAAAAAATAAATATTTTGTTCCTCCAAAGTTTAACTTTCACTAAATTTACACAAAAATGTTATCCCTTACTAACCTAAATTCAAGCTTCGGTAATCATTGAACATTCTCTATGCCGGAGTTATCCCTTACTAACCTAAATTTAAGCTTCAAGATTCAAGCTAGGATTGTGAATGCTGTGCAAGTTGTAAGTAGGTATAAACTAATTACTGGAAATATAGGTACTTAATCTACATATACAAAAGTTTTTCATACTCCTAAAGCGAGGACTTCCGCCTATCCAGAACGCGCCAATCAACAGAACGTCTCAGCTGCACAAGAATTCTGCATGGACCATCAGTTCAAACAGTTCAGAAACTATCTTTTGACAAAAATGTCACAAAATAGTAAAAACTGCCCCCCATGACCTTTTATTCTTACATGTACCACAAATTTGTGAACTTTTTTGAAATATATTGGTGTTTTATAGAATACATGAATAAATAAATAAATAAAATATTGTACTATAAAGTTTTAATCGCTAGTTGGTTGGAATTTACGGAAAAGGTATGAAAAAAAGGCATATTTTAATGATGTTACGACACGTATAGGTATAATCCCTAAGGATATTTATGAGGTAAGAAAAGATGAATTTTAAGAAAATAATTTACCTACTTTTCTGTAAGTGTTGTTCGAGCAGAAAAGTCACCAATCGTTTTATTATTAAAAATAAAATCATTATTTTTTATAGTTGGTACAGATCTATCATTGGATCCATGATGTGGCAATTATTGGTGCATATAGAACCATGGTACGTTTCAATATTAGCCTAAGTTTGAACGTCTAGAAAAAGTATTGAACAAAGGCAGTCAGAAGTAAGAACCTGACTAATCAAAAATAAGTGACGTTTCCGCTTGTTATGATTTTTTGTTGTTGTTTAGAACTAACTCCACTAGCATTATTAATTTTGTTTTTAGATACAAGATGCGTGATTATAATGGAGATGCCACTTGTACAAAAAGTTCCACATCATACAGAGGAAAAAGGAAATGATTCTCCTATTGATATAAAAATAATCATGGGTATTCCGCTATATAAGATTACTTTGCAGTTGATAGAGTTATAAGGTAAACATATCTGGTGTATATGTAAATTATTGTTTATTCTAATCGATAATTTCTAAAAAAATTAGTAGGCACGTGTTAAAAAGTTGTACGCAAATAATGAGTAATATACCTACTCAGCTGTTTGTTCCCAAAACCTTAATTACAATTTGGTTAAATGTATAAGTTACTGTCATTCACTTCATTCAAGTTCTCAATCATAATTTCTTGTGGTACTTAAAACTTAGTAGAGAAATACGGTTTCGATTAAGTTTTTTATTCCGCTTAAGTTATACCGCTAAGCATCCTTGACGTGTTTTTTTCTAAAACGAGGCTACCTACAATCTCCACGTGTAATGCTAATAATTAATAGATAAGTACCTAGATACATTACTTAAATAAAATAACTAACAATCACGCAGTTTCCCCGCAGGGTAGGCAGAGAAGACGGACCGCCAAACGACTCGGTCTTGGCACATACTTGCCTCATTTACAATCATACATCGTCTCATACATACTCTTCTATTATTCTCTATTAGACCCTTGACGACATTTGTTTCCGCTAAAATAAAATATATTGATCAAATACCAAACACCGATTTACTTTTCAAAAACTCTATTCTGTCCCCACATTAGTACAACTCCAGAAAATTTAAAGTGTTAAATAAAAGATTGAAGTAACTCTTTTGTAGGTAGGTTGGTACTTGAGACTTAACAGTATTCACGAGCCGCACAATAATCACACGCGAACACTGTACTTTGTGAAATTTTAACACTTGGTTAGTTTGCTCGCATCTTGGCCAACTCCTGACTGATTATTCCGAATAGGTTATAATTATTAATGAATTTCTCCTTGTTCGGTGCAAATCACTATTATTTCCTCACTATTACAAATATAGTAAGCGATCGGTCCGACCGAACAACAAACTTACCTCTCTCTATAGGCGTAAAATTGAGCTCCTCAAAAATTATAATTTCGGGCCCCTTTTAATAAATTACACCATAGTCCCCAAAAACCATAACTTTATTTCAAACTAACTAATACGAAAAATATATTCGTAATGGATGGATTAATGTAGTTAAAAAAATGTCAAAAATGTAACATGTAAACATTTATTAAATAAAAAAATAAAAAAAATAAAAAAAACGTAACTATTTTTTCTAGTTAGAATTTCTAATCTACATAAAAAAAACATTTTCACTCTTTCAACTCTCAAAGTTCTTGTTCAACTTATGGAATTCCCATTATACTGGGATTATTGTTAGGCTGAAGGGAGTGGGAAGGGAAGGAGAAAATAAAATTTCGCAACGCCATTTTTGTGTAAAATCACCTTAAAGGCGCTGTACAAATACGATTTCTTAGGCTCTATCTATTAATGTACAAACTTACTTACCTGGCAGGTCACTTTAGAGAAACACAGTTTTATTAGGAAGTTAAAATTTTGAAAATATACGATATTATACACTGAGGGCAAAAAATTAAAAACACTGCACAATGCATTACTTTACATTTGCCATTTCATCCTTCATTACTATTGATGTAATAGTTATTAGAATATTAGTGGCAAAAGAAGCCTTGATATTTATTTCAAATATCTAAGGACGGGATGTTTCACAGAATTTGAACAAATCATCAAATTTCAAATTTGATTTTCAAGTTCTGTGAAGGTTCTATTCAAGTTCTACACGAGCACGTGTTCCGACACCATAATAATGTATTCGCATTACTAAAATTAAGCAGAAATCCTGTCAATATTTCGTTAGGCCTGCAGTCCCGTTTTTACCGGAATAGCAATACAATACAATTTACAGAGATTCTTAATAAATATCTAAGTAAATAGAGTAATGCGTATACCCATCTAGGTTCGTGTCTACCAACACCACAATAGTAGGTAACTGACTAAATGGTAAATCTTACAAATCAAAGATAAACATTACGGCACACTTGATTGAAAGCATAACACTGTAGCTCCATTGTTGTCATGGACACCAAACAAGAGAAGCACGACCCACAGTACGAAGAGCCGTTTTAAAAAACGACGAAATTTCGTAATGAAATTTCCGATCGGACGTAAACGCTACCTGGCCGCGGCAAGGCGAAGGAAAAAACAACGAGCGTACCAATTACACGGAATCGCCAGGCTTGAATTACACGCTGTTAAAAAACAACACTGTTACAGCCAAATTATACGTTACAATCGGGAAAAAATGGTTGGCCTTTGTCTATGAGTCTACTTGTTAGCCACATACGAGACCATTGCTTATGCATGTTAATAGGAATTACTGGAGGCACCGTGATATTAACATGCCTGGTTCTTCGTTCTACCGGGTTTTGTTTTGTACCTGCCCCGATAAAAAACAATAACTGATGGTTACCGGTAAATTTGAATCTTGATTTTCACTTTGATGGAGTAATGAAAGTTTTGGGAGGAAGTCTGTTGTTTTAGAAGGTAAGGCTTGGTGGTTATCGGGTACCGGATTGTAATACGCCTCTCGGAACTTATGACTCTTGGTCGTAAACTCGGATGAGATATCATTAGGTCGCTACTTTAAATCAAAATTGATTACATATTACAATGGAGGGCTTTTCGATGTAACTTGCTCGACCAGCAGGCCTGAAGACGAGTTGTTTTACAAAATTTAAACAATTTTGTTACTATCCAAGTACTGTGATACAACCTGCTCACAGTGAAATAATAACTTAACTTAACTTTTTTTGAAACAACTCATCCTTAGTTGAAAGGCGATATTAAAAATTTAACACTATCGATTGTAATGGAATAATTTTTCAATGGTAATCAGCGACTTACGACATTATACCTGTATTAGTTAATTTGTTGGAGGAGCATCATAAACAAGATTAAGATAGGGAGAAATGACGCTTAAATGGCTTCACCGTACAGAGCGGATGAACCGTGATAGCATTGTCAGTATCATTGGATTACTTAGAGAACATGGGCAAGAATGTCATCAAGAAAACATCGGACCACCAAGTAAATACATAAGAATGAAACGAGGTATTCATTTAAAAAAAGTTAGCCAGACGGAGTTGTAATATAATATTTGGCTAATTTATATAGCGCCGTTTTCGTGAAAAATCACCTGAAGGGCGCTATACAAATATATTTATTAATATGTTCTATCCTCTCTGCGACCCCTGCAGAGATATTCCGTGATGATTAGTTAGTAATGTTAGAAAGTTATCTCTGAAAAAATTCGAAAATATTTTCAGAATGTTTTCCTTCAAGAATGAATAAACGACCGAGATATTTTGTAGATGTCAGAATCAAAACTTACACCTTCCAGCCTGGATATTAATTTTGTAAAATGACTGAGTGACTATACTTTTTTGTTCGCGTGCTTGTTGTATAATATATTAGGAGGTCCCTTTCAGTGTTCCCTGGAGCATAAAATGCCATATTGCCCGAGCCGAACGCGACGTATTCAACATTTGAAGTGGATAAATTATTTACTGCGTACACAATGAGATTGGTGCCTTACAAAGCGACCAAGGGATGTCATTCTCGTATGCACAGAATCTACCTCTTGAGTCTTGGACAACAAATCTGACCACGCTGCCAACAATGAGACACATTATACCTTTTAAAAGCTCGCGATACTAAACCGATCCATCTTTAAAACGAGCTTTTTTAGTGTGTACAAAAGGGACAGCGCATTTTCGAGAGCGGCGTTTGAAATCGTACCCAATCCCTTTTAATAGTATCTATGGACTACTTCAGCTGCCTATGAGTTTGAGGTTGTGTATGCAAAGAAAAATATATTTTAATAATTACAATGAATCGACAAAGGGCCTATTTGTCGCAGAAGCGGTAGAATCTCGACAGAGGGGAGAGGAAAGACCTCGTCATTCTTACCGGTGACAAATTACAATTAACAATACGACACTTGGAGTTGAATGGAAGCTACAATCTTTGTGAAATTGGCTCCATAACCTTTTGGGTAACCGCTATTTTGAAATGCCTAAACGTTTAGTCGAGTGCCATATTAGAGAATAAAACAAATATTTCTGTAGAGGTTGGTGCGTGGCTTTACACCTGGTTCCGTCTAGATAAATTAAATATTGAAGACCACAGATGTGTTTCATCTTAAGCAGTTGGTGAAATATAGGTTTAACATTTTGTTATATTGGTGTCGACAAAAAATCATCACCATAACATATTTTTGTAGATAAAGTTTTTTTTATTTCGTCGGGATTTGGTCCAGAGTCAAAGCTCTTATTCAATTTTACGGTGGTTGTTGAAATTTATTAAATTCATCTTAACTATATACATCAAAAAGATCACTTTGCGAAGTGATGTTGGTACTTAAAAAGCTAATTCACATATTCTTCGCTTCTAAAAATGGGTGCTTTAAGGATTAAAGGGAATCTGGGTGAGACCGCTGTAACTAAAACACTTACGGCTCTTTTTGATAGTTCAGCATTATAGAAATCTTTTATTTAGGTACTAAGGACGGGTTGTTTCACAGAATTTGAACAATTCATCAAATTTAATTTTCAAGTTCTGTTACAATTTCAGTTTTGTGAAGCAACTGGTCAATATTGAAATTATATTTATTTATTTATTATTTTTTTTTAAACATGACATATTACAATGATCTTTTGCTGTCCAACTAGGAGAATACCTGTTTTAGGACAGTGAGAAATAGGCATATTTATTAAAAGCGATTCATGTTTAGTCTAGTGTATTGACTTTTACTTATTGCACTTTATAAATAATATGAAAAGAAAAAAAAAATTTAAGAAGTTGCTAACTTGTATTTTAAATAATATAAACGTAGAGAATAGACCAATGGACCAATAGACCAATAGACCAATATTAGAACATGAATAGAATCTTCATAGAACTTAAAAATCAACTATAAAATTTGATGAATTGTTCAAATTCTGTGAAACAACACGTCCTAAGAACCAAAGTTAAACTGATACATCATCTGTCCCATAAAATAATAATATATAAACTATCTACTTATTTTGTACTTTGGCATTACACAACCAAATCCAAAATACGAATGGACCTGATGGGAAAGCTCCCAATTCTTCTTTTATAAAACATTATTTTTACGATGAATTTTCTGTTCGTGTTAAACATTTCGGTTTATTTTATTTTTGGTTTCAACAGAACGCCATATAAAAATAGTGAAAACAAAGTGGCCACTGATTCAACCAGCCATCCTTTATTTTGACAAATGTCTTCAAAGGCATTCCGTGGTAATTCGTTGAGTGTTGTGAATCGGAACATGGACCGTCATCTCTTGGCATTCCTGCTAGGAAATGATCATCCATCCATCTAAAGTCCGCGACCAATCGAAGTAGGATCACGTTTAAAGAAATCTCGACAAAACTTCGAAGACCGAAACTACTAAAAGAATGCAGTGCACCACGTCTGGGCATGAAAACATCTGATTGTATAGATATAGAATTTACTAGAGGAGCTCCACTAGTCAGAAAAGAGGACCAACAATAAAACAAGAGTTTTTCTGGACTATAACCTGCAGGGTAACTATCGACCTGGTGATGGCCAACCTGCTACAGGAGATGAAACCAAAAGCTATAATTAAAAGAAATGGAGAAATACCTTGAGCTAGTTGCTTTAATAGTGAATTTAATGACATTTTAGGAATCCCTATCCTAGCACTTAGCCTCCGTAGCACAGACTGTAACCAAATTATTAAACTTTTTATCCTAAAGTCGAAAATTCGGCTACTGTCACAGAGTCAAAAAAATTTGTAATTGGTGTTTCAATTTTTTTAATGTGCTCTTCCAGTTTCATTATTTTGGTGTAGATTGCAAAGCTTGGCAAACTTTACATTGGGCTTTCCAGCTATTGGAACCATTTCAGAAAACAGCGTCTATTTTTTAATAGAGGAACTTAAAAATAATTAGCCTTCGTGCACTGGGACATGTATCTAAGACAAGGACATGGTTTCTACCCTCGGAACACAAACCGCTGGGGTTTTTCATGATAATTCTGACAACAGTTCTAACATTAACCTTCACGTGCCTCTTCTAAAGTGCAAATTTACTGTCAAGATCAGGATATTGTCATGCAATCACGCTGATTAAAGTGAAGCAATTTTGTCCCGCATAGGCCAATCTCGTATAGTCTCCGTCAATGAAAAGCTAGTACCGCGAGATCATCCATTTTGTCAGAGAATCTTTTGAACTTTTGTCCAAAACCGACGCTGTTATTGCCCGTATGACTAAGTGGATCTTTTATCTCCTGACACATGGCCACAGCAAAGAATGCCAACAAAACTGAAACTACACACTGCAACAATATGTCGGGGATCGCGTCAGACCTGGGAGTCACGCCGATTAAAGTGTTAAATCTTCCTTCAGACCTTCCATTACGGTGTATCGAAGAATGTTTGCAGAGGGTAAGAGGCCCGCATGAATGGATCAATGGGCAACACATGAAGAAGCAGACACACCTAATGGCCGAACAAAGGGATGTCGAAGATGCTTGCGGACACAATGGCTGGCAGATAATTGGTGAATCGATTATTGCTGATGCGTTAAGTTATTGATACTCTACCTACCTCAGATGCCGCATGAATGAACTGCAGCTGAATCGTGGTTGAATTTGTCGTGTTATACCGATACACGATAAATCATTAAAAAAATTACTTTAGTTTTGTAGTGGTTCGCCACGCTAGGCGAGAAGATATAAACCAAAGACATCTGATCTGAGAGTAGCGTGGCATGATTTGTACAACAAGAAAAACACAAAACTCTATTCTTAACCTTTTATCAGGCAAAGATGAGGGAAACAATCAAATGATATGCGTGTTTTTAAGACATATTAAAATTTTATAAAATAACCGTTAAACTTTTCTTTACCTTTATTCATCACCATTCTGTGATAGCGTTACGTTGAAAAATCTTTAGCCATGTTTAGTAACCAGATCTGATTTTCATATCGTACTGAAACCATGACGTTCTTCTTCCTTAATTCTTTCCCAAATATATTAAAAAAAACATTTTGTTGTTTGTTTATTGTTATTAAAAAAACGTTTAAAAGATAAAGCAATTGATAGCACCAGCATTGGTCAATTTTTCTGATTACATTTACTTTGTGATAAACTGAATTAAAATTATTTTTAAAATGTTTTTCTCCAAGTTTATAAATTGCTGTTCATAAGAGTACAATAATGTGTTTTTAAGTCTATGTTTGCATAATTGAAGCAGTTGCTCCAATTACTATAATAATTTCCTTTCGTTCTAATAAATATTAATTTTTCATTTTTAATTGTACTTGTGTTCCTACCATCTGCTCATTAAAACATTTCTATCAAATAAATTATGAAATATTATTACATAATTGGCGCCATACACCTTCATTACGCATCGATATTGTCGTTGGAGAATTAAATATTAATTGTAATTACTTAATTCACGAATAACAAACAGTAGCAACGTTTTTCGTTGAAAGGGTGACAGTAAGAAACGAATTAGTGGTATGAAAACAACGGTTTAAAATCATTAATAGGCAGGCGTAATATTTTTTAACAACTAAATGGTGTTTTATTGCTAAATCATTGATAAAATTTTTATATAATAAAATATTGATAAAATTGGCTAAAGGCTTCACAACCTAATTAGCATTTTTAATAAGGATGATATTTGTGGAGCCGATTTGAACTTAACGAGTAACGAGTTTCCAATACGCTTGAAGCATAATTTTCTTTACTTGTTAAAATTTCATGAAACTCACGGCATAATGCTGGTTGTAAAATTCAACAATTCGAAACATTACCTCTATGTATGCTAGGTCATTATTTACACTTCCTTTCCAGAATAATGGTATTTGAATGGCATGAAACTAGTATCCATTTGTAATAATAATATTTGGATAATTTCTATAGCGCCGTTTTCGTGAAAAAATCACCTCAAGGGTGCTAATAACTTAATTTATACATTTAACCCAAAGATATTAGAAGACTAATATCTTTGATTTAACCCATCACTTGTACAGACTTACAACTTCAATTTATTACAAGTGGCATATATTAACTAAGATTTATAGCTAGTGAGTAAAACTAGAGATTTATGACCAAAATACCCAAATAACAAATATATACATATTATAAAATTGTAATTTGTATTTTTTTAAATATATAATTTTTCTATGATATTATTTTACCTATGATATTATTTATTTTTTTACTGTGGTAATTTAAATAGGAACATAGTTGTCTATGTCCTAATAAATAGAATATTTATTCCACAAGTATTTTTTTAAACAGACTAAATCGGTCAAATATATTCGTAAATTTAAATTTCTTATTTTTTATTAATTTCATTTCTTCTGATAATTCGTCAAATATCTTTATTCCTTTGTACATCAACGACTTTGGACTCTGAGTTTTTTTTCGGAAGGGTAGTCTTATTTTAATTATTTTCTCGTCTCATGCGTGTGTTTATGCTGCAGGTTTTCAATTTATGTTAAAGTAATGTTTAAGACATATTTAATTTTTATTAATAGCTACTATAATTGTGATGTTTACTTTTAAATAAAAACATTGATGTTTAAAAAATATGAAATTTAAATGTAATATAATTATTGTATCATATATTTAAAATTTTGATATAAGTTGCCTCACTAGGCGAACCTGTACTGAGTAAGAATTTGTATCAAATTATTTGATACATTTTGTCGATGGTTTACATAAAAAAAAAAGTAGCACATAGGTTGCTACACAGCAATATATTAATTAAATTTATCAGCATTGCTTGCATACAATCATAACGCAATATTTAACCCCGTTAATATGAAAAATTGAAGCTAGTTCACAAAGGGTAAACATTTATTAAAAGTACAAAAAAACGCTGGTTCATAAATAAGCACTAAAATGAAATCAATAAACATGCCTAATTTAATCATAACTTTGGTCACCCTACGGAAAAGGGACTATCCCAGGGGTGTAGTAGCCGCCCTTTGTAGTTAGGTGGGACCCCATTGTTCACCATTGCACCTGGAAGATTTTTGACAGGGCGCTATATTGTAACAGTTGCCTTCTGATTGGATTGAATGAATGATTCTGACTATAGAACTGTGAAGCTCTCTCATACTTTTTTTAATTTTTTTTATTTATTTATTACTTGTAAATTATTTAACATTATAAATGATAACAATATGCAGACTTATATGTACAATTTTTTCATTATTATTCTACTACTCCATAAGTTGAGCTCCAGGAGCTCGTGTTTATGGGAGGAGTATTTACCTTTAGTTCTAATGATTTTTTAAACAATAATCAAAAACTTTTGATATAAATACAAACATAATATTAACATAGGTACACAAATTAGAGAAGTGTGTTTTTAAAGATAATTAAAATAATATATCTTTTCACAGATTGTAAGCGTGAGGAAATTAAGGGTACAATATATAAAGTAAACAAATTAGAAAAATAGTTTTTTAAAGACAATTAAATTAATATATATATTTTTTACAGATTTGAGTAAGTGTAAGAAAATTAGGGGTACAATATATCATTATACAATTTTAGGGACTTAATTAACTTTTTGAATTGTTCATAATTCACAGTTTCGGTTACACTAATTTTATTTTTGGACAATAATATATTATACCATCTCACACCTAAATACGAATAGTAGTGCTGAGCCGTGGTCGTTCTAAGCATAGGAATGGCTATTAAGCCATTAGTTTAAATCTATTGCTTATGCTATCTGAGGGGTGAATTTTATAAATAAAATATTCTTTATAAATTTGATATAAGGCGATTCTCTTATACAATTCTGTGATAGATGGTACATTAAATTCCAGAAATATCTCTAAAGTAGGGGATTATTTATTTATCATCTCATTTTATAAGGCTATGTCCTCCATCACAACAGTAGGAGATTTTCAAATATTGTCAAGTTATTCGTAACCCAGGAATGTTTGTCTTTCTTTTAAAAAAAAAATTATTTTTTTTTAATTCAAAGCTTACTTTTTTATGTTTCACTGTAATCAAACAGCAAATAACAGAGCAAATGATGTTTCCCCCTGCAAGCATTGATTACCACAAAACTCATCCGGAACTTAAACCTAGGTACCTACTTTCAAACTCAATAATATATACGTTGATACCGAAAAACGTAAATATAAATTCCTAAAGAAAAATGAGTATTGCTAATTTATTAACAATCTCTTCACGTTGTTAGTAATCCGTTATGGTTATCCGATTGTAGGTCCTGATAAACTTTTAGTAAATTCCTTGCATATCGGAGCATTCCTGCCTTGATAATACGCAATGACGAAATATGGAAATACTACGATTTTTATGAACACGTGTTCCTATCTCGTGAAAATACGCTCGAATTTTACTAAAAGTTTATTTGTTAACCTATCACTTGATTAGTTAAGGGCTTGCAATCCCGTTTTTATCCAAAATACGAATAATTTTAAGCAATTGATAGTAAATTAGAAATATTTTATATCAGTTAGTTTTCTCCGTGGAGGTAGGTATTTTTATAGAAAAATTCAAACACCCACAAATTTTAAAAACTTCATTATTATTTAGTGAGTAAGCTTTTAAATTTTTTTGCATAATTTACCTATTACCTAAAAAGTCTACTTGAATTCTAAAATTATCCTCGGAAGTAGCTAGCTCTTTTTGCAGGTAGAGAGTCGTAAAAGCCAGAACTACATAATAAAAGCAAAAATTCGCTAAATGAATTTCACTTTCGCTTTTCCTTATCTAATATTGTATAAAAACATTCAAAAGCTTTCAGAATAATATATAATACCGTGATTTTATTTTAACAAAATACCTTTAAAGGATATAGCAAAATATGACCAAAATAGAAATTTAATGACTATTTTGGTCTTGCTATTCCAGAATATTGGTCAGTAAATAAATACTCGTAAATATAACTTATTCCATAGTACGAACTGATATACTTTATTCATATATGTAGCTTGCAGTCATTTTTTCATCATCGTTTCCCACTGAATGATTTGTTTTTGGAAAAGGTACCGCTTAAAACGTAATCCCGTTTCATTTCTACCTGTTCATATTTTAATGGATCGTTTCATTGACTGATTGAGTTTCGGAAAACCATTTAACATAAAACGACTCTGATTCTATTTTGGTTGGATTGGACAGAATTTTGGATAATTACGTAAAATTGGACTTTTGGTGGACACCGCAAAACTTCACGTCACTTTTTTGGATTTGTTTCATTATATTTGTTTTTTATTTGTGTTGTTTTCTCAGTATTTTTTTATATAAATGAACCAAAAACAAAAACGATTACAATGACGTCAATCCACTGTCGATGATTTAAATTGCAATTGCAAACTCCCAGGTCTCAGCATCTCCAAGTCAGCCAGTATTTTGATATTTAAATAAACCAAAAACATAAACGATTACCAACAGCACTCGTAGACTTTTAATTTTCTTAATGACGTCAATCCACTGTCGTTGATTTAAATTGCAATTAGTTCGGAAATCCTTCTTCAGTATTTTGTTCACGAAACACTTCACATTCGTACACCTCAGATTACCTCTGTAATAAATAATAGAATCCTCCCATCAATAATAGAATCGAGGGAGATGAGCTAAAAACCAAAATATCGTCAACATCGTTCACTCATACAACTCTGCACACAGAGGCGCGGCACCCCGCCTTTTTTTACCTAAACACCTTATCTTTCATTGGCTCCGATAGTTCGTGGTGTTCGATCGTAGCTCGGCGACAATCGGCACGCTTCCATGCCATACTATAAACAATGGTCCTTCTCCACTCAGAAAACATGACCATTTTATGCTAGTAGACTGACTCTCACGCTCTTGGTTATAATAGGTTGATAGATGATGATACGTTTTTAGACATTTAAAATCCGCGTTTCTATCCAATTATTGTTATGAATGGTAGCAGATCAAAATTTTGGCTAAACTCAGACTAAAATGAATACTAATACATTATGGGAACGTACTAGGTGTTTAATAATAGGTTCCTGGCCCTTAACGAGAATAAGGTTAATAATGATCTATTCATGAAAACCTAAAGTTAGGTGAGACAAAAAGGGATTGGACCCTCCAGCAGTCTAGCATAAAAGTTTAGTGACATGGTATCATTTTCATTCAAAATTTTATAGACACATAATATCGTTTACGAAAAGCACAGGCTGTGGGGATTTTTATATGCTAGTAAAATGGATCGCCATTATTTTCTTTGGTTGCTACCATAGACATAGAATGCTCATGATTATACCTCGCACGCTTGGTACAAAAACGAACCGTTCAAAATTAAAGTAAATATATTTTACGCAATATATTATTAATAAATTCTATTCATCCACACTGGCACTACAGCAAATAAAAAGATATTAACAAAATGAATCACGTATATTTTGAAGGTAAAATAATTACAAAGAATGGAGAACAGGAAAAAGTATGAATATAGTAAATAGCAAAAATTCAGGTACGTGGTAAAAATCAACAATAAGTTAGGGATTATATTCATGGAATAATATTAACGGAACAAAATTTTAGAAAATTATAAATTAAAATTTAGTACGTATTAAATGAAATTATCAATAGAACTGAATTTATTTCCGAGCCCATCTAGCATTTGGAATGGGGAATGAATGAAATAGTTTGTTTTCGACGAATAAACAACGAACAACTCTGGAAATCTCGTGTTATGGTTCTTCTGCGAGATAATTCGATTCAATCAAGTAAATTCATTAAATCAACGTAATTGATTTGCTCAATAGGTATGGATTGTTTAAAATTGATGAAGGTTCCACAATTGAGATGACGTCTCTCCAAGTTTTAAAATAATAGAGCGACGAAAAATATTGTATATTATTAATTTTTTTTATATTAAAATAAATCTCAAGCATTTCAAAGCCTTATTTATTTGTTACTTTAATGATGTGTGGAACAAATGTTACATTTTCATACAATAATATTATGGTCAAGCGATGGTCTTTAGTTGTTGGCACATCTCGGTTGTTTTAAATCGTTGCTTAAGGTATTATCAATTGAAGTCTATGTATGAGAGAATATTTTCAGCATATCGTTAAACGTTTACATGTCGTAAAGACTGATCGCCATCATACAACTTTATATGGCCCGTTTACGAATCTAAAACTAACCACACAAAGGTCGGTATGTCCAATTATTTCAAAGAACCGCGATTTATGAGTCCACTAGAAGGGAGAAATATAAAATAATATTACAACGTCCAATAATCATTTCATTGGCATACTTACCAAAACACTGTTATGGATTTATTGTTAATAATTAAAGGGCATTTGTTATTGTTTTTATTTAAAGTATTCCATAGATTGTAAATAGGCAGAAGGAGAAAATGAGATAAGTAATGCATTTTATTAAAGAGTTAATAAGGTTAATTAGTAATTCTCACTAACGACAAAATTCTCGCGCGAGTATTGCGATATCTGATGAGTCAATCTGGTGTCGCTGCCCCGGAATCAGTTATTAGATAACCGATACCTCTGCCATGGATCACCCCAAGTGGTCCGCTACGTTCGGTAACTTAGCAGGGGTGCTCGGGTTCATGGGGTAAGGTTTGTCTAGGTCTAGGCGGTGTATGCGTTTGCCCACCCACCGTATGGCGGGTGGGATCGGGAGAGACTGGTTAAGGGAGACCTTAAGACCATAAAAAGTGGCAGGGATCGATTCATACGTCCGTCAATTCTGGACACATTGACCCCCAGATAACTAAACACCGCCCATACTTTTTCTTTATCAAAACTTTATCTCTTTCCTTTCCCTAAAAAGACCTTCCACACAGCATGCTTAAGTTCTTCGGGCCTCCTATGTGGAGCTGATGTAAAAAAATTGAAGATTTTAGCTAAAAATAGCAATAAAATCAGAAATGCTTCTTCGCAATCCAAATAAAAAAAATCTCGTTTACATTCAATAAACAACAGGTACCTACCCTATAACTTATAATGAACGCCTTAATGATAAGTTTTGACATTAATATACATGGAACGCCTTAATGTACTTATATTAGTTTTAACCATACATTATAGTTTTAAACTAAAGACAATAGTCTTAAATCCAATAAAATATTTGATTTGAATAATCCATAGATACTTCAGCAATATATTATACTGGTAAGACGAATATATTATATTCCGTTCGGCTTCTAGGCATTATAAGGAGAATTAATTAATTTTACATGTATTTGAATAGGACATGTGATAAGGGTTAAATTTAATTGTTCCTACTGTAAGAATTTAGGTTACTAATTACATAGGGTACTTATTACGCGGGTACGTTAGGTACCTAAGTTTAATTAATATTAAGCCATTTAGATAGATACTTTACGTTTTGCCTGGAATACTTTATTATAAAATGGTTGAAATTATTATACCACATTTGCGCATGTTGATAATATTACGACCGCAATTTTGAATATAAACTTTTAGAAATTAAATAAATGTACAAATTTATTGGTATGAAGGAGATACTTTGGATCTGACATTAATTTAAAATAAAACAATAACTTTGTAACTAACTAACTATCGAACCATCACGCTGTTTCCCCGCAGGATAGGCAGAGAGGACGGACCGCCAAACAACTCGGTCTTCGCACACACTCCTTGCCTCATTCATACGGACTATTCTATTATTCTGACACTTGACATGGCCCGACTCAAGTATCTGATTCCCTTGCCGTGCCATGTCTTCCTCGGGCGTCCCCGACTTCTGCTACCATTCACATTATATATTATCAGTAAACTTAGTAAGCACCACTTTTATTTTTTATACTTAATGCCGACCGGTTTCGCTACAACCGTAGTAGCTTCATCAGGGCTGCATAATACTATTTATTAAACTTTAAAAATCTACAATCTACCAGTAACATGTGTTATCAATATATTAAGCATCTATGTGAGGATATTGTGTCAGCGCTTTATTAGCAGCAGACACATACCTGGACGGATGACGAACGTCGTGCTGGCACTGTTGGTAGACGCAGTAGACTCTAGCTGCAGCAGCTGGTCCAGTTTCTTCACCACCTAGGATTCTTGCTGCAGAGTCTCACCTATTCCTGTTCATCATTTTACTTAACTTAACTTCACTTTATATTTGTAATATTTATATTTTTTGTATTGGGCTTCTATTTAGGTTGATTTATTTGTTGATGACTTGACCATTAATGTTTATGGCTTTCCGCAAATCTCTTACCTCCAAGTTATGTACTTTCTATAAATATAATATGCATGTATTATATATACAAACCTTTCGAAAGATATTCTCTACATGCTTGTGAAAACCCTATCAAAATCCGTTGAGTAGTTTAGAAGAACTAAGCACACAAATAGACAGATGCGGATAGCGACATTGTTTTAAATAATAATAATAATTGGATGTCTTGTACAGCGCCGTTTTTGTGCAAAATCACCTTAAGGGCGCTTATATTATTTAGAGATAAATTAAAAATAGCCTCTTTACACTGTATAATTGTTTTTAATCCTTTTTCGTAAAAAATACAAAAGGAACTTGTGCCGTAAATAAATATTGCAGAGTCAAATGGGGTTATGTAATTTTCTAAATTTACAAATTTTTTTTAGTTACCTTATTCACAATAGGGTACCATTGCCAAAATAACTTCCTTGCATAATGTTTTATGAATATTCATTTTTTATCGATATGTAGATAGGTATATTATATATTAATATTCAAGCAGATAATGTATACACCAACGTGATCGATCTAATAAATAGTTGAAAACGTTAATATTTGTTTTAATTAAGTCAAGACAAAGCGTTCAATAATCAACAATTCGCTTTGTGGCGTAATTAAGTATAATTAAATAATATGAAAGAATAATACTTTGCGTATTTATAATCATAATTCAATCAAACTAATCTCATATTTATTATTTTTCAGTTTACGTCATTACGTTTATCCTGACGAAGAAACATTAGAACTAGGTGTTAGTAATCGTCTGATCGAACTTTCTAGGTCAAAACGAGCCGTTTTTTTTTTTTTTTACTAGTTACAATATTTTTTATAATTCATGTTTTCCAGTAATGTAGGCCTCACTGGGTGGCTTGCCCGTGCTGAGGCCTTCATTTTATAATATGAAATATAAACTACATAATACATTTAATGAGAAAAATTATACATTTAAAATCAAAAATACATAATAATATATTTAAATTAAAAAAAATATATACATTGAAAATAATCTTGTGTGTTTGTGAGTGATTTTACTATGATCGTTCTTTTAGTGTAACAGTCCCGCTCATCTGGAATAGACTTCCCTCAACTTTTACTAATCTCCAGAATTTGGCTGAATTTAAACAGGCTTTAAAAACAAAATTATTTAAAAAATCTTACCATTCATAAATCTTAACTGCTTTTCAATATTTTATAATAAGTCATATTCTAAAACTTCCGGTAATTGTTTGGTTTCGGTTGCCTCATTATTGTACCTTTTTAAAATGTCTGCTCAGAAGATTCTCATTTCTGAGCACAAACTGCCTCCTGTTTTATATTATGTTTTAGTTTTAATATTCTTGTTTTGTCTTGTCCTGCTGTTATTGTTATTCTAAGTTTTAGAATATGACTTATTATAAAATATTGAAAAGAATACACTTTGTATTCTTTGTATAGTGTTAGTCATATTATAAATAATATGACTAATACTATAATAAATACACTTTGTATACACTGTTTTTACAAAGCGTATTTAGTGTTAGTCATATTATAAATTACACTAAATACACTTTGTATAAACAGTGTATGAGTGGTTCTTAAAATTATTCATACAGTGTGCCTTACCCAATACAGATCTAATATTATAACACTAAATACACTGTTTATACAAAGTGTATTAGGAATAATTTTAAGAACCACTAATACTGAATTACCATTTTTAATTTTGCTATAGTAAAGCGCACCTGTAGTGAAATGACGCTAAACTGCGCTATACAAATGCCATGTTATTATTATTATTATTCGGAACATGTCCATTAATTTGATTAATGAGTGGCTTTTACAAAGTATTTTATTTTCAAATATTATTTTAATTGAAAAATCTATAAAAAAGCAAATGCTGAAGTCGTCTAAATGTTTACAGGATTGAGATTTTCAATGCGAGTCTTTATTCCGTAGAGCGTAAACAAATTAAATTAAATGGCATTTTTTCTTCCAAGAACGGTCTTTCTTATATTTGGATCCATTAGTCCAAACATAAACAGTCGAACAGTTCGGGTGATAAGTGATTCGATAGAAATAAACAAACACGACAAATGGGAAGGAATGAATGAAAGGAACCTTTCAAACTACGGAGAGAGATCTTCCAGTTTATGGATGTTTATTTAGCTAGAATAAGACGATTAGTCCTAAAACCCATAACTCTGTTCCTAATATACTGTGAAGACTATGTCAATCAAGACTACATTTAAGGATCGAATTTCAAATTGAGATAAATAGATTCACAGTCATTTTAAAAGACCAGTAGCTACGATGTTTTTGTTGTTGTCTGTTATTGAAAGAAATCAGCTAAACCAAATATTCTGTTGTGTGCATTGTCTATGGGACATGATTTTAATGCAGCAAACTTAAAATAATATTACAACAGTTCAGTCTATGTGGTTGAATGTTTACGATCCTCGGCTATGAAACTGGAGGTGACGGTTTCAAATCCCAGACTGCGAAATAAAATTATACTTAATTTGTTTTTCAGGGCAGATGATGGACACTGTAATGCTGTCCGAAACGTTGGCTAAAGAAGGAGATAGCGCAACACGGCATAATACCCCAGAAATAAATTACCATACATTCTTTTGGCCGTGAAAATCTCTAATCACATCTATTTTTAATTTGTGTTATTTCAAAATTTATTCATTTAAATTAATTTATAATATCTTTATTTATATATTTATTTTTATAGCACATTTCAGAGTTTTGTCTTATTTATACGCACCCTTAGATTTCGTGATAATAAGGATCTGGTTGCTGGCGTGAATGGTTGTAAATAGCAGAAATCTTCCATTTCCTTTTTTAGCTTCTGAATTTTATTGGTGAGCCATATAATCAATTAATTATCTCAGTTGAATACGAGAGTACCCGCACATACCTCGTATTCTGTAGTATAGTCGAAGTACCCCGATGTTTCGGTCTTCACAATGAAACCACAATTTTTGCTCAAAAGGTTGTCTTCCCCTTTCATAATTAGATCCTACATTACTTTGTGTTCACTAGCTGCATGCCTAACTCACAAAATAAAATTATTACAATGTGATCTGATCTCTTGTAGGTCTAAGTAGGTTCTGTGTAGAGGTGTAAAGTCTACCTCAATCTCTGCCATTATTCTGGTACCCGGGCCGCCCCGGTCCAATCACGGTCAACTGGATGAGAGAATTACTCCCAAATTCACTTTGAAGCAAGCCTCATCCGCGGCAAACAATTTGCCAGCGGGTAAACCTAATTATCGACAATTTTTGCACAGGTCCTGCTAACGGATAATGACAAGAGGCGCGGCGCTAATCGCCGGTGGCGGCAAAACGACACCCAGATTGGTCCGCAGGCGGAGAGCTGCATAAATAGCATGGTGACACCTCACCAGCAAGGAATTTTCAAAAAAATATTAAATGCTTAACAAAGTCAGAACTGCTTTTTCCCTTTTGAAATAATTAGTTAAAATGTTAAAGAGCATAGTACTAGCACCTTGCAAGCGAGAAACTTTTAATCACATGGGTAACAAATAAAGTTTTGCTTTGTCCCTATTGACGGATTTATGCTTGTTTCAGAGTACACTGCCATACGCATCAAGCGTTTTGGGCGTGGCCTATATATAGATTATATGTTGAAGGGTCACACGAAGCTATAACCTTCCTCTCCCCCCCCCCCCCTAGAAAGGGAGTGGGAAAGCAGGAAATATCAAATATTTTCAACGGGTTCTGTCACCTTGGCAGCTGACAGCCACGTGACCACGGCAGCTCCCTATAATGATGATCTGCCGTAAGCAAGAGTGGTGGTGGCGCCACTTTCAAATATCGTTCAGCTAACAGATCACGGCATTTCATCCAGGTGAAGTTCACACTTTAAATACATCATCTGTCTGATGTCAGATGTTTGGATGGGATTGTATGGCGAGCGGTATGGTGATATAGGCCACGCCAAAAAACACCGATGTCTGAAAGTACATGTAAAAATTGTTGTAAAAATAACGAAATTAGACTTTAGGCGAAGTTAGTGTGTCAGAAATAAGACGTGTTGTGCATTTTGCTTTAAAGCGACAAAAAGATAGATATACATTTTTTTTATCACTTGGGTTTTAGGATTTTTATTGCTATAGATAGATGGATAAGAGGGGCAAAAATGAAAAACAGGAAATATTTATGCTAAGAAATGCAATGTTCACCTATTATTTTGCCAACGAGTAGATATATAATATACCGATTGATAAGATTAGGTTTTCAAACAAATTGAACCCTAGCTGTAATATTTTTACTGGACGCAAAAACAGAATCAATACACGTCTGTAATATACATCACCTACCAAAAAAATATCTCACAAACCTTATAAAAACATCTACCAATCTATAACAATCTAATTACAATAGCGTATTATCCAAGGTTGATATTTTCAGTTGCAAACTTACCAAATACAAGAGGTCCATAAAAGAATATTTCTCTGAGGGTTTGTGAATAATGTTTATGTCTCTATTGTTTATATCTCTATTATGATTTAATTTATATCTACAGTCTCTCTCCATGGCTATAAATGTATTGTTTTGTAAATTTTTCGTTTCATATAATCTTTTGTTTTGTATAATTTTTTTTAAAATTCATATTCCTTTCTCACAAATTTAATTTACTTATTCCATATTATACTGTCTCGGTAGAGGTAAAGTCACAAGGAGGAAATCCATAATTGGTTTTATTTTAGCTATACAATACTTATGTACAAAGTGATTAAATGTTAACTGTCGATTTCCCGAAAATGAATAAATAAATAACAAACCAAACGAAAATCATAAGAATAATATTTAAAATAATCAGATGTTAGGACGAACATGAAAATAAGACAAACAAGTTATTTTTCATTGAAGTAATTGTACAAAAAATTTATGATAACAAATAATCATTATGATTGTTCCTTAATCGATGCAATCATTTATACGGTAGCTTGATGATGAAGTTGAACCATATAAGTTGCTGAAAATCCTCTATCCCAAACCTAGTTCACCTCAGCACAGGATTTCCTAGTACTTTTTTATATTTCACATAGTATCTTCTTGAAATGTTAAATTATACAGTAAATAAAATAAACATATATTTCCAGGAATTTTTGAAGATTACTTGCCTCTCTTCCGAAATGGGGACGAACAAAGTCTCCGGGCTTTGAGCACTTGAACGCGCGCCAAGAGCACGATACACCACCCCTAGCGCTAGCTGGCTCCTAGCTCCTACCGCCTGTGGGTCTGTACTTACAGTGTACACACAGTACACTACTTTTCAGTACACTATACAACCAGTACACTGCACGGCGCTCAGTACAGAGCTTGGGGTGGCAGATTAAAGCCCGCGGGGTGATAGATTGTTCACAGCATCCCTGCCCGTTGTGTGACTGCAGCCGGAGTGGATCCCAGCACCGGATTTGGGTAATGGTTGCTTTATTTATAATAGTGTCAATAGAACGCTTTGATAACCAAAATATACAATTAGGTATTTATTACAGTACTGTTGTACTTTCAAATATATATTTTTCATTATTTTGCCGTAAACTTTTCGTTTTTTGTGTATCTACCCATCTATATATTTTGTCAAATTCTTTCATAAATGCAACCTCTTGTTCCTACCTCTCCCCCAACCATCGTCGTTGTCTTTCTGACTCCTGGTAAAGTGCCTATGATCTTACAAATTGTTGAATGATTTAAATTTACCTTATCTTTTTCTGATGACCAGTTTACCATCTAAGCCTAGATGTTTGAAGAATAGACGAAACCATATCAAAATTTAGATTCTTGATTTTCGGACGTTGGGTGAGTCTCGAGTGATTTGTGAGTGTGTACAGTAATACTGAACTAACGAAATAAATACAAATATGGACGTACTCGTATATTTAACAAAAAGTGAAAGATGGAAACTTCACTCTCCAAAATATTAAAATTTCTTCATCTTTGCACTTTTACATTTTAAAATATTTTGTCAATTACTATGTAATAATGAGTTTCCTCACAGTAAAATAAAAACGTTCGCTTTTTGATGCATTTTAACGAGGCTTCATTCTCAGTAGCTTCGTAAACGAGGTATTACTGTAATCAAAATAGATTGCGGTGGTTAAGTTTAATTCCAAAGATAAAGGGGTAATCATGAGTGAGTTGTCGGCGAGAGACTCTGGAAAGGACGATTATTTACACTAGTTTCATAATCCTTGTTTTATCGCCATTTTAAGTGTGTGGGTACTTAGCTACTGTCTATTATATGGCAAATCGCCTAATCCGCTAATTTAAAGGAAAATAAACACATAGGTTTATTGCATCATTATTAGTCTTCCTTTGATTTAAGTCATTTTACACCAGTAAACAATCAGAATTAAAGCTGATACTGCAACACTGTACAGCTATAAACTTTAACATGTCTTTTAAAACTTAAAAAAATAATACTTTGGTTTGGCTCAGGATCGAACCTTCCTCCCCATGGACTGGAGTCAACACCGCTAACACGTAATTCCTCAGCCAAATCCTAATTGGATAGAATCGACATTTATTTCGTTTATTAACTGCTGTAAATATTTAAATATGATTTCATCCAATTTCAGAAAATGCAAGTGTGCGCATGAGTGCCACCAAGTTGATTCGTTGTCATCGAAAACGAATCTATCCGTCGAATTTCACTTCGATCGGATGTCCGTGAGGAGGTTAATTTCCGCTTTATTCATTCATTCATATTACAAGATTCTTTTATTCAGTCATTCAAACAAGAAAACATAATCGAAATTTAATGTATTTTAAAAGGTTCTTTAATACGGTATGTTAAATAGTTGTCTATTGTAGAAATTAAGTTTTATCGAAGTGTTATTTCAAAAACATGTATTAATATTAAATGCGACCCGCAATTCTGAAATTTTACTA
The DNA here is from genome assembly GCA_026573805.1 of Hesperophylax magnus. NCBI lineage: Eukaryota > Metazoa > Arthropoda > Insecta > Trichoptera > Limnephilidae > Hesperophylax > Hesperophylax magnus. The sequence continues at coordinate 2,193,787 of JAIUSX010000055.1, forward strand.
TACTCTGAAGACGTTTTTGCTAGCCGGCATAACCTGGCGTTGAAAGACCATCAGTAGAAAGTTACCGCAACTAAGCGGAATAAGGAGTCTGGAGCCTTGTGGCATCAAGACCTAGAAGCTATTGCCATCAGCCACCACCATACTGATAATATCCTCGAGTTGTGATAAGCCAAAGTCGAAAAGAACAACCAGGTCGGTCCATCTATTTTGGCAGACGATAAATGACTATTGGTGTATTGATCTCTGAAACGTGCCAATGATTCACACCATTCGCTCGCATTGTGTAATTAAGCTCTCCCAGACCTTTTGTTTTACTGTCGACTGTGGAAAATGCATTTTTAATACAGCAGATGATTCATAGTGGATCGCTTTGTAAGCACCCCTTTAGTTTTTTACTGATAGGTAGTACTATAGTTCTATTCACCCCAACACTCTCCCACTAGAGCACAACACATCCTGCAGAGACGGTTTAGAACTTTTTTTCGTTGGTTTAATCCTATACGAAGAGTTTATTTTTATTTTTTGAAGTGCTACATTTGTATTAAGAAATCTGTCTGGAGATTACTCTCTTAGGTCTTTGTGGTTAGAAAAGTTGGAAGTTGAAAACTGAATGTAATGTAACCATTTGAAAAAATTTTGGGGCGAAAAACTTATCGATGGCTAGCGCAGACGTATCTCCATTTTCTGGCGAAAATAAGTTTAAAACTAGACTTTACTCTAAGACAACTTGTATTCATTTGTATGAGTAAAATAAAGCATCTCTTTTTTTTTTTTTTTTTTTTATTAATATCAATAGCAAAATTTGTACATTATGTAGGTTTAAAGTATAATATAAGTATATTTTTTGTATTTTTTTCACAGTCCTCCTCACTAGGGTTTCCTGTTCTGAGGCGGCCTGTAGTTTTTCTTAAATTTTTGTATTTAGTTTTGAATTGTCTTTACATTGTCTTCATAATGTTTGTAAGTTGATTATTACTTTGATCTCTAAGCCATGTTTTGACTTTTGTTTTAAATATACTCATTTCGTTTATTTTTTTGGTTTCATTTGGTAGAGCATTGAACAATTTTATAGCATGGAATTTATTATTTCTCTGTCCAAAGGATGTGTTCAAACTGGGAGTAATCAGGATATTTTCGCTTTTTGCCCTGGTTGTGTATTTATGTTGGGCAGTGGAGTATTCGGATATGTTTTTTTTCAGTTTAAATAAAATATTTTTTGAATATAGTTTCTGTACATTGTAAACATTGAAGTTTTTGAATATTTCTTCTGTCGGAGTTCTAAGCGGAACTTTCAGTATAGTCTTTAATACTCCTTTTTGTGCTATATTGAGCCGCTCTGTGTGAGTGCTCAAGGCAGACCCCCATCCAGTTATTCCGTACTCTATTTGTGATTGACACAAAGCATAGTATACTTTTTTAATATCGTTTATATTGAGGATATTGCGAATGTTTCTAAAGAAGTATATGTACCTGGTTAGTTTTTTTGTAATTACATCTATATGTGAGTTCCAACGGAGATTATCATCAATTTCAATTCCAAGATATTTGATGCTTTTGGAGTGTGCTATAGTGGGACAGAGGCATGATAAGCCTTGATTTTTTTGATAAATTCCTTGGCATGAATGTAATTTGAGATTAAGGTCCTCTGACGGCTGCCCTCTGGCTGTTTTAGAAAATGTCAGATATTTTGTTTTATTGACATTAAGCGTCAGGGAGTTTCTTTTAAGCCAGTTTTGCAGGAGACCAAGTCCGTGTTCAGCTTCTTTGTAGGTATTTATCCAATCTTTTTCTTTAAATAAAATTACTGTGTCATCAGCAAAACTAATGATTTTTCCTCTTGTTTCTAGGTTACAGATATCATTAATGTATATTAAAAATAATATCGGACCTAGTACGCTTCCTTGTGGTACTCCATGGTTGATAAGAAGAGGTTTGCTTTTTCTCTTGTTAATTTGGACGCTCTGTGTACGCTCCGTCATATAGCTTTTTAGTAAGTTTAGTGTTGTACATGACATACCAATTTTTGAAAGTTTTGAAAAAAGTATTTTGTGATCTATTGTGTCAAAAGCCTTTTGTAAGTCTATGAAGATTGCCAAAGTTTTTTCTCCACTGTCTAAACTTTTAGTGATCATATCGGTAATTTTTTCTATGGCGTCACTAGTACTTAAGTTCTCTCTAAATCCATACTGAGTTTTTGATAATTTTTTATTGTCTTCTAAGTAGGATAAGAGTTGTTTTTTTAGTATTCTTTCCAATATTTTTGAAAATGCATTTAGTAGGCTTATTGGTCGGTAATTGTTTATGTCATTTTTACATCCTTGTTTAAATATTGGTATAACAATCGCTTTTTTGAGGGCTGTAGGGAATATGCTATTCGTTATAGACATGTTGACTAAGTATGTAAGTGGTTCGATAAGTTCTTTACAGAGATATTTTATTGCGTTGGTTGAGATTGTGTCCTCCCCCGAAGAAATATTTGATTTTTAAGAAGAAATTGTGTTTTTGATATCGTCAGCTGTAATTTGTTTAAAATTGAGCTGATTTCCTTGCTCAGGTGGTTCGTTTATTTGTACATCTTCATTACATTTTGTAACTTGCTTTGCTAGATTTGATCCTATATTTATGAAAAAATTATTGACGTATTCAAGTATTTGGTCAGGATTATCAGCGTATGTCCTGGGAACATTGTTTATATTCAGCACGTCAATTGATGTAACGTTGGCAGATTTAGAACTGGTTATTTCATTTATTATTTGCCACATTTTCCTGGGATTTTGTTTACAATCTACAATTTTTTTCTTATAGTAGGTTTCTTTTGTACACATAATAACTTTTTTGCAAATGTTTCTGTATCTTTTGTAGTATCTTAACATGTGTATATCGTATGGAATTTTTTTAAGTTTCTTGTGTAACTCGTCTCTTTTTCTTATGCAGTTTATAACATTCTGTGTAATCCATGGTTTAATATGTACATTTTTGTGTGAGATTTTCTTAGTAATTTTTGTGGTATTAGATAGTATATTATTCTGAAGAAGTTCTATGAAATAATTCCATGCATCATTTGTATTGTTCATACTTTGCAGTTTTTTCCAATCGGTACATTGTAGATTATGTTTAATGATATTCCAGTTGATTTCTGTTTTTTCTGTTGTTAATGGTTTTTTCTTCAATTTATTTGACTTGTTTATTTTTATTGAAAGCATAGTTGTATAATGATCGGTTATAGTTGAATTAAATACAACAGTTTGAGTAATGTCTTTTGTTTTACTCATTATATGGTCTATGCAACTTTCACTGTTGTCCACTTTTCGAGTAGGAACATTTATTAAGCTTTCCAGTCCATGGGATGCTAGCATCTGCAGATATTGAATTCGCTTAGGGTGTCCATTTTCTAAAATATTTATATTTACATCTCCAATAATAAATATGTTTTTCGTTTCTTTAAGAAGGCAGAGTTCCTCGTCTACGGATTTAAGGAATGGGTCGATGTTTTTTGTTGAGGGCGATCGATAGATTGCTAATATAGCTTTTTCTTTACTGATTTTAATTTTTAAACAATTGGCATTTGTGATAATAATTTCTTCAACTTCGGCTTTTATTTCGTTTTTAATGTATATAATTACACCATCGTTTTGTTTTTTGTTATTCAAACTTGAGTAGGTTGTATATCCAGCAATTTCCAATTTCATGTATTTATGATTTATCCAACATTCAGTAAGTATTATTATTTGAAAATTAACTTTTAAATATTTCAATAAAATTTGCAATTCATCAAAATTTTTTCTTATGCTTCTTATGTTTTTGTGTAGTATATTGAAAGAGTTGTTATTTAAATTCGATAGATCACTTGGTTCCGAGGTTAATATAATGTCAGCCATTTTTATCTTTTTTTCGTAATCGTTTTTGTGCCCTTTTGTTATACAATATTTTTTATATCATCTACATGTTTTATATAAATTATTTTTTCGGTTGGCATTCTTCGCGTCATTATTTTTCCATCTTTGAACCAAACAATAACTAAACTCTAACTTACAACATTCGATATACCTACTAGTATGTTTAGATTGAGATTTTAAATGTGTTCAAATAAAGTTCTTAAAGGATTCAAATGATTAATCTAGTTTAGGTTTATCTAGATAATGGTTAATGGAGATACAATAATATATGGGTTTTATTTCAGCGATAATGCAGATCATTCCTACGGAAGGGTTTTGAAGTGAGCAAGTTATGTTCGTAATTCAATTGTTCTAAAACAGTTTGCTAAACAAATGTAATAAACCCATCCACGATTTCTTTATGTACCAAATGATATCATATTTATAAGAGTAACTATCACTTCTGGAATGGTGTCCACTTTTTAATCTTACCAAAAGAAATAGTCACTAAAATAAAAAGAACATTGCCGATTTAGATCACACCGCATATTAAAATATTATAGTTCTTACAAGCTTTGCAAACGAGTTAAAAGTTTTTAAAAAAAATTTAATTAAAATCAAATTTAATAATATAATTATTAAGTTCTGCAAGTATTTTTTGGTTTTTGTTATTGTTACAGCTGTTTCGGCTTTCAAGGCCATTTTCAAACTGTGGTTAAGCCACGTTTTTGACGACTTAAATATGATTCTATTTTACCCCCTCCCAAGTTAAAATGATTTATTACCGGTTAAACCAATTTATTGATAAAAATAATTGTGACAATAGATTTCATATTCTGTGGGGGTATTATGAAGTCTGTTTTCCCCTCATTAATGTTATCTTAATTGTTTAATAATGATGTAGTAGTTATTAATTTATTTAAATGTGTTATATTGTTTAGGTTTTGTGAACATACTTAGAAGCGGGGAATAAATAATTTTCCTTACTTTATTAATTAATGTTATATTAGGGTCATTGGTTCTTTTATTGATTTCTAATTGTTCGAGTAAATTTAATCTAAGGCCCTTTCTTTCAATGTGCAAGGGTTTAGGTTCGTTGTTGTCAAGCGGGACGTGATTATTTACTAAGAGATGTTCTGCGAATTTTGAAAATGTGCTCTTATTATTATAACATCTTATATGTTCTTTGTATCTAGTTGAAAAAGCCCTTCCCGTCTGTCCGATATAAGTAGCGTTGCAATCGGCGTGGTCACATTTTAATTCATATATGCCACTATTATTAAGTTTAGGATTTCTACTTTTAGAGTTTTTAAGGTTTGTTCCTATGTTATTATTGGTTTTGAAAGCTATATTTAGACCGCATTTTTTTATTTCTTTTGCTATTTTTATGGATATTGGACCGATAAATTCGAGACATGCAAATTTTTCTATATTTTTATTATTTGCCGGATATATTAAATTAATTTTATTTTTATATTTCTTATTTTTTATAATTTTTTCCTTTAAAAAATATACTAATTTTTCACCACGTTACAGTGTCAAAAACTCAATAGAACTTGTTAACAAAATTAAAAACTTTGATCTTCCGCATAACTGTCAATTCATTTCTTTAGACGTAAAATCCTTATTTAGCAACATCCCCATTAAAGAATGCCTTAAAATAATTGAAAATATCCTAGAAAAATCTAATGTCAACCCAATAATCAGAAAAGAGTTATTCCAGCTCATAAAAATTTGCATACAAACAAATTATTTTCTCTTTAATGATACATATTTTGAGCAATTGGACGGACTTCCCATGGGATCCCCTTTAAGCCCACTTCTAGCGGTGATATTTATGGATCATATTGAAAATATAATTCTTAAGTCTCCCTTAGCTAAATATATAATATACTATGTCAGATATGTAGACGATATCTTAATATGTTGGAAAGGCACCAACCGTCAATTAGATATCTTTATTAATTGGGCCAACACTGTTAATAATAAAATCTGCTTCACAGTCGAACATGAGATCAAAGGTAAAATAATTTTTTTAGATCTAACAATTGGAAAGAATAATAATAAACATACTTTTGAAATATTTAGAAAACCAACTTTTACAGACACTACAATAAATGCAAATTCAACTCATCCTTGGTCTCATAAATTATCAGCTTACCATTCCATGGTACATAGACTCATTAACATTCCCTTGGACAATAAAGCGTATGAGAAAGAAAAGGCAACGATACAAACGATCGCGGTTAATAATGGATATAACATAAATAACATTGAAAAAATTATAAAAAATAAGAAATATAAAAATAAAATTAATTTAATATATCCGGCAAATAATAAAAATATAGAAAAATTTGCATGTCTCGAATTTATCGGTCCAATATCCATAAAAATAGCAAAAGAAATAAAAAAATGCGGTCTAAATATAGCTTTCAAAACCAATAATAACATAGGAACAAACCTTAAAAACTCTAAAAGTAGAAATCCTAAACTTAATAATAGTGGCATATATGAATTAAAATGTGACCACGCCGATTGCAACGCTACTTATATCGGACAGACGGGAAGGGCTTTTTCAACTAGATACAAAGAACATATAAGATGTTATAATAATAAGAGCACATTTTCAAAATTCGCAGAACATCTCTTAGTAAATAATCACGTCCCGCTTGACAACAACGAACCTAAACCCTTGCACATTGAAAGAAAGGGCCTTAGATTAAATTTACTCGAACAATTAGAAATCAATAAAAGAACCAATGACCCTAATATAACATTAATTAATAAAGTAAGGAAAATTATTTATTCCCCGCTTCTAAGTATGTTCACAAAACCTAAACAATATAACACATTTAAATAAATTAATAACTACTACATCATTATTAAACAATTAAGATAACATTAATGAGGGGAAAACAGACTTCAAAATACCCCCACAGAATATGAAATGTATTGTCACAATTATTTTTATCAATAAATTGGTTTAACCGGTAATAAATCATTTTAACTTGGGAGGGGGTAAAATAGAATCATATTTAAGTCGTCAAAAACGTGGCTTAACCACAGTTTGAAAATGGCCTTGAAAGCCGAAACAGCTGTAACAATAACAAAAACCAAAAAATACTTGCAGAACTTAATAATTATATTATTAAATTTGATTTTAATTAAATTTTTTTAAAAAATTAAATGGAGTTCTACCAACTAAACACAAAAACAATAAATAAAAAAAAAAAATAAAAAATAAAATAATAAAAAAATGAGTTAAAAGTGATTATTGAATAAAATTTTGCCATAATTTCATTCAACCCTTTCTTCTTTCCATATAAATTGGGTTGCCATATAAACTTGACCATTACATCTGAAAAGAAAAACTCGCTTTTTGGCAGCGAAATGTGTTTCCATTCCGCTTCGGTGAAATTACTTATGCATAATTTACCCTGCAATAAAATATTATTACTTCATAGAATCACCATTTTGTATGAGGTAGTCTCAAATTACTTATAATTATAATAACGAAAATTAACGCTTTTGGGCTTATTTATATTTCGTATTCTCTTGGTGGCGCTGAATATTCTGTCATACTTTGCACAGTGCAATGAATACTAATTTACATAACACATTGTCACCTGGCTCATAATAACACGTGTCACCACGTGTGGTAAACATTTATAAATTACAAAAGCACATCAGGCTAAATAATGAACTTCATCTGGCAAATTGACGAATAAACGACTGAAACATAACACGTAGAAACAGTGATGTGAATTCGGCTGGCGTAAAACAAATACAAAAAACCGCAGATAGTTTTAAAAACTAAATTTTTGGTAATAACTACGTAGCAATCAATTAAATGGATTGATGGCCTAGAACACCATTGAAGGGTAAATAAATGCCACAAATAAAGAGAAAAAAATACAGTGTGTGGCAAGCCTACGCACGACGGAAGTGAAACTTTTAGTATTCTTCTCTCTCTCTTTTCATTTCATTCTCTCTTTTTTCTGTCTATTGACATATTTATAAGTAGCATGTGATAAAAAAAATTAAAAGTTATAAAAATATGGGATTCGAACCCGGGTCCTGCATAACGAGTGTCGAACGCTCTGCCTCTAGACCGCAAGGAGAGGTATCTCGCGCAAATTAACGTAAATGTAAATTAACAAATTTATGTAAGTTTTTACTACCTTATTACAAATCGTTGATAAATAAAAATAATTAATCAAAATACCGAGCGACTCTACCGGCTCGATTTGTAAGCTATATTTCAACCAAAATATCATATAGGTACCGTAAAGTAAAGTAAAGGTAAATTAACAAATTTATGTAATTTTTTATTACAAACATTATTACAAATCGTTGATAAAAAAAATTAAAAGTTATAAAAATATGGGATTCGAACCCGGGTCCTGCATAACGAGTGTCGAACGCTCTGCCTCTAGACCGCGGTTATTACGTATTCGACCAAAATATCATATGGTCAAAATATCTAAAAGTCGCAGCACGATAGCATTTTATCACTTTTCCTCGTATTAAAAAAATCACAAAAAGAAAAAAAAAATAGTTTAAGCGGGGATTGAACCTCGGTTCTTCACGACGAGAGTCGTGCGCTCTGCCTCTAGACCGCGAAGCTGAGTTTGGAGGGTGACCTAAACTAGGTATACAATATTAACTAGTCTCCTATAGCGAAATAATCACGGTTTTTCGTGACGGTCATGAGTCGGTTTTACTCCGGTCCTCGAAATTGCATGACGCGCGTAAAGAAGTTTCACTTCAAAAATTAATATCGCATAAAAGTAGCATTTTCAAAAAATTAGTTTCTTGGCGGGAAATACTGTAATCCTAATTTTGGTTTCTAATTTTATGATTTATCCCGATTTTATTTAAAATCTGATGATAAAGAACAGATGAACACATTAGTTGCAGCGCTGTGATTTTTAACTTCTTGGTTATTCCTTAGTGAATAATTTGAGATAGTACCTACCATAGATATAAATCGCTCAGGGGAACTCCCAAAAAGAGCTGTGTCTTAAAAATCAAAGAAATTCATTTTCGTTTATTCATGCTATGTAAGTAGCGAAAAATACAATAAACCCTTTATTTGCAGGAAGGTGAAGTCAAGATGTTAAACAAACACAAGATTTCACTTGGTATTGGTAGATCCTAGAATCCTACCTTACCCACTTAGTTAATGTGAAAAATTAAAAAATCATCTCATTCACGAAAAGTTTTCACACCTTTGTATTTGATACGTGCCCAACGCAATCTCAAGAATGGGATAATTAATAAATTAACTGCATTACCTTCATAGTAGCTAAACGCAGGGGTTCGCTGGTAATTTGCCATCATTCTTCGAATTTTAATACAATTACTCCGTAGCGGGAGACGTAAACTTATTTACTGGGAACAAATAATATAAACCCTAAGGCAGATTGGCACCCGCATCCAGGATTAAATCCTGCCTTACAAATCTAACTAAGCAACAAAGTTACAAGGCTTTTCGTAAAAATAACTTATTTGAAATTTATCAAGTTGGATGTGGATTTTATAACGATACAATCCTTGTGACGAAAGGGCAAGTTTTAGGGGATGGTTTCGTACAGTCGGAAATGTCTGTGTGAATTTAGTGAAAAAGAAAAGTTTTGGTCTTATACAAAGAACCTAGTAGAGGCGAAAATGATGGGCATTTCAGCAATGAGGCATTAATGCGACTATTAAACTGGGAAGAAAAGAAAGTAAATGCTCGATTGCTTTTAACAGGGTGCAAGTGTTTTTGGTTTTCTTTGTTCTGGAGTGCGTAAGAAGTATTAAGTATGAAGCGTCAGTCCAAGGATAATACAATTACTCTGCGCAGGAAAATCTTGAAAAATGAATATTTTGTATAATGAAGCAAAATAATAAAAAACCGAGTCTCGCCGTCAGATCGGGGATTATGTGTATTAAAAAATCAGGCACGTTTTATAAATTTCTGCGAAATTTTATAACTCTGTTACGAAACGCAGAATTTAACAACATTTCATAAAAATATCTCTGCGTTAATTCAGATTTTCATTCTTTATTTTTAACGACTCTACAATATTTTATAAATCGCTCAATTATTTATACCTAGTAAATGACAAAAAATATATCGAAATAAAAACTTTATTCAACTATGAAAGTAACAAAATTATGAAAGCGTGAAATTACTAAATTACTTTGCATGGGAGAATAATACCATGTAATTAGAGCAATGAAACGACATATGTTTTCTGGAAATGCTTCATTCATAAGAATGAATTAAGGAATAGGAAGATTTAAGGTTGCCTAGTATGTTCTACAAACCTACAAGTTCAGCTTTGCATCCCCAAACAGGGCGCCGGCAACCTACGGCGTTGCGTACATATGGATCTGTAATAACAATATATCATGGGGTGTTTTCATCCCTCCGTAATTCTAATTCCTCCCCCTCTGGAGTCACCCCTCCTGCAACACCTCTGTGAGACACGGAAATTAAATACTGAATATTAAACGTGAAACGCGCCATTTAAATAAGGCATCCGAGCGGTAAAGAGAGGAGAAATGAAATGGAAACGCAGATCTGTGCAGCATTATTTGATAACGTAGGACCGAAAAATGACGAGAAAACAATGATTACAAGTTCTACCGCTATCCTTAGAGAGACGTTTGTGAGGCTCGTTCTAGCTCAATGTTAGGCTCCCAAGATTTCAGACATCATATTCCGTACGATGTTGTGGGTTTTTGTAATCACAACACTCATCAAATGAATATTATATAACAATTATTCAGTAAAATCAATGCTTCGCGATGTAAATTGAATAAGAAAACTAGTACTCTTGAATTTCTAATGCTTGATAATTCAAACGGTAAGAGATAGTGTAGAAACATTACGATAATAATTGGGAATGATAGATGAAACAATAATCGAGTCAAGATTGGAACATCTACTTTTTTCATAAGTGTATAACATACTTTTTTTATTTATTTTTACACGTAATAAAACTAAATTTGTGTTAAATTATTTTGGATTTTTTTAGCGATGGCTTCAACATAAAACATAAATGAGTCTTGATTATGTTGACGAAGCATTTTTTTATATCAATACACTTTCTAGGTTATGATGAGCAGATTTTAAAAATAATAGGTTCAACAAAAATCGTTTGGTTGCTTTCTAATAGGTAACGTTTTGGATTCAACATATTTAATTGAATTTCATTCAGTATTGAATCAAACATGATCCAATGAATTGGATTCAATTATCGGTACAAAAGATACTGACATTTGATTTAGGTACTGTACAAATAAAGCAGAACTGTTAATTCGAGAGCAAATTAATTCTTCAGTCCCGAGAGCTGTTTGCTGTAAACTGTTACTTGTATTATTTTTGTTAATTTATACCCACGGATTCCTTAATGAATTTACGAAATTCTATTCCCAATAGATTTCACCATTATTGAATTAAAAGCAAATAAAATAAATTGGATTTAATCCGAGCACACGGCGGACCAGTTTTAGCAAAATGGAAATTAATTGATTTGAAAACAATTTGCCGAAATCTCTTCCCTTCCTTTGGGAATATTATTTTTTTATACCCAGGATGTTTAATTATGAGGAAAGATTAATGAAAACTTTGCTGTGTTTAATTTGGAGCTTAATAAAACTAGCAAAATAACAACAAAATCTAGCCACAACCAAGAATGCAATATGGAATCATAATTAATGAAAAAGTAGGTACCCGTCAAATACAAAAGACAAATTGTGAAACTTATTTTGTTTGACTAATAAATGGTTCCATGATAACTCAACTCACCTTTACAAAGTGATACAAAATCATTAAAAGCAATGAAAAAACTCACATGTAAACCTAACCTACGTAATCTATTTCACCTGATTTTTTTCATCACTTTTCATGACTTATATCACTTTTTAAAGGTTTTTTGGATTGTCACTGTGTTGATTATCCGGTTACCGGGACTAATACACCTAGTATAAGGAGTTATCAAGGGGATGCTACACATGATTCAAAGAGAAGATAAAAGTTTTTGTAGGACCCCGCTATTCACACCCGGTCACAAAACTTTGTCAAATCAATTTCATGTGACGTTTCAAATTTGAATGGTGGTCTTTGGCGAGAGCTATCTTGGGTATATTACAATCTACATTTTAATCTGAAAGTGTAGTTTTATTGCACGTCTAAATACACTAAATTACACAGCGAATGATAATCACTACGATTTGAGCAGTCGTTTTCATTGTTTATTGTCCAAAGATTTTTTTGTTTATTTATTAATTTACGTTTTTTAGTAGATAGGTACATATTTATATATTTAACAAAATATTTTAGTAAAACCATATTATTTACAACAAAGAATCTTTGGAATTCACACTTCTACTTCAGCTTGTGTTAACTGTAAAACCAAATATGTAAGAACCATCAAAATAATCACCCAGACTTGACATCGCTATCTTACTATAATGACAAATCTATGTTTATAATGAAGGAGATGAGGCACACAGAAAGGGATTCAAAGGTCTGTGTTTATTGGTACTAAAACCATCCAGTACTCACAAAAGCCTATTTCAATCAAATAATGTAAAAGGATATCCGCTTCACATTATATTCAAGTATTTTATTTATACACTGGATGTATAAATATCATCACGGAATACACGTTATTTCCTACGTGCTTATGTATGTACTATTTTACCAGCTATTTATGAAACTATGCTATTTTAAGACGAACCTCACAAGAAGAAAACGTTTACCGAGGAGAAATATACCTAGGTTAATTTAAATTAGGGTGGGCAGTCTTAGCACTTTTTGAATACATCAAGTATTTATCAAGGATGTGGAAAAACTTATAACTAACAAAGATTATACTGTTTTTTTTCTTTTACCGAAGTTTTTAAAATATTTATATTCTGTCTTTTAACAGCTTCGAATTTTATTCCTCTATTATGTGATAGTCATGGAACATGAAGCACAGGAATTTTTCAGTACCTGTACCTAACTACTCATTGTTACTGGAGACCTTTTACAGCAGCGTGTGATTAGAGATGTTCAGCAGACGCTATGGGGAAAAAATTGTTTATTACAGTCAGTGATAAAATGGCGAGTACGTGTATATTTTATGAAAGGTACTAAAAATGCTTTCGAAATATCACTCTTCCAATCTAACATCGTTGAAGGGCCAAAAGTAATGAGAATTAAAAAACGAAATACCTATCTTAATAAAACGATTTCTTAAAAATAGTTTGATATCTCAATAAAAGCTTTACATAAAATTATACATGCATCAGTTGATACACCAAAAATTTTATCCCAAATTAACATCAATATCATCATCATCATCACTTTTGGCTCTACAACCCCTGGTGGGTCTTGGCCTCCTCAAGAGTCTTCCTCCACTCATCTCGGTCCCGCGCCAGCTCTCTCCAGTTTCGAAGCTCCAAGGCAGACAAATCTTTGAGGACGTTGTCGCTCCATCTTAACCTTGGCCTTCCCAGGCTCCTTCTCCCTATCGGTCTTGAGCTCAGCAGGGACTTTGGTTCTTGATGCTCGGTCATTCTCTCCACATGACCTAGCCACCGAAGTCTTCCCAGTTTTATGAATTTTGTGACGTTTAGCTCCTTAAACAGAGTATAGAGCTCATTGTTATAACGTCTGCGCCAAAATCCATTTTCTAGAACCGGTCCGAAGATGCGGCTCAAAATTTTTCTTTCAAAAACGTCCAGTGCTCGCTCATTCTTCTTAGTTAGAACCCACGTTTCGGCTGCGTACGTAAGCACTGGTCTAATTAGTGTTTTGTACACTAATACCTTGGTGGTTCTGGAAAGCAGTCTGGATTTTATATGTTTTTGTAGGCGGAAATAGCAGCGGTTTGCATTCACGATGCGCTTCTGGATCTCCTCTGTAGTGTTGTTATTGTTTGTTATCAGGGAGCCCAGGTATGTGAATCTTGGTACCGTTTCAAAATTTTGGCTTCCACATACGAGAGATGGGGTTTGTTGGGTACATCCTACGGCCATGTATTTGGTCTTCTGCTGGTTTACTACAAGACCCATATTTTTGGCAGAACTTTCAAGATTTATGAAGGCGTCTTGTAAATCATCGGGATTTTTCGCAATTATATCGATATCATCAGCGTAAGCCAATAGTTGCACAGAGTTTTCAAATATCGATCCTCTTTTCTCAATGCCTGAGTCACGAATAACTTTTTCTAAGGCTATGTTAAATAAGAGGCAGGCCAATCCATCTCCTTGTCTCACCCCGTAGAGCGCTTCAAATGGTTCGGACAAATCACTGCCAACCCTGACTCTACACGTTACTGGGGACATTGTCAGTTTCACCAGATTGATCAGCTTATGCGGTATTCCAAACTCACTCATTGCATTATACAATGCGTTCCTATTAATACTGTCATACGCGGCCTTGAAGTCTACAAAGAGGTGATGAGTCTCGACATTGTATTCTAACATCAATATACCATCAAGAAAATCAACAAGGAGGATGAAAGACATTTTCTATATTAAAGCCTACAACACAAATACAGGATATTTTTCCCCTGTACCGCGAACATTAAGAAATTATAACATTATACATGGCTCTAATAATGAAATAGACATTTTTAATGACCAATTTAAACACTTCAAAAAAATGTATTACCTTTAATCATATTAAGCTAATATTGTGATGAAGCCCCTTATTTAAAGAGAAGCAACATTGTACCTACCTAATCAGTGTCTCACCAGTACAGGTGTGACAATAACAAATCGTTTATGAACATATTTGTATTTACCTTTTACCCATTCTTATTTGTTATTTACTTCTGCATATTTAGCTAATTCATTTTGTTACTATTTTTGATATTATTATGTATTTAAACATCCATGTATGTAAATTTTTGGGCACCATGCCTGTTTTATGTACTTAAATAAAAATAAATAAAAAATAAATATTAACCGCCCAGCCTAACACATAGTGCAAAGCATAGACAAATAAACATAGGTGTAGAGAGCTGCATAGGAATAGTGGAGAATTTAATCTCATACCACCCAGTATCCAGTCTGACGCGTGTTCTCCGGGGGTAGGTAGGTACTACAAGGAAATAAATAAATAATGTTTGAGGAATGGTACAGAGCAAGAAACGAGACATATGCCCCTACCTACCTACTATAGATATATACACAAACAGACTCCTCGTGTTTCTAGACGAATAATTTTCCCCTCACCACTGAAAGAATTTTACGAACATTTTGTACGCTTTTGTTTTGTTTAACCTTTATCAGACAAATTTGCAGAAAGCTCATTTTTAGGATAATTCTATTTTTCATAGCCAAACTTTGATAGAAGAGGGCACCGGAACAAGAAAATTTTGTTGGTAGGTAGGTTGGTACTTAGGTATTGTAAATAATGAAAATGCATCTCTGCCAAATTTATTAAGAATTTCTTCAAATTATTGGTAATCTGGTTAAAAGTGGAATTGCAGCCCTTACGAATGAATTAACAGGTTTTATGGTAAACTCGGCGAAATGCGAAAATATTAGAATTTTCATTAATACTAATTTCGACTGTTATTTCTTTCGTAATGCGTGTATTCACGTTTTTAACCGGATTACCAATAATTTTAAGAGATTGTTAATAAATTAGCAATACTCATTTTTCTCCGTGTAAATAATATCATTTTAATTAATCTCAGAATCATAAATACTCTCAAAAAAATTGCTGGTTTGTATGGAGACCGTTAAAAACCATTAAAAAATGACAATAAATGGAAATTAGTTCGCCTCTTGAAATGAAAAAAATAAATTAAAGAGTTGTTCTAGAAAGTCAGACAACTCAAAGCATCTAAAATGAAATCTTATTATTTTTACGATTCAATAGAATTGTATGGTGCGGAGCTTAAAGGCATTTCGTTCTGAAGTCATGGTGAGCAGTTAATCAAGCTCTACAATGACATAGGAAAACTATTTCAGTTACACATTACATAAATATGCCCGCGCCAGAGAATGGCTCTAGTCGAAAAAGTAATAACACAAACATCAGTCAGCGTTTTTACACGCGGGTAGACGGGACACGGAATTTATGGGGAGATTCCAGGGTAAATATTTACAGGGGTGGGTAAACTGGAAGTTACTGCGGGGAAATACTGCGGTAGGTACTGTACGCAAGTAGGACACGCCTGCACCCCTTAATGTGTGTACTCTTGAAGGTTATGCAGACAACATCACTTACGAATGGTGATAGGTGGTATCAGAAATAACTTCGACGATACTGATCGACCGTTTAATAACGCATATCTGGACGTTACTGCGGGAAAATACTGCGGTAGGTACTGTACGCAAGTAGGACACGCTTGCATCTCTTAATGTGCGTACTTTTGTAGGTACTGCAGACAACATCACTTACGAATAGTGACAGGTAATTTCAGAAATAACTTCGACGATGCTGATCGACCGTTTAATAACGCATTTCTGCAGGCTCATTTGGATAAAGGAAAAGCCAAAATGCGTTGAAAAGGGGTTGGAATTTTTTTTAAAATGCGTTTAGATTTTATTTACTTCGTGTATGTAAATATATTTCTGTTAATTTGTTATTTTTTTGTGTGGAGTTCTTCCTTATTTCAATAAAAATGTGTATAATAATAACCGTTCAGAGCTAATGGGCATAATAAATATGTCGATATATTGAAACAATTTCATACTTTTTTTCTGACCATTACCGGTTTCATCCTATCATGGAATTGTAGCGTGAGGTCTTTCTCATTAACGTTTTAGTTTTAAATTTATTAATTAATAAGATGAACTACCTCGGCGTGTAACATTTGTAATCGAACAAGCATTCTTTATGTTGATGGCGATAATTTACATCAACGATCAGTTTTCATTATTTTGTGTGACGTTTTTGCACGAATAATGAAATGTTTTCCTACCAAAATCTAAAAAACTTATTTTGCGACATTACACAATAAAACTATATATATGGAACGGCGTCCATAAGTAGGAGTTTTTTCAATTCAAACCATTTTCTATAGGCCTGCTACCTTATATTTTTCTAGGCTTAAAAAAGACTTGATATTTTGACTTACTAAAAAAATATAAAATTTTCTACTCGTAGTATTTAATCAACGCATCTATAATTTATATTAGTGTTAAAATTTTCAAACCAAAAAACATATGATTTTGCATTACTTCGCAGTGCGTACGTTAAATGATAAGTAAACATGGCCCGGTCCATAAAAAAAAATAACTTATCAAGCCTTCATCCACTAAAAATATTATTTAATCTTGATTTTGGGATTGATACCCACATACTTGAATCAAATCTTAAAGTTTTATATCTATATATACATTTCTACACAGCATCGTCAAAGATGTCGAAGCTAGGTAGAATTTTGCTTCATATGTTGTGCTCCACAATCTTAATCTATCGTCATGCAACTATCGCATGCTAATGTTACCATGTGAGGACCTACACGGAGAAAAATGAGTATTGATAATTTATTAAAACCTCTTCAAGTTATTTATAATCCGGGTAAAAACTTTTAGTAAATTCGTAATATTTCGGAACACGTGTTCATGCACCTGCATTTGCCTTAATAATAAACAATGATTTTTATGTACACGTGTTCCAACATAGTGATAATACGTTCGTCTTTTACTAAATGTTTATTAGGAAACCTATTAATTCATTAAATGACCTTATGATTCCAACGAGCAATACGGCAAAGTATCAAAAGACACACTCATACTTGGGATCTAAACTGTACAACAAAATCCCCCCTGAATTAAATATAAAAACTTGTAATAATTCCAACATAGGCCCAATAATAACTAAATGGTTGATTGGACTGGGCAGAGGAGAATCTGAAAAAATGTTAAAAAACGTCACATAATAAATAGACATAGACTAATCACACACTATATATATCTTCCATTATTCTAATTATTGCTCATACACAATTGAAACATACACAACAGCTCAAGTTCGACTCTATCATAAGATTGTAAAGATTAAACATCACAAATTAAAACATTAATGAGATATATTATAGACATAAACAAATCACACACTTACTTTCATATATTTTTGGTTGCTTGGAACGGGCAATTTGCCTAGTTAGGAACCAATAATTTCGACCTGATAAGGTACAATTATCTATAGTCACTAAAAATATTTTAATTATATCTTGTGTAATTATACTGTGTGTAAATCTAAAGGAATAAATAAAATAAAATAAATAAAGTTGGTTACTCCCGTTTTTAACCTAATTACAAATAATTTGGACAGTTTCTTAATAAATTAGCAATAGTCACTTTTTTCACAATCTTAATTAATCGTCATTTAACTATTTCATACCAATATTACCCTGTTTGTTGGTACGTAGTATACAATAAATAAATAAATATTTTTTATAAAAAATTACGATCTAATGACTAGACTAAAAAATAACAAAATATCAATTTGTAGTTATGAAGCTACATTCACACCCCGTTAGAAAAAGCTTCGAGTTCTATTTTTTGAATGACAAACTTTTTTATGACAGAGTTAAAAAGTCAAGAATAGCTTTGCTTACTTAACCAATGCGTTTTAACATTTTTCCGTCCCCCTGTTAGCATACACGAAAATAATGGAGGTAATTAGAGTCAGAGACAGGCCATATGTGCATAACTCTAACGTCACGGTTAGCAGCAAACATAATAACGCCGATATGTGATGTCTAACTAGAGTTCGTTACTTACCAGGGATAAAAAATTACTCATAGTTAAATTCAAATTATCGGGAACGAGCCAAAAAAGGGACAATTAAAAATAATTAAAGGGAGCATCGAGGTGAGTTGAGCAAACCAAGTGTTTTTAGACGAGATGGTACAAATTTGTAGTAGAATTAAGGACCAAGAAACATTATAGTCTAAAACTAATCATCAATATCAGCGCATTGTTAAATCCTTGATCAAATGAAGCTTATTGCATATTACTTTATTTTCAGAGAAAGTGATATCAAATTCAACTAAAAAATTGGTATCAAAACTAAGATGCTCTATAATCTGTAGAATAATAGATTGGTATATTTTTTCATTTAAATAATTAAAAAAACACACAATTTTACCGGAATAATCTTTTTTAATAACTTTTGAAGTTATTCCTATAGATTTAATATATCATTGGAGATGGAGATAATACTAATATGTAAATCTAAAAGAAACATGAAACAGAACAAGACACAGAAAAAATAAAATGGTAACGGTTTCAGCTCGGTATCGAACACAGGATCTCTGTCTTTTCGGAACAATCGCCTCTAACCACTCGACCATTAGAACCTAATTATTTTACTTCATTTTTGTCGATCTCATATTTCAAATTCAGAAGTATCCACATTCATGTGAACTCTGGTGGAATGAAATGCAGAATCCAATACGGCCATTATAAAAACAAATTTACATACAGACGAAATGCAGAACTGTCGAGTTTTAATAGGTACATTAGAGGGTACCTATCGCTTTCCCGTCCCGGTATTGGTGAATTATTGTCACCCCTTCGGGGCTCTCGCAAGCAAGTAATTTTTTTATATAAAGGACTCTACAGTTTCATAAAAAGGACTCTAGACTTCCAATGTTCCCGCATAGGTGGTTAGGTGACGGTATGCAAGCGCCAACATATACGCAAGGGGGATAATAGTTGTTGATAAGACATACATTTTTTAACAGGTACAATCATCATGAAGTAGCTTAAAGAAAGTTTGCAAGGGGGCTTGCAAGATTGTCGCAACGTCACTGATAAAGCCGTATATTATTTCAGCCGTGTAAACGGAAGACATAACGTAGGTAACAGCCTCCAAGTCGCAATAAAACCTGCGTATTTCCTTACCGCCAGAAGCTCTTTGCTTTGTGTGCAGATACACTGAGTGGAATAGGAGAGAAGAAAACATTTCAAATCATTTCTTTTAATTTCATACTTTGGATTTCCTCACCGCATCGGCTTCCGGAATCGCGGGAGGCGGCACATTTATCAATTGCATCTCGTTAGGTACATTTCTATGCTATTTCGTGGTGAATAACGTATTATTTTATACTCTGCTCTTAGACAGAGTTGTGTGGTTGACGGTTCTGTCTGTCTACTCCTGCGAAGAAACAAGGCATAATGGTTAGTAATTAATTACATTGAACCAAATAGAATTAAGTCAGATAGATTCCGAAAACTTTGTGTCTTGTTATGTTTCATCTTTCGTTTACATTTATTAGTACTATCATATTTAATGATATATTTTATTGATGGGTATAACTTTCAAAGTTATTAAAAAAATATTATTCGAGTAAAATTGTCTTTTTTATTTAATTTAAATGAAAAAAGAAACCTGTCTATTATTCTACAGATTATAGAGCATCGTAGTTTTGATACCTGTTTGGTAGTTGAATTTGAAATCACTTCCTCTTATGACGTGCATACAAAAAATGTCTCGTTTTCAGCGCATCGTTAAAATTATTTATTTAATTTCGCATTTTTATTTTATTTCAATTTATCTCCACATAGGAGGCCTGAGGAAAATAATTTCCCTCCGAGCCTATGTCATTTTTGGGGGTGCTGTGACAGGGTCATTTTAAGATAAGCAAGGAGAGGAAGTTCTGGGAAGGAAGAGATATGAGGTGTGCTTAAAAATCTGGTGGTCAGTGTGTCAAAGAGTGGTAGAGCCCTGACTCGGCCACCCCTACTAATCGTAGCGAACCACTTAGGTACATATCCGCCTCCCAAATAATACATATTTATAATAATAAGAATAATAATTGGATAATTTGTAGAGCGCCGTTTTTGTGAAAAATCACCCCAAGGGCGCTGTACAATTTATTTCCTAGGATCTACATTTGTTATTTAGACCAACTGTGCCAACACGAGGTTCGTCATCCATTCATGTATGTGTTTGCCGCCAATATAGCGCTGACGTGTGTCTGCTGCCAATAAAGAGCGCTGACACAACATCCTCACATAGATAACACACCTTGGCAGCACCGCTGTGACGTTCGACGAAGACAGAAGATGGAGACTCTGCTGCAAGAATCCTAGGTAGCGAAGGAACTGTACCAGCTGCTGCAGCGAGAGAGACTACCCCGTCCACCAACTGTGCCAGCACGAGGTTCGTCATCCGTTCAGGTATGTGTCCGCTGCTAATATAGCGCTGACATGTGTCTGCTGCCAATAAAGAGCGCTGACACAATATCCTCACATAGATAACAGACCTTGGCAGCACCGCTGTGACGCTCGACGAAGATAGAAGATGGAGACTCTGCTGCAAGAATCCTAAGTGGCGAAGGAACTGTACCAGCTGCTGCAGCGAGAGAGACCACCGCGTCCACCAACAGTGCCAGCACGAGGTTCGTCATACGTTCAGGTATGTGTCTGCTGCTAATATAGCGCTGACATGTGTCTGCTGCTAATAAAGAGCGCTGACACAATATCCTCACATAGATAACAGACCTTGGCAGCACCGCTGTGCAAAATCACCTCATCTTAGTCTATTTTAGTCTCTCTAGTCACTTCCTAGCCATTCATGCCACTTAGTGTATCCTCTCGACCCTTTTAGGCTCTTTCCTGGCTCCAATACCTAAATAAAATCCAGCAGAAAAAATTACAATTCTTTCTATTGTCGTGATCCGACGATTTCACACCTCTGTCTCAGACCTTTAGGGCTCGCTTATCGCAGGCTATCATAAGCAAAATCTTGAACCAAAGTCAAAGTGAAGTGTATGTGTGTCATCTGTAACAAAATACATAAACAAAAACAGAAAATAAAAACAAAAACTTAAACAAAAACTTTACGAGTATTTCTAGCGGAAATAGAGTAGTAGATAGTAGACTTTCACTTTGGCAAAAAACCATCATAGAGTATCGATACTTTTAGACATGTTTAGTTACCAAATTCGAAGAGCCAAATATTTCCCTACATTTTTTTTCCCATTTTCTTTTCCGCACAACTCTTATCAGCCTCATAAGGTGCCCGAATTGAAGATGCCGTTGTTCCACTGTCTCAATTTTTTTCAAATGTTGTATCGTATAAATACCTTCTGCCATGATATTCTGAATATATATCTCTGACACGTTTTTAATAAAAAAGTAGGTAATTATTATAAGAATACTTTGTATCACAAGCAGGTTGTTAGATTACTAATTAACTAACAGGTTAGTTAATTACTTTAAGAGCATGGTGTGTATAGTGTGTATATATTGCAAATTTATACATACAAACAACAAGTACCTATATTTATGTCCTAAAATAAAATCCTATGAAATAGTGCTGGAGCCTAACAAAAATTTATTTAGCTTTATATAAAAAAATGTTTTTTTACCATACAGCCATTTTTTCTCTATACTACTCCCAGCGAGAACTCGTACGTACGCCATCGATGGTCGACCTTTTCCTTCCCAAGCGTCTTGTATCAAAAAGAAAGAAGCAGAAGATACTGTAACGATGACGACACGTACGACCTCTTGCTGAAACTAATATTCCAGGTAGGTACAGAAGACGGATTGCCAAACATTTGTCTCTTACGTACTTTACCTAAATTATACCCAAGTATAATTTTTAAATACTTCATTAAAAAAATTCTTATAATTGAACAATATAAAAAACAATTCAATTTATTTAAACAAGGGTATTATTTTTAATAAATTAAAATGATGCCACAGAGTGAATTTGCGATTATTTATGAAAAAAATTCAAGTATATAAAATTAATATCAACTTTACTATTGCCACTAATATTTTAATAAAAGTAAAGGGGGAAAAATAGCAACTGTAAAAATTACACCATAGGAAGAGTTTTTATTTTATTTGAACAGAGCACTTACGGTGATTTTTCGTCGCTATACAAATTATTCCAATATTATTATAATTGTTACTGTAATTATAACTCTTGGTAAAACTACACTCAATTATTTGATTCGCTTAATCATGCCATGTCTTCCTCCTGACTTACTTTCTGATACTCATTTCTCTGCATCCATTCACTGAACTACTAACACTTAATAACAATTACTAACAATTACTAACACTTAATAACAATTACTAACAATTACTAACACTTAATAAAAATTACAAACAATTTCTAACAATTACTTAAAATTACTAACAACGGATAAACTGAATTTGCCTTAAAATTTCTTTTACGATTTACTTCTAAAAATGTTCGAGCATGCATGTAAGAAAACAGTATATTTTTTAACAAACCAGATTCCACAAATTCCTAGAATTACTGCGGGGTTTTTAAAAATGGAGGTATGCTAATGGAGGGAGAGAAATTTGATTCGCATTATAGCGTACCGCCCGAGGAATGATACTCGAATTAAAAAGGTATAGGCATTCTGAAAAGGTTGATTTTTTATGATTTGGAACAGCTCTTATGCGTAAGACTATCATTTTTTTAATAACCTTGAATTTTTTCCATGGTGATTTTATAGATTTGATAGGTTTTATGTTGGTTAATCTTAACTAACTAACCACTACGCCGTTTCTCCGCAGGGCTAGGCTGAGAGGACGGACCGTCAAACAAAGCGGTCTTGGCACACACTTCTTGCCTCATTCACACATCGTCACACACATACTATTATTCTAACACGTAACATGGCCCGACTGAAGTATCTGATTCACTTGATCGTGCCATGTCTTCGTCGGGCGTCCCCGATTTCTGCTACCATTCGCATTTGCGTCATATATTTAATATTTAGTGAAATTTCACACCACCCAGCAAAGTTTCATATACTGTTAAAAAAGATTTTATTCACGGGAAAAAAATATTACCAAACTCTGAATAACTGTCAAAATTTCGTCTTAAAAACATCTTGTTTGGGAACTGTCAGAGGAAATAACTTTCGAAATGTGACAAAAACATTTCCAAAGCAAAAAGTTAAGGTAGATGAATTATACAGGTTGTCCGGGGGTTAGGTGCACTAACTTCAGGGGGTTATTCTAAATGATTTTAGAAGTAAAAAAAAAAAAAAGCTTTTTTCGAAAATCCAACGCTTTAAGGTAAAAATAAGTAATTGTTTGTATGGTAAAATAATTTTCTATGGAAAAATATTTTAGTATGGGAAAAAAAAATTGTAAATTCGAAAAAAGTTATTTTCAATTTCTACCATCACCTTGCGAAGTTAGCGCACTTTGCCCCCGGATATCCTGTACAGAATAATAATAAAAGAACATGATCAACATGAGCCCTTCAGGACTCTGGCATATTGACCGTTACATTTCATAAATATGCTGTCAGAAAGTCGACCAATCTGTGTGGATTTCCGTTTCAAAATTAATGGAATATTTCTGAACGTGTCTAGAAACAAACAACTGTTTTAGAAAGATTTTGAAATACGCCTTCAAATTTTGCTTTTAGAATATACCTATATTTTTTTTTTATTAAAATTTTAAATCAAACATATAAGTTTTACAAATGGCTCACCTTACCTTTTTTCACATAACACTGAACAAAAGTTATTTATTACAAAAAAACACATATTTCATTAGACAAATGTAAATTAAACATTACTGCCACCTTACTTTTTGTCGTTACATATAAAACTATTTTTTTCAAAATTCACTAAATTCATAATTTATTCTCAAATTGCAGTCGGAACCTTTAGTTTCATAGAATCTTATTTATTCTGTCGTTAACTTTTATATTTTAATGAACAGCAATGTATTTTTTTCTTTCTAACATCGTTTAGTTTATATTACTAAATATGGCGGTAAGGGAGACACAACGATTTCTATTGGACCATATGATCTGTTCCGTAAAACAAAACACATTGAATCAACGGATGATAGATAGCTGTTTGTTAAAAAAAACGAACAAATTATTCTGAGGTGTTCGTGAAAAATTCATTAATACCGAATGTAATAATAAATATGTTATATTTCTAGGTTATTACAAAAATATTAAATATTATTTATAAATTCGATAAAAAACCAGCTGGACATAAAATCAAAAAACTGGCTACTTAAATAACATAGCTACTCGTAGGTATATAGGTACCTACTTGTACATCCCTAAATCCTTTACGTGATCCCCACACCTCAAAACGCTGTGAACATTTCGTTGCTTCACCATAGTCGAGGATGTAAATATCATTCTGTTTTTTTTTTACAACCCATGCACAAGAAGAATGTGATGGAAGAGTTGTCCAACTCATTTTTTATGCTCCGGAATGAGTGACGAATCCCTGACAAGCCATTTACTTTAAAACCAGGGGTGAGCAACCCCTCGTCATTGATCGTGGATGCAACGTTAAAGGGTTGACAAATTATGCGTGTTGAAATAATGTGCATTAATTAATTAATACTAGACTGAGACGGATAACCGACATGTGTACCTATTTTAAAAAAATATCATCTCTGAAATAAAAGTATAAGTACATATTATGTTGTCGATGCACCGAAGTCGAAGGCGTCAATGACGCTAGTTCCATGGAGCATCTTCCATTGCAATACCGGTAAAACAAGGACAACATACTTAAACGACGCCTGTACCTACTCCAAAGAATGGAATCCGTTTGTTAAGATAGAAGAATCTATCAAACGGACCAAGTAAAGGGTTACAAAAGTTAGTCAAGGGTTCAGGTATTTTGGGGCTCCAGACAAGAGGTGGCTGCTAAATTCGAAGCACTTGCAATTTGTACTCGTTGTATACTATCTGCATTATCTGCGGGCCTTGTACAGTACGTCCAGCTTCTGAGAGGCTAACTTAAGTAAGTTTTGTTAAAGAAATATTGGTAGACACCAATATTTTATATGATGTTGCTACCCACGAACCTGTTAAGTTCTACCTGGAAAAAATTAAAGGTCAAAAAGGTTAGTGTCTAGTTTGTAGGGTGACTTCAGACAGTGAGTTTTGATTCATCAATGTCAAAACGACGAATCACAGCACAACATAGTTTTATTTAACATTGGTATAGTAATTGAAAAAGCTTTCAGTTTCTAATAAAGCCCGATAAAAGAGCTTTCATTTCTTGTTTGATTAAACTTGTCAAATCAATTGCTTCAATAAGCCCGGGTAATGAATTATCGCACGATGTTTCAAAGTGTCGGACTTAAAACCCGTTACCCGCATCACGTGATAACTTTACTTAACCAATTTTATATACTGGAACCTTTCAGTAAGGGAACATTACAACCATTATTTCATAATTCGTTTACAGTTTACAATTTAATTCGGCCGGCATGACTTGAAGAGATTTCCGATTTAGTTTCGCCCGTCAATAACCGGATGACAGGAAGGAATCGATCGACAGATGGAAAAGTATAAAGTGAAACGTTTAATTGATAATTAATAACCATTTGTTTAAATCGATTTTAACGAATAGCTATAATATTTAGATAATTCAATGAAGATTACCTAAAAGGCAACAAATATCATCACAATCTCTCAAGTAGAATTCTGCTGGGAATGTTAAATGACTTACAAATTACTGTTGAAACCACTAAATTATCCCGTGGCGTGCTGGGGTGGGAAAAAGAAGCAAATATAACCCAAGAAAACTTACTGATAATAAAATTTTATAATTTATTAAGAATCTCTTCAAATTATTCATAAGTCGGTTAAAAATTAAATTGCAGGCCATTAACGAATGAGTTGATAGGTATCCTTATAAACTATTAGTAAAATACGTCATTTCGTCATTATGTATAATTAGGACAAACACAGGTACAAGAACATAGATATTCCTAAATTTTTAAGAATTTACTTAAAATTTATCAGAAAGTGGCCTGCAGTCCCATTTTTAACCACATTACTAAGAAATTTTAATAAATCAGAAATACTCATGTTTCTCCGTGGTATGCTTAGGAATATTTGAAAATGTCATACAGCGTTTGAGATTTTTGCTGACAAACAGGTTTAGTGTGTATGCATTTTACTCTTATTGTCCGCTTCAAAAATGCCTTGTCACCGCATTGGTAAATAAATTATTGCGTTTTCCTGTAATTTATTTATTTTATCACCAGGTAAAAATATATCAGAATTTATGTCCCACTTCAAATCAACAAAGTAACTGCTTAATTTTATTTACACAATAAAGGTTTATTAAGCATGTTGTTATATTCAAAATTGGGGTCAGTTGGTATGGGGCGGAACCCCTTTGAGATCTGAGCGATTTCTGTCCTGCTAGAGATGAGGGTCTTGGTAAAAAATACGGTATCCTTAGGCCGTGCGTCACTACTAGACCCCAATGCGAAACATGGGTCGCGGGTCGCAGGTACATAATATCACTTGTACTTAAAAGTACCCTAGTTTTATTAAAATGATGCTAGTGTGACAAAAACATAATATGTGCGCATTACTCTGGAGGGATAATAAAACCAGTTAAGTCCACAAGACACATTTTGCAGCTGATGTGTCTGATTCTTTGTACATTCAACGATTATACACATTATTCGATTTATAAAAAAACAATAAATTTATAAGAAAGTTCTGCTGTGTAGTTATTATGGCGGCTGTTTCGCCTTCTGAAGGCATTATGTCAAGAAAAACGATCATATTTTTAATATGTATACAATTATATAAACAACTAGTAGCTATAACAAATAGTAAAAATAACATGTGTTTATTGACGATTCAATTCAAAAGACAACAATATCAAATAAAATTGTGAGAGGTGACGTTATTGTGTTGTTACAATAGTATACCTAGAAAAGGTTGTTAGGAAATAGAGCAAAATAGAAATGTAAAAGGTCATGGGGGCAGTTTTGCTTTTTTATGACATGCGTCAAAAGATAGTTGCTCAAATGTCAATGGTCAATGCAGGTTGAATCGCTTTGTTGACTGGCGCGTTCCGGAGGTCTAGCACGGACGATCGATAATATGTCAATACGGTGTTGACGAAATCCGTCATCTATGGACAGTTAGCGAAATTTGCGAGCACGATCAGAACATTATTTCGACAGTCAATAGACAAAAGCCGGTGCTTTTAAGCCGTCGCAGCCTCCAAGATCTCAGATAAGCTGTCAATATACAAAACTTTTTAGATAATGTCTAAAAAATAATTGGCTTTTTAATGAACGAAGGTGAAATCACTAATCTCTTAGAATTGAAAGAAAAATTCATAGCCTAAATAAATTTATGGCGTTGATAAATTGATTCCGTTCCGGCCTGAAGAAACAAAAGTTGTTAGTTATGACTAAAGACTTCATGAACTAATAAACACAATTTTAGTGTCAAAAAGTACATGAGGACTGCCGATGTATATCAAAGTTATTGTCTACGATCAAATTTACACAACAATTGTTCGTAATATACAAAACCAACAACACGGATTTCTTCAAAAAAGATCAGTACTTACAAACTTGGTAAAATTTACGGAATATTTAACATGCAATATGGCAATAGAAACCAAGTAGATGTAATCTACACTGATTACTCTAAGGCCTTCGATAAGGTAAACCATTTCATCCTGATTCAAAAATTAAAACAATTAGGCATCCATGGTGACTTACTCCGGTGGCTCACTTCATACCTTTGGAGTATACTTCAAGTGTTTTAGTTGAGGGAACAAAGTCCAACTTCTTCACTGTGCCCTCCGGTGTACCTCAAGGTTCTCATTTAGGCCCATTATTATTTAATGTGTATATATACGATATTCACAAATGTTTTTTACATGCTAATTACCTAGCATATGCAGATGATAAAAAAATATACTTAGTTATTAAATCAATCAACGACTGCATTAAACTTCAAGAGGACCTCAATCGTCTCTTTGTCTATTGCGAATTAAACAAACTTGTTATTAACATCGCAAAATGCAATAAATTAACATTTACACGCAATAAAAATAAAATATCCTTTGTATACACACTAAACGGCACACACATCAATGAAGTAAAATATATCAGGGACCTTGGGGTAACACTGGATGTTAAATTAAACTTTATCCAACACACTGATGACATCATTAACAAAGCCAATAAAATGCTGGGATTTATAATTCGCATAGCAAAACTCTTCCACAACATAAACACTCTATATTCCCTTTACACCTCATATATTCGCCCGCACCTGGAACACTGTACACCGATCTGGACTCCTTTATACCAAGCCCATATCGAAAGAATAGAAAGAATTCAAAAAAAAATTTTTAAACACATAAATTATGAACTAAACTTACACTTCTCAAATTATACCGAATCCATTAAATTTCATAATTTTAACTCCCTCCAAACACGACGTATTTTATTATGTATCCTATTATTTAAAATCCTAAATAATGGTCTGGACTCACCAGAACTTACCAATTTAATAAATTTTCATATTCCGTCTAGATCAACCCGACAATCTGATTTATTTTATTTACCCTCGTGTAGAACAAACATTCGAAAAAATTCCCCAATTCCTCGTATATGTGCACAATATAATAAAAAAATTTACAGCATTGACATTTTTGGTAATAACCTAAAGAAATATCGATATGAAGTAATGCGTACGATCGATTATTAATATGAGAGTATGGAATGTATCGGCAGCATCTCCTATCCTCTTCCTATTTTCCTCTTCCTTTCCCCTTCCTTTAACACCAAATTAATTTTAAGAAACTAAAACTTCATTTCTAATGCACTGTAACATAAGAAACTTCTGTGGCTTGACTTTAGTTAACTTGTATATTTATATCTATCACTGCATATTATATAAAAGCTGTTTGTTTCTTACAAATAAATAAATAAATAAATTTCAATTTCATATTGTCAACCAATTAGTATTATTAACCTTTACGTATCCGTCTGACGTTTAGTAATGTCAATTCATAGAAAATACCCTCCAGTGTTACCAGCGTATGTCGATTTCTAATTTATTATATTTTCAATATCTGTCTGGCTATCAACAGCGCGGCCGTGCTCGGAAAATCGGTATAATAACATCGGTAGTTAAACCCATCAATCCGATACTGTGAAATAATCGATTTTCTGTGCTAGACCCCTGATAGGCAAAAGTTCTCCGGAATCTCACACGAGTATATTTGTTAGAAATTAAGTCCAGTATTGTAAGCCAAGCTGCAAGTATGTTTAAAGCGGTTAAAAGTGCTGTGTGTCTGTCTGCGCCTTACCTATACGCAGCGCTAAAAGGGTCGCGGATTGTAAAGATCAAATGAAGATGGACAAACTTTAAATATAAGACTTTTATTTAAAAACACGAGATACACTTGACAAGATCTATCAGAAGGCGAACAAGGAAGTACCTATGTGAGATAAGACGTCTCTAGCGGACGGTCGCTCAGGTCGGAATGTTGATCGGTTCGCCGCGCCAGCTGATGGGGGCTACGGGTCGTTTCGGTGTTGCAATATGGAAGACCTTGCCAGAAACTAAATTAAATATGCGAGCAGTTCTTACAATACGACAAAATCGACTCCAAGTGTGATGTAGATTTGCCAGTTTCCTGTTGTATCACTAGTTTCCGTACACCATGCATAATGCAATGAATTTCCATAATGGGGTTTATCTACGAAGTAAATATGTTTTTCTAGGTCTTCTACATGTTTCCTAGAAAATACTCTTGATTAATTATCATTGCGACGCGGGTCAGATGGACATATTGTACTAAAGTCTAGGTAAAAACAAAGCTGTCTCACTTCTTCATTCAAATTTATATTATAACTTGAATTATTTGAAATTATAATCTATTTACCTGTAAACTATGTGTTACGGAATTAATTAAATAAAACATCTGATCACCACATGCAGTACAGTAGTTATCAGGGACATTGGGCTAAAGGAAACAAATATTTACACCATAACCAAAATGGAAAGACCAGCTTCAATAAAACAGTTATTTTTCTCAAAACCTTTGATTAATTAGCAACCTTTTTAACACCCTTTAATTTTTTAATCTAAATGATATCCGCCGTTGCTAGAAGAAGAAAGATTTAAAAAAAAAAAGCTTTACTGTTTCGTGTTTCAACAATCATAATCCATAAAATTTTATGATATCTCACGCAATTATCGCGTATTAGAGATGCCCTTCTCTTAGTGAACTACTGTTTCCCACAATCTAGAAAAAAATCTGATGTTGTAGTATTGCCTACGTGAAATCTTTCCGATTGTCTTGAGACAGGTAGGCACTTGAAAACAAAATATATTGAATCTAAGACTAGACCGCCACAGCACAGGATCCCGAGTGAGAAGGACAATATTTACAAAAAATATTATATTATTTTGCTCATTTGTAAAGCGTCGTTTTAATGAAATGTTTTTTTTAAAGACAAACATTCCCGATTACGAATAACCCGACAATATCAAAAAATCTCCTATTATAATCACATTAAGCGGAAAAGGTTGCTTCTATCTTAATGGAGAACTTAGCCAGCTGAGGTTTTGAACTCACGACGCCTAGGTGGAACCCACCTGCTATGTCAAATCAGCTACTGACCAGTCAATAAATGTATAGTAAAATTGAAATGAGGCTTGTTTGTGGAGACCCTTTGACCTTTCCAACTGGTCTCTCGAACCATCGCCTTGCACCGCAGTGGTAGGGATATATTCAGATGTCAGTCACTCCTGAACACACTGATCCCTTGATTCCTACCCAACCCTCATACATTTTACCTTCCCAGAACTTCTTCTCCTTCCTTTCCTTATAAAAGACCCTCCACACAGCATACCAAAAGTTGACACAGGCCCTGAGGGAAATTATCTTCCTCTGGACCTCCTGTGTGGGGTTAATATTAAAAAAAAAACTTTATTGTCGGGGCCTATATCGCAAAATTTTATAATAAGTATCAGTACGTAATAATCACGGCAAATTGCGTCCAACTACAGATAGTCCCTGTGTTTGTGAAAAAGTAAAGCTTGCCTTTAAAATTGAAATATCACAGGTACAAGAAATTGCAAATTACTAGCAACGTTGATATCATGACGCATTTATGACTCATCATGCGTTACTTTTTAATGGGATTGGCAAGAACGAATGAAATGTCCTTCAACAGATTAAACTTCAGCCTTAAAAATAATACGTAATTACATAGTGCTTACTTATAAGCGGTTCTGGTATCTTCAGGGACTAAAACGTCTGCTATTTGGCGTGACTCAAAATATTATCCTAATGATAGAGTGTTTAGATGTAACTCTCAATTTTCGCGAGATGCAAATTGGTCCTTTGACCACGTTTATCGGTTGTGTACCAAAGGGTGTGTTTACGTGAGGAATTTTGAGAATGAACGCGCCGATCGATGAATACGTAACTATAGTGTTGCGGTAAAAACTGGTCAAAAATAAATCGTCGAACGCCCTTGAAGCAGGTAAATTCTCGTAAAAACAGCGCTATGTAGTTTATCCAAATATAATAATAATAATTAATTTACTTGGATTAGGGTAATAATGGGCTTTTTCAGTTTATAGGATTTAGAATTGGTTAGTCAGCGCCCTTGAGGTGTTTTTGCACAAAAAAGCGCTATACAAATCATAAAAATATCATTTTTATTATTACCATAGGTAAACAAGGTTTTTTCATATAAATTAATGTAGGCATGTTTTATTACGATGTAACAAATAAATAATAAACATGAGAACAAAAAATCCTCTATGATAATATTGAATTGAGATCTGAAAGATATATTCCAACTGATCATGATCAGATCCATTAGATCTTTTTGGTTTCGAGAATTATCCCACATGGAGAAAAATTAGCATCGCTAATTTATTAGGAATACCTTCAAAATAAAAACGTTTTAGTTTTATGAAAATAATAATTGGATCACTCGTATAGCGCCAATTTTGTGAAAGTATTTTTTAATTAATAGGGCCTGTCATGAGGGCTGTATTGTAATTGTATATATAATAATTGTGCATTTTGCAATTTTGGAAAGCATTAAATTATTCGATTCCATCCCGTTTTCTGAGACTTTTAATAACGATCCGATTACTGAGACAAGCAATATTTCAACCAGATCCGGTAGAATTGTCAGAACACCATGTTAGTTTAATAATTTATGACTAATATTACTTACGCGCACACGGTCGGACTAACAAGTTCAACAAACAGATAGTAATTGTTCATTGCGCCAAAATTTAACATTGGGACCAGTGATTAAATTAAAGATTTTCGTAATAACGGTTATATGACGAAATGACACAGGTTCGAATTTCACGTACCAATCAACACTACCAGAATTACATGTTACAAATGGAGAGAATTGCACGTAATTAGATTACAAATGAACGAAATTACACATAGATAGAATTAGGTACACACATAGAAAAATGAGTATTGCTTATTTATTTAGAATTTCGTTAAATTATTGATAATCCAGTTAATAAGGGAATTGCAGGCTTTTAACGAATGAATTAACAGGTTTCCTTATTAACTTTTAGTAAATTTAGAATATATTCTCAATATGCCAGAACACGCGTGTGGAACAGGCTTGCAAACCCTTATTTAACCGAATTACCAATAATTTGAAGAGATTCTTAATAAATTAGCAAATAAACTTAACATAACCTAACAAAACATATGTCAGTTGTTCCAAATGATTCATAGTTTCGTCAAACGCATTCAATCTAATGCAATATAATATAATGATTTATACTTAGGACGGGTTGTTTCGGAGAATTTGAACAATTCATCAAATTTCAACGTTCATTTTCGGGTTCTGTGAAAGACTTATTCAAGTTCTGTTATTATATCATTGTAGGCTAGTTGCTTGACAAAACTGAAATAAAAACAGAACTTGAAAAAATCTTTCACAGAACTTGAAAATGAACGTTTAAATTTGATGAATTGTTCAAATTCTTCGAAACAACCCGTCCTTAGAGTAAGTTCAGTTTTCAAAAACCCACAAACTTTTAATATTCTTTACATATCTTACGTCAGAAGCCACCTGGAGTACGCTTCAACAGTGTGGAACCCTCATTGTTCTACTTATAAAGCACATCTAGAAAGAGTTCAGAAAAAGTTTATCAAATATGTCTCTTATCGCGTGCGAAATGATGAATACTATGTCCCTATAAACCTTAAATCTCTTGAACAACGCCGTGATATCAGAGACCTATTGATGCTCTATAAGATACTTCATAACTATATTGATAGCCCATACTTACTACAAAATATTCATTTCAAATGTCCAAAAAGAGTTACTCGATCTCTGGATACGTTTTATATTCCTAAAAGCAATACAAATTACCTTGAAAATGTATTTATAAGAAGAAGCTGTAGCACATTCAATAGATTATGCCCAAACATCGATGTGTTTAACACGAACCTAGCTAAATTCACAGCATCCGTAAAAAAGTGATACTGCATCTTATTTAACCAAAAAACTTAATATTTCATTGATTTTTTTAAAAATATTTCAATTGATTAATACATTTTTGATAATTGATGTACTTTATCAGAATTGTTTGTATTAGGTATGTTTTTTTTTTTTTTTTTTTTACTTTATTTATTTTCATTTCTTTACATATATTATACATATTAATAGATAGTATATAATAACATAATATATAATACAAAATAGTATACACAAGAAATGAAAACCCACTAAGGCACGCCTGAGTGTGGGTAATATAAAATGATTACTATATTTCAAGTACCTAAAGTATAATATACATTAGAAGAAAAAGTTTTTTTTTATTATGGTTATTATAAAAAGTAAAGAGAAAACATTATGTACAATAGTTTATAAAGTTTCAGCAAGTGAGTTGTAGAAAGGATCAATAAATTTATAGTAAAAGCGTTTCAATATCTGCGTCATTCAGCCATAATTTTACGTCTTTAATATATTCTATCTTTTTATTTATCATTTGAGTTTGTAGTGGTAGAAGGTTAAATGTACGAGGACCAATGAAACTGCTATGTGTCTGCATTAATTTAGTATTGGTTTGGGGGGTGTAAAATATATTATTTGTTCTTATACTCATTCTGTTTTCATTTATTTTGAAATTATTTTTGTTTTTAAATAAATATTTCATAGTTTGTAATATAAATAATTTACGAATGTTAAATAATTTAGATTCCTTGTATAATAGGTCGGTCGAGAATGTTTTATTTTTGTTATATATGACTTTAATTATGTGTTTTTGAATTATTTGTAGAGGCTTAATAAATGTATCAGGTGCACCACCCCATCCTATTATGCCATAAGTGATTGCAGATTGCACCAGGGAGAAGTAGATCATTTTCAATTTATCAGCGTTTAAAATTTCCTTGAGTCTATAAAATATGTAGGTAAGATATCTTAGTTTAGAAGTGGTTTGATTAATATGTGATTTCCAATTAAGATTAATATTTATTGATACTCCTAAATATTTTATATTTTTGACATTAGCAAGTTCGTTGCACAGGAAGCACATTTCTTGATTGCAAGTTGTATTATGGATTCTAATTTTAAGGTTTTCTCTTGGTTTGTTTCTTATGTTTTTATAAAAAGGTAAGTAAAATGTTTTGCTGTAGTTTAAGACAAGTTTGTTGTATTTTAACCATTTTGAAACAAGTGAAATACATACAGTTGCTTTCGAAAAAGTTTCTGTCCAATTATTACCATCCACTATTATTGCCGTGTCGTCGGCGTAAGAAACAATTTTACCAGGGATTACAAAATTACATAAATCATTAATATAAATTAAGAATAAAATCGGGCCAAGAACAGTTCCCTGCGGAACTCCGTTTTTTATCTGTTTCTCTGAACTATAATTATTCCCAATTTTTGTTTTTTGTATTCTGTCTTTAAGATAGTTTAATTTTAGTGTGTCGTTTTTGAAGCCCAGTCGAGTTATTTTTTTAATGAGTAAATTATGATTAACGGTGTCGAAAGCTTTTCTTAAATCTAGGAATATGGCAAGACATTTCTTTTTTTTATCGATAGATGTATAAATATGTTTTGTCAATTCATATATGGCATCCTCAGTGCTTAGATCTTTACGAAAGCCGTATTGGTTTTTCGATAGAATTTTATATTTTTCTAAGTGTTCATTGACTCTAAATTTGATGCATTTTTCGATAATTTTTGATAGGTTTGAAACAAGGGATATTGGTCTGTAATTGTCTAATTTATGCGTATTCCCAGATTTATGAATAGGTATTATAGTGGAGATTTTAAATTGTTCTGGAAAATGACCATCTTTGAGGCAAATATTAAAAATATGTTGTAATGGCGTTAATACATGTTGTTTTATTTTTTTTTAATGTATCACATGATAGTCCATCATTTCCCTTAGAGTTATGTTGTTATGTATTTTTCTGTTATGGTTTGTTTTGTCGTTATTTTATTGGTCAATGACATAACTACTCTGATCACTGTTATATATGCATGTATAAAGACTGTTTATAACGCTAATAAATAAAATAAAAATAAAAAATAAAATACTCATCTAGTACACACTATATTGGTACATCGATTCATACCAGTGCAAACACAATGTGAAATCATTGAATTCATGACTCAAAAATGGAATCAGGTACACCTACGTGGGATAAAGATTAGAAGGGTAGAGCTACGAGTATGACAGGGTTTATAATATAACTTAATTGAGTAGGTAGGTTAACCTAGTAAATTATTTTTCAAATTCCCACGTATGCTACGCCAATAATTAAATTAGCCGAGGGGTAGACGGGTAAATAAGGGTTAACATTTATGAATTCATTCAGAGACAAACTGGTTTGATTCGATTTACCTGGAGTTAGTGTGTGGAAATAAAAACACGATTAAGATGTTTGTGGTTGTAGAAGAAAGAAAGGAAAAATACTCCCATCAATTAAATGCTACATCCAGTTTGACTGCTTGTTTGTTACCTGCAATTGTGAGCAGTTAAACAGAAAACATCCGAACCACAAATAAAGTTAAATTCCCCGGAGGACAATAATCTTCATCCGATGAATCATCTTCCACAACATAGAATTTTACACACGAGGTAAAGTGAGTACTGCTGATTTAATAAAATCCTGTCAGCATCAGCATTCTTACTGGCAATATTTTGGCGGTTTTCTGTGTGGTTTTTGTTGTTTTAGATGTCGTGGTTGTTTTATATTGTTGTGGTTATGATTGTGGTTGTTGTTGTGGTTGTGGAAGTGGTAGTGTTTGTGGTTGTGGTTGTGGTTTTGGATTTGGTTTTGGTTGTGGTTGTGGTTGTGGTTGTGGTTGTGGTTGTGGTTGTGGTTGTGGTTGTGGTTGTGGTTGTGGTTGTGGTTGTGGTTGTGGTTGTGGTTGTGGTTGTGGTTGTGGTTGTGGTTGTGGTTGTGGTTGTGGTTGTGGTTGTGGTTGTGGTTGTGGTTGTGGTTGTGGTTGTGGTTGTGGTTGTGGTTGTGGTTGTGGTTGTGGTTGTGGTTGTGGTTGTGGTTGTGGTTGTTGTTGTGGTTGTGGTTGTGATTGTGGTTGTGGTTGTGGTTTTGGTTTTTGATATTGTGCATGTTGTTGTTGTTATTTTTTTTGCGGTTTTGATTGGTTTATGAATACACATTTGAGAATAATATTAAACTTTGATCACCGGGCAAATTAACGGGTTGATAGTTTTGTGGTTTGGATGTTTTCTACGTATTGTAACCAATTGCACCGAGTCATACAGTAATGAACACAATGAGGATCGTTTCCCCAGCACCTTTGTTCAGGAATTGTATGAAATTAGGTTTCTATGCCAAAGTCATCCAAAAAATAAAGGGCGCTTTTTTCTTCTTCTTTCTTTGTGCTGCGAAATAAAATGTTGCAGAAAATTGGAATAAAGACTCGGCAGGGAGTGGGGTTTGTTTCGTTCCTTTCAAATTGTTAGAAGAAGTTATAGCTGTAGTCCGTTCTCCGCTCCGTGGCTGTAATATAAAATAAGCGACTATACAATATTCCAGACGCGTAGGAAGGTTCCGCTCATCTCTCTGCTTGTTAAACGAACAATTAGGTTGGTATGTATAATACACGTAATATTATGAATTGGGGATATAGGTACATTTGTCAAACGTTTTCAATATTTACAAATTATATCATTATTTTTAATCAATTCACAACATTTATACCAAATCGAAATAAGTGTACTCACGTCAAGCTCACGTCTGTGTGTCCGAAGAAAGGTCAATTTCTATTACTTCGGGTGAACTTGATAAAACTAGTTTACGTGAAAAAAAAATTCTCCTGAACAGAATTTCAATTTCAATTGCCTCGCAGGTGCCTAGAAGTCGAAAGCATTTACTTTCATTGGTCACGTCAGTTTTCATTTAAATCGTTAAATATGGAATGTAACTAGAATAAAAAAATTAAGCTATTAATTTTGTTTTTTTATTGGAACAATCCTTATTTAATAATCCGTCAATGTAATATATCATTGAAAAAAAAAATGTAAACGAAACATGAAACAGTACCAGACACAGAAAAATGTTTTCTTTCACATTAATTAATTATCTTAATTGGGAATCGAACCCAGGATCTCCGTTTTATATTGAGACCGTTATTTTTTTTTGTATTGTTTTGTTTCATGTTTCGCTTAGATTTATAAGTATAATCTTCTTAAATGAAATATAGCATTCAAAGGTTATTAAAGAAAAGTTTTTCTAATAAAAAACTGAATATGCATTTTTCTTTTATAAAAAGTAATCCCACATAAATAAAAATTGGATATGTTTATCCGAGACACTATTTAAGTCACAAACCATTTTTTCAGAAATTTGTAATCATTCAAAAAGGTAGCTGCCAAAAATATGGGAAAAATTTGTTGCAAGACAATTTTGTTAATTCAGAATTTGAAATATGAGACCGAAAAAAAAGTGAAATAATTAGGTCCCAGTGGTCGAGTAGTTAAAGATGTTGTCCCATTAAGACAAATATCATTGGTTCGATTCCCTCTTAAGATCATTATAATTTTATTTGTCTGTGTTTTGTTCTGTTTCATGTTTCATTTAGATTTATTAGTACTTTCTTCTTCAATGTTGTATTTTTTTGGTTCGGTTATTGTAAACACCTGCGAGTCTACCCATTTAACTTTTGTGTATTATTTTAATGCTTGAAATTTATTACTTTTCAAGTTAATATTATATTAATGCTTTAAATATTTATCGATTATTATAATTAATATTATATCGTAAGAAATAAATGGTATAAAATTATTTTCACCAGTTTAAATATTATGTTTCTCGGTTTTATCTGCGGGACATCAGCAGCTTACATAATAATCGTAAGATATGTGCAAATCTGTTATACACTAGGTGCTTAAAAGCTCATCTAGAAAACTACTCATCATTACAAATCAGATTGTTATGTATTTTATTCAAGCAGAGAAATATTTAGCATAAAAAATATATTTACAGCAGGAGGTTAAATTTGGTGTAATGGAGTCAGATATACAGAAACGAGTTTAAAATGCACGTGCTTAACATTATTTTAAATACAAATATGTTTTTAGTGGTTATTCGTTGATGTGTGTGGGAATCGGCCTTGATTTTAAAATCTAATTTTAAATCATTTTATTTTTTCAAACTTTGAGATCTATGAAATCTTACCTATAAAGTATTTATGTAGGGCAAGGGCTTTTTTAAGGTCATTTCATCCAGACGTGTTTAAATATATGCATGGTAATTTTAACAACAGTCTTTTTTTACTTAGTTACTTTAAAGCTTTTTAAGATAATTTTTCTGTGTCAATTAAAAGAATAAATCTCACTTTTAAAATTAATTATTTTAAAAGTGACCCAAGACAGAATAAGCGGTAAGCAAATATACTGGGTTCGGGGGTAAAGTGCGCTAAGTTCGGGAGATGATTCTGGATGATAGACGAAATGAAAAGATAAATAACTTTTTCGAAAAATGAATTATTTTTTTACAAACAATTCTAATTTTTACCTGCAAACTACCTTAAAAGTTTGTAATTTCGAAAAAAACTTTTTTTCTATTTCACTTGTACTATCCTGTAGAATCACTTCCCAAAGTAAGTGCACTTTACCCCCGGGCACCTTGTATAACTACTTTTACGATTTTTCACAAATTTATTTTTAATATGTCCGATTTCACCTTCCAACAGGCATATTTAGGCTGTTTAATTTTATGTTTAAATTAAAATTTTAATTTTTAAACCATTTAACTACATAAGTAAGATTTTATAACATATTTACCTCTT
Source organism: Hesperophylax magnus (assembly GCA_026573805.1). NCBI lineage: Eukaryota > Metazoa > Arthropoda > Insecta > Trichoptera > Limnephilidae > Hesperophylax > Hesperophylax magnus. The sequence goes on from JAIUSX010000055.1 coordinate 2,233,695, forward strand.
TGGAATGGCAAAAAATATAGTTATTAGTTATTTAAATAAAATTTTACTAAGCTTTTAAAATTTTCAATCTTTTCGCATTTCTTGATTGGACCAACTATACTTTGTATCCTTGTCCAGAGAAGCAGGAGAGTAGGATAGCAGGATAGCAGACAGTACGTCTGATATCCGGAAACTTGTTCAGTTTTTGAATAGGATGATAAATTACGCGGGTGTCTCCTCAATACATCCCTAGAAGTGGGTCAATAGCTTTATTTTTCACAATGCCAATGTTCGGGGACAACGGGTGATTGATGGTCTCCCTAAGAGCGCCATGCATTACTAGCGCAATCTGCAATATTATGTGAGAATGTAAAATATGCTGGTATTTTGTTTGGTGATGTGTACCTACTGCTTTATGCAAGTTTTAAAGGATTTGCATTTTGTATCATCCATCATGAAATGTTGCGAAAAAGTTCGTATTGGAGAAAATCGAAAGAAAATATGAAGTAATGGAGGAATCTAATTTAGGTTCTCCTAGTGAGGTGTTCACGTAACATACAATATCACCCACACACAGTTTTACCTATATCAACTTATATTCTTTATTTTTTATACCTTTTTTCTCTACTTTTTTCTCTGTACTACAATATAAACCACTGTATCATTTGTAAAATGTGTATTCAAGAATAGACATAAATAAATAAATAAAATCGAGGCAGCTTTATAATTCGTTTGAATTATGAACACATAATATACATATCTTATTAATATCGTATGCAATTGCACAGTACACAGTCCCAGATAGTGGTCAGGTGGAAAAAAACTTCGTGTTCCCACCCAAGAGTTGGGGGTATAATCTAGCAAAATCCTCCATCATGGCACAAGTACTTTTTTTCCGCGTATAATGATTGTATCAGAAGAGATAGAAATTTTGTCGAATTACAGAGTGCTAGGTAGGTATATTGTATTTGTATAAATTGATAATGAAATTTTCAGTGATTAGGTCTGACTAGCCAAGTTCTACCCAACCTTCCACCTCTCCATCTTGTTTCCCTCCCCAAGTCCTTCAGTCTCACAACAGATTCTAATGAGGATGCGGTAGTTCTACTGGTTTACGGACATTTGGGATTCTTGGGAAGGTACTAAAAATAATAATATCATCATTCTAGGTAGGTACTGAAGCTTTAGTGTTCGCATCATTACGTATTGTGGTGTTGGGTGTTAAATCTGAATACAAACGGCCTACAAAACTCCCACCCCTAAATGATTTGCCATCTTCTTATAGCGAAGTACCGTATCAGAGGGGAAAGCACTTAAATAAGTATTATTGATTGTATATTTCATTTCTCTGATTCGGCGCCACGTTTCCACCTCGAGATGATATTATTATTGGTAATCTCAGATACAAGATTTAGAAGAAACAAGAAGAAATAAAGGAGCATAAAGTTATCGAGAAAAATCTTAATAACGGATTGTTTCAATTTGCGAAATAAAACAACGCGCAGCCTCGAAAGGCATCCTTTTATGGTTGAAATAAATTCGTCATTTCATTTGTATACATAAATAGGAGAGTGAGACTTAACAAATTGCAACAATAATTCTGATAGAAATGAATTTGAACAGAAAAAGCTAACGGTTTGATAGGTAACTAGGGGAAAATACTATTTTTATGCGACCGGGACATGGTAAAGATCTTCGACTTGTGTAGTGAAAATTTTCTAAATGAAAGATTTATCTTATTTTTATGTGCATACTGCAGAAGAGTTCCAACAGTTCCCAACTGTCCGGACCCAATGGCACTTTGGGATCCCTAGATAGTGAGGCTGAATGGAGTGGGGAGTGGAAAGAGTTAGGGAAGAGGAAGTTGGGTGGTTGAATGGTAAGTACCTGATTATTCAGATGCAAAACACGGCTGAAGAAATTTCAAGCAACCTTTCGATTTTGGTGGTTTTTACCGGGACGACACTTAGGACGAATTGTTTCGGACAATTTGAACAACTCATCAAATTACAACGTTTATTTTCGGGTTCTGTGAAAGTCCTATTCAAGTTCTGTAATTATATCATTATAGGCTAGTTGCTTGATAAAACTGAAATAAAAATAGAACATTAAAAAATCTTTCACAGAACTTGAAAATGAACGTTAAAATTTGATGAATTGTTCAAATTCTCCGAAACAAACCGTCCTAGGAGTACTCTGCCCGCAACATCATACAGCAATACAGTTCAAGACTTCAAAGAACTGTGTGACATTGAAACATTATATTAGACATTTATATATAATTGTACGTAGGTACCTTTTTACATGAACGTGTAAAAAGGTACCTACCTACAATTGAAGCAAACACTTGAAGCAGAAATAAATTCACGGCTCGTCGCATTAATTTCCATACAGATATTATATTATGTTCTTATTATGAATTACTACGGTGTTAAAATAACCACTGGTGGTTTTATTTTTTTTTGCAAATTGGCGTTTCCATACTAAAAAATTTCTAAGCAATTTGTATCGATAAACAGTCCGATTCACAATTAAGACGAAGCACACACGCCAAAAAAACTCGATTCTGATACTTAAATAAAAAGGCTGCTACGCATTTTTGCACATATTTTGTTGTTTATCATTGCCATTAACTTTTCTGAGATTGTGAAGCAGAATTAAGTGGGAATTTGTAAGGGGTGTGACGTGGCATTTTTAACAATTTTCGAGAACCGAACGTTTAAGGTTGGTTTTTGTTTTCCTGAACATTTTTTGTTATATAAACCGGTAGGTAGATATAAATAGATAATATTCACTGGAAAAATTATTCCTCGTTCATTAATCTCCAAAAAACACTTTAAGATTAACCTTTACTTTTACATTACAAGTGATTTATAAAAACCAGTGTCTAAAATTAATTCACATGAGTTAAAAAAACAGCGGGTTACTGATTAAAGTGAAGACAAACCCCCACACAATTGATCGAAGTTTGATATGTTTATGATTAAACTGACTACTCTCATAAAGTTTATATCTTCTAATTTTATGGTGATCGCCCTGTTATGACGTTTATAAAATTTTATGTCTAATTTGTGTAATTTTTTTGTTGTTGTTAATTTATTAAGCTGTTTCCAACCGTCTGGAAGCTGCCTGTGAAGATGACATCCCCAATCAGGGTGTATTGTGAGAACGAATGTAGATGTGAGGGGTAAGATTTAGGAAAGGGGAGGTGGGAAAGTACCAGGCTATTCAAATCTGGACACCAAATTCGGCTAAAGTCATTTCAAGCAACGTTTCAATTCTGAAAGGCAGTTTTACACCAGGGCGATACCGAAGGAATATTCCATTATAAAAAGTTCCGTGAATATACCTTTTAGTATTTTAAATGATTGAAATATGAAATTATATAAATTAATCAAATAAATTTAGAATTTTTTATACATATATTATATAGATGTCACCCGTGAGAGATGAAAACTTTTTTTTTCAAAAACTGCATATTTGATTAAAACTGCTATTTGTCGGACAAACGTGTTATTTTTATAAGCAGCGCAATCTGTTGAAAGTAAAATCAACACGCGATATTGTATATCTATCTGCACAGACTGGCTGAGCGACAGCAACGCATCGCGGGGTACAGCTATTATAATTTTTATGAACGCGTGTTCGGACATCGTGATAATTCTTAATAAATTAGCAATATTCAAAATTAAAAATTTTGTCCTCCGTGCAATAATCAACCCTTTCACAGCAATTTAACCATTCAGAATCTAAACATTGCTTTAAATGGATTTAGACATGTTTGGTGATGAAATCTGAAAATATAATCAATTCCTTACTTCCTCCCCCGACTAACTTCAATCTCCGGCACTTTTAATCATAATATATTTCAATAATTATTATTCATTATATATTCCAGATGTTATAAAACATACTATTTTATTATATCTTATATAAAAGAAATATCATAAATTATTAAAAGATATTGTTAAGACATTATGTTTAAATTCAAAATGTTTAAGATGTCTAACTTATTTTCCAGATTACAAGTGCCGTCTGTAAGCTGGGAAATAAAATATTCTTGGAAACTTCAACTAAAACAATATGATATTGTTCCACTACAAAACTAATCGAGACAAAGGACGAAATATACAATCCGGTTGCTTAGCAACCAACTCCAGATATTAAATTAATCTCGAATAAAGATTGATGAATTATTTCTTACTTATATATTTGGGAATTTATTCTCTGGGACCATTACCAAAAACAATTTACAACGAAATGTTAATTATGTATTTGGAATTCAAATAGATTTTTTTAAAGAAAGACAAAATTTTTCCGGTTAGAATAATCTGGCAATATTTCAAATTCTTCAACTACCTCCACAGTAAGTTGAAAATGTTGCTTGTGTTGTGATGGTGGACTTAGCCAGTCCAGCCAACGACCGGTCTAACTGAATAGTTTAGAAACAATATTATTTAAAAGATTACAATCAAATCATTTTTAGAAATAACATTTTAGGGAGTGAAAGTTTTTTCAAATTCCATTAGACTGCCATTATACTAACCATTAGATTGCCTGTACCACTGATCTGTTGAGGAAACCTTCAGACTTGCCTATGTTTCCAATACATAATAATGTGGAATTTTAATGTGTATTTTGTTTTAATTCTGTTTCTTAGTACGTATAAAAATTACTCCCAGTTGAGTTGCATTTGGTTTATAAACTGTTTTCGTTTTATCGTAATTTAATCACCAAATCAAACCTATTTGCATTAGAAAAAAACTACGAACATTTATTGTTTAACATCGTTGAGCGCTGTGTATTTCAAAGTGGTATCTTTATTTTATGTTTATATAACCTAGTATTTTTTGTTCATATAAGTAGTATTTTATGTTTATATAAGTAGAATTTTTCGTTTTTGTAAGTAGTATTTTATGTTTACATAAGTAGTATTTTAGGTTTATATAAGTAGTATTATTTGTTTATATAACTAGTATTTTATGTTTATATAAGTACAATTAAAAAAACTTCTATTCCTACCTACTCAATCTCAGTTTGCGTATTCGTCAATGTCAAAAAGATTTTGTTCGTAAAGATACCTGTTATGAGAGAGACGTGCGAGTGTTGTAATGATTTGATATGTCATGACGTCAGTAATTAATTTGACTTGAAAAGGTATCCGCTGGCTAAAGATACCAACGTAAGTAACCACCAGGTATTATGTAGGTACCTGTATACATACTACCAGTTGCCAAAAGATGTGATGGATGATCCTTCATCGCTTCTGACCCTCATATTGAATACCATCGTGCTTTATATCTTGATAAGTTGAAATATTAATAACGTTTTTTGATTAAATTAAACAACAAAGAAAATTATAGAATAATTACGTATACCTCTAACTAAACCAACTGTCTATCGTTTGGTTCTAAAATCTATCACTTTATCGGATGAGTTTTTTAAACATAATTGACAGTTTAATTAATGTATTTCTTTAGAAACATTAATATCGGCAATATTATTCATCGATTTTATACCGAAAAAAACATATTGTAAGATTTAAATTAATCGTAGTGCCATTTATTACAAGAGTTTAAATTTTACATTCATTTTTCTCATCGATAATAGAAAAATGTGGCGTCTTGGGTATCTTACTTTTTTTACCGAAAAAAAGTTGTGAGTTAAATATCTAGCTCATAATTTTCAATTGATGCGCAAAAAAAAGTTTAAAAATCTCTTCTAATTTGAGAACACCAAAGCTCATCGTTTGAGAGTTTTTAGAAGCACGGAGAAAAATACTGATTTATCAAAAATCTCTTAAAATTATTCGTAATCCGCTTGAACCAAAACCTCCTAGATTACAAGGCCAGTAAACTCATTCAAAGCAGCCTCCCAACTTTTATGGGATTTTACAAACGTTTTCGTTTTATTTATTTTTTCTATTTATTCTTAATTATTAGAACTTCTTAATTTTTTTTAATTAATTTAAAAAAATAAATATAAATACATTTTTTGGAGGTTCCCATACAAATCAGGAGGTTGATTTGATTCAGTGTCCCGGCCTTGTGATTTAGGAGGTTGTGCTTGAACACGGGATTGCGGGCCGTTTCCCGTTAAACTTTTAGTACATTCCTACTACATCGGAACTCATGTTCACGCACCCGCACCATGCCTTGATAATAATACGAGTATAATGACGAGATACGAAAATATTGTGGTTTTTTGAACCCGTGTTCCAACATCGCGATAATATGTACGCTTCTCTTTTACTAGAAGTTTTAGTTTTACAAATCAATTCATTCGTTAGGGGCCCGCGGTCCAGTTTTTAACCGGAATACGAATAATTTGAAGGGTTTCTAAATAAATTTGTATTATTTAATTTTGAACACATGTTTGTTTTCCATCTTCATTCACTCTAAAATATTTTTTTTGTTTAAAACTAGGTGTACCCCGCCACGCGTTGCTGTGGCTCAGTGTTTGTGAATATAGAGCAAAAATAGCGTGTGTTGCTTTTAAGTACAATAGATGGCGCTGTTTTTTTTTTTTTTTTTTTTTCAAAAAATTAATAAAAACCTGTTTTTAAATGTATACACACGTATTTGAATGCAACTTTGTGTCAAAATTTCAAAGCAATCGGTGAAAAACTTTCGGCGATTTAAGATTTTGAACAAACGAACATTTAAATACTTATTTATATAGATTTTTCATCTAATAATGTGACGTGGGTATCTTGTGGAAATTATTATACGTAATAACCGTTGATCAATCAAATGTTGAAAAAACATATTAAAATAATAATCATTTTATTGACTTTGTGAATTCTATAGTATGATTTACACCAGGTGTCGATTAATTAGCGGTGAATTAATAGCGTCATAAAAAAAACTTGTCAACGCAATATATGGTTACAGTCAGATCTAATCTTTGTTCGTTTTTATTAAAATATGCGGATTTTATCTTCGTGATCAGAGATTGTTTGTTAGCGCTGCTAGAAATGTTGATATTCAAATGAAGAGACCATTCTGCAGCATACAAGAAGACTTTAATGGTTTTACTGCTCAAATGCAATAAAAAGACAACATTTTTAAAAAATATATTAAAAATCAGTTTTCATAATAGGTAGTTGGCATATATGATTTTCTGGATAATATTAATTTTAATATAGGCAACATAAATAATTGAATTTGAAACGAAAATAACAACGATACCATTTTTATGTGATTCAGTACGAGAGTTGCAAATGCCCCGAGCGAGTGGAACTAATGAATCCCGGTTTTAGGATGAGGTACTGCGAAGTAAGTGGGGGAGGCAAGAATAATGAAGGTTACAGATCTAAAAGTAAAATCAAATAGTTTTAAGTAACGTTTCTATTCTGAGGAGTGCTTTCTGACCCATATATCTTCCACTACGGAAAGATGTGTACATAAAAAAAGATATTAAACATATATATATAAAAACATTTTTTTTATTTTAATTGGCTTATACGTTAAATAATCCATGTAAATTGATTTGCTAAAGCCGGGGCTCGATCTCACGATCGGTACGTCTGGAGTCAAGCAGATTACTGACGTCATCAATACATTACGTAATAATAATATGGTAATAGTACCTACCTCAGATCATAGAATATACTATAATATGGCTTTCTAGCACAGTCAATCGTTAAAAGTTTTATCGATTTTATAATTATAGAGTAAATTTTATTTGATGAATTTGATAAAAAATTGATGGTATATTTGCGACAAGTTCTAGAATGGTAGATACTCGCACTATCGCCCTCGCTATCGGTGTAAGACCACCATTCAGAATTGAAACGTTGCTTGAAATGGTTTGAGCCGTGTTTGGTGGCCAAATCTGAATAGCCAGGTACTTCCCCACCTTCCTTTTCTCCATCTCCTTCCCCTCCCTACAACTTTCAGCCTCGCAACATACCCAAATTGGGGATGCCATAGTCTCACTGGTTCCAGAAGGTTGGGAGCAGTTGGGACTCTTGTGCGGTACTCACATAAAAAAACTGATTTTACCTAGCTCAGATCATAGAATCCTTTTTCTAGGTTCCTAGCACAATCGATTTTACCTAGGTCAGATCATAGAATCCTTTTTCTAGATTCCTAGCACAATCGATTTTACCTAGCTCAGATTATAGAATCCTTTTTCTAGGTTCCTAGCACAGTCGATTTTACCTAGCTCAGATAATAGAATCCTTTTTCTAGGTTCCTGCACAGTCGATCGAGAAATGTTTATCGATTATTTCGGTAACTTCTCATCGTTCCCGAGCATGAATGTAGAGAATAAAAGAACGAACAAGACATCACAACAACTGAGTGTTCTGTATTTATTCGATGTTAACTGTTGTTTATGCCTTAGCGATCTGCAGTCGTGATCGGAAACGATGACAAGTTATCGATATTAAAATTAATTAAATCCTTTACCGATCGACCGTACTATATACCCTCCGTCAATTGCCGATTCCATAGAATATAATAAAAAATTGTGTTGTTACAACTTGACAGAAAGCAGAAACGCACCGAATTTCGTTTAAAGAGGACCTATAAAATTTTAAAAATTGTCAATAAATGACCATTTGATGACTTTGTCAAACGTGAATTTCTGCGAAACAACTGGGCCTAAGTATACCAACTGCTCCTATTTTCCTAGGCAGGTAGTAGGTAGGTAACAACCTACGGACGTAATATATACGATCTATGGTTTCAGTGAAATCGTTATATTTTCTGACACAAAAAAAATGTTTTTTTTCTTACTTTATGGAGTCGATGATTAAACGTTAGCATTCTTCAGATCGCCAACACGTCGACATATATAAAATATTAAGTGACACCCGGCCTTATTATTTAAATAACCTTTCAACTGGCGTATTAATTAAACCAAACGTGTTCCGCACGCATCTACGTGAAACATACAAGATTTGATCACCAATTATAGGAAAAATCATTCATAACTAATAGAGACCGATTGCCAATACACCTGACAAAGTTCAAGTCATTTTTTATCGGCACCCACAGAAAAAAACAGCCTATTAACGGATGACAGCGGGATGCCATCTATCGAAGGTAAAATTAATTTTGAAGAACATTAAACATTTGAATTTATTACTGCCAGCGATGCTACATCCTTCGCGGCCATTAAAAAGTAAAAAAGAGGGCAAAAAACACATGACAAAAATGTTAGTTAAAAAACTACGGTGAATAATAGGTCCTAGGCTCATTTACAAGCTTGTGTCTCTCGGGCCTAGTATCTGGTATCTATTTACGTAGAATACTGAATATCCATTGATACAGAATTCTGTTAGGTTAACCCACGGATAGTGGAGTAATTTTACTCGTTTAAAATTGTCACAATGTTTGTCAAATACAAAAATGGGGCAAATCTGAGGTGTCCTCACAAATTGATTTTTGCTTCATCGTGTTGATCTCTTTTTAAAATTCTACTAAGAATGTGATAAAGACGATAGTATACAGCGCCCTTGAGGTGATTTCTCACGAAACAGCGCTATATAAATTAGCCAAATATTATTATAGTAGGTAGGTAGGTAACTAAAAATAACTACCTACGTAACAATCACGCCGTTTCTCCGCAGGGGTAGGTAGAGAGGACGGGCCGCCAAACAACTCGGTCTTGGCACACATTCCTTGCCTCATTCACATTCATACATCGTCTCCTACATACTCTTCTATTATTCTGACTCTTGACATGGCCCGACTCAAGTATCTGATTCACTTGGTCGTGTCTTCTTAGGGCGTCCCCAACTTCTGCCACCATTCACATTTGCATCGTATATTCTCCTTATACTTTTTTTTCGCTCACTCCTAACACGATCAAACATGGTTTTACCACACATACGCCTCAGGGATCTCATTTCAACAGCATTCAATCTACTTTCATCCTTCCTTTGCCAGTTCCATGTCTCACTTCCATACATCAGGGTAGGTACCAGCACTCCACTGTGGACTGCTAACTTCGCTTCTTTGGACAATTTTTTGTTAGCGACAACTGCGTTCAGTCCTCCATTAATGGAGTTACCTGCATTTATCCTTATTTCAATATCTCTGTCAGCCTTCCCATCTCTCGTAAACATACTTCCTAAATATACAAACTCATCCACCTGCTCCAAGTATTCCTCATTCACAGCTATATTGCACACTGTTTTCGTTCTCTCTCTTTCAAACACCATTACTTTAAACTTACTTACATTCATCATTAACTCATTCCTCATGCATACTTTGTTCATCCTAGACACGAGAGACATTACGTTTGCTTTCCTCTATACCTACATACATACTAATTTGATAGGTAGGTACAAATAAATAAAAACAGTGATTGCATTGCGGATATACCTTCAACCTACCAAAATTGTTGCGACAGTCGTCAGATTATTATATTAATGCGTTCTTGCATTACATTGCGTAAGTAATTATGCAGTATTTTTTATAAATGTAGCTTTATTCCTTTATATTATGTAAGTAGATAATCATAATAGGTGTATTTTTTCGTACAAATTCACACTCATCACTTTATTTCTATTTAGTTTCGTTTATTGGGCGGAGTGTCCAATCTCGTGATTTCTATTTCATTGGTCGACTTTAACTAGCCGGGAGGATGTAACGATATTTTTTCCTCATCTCTGTGTATAGGGACCGTGACAAGTACCCACCTAACCAACCTACCTAATACATAATGTTTTACGTATAAGAAGCAGACTTTGTCAAGTGAATCCTTTTTTATCTGTTGTTTCAGTCTTAGTATAATACCAGTATTCATTATTCTCGTACAAACTTGTTAAGACATCTTCTCTAATGATGCTGTTTGTTTAGTAGACGACAAACAAACTGATTTAATGATTGCTTACAGAATATGTAAGAAGGTAAATGATCAATACCGTTCTATGATGATTTTATGTCGCTATACTGTACATAATTTAACAATATAATTTCGCTTGAGATGTGATTGAGTACGTGACATTTTAAAATAATTAAAAAAAAAACATTATTACCATTATTTTTAGTATATATTATACCAAATTATGAATTTGTGCCGTCGTTCTTACAATAGTTAGTGGTGTAACGGTTATCATAGTTGTCTTTCAAGCAGTTAATCGGGGTTCAATTCTCGACCGTGGCAATACATTATTGTTAAATTAATTTTTAATTAAATAAAAACAATATTTTTTGTTTAAAACCACGAATTTTTATTAATTTTAAGACCGACCGGTTTCGCTACACTCGAGCATCGTCAGGGTACAAAATTAAAAATATAAATAATTTTTACTTCATATACTTTCTTTTATTTTTGAAAAATATTTTTTTTTCATTTCCCGTGATTTTCCAAGGGTCTTTGGTAGTTTATTATATTTTGGTACTTACTAACAAACCGCATGAAAAAACTATTGCTTAATATTGGTACAGTTTTGTGATTATTCCACATCCCAGTTCATATTCAAATTGTATTTTCCTGTTTTCTAAAAATCTTACCTTGGATAAAACAAAAATTGAATAAAAAGAACCCATCATTGTTCATTTGTTTTTAATACATATTATTTCATTTGTATAAAATTCTAATTTTCGTCGTTATTGAGAGTGCATGTCATTTCGCTGCTCGTATCAATAATCGTATCGTAATGAAAAGTTGATAAAATAGTGCACCAACACCATCTCCAAGTTCATTATTGTTTTTTTATTGTTCTTCAAAGTCGAATCCCATTAAACCGCAATTAAGCAGTTTGTCAACAGTATGTTCATGTTCAATTACAATATAACATATATACATAATATCATTACTAATTACCATACAACTTATACATAATATTTATCACTAACCACTGCCATAATCAATAGTATTACTAATACAGAGTATCTCTACTTAGTAGCCGTGTCGTGTCGTATATGTAAACAGAGTTGTGAAAATATAACATTAAGGTCGTCGACACACTACGCCCTACGCATCATAGCTTGGCCTATTTCGGCATATCACTCTCCATACACTACCAATGGGAATGTTTGGCGAGCGATATATGTCACAGTGAACTATAGTGACCCACGGAATGTTCAAGAAACTAACAAGACTCCAAAAGAAACCAACATCATCACCAGGTAATGGCTTTCTTCCCTCTCTCCGTTACTTGTGAAAATAACACGACCAATAACTCTTTTCTTTTCATTAAAATACAGTCCATTTTAAATACCAACCGGGTAGCAAACATCCAGGAAAATTAGACAAGATAATATTGACTTGCTGCTTTAGGAACCTTACTTATAATACATTTAGCTCCCTTGCGTCATTCATTAGATAGGTAGGTACCAGTTGTATGTCTCACAGATATTGGTATATACTATTAACATTGCCCTAGTGACATTGGCATTTGATCAGGCCGATATTTTCTGTACAGTATTCAGTTTCAAAACATTGCTTGAAATGGCTCAGTCGTGTTTAGTGACTAGATCGGAATAGCCAGGAGCTTTCCGACCCTCCCCTTCCCCATTTCATATCCCTTCTCACCCCCTTTAGCTACAAAAGATACACCAATTGGGGATGCCATAAGATCTGTAATATAATTGATGGATGCTGGTAATTATGAAATTCTTAAAATAGCCAGGCTTTAACTTACTTACATGTATTCGTTACAACCATATTAATTATTACACTAACAATAATAATTGCCAATAATGTATTATAAGCAAACGGTTAATTTCTCCACCACAAACAAAGCGCGAGGAATAATATGTATCCGTTTGTCTGCGACTCTACAAAGACCTCAACCAACTTGATGAAGACATTATAGCGTTTATGCATATCAGCATATCCCTTATTCATAAAACTGTTGCAAAGTCAAGCGGGAATGTTATGCACGGGCCGCTAACAATAACTGCAACAAATGGGTGGTAAGGTTTCACCTTTATTATTGTATGGGGAACAATGGTTTCTGTGTTCTGTTGACTAATGCTTATTTCTCGGTTCTCCTTCTCTCAAGACGCTTTTATTTATCGTCTGCCATAAATTCGGATATTATCCAGTGCAGGAAATTAATTGCGGTCTTTTGTACGGAGATAGTCCGTTGTTTCCTGAATATTAAAGATGCACGATTCAAATACTTGCAGACGGTTGTTAAGAATTAGTGCTCCATACAGCAGGTGATTCAAGTGAATCAGTTTTTGATATACATCGAGCCACACTTGTTGTGAGACACGTCAATTAATAACGTCATAATTGAGTAGGAACGCAGACACTCGAGGACGCTAAGGTCGCTGGAACGTGTTTGAAGACGTCAAAGTTGTCACATTGTAGAGTTATTGAAGGTGACCTTGAAATAGATTGACGTCGAAAATAAAGATATATACTTTGTTCCACGCTCATACACGTGATAATCTATGAAAAATTTACTCAGTTTCTTAAACAAAGAAATTCTAGTAACCAAAAAAAATATCGCTATTGTAACTGTACTATTGCGATTGATGTAAGTGTTCGGATAACAAAACGGCCACCCTCACATTTCAAATATTGAATGTAACAGCTGACCGAGTGGGAAGAAATAATTTTTTTTTTTTTTTTTTTTTTTATATTTACTCCACACAGGAGGCCCTGAAGAAAATAATTTCCCTCAGGGCCTATGTCATCTTTGGGGATGCTGTGTGGAGGGTCTTTTTGTGGAGAGGAAGGAGTGAACATGGGTCTTGAAGAGTCCCATGTTGTAGGAGGGAGGAAACACAGAGGCCGGCAGTTCGTTCCACAGCCGAGCTGTTGAACTTAAGAACGAATCGTAGAAGCGACCCGTTCTCATGTGACAAGTGTCAACTGTGTACAAATGTTGGGCGCGCGTTTGGCGTGTATCCCGACTACGCACCGGCGCCGAAGGGATCAATGACGCTAGTTCCTCAGAGCATCTTCCATTGTAATACCGATAGAACAAGGACAGCATACCTACCCGACGTCTGTGCTCTAAAGATTGCAGTCCGTTTGTTAAGATTGGGGAATCTATCAAACGGACCGCCCGTTTCTGCACAGAGTCAAGGGTTTTTTTCAGGTATTTTGGGGCTCCAGACCAGAGATGGCTGCCAAATTCGACAGTAGGGCGCACTTGCGATTTGTACAGGGTGAGCAGTTGTGTACTATTAAAGTATCTGCGGGCCCTGTACAGTACGCCCAGCTTCTGAGAGGCCAACTTTACTCTGGCTTCGATGGAGCCCCCGTACCTGAGCTGGTCACTTATAGTTACACCAAGCATATCAATGGAAGGCCTGTTCGGAAGATTGCTTCCGTTGAAAGAGACTAGATTATCATTTGGATCCCTTTTAGACGTAATCAGACAGGATTGGGTCTTTGAAACATTAAATTCGACGAGATTATTTTTACCCCAGGAGGAAATACTCTCGAGATAACCGTCCATTCTCTGCTTCAAAGCCCTCCGAGCCGTTGGAGTTTGTGTGCCCTTTGGGGGCTTGTCAAACAAAAAGCTATCATGAACTGTACTGTCATCCGCGTAACAATGAATCGGTGCACATGTCAAAAGGTCATTGATGTGCAACAAAAACAAAGTCGGAGACAGAACCGATCCCTGTGGGACGCCAGCATTTATGGAGTGCGAGGAAGAGGTGAAACCGTCAGCAACCGCCTGAATCGACCTATCCCTTAAAAAGTCAGCAATCCACGTACACAGGGATGCGGGAAGTCCGTAAGAATGCAATTTGTTGATAAGTCCTCGGTGCCAGACCCGGTCAAAGGCCTTGGATATGTCTAGTGCGACCGTTTGGGTCTCACCGTGACGTTCCAGGCACCGCCCCCAAACATGCGTCACATACGCGAGAAGATCACCGCACGAGCGGTTCCGCCGGAATCCGTATTGACGGTCGTTGATAATTTTGTTCTTCTCGAGGTATGTGAGCAGTTTGTCGTTGATCACACGTTCCATCACTTTGGACAGAACTGATGTGATCGCTATGGGGCGGTAGTTGGCCGGGTTGGAGCGGTCACCTTTCTTGGGAATAGGGTGAATTACCGCTTTTTTCCAACCAGAGGGCACAGTGCCACACTTCAGGGACATTTTGAAGAGCTTTGTCAAAACTGGAACTATTTCCGCAGCACACCTCTGCAATACCAAGGCAGGTATTCCATCAGGTCCACTAGCTTTGTTAACATCGAGCCCCCGTATGACGTGGAGTACATCCCGATGCCGGATCCTCAGCTTTTTCATATAGAAGCCGCAGTGAGGAACCGACGGCGGAACAGCACCCCCGTCGTCGAGGGTCGAGTTTTCCGCAAACATTTTCCCTAAAAGGTTTGCCTTTTCGGTGGCGGTGTTTGCTAGTGAGCCGTCAGGTCTGGTAAGAGGTGGCAAACTGGGTTTGCAAAAATTTCGACCTATTGAGCCCGCAAGCGACCAGAATGCTCTGCTGCCATGCGGGCAGGCAGCCAGCTTTTTGCTGATCTGCAGGTCGTGTTCGAATTTTGATCTATTGATGATTCTCTTGCATTCCTTTGCCGATTTGTTGTATGCTGATCTGCTTTCGGGCGTTCGAGATGTGTTGTAGGCTCGGTAAGCCGCGTTTTTTCGTCGAACTGCTTCGGAGCATTGTCGACTGAACCACGGCTTTGAGCCCACACCAGTTTCTTTAGTAGTCGATTGTATGAAGCCATCCATCGCCGATTTGATGACTTCACCAATCTCCTGGGCACATCTTGAAGGGTCCGAAGTCCGAAAACAAACAGCTGACCACGGAAAAGCATTGAAATGGGCCCGCATACCGAACCAATCTGCTGACCTATAGTGCCATACTTTTCTCCTCAGCCTCTCATTGGTTGGTCTGAGGCTAACGGGGATTGATGTCGTCACTAGGCAGTGGTCAGATGATCCCAGAGGCGCTGTGACGTCAATCTTATAACCGTGTGGCACAGTAGTTAAGAATAGGTCTAACAGATTGGAGCGGTGAGTCTGGACATCAGGAACCCTTGTAGGCTCCTGAACCAATTGCTCTAATCCGTAGCAAATGGCAAAGGATTCCGCCTGTCGGCCAGCCGAGTCCGTTGGGCCTGAGAACTTCAACCATGGTTCGTTATGAACGTTGAAGTCCCCCAGAACAACAAACTCGGCCGAAGGGTAGCGGGGCAAGAGATCATCAATAGTATCGCTCAAATGTTTGAAGAGCTCGGAAGTGTCTGATTCGCTATGGTTCGGTGAGCGGTATAGACATGCGTAGAATCTTGCCGTACTGGCAAGATTGACGCGCACCCACATTACGTCGAATCTGGAGTTTTCCAGACTCAATAGTCGCACACAGTTGACGTCAGCTCGACTATAGAGGCAGACTCCTCCTTTCAGCCGGAATTTGCTTGCGAGGGTAAAGCCCGGGCAGTCCAGATAGGAGGAGTCTGGCGGCTCGGCTATCTGAGTTTCGGATAGGAAAAGAAGGTTGGGACGTTGGGACAAAAGATGGTGATGGACGGAATTTAAATTTGTGTGCAGGCCGCGAATGTTGGCAAAATTTACCAACAGTTTTGGCCCGCACCGGGGACGCCTGCTACTCGCCGCTGTAATGATGTTAAGATTGTTGTTTTGTATGTTCATGAATTTAATTAATTTTTTTTTTTTGTAGGTGTAGGAGGTGAAAGGAAAGGTCTGGAAAGGAAAGGTATGAGGGGTGGGTAGGAATCTGGGGTTCAGGCTGTCTAGGAGTGATGAGCGTTTGGTTCCAGCCCACCCACTGCGGTGCTAGGCGATAGGCCGGGAGAGTCCGGCTGGAGAGGGCATCCAATGCGCCCCAAACGCTGCTGCTGGGTCCCCTCCGGTCACGAACCGGCACAACAGCAGTGGCGGGGTTTTTTCACTCGCTGATGGGGCAGCCCACCCTTAGTCGTGAGCCTGAGGGTCGGGCCCCTGTACTATCGAGCGGCCCGGACAGCGGTAACCGGTTGTAAAGGGTCTCCCTCAACCAGCATCTCCCAACCGGCCCGCCACGCAGAAGGTGGGCCGACGCACCCGCCACCAAGACCCGGGCAAACCTTAACCCATGAACCCGGGCACCCCTGCTAAGTCACCAAACGTAGCGAACCACTTGGGGTGACCTGTGGCAGAGGTGTTGGTCATCCAATAAATGGTTCCCAGGGCGGCGGTACCCATTCCCGCCTACCAAATTGTGAATAATTATAAAGATCTGCTTTCACAGCTTTGTAAACTACACAATAATGTTTTTTTCATGAATTAAAACCCCCAAAGTTTCGCGGTATGAGCGTGGAACATGCTGAATAATTTATCACACATATTCAAGTCTTTTCCGGACACAGGTTAATTCTTTTTGGGAGGTGTTTTTGGTGCCGCCGCCCCGGGAACCATTTATTGGATAACCAACACCTCTGCCATTGGTCGCCCCAAGAGGTTTGTTAGGGTGGTTTGGGGAGATTCTTTGCCCCTGACCCATCGCCTTATACCGCGGGGGAGGATCGATTAATACATCCGTCACTCCTGGACATACCGATCCCTAGATTCCTACCCAACTCACATTCTTTTTACCTTCCCAGAACTTACTCTTCTTACTTCCTTTAAAAAAGACCCCCACACCACCACCCCAAGATATCATAGGGAAATATTTTTCCTTAGGGCCTCTTGTGTCCTCTTTTCTCAAATATTACCCTCCACAAACGCGTCTCCAAAAAATGCCCTGAGAAAAACTTCAGCCTTTCTTGAACGGGATACGTACCTACAACAAATTTAAATAAAGTAGATATTGACTTGTATTACTAGTTTTTATCAGTATTAAGGCACGAAAAATATTCTAAAATTGTAAATTAACTTAAAATTTTCGGAGAACTTCTTTGAATTGTCATTTCAATATATTCAATGAATAAATAACGGTAAATTAGGATCTCGGTGTTTCCACGCCATAACATTCTGGCACGAGCTCTAGCGTTCGTCTTAATATTACACGATTCTACAAAAGGCGTAGATATTTCACGCATTTTGCCATAAAAAATCATCGGTTAAAACCGTGTTAGTTTCACTATCTTACACGCTTTTTATGCGGCACGCAAAAGGAAAACGAAAAATTGTATTAATTTAACGCAAATTATTGTAACGTCTCTCTCGGTCACTATATCGAAAACGTGATCTTGGCATAATCAATGAAATTAGATACGGCGACGTCCATTACAATATTTCAGGGATTTTAAGACTTCTGAAGAATGTAACGGCGTTTTCAATCGGTATTGTGGAGTTTGTCGCACGAATGATTCTTTCCAATACAATGTAATGACACAATCAATGGGACTCTCCATTGTGCCGCGTGTAAAGGATTTGTTTTTATTTTAACAAGCTGGTCTTGTTCTTGGAGGGATAAACGGTAATTACGGCGAAGCACTATGAAGTAATACAGTATCATGTGTTTTTGGATTGAAAAATTGGTGGCTTGGAAATATTTTAGATGCTTTAATTAAAAAATGCGGGTAGAACAAATCTTGGCCTTTAAAATGATGCAGTATTTTTTTGATAGGTTTCTTTATAAGCCCAGAAAAGCATCAGGCCAATAAAAACTGTTTTAACGTTCAAAATATCCTACTTACGAACCCCTTTTCGGTTATGGTTTTGTTGTATAATGATGCAAATTAAGTAGTTTTAATATAATGGTAAAACATTAGTATTTGTCCCTGAACTTTGAAATAAAATAAATCACACTTTTTGGCGTAAATCAAAACAGGCGGCTGGTGTTATCCGGGAATTTAAACCTTATCGCCATCTACATAAGGTGTGTTAATGTTAGCGGCACAGACGTGGTACATCGTCTTAAATTTAACTCACAAAACTATATATATACTGTTGTTGTAACTGGTTTGTCTTGTTTTATTAACGCCACTTAGAAGAAAGTAGAACATTTTTACTGGATAGTATGAATATAAAGGAAATCGTGAGTATTTTTTTTTCCTTTTTTTGTTTTACACCGCACAAGAGATGTAAGAGACCGAACCAAGCGGGAAAACGATATTAGATAAGTAGGGGAAGGTTTGATCATATCAAACTATTCACATCAGTTCACTATACAAAGTTATAACCACTTTAAACTACTTTTCGATTCTGACTTGCGGTGCATCACTAGGATTATACAGATTTCCTACGCTGCAACGTATTTATTAATGTGATATAATCCAGAAACATTCAACAATTCTGTTTGCTACTAGGTTAAAGGCGAAGCTATCAGTGTAATCACTATTTGCGATTAATCTCTGCTGCGAATTTGTTTACATTATAAATAACTAAAAAAAAATCATTAGATATATTGAAGCTTTTCATATCGTTTTGTTTGAGTATAATTAAAATAAAATGATAACATAGTTACTTTATAAAAAATACAAACTTGAAATATTAAATAATGTAGACCGAAAAATATTTACCGGTAAGTGGCTGAGTTGGCATCGCGTTTGGGTCCCACCCAGGCGTAGCGTGTTCAATTCCTCGGCTGGCTAAGTCCTTCACCACAACACAAGCAACATTTTAGGATTACTGTGGTGTTAGTAAAAGATTTTCAAATATTTTTAAAATTTTAAAACTTCTGAAACTCTCGCATTGTTGTTATGCCTACTGTTATTGTACTTGTTAACAGCTTCTCAATTCAGGTGATTTATTTTCATTTGACACTCATTGCGAGAAGAAGCATCCATCTTGCAATAAGTTGTTATTATTTGAGTGGCAGTCGATAAATTATAATTATCGATAGCGGGTGAACAGCACCTACTACTTTACAGTGTTCAACTACAGGTTGTCTGGCTACTTGCTTATTACAAGGCAAATGAACTTTTGATTGGAAGATGAGTTCTCACCTGCCTGGTTTGTAATGTAAAAGTGTTATCGTACCCAATGTACGATTTGCTAAGTTTGTTTCCAACAGTAGACACATGTGCACGTTGAATTATATTATCTCACCTAACCCAGCCTTCACTTCGTTCTCGACACACGCTCTTTTCTTCATTCAACCGGTCAGTGGCTAAGTTGGCATTGCCTCTGGATCCACCCAGGCGTAGCGTGATCAATTCCTCGGCTGGCTAAGTCCTCCATCACGATACAAGCAATATTTTTCTCTTGCTGTGATGGTAGTAGGAGATTTTCAAATATTTTTAGATTATTCGTAATCTGAGAATACACACATCATATATACACACATCTCTTCAATTATTGGTTATCCGGTTAAAAACGGGATTGCAGACCCTTGACGAATGAATTAATAGATCGAATATAACGTATTTATACAAATCCTAAAACTTTCGCATTTCGCCATCATTAGATTCTTAATAAATTAGCAATATTGATTTTTCTCCGTGCACCCTTCTGTTACTCTGACTATTGACACTGGCCGACTCAAGCATTTGATTCACTTGATAGTGTCATGCCTTCCTCGGACGTCCAGGACTTTTTCGTTCAATTGCTGAACCAGTGTTTTTGTACATGTCCAAACCACGTCAGCATCCCTTTGTTAACCTAATACATTACGCTTATATTCGGCTTGCATTATTTGCAAATCTTCACATATTTCATACGGTCTTTCATGGTTTTACCATAAATACGCCTCAGAGATCTCATTTGTTCAGCATTCATTCTACTTTCTTACTTTGCCAATTCTATGCCTTGCTGCCATACATCAGGGTTGGTATCGAGACTCCATTTTGGACTGTTAGTTTCGCTAATTTGTGCCTGTGTATAATATGGTAACATAATATATTATGCGAATGCCTTCATAATCTATTTCAGAATTTCAACTCCACTAAAAGTTAAGAGAGGTAAAGGAAACATGTTTTCAGAATATTAATACATATTAATATTCTAGGGATTTGACGGTCTCACCGTAAAAACACTAAAAATCATTAAAAATT
The DNA here is from genome assembly GCA_026573805.1 of Hesperophylax magnus. Lineage (NCBI taxonomy): Eukaryota > Metazoa > Arthropoda > Insecta > Trichoptera > Limnephilidae > Hesperophylax > Hesperophylax magnus. The sequence goes on from JAIUSX010000055.1 coordinate 2,254,515, forward strand.
ATGTTTCTACACCAATCTCTCATATTATAAACAATAGCTTTAAGACAGGAGTTTTCCCGAGCACGTATAAGAAAACCATAATCTCTCCAATATTTAAGTCCGGTAGCCCGGAGGACATTTCTAATTATAGACCCATTTCACTCTTATCTAATATATCGAAAATTTTTGAAAAAATTGCTAAAAAAAGACTAACTGCATTCTTAAATAAAAACAAAATTATAAATGAAAATCAATTCGGTTTCACAGAGGGAAAAAGTACCCAAGATGCCATTGCAAAAATTTCATCTAGTATTCAGAGTACCCTGGACAAATCAAATAAATGTATAGGAATTTTTATTGACTTAAAGAAAGCATTTGACAGTATTTCCCATGAAAAACTTATATTAAAATTAAAAGAAAATGGCATTGACCACTTAGCCCTTAAATGGATAGAAAGCTACTTAACAGAGAGACCTCAAATTGTAAAATTAAACCAAACTTTTAGTACACCACTAACAAGTACATTTGGCATTCCTCAAGGCACGGTCCTCGGACCATTACTATTTTTAATGTATGTAAATGACATTTTCCAACAGAAAATCAAAGGTGAATTAATCTCTTATGCTGATGATACTGTTTTATTAATAAAAGGTCAAACATGGGAACTAGTTAACAAAATTGCAAATGAATGTATTAATATCTTAAAATCATGGTTTGATAATAACCTACTCACACTTAATGCTAAAAAAACAACATATGTATTATTTTCACTACAAAAAATACCTAAACACAAAGTAAATATCATAATCCATGATGAAAATTGTGACAATGTCAACTGTAAACTACTTAATCCTATGTGTACTGTAATCAACTCTTCTTCTGAAATTAAATATCTTGGTGTGATCATCGATGAAAATCTGAAATGGAAAAGCCATATTAGGGAGTTAGTAAAGAGAATAAGGAAATGTATATATATATTTGTTAGGTTAAGAAATATTTTAAATGTGAAAATACTAAAAAATGTATATTATGCTCTTGTCCACTCCCTGCTTATTTACGGAATCATAGGTTGGGGAGGATCTTATAAAAACAACCTAAACTCAGTAAAAGTCTCGCAAAAAATTATTATAAAAGTAATACTTAAAAAAATGTCTACTTTCCCAACAAAATTGCTTTTTAAATTGTTTCCAGTACCAAATATTGATGATATATTTAAGCAAACTTCCATTATAAAAATGTGTAAAGAAAAAAATAACAAAGAATATCAAGAATTTTACAAACTCATGAGAAATGGAAATCAATTTATTACGCCAATCTTTAAAACAACTCAAATGCAAAACCATTATATTTACCAAGCCATAAAAAACTACAATAATCTCCCTTCCAAATTGCGCTGTATTATGAACCAACAAGAACAAATAAATAAAATCAAACTTTTTTTCCAAAAAAACTTATATTAAACAAAAAAAAAATATATATATATATTATAATATATATTATTACTATTATATCACATAATGAATTATGAATCTAAGTAAGAATCGTGGCTCCCTTATCAGGCACAAGAGCTCCTCTTTTCTGATAAGGTATACATGACCAATTATGAACCTTAATATTATATTTTGCAAAATATGTATGTATTAATGTAACCCATATGATGTATATTAAAATAATAAAAAAAAAAAAAAAAAAAAAAAAATATTATACAGTGCAAACTTGTCATAAGGCGAAAAGTGCAAAAAATCGTCGATCCGTGTTTGGTTATATAATCAGGAATCTCCCCAAAGACGACATAGGCCATGAGGGAAATTATATTCGTCGGGGCCTCCTGTGTGGGGCTAATGTAAAAAAGACATCATTGATGTATTAATAAAGACATCATTGATGACAATGTTGGTATATTGATAAAGACATTATTGATGACAATGATGAAATGTCGGTGAATCGATAAATTAGCAAACCTTTTGAAAGCTTTTACTTAGCGTTAGCTTAGTTTTGCTTGGTGAAAGCAGTCATTAGTGTTTAGAACGCAAAGTTTGAACTGGCTTATACCGAATTCAACCGCAGCTGAACGAAATTGAACGGAAACCGCTAAAAACGAATAAAGCGGTGATAAAGGAATGGGGCTTTTCATTATTATTTATGAAACTCGGGAAAGTTTTGCTTGGGAAGTACAATGATTGATTACTTATTCAAAACTAGGCCACGATTAATCGAATATTAGATGATCACATATTTTAACAGCATCAATAGATTTCAACGCGTTGAATTAAATGGATTGTCTAACAATTGATTATTTGAAAGTCACAATGTTTGCCTCGTGTCTAGTCGCAATTGTAATTTCAACCCACACATGTTTACGCAAAGTTGAATAATGTAGAAATGATTTGAGATTTTCAAGGCTAAAAGTATTAAAGTAATTTATTTTTGAGGTATTATACCGTGTTGCCCTACCTCCTTCTTTAGCCAACGTTTCGGACAGGATTAAAGTGTTCATCATCAAGACAGGTGTGTAATTGTACGAAACGTTGGCTAAAGAAGGAAGTAGCGCAACACGGCATAATACCATAAAAGTATTTTTTATTTATTTATTATTTGTGTTTTTTACAATAAATGTACAATGTTTACAAGTCAAACTGTTTTAATTTATACTACACTTCAATTAAAAGCATTTGCTTGTGGGTGGAAGAGGAGTGTACATTTGCGAAAAAAATAATATAACTAGGTTACAAAGTAAATTATTAATTAATGTAGATTTTAAAAATACTGTGGATGATTTTCCTTTTCTATCAATTTTATATCGGCCCTTCGCATTGGTGACCAAATTCTTTAAAAATAAATACAAATTCTATATATATATTTTTTTTAATTACATGATGAATGAACCTCAATTTGTAATGTTTAATAATTGAAGACAATATTGGCGATTTTTAAACGAAAGTTTGGAACAGAAAAATCTAAAAATAATATTGTCTCATCTATGAATTGAACACAGGACCTTCGCCTGGCCGGGGCGCTGCTCTAGCAACTGGGCTAATGGAACCCTATTTCCTTCGGTAATATTTAACTTTATCATACATCGAATAAAAACTGCCAACACTATGGGTAGGATTATTTACTAAACATTTTTTCCCTTCCGAGAAAATACAAGGCCTCTAAGTCTATTATACGAAGGTAACATTTTAAACACCCATATGAGATAAAAATTGCGAGGCGCATGTGACGCCGTTCTATTTGCATAAAGAACATCAACTTTAAATTCAGTAAATTTAAATGATTCACCATCTCTTGCATCTCGAACTAAATGCAATCTAGAAATTGTCTTTGATAAATATATTATTTTTTTATTTGTGTAACATCTATTGGTCTTACTGCAAGTCTAGGATGATTTTTGTTTTAAATTACTTAATGAGTACAATCTAAACATGTAATATATAATTATTGAAGACAATATTAACGATTTTTAAATGAAAATTTGAAAAAGATACGGTCGTATCTAGGATTTGAACCCAGGACCTTCGCCTTGCCGGGGCGCGGCTTAAAATTTACGGTTTTCTATTAGGTAGGTATTTGTATGTTTTATTATTTAAAAGTATATTCGCTAACCTACCTACCAGCTAATTTTAAATCAGTGTTCTTCTATATTTTTATTATATACTAGCGCAGACCCGTCAAATCACAGGATATTATAATTGGAGATACGTGAATATGTCCTCTCTGTCCCGTCATCTCTGCCTACCGCTCGGGGGAAACGCATCGATAGTTAGTTAGTTAGAAGGTATTTATAAAAAAACAATATTTGACTAAAATTACTAAATATATCTTTCAAAACTTTTCCAAATGAAATCCAAAAATCAGTTCCAATTTTGAAAATCAAAGGAATCTCAAAATTCTGTATTTTGTTGAACCCGAGTTACAAATAGACAAAGAGGAACACTACAGAAATTATTATTTTTTATTGGCTTAAAAACCTTTAAATGTTATGGAAATCAAAAGTCTTGCAGTGTTTCATGAGTTATGTCTCAATGTTGTGAAGTCAAAATATTAGTACGTAGGTAATAGAATATTTTTATAGTAGTCGGGAACGCCCGAGGAAGACATGGCACGATCAAGTGAATCAGATACTTGAGTCGGGTCCTGTCAATGTAATAATAATGGAAGAGTATGTATGATACGATGTATGAATGCGAATGAGGCAAGGAGTGTGTGTAAAGACCGAGTTGTTTGGCGGTCCGTCTTTCTGCCTAACCCTGATGAGAAACCTTTTTATGATTAGTTAGTTAGTTGATAGTTTTAGAATAGATGTAAACTAGATATAAAATGTTAACTTTTATATCTAAAGAAATTATAGATTAAAAAAACACACAATCGACACATTTAAAAGAATTGAATTTTAAATATTACGGTTTTGTAAGACCAGACCTTAATAAGTAATCATTCGCTCGGACCGATCGTAATTAAAATATCTCGGACGTTCTCTGTGGCCCTGGTCCTGGTCCGGCTGAAAGTGTGTCGACGGGATGAAAGTGTCGTAATTTATATTTTTTAGTCGGCTTTAGAACTTTTTGCTAGAGATACCGTGACGCGGTTCAGTAGGTACTGATTAATTACCTTTATTTCTGGATCAATACGAATATTAATTCTGAAATCGGAACATCCTTTCTGCATTTTATCTATGTCTATTTTCTCCAAAAGCATGTTTTGATTTTGCTTTAGCAAATAGACGATAAGGCGATACTGAAAGTACACAGATAAAACTTACTTATATTAAATATTGCTAATTTATTAAGAATCTTTTCAAATTATTCGTAATCCGGTAAAAAAACTGATCTGCAGGCCTTTGACGAATGAATTGATAGGTTTCCTAATAAACTTCTAATAACATGTTCATAAAAATTCTAGCAGTTACTCATTTCGTCAATGTATATTATCAAGGCAAATGCAGGTGCATGAACACGTATTCCGATGTGTTAGGAATTTACTAAAATTTTATCAGGAAATGGTCTGAAATCCCGTCTTTAACCGTATTACCAATAATTTGAAAAGATTTTTAATGAATTAGCAATACTCATTTTTCTCCTTGTAGTATTTTTTCTCTATATCGCCCTGGTTGGAGACCACTATTCAGAATCCTCTCTCTCCCTTCCCCACTCACTCTATCCTTAAAACACACCCCGATTGGACTTACCATGGTCCTACTGGGTTCACACTGTCCCGACTGGGGACTATTGCAATATTTACATTAGTAAAATATGACGTCATGTTGCCATTTGAAATGATTTAAATTTCCTCTATTGTGCGCAAAGTACACTTATCTGTAGGTACTACTACTTTTCTACGTTATTATTCATACCAAAGAGTATGGATACTAAAGAGACAGCATGTGAAGTGTGCCCGCGCGCTCCAAGTGTGAATTTTGTGGAATTTTACGGAGACGGCTGACATTAGCTTTTACACCTCGGTCGCGTATTGAGCTCCTAGTAAAACGTTGATAAAACATAGAAAAATGGTCAACTGCGCCGTAAAATTGTGTAAAAGCAATTCTGTGAAGAAAATTAATAAGAAAGACGGTCTTACCTTTCACATGTAAGTATTTAAACACCGCTCAATTAGACATTTTAAAGTTAATTTTTGACGAGTTCATTTCAACCGCCATCACGCCAGCACGGCCAGCTCGGAATCACGCCGTGGACGAATGTCAATGGGCCGAATCAGTCAACTTATTTTATAATAATTAAAAATTACCAACAAACCTTTATTTTTTATTAATTATAACATACGTTTATAATGAGTTGTCTTGTATGGTGACCTGATAAATCAACAGATCGACGATTCAACACGAATTTTAAAAGTGGTATTTTTATGAAATTTTTTAGGTATGAGAATAGGTCGTAAAGTATATTTCTTACCAATAGGTGATTAGGTGTCCCTATTCATAAAAAATAGGGTGTCCCTATCTAAAAATAATTTATATGGCAGAACAACGTTTCCGGGTCAGCTAGTATTTATATAGTTGATACACTGTAAAACTGTAAAGTTATTTAATTTGACTTTTATGTCGTTTTTATTAGTGTTTTTTCATCGAACTCTTTCAGCCAGATTTTTATTTTTGATTTGTATTCATGAAACTTTTCAAATATTTTTTTTATCTGGAGGAAGGATGTTGTCAATTTTTGTTACAAAATAAATTAAGTTTCTTCATCGCAATATGGGTTTATAACTTGCAATGTTTTCTGTCTTTTTGATTCGTCTAGTGTGATGGATAAGTTTTAAGTTTTTTCTTATATTATTAACGACAACTCCTTTCCTAAAAGTCTTTTGACTTTTGAAATATTGGCATATAGAGCTCCGGGCCAAAAAGGCCCCTTTCTCTTTCATCATGATTTTAAAATTGGTAGTAGGATAAATTTTAATTTAATTTTGGTTGTGTTTTTAAAATATTTTTGCAAGGAAACATGGCTGCAATATGGGGGATTTAAGGTTTACGGAGGATTTGTTTGGGTTTTTTAAAGGTAGTTATTTCATTTACATCGTACTGTGCGAGGCAGTTGATGGACGCGTTTTCATGGGTGGGAAGGCCCGCATAAAAAGATTCCGCGAAACTTAAGATGTGATCTTTAAGGAGGGGAACTTCAGAGTCTCGGTGTAGTTGAGCAACCCTCATCCATCTAGGAGCTCCCAGGGCAATGCGTATGGCTTTGTTTTGAAATGTTTGTAGTCTTTTTAACTGAGGCTCTGAAGCGTGGGCCCAGATAGGGCTAGCGTAAGTGAGTTTAGGTCTTATAGTGGATTTATATATTAGTAGTTTGTTCCTTGGAGATAATTTTTTGTTATTTTTAGATATCATGGGATAAAGGGCTGCAAGAGTTCTATTGGCTGAATTTAGAGTTTCTGTTATATGCTTTTTCCAAGTTAATCTGCTGTCTAGAGTTATTCCGAGGTATTTAATGCTTTTTTTCCAAGGTACGTTTTCGCCGAACAAGTGGATGTTAGGGGGTCGTTTAGGGCGTCTACGGGAGAAAACACAAGCGGCGCTTTTTGAGGGATTGATGCTAATTCGCCATTGTTTAAAAAATGATTCTAGTTTCGACGCGTGGTCTTGGACGCGTCGTGTAGCGGTCATTTCGCTTACTGAAGTCGACATGATTTCAGTGTCGTCTGCAAATTTGCCTATTTTGGTTTTTTTGGTGCGAAAGTTATGGATGCTGGGGCGGGGGATATCGCTTAGGTATATATTGAAAAGAGCTGGCGAGAGAATAGAGCCTTGAGGGACACCTGCTCTTAGCGATCTCACTGTGGAAAAAATTCCATCTAATTTGATTCTAAATTTACGGTCTTTAATAAAATTAGCTATGAGTTGAAGCATTGAAAGGGGGATACCGAGGAGGTACATTTTATAAATGAGACCTCTGTGCCAGACTTTATCGAATGCTTTGCAGACGTCTAGGGAGAGGACTACAGTGTGTTGGCGAGAGTTGAATCCGTTTGTAATTTGTTCGACCACCCGCAGAAGTTGGTGGAGAGTTGAGTGGCCCGATCGAAAGCCGTGTTGAAAGTCGGGGATGATTTTTAAATCGTCGACTATTTTTTTCAATCTAGCGAGGATAAGCTTTTCAAGAATTTTACCTGCACAGGGAAGCAGGCTAATCGGTCGGTGGTTTATGGCTTGAAGGGGGTCTTTACCAGGTTTAGGGATAAGGATAACGTCTGCAGTTTTGTAGTCTTTTGGGAATAAACGAAGTCTAAAGGATGCGTTGCTGATGGCTGTGAAAGAGCAAATGGCTTTGGAGGGGAGGCATTTTAAAATTTTATTTGATATTAAGTCGGGACCGGGAGATTTTTTTGTTTTCAAAGATTTTATAATTTTGGAAATTTCTTGAGGGGTTGTGAACGGGATTGGATTGTCTGTGGGGGTTTCTGTCAGGATGGATGAGACTGTTGATTCTACTGTTGAAACGAATTGAGGGTCATCGTAGGTCGTGGTCGAGGAAAATTGTTCTTCGAGACTGTCGGCAAAAGTCTCGGCTTTGTCTCTAGAGGAATACACTGTGCCTTTTGGGCCCGTAAGGGGACTTATTCTGGTCGGGGGTTTTCTAAGGGTTTTGGAGAGTTTCCAAAAGGCTGTTCTGTCGTCGTCGAGAGTGGAGATGAAGTCGTGCCACTGTTCGTCTCTGTATTTTTGGAGTTCGACTTTTACTTGGTGAGAGAGACGATTCATACGAATGCGATCGATCGGGTTTGAGAATCTTTGCCATTCCTTTCGGGCGAAGTTTTTTTCTCTTATAAGTTCTTTCAGTTCTGCGGGAAGGTCGGGTCTGTGTTTATCATTCGCGACTTCGACGGTGGCAAGGTCTACGGCTGATTTTATATCGTTAGTGAAATTTTTAGTGGCTAAATTGAGGCTTTCTTCGTCGGTAATTGATGTTTGAACTTTGACTGATTCTAATAGTTTGGGGAGTTTTTGCCATTGAATTTTTTTACGTGTAGATCTATGAGAAGGTACTGAAGGTAGAGAGCCGTCAGATAAAAACAAGAGTATAGGATCGTGGTCAGAAGATAGTTTTTTAACAGTTTGAAGGGTGTAAAGCAAGGGGCAATTTTTCATTATTATTATATCTAAGACGTCTGGGTCGTGATTTGCGTTTTTGGGGAAAAATGTGGGAATATCGGGGGCAGATACTATAAGTGATTTGTCGGCTACGTAATTAAAAAGAATTCTGCCCTTAGTGTTAGTGGTTCGGGAATGCCAAGAGCCGTGTTTTGAATTTAAATCGCCTGCAATTATTGTGGGTAAGGAGTTATCAAAGAGTTTGTCGAGGTCCGGGGCAGTGAATTTTCTTTTTGGGGGGCTATACGCGGAAATGAGTTTAATTGGACCATTATTGACTATAGCGGTAGTTTCGATATTTTCTGAAGAGGGACAGTTTATGATACAGTGGTCGATTGAATATTTAACAATGATTGCGGTGCCACCGCCTGAAGAATGGGTGCGGTCGGTACGGTAAGTTATGTAATTCGGAAATTTAATTGTTTTGCTGGGTTTTAGCCAGGTTTCGTTAATTAGGAGAACATCGAGATTAAAATCCATCAGAAACTGATGGATTTCTCCTCGGAAATCTTTTACTTTACCGTCTGCATTCCAGTATGCAGCTTGAAGATTTGATGGTTTTCTACATTGTCTGGACATTTTAAAAGATTTTAATGGTTGTTGGAGATTTTAAATATTTTTTTTTAATGAATTTAAAAAGAAATAAAATAAAAAAAGAGATTTTATTTTAATGATATTACTGGATTGAGTTGAGAAGGATTTGAACATTGGAGAGCAGCCTAGAGTTCATCTCCATGGCAGTTTTGAGTTGGGCGGCAGCGTTTTGGAGTGCTTTAATGAGATTTGCTGGGAGATTTTGGGGCGGGGGTGGTGGGGCGATGGGTGAGGTTTGGGGCAGGGTGGTGGGTTCAGGTAGAGGCGGGTAGGTGACGGTGGTCACGGGCGGGGGGTTAGGCGCTGAGGTAGAAGCGACGGTGGGGTTTACTTGAGGTAGGGGTTCATTGATTGGGGTTGTGAGGGGTCTTTCTAGTCGGTATTGTTGGGAGGTTTGGGGGAACCTTGGAGTGTTAAAATTTGTGAAGGAGGGACGAGGCCAGGAATTTGGGTTCCGTACTGGGTATTGCATGAGGGGGCGGATATTTTGAGGGTTTACGTATTGGAACCGGTTGGAAAAACGGGGAGCAGGGCGTTGGGGGCAACCTTTGTAATTGGCCGGATGAGGCCCTGCGCAAAGAGCGCATTTAGCGGGAGTCGTGGGGGGCTTTGTGCATGCGCTCGTTGGGTGGTTTTCGCCACATTTAACGCAACGCGGAGTCGCGTTGCAGCATGAAGACGAGTGTCCGTGAAACTGACATCTGTGACATTGTCCAACGGACAGTCTCTTTCTCTGGGGCTCTACTACGATTTTAAGGTGGAGGATTTGGGTTAGATCGGTAAATTTTTTTTTGGATATTTCATTTTTAGTGAGGTTTACTAGCATGAGAGGAATCTCACGGCGGTTAGGGCCTGTCCGCATACGGTGAACCGAGAGAACAGGGTATGTTAAGCCAAGTACGTCGCTGACCTCTTGGCTTGTTATTTCTTCAGGGATGCCCCTGAGCACGACCCTGAGAGGTTTGACCTCGTTGAGTTTGAAGGAGTGGAAGTCTATATTTTTTTCTGTTAGAGTTTTAGTGATACGGTGGTGATCGCGAGGGGTTTTCGGGTGAATGTTGAGGGTTTTTGATAGATTCTTGGCGTAAAAGTCTATACCCTTGTCGGAGAGGGACTTCTCCAGGGCTGCCCAACCGGTTTTCGAGTGGAGCACCACTGGAGGGATTCTAGAGTTTGTGACTACTACTTGAGGGGTAGATTGAGGAATGGGAGAACTCGGGGGAGGGGTGGCGGGTGGGGGGGGTGGTGAAATGGTAGTCGGATGGATGGAAGGCATGTCTTGGACGGCCTCAACGGTGATTGGTAAGAGCTGTTGTTTTTTTTTTGATGGGGAGGACGGCTCGATGTTGGTGGGGGAGGTTGTGGGAGATTTCCTATCTCTGTTTCTTTTACGGGAGAGTTTGACCGTCTCCCATGGCATGTCCTCGGTACCAAAGGATGAGTCCGATTCCGAATACTCTGATGCCGATTCGTCAGCATCAGAGCATTCGCTGGCATTAGAAGAGAATGAGGTGGGGAGCTTGCGGTTGCTAACATTTGGGGATGCTGGGTAGTGGCCGGAGGAGGTAGCGATTGGGTGAGGAGGGGGGATGATGGAATTAGTTGGGGTAATATTCCCTGCGTTTGGGGAAGAGTTGGATGGTGATCGTGCCAGCTCATATTGCCGATGTGTTAGGTTAAATACATGGATTTTTTCCTCTAAAGAAATAGTATTTTTATCTGGACGTGCATCTAAGAATGAAACCAACTCAAGGTCGATCAATTCCTTTTCCATCTCTGTGGGGCTGGATGATTGAGAGCGGGGGGAAGCCATGACGTAAATTAAAGGAGAAATTAAATGAACTTAGTATGGAATTTAAACAGGAATAAAAGTGAGTTTACAACTTGGAGAGACTGTATGCCAAATATAACAAAAGACAAAAGACTTACTGAGTTCGATGGTAGAGCTGGACTGGTCGGTGGAGATACACAGCGCTGATTTTGTGGGACGCACAGGTTTGGTGGCTAGTGATGGCCCTACTCTTCTTTCAGGCGGAATGCACTATAGACTACAAACACTGGGGTCAGCACAAAAGTTCAAAGTCACTGTATAAACTGTGGCACAAAATGTCTGCGGCGGTGGGCACTTTCACGAAAAAACTTTATGTGGCAGAGAAAAACGTGAAGGCACGATGACTTGATTACTTAGATTATTTAAAAACTTCGATTATAGACACGGGAGGGGCTCGTGGCAATCGGTGGACTGTATCCTAAAAGTCAAGCACCAGCTTACATTAGGAAAGAATATAATAATGTACAAAATTGTACTCTGCAAATCTGTTGATTATTTAAAATAATTCTACCTAATAAAGAAAAAAAATCTATTCAAACTGATGAATTGTGCAATGTTAGCACCAAGGAATGGCGCTGCGAGTTTCAGCAAGTTCATACATTAGTTTTTTACCCAATTGCACTTGTTAGATACATTCCCTGAAGATTGATACCGATTTATCGATTGATCTTGATTTGGCAAAAAAGAGTTACGTGAAATCAGATTTAGGTAATTTACAATAACATGTATGGTACAATAAATAAATAAACAATACGTATGTCTTTTGTTACTTCCCTTTCCGCACTAGTTAATTTTATATTTTTACCACCATTCTTTGTTTGGCAAATAATGCGTAATGCGCTGTATGCCCAAAATGTGATAAAAAATTACGGATGTTTTTTTAATAAAAAATAAATAAAATAATGTGCAGCCCGTTCACAGTTCGGCCCTTATCTCTGACCCATGACCCCCTCCGCGCTCGCTTACCGCTCTTCCCCGTCTCTATCCCCTCCCACAAGGGCGTTGACAAACATGGGAGCTTCATTGGTTTTGCGTATTCTAATACATCTCGACAAATTATGCCGCTTCCATTGAATCCTAGTTCCATGATTCATACGGACTTAAACATCTAATATGGTATGTAATTGGTTATATGCAATATTTGGAATAATCCCAAATCGTTTTAGCGTAACTCCGGCTCAAAGACAAGTAATTCTTCGCATTGTCACAACAGACACGCTGCAAAACTTTTCAACGAATTCCTTTTCCTCCAGAAAACAGGAACATCATCGCGTCTGACGCAACTTCGGGATCCTCTAAAAGGCGATAATACACCTGACTGTACTGCTGAGCTCCTGGTACTTAGATTCCCCAGTAAAAGCCTTATTTTATGAAAACAAACAGAAAACATTACTATTTCAACGACATTGAGACAATGGGTTTGTTGGTTATATTGGTGGGACCACATTTTAATGTCCTATTCTTTGTTTGCTTCTTTTACGATATAATTTTTATATCAATTTTATTTCTTTTGCTACAAAAATAAAACATGCGTAGGAACAAGTAAAACCCACCAATTCAATTTTACGACTGAGAATAAATTTTGAAATAATAAAAATAATATATCTACTTGGCTAATTTTTATAGTGCTGTTTTATTTAACTTCAACAACAATAGCGCTCTTTAAAAACTGCGAGATAATTTAACTTTAACGATAATTTTAGTTAATTTATGTTAAAAAATGATGAAAATAAGATTGGCAATAAACACTGAGTAAATTATTTAAAACTATAAGATATACAAGTAATACACGAAAAAAAAACATTACAAAACGAAATGGCGTTCGACAGTCCCCGTATTTCGAATATTCAACATGGGAGAGGGGTATGGGTACCGTTGCCTCGGGAACCATTTATTGGATCACCAACACCCCTGCCAAAGTACACCTCAAGTGCCTCGATACGTTTGGTGACTTGGCAGGAGTACCCAAATTCATGGAGTGAGGTTTGTTTAGGTGTTGGCGGCGGAAGCGTTTGCAAACAAAATTCGTGGCGAGACTGGTCGACCTGGAGACTGGTGCACTGCAGTGGGAGGGATAGATTCATATGTCCGTTACTCCTAGATACGTTCAACCTAGATTTCTACGCACCCCTCATACCTTTTACTTCCCAGAACTTCAACTTCTTTCTTTCCCTAAAAAGACATTTCACACAGCATCCCCAAAAAACACAGGCCCTGAGGGAACTTTCTTCCTGTGGGCCTCCTGTGTGAAACTAATGTAAAAAAAACTTCTTACTGTTAGTGGATTCACAGTCTACAGGACTTGATTCGCGTCATTCGCCTTAATTCACGTCAGTCTTCAACGCAAAAGATGACTCATAAATAGGAATATTTTTAACATTAAAAAAACAAATGTATTACGATTTCTCGCTTTAGCCAAAAAAATATTAAATAACTTGTCCTATTATATTGATTTCCGTACACAGGAAAACTTAACGGATTTTAAATATGAAGAGTTACAATAAAAAATACCGGTAAATTTTGCTGTCACCACGCGTCGATGTCGACCAGCGATTCTGATTGTCCCATCAATCAACTCAGCTACGGTCTTTCAGAACGGATTCCAGCTGTGGGACCTACTACAAGTTTTTTTACAACAACTAGACTAAGCTTCGCCGGAGGTACAACGTACTAGTTAGACTTGACTATTTAAGGAGTTATGATACTTTTTTCGAAGGGCGAAACATTATTTATTAATAAATAAATAAATATTTATTAAAATAATATTTTTTTATGTGAATACCATAAAACTACTCCCGACTATACAAAGGTACTATGGAATTGGAATGGCTAATAGAGTATGAACACTGTTTTTTTTTATTCTTGAAAAAAATTGATGAAAAAATTACGATGATGAAGGAATTTTTATATGTTTGTTATGTTTGAAAATATTTTTTTTTTCTAAATCTACCCAATGATATAAAATGTGCCATTTTTTATTTATTTTTCGAAACGACTTGTTCTTGAATATGGCGTTGATGACGTCATACCGGTTAACGTCGTTGACAGCCGTCTTACCAGCCAGTAGCGTTTTCTACATCATATTGAGTTGTAGCCTGTTGGAACCGTTTCGGAATATGCGGTGTCGAATCGTTTAAAAAAATGATTATGAATGAAAATATTAAAATTACACATGTTTAGTACGGTGAAAAATCAGGAACAGAAAAATAATCTTGTTTATTCGGTACATTGTGAACGGTATTCGTAGTTAGTGAAAATACCTTATTCAGATATTTTATGAGGTTGAAGGCGATGGAGGAGAGGGTGGGAAGAAGGTGGGAAAGAGGAAGGTTGACTAGTACCTGGCTATTCACATCTTGTCACTAAACGGCAAACGCGGTATAAACAAATAAGCGTACAAGATCCCTACCAAAATTCACGGAAAAAATACATTCGGTTAGAAAATTTTGTTTTTGTCATCTTTTACATGGTTTGTTTTTCATATGATACCCGAAGAGAACTTACTAATAAAATATTACTAATTTATTAAGAATCTCTTTAAATTATTTGTATTCCGATTAAGAACGGGACTGAAGGCCTTTAACGAATGAATTGACAGGTTTCCTAGTAAAATGTTAGTAAAACATGAACGTGTTATGGAAATGTCGGAACAGGTGTTCATAAAATCTATTATTTGCGAATTTTGTATTATCAGGATGAATGTACCAAAAGTTTATTTGGTAAACGACATGCTATCCCATTTTAACAGGATTTTATTTAATCAGCATTACTCATTTTCACTGGAGTTTATTGATATTGGAGTTGTTAATTAATCAAAGCTTTTTTATAACGATGTAAATAAAATTGCATTTAAAATTAAATAGATCTACTAGATAATTTTTATTTAATATTTGACGAGACAAACATTTTGCCCTGCAAACAATGTTGTCCATAATAATATAAATCTCTTTAATGGAACCTGTGTCAATCGAAGCAGTTCAAAAAAACCAATTTAACACAATAATAAAATTACAAAATTTGATGAATTCAAATAAATTCTTAAATAACTTTCAATTATTCCATGTCTCCATGTTGAAATTGGTGTTAGGCTACGTGCTTTCAAAAGCACGATATTTTGGTAACAAATGGGTTTTTTATGTTTATTGTAATGAATTTGTATTAAATCGACTGATGGCCCGTATTTTACTTAAATAGAAGCTATTGAATGTTACTGTACCTTGAATAATTTTTGAATGTAATGAATTTTTGAAAAAAAAGATAATAAATAACCTTTATGTATTGATGAACGGAATAACTGGGTTCAATTTATGAAAATGTAAAACAGTCCCATGTGAATGTTTAATTCCTATGGTATAAATAGAACGATCGTTGGTACAATCTATCTATTTATAATAAAGAGAGTGACTGTGACAGGCTGACAGGCGGCGTGGATTTAAATTCTGTACAAATCTACAATTTTATTCCGAAATTGATAAAACATTGCACCCTTGACCTT
This sequence comes from Hesperophylax magnus, assembly GCA_026573805.1. NCBI lineage: Eukaryota > Metazoa > Arthropoda > Insecta > Trichoptera > Limnephilidae > Hesperophylax > Hesperophylax magnus. Next base: position 2,270,022 of record JAIUSX010000055.1, read on the forward strand.
CAAAATAACGCGAAGGTCACCACATTTACATGATATTTCGAAAAAATCTCCCATCCCCTTTTCCCACATCTCAAAACAGAATTTTGATACTTCTTGATGAAATTTTGCATAGGTACTGTCTACATCTGATCGTGTATTTTTATTATTTATAACGATGTTTTTATTGAATGCCTACCTTAAAAAGTTATATCATTTTTGTTGTTTTTAATTATTTTAATATCAACGGTATACAATATACCATATACAGTAAATTATAAACAGTGACATCGGAAAATATACAATTAACAGAAACTCTAGAAGGATATAAAAAGTTAGAGATACAAGTACATGCAAAACTTATAGGTAGACTAGGTTAGATTAGCATTGATTTAAATATATGATAGTATAGATACATGATATAATATATTACAATAGCTAAAATGTATGCATTTATTTTCAGGTTTTGGTTGAAAGTAGGTAAGTGCCAATCAAGCTGTTGGTTCACCTTATTGACCAAGTTTCCTCAGTTGCCCCAGGCAGTTCATTTTATATACATATTTATTTGTTTATTTATGTAGACCTCACTAAGTATTCTACCTGTTCTGAGGTATTAGGTCTAATTCTACTATGTTTTTGATTTACATGTATTTATTTTCTAATTAGTTTTTCATGAAATCTCTTCCTTTTTCTTGACCCAGATTTTTTATTCGTTTTTGAGAGCTAGATTGTTTTTTTTCAAAATCATCCAAATATTATTATTACTATTATTATAATATTCAATGATTTTTCTAATAAATGAAACGGCTATCCTTATTCCTTAAGTACAAATTTGCCCTCTGACTACAAGAGCTGTATTTAGCACAAGATAATAAGTTAATAATTAGTCGTTGAGTTATCCTAGTTAGATTATGGGCGTCAGCGACCGCGTTAACTCCTAACTCCCATTCGCCAAAGGTGACGTAAACTCCAGTTAAGTTTCACTCTAACTCGCTACTTAAATGTGTTTTCACAGTTCATCCAGCATTTAACCTGAATAATAATTAACAGGGGTTTTCACACCAAAGGGCTCCGTTGTCAAGGGTAATGGATTATTTCCTGTCTTCGTCACTTAAACAAGTTAAAATGCGATGGCGGCGTTTTGCGTGAACACTTGAAAACTTCAAGTGGTTGCACTAATAACGGAGTAAAATAACTGGTTTTCAATCGAAATGGCATTCGTCTTCCTTGGGCAGATGCTAATGTGAATCCAATGTATCATGCGTATAAGACACACTTTCGAATGCTTCTGACGGTTGATTTACTACTGTTTTATAAAACCGCTACTTTGTCTTGACGCGTTTTAATTGTAAGTGATAAATACGCACTTATTTCTGATGCATTTCATTATCGAAATGAAATATTGGTGATACACACTTGTGAGGGAATGCGTTTTATTAATAAACGATAAAATGAATGAATACCAGTCACATTGTTTATGATAGGTCCTGTCCTGAGAAGATTTTAAATAATGTTCATAACTTATTAGATCAAAAAACCTGAGACAGACTACGCTATAAGCGCTCAAAATTTTTGTGGCTTGTCCTATTTAAGCACATCACTCGCCATACGTTCCCATTTGTAGTGTATGGTGAACGATAAGCTGATATAGGCCACGTGTCACGTGTAATGTGTCGCCTATCAAATCCTCAACATCTCACGAGTCATCATGAAAAATGTAGAAATATACTTCTTAAAACATTTGCTGAAGATACAATAACATTTCTTTAATCATCAAGGGCATGGAACAATGTTGGAAAATAACCACAAATTTAGCACAATTAAATTTTAAATACTTGGTCACGCAGATACCAACTAAGGCTTCCATTTTGCAGATGTACTTACTATGAAAGTATTCTTATTTGTGTGACAAACTACTGTTAAGTCGAACAGTGCAAAAAAATAAATAGATTTTAGTACCTACCTACTAACGCTAGCTTCTCACTCGGAGAAAAATGAGTATTTTTAATTTATTAAGAATCTCTGCAAATTATTCGTAATCCGGTAAGTTGCATATTGCGGATTGCAGGCTCTTAACTAATGAAATGATTGGTTTTCAGATCTTTTAGCAAAATACTAATGTATGTATTATTTCGTTGTAGGAACACGTGTTAAAAAATCCTTATATTTTCGCATCTCGTCATTATATAATATATTATCAAGACAATGAACACGTATTCTGATTTAATAGGAATTTTAACCGGATTACCAATAATTTGAAAAGTTTCTTAATAAATTAATAATACTTAGGTAAATGATTTCAAAAGTTTTCTACATGAATAATCTTCGGAAGATATGAAATTTCAAAATCTTTGAGAGTATTTTAAAGATTTGAATACGTTGAACATTCCAATACATCAATGGATCATAGAAATTAATATGAAACTCTAGTAAAGCAAATATTATTATTTATCCGTTATTGCATTACGCCGTTAGAGTTCTATCGGCAAATGATACACTAAGATTGGAATGATTATTGCACCAAAAGATTATCATGTTTACGATGGGTCTATCAAATTTCGTTTTTTGTTGCAATAAAATACTCGTTATAATATGTAACAGATGAACCAATTTGGTGTTTACGTATCATTAAAGTCGTAAAAAAATCGGACTAGATTCGGTCCCATCATTGCCACATGTGGTCACGCAATGGAGCAATTGTGGTGTACCTAAAAATGGATCACAAAAAAGTTTTGTACCACTTTTAGTGAAGTCGTTTGCATTCAACTAGTTTTATACGGGCATTAATAATTCAAACGTGATCTACGGAGCCAAATCAGTTCATTCCTAAATTGCTTTGTTTTCGTTATACGAGTATCTGCTAAATTATTAAACTTTCTTTGCTCCTTGTTAGTTATTAGTTTTGTTTCAAAGACACAAATTCGTAGACTGTAATAATACTGAAATTGATTATACAAGCCTTGTCTTGTTTATTCAGCCGAATAATAATAATATCCGATCAGAATACGTATCTATTATTTTAATATATTAGTTTCACAGAGGTTTTAATAACAATATATTTTTTTATAAAGCTCTTCTGAAACTGAACTTTACTAAAACAAAGATCAAATTATGTTTCATAAAAACTTGATTTATCTCAATAACCAACAATCAACTAAATTTACTACGTAGACTATTAGCAGATACCTATTATGTTTCTTTTACGTTCATGGGCTGAAAATTTATAATGTTCTTATGCTGTTTATGATAGCTCTTTTATTCTTGCGGGATTTACATTTTTCCAGAAAAGTTATTGTGAAAAACATATATTTTTAAGAAAATAAAACTGAAAAACTTCGTGGGAAAATTTTAATATAAGGCTTTCATCCCCTCATTTCATACGAAAAGTTTTGACACGAAACCAGCACGATTAATCCTAGAATTCCTTTTAATCCTTCACCACGTTCTTAGGACGAAATAAGATAATTCTTAAACTTTTTTACTAAAGCATTATTTAACCAAGCGCTTAAAAAATAATGGGTTATCTTTTCTTTTATTGTTATCCTTTTCCCATCCCAATGAATGCTGCGCAAAAAATAATATAACATTTGACGGGTGAAGAATTTGATGTGACGGCTAAAAAATTGCATTCGGAGAGTTATAAATTGTGAAAAATATCGCGACAATTGAAATTGTGCAGCGGGGGTTGAAGACTGAGAAGTGCAGGAGTTAGAAAATGATCAGACAATGGGTTCATTCAATGAAATATAACGTGATAAGTGACAAAGGATTCGCCGAGACTTCTTTCAGACCCTCAAGCCTGGACCTAGATTTTAAAATCCAGATTAAGACGTAGGTAGTGAACACAATTGAAGCAAGGGATCTTAATTTCATTGTGATCATTGAAAAATTATATTTTTCAGGATACCTTTACGAAATATTTCATAAGTTTTTTGCGAGTTAGACACAGCAACGTTTTATTCATTCAGTTTTGATAAACAACAAATTAATGCCTTTTTCGGTGTCGAATCAAGATCCCAAATAAAACCACAGTACCATCTTTGCAAGTATAAGAATCTGATTTATTCAATTTACAGATAAAACAAAAAATATTTTCCAGGGAAACTGAAAAGAATTTTCCGTATTCAATAAATATTGAAAGAGAGCCTGAGAAAGTGTGTTTATTTCTAGATCTGATTCTCAGTCAGGAGAGAAAAAGATAGTCAGTTCTTTAACTCTCGTAAGCACTGAGTTCAGTTCCAAGGTAGTTTATGGGTGTAGAACCATAGCGATTAAACTGATACTGCAGCATTATTTTCTACATCCTTCATTTAAGTGTTCAATTGTTTTTTTTTTCTTAATTAAATCTGAATGAAATGCATTTGACCTAGAGATTACAAATTTAATTACTTACCTGAATTGCCAACGGAATAAGGAAGTATTTGCTGGCAATTGAGTACGGGTAATAAAATCTCTGACGATTGTGATATTAATACCGGCATTCAACGACATTAATTAACACTACTCTCCTTGTTATATGACTAACTTGACTAAGAAGTGAAGGATTAATTGAATATTTATTGGTAGAAAAAGCTTAAGTTTCTTGAAAATTTCTAACGGCTCTCTTTGCATTGATTTGTTGCTGAACAATGCGAGCACATCGTTGAAACTGAAAACACCGTACTGTCATCACCTTCTCCCGTCATTAAATTCCCGCTGCAATCATCGAGATCATTCTTATCTGCATAGACATCTCTGTGACATGAGGCAGCTGATAACAACAAGACCTGTTGGCATATTGGTTTCACTTCTTGGAAAACTACCTGAGGAAACCAGAGAACATAGTAAAAAGTCATTAATCATTGCAGGAGAGACGCTTCAGCGTCGTGGGAACACTCTGAGCTTTCCGTTCAGTGGAACGTCATCTTTCTTGTAATTTGAGTAATATGCGACGCGATAGTTCATTTGTGGTGATTCCGGTGTGAGGTTTGATCCAAGCGGTATCAAGTCATCATAGAACCGAGGCACTTAGCAAAGAAGTCTTTACAACAACCCATTTTCTTTTAAATCATAAACAAATAATATATGCTTTGTGTCATGTGAGTGTGTTTAGTATCCACGTTTGATCAAAGACTTGCAAAATGTAGATCGGATGTAAGAAAAGTAGTTGCTTGTGAGAGATATCATTAGTGAACGTACTCTCAACAAGCAGCTGTGCAATCTAGATACATACTCGTACGTTGGTTAGTTTCTTAGTCCAGCATCCACTGACGTTCTTATAGAGTTTTAAACATTATCATGTTGATTCAAGACTTCCAGCTAGATTAATGATCTCTGCGTGCAGAGATTGATCTAATGATTCCGTCAACTCTAAGTTAGGAAGCTTATCTCCTAACAGTCATAACCACTTATTCATTTACAAATGCAGCTCTTTTGATCTCAAAAAGTATAACGCGATTTAATGGCACAGGTAATATTTTATTTGATATTTTCTCACTTTTCGCTTTCCCACGTTTGTCGATTAAGACCGGAAAGTGTGGTTTCTCTTTGTAAGTGTAGATAATTTAGCTGTTACGTAATATAATATGTTGTGTATAATCTACTTCTGTACCTTCCTCCAAAAGTGAAAATGTCACATGGTGATGATTTATGAGATTAACACCGTTGAGAACGCAGATCGTTATCTACAAGTATAATTACTTTTGCAACACGTTTGCGTTTGTCTAAATTACTGCTGAAAAGTCTAAATGTTGCTTAAAAAGAATCTGAAAACTTTCTAAGTTTCTGCAGCTCCTGTTGAAAATGTACAGAAAAGGTGACTTAACTGACTAATTATCACACTATTTTCTGCATTGATTGACAAAGATGTTTTAACTCCACGCAATTCTATCACAACACACACTCATTGCTTCATTCATATTTGTAGTGCTCTTGGTGCGCCAATTTGTAGTGACCATGAGTACACCAAACTGTGGTGGACTGGATCCTCTTTTATCATACTGTGTTCTTCTGGTATACATCAAAGTGTGGTGGACTGGATCCTCTTTGATCATATTGTGTTCTTCTGGTATACACCAAACACACCAAACTGTGGTGGACTGTATTTTCTTTGATCGTACTGTGTTCTTCTGGTATACACCAAACTGTGGTGGACTGGATCCTCTTTGATCATACTGTGTTCTTCTGGTATACACCAAACACACCAAACTGTGGTGGACTGTATTTTCTTTGATCGTACTGTGTTCTTCTGGTATACACCAAACTGTGGTGGACTGGATCCTCTTTGATCATACTGTGTTCTTCTGGTAAACACCAAACATACCTAACTGTGGTGGACTGAATCCTCTTTGATCATACTGTGTTCTTCTGTTAAACACTAAAACAAACCAAAAAATGGTGGACTGGATCCTCTTTGATCATGCTTTGTTCTTCTGGTATAGATAAAGTGGATGATCTCGTATAATATGATTATGGATAGATTTAAGAGTCAGAATAATAGAAGAGTATGTATGAATGTGAATGAAGCAAGGAGTGTGTGCCAAGACCGAGTTGTTTGGTCCGTCCTCTCTTCCTACCTCTGAGAAACGGCGTGATAGTTAGTTAGTTAGTTGGCTTACATATTACTTGAAGGAAACTATTGGGAAAAAGATCTGAAACAGACCTACCCATTTATATTTGTCAGCACAATCATGATGTCTCTTTCATGCATTTAGACATGCGTTCATTACAATATTCATGCATCGTCTGACACACAATGTTCTGTATATGTTATGAGTTTTGAGTTATGAACCGACCCAAGAAACTACTTGGTTCACTTGATCGTGCAATGTTCTTCTTGGGCAACTCCGTTTTTCAATCCCTCCTCCATACACCCTCTCTGCATGTTCAAAACGCGTCGTAGATACATACACATATGCCTCAAAAATCCCATTTTTGCTCAACTTGAAACTGTCTGAAATAATTTTAATTTATGTGTAATGTATCGCTTTATATTATTCAATAATTATAACACAATCCATATTAAACCTTAATACTAAAAGTTTTTATGAACCACGTTTTGATTAGGTACGTTTCATGTTTACCTATGGGAGTGATAATTAAAAATCGCGTTGTTATATTTAACAATTTCCCATAAACTTTCAAAACATTAAATGAAAATATATTTTTAAATGCTTCATTCTATTTGCGGGAAACTGTAAAACCCAGCTAGTAAAAGACAAAAATCAAATCACACAAATGCAGTAAAGGTATCTTCCACAGAGCAACTTTAGTGCCAACGTCAAAGAGGTTTATTAGTTTCATGTAATTAAGGGTTGAATGGGGTTATGTTCATTACAGCAGTGCTCTAAAATTTAACATTTTTTAATGCCTCGTTTTAAAATTCTGAGAGGTTATTAAAGACGAGTTAACTGCCCTATGAGGCTATGTAAGTTGGATTGAAAACACAACACGTAGATGTGGTTAAAATGAAATGAATTCCAAGAATATTTAAATTCATCAGTTTTCCTTCATTAACTATTGTATTCCAGTTAACTGCACATCCCAAGCTTCAGCCGTATTATATTGTTATCTCATCACACAACAACTGTGAACATCGTGATATTGAAATGACAACAAACCGTGGATTTTGTTGTTGAAATACTTCAGAGTTTCATAGCAATCGTTGGTTTTCAATAGATCAATACAAAGCTATCATCATAAGCCGTCAGCATAAGCTTGTCATTATTCAGAGTAAAAGGCTAATTTAAGTCACACAGACTTAAGGGTCATCTTTCGATAGTTGTGAAAGTAATAACTTATTAACAGATGATGTGGTGTGGGCGAAAGGTAAAAGGTATACTAAAGCTTTACTTTAAGCTGTTCAAAATGCTATTACTGTACAAAGCGGTACTAAATGTTTTATTTTACTCGCAGAAAAAGTGTTTCTTGTACCATTAGCGTAATTTAAAAAACCATAGCAAAATACTTCAAAATCACGCGTCATAGCTTCGTAGAAACACGTGGCCATAGCGAAATAGCTATAACTAGAGTAGGGTAAGAATCCGAGGGTAAAAAATGCTTTTTTGCCCCCGGGATCACCGACACGAACAGTCTATTAATTCGGTACCTTTAAAAGCGAGGGACTCAAAAAAGTTCCCCAGCGTTGACAAATATCTTCTAGTCACACGGCAAGACCTTCAAAAACCTTCTACCTACACTCCAGGACAAGGCCCTTCTAGGCTTGAATAGACCCCGCAAATCCCCAAAAAAAGGGACTACATGCCTCGATAGGTTCCTACTGTTGTCAACTGGCACAATATGGGTAAATACATTATTTTTGTCTGGCGCAAATAATGATCCTATTCAACGAATTAAAAAAAGGATAACAAGAAATGTCCTGCCTCGGGTAAAGTTTAAATTTGCTTTCACCTCATTGGACTTCGGGAGATATTTGTTAAAATCCACCCAACCTTATTACAAATGAGATTATACTCAAATTTAATAATAATTCTTTTCTCGGGATTGTCCCCCGCTAGGCAAATGACAAAAAGATCTAATGCAGTAAATATTACGTGCATATTTGTATTACCTGAATAAAATGTTTACCGTCGGTCACTGAAAAGACTTGTCGAACTTTAAATTGAGCCTTCGATGTGTATAATAGGCAAAAGTAGGCTGACAAAGAATATACATTAGTAAGATAAAGGTGGGCGTGGAAGCTCTTTGTCAACAATTTATTAGTTCTGACCGAACGAAGGACTGAACCTTCTTTACTCTGATCGACACTGGAGACAAAGAAGGTAACAATTATAAACTATTATGAAAAAGTTTATGTTAATCTAAAGAAATATCGTAATTTAAAAGAAAATCAAGGTTATTAAACTATTACGTTGGTATAACGTGCCGCTTACTTACTAACTAATAATAATATTTATATTCGCAGTAGCGTAACCTGCGTTACGTCAGTTTCGTCGTTTATTTCGAATTTTAAGTTTAGAGTTAAATTTAAAATTCTTTTCAGACAGTCATCTCTATAAAGTCAGAAACCTTTCACCTACACATTCCGTGACATTAGAAATAACTAAATGTAAACAACCATCGATAATTTAGAATTAAAAAATCCAAATAAAATTTATAAGCTTCGTAAGTATTTCATAAAAAATCAGTCCAAAAATCGAACAATTAAAATATATAACATCTCTATTTTTGCCACTTATCTTCAAAAAATGTAATGTCAATAAAGTTAAATAGCAAATTTAAAATCACACAACGTACAGTGTTTTTAATATTATAGTTTCTTATGCATAAAATGAGTATCTTCTCCAAGCTTACACTTTCTAATAGAATGTATTTGTCTGAAGTGACCTGCCAGGGAAGTGCGTTTTCTTTATCTGTTTGTAAATAATAAAATTAGATAGAGCCTAAGAAATCATAATTGCACAGCGCCCTTGAGGTGACTTTTTACAAAAACTGTATCATACATATTATAGAATTATTATTATTATTTCATTACCTGATCAAAAAAATCTTACTTAAAGTTGAGAAAGTAATATTATTATCATGACCCTCTCATGCCTCATGCATCTTGAGGTTATTTTGCAAAAAAACGGCTTAATACAAATCATCCAAATATTATTATTATGACGTACGACCTACAACTAATTTGAACAATAACTTACAACTTGTATGAAATAACAACATCACGAAGACGGAAATACGTGTTCCCAACTTTCAGCTTAAATTCTGACAATACTAAAAATCGATTGTCCTTATTAATTCTGACAGTTTCAAAGACATTTAATAATAATCTTTTAATCTACTCCCTTGAAAATCTATTCGTTTGGCCTTAAATATTTTTAGGAGAGTATTATACTTTTCACAATGAGTCCGCAAATTTCATACAGTTGATTCTCGACATTTCTATGCCACTCGATTATTATTTTGGTAAATAAAATTTCTAATGCTTACCCCTTTCGTAGAAATATTACAGGTAGGGTGGATAAATCCGTTTAAGAGATTTAAAGCCTTTTTGCGGTCCTTTCGACTCAGTTGAAATAACAACGCAGCTTCGTTTTTAAAATGAGGTTTTTAAAGATTTTTTTATATCCGAGTTAACCATTTTGTATTATTATTCAAAGCTGGGACTCGAGACGATTTTATTTTAGAAGTTACTTTGAAAAAACAAAGTTTTTTTTTATGGATTGGACAAAATATCCTTTCAGCTGAAAAATTCCAACGTAAAATTTTGTATTAGGATGTACCGAAATTAATATAAAAAATAATTATTTTATTTCGGTATTCAATCTTATTATTTATCGTCATTTTTACGACATTATTTATCGATATCATATTTCAAATTCAGAATGAACAATATTAATTTCAACTAATTTTTCCTTTATTTATTTATTTTACTTTATTTTTCTAATATTTCGTTTAGATTTATTAGTATCTTCTTCAACGATATATTACATTGGTGAGTATAACCTTCAAAAGTTATTCCGATAAAATTGAAAGTAATACATATTTATTATTTTTGTTCATAACATTATTTCGTACACTAACCCCACAGACATAGGAATTAATCATATGTCTATGACTAACCCTCAAATCTTAAGCTCATGGACATTACTATATAAATAATATGATAAATATATGACATAATGTAAAAAATTAAATAAATATCGACTCTATACACAGTTTTTAAGCTTTTTAAAGCTAAATTTATTTATGGTATTTAGTTCTAATTAGACAATAGTAAGTATTTCTTTGGTAATTTTAGCGTTGTTATGATTTTGTTATTTTGTATTCTTACCTTGAGTTGATACTCGTATTATACATAAAATTACTCAAGTTTTTACTGCTATTATTATTATTGGTAGGGTTTCATGTTCAGGAGTAGCTTCCAAAATAATTGAAAACATGTTAACGACTATATTTTTAACCTGCAACATGAAACCGCTCCACTGCATGGGTTAAAATGTAAATCACACGCGGGTGCTTTCGGGGACCAGGGATGCTGTAAGAGCATGAACATAAGAGGGTAAGAGGGCTTCTATCTTCAACGTGAGAAGGTCATAAAAAATCATAGGTCGCTCGCAAGATGAGCATATGCAAAACACATAAAAATTGCCTGGTGTGAATTTACGAGGTGCCGATAGCAGAGAAAATGGCCGAAATAGGCGACAACCATAAATAACGACATATGGCGACAGGGACAGGGACAGGGACAGCCGACAACGGAGGAAGTTATAAGCCCGATATGGTGACCATGTACGAGTAGTTATGTTAAACTTTGTCCCTGGATGACAAGTTGGGCCTGTTAATTAAGATTAAAACGATTTCATCGAATGGGGAGCAGCAGTGTTGAAGTGTCCTGTTCTTGGTGAGATTATGAAGATACGAACTTGAAGTAAAATATGCTTTCTTTGAAAATAAACATATTTTGTAATACATTTATAGCATAAACATAAAACTAAATTTTAACCAAGATAATTATTATCTTACCTTATTTTTGAAGGTTAGATTTATTTACTCTTTTTATACTCCCAAGGGGCTTTTAAATTTTGTATATTGGAATGTTTACAATTTGTACATAAGACTTATGAAAAATGGTTGCGAAAAATAATTTCACATTATTACGGCTTAGTGAATTAATTAAATATAATTAAAATTAAATCAATTAATTAAATAAATAATATCTTGACATAAAAAAATATTTATCGTGTTTGTTACTTTCAAAATGTCAATATCATTGGTATTTTCAACTTCTATACTATGTACGAGTAGGCGAGGAATTGGCGAGTTAGCTTCATAATTTGTTTGTGAATGGTGACCTTGAAATAGGTTCTTATGCCCAGTATTGTACTGTATATTTTCTCCATAAATATTTAAAGATGTTTTGTATATTCTTATCAATTGATATCTGTATCTGTTTTTTCTCCTAAATAAAAAAAAAAAAAAAAAGTCATAACATAGATCACTGTAGAAATGTATTATAAGTTTGTACAGCGCCCTTGAGGTGATTTTGCACAAAAACGGCGCTATACAAGTCATCCAATTATTATTATTATTATTGAGTTCAGTAGGTAGTCTTAAATTGACTAGACTCGGAAGTGCGAATTTAAAAAAATAATCATATTTCGCTTATCCTACGCCGATCCTCAAATGTACATATATGAAAGATATTTGTTAAAAAAAGTGTAATCAATTTGTTCTGAGGGTATGTTTAACTTAAAATTAATAAAACGTTAGAATTTTCGATGAATTCTTTTAAAAATTTGAATGTGAATTTTACAGTGAATTGACAAAATAACGGAATTATACTCTAATTGGTTACGAACTAATAACTAATTTAGTTAATTTCAACAAATACATATTTATACAATGTTTTAATAGGTCTAGATTTTGAATTTACCTTACAAATGACTTCCCCACAAATCGAAATTCAGCTGCGCTTAATTTTTTTTTACATTACTGGCTGAAGTTCCCGACGTTGTCCGGGCAATACGCATAGTTTTTCAAAATCAGATGTAAACAATAATTTGCGTCTTATTTTGATAGTAAATTTCGCAAAAATGCATCAGTCAAATCAAATCCACTCCGCGTGCCCAGTGTCGCCACAAACACTATTTGAACAAAAAAATTAGATAATTTAGTTACCTATTTGACTTACTAAATGGTTTTTAGTTATAATGTAATATATGCACTTGCATAATATAAATAAATTATTTACTCCATTGGAACAGAAAATTTGAAAGTGTATCGGGAAGAATTAGAGAAGTGTGTGTTGTCCCAGTTGTCCCAGAGAGAGGTCGTAGGTACATTCTCTTCCTTCCCTATATGAAAATGAAAAGAAAGAAGATAGGTCTAGCACATTGATGTATGGTCTAGCACGATGACGTCACGTACGATCTCTTTCTCGGACTACTAACAGTATGATACTAGAATGCATTTCATTTGCGTATAATTGTGTGACGTTCCAGAACTGCCTGCCTATAATTGTTTTTTTTTTTTAAAGATCGTAGATATGAATGGTTTTATTTAACACCCCTTTTTATATTGGGGGGTGTGATGTGAATGTCACATGTGTATAGCTCATTAGCAACGTTGTTGTTAATTGATATGACTTTATCAACATTCAATTATATATCAAGGTTTTTATGTTAAACAGCCCTAATAATAATACCGTACTGCCATAAATTAAACATAAAACCGTCACCACACTATTTTTTAGTAATAAAAGTGAATGTTATTTACCTCAGTCTGTGGAAGCGCGTGTTTCTTCGGGGTTGTTTTTCGTCCTCCCCCTGTCATGTGTGCAGCCAATAAATTTGCCCTTATCCATTCTGAGGAAATTCCTAACCCCTGTTCGCTTTTACATTCCTTTTTAACCTTTAAATAAACTGCGACATGTTGCCCGCCCGAAATATATTATATCAGCAAAAACAGTTTCAGGCGATACGGTTCCTAGAAGTGTGGTCCGCGCCATAATAATAATTCTTGCCCTTTTCGAATATTATGAATCGTAACTCCTGAATATTTCATCTTTTAAAATACACGTGAATTCACCTCGAAAAGGACAAGAACGATTGCTACTTGGACGTTCTTTTATGCGCATATTTATAAGGAAACATTAGGTACTACATTTGATAGAAAAGTAAAAAGTGTAGGTAGATTTTATAAATTTATGAACGATATGTAATAAACCTACATATTTCATTTCAATACACGGGATGTTGTGTTGGTAAATCTAGTTACTTAGTAAATAACTCTTTCACGTAAAATGGAAAAATACGCATACCCTTGAAAAATCACGAAATCAGACGTTACTTATCAAGATTAACCCTAAGAAATTGAAACAAAAAAAAACAGTTTACAAATATAAACATGTTATTAAAATAATTTTCTGGTAAAAAATATAATATTATCATAGATTGGTACTAAAAAGGTACGCAGAAATTTATACAAATAGGAACTTCATCGAAGGAAAGATTTATTAAAATCCGTTCCAAATTTAAAAATCACCCCGAATTTCTAAATTCAAAACAAATCCGTGTTATAGAGTTCATTGAACCAGAGTTACAGCCAGACACACAACATTGCCTAATAGATAAACCAGGAGAGAATAGTGGAAGACTTAGCAGAAAAAGACCTCGAGCTTGGTAATCTATGTGGCTGGTACGAGTGCAGTTCTGCAAATTTGTTCCGGACTACTAGAAGAAGGATTGTTGCCCTGATGATAGCCAACACCAGAACAAGCAGAAGAAATTATAAACTTTTTTTCCTATGTTAATTTTATTAAATCACTAATATATTATTTCTTCATCTCAGCGCGTAATATCAAAACACGAGTCAAAGAACACCTAAGATGTTTATCCAGCAATGGGTTCTCAGAATTTGCAAACCACCTCATAGAAACCAACCATACGTTCGACAAAAATACTGGCGTCAGTCTATTACATAAAAACGGAATAGGTCTTAGGTTAGATAACTTAGAAGCGCTAGAGTTAAGGAAAGCCAAAAACGTCAATAGCAAAGTCATCAACAACCAAATAAACCTTAATAAAAGCCCTATACTCAGATTGTTCCCTATTGACAAAGAACACTCGCCCCTCAATCTCCCTCATATCCCTACCTCTTCCACTGTAGCTCAGACTGTCCACTTACTGTGAAATCCACACATGTTTATTTTTAAAAATTTTAGATTGTTAGTATTATACTGCCCTGATGAGGCTACGTGTTGTAGCGAAACCCGGTCGGCATTAAGTATTTACCTATAAGTGATGTTTACAAAGTTATTGTTTAATTTTAAACTAATATATTAATTTCGGTTCTCTGTAATGTGTGTTACTCCTGCGTAAAATTATTCACGTTCAATGAACTTAAATTTGTTTTAGATTTAAGAATCATTTTCGAAATTGGAACCACAGACAAGCGATAAAGTAGATATCTACCAATAACAAGGTCTGGTATCTGTGTGAGGATATCGTATCAGCGCTTTATTAGCAGCAGACATGGTTCCATGCTAACTCAACACAGTGACTATTCAACACACCTTTAAAAGGTGATATAAAGTCATTAAAGACGATGAAAAAAAAATTAACCTAACCTAACCTAAGCTACTTAACTTAGTTAATAAGGTTTTTGTTTCATCACTTTCCATTAACACTTTATATAACTTTTTAAAAGAGTGATGAATTATCATTTTGATGATTTATCCGGTCACCGCAGAAACTTACCTGGACGGATGACGAACCTCGTGCTGGCACTGTTGGTGGACGCGGTAGACACTTTCGCTGTAGCAGCTGATCCAGTTTCTTCACCACCTAGGATTCTTGCTGCAGAGTCTCCATCTTCTATCTTCGTGTCACCTGTTCCTGTGTTCATTTTACATAACTTAACTTCACTTTATTTTTGAAATACTTATATTTTTTGTAATACCTGCATCAACTGTAAAGCGCCCCTGAGGTGATATCTCACAAAAGAGGCGCTATACAAATTGTCCAATAATTGAATAAATAAATATAACAAATCTAAAATGGGGTGAATTATGGTGTCGATGATAATACAGTGATTTGATATTCTTCACGACAAATATATTGTGTCACAAAAGATTAAGAGATGATATCTTTGATAATTAATTGGGTAAGGCGTTTTACTTTCCCGGTTCGTATTATATAGAGTCTACAGTACCTACCTACGAGGGGCGTGCCATCCACACAAATATAAAAGTATAAAAAGGCTCAAAAATTATTGCAAGAAATCAATCTTCAATTTCAAAAATACCCGCGAATCGCAGCGCCGTGCACTCCGCATTGTTTACACTGCAATAGAGTATCAAAGGCAGGAACTAAGTCACTAAGTCATATTCAAATGTCGTCTTCATTTGATTCACTTAAGGTAGCATTTGTTTGTTTTATTATCGAAAAAAGTGCCTTTCGGTGCAAATCACAAAAATGTAGAAATCAATGCCATCTGATGGAAAGTAGTATATACAGCTTTACTAACGAAATAATAATTATATCAGTTTGACTATCTTTCATACAATTATGCAGTCGAAAAATATGTCAAATTTCACAAATCTATCGATATGTATAAATTAAGTGGTTAATTGGAATGTAGCAGATAATCCTAACCAACACAGAGAAAAGCCAGCACTTGAGTCATTTTCGCGAAAACTTATCTCGTTAGTGATTAGTTTTTTTACAATACATCTATTTGATTTTCACTTTTGTTTTCGGTAATATATGAATGCAAATCTTGGAAGCAGAAATTAACCCACTTCTCGACATCCGATCTAGCTGAAACTCGGTTGATGCACTCGTTGTCGATGACAATGCATTAATTTTTTGTGATATTTACATACACACACGCGGACATAAATATTTCTTAGAAATGGGATGACATCGCATCACTTAATTTGAGAAATAAATATCGGTCCTACCCGATCGGCATTAGGCGAAGTTGATAGAGGTTCAATAATCGTCAAACCAAATTTTTTTTTAAATTATATATATTATGGTAAAAAAACCTGTTTTTTACGGGTTGATTTTGTTATATCAATTAATTCGCTTAACCACAGACGTGTTAATATTAATCAATTCGCTGTTTTTCTTTTGCCTACCCTGATTTAAAACTCTGTGTACGCCACTGCTACATACATAGGTACATCTGCAACAAGTCAGACACTGGCGGAAAAGGAAATTGAGGGATTAAAACGTTGAGGAACGCAGGATGCTTTACCCACTCGGAATAGTTTGAAGCAAAACACACTTCAAGTAGGATTATGTTGGTTTAGTATAGATTTTTAGAAATATTTCGGGATTGCGTGCGTCGCAGTACCGTTATACCCAGTGCCACGTGTTTCAGTGTAATTACCTTAATTATGAGGAATTTCTTAAACGTAGGAAAATAGGTTTGGTATCAAAACATCACGGTGAAAAAACTGTATTTCGTTGAGTTTAGTATAATTTATTAAAAAACTTTTAATCATAGATATACATAGTACGTTTTGTTTTGTAGAAGTTTCTATATACGTAATTATATAATTATTAGCCAAATTATTATAATTATAAAATATTAGTGATGTTTATAAAGCACATAATTTCGACTAACAGTATTTTGTTTTCCATCTTCATCACTATTATGCGGGGTATAGTTTATACACCCTCTGCAAAAAGAATGTGACTTATTTATGATGTCGACCTAGCATATTTTGTATGGGTATGTACCTTGTACTTCCTACCCAGTTTCTTACCTCAAATCTATGCACCATATTTTAACACATAAAAATCACCATGTTACCATGCATAAACCTGTTTTCTTATCATTTGTTTATGCAATATTAGAAATTTAAAACTTCTGAGAAAGAAACGGTTCAAATTAATCCGTATGAAATTAACATACCTACCTATCTATCTCTAATTATCTCCTTTTGTAAACATTCGTTTATTTTCTCACAAATTCCTTCCAACAACAAAATAAAAGGGAGTAAATTTATATCCTAACGCTATTATTTTACGTTTCACCCTTATTCCATCCAGAATGATAAGGCTCGCTACATTTACAAAATTTTGCAAGCGATTAGACCCGTTCATTTCACGTTTCGTTATTTTTTATCGCCCTTCATAATCGTACCTACCATAATAATTTCGATATGAAATGTGTACTGAAACTCAATGCAGAACAATGCTCAAGATTGGCCATTGTCAAACAAAAAGATTCGGGTTCTTAGAAAGACGATAAAAGTCAGTAATATTGATTTAATTCTTACATTGCGATCGAGGATTAACTCAATCAAAAAAATTACAATGGGCCCTTCATTTTAATGCAAGTTATCGTTACCTTTAAATGCATAACAGTCACGATAACGCACATTAGAGACTTGGGCCTCAGGTCAGTAATGGTTTTGGTTTATATAAATAGTAAAAATATGGCCAGACAATAACTGTGTATCCTTAATCCTGATCAAATCAAGCGAAAAATAGTTTACAATGAGACTTTCAGGATACCAAAATTTCCGTTCGAGAATTTTTGCTGCTTAAAACGAATTTTTTAACTTAAACGAACAAGTTTTTTTCCCATTGTTTATTTTTGCTGATTGATTATTATTATTGTTTCATGCGATTATTAGTAAAACCTTAAGGGCCTTTTATTTGAATATACTTAATTTAAAACTAAAAACTATATTTATTTCCTATGTGTTATTTCATATTAATTTTTTTTTAAAATTAAAATATTGGTTTATAACCATAGTCATCAATAAATTATTCAGAATTGAAACGTTACGTAATAGCTTGAGCCGTGTTTAAAAAACTGAATATGAATAGCAAGTTACTTCCCAACCTTCATTTATCCACATTCCCGTCCCACTTCCTTCAAGTTCAAAACAAATGCAAATTCCAAAAAGCGATACCATAGTCCCATATACTCGAGACAGTTAGGAGTCTTGTGCGGTATTCGTATTTTATTTTCCCTTTTTAACCCTTCGCTTTTAGGGACAACTCATATGGTCTCACAGAAAGCATTGTGTCTCCCTTACGGTTGCGGTCTTAGAAAGAGAAAACACCACGCTTTATATTAAAATCTCACAAAATAGTTAAAATGTGCACCTTTATGAAACCAAAGGTTCCGACCGTAATTTGAAAAAAACTTGAAACTCCGCGAGTTTTTCTTGAATTATTTTAATATGAAATTACAAAAAAGTGAGGAGACAAAAAACATTTTTCTAATAATTTTTTTTTTTTTTATATTTGCATTTATTTTAAATTTACTTACTTAAAACGTATAGTGAGCAATTTTGATTTATGTTTGCATTAAAAATTATAAATATTAAAAAAAACATATGTATATTTCTAACAATAAAATTTGAAAACGTATTTCATCTCTTTTAAAAAACAGTTTTTGGTTAAGTTCAGAAATATTCTATTTATTTAGATGCTATGAAATAATCAGACCTTCTGACAGAAAATGGCTGAGGACCGAAGAGTTTAATAATCATCTACACTTTGCAATAAAACTTTTCAATCAAAATATAAAATTAAACGGGCTAACCTTAACTAGACTACTTGTTATTTGGTCAAAACTGTGCTCACAATTCCCAATCTAGGATTTTTATATCACTGGAACGGTAACAGTTTCTTCGGCGAAAGATGTTCGGAGCGGCGGTATCTCTGAACGTAAAATGCAAATGTGTTTTGCATACAAATGAGTTGAAAACGAGGAGTCTTTGTTTAAATGGTTTAAATTTTGCCGTAAAAAATTGCTTCTTAGTAGCAATTAGTTATACGATAAAAACATTACAGCGTTTTAAACACTCGCTTAAAAGAGATTTAAAAGGAATAATCTTTATTAAAAATATTTTTCCCAACTTTGGCTTAGTAAAAGATGTTCTTTAAAAAGTACGAGTACATTTTTTTATGGAAACAAACTTTTTTTAAAAGAAAGATATGTATATTCCAAGACATGAATAACTATTATAATAAAATAAAATATCATTATAAAAATAATATTTTAATTACTATCATTATATTATTAGTTTTTAGGCCGGGTTTTATCCTGCTTTATGGGATGGGAACTTCCTCTTATTTTGAATGTCAACTTTAAAAAATTGTTAAAAATCTTCTAAAGGACCAAACAATTACTTATTCCCTCATTGAATTCATACTGCCAACAACTAGCATGTGTGTAAATGGCACTTGTGCCGTTAATTCTAAATAAAAAATACTTTTAATTTCAATAAAAAATAAATAACCACTAATCAAAAAGGATCGACATGTTTAAATATATTTTTAAATAATTTTTATACAGTCTTTTGTTTTGTATAAATTTTTTAATTCATATTCCTTTCTAACAAATTTATTTACTTATTCCATATTATGCTGTCTCAGTAGAGTTAAAGTCACAGGGAGGAAATCCATAATTGGTTTTATTTTAGCTATACAATATTTATGTACAAACTGATTAAATATAAACTGTAGATTTCCCGAAAATTAATAAATAAATAACAAGGATAAGGATGAAATTTTGAACAAATCGGGCGTTTGTAACTTTTTTACGTAGGTAGGTATTCTGGATATTTTAATACTAGATTTGAGGAGCACCTTTGTAAGGTGTTTGAATAAAATTTATTATTCGGAATTCGCCAACCACATGTTGGAAACAAATAATTTTTTGATATAAATAAAGGGTAGTAAAAATTACATACAAATATCATGGGTTTACAATTAGAATAATTTTTTTTTCGCATTGATACCTATGTATTTTATTTTATTTATATATAAAATTACCTTTTACGTTTTCTCTTCGGTTTTATATACATGTTACTTGAACTTTATACCAAAAAGAGCAATTTACTATGAGTATAAAAATAACTGTACAATTTACCTGAGCGTAGGTTACCTTTACTTAACGCATAAATATTGTGCAGCCCAAACAAATTAGATTAGCCATTAATCCAGAGGTAATTACGACCAGCCTTTGCCCAATAATGGACACAATTTCGCGCAATGTTTTCCCGGTGTGAGGCTAGCACATATATGGTAGGCACCTACATACAAACACACAACATAATATATGCGTATATAGTTACTTTATGGGGCGATTTACTCGTGTACCTTGTGGTTGTAGAACATACGGGATTCAGTACGTTGATGAGAGAATGCTACCAAAATCAAAACATAACTGTTGTCTGTTAAAACAATGTTATTGCTTCACTTTTGTCAGCTTCTAAAATGTTCAATATCTAAAAGTCAAGTGGTTAATTATATGAGCGGGATGTCATATTATTTATTTTAACCCTTGCTTACAGAACTCACACTTATTAGTTAGGATCCAAAATGCTTGAAATGATCCCTCAACATAGGGCTCATACACGTAATAGTTCACCATATGACTTGAAAGTCATGAAACGGTTTACTCCCCACATCTGAAGAGCTTTTAAATAACTCACATCTAAATAAATCATAAATTAACAATTATATTCGAAACCCTCGTGATCGAGTTGTACTAAATTTAATAAACGAATATTATCTTTTAGCAATGTTATACAAATGTTATAGTTTTCTTGTTAGTCTTAACTATTTATCTCACAAAAATCTGAACCCTTTCAAAAGCAATAATTTTTTTAAGTATTGAAACTATCTATAGTGTAAAATTATAAAGTTTTTTTTTGTTCTGTACGATGCCCTAGAGATGATGCTATTTCATCATCAACTTGTACGAGTATTGTAAAAAAGATTATATATGTAGGTACTTCTTAAAGCATTACGATATAAAAATAAATCCAACATTGCTTAATTTTCTTCACATTAAAATAAACACACAAAAATCATGACTTAGTTCATAGCCAACTTATTAGATAGATAAAGAAAACTTATTTTGCACGTTTTTACCAAATTAAAGTGCACGAGATTGCCAACAATAATTAGATTTCACATCTTCCGCAACTTTTTCAGCACCAGCACCGACTACAGTTGGTACTGTCCGTAGTCCACAGGTAGTTAGATATGCATGTGGATGTAGGAGGTAGAGGTAGGAGCATTATTGTATGCGGCAGTTACCAGTTACCATGTACCACGTACCAGTCCAAGTGTTGCTGCGGGCCTTATAATTTGTCTACCTGACCGAGGCATCTACCAACCTCATCGGCCATCCAGACTCGGACCATTTGTGGCTTACTCTGTTATTTCGTCTTACTTTGCTTAACCACTTACGGGGCGAATAAACACCGGCCAAGAGGTCGGCGGAGATCGAAAAGAGAATGATTGCCTCGTTAGAAATATATCGAGCCTCGGACGCGGACAATCCCAACACAACTGAACTTACAACTTACAACAGCCAATGATTGAAAAATTAAAGAGGACACACGGAGAAAAATGAGTATACTTAATTTATTAAAATTGTCTTCAAATTATTGATAACCCGGATAAAAATGGTATTGCAGGTCGTTTCCTGATAAACTTTTAGTAAATTCCTAATATATCGGAAGACGTGTGCATGAACCTGCCTTGATAATACAAAATGACGAAAGGCGATAATATTAGGATTTTTATGAACACGTGTTCCGACATTGTAATAATAGGTTGATATTTTACCTATCAATTCATTCGTTAAGTGCCTGCAGTCCAGTTTTTAACTGGATTACGAATAATTTTAACAGATTCTTAATAAATTAGCAGTAGGTACTCATTTTTCTAAGTGCAGATTTTAAAATCACGAATAAATGAACTAGTGGTTCTGTGAACTAGACCTCGTGTCCATAAAAGTATTTTTCTAAATTTCTCTTATTAAATAAATCAAAAAAAAAATTTCCTCTGAAATCGTAAGTTTCGTAGGTGAATAGGTAAATACCTTCCTACTAAATTAAAAACCGTGTAACATTTTTTTTTATTTATTTCATATACTAATAATTCATTTTGTTCCAAGAAACGTCACTATCTCAATGACAATTCTTTTATCAAATTTTCTTCAGGTACGTAGGTACCATGTTATTTAAAAAAATCGAATAAAACATTCCAAATAAACACCACTACTAACCTGAACGCTCTTTTATAAGTCACAAACATGAACAGTATAAAATTATCGAGAGAAAGAGAAAATTTCTTACAAACTTTATTATTATTATTATTAAAGTAACCAACTACATTTTCTTCAACCCCATTATTTAAAAAACTGATACTTTCCCTGCACCGAGTAAATTCTGGTAAAATGGAAATAAACGCATATCTTTAATAAAATCGTGAAAATACTGAATATATACTTTGGAATTGAAAGCTCAATTGTCGGTGATAAAAATTCTCTCTTAATATCATAATAACCTCCAATTCATAATTTGTTCAATTTTCTTCTTGTCACTGTGTTAATTTTGAATTTCTGCTTCCAAATACATTTTTTTTTTAATCTACAGTATTTAAATTTACCATTTATTTTGACAAGATCGGATAGACCACAATAAGTAAAAGTTTTATTTTAAATTAATGTCCATAACGTAATAATGCAATCATGAAATTTATTGTGCATCATATAAAGCATCCCAATAATGGGTAGTATAATGTCACATTTAATACCTGCACTACTTTAGTACCTATTAATTATTGAAAGATTTAAGCAGTTTAAATGGCTTTTACCCTCTTTCGGTCATCTTCATTCTACAAACTCTCCAGCTATATAGTCCGACGAAATAAGTTGGAAGAATGTGCCGGCGGATGGGAGTCTTTGACGCCACTTGAGATATTTGTGACGTTTATGACAGTACAATTATGTCAGCGGCAGAAGTCTATTAGGCGGTTATGGTAAACACCATAAAATCCTAAATACACACCAACTTTTAAAAGCAGTGTGTGATAAACTGGAATTATAGAACTAATTTTAGTAGCGGGTTTTAAAATCTGGTAGCGTGATTAAAACTGACGTTAATCCTTTGAATCTTAAAGTTATCTTTGGCAATATTAAAAAACCATGTTCATAATACCGCGTTTTTATGACAAGATATAAAATTAAGTTGTATGTGTTTATTCTAAAATTAAGTTCGACTAATAATAATTAAGTTGGATGTTAGTTCCCAGATGCTACGAAAGCCCGATCACCAAACTTAGTATTTGGCTTGCCCTTAGGTTCCATCAGTCTGCCTACAGCTAATGATGTTGCTGATCTAAGAGTTGGCTGCCTCAGACTAGTGTTTTCTGGAACGCATAGTTCAGAGATGTAGGGTGGGGCCATTTAATGAATGGATTTAAACACAATTTGTACTGAATTCTTTCAGGGCATTTGAGCCAGTGAAGGTTACGAAGGTGTTCTGAAATGTTTATTGTTTTTTATTCAACGATATGAATAAACTCCCTTTATTCATATCGATGCAACGAATCCAAATGTTGGTTAAAAACCACAATTTACATGCTGTAAATGGCTTTAACCATATTTAGTAGCCAGGTACTTCCTAGCCTAACTGTCCTCCCATTCCCACCCCTTAAGCCACATAAAATACATAAATCGGGGATATCATAGTCCTACCGGCTCATGCACCTATAAATTTCTAGTTTGATATTGTGGGATCTGTTTTTTTATCACAAATCTGGAAAATGCCATGGCGTGTGGCATTCTCTTTGGATAAGCTCTTTGGCTCTATGACACGGCGCGTGTTGCTCTGTGACAGATTATTAAAGGCACAAAATACATTAATCACTAAAAGTTCTTCTTTCATACTTGCAAAACCTTAGAAAAGGTTTACACAAGGTGGCCACATTACTTGGAAACAACCAAAATAATTCACGTTTTTTAATCATTTTGACATTATTTTCGAATCTCAAATACTCAATGTTTCTTTGTTTGTCCCCTATATTCTCAATAACTTCAAAGTTTGTTTTTATTAGTGTTAGGAGTGTTTAGAGACTTGTCTGAATGGTAGAAATAGTCGAGGACGCCCGAGGAAGACACATTATCTGCATCTGAATGAGATGTTATCGTATACAGTAGTAAACGGTAGAAAGAGTCGGGGACGCTCGATGAAAACGCATTATATTTACAAGGGAAAGAGTCTAATTAAAGTCAACACTATGTATTCTGGCTAATTTAATTATTTCTGAGCGCTGATATTAAGCATATGTGAATTTATTTATCTGAAATAACCTGCCAGTTAGGTGTATGTTTTCTGTATCTATTAGTACATAGTTAGATTAAGCCTAGGAAGTCGTTTTAATATAAAAATTAATTAATAATTGTATGAACACAGAGACCTTGAACTTTTTTAAAAAAATGGCTCTTTACAATTTATTCACTTACAAGGGTGGGAGATGGACGGACTAGATACGGTAACGATTTGCTATGGTAACAATTGAGAGAGACCTATATTCAATGCCCAAAAATAAAAGGCATAAATATTGAGAAGAATCATTTTTTATGAGTTACAATATTAGCTTAACGTAATTTATACCAATACTTCAAGGATAAACTTTAAATTATTTTATTTTGAGGTGATTTTGCACAAAAACGGCGCTATACAAGTCATCCAATTATTGTTATTATTAATGAACGTCAAGATACTTCTTCAATAAATAAAGCGGGTATAATTCGATGTTTGATACTCTATAAGTCTCATGAAGGCCAATCATGCGTTTTCTGTATCAATGGTGATAACCCTCTTCTTTTATAGGTGTGCTCACGTGCTCGGGCATGCATTACCTACGTACGACACAAAGTTTAAAGATGGCTGTACGTAACACACGTGTATCTGTTACGTAGCGATAAGACTCTGCATTCACAAATTAGTTTTAATGACAGTCCTTATTATGCAAGGATTAGCACTAACTGCGCAGGCAATTTATGATATTTACTCATGTTTATCGAACACCGTGTACGGCTGCCCTTAATCCCCTAGTCCTCCAGTTTGTCACAACCCTTTGGCATTAATCCTTATCTCTGAAAAAAGGATCAGATCGTTAATGCAAACCCTTTACGCTGCAATCCTCGCATGAATGAGTTCTATTTCGGAACCCCCGTTGGAAGACAGGCTTAAAGCATAAAGGGCCCAGGTAAGTTAGGGGTAAGAATAAAACATACCCCTTCCAGCAGGCACAATATGCTTATGCCTTGTACAACATCGAATTCTCGAACGTTACATCTGATATAGGCAGGACATGGGACATTGGTACTAAATGCTTTAACCCAAATAATAAGAATTCGACGAAAAGGGATGATGTGGGGGAAGGTTTATATTATACAATCAGATTTAAATCCTTCTACGATGGCAACGAATATCCAATGAAAAGCGGTAGCTTTTTGATCTGAATTTCAAAGAATTTCAGTCATTGAATAAGTCCCTCATATTACCACACAACAAAATAAGTCCTTCACATTACGAAATAACAAAATACGTCAATCTCAATACGTCGTAAAACCAAATATAATACAAAATAAATAAACGTCGCTACGACGATCAAATGGTCATCAAATGTAAAAAGACCCGATTTCCAGAAGGTCAAGGATTCCTTTCTTGTTGTTATACATATTGTGTTTAAGAGCTTTTACAAGGAAATTTTAATTTGGTTACAGTATGTAAGTAATAATGTATATATATTGTGCAAAAATGTCTTCATTATATACGTTTAAAATGAAAATATTTTAGCGGTCTAGTTTTGGCGCTGTAACTTGGATTAATTAATTGCTGGTAAAATTTGATCAGCGGAACGACTAACTGTTCTAATAATCATTAATATTTTTTTTAAATTTTAAATTAAATATCCCACTAGAAGACTTACAACATCATTTTTTATTAAATTATTTAAAAATACACACATTGGAAGACAGACGTAAAATAAACGACTTAACTTTTTTATTCAAGATTCTAAACTCTAAATTCAACTGTTGCAAACTTCTGCAACTCATAAACTTACGAATACCTACAATAACAACACGACAAAATACAATATTCCAATGCAACACACATAAGCGCAATTACATTGCGAACTCCCCAATACAACGGTTTCACACTATGGGAAACCAATACTTAGGGGATGTCGATATATTTAATATTAACTTTGCGAATTTTGTGGATTACGTAAAAGACTTATTTAAACACTATTCCTAAATGGAAGTTATATTTTTGTAAGTCATTCAAATCGCTATATTTTTTAATTTATGTTCTTTTATTTTTAATATTTCTTTCTCATGTTTCAAAACTGTCATTACAATTGTACCACCTACATGTAAAAGCCCTTTGTGCGTTAAATAAATGAATAAATAATAAATAAATAAAATATTTTGACTTCCATTAAATCACATTATGAATGGCGCTACCAAGAAAAAAATCGTTTTTTATTAACCTGCATCCACCAGATCTGATCTTGCAATTATCTAAAGATTGTAAAGGTTGACGAAAATGCACAGATTTGTAAAACTTCGCGAAAAAATGTCAATATTGTAAACTTGATTAGATTAGGATTATAGTTTAATACTAGTGAGACCGTTGCCGTCATTTTGACGGCATCTCGATGTAATGTGACGATATTTTATTTAAAGTTGTAGACATAACTTGGTAACTAATTAGATATCATCTCTCTCTTTGAGCTGATCACTATTTGAGATGTTAATTTCACTCTCTCACTCGTCTTTTATAATATTTTTTGTCTCTTTCTGTATGTATATAAGCTCACACACTGTAAATCTTTGATTAGTTTAATTTTATACCCTAAAGATGCTTGAGTTAAGCGAAACCGGTCGGTATAAAAAAAATAAAAAATAAATCGTGCTTACAAAAAAAGTTATTGTTTTATTTTAATTAATATGTCAAACCACAAAGTGACTGCTTTCTACCAAAATCAAAAAAAAAAAAGTTTATTGTATTCGTTAGTTTTTTTTTTTACTTTTCACGATTTTTGATTTAATGACTATGGTGAAAAAACGGTTACGTAGCTTATTCACTTTTTGAATTATACTGATTTATACCTACAAAGACCGCAAGCGCCAAAGTGACGGTTATGTCTGAACTTCTGTCTGTCTCTTTCTTTCATATCATTTGAACTCGATCTGTACATTGATTGTTCACTTTCTTTTTGTCAGTTGTTAATATTCTATCTCATGTTGATCTCTGAACACATGTTGATCTTCAAATCGCGGAATATTCGTTTCGTTTGTATTTTTGTACATTATATATAAACGAAATGTGTACCTAAGGTGACCCTAATTAAATAAAGTAAGCAATTTTTATAATTATTATTTTATTAGTTGTATATTACAATAAAATTATGCTCACATGTGATCAGCCGTCAATATGACGGTCGCGGCCTTTTGAAGTTTTTATTTAACACTAGAACCCGGTCGTTTTAGTGTTAAATGAAATCGTTATGTTTGCTGCCTTAAACTGCCTAAATTGACATTGAAACTCCGATTAGCTCAGATACATCAATTTCTTTTTAATGCAAGGTACGGACTTCGAATACCCTTATGTATAAAATGAGTATTTTGTATTTTTGCTAATTTCTCTTTTGAAACTCCTGTAAGAGAAACCCAATACTCAAAATTTAATATATATATAATGAAAATGTAAACTGGATTCTCTAATATACAAATAAATAAATAATTATTACATAATAACACATCACACATGCACACAGGCCTAGCTTATATATGATTGTAAAGAATATATAAATTAACTAGATTAATTTTTTTATGTGAAACCGCAAAAGAGTTTAACTGCTCCCAATCGTCTGGAGAAAGTGAGACTATGACATCTCCAGTTGGGATATGTTGCGAGATGAATGTAATGGAGAGGGAAGGAGATGGGAAGAGGAATGTTATTATGTGCCTTGCAACATGTTTTGCGTAAATGATTTAACATTATTCTTTTGAATAATGATGCATATAAATATAAAATTTGGGTTTATATAACTTCCTTTCGGTAATCACAGCAGGGAAGAAGGAAGTCGTTTTCAGGGTCATTATGTAGTAAGGACGTTTTGACGGCCTCCGTGGCCGAGGGGTAAAGCTCTTAACTAGCAATCCAAAGGTCGCGGGTTCAAATCCCGGCGTGCGTAGCAAATTTTATTTGACGAATTTGTGTTATTTCACAATTTATTCATTTAAAATAATATTTTTATATGGTATACTTCTGACACGTTCCAGAATGGAAGATACTCTCAGTATCGCCCTGTTGTAAAATCAACATTCCGAATTGAAACGTTGTTTTAAATGGCTTTTGCGGTGTTTGGTGATCAGATCTGAACAGCCAGGTACTCCCCCACCTTCCTTTTCCCCATCTCCGTTCCCTACCTTCAACCTCGTAACATACCTGTTACGAGGTTGGAGGTAGGGAATATTTAGAAATTTTTTTCGCTTTCGACACAATATCTCATAAAATACTCCTACAAAGACTGAGAAATATAGGAATAACCGGAAAGCTTTTCAATGGATACAGAGTTATATTTCTAATCGATTCCAACAAACTAGAATTAATGTGGATATTAGCACTTCATTGGAAAATAATTTTGGTGTGCCACAAGGAAGTACGCTAGGTCCTCTTCTCTTCATTAACGAACTGTGTAATCAACATATAGGTGGGAAAATTATTACGTTCGCAGATGATACCGTTATATTGTTTGAAGGAGACGATTGGAAGGAAACACACCACCTTGCTAACACCGGTATAAACGGAGTGAAAAAATGGCTGGACAGCAATTTGCTTACATTAAACGTATCAAAAACCAAATACCTAACATTTAGTTCTACTATTTCAGGGCAACCTCAAACACCTCACCACCTTATAATACATACAATTAACTGTAGGTAATTTTGGAAATAATAACCCTCCATGTAAGTGTGAAGCCCTCGAGTGCGTTAAATTTATTAACTATTTAGGCGTTATAATTGATAATAACCTCAAATGGAAGAACCAGATTGAAAATGTAGCTAAAAGAGTGCGCACCCTGATTCACATATTTATTTCATTACGGGAAATTAAAAAAAAAACAAGACTTAAAAAGCATATACTACGGGCTGTGTAACTCAATCATAACCTACGGTTGCATTGGGTGGGGAGGTGCAGGAAGAACAACATTAAACCCGTTATTGAAGGCACAGAAATCTATTTTACGTGTTATTATGAAGAAACCTTTCAGATATTCGAGTGACGCTCTCTTCAAGGAATTTAATGTACTAGATGTCCGACAGTGCTTTATAAAAAAAATTGTAATCCATGTTCATAAAAATAAAAACAAAATGAAAACAGCCGAACACAAATATCAACAAGCAACAGAGCGGCTTATCAAAAAATATTCTCATATCTCGGTCCTAAAATATATAATAAAATCCCCTCTCAGCTGAAACTATGTGAATTGTCATCCTTCGGTCCAAGAGTGACAAAATGGTTGATGGATCTAGGCAGGACTGATTCCGAAATGATACTAAAAAATGTAATTTGAAATCACGAACGCCTCTATGTATCTTTATGTATCTTTTTTATGTGTCTTTTTATGTATCTTTGTTTTAACATACTTATTTTAGCTAGTCTTAAATCCTGTACTCGTCTAGGATAACTTGAAACCTGTAAATTTGACTGTCCTGAAACGGGAATCCTTCCTAGTTGGACAGTCAAAATCATAAAATGTAATCAATATTATAATATAAAAAATAAATACCCCGATTGGGGATGCCATAGTGTCACTGGCTCCAGACAGTTGGGAGTAGTTGAGACTCTTGTGCGGTATTAACATAAAAAAAAGGAAAATTAAACGAAGATGGATAGCTTGATTTTACTCTCAAATATCCACTTGGAAGAAGTCAATTTATCAGGAGAATGAGTATCAAAGATGTTCACTGTTGTTTTGTATACGATACTAAGCAAGCTACGTAATCTTAAAAAAATATATAAGGACATACCTTCCAGTTATTTTCTTACATTCTTCAAATTCTAGGAAACACTCAATGATAATTTGTATAATAATATTACACGAGAAGAAGTAGAATTGGGTTCTAGGTAAGGTAGGTACTTAGATAAAGTAAAACCTAATCTCCGTTATAACGATTCATCGACTAATATTATCCAGAAACAGACCTGTAACTGTAAGGTCGGAAATGATTTATATATATATTGTAGTAGTCATGAAAAATAAAGACAAATTTTCTCGCTACGATTCGAACGAAATTACGTAATTTGGGCAATTATTGTCTTTATTGTAACCAAACGAACCGAAAATATTTCCTAACTAGGTATTAGCCGCTGGCTGGTTAAAAATAGACTCGGCATTGAATTCTTTGATGACGAGCGAAATAATGGACACATTATTTTTAATAAATCGCCTGATGAATTCATTCTTATAATGTTGTGGTAACGAACTTACCAATAACAAATAAATCTGTAATATGGGCAGATATGCACTTTTCAACACAATTTTAGAAGGTGGGATTTTGGCGATCTGAAAAATAGAAATTTATCCACAATTCCGTGTGCTGGTGGTGCGCACATACTAAAAGCAAGTATTTTTAGGAGGATGTGTCATTTCCATCTTGAGCTATAAAGCTGTGAAATACCTACGCATAAATGTTAACAACTAAGACTAGCAAAAAGCGTTGAGAATTGGGCGAAACCGTGGTTTAAGTACTTAGTAGTAGCGTCCTTGGGGTACACTCCAACCACCACCCAAATAAAATAAGCAAAACTGAACGGACGTTTATTATCACGGTCCTGTCACAAGAAGGGTTCAGATCCATAGAACTTATTGGTATTCGGTGAATCCGGTAAATTCACCGCCCACAATTCTCGGCGAAAAATTAGTCGTGGAAAATTCACCGCGACAAATTTACAGTGGAAAAATATTCGGAAGTTTTTTTTTCTACTGAAATAATTTAGTGCAAATAATTGCCAAGTATTAAATTGGGAATAATAGTTTTGTAAGCATAGGTTGTTAGGTTAAGTTAGATGAAATTTTTACTTTTAATGTAATTCAAATTTAATTCTCTTTTCAGACATTTTATTGTATCTATTGAGTGCGTTGAGCTTTCCACTGTGAATTGTGGGCTGTGAATTTTCTGCGGTGAATATTCTTAGTACCGTACTTATTATAACACGAAAACGTTTGCGAGTCGAAACAAGAGCCGAGCCTCGAATTACAGGAAACGAATGAAGCAAACGCGATTTGCTGTTGTTTCGTTCCTTTCCCATAATTCGAGTTTTGGCTCGCGTTTCGGTTCGGATATTTATACGCATCATTATAGATATGGTTTATTACATTCAGACCCCTAAACAGATAACCGCTTAAAGTGTGATTTTCATCAATTATGAAAGAAATAAAACTATCAGCTTACGTAAGACCCTAGGCCTTCTACCTTCTAGACCCCAGATAGTAAGTAAATAAAAATTGAGATTAATTCGGAGACACGGATATGCCCACAAAACACTTCTGTCGTTCAGATCAACAATCATTCGACACAAACAGCAATATTTTCATATCGTAAAAAGGACAAATTTAATAAGTGAAACGGACGTAACAACAACAGCAACTTAATTTGTAATATAAAAGTGAAAGAGACATCAAATGGACTATTGAAAGGAAGTTAATTAAAATTCAATTATGATGTCTTTCCCGTTTCGAAAATCCCTCATCAAATATGATTGTACTTTGGATAATATAAATTCTCAAACCAAGGAGTGTTTTTATCCAAAACTTTCGACGAATTCTATATTTAATTTGTTTTCTTCTCGTTTCGTTTCCACTTATTCTTCTTTCCCGCTCTTCCGAAATGCTCGGCAATAATAATAAAAAAGATTTAATTGAATTTCTTGGCGTATTTTAATAAATAATTTATAACCTTATTTATTTATTCACGTTCTCCATAAAACGGTTTTACACCAACATATTACGGAGAAGAAATTTGAGGTACATTTAAGTATAAAAGGTCATGGAGACAATTTTAGTATTTATAAAAGATAGTGCTAAACTGTCTGTAAGTGACGTTAAAAATGTCGATGATCAATGCAGAATCGTTAAGCAGTTGAGTCACTCTGTTGATTGGCGCGTTGTGGTAAGCAGAAGTCCTCGTTTTCGGAGTATAAAAGAGTGCATAGACTGCATAGGATCTCCCACCAGTATACTTGCTAGGCACATATGAGTTAAACTCTTGCAATATAAATGGATTTAGTATGCTTCCAGAGATTGGTTTAAAATAATGTTTGTCTTAAAATATTGTTGGCATGCTTTTGAGGTGTTGAAATCGAGCGTTCCAGTTAAGAACAAATATGGATACAGAAATGGATAATACGAATATTCCTTATATACCTAAACATACAGTTTTAAGAGAATACGGCGAAAGAGCCCCAAATGCTCCCAACCCCTTGGAGCCAGTGAGACTATAGCATCCACAGTTGGGGTATGTTGTGTGGCAAAAGGTAGGGTATAGGAGAAGGATACGGCAAAGAAAAAGGTGGAGAAGTACCTGGCTATTCAAATCTTGTCACCAAACACGGCTAAAGCAATTTCAAGCAACGTTTAAATTCTGAATGGTGGTCTTGAATAAATTGTGAAAAACACAAACTAATCAAATAAAATTTATTGCGCACGCCGGGATTTGAACCTGCGACCTCCGGCTTCCTATTCGAGCGCCTTACCCCTTGACAACGGACGCCGTAAAATTATATGATTATTTAACAATATTTTTAAATTAACAGTTACAGAAATATAATTATTAGCAGTTGATGCGGCTTCAAAGTAGATTAACTGTAAGTTTTCAGCAAAAAATAAATAAAATAAAAGGCAGTACGAGTTATTGTACACGCAGTGAATTTTCGCTTAAAATGTTTAACTTATTTAACAGTAAATTTACAGCTTTCTCTAACAAAAAGTGTTCAAAATCTTCATATTTGTTCGTGAGAATAGGTACGCTATTTAGACAAATTTATGAAACAGAACAAACAAGCACATGCGTCAGGTGAGAATGATGTCCTTGTTCTACCTGTATTTCAATGGAAGATGCTCTGAGACCCTTTAACCATTAATCATTGAACCCTTTGACCCGGGTAAATAGTTGTAAATATGTATATGTAACAAACAGGGACACTGGAGGGTCTAGTGTCATTCATAATATTTAAATGTAGCTTCGTCATATTAAAAAAATTAGAATCTTTACATGTACTACAAAGGAGGTAAACGATCAGTTTCCTTGCACCATCGTTGGCAAAGTGATAGGGCCCCTTCAATTTGTACACAGTTCACATTTGTATACGTTACAACTCGTTCTTGAGTTCAACAGCTCCACTGTGGAACGATTTGCCGGCTTCTGTATTTACTCCCGCCTACAATTTGGATCTATTCAAGACCCATGTTCACTTATTTCTCTCCGCAAAAAGACCCTCCATACAGTATTCCCAAAGATGACATAGGCGCTGAGGGAAATTATTTTCCTCAGGGCCTCCTGTGTGGGGTTTACGTAAAAAAAAATTGAAAAAAAAGTATAAATCCCTTCAATGGATTAACAAATAACTATAAAATACCTACTATTTACCTACATACAAAGTATATAGTTTAAATTGTGTTAAAATTATGCGATAAAACCAGGAGACAAGTAAGAACAACGATAGATATATATATATATATAGTTGGGATTTTGTTATACTGCTCTGAAGAAGTCAGGGTTGTAATTGATAATAAATTGACTATAAACTGTGGTAAATTCAAATAATAATATCAATGTTTTTATATTTTTTGACGACATACTCGTCATTAAGTTAACTATCAAATATTATATAAGTGAAATAATATAAAAAGCTCAAGATTTATCAAATACTTCCTTGTTCGTACAGGAAACATTACTTTAAAAACATAAAAATAACTAATTCCACCCGGAGCGTTATCTTTCTAACAAGTATTCAGTTAGTTTGAGGTGTTTTTATGATATTTCAGTTACGCCCAGCCCTAGTAATTTACAAAACGCACAATGCTTAATAATTTCAGTTACTGGTTCCATGATACGTGATGGGGTGATGTGTCTATTTAGCAATTTATAACCGTCCACAAAGTACTAGATAATGAGCTCAGTAGGCAGAGGTAGTGCAACACGCCCAGAAGAAGTGGGCTGCGTGCCCCGAAACATTAATATTCCACATTAACATTATTCAGATGGTATTCCACCCTCCCCTTGCAAACAACAGATAAAACAACCTATTTGAATTTGCATTCGTGAGACATTATTATTTATATATCCAAGTCGTAAAAAACTTCTTAAATTTATAACATTCAAGTCGAAAGTTTTTGGTTACATGTTTCTATAAACTTCATGAAAGATTTATTATTTATAGGCAAACATCGAGTATCTATCTATTCAAATATTCCTAAAAAGCAGACTTGATAAAAAAAGGTAAGTTGTTTGTAAATAATTCACTAGGTCATCGGTAGGTACTTTTATTTATTTGTATCATGGATTAAAGAACATAAAAAAAATTATTTACGTAATTATAGTACTTAATACAATATGACAGATTCGTATAATTATTTTATCTCTGGGTATATTTATTTATTTACGCCCTACTGGGCTTTTAAAAAACGATTGTAAATTAAATTTAAAAACAGTTACAATTGAAAAATAAATTAAAAAGATTTAAAAATAAAGCATAATATAGAATATTCTTGTTTAGTTATTATCACACTAACTTAAAGAATCATTGAAATTTATATACGAGTAATGACAAAATAATTATTTACAAGATATTGTGAATCTCCACAAATTACGATTACTCGTTATTAAATAACTAAAAAGTACTGAATTAATTTGGCTTTGACTGTGTCAAGATTGACATCGACAATGTCAGCTCATGCCCAATTTTATGTATTCTCTCCATAAAAGAATTGAACACGAAGTTATTGTTGTGAAAAAATAAATTATAAATAAAACGTCGTTTGAAATAACTTACTTACCACCTGATGAAGTTAAACCTACGACCTGATGAAGTTAGACCTACGACCTGATGAAGTTAGATTTAAAACGAATCCCTAAAGATATTTGCGATTTAAAAGTTGATGTTTAATTTAAATATTTTTAGATAGTACACGAGTTATTTTCACGCAATAAAGTACACCAAACCGCGGGTCATTAAATTCAAGTTGGAAGTTTTAACCCTAAAAAATGAGAGATAAATAAACACCCATCCAAAACACCCCAAACCACACCTGTGGTTCAATATTTCTTAGCTTATTTTTTTCCACATTTTTGAAGGAATTACACGTTATCTTTAGAAACCCAACGCAGAAACGCAAGACGTGGTGTCCTTTATATAACTCCTCCTGTCTACACAACATAAGGATAATACTGAAAAATCACAAGTAAGGGTGAGACTGCGGGGATCATAAAAGCAAAAGGTCACTTAAACCTAGAAGGCTAGAACGTAATAATATATTGTCGCCATCCATCACCCGACTATCTTCATACTTGGTCGGGTGCAGCGGTTCTAATTCCTCCTCGGTTTCCTGCTGCCCGGGCAATGGTCCTAGATTGCACGCCTCGCTTGATTGATTATTATTTCCATAAAAACCTCTTCACGGTTTACAATAAAAAATAACCCAGAAAAGAAAGTAATTACACTTTAAGTGAAACCGTTCCCAATAACATCGAGGTAGGTGACTATTACAAAGGTACTCACGGCTCTACGTCTATCAGATGTTTCTGCAATTTCATAAATAATTAAGCACGTTCCGCATATTTTTTATTACTTTCTCGTTAAAAGTAAGTTACATATTTATTATATCTGTTTAATTTTCCTAAAGTAGCTCTCAGTTTCGCATTTTTCTTAACGTAAACAAAAAATCAAATAATACGTATCTAAGTTATGTTTCTCAGTTTTTTACACACATTTTTAAGTTTATCAAATATACAATAATCACAGAAAACATCTCAAAGAATATGAAAAATATTTTCCAGAGTTTTGATTTGCTGAAAGGACATTAAGTAGGTATAGTAACATGATACGATTCCACTAAAAAACAGTTCACCTCAAAGTAGCTGGAAGTAACCCACAATGTGACGTGAGGGAATGCATAATTATATTTATTTGATTGTTTACAAGATTGTCTCAAAATGGGGCATGTTTGTGGGAACATTAAAAAGTCAAGGAAAAATAAGCCCTTTTTCCGTATTTTTTTAATGCACCGTATTCCATTACTTATAGCCCTGGCCGTAGACGTAGGCAAGCCACTTACCTCCGAGATGAGCATGATAACCGGTCTGCCCCGTTCTTCTTCCTAGAGATGTGATTAGATATATGGGCTGGCTGCTACCTCTGCCTTTACCTCTCGACTTGTTATACCCTCCTGGTGCCTGGTGCTCGCAGCTCGCCTCTCGCCGCTCGCTGCTCGCTGCTCGACACCGCCTATTTTGCCTCCGTTAAATGGATGAGATTTATAGTGGATGCGGTTAACAGTCACGCCACGAATGTGTGAGGGTTTCACATTATCTAACCGCGGGTTTTTGATTTAGCTTTTACAGTAATCGATTTACAAAAAATAGTCTAGTTCCTCTGATGAGATTCGATTCTGATATTATTAACTGCGTAGTGATTGGTTACTATAATTTGAATAAATAGTTGATGACGGCTCTAAGCGCGCTTTAAACGAAATATTTATATTATTAGTTTGGATGATTTTTTTAATGCGTCATGAGGCATTCAATTGACTACTTGATCCAACAATGAATTGCCACAAGTCAATATATATAATTCAAATTAAGTTAACTATTCTCAAAGAGAATTATAGTAAAAATACAAAACGTGTAAAGAATCAAATATCTACCAAAGCGTTTAAAAAAACACATCTGAAATTCGACTCCAAGCGATGGTAGTTTTGATCTTATCAAATTCAAGTAAATCTACAATAATTTAAAAGAATAGCTCGTGCCTATATTGCTTTAAATTTTTCATCAACAATTTTTTTATCTCGCAACTATTATAAGGTTCAAAATCTTCCCAAGGATGTTGATGTCAATTAATTACAGCAAAACAACTATGACAAGCACAATCTAAGACAGATTTCCATGACAGAATAATGCGAGTTTAATTATCATGTAACTTACTACCCGTCTATTAATAATACAGTATACATGTATGTAGTTTAAATGTAAAACTAGGCACTAAGACTATATCGTTACCTCAGTTGGACAAGGTTCTAAATGACTTTTTCTTTTAAATGACATTTGTATGGAAAACCATTTATATTGCTCATTTTTATATCCAAAACTACTTTCAGAGCCTTTTGTGATGTTTTTCCGTAGATATCAGTATGACAAAGTTCTAACATCAAGTTTTTAAAGCTTCCATTTATTTTAGAATGTACTGACATCACTTTGAACCTTTTG
The DNA here is from genome assembly GCA_026573805.1 of Hesperophylax magnus. Taxonomy (NCBI): domain Eukaryota; kingdom Metazoa; phylum Arthropoda; class Insecta; order Trichoptera; family Limnephilidae; genus Hesperophylax; species Hesperophylax magnus. Next base: position 2,307,777 of record JAIUSX010000055.1, read on the forward strand.
CAAATGCCATTTAGTTTGTAATTGACAGTTGATCGTTTCTACGAGACACTGTGTAGTTAGTCACTTTAGTTGAATCGGGTTCTAACTTCGCCTCACGATGTTCTGAGGTGTCAAAGATTGAGACGATTTTTCAGGATCGTTTAACATTTTCTGATTTTGAGGTTCAACCTTATGCAATGTATTTTAGTTTAACATATTTCAAACAAAAATATTTAATTAGAACGTGACCCTATCTTAGAGAGGCATCGGGGAAACGTGGTTAGAACCTTATGAAATGAATTAGTATTCCTGGTTGCATATGGTTCTATCTGCAGTATGTTCTAAAATGGTAAAAGTACGTCATATTTAAATATTTCACTTTAATATATGATAAACATAAAAACTTTACACAAGATTTAACCTCATAATCAGAAATCGATAAATAGATTATGAGAAATGATGATTGCACACTTTGATACCACATATCTCAAAACAAGGCCGAGTGAAATTAGAACCCTGTTTAACTGAGGTCTCAGTATGTAGGACCTATTTATATAATGTTTGGCTCAAAATAGTGGTATTCGTCGGCTTGACAATAGGGTAGGGGTCGTACTGGAGAATTTTGTTGTTTCAAACAACAAAACCTAACCTCAAAACCTTCCCCAATGAAAACTGTCATTATTTAGACATTAGTTAGAATTAGGTTTGAATTCCATCGAATCTCTAAGAAGAACAAGTAAACGACCATATTCGGGTTATCGTCATTATATAGCCATCAAAAATAATGGACCATCTATTGTTTAGCATTGTTAAATATCAATTATTATGTTGTTTGTCATCATATTATTTTAAAGTCCTCGTTAACAACCTGCATAGGATGTGCGTAATGAAAAGGAAGAAAATTTTGTTAAACCATTTTTAAATAGACTCAAATAAGTTTGGATAAGTAAATGACAATCTTGCTAATGATTACTAATTCAAATTTCACCTCACACGGAGAAAACTAACTGATAAAAATCTGGTCAAATTACTCGATATCCTGATAAAAATGAGACTGCTGGCCTATAACGAATGAATTGAAAGATTTGCTTACAAAGTATCTGTCAAATTGAATGATTTATGAGGGCGGTGGAACACGTGTTCATACAAATACTGATATTGATATTGACATACTGATCGATCGCATTCCGTCATGATATCTACTAGGAAGAGAACACGTGTTCTCGATATATTCTGAATGACTAATATTTTATCAGGATGTTGACATGCTGTCACTTAAGATAATTTTTATTTGTGCACTGTTAACGAGTTACGCCAATTAACATGAACATAAAGCGCGAATTAAGAAATAATGTACAATATTTTCGCATACCTTCTGCATGAAATATATTATTTTTATTTTAAATTTAAATAACCTAGTAAGAATTTAATTATTATTATTTTTTTGGTAAACTAATGTTTAAGACAAGATTTTTTATGCATAGCACAAAGGGTAACAATTATTTTATAAGCAATAATTATTAGCCTGAAACACTCATCCACATTGAAAAATCTCCTGATAAAAGATACATGAAAGATACATTAAAATTACATTATTAAAAGATACATTATTTCGCGGATAAGAGATAAGCCGCCATAGCTCAGTGGTCAGAGCTGTCGACCGGAAATCGAAAGGACACGGGTTCATGTCCCGTTGGCGTCATGTATCTTTTATCAGGAGATTTTTTAATGTGGATGAATGTTTCAGGCTAATAATTATTGCTTATAAAATAATAGTAAGAATTTGTTTTAATCTCGAATAATGTTTGTAATTTAAATGTGGCAGAAATGTACGTAATGATTTATTGTTATTTAATAGAGTTTTTAAATCATCCGGTTTTGTTTCTGTACAGAAATTGGAAATGTGTAAATCTCATCTAGAATAATTTATTTGAGGAAAATTAGTCAAAGTTATTGCAGTTTCATCGTCGTATAATGATTTTAATATCTCGATACCGCTTCGTAATCGGATAAAATTATTTTCTGTACATTTTTATTTCCGCTTTTATTTCTAGGTACTTGAAACTTTCCGAATAATTCGATTCTGCGCTCAAGTTTATCATTTTCTTGGGGTAAAATAATTAATTCGTCCTAAGTGTATTATTTACCTTTGGTAAAATAATTCATTCAAACATTAAATTAAACACAAACAAATTATATTTGTAATTCATAGCATTGTTTGTTCGTCGCTTATGTAGAAATATATAGAAAATGTACCTATTCTGTCTATACAAGCAGATACCTATGTACCTGCTTATGTACTTACTACCTGTTAAACAAAGTAGATCAAGTATTCTGACTTTAAAACGTCAACCGTTAACTGTATTCTATTATAAAATTCACCCATCTTCGATTTACCAATAGTAGGCAAAAAAATAACAGGTATTTGATCAAATAGCTTTCAATTACATTTCGCATGGGATGAATTAGTTTTATTTTAATTTAAATCAGATTAAACTATTAGTCTATAGTTAATTTAAATTCATTCATAGCTAGATATTTCTACAATCCGGACCGAATCCAGAATGGAATCCATTATTTCAAGTGCGCTGTTCCTATTTTTCCTTTATAAACACTCACACGTAAACAATTCGGGTCTAATCTCATAATTGTATGTCCAATATCTGTAGCAACCTGCGGGTTTTGTTTATTCGCAATAATATAATCGGCTTTTAGCATGATGTTCCCTTTGTTGTTCGCCTTTAATATGAACCCCCGAGCTAAATCGCCAGTGGGACATTGTACATTGCCAATAAACAAGTCCTGACAAAAGTAGCGGGATCATTGTTATCTCGTGCTTTGGCCTAATCTGGCTGCCACCCTAATAACCCTACCTCCCCTATACTGATTCAGGTTTGACGGCAGATGGCATTCTGCCCGTAAAAGCAGAGAATTCGCCACGCGTTTGCTTGCATCCATTGTGGCGATTCCGCCGGCTATCTGTGATCTGGTCTAACCAGATTTTATCTGTAGTTGAACGCGTCAGATCAGACTACTGCCTGATTGAAATAATACAGCTAACCAGTGCAAACTACGAATAGTTGTAACTTTCCAACTAGCATCATTCAACGTAACAATCAACTTGCGGACACAATATTATAAAAGCAATAATTTATCATGAACGTCAGTACGGCGTACAAAATAAAATACAAGAGTCGTGATGATCTGTTCTAGATTGCCGCTTTAACTTTTATTTGATTTAAATGTTAATCCCTCAATGTTTGGGATCAAACGGCGATGTATCGAATTTATTTATAGTCTGGACATAAAATTTGATGGTAAATGATAAACAGTGAATTGTTATCTCGACATGAAAAAAATAAATTTAGCATTCGATAACGGTTTTCGTTTATTTGGTAATCAAAACTTCCTAATAACCGAACAAACCCATAAATGATAATGTATTTGAACATTTATTTTATTATGCCCTAATGAAGTAATTTAGAAGTAGGTAAAGCTATAAATTAAAAATGGATTATTGGTTATTATTAGAACTTCGATTCCTTACATTATTGGTTCTATATTATGCAATATTCCTTATTTAATGAAATAGTTTTAGAGAAATCAGTTGCATAATAGATTTCATTATTAGTATTATAAGCCTGTGCAGTATTTACAATCCATTCGTAGTTTACTAAAAGTTTTGTATCTCCAGCAAATGTTCACTTTTGCGTGTTTGCCGTTTATCTGGGTCTTACCTCTTTCATTTTCTTTCTTTTGTTTTCCTCCGCAATGTGTATTCTTTTAAAGGGGAGATTCGAGAAACATTGTGTGTGTTGTTGCATAGTGAAATACTGAATGTGGGGGTGATGTACCAGGCAAGCAGACAGCAGACAGGGGTAGGGAATTCCAGGCCCACTGCGAATCATCTGTAATCTGGATTATCACTGAATGGGAGTGTGTGCGACGATGCGTCTGTTGTATCTGTCCCCAAATTTATCTGTCCCGGTGGACTGTTCACTTTTGTTCCCCATTATTTGATGCCCAAACCCACCATATTAACCAGTATTTTAGAATAGACCCCCCATTTTAAACTTATTTCACGTCTCTTTGCCTTGGTCTCAAATTACGTCAATTTCAACAGTCGATGAAATGTTCGCTGCACATATTGCAGATGTAGACAAAGACATCTCGTTGACATTATTTTGTGGGACATTTTAAAGAAAGGTAACATAATATAAGGTTTCGTGCGGTTGTGAGTTCGTGAGAAGGCCGCTTTTTATAACATCTTGGCATAACGGCTTCCCGACAGAATTGGTCCCAAACTGTCGCGTCGGTGAAATTAAGACAATTTATTATTCGGCCATCTTTCTTTGTTCAGATGTCGTGGATCTTTGTTTAACAGATAAAGTATAGGTAACAATAGAAAATAGAAACTAGGTAGGTTGAAATTCGATAAATTCGTTTTTATTCAGAAAACAAAAAAAATATAACAATCAATAACGTTTTAAGTCTACGACTATTTTATATGTTCTTAGCATTTGGTGAGAGTTATTATACAAAATAAATTATTTACAAGAATCTTGATTTATTTACAAAATGATACAGAATTTTTGATTTACAAAATAAAATAGAGTTATATGTATTTATATCTGGTTTAAGTTCTTTTTTAAATAATTTTACAAATCAAAGTAAGAAATTAAAACAATTTAATGACTCACAAAATTAAGAAAATCATATAATCTCTTCTGAATACAAAAATAATATTGCTTATAAAAAATATCAGTTTATGTACATAAATGTTAAATATCACTTTGTTTAATTTGATTAGAATGTACTTTTTAGTAATATTAAAAGTTTATTCGAAAAGTCAAATGTGAAACTTAATCTAAAATAAATATTTATCGTAGGAACTAAAGAAATTTATTATACTTTAATGAAAAGCCAGCATTCATTAATGGTAATTATAAAAATATCGCGTTTGATACAAAAACGATAAATTCGCCTATTCTATAGAGCACTTTGATAAGTCGTACAAATAAATACATTTTTACAAAATTCTGCAATTTGCAAGCACAATCCTCTTACTCGGAAAAAACGCTTCCAATATCGCCATCGGGACCTCGTCAACCAATACAAGCTAACCAAACATAGACAATGAGATTCTAAATTAAGCGAAAAGAGTTTTCGTATAGTTAATGGAATTTCGAATATTCAAAAGACGTAATATTACTCACATTAATAACATATTATTGAAACAGTTCTAGAAGACATACAAGGTTCATCCGTAGATGTATAAATCATTTTTCACATTCGACCCGATACTCAGACATAATACAATACAGTGTAGAATAATTAAACATGTATTGGTTCTTATGCTAGGTGAGAGGATTTTGCGATACAATAAAATTTCAAAAATACTAAGGACGGTTTGCGAGGGAATAGAAGCAGATCTGTTGCTGATTGAAATGCGAATTACCTGCGGTGAATCATTCGCTACGCCCACAGAGGCTGCGGCAGCCGGCGGGGGTCCCGTGACACAGTGGGGGGGCCTTGGCAGGGCCTGACCCCGGGGCCCAGTGCCTGCAACGGGGCCCCCAAGGAGGGCAGGAACGGCGGCAGCTTCCCAGGAGGAGGCGGCGGAGCCAAGCCCGGACTCCTGGACCGCTCCATCGCACTCGGACTCACTGAGGCATAAATGTTCACCGTGGACCTCTGGTGATGGCAGGATTTCTTAGGATCCGGCATCGAGAACCTCAGCTTCTGCCAGAACTGGCGATCTCCCCATTCGATGCAAGTATTAGTTTTCAAGTAAAGTCTCAAGTCGGGATCTAGGTCCCGCATCGGAAGCTCTCCCATCAGTATGATTATCAGTCTCCGTCTTCTCTCTTTGAGTACTTCATGCAGCGCAGATTTGAACTCAAACCTGCACCACTCGTTGTGTATAAAGTTTTTGGATAACACTACGATAGTCCTTTTAGAGGATTCCACCGCCTCTATGATGGTGTCAGCTACGTACGCGGACACGTTGAAGTCTCGATAATGGAGACACAGCCGGTATCCAGGATCTCCAGCCTCCAGGCCTGGAGCCAGCATTTGGTCCACGAAACCCTCATCCTTGACGCTGTAACTGATGTACGCATCAAAAAGTCTTTCTTTGTCTTGTTCTTCTTCGAATGCGGTAGTTTTGTAACACATTCTGAGCCCGCATCTGGAGTAAATCCACACTCTCAGTTCGCGGCGGTAATAAAACAGGCCGCACACTAGTCCGACGCTCGCCGCAAAGGCGCACACAGTTATTAACAGAAGGGGCAAATAGTCATTTATCACTTGGCTCTCAACTATTGAGGCATCTCCTAAAGGGTAGCTAGAGCAGGTTGTCGAGTTGAAATCTGCCAACGGAGGCCCAACAGCGTTTGTAATATTATTGAAGACGCATACTATTTTATTGTAGTCCATTACTTTGCCGACATTTCCCCGGAGCCAGCCACGGAACTTACGGAGGTATTGGCAGTCGCACGACCACGGGTTGTCCGCCAGACCAATTTCAACCAAATAAGGGTTAAACGTGAACTGCCATACTGACAACCCGTATATTCTGTTCCCATCTAAGCGAAGCACTTCTAACTGTTTCAGTCCAATAAACGTACGATTATCGATGTAATGTATCTTATTGCCTTGCAAGTAAAGTTCACGTAAACTTTCTAAGGTTTCTAGTTCGAAACCTAAGAGTTCTTTTATAAAGTTATTTTCTAAGTGGAGAACTGTCAGTCGTCGCAAGCCACTGAATGTATGATTATAAACCGCGGCAATGTTAGAATTATTCGCGTACAACACTTTTAGATTTTTCCTACCTATGAATGAATGACTTGAAAGTTCACCAAAATTATTACCGTCCAAATACACTTCCGTCGCATCCATAGGAATGCTACTGGGCATTTCGGTATAACCCGCTCCCGAACACTCCACAACATTTGCTGACCACGATTGATCATGATAACATGTACAATTGGTCGGACAGGTCATTTCACAATCACACGCGTCGAAATCACAGCAATGACATAATGCAAAACAATGAGTTTTGTACGTGCACAAGAAATGGGATGATTCCGCTTCAATCAGGGGTATGTAGGTACGATCTCTGTTGTAAAGTAATTTGCAATAAATGCTTTCTAGGTCCATTACTCGGGGATGCTGGCGAAGATGATCGAGTTTATTTATCCTCTGTAACCATTCCATGGTACAGTCGCACTGAAAAGGATTTCCTCCGATGTAAAACTCCGGTAGAGGTTTGTCTGGATCCACAGGCGTCAATCTCAGGGCACTTAGATCCATGCTCACTATCTGATTTGCATATAGATCGACTCTGGTCAAATTCTTCTTTTTAAGGAATGTATGTGCTTCGACTTGTGTTATCAAGTTATCATTAAGGAATAGTAATTCTACACTACTTGGAATAGAAATTGCGGTAACTGATGTCATTTTATTGAAACTCGCATCTAAAGTTTGTAAACGCAGTTCAGCATCTAATCCATAATGATTTCCAAGCTCTAAGATACTATTTTTGTGCAAATCAAGCCATTGCAATCCTTGTGGAATAAGAGCATAATCGAACCATTCTAGTTGATTATCTGATACATTTAGCCACAGAAGTGATGGAATGTGTATAAATAATCCGTGAATACTAGAAAGCATATTAGCATCTAATCGAATTGCTTGCAAATTAGATAATGATTCAAATGCTCCCGTTTCTATTCTTTGGATTTTATTTCTAGCCAGATTCAATATCTGCAAAGAGGGCAAATCAGAAAAGACATCTTTGCTAATATTTTCCAACTTGTTTCCAATGAGTCTAAGCCCATAAAGGTTGTTCATTCCTCTGAATCCCGGTTCCTCCAGCGAGGATATCTGATTTTCTCCGAGATCTACAGTTCTCAACAAGCGCATGTCTTTGAGAGCTAACGGGACTTTCGTCAAAGCATTGCCGTTCAAATTGAGGTCTTGTAACGACGAGCAGTTCCTGAACGCCTCTGGGTGAATCCCTTCCAACGCGTTATTATCGAGGGATAGTAACGATAAAACATAGAGCCCGTTCAGAGAATAGGCATCCAAGTACGTTATTCGATTATATGATATAATAAGCGTGTGCAAGTTATTCATAGGGGCGAACGTATCGGCGGCAATTGTGTCTAACTGGTTATGCTGGATATTGAGGATTTGAAGCGTGTACAAATCTTTGAAAATATTGGGCTCCAATTTGGAAAGCCTGTTATTTGACAAATTGAGTAACACCATTCGAATGAGTCCAGTGAAGGTATTCATATTAATCCAAGTACTAGTTAAATGATTTCTCGATAAGTCTAGCGCCAAAAGCTGGTCGAGATTAGCAAACAGTCCCGGAGCGAGGACGCTTACAGAATTATTTTGCAAATAGATTTCTTTGATAGAAGTTGTACAATCTCTGAATAATTCAGGAGGCAGGGCTACAATTTTATTATTTGACAAGTCGATAATTTGCAAATTCTTAAGTCCGCCAAGGGCTTTGTCCGCAACCATAGATACTTCGTTGTCGTGGATATGAAGTTCACGCAATCTGCGGAGGGCACTGAAACCGTTGGCCGGCATCAGGACAAAGTGGTTGAAAGACGCGTCCAAGACTTGGATGTCCAATGAGCAGGGAAGGGTAGCAGAAGGTAGTAACGGAGATGGCGGAGGCCCCCCGTCTTCCTGCCCACTGACCAGTGGTTGAGGAGCTGCAGTCTTCTCTCTGAAGCCCAGATCACTCACATCCTGCAGACGATTGAGTGATACGTTCAAGTACATCAGATTTGTCAGAGGACAGAAGATATTCTCTGGGAAAGACCAGATGTTGTCGTAGCTGAGGTCCAATCTCTCCAGCTGACGCACCGGGAGGAAGCTATCAGCGGCAAGCTCCAGGCTCATGGCAGCCCAAGCGGTGTTTCTGGTCCTCACGGTAAGGTTTCGAAGGTCTCGTAGTCCAGTCAACACTCCGGAAGGCCATCTTCCCAGCTTGCAGTAATCAATGACAAGTTCTCGAAGTTTCACCAAGTGGGCGAAACTCCTGTCATCCAGAGAGCTCTTGGAGAGGATGACATCGTTGCACTCTATTCTGAGCGAGGTGGTGTGCTCGGAGGGGATGACGCTGAAGTTGGTGGTGTCGAACTCGCTGTTGATGGTTCGCAGGGTGCAGGTGAGAGCCACCTCATCAGAGCCGCTGGGATCCCGTAGCCACCACTGGCAGTCGTCTGGGGCCTCGTACCGGATGGGCAGCGCTCCCGTATCCGCCTCGTCAGAGCCGAGAGCGGATAGTACCACGGAGAGTACCAGAGCCAGCAGGTTCAACCGGAAACGTCTATCCGCCATATCGAACCGATTGATGATCTGATTATATAATTTATTCACAGATGTAACATGACTCGAAAACTTCGGCCGCGTAATGTAATACAATGTTCGCTGCCACTCAAATTAAGCCCGATTGAATGATCAATCATGCTCGATTATTTATAGAACAATTTGTTTAACTTAGTGTCCACAAGGTACTGTCACGGATCGATAATGTTTATCCATCTCTATGGAAACGCGTAACTCGCGAGATGAGCCCCTCTCGATCCTAGGGTTGGAACACAACTCTGTTTCTCAAGGAAACCCTTGTAATGTCCGGCTAACTTATCAGCCCCACAGACATGTCACAGTCTTATTCGATAGAGTTCATATAGCACTAGACACGGATTTCATAAATCAGAAAAAAAAACAGATTTATTATTAAGGATTAAGTTCGAAGTCCCTCAAAAAGTCATGTCCTGACAAAAGGGGTGTGTTTCTTATGAAAGTTTTTTGTATGTTCAATACTTTTCTATTTTGTGAAACGATTAAACAATAAACTTATATTAACACTTGAATTCAGAGTTCTTTCCTAGTAAACACCGACACTTAATGACTCGTTGTAAATATTCATACAAATTAATTTCTACGAACGATAACCGGCGGAAGAAAAGTTTAGTAACGTCCACCCGTCACCGGGACCGATCTTCAACTGACGAAATCCCCTCGTGAACTGGCTAAGGAGGCATCAGTGGCGGAGGGGGAAAGCGAGCGACCCGAGTACTCCCGACTACATCCGAAAGCTCCCGAACATCGACGCATTGTGGTATTCGTAGTAAATACTCGCGAATACCCATACACACCACACACTACCATGGAAGCAATAAAATAAATCATGATAAATAAAGCCAGAAATGTTCCCTTAGACCTAGCTACCTACCAATACTAGGATTCTTATTACAAACAAAAGTTTCTTTAAAATTTTATACCTACGTAATATACGTACTTACAATGATTATTATTCATTTTACGGATATCATTATATTTATGAATAACAAGGCGGTACCTACCCGTTCTGGTACCCATCTTTTATTTTCGTAAAATGAGATGAATCGGCGTAGATATAATTTATTTATTACGTATTATTACAAATAAATAATTATATTCATTTAGTTTATTTGGACGTGTTGTTGCTTTGGTCAAGGGTTTTATCTTTTTCGTTCATTTGTTATATTGCAGACCTTTATTATATGCGTTTAATGTTGATGATATTATCAGATTGGTGCCCAAATTTGAACAACCTTCCTATTCCACATTTCCTGTTCCTTCCCCACTACCTTCACAATATACTCCATTTGGGGATGCCGTAGTCTCATTGGTTTGCAGAAGGCAGCGGTATCTACTCACATAAAAAAGTTTCCATCTTGCAGCAGATGTATATAACATTAGGAACTGAAATATGTAAAAAATAATACAAATGGACAAATTCGTTACGAGTGGTTGATATTGAGTAATTCAAAAGATTTTGTAGGTACGAGGATATAGGAGATGAGTGGATGGCACAAATCCAATTATTTATATCCCCGGGAAGGAGAGCTGCAATTCGGTAGTCACGGTGGAGCATTTTAATTCCTTTTATTATCCTATAATGGGCATTGGATACTGGGGTCGTTAAGGATTTAGATACCTACATTATATTCTACCTATTTGTTAAACGAGGAAATTAATGACAAATTTGGATTAATTTTGTTTCTTAGCATTATTTATGTGTGTGTGTTAAATTTATGAAACTTTTGTCATTTATTTTTTAAAAACATGGCAACTTATGTATATGATTTTTTTTTTCTTGAAGAACTTATGTTTTATATATGTTTTATCTGTTCACCTATCTACGAATGAAACAAACCAAAAACACAGTTTAATAAAAATACTTAACACATATAATAATTATAATATTTTGATGATTTTTATAGCGCCGTTTTTGTGCAAAATCACCTCAAGGGCTCTGTACAAGTATATAATACATTTCTACAATGATCTGTGTTATTACTAACTAAATATGAAGATAATATACAATAAAATACTTACCTGGTAGGTCACCTGAGATTAACACTTAATTAACATTAACTAATTGTTTATTAGCGAAATTTAGATACAGGATTTAGGACATAAATTGATATAACTGGTCTTCCTCTCAGGAACGGTATATTTAATTTAAGGGTAGTTTTAGTTTAGACCTGAATTCTGTTGGACTTGTTTTGGAGGGAGTTTATTCCAAGCCTTCGGCCCAGATACTCCGAAAGCGCGATCACCAAACTTAGGACGGGTTGTTTCGGAGAATTTGAACAATTCATCAAATTTCAACGTTCATTTCCGGGTTCTGTGAAAGTCCTATTCAAATTCTGTTATTATATCATTATAGGCTAGTTGCTTGACAGAACTGAAATAAAAACAGAACTTAAAAATATCTTTCACAGAACTTGAAAATTAACTTTGAAATTTGAAGAATTGTTCATGTTTTCCGAAACAACCGGTCCTTAGTATTTGGCTTGCGCTTAGGTTCCATCCGTCTGCCTACAGCTGATGATGTTGTTGATCTAAGAGTTGACTGCCTCAGACCAGTACAAGTAATAAGTAATAAGTATAATCAGGGTGACATTAACTAAGTCACTATAATGTTAGTTACTAGGTATAAGTTATTGGTCATAAGTTCCTAGTTTCGGTTCCACGACAAAACAGAACATTAGTATAAAGTGATATAAAGTGAGGATATTCGTGCTAAAATTTAATGTTCCTAATTTTATCTTTGGTATTATACATGTTTATAATTGTTTCATTGGTAAACAGGTATTTTATTTTGTAATATGTTGACATCTTTTCAACTTGAAATATATTTTACATATTATATGTAGTATACCTACCCTTAAGCATTTACTATGCAAATCATCTTTATGTTAAAAGTAAGTTACAAATTATATTACAAAAATGTATGTTTAATCATTACAATATTGATATAGTTACAGGATCTCATTTTTCGCTTTGTTATTTACATCAACTAGAGCGATTTTTGACATATTATGCCAAGTTTGCAAAAACTTTTTGTTACGTGTTAAGTTTGTTACGAATATTTTTGTACACATAAGTATACACATATTTTTTGGCAATCCAATATTATCTTACTATAAGGATCTCATTTTGCTGTGTTATTTGTGTTTGTTGTTTATTGAGCTAACCTAACCTAGCTGACCTAGATTTTTATCGCTTTTCGGGATTTTACATCACTTTTCAAATGTGTTCCGTTTTGTCAATGTTTGTTTTGTTCGGTTACCTAACTTTAGTTATCTACACTTAGTTGTACATATGTTATATGAAGTTGTAAAGTGCCCATTAAGATAGTTTATTCAGGAAACCGCTGCTACATAAACTTGCAAAACGCTGACACATAATTGCATTCAACTTTAAAAAAAATTTTATTCATAAACACTAGGAAAAATTTAGGCACAAACGACCCCTATTCATTAAAGTCGATAAATACCTCGGCATTGTTTCAAGTGCATTTTACAATATAATACGTTACAAACTTAGTTGCCTAGCCTACCCCGTGTGCTTCACAGTTCATCTTCACACGGCAGACCTCGTTAGCAAGGATCCTCACCCCAAAAAGGATACATCTAATTGCGCAATCACTTGGAGACCTTCAAATTACCGAAGATGAGGGCCATTCTAATTGCAGTCACCTATCCGGACAGGGCGCCATCTGTTGCCTGAAACTGGAAGTTGGGGGAGGACTGTTACAAGTGCAATAAGGGATTCAGAAAACTTAAATTGTATCAATTTTATAATGTGTTAAACCTCATTCGTTAGGTTTATATTTTTTTTGTGTTGTGAACAAAGCCTTTGTCAGAGGCGGATCAAAATATCGATGAACGTTTTGTTTTATGATATTTGATATTTTATTGCGCCGATTATTTGCGGGGGAATTATTCCGTGTTATGCTCATTTAGCCCGGCGTAATACCTTTTTTAACATGACGTCATTATTACCCAAAAAATAATCACTGTAATATTTTTTAACTGTGAAAATCAAAAAAAATCATACCTGCATATAAATGTATTTTTGTTGGATACTAAACATAAAACATAATCATTTTGGTTGTCTGTGCTCTGAATTCTGCGCGGTGCAATTTACAAAATTGGAACTAATTTGTCAATAATTAAGGCAATCCCATAATAATTCACTGGTATAGTTAACAATATGTTCCACTTCGTCAGAATTACGCACTTTTAATTCTTTTACTCATAGTTTAGAAGGGGTAGTTACTGAATAATATTATTTCAAAGGTTATCCCGGATTGCGACTACCTGAAACCTGAAATCCGGCACTGATGTCTCCAATTATCCTTGTATTAAATTATTTCGGCCAACTGAGCATTATGTAAAGCGCTAATTTGAATAGTAATTCATTAGCGTTTAACACAAGTTTTTGTTATAATGTAGGTGTACTAACGGCTTAACTACACTTTAACCGTGTAGAAAGTTAGGCAATTCTTCAAAACCGCGTGTAATTTGACGCTTAATATTCAAATTGGTTCTTTGGTTGGTTAAAGTTAAAACCCTTTTTGTGAAATAGTATTGAAAAAGGTTCTCATCAATCTAACGATTTTTTTCACAAATTAGTAATATAAACTATACCTACCTTCTTTGTTAGCCGAGAAGTGATTTTTCTCCTGAACTCAGGATTCAGTAAAAAGAATATTATAATGATGCATATATTAACGTTTTTAGTTTTTATGACGATTGCTTTTTCTGTTGGTACCCACTCATATCAATTATATTGCTGTTGTTTATTTATAACTTAAATAAAGTATATTTTTATTTTTCAATTTGGAGGCAGGTATGGGCACATTTATTAGATAAGCAACACCTCTGCCATAGGTCACCCCAAGTGGATTGCTACGTTTGGTGACTTAGCAGGGGTGCTCGGGTTCATCGGGTGAGGTGTGTCCAGGTCTTCCAGACGCAAGGCCATTTTTAAACTATATTTTATTTAGTTATAAAATTTTACATCTTATACATAATATACTCTTTTCTAGGACTGCCATAATATTACTTACTACTTATATACTAAAATTTGGACTTCACAATATTGAGACATAATCCACGAAAAACTGCAAGACTTTTAGTTTCCTTAACAATTACCGGGAGTTCATTGAACATTTTAAAACCTTTATAATAAATATTGTTTTGTGTTCCCGATAAATTTGTTTTAGGAAGCCTAAAATCGTTGCAGTTTCTCGTAGGTTATAAATGAACTGCACTATTAATTCTAACATTCTTTAACATATATTCTGGTAACATTTTATTTTCCTTTTTATTTTTCCTTCTGAGTCAATAATGTGAATTTGAAAATATATATTTGTTTACGGTTAGTCAAATTCGTGTTGCCATACATTTATCATTAAGAATATTTTTTATAATATCTATATTACACGATTGATTTTTACATTAGTTTCACGATGCTCTTAGCAGGATAAAACCGGTTCGATATCAAATAAATAAGTGACACATGGTTTTAAAATAGATTACAACAAAAAACTTTATTTTAAAAACCGTAGTTATTATCTACATGTTAAAAACCGTAGTTATTATCAACACGTTAAAAACCGTAGTTATTATATACATGTTAAAAACCGTAGTTATTATTTACATGTTAAAAACCGTAGTTATTATCTAAATGTTAAAAACCGTTGTTATTATCTACACGTTAAAAACCGTAGTTATTATTTACATGTTAAAAACCGTAGTTATTATCTACATGTTAAAAACCGTAGTTATTATTTACATGTTAAAAACCGTAGTTATTATCTACATGTAAAAAACTTTTAAACCTAAAACAATAAATAATAAATGGTAACTGTATGTAAATTATCTCCATATACCTATAGTTAGTAATAACATAGATCATTGTAGAAATGTATTATATATTTTTACGGCGCACTTGAAGTGATTTTGCACAAAACGAAAAATCATCCAAATATTATTATTACCTACTTCTTCTCCTCGGAAATGATTTCTTCATTGAATCTTGATTGAACAGATTTTTATTTGAAAGTACACAAGTATAAAAAACATAGCTAGTTTATATTTTTTTAATATGTTGATTGTACATAATCAAACATCGAGAGATATTTTGATACCTTCTAATACTAAAACTTGTTCAACTTTATCTCTTTGCGATTAGACATCGACAATTTGTTTGCCTGAATTGATAAATATCAAACTAATATACGAGAACATAATGCTTTTTTTATTTACAATGTCATAATTCTCTTGTTCTTGTTTTTTAGTTAAATAAACTTTTAAAATCATTATAACCCACCCGCCCTTAAAATATTTGGTTCCTACATAAATATTATTTTTGTTCTAAATTTGAAATGAGGTGTTAGTTTTCAGGACTTTCACAGATGTCAGCATTCGTCCTCTTTCGTGATTATCGTGTTAGGAGGACCTATGTAGGCTTTGAGACAATTTTTACCTGGTTGCTGAATAGATCAAAGTAGGTCTATTTCTTTGAAACGAATATCTTTTTTTCACAAAAGGTTACACTTTATTCCAATGTATGCGTTTTTTTCTTCAACCGGTGCATTTTGGTTCACATGTCAGGTGAATCTTTAACAATATGTCTTTGGAAAAGGGTAACTATTAACTTTTGACACTATTTTAAAGGATCAGTAAAAGATTTGAAAGATTATCATTCTTTCATTCAAACTATTTCGAGCACCTATTATTTAAGGCATCCATATTTTTTTCACTTTTGTGACGCGTGTGTGAAAGTATATTTGATAAAAAATGTAATTTTATAAATATAGTTGAATTTTTAAAGCAGAAAGCAACAGACATATCAACATACTAGTATCATAGTTCTATGAGCGACATTTTATGTGCTTCACCAAATAGATTGTTAAGCTTATGTAGCTGTTTTTAGATGTTGGCTCCATCAATATGCTATAAAAATTATTCCTTGTAGATACCTACGTATAGAGTACAGAATCACGATTTTCTTTTCGTTAATGTCGAGAGTGTTTTTGTAACAAATTATCTGCGGTCAACTATAGAAAGCTGCAGATCAAATTTTTGTGAGGAGATATACCTATTTATTAATTTAATATTATAAATGCTTTTAATAATAGTATTAGAATGAAACATCAGTTAATTATTGGTTTTATTACAATATACAATGCCATTACACCGTGTAACTCAAATGTCAGTATTTTTAAAGCATATTTTTATGATTAATCATTTTTGGCCAGGGAAGTGTTAAAAGTTCTATTTGATATCATGATCGGCACAGGATTAATCAACAATTTTTGAATCAACTGTTGGTTTTTATTGATCAAAACATTTTTTTTTATTATACAACAACTCTATACAGAACTTAACTTTACGTTGCTATTAAATAGAAACTAAGAACAAAACAAACATGAATTTCGCAGCAAAGAAGCAATTAAAATAAAAAAATTCTCACATATCCTCATTTTTCACAATCGCCAACATGAAAATTGTTTTTACCATTATATCTCCCTTCAATTCCATGCCTGCATCATCTATTCATGCAGTCATACGTTAGGTGATTATTACTATGAATCACACCGTGTTCTACGACATGCGACACGGGTGCAAATTAAATTTCTCTCGTGCGTTTGATTTGCAGTTATGAGCTGTGTGTGGGCGGGGGCAGGTCATGTGACAATACTAGGCCACGTGACATCACCCGCCCTTCGCCACGTATGTTGTTAACCCCCACCCCCCACCCCTCTCCCGCCCATTCAGCCGGAAGGTGGATATTTGAATTTCGAATCGACTGAGTGTGGAGCGCCCTCTGCGATCAAGTAGCGGAACACTTCGCGAGGCACTTGAAATTCTGAAGTCAAAAGGGTGACGTCATTTAACCGCTTTTCGCAAATGAGTCAGGTACACACACACATAAATACACGCCAGTTGTTCTTATCAACACGGGATTGGTTTCTGTAGGAACAATGGTTCTTGTGGTTGGCACAAACTACCCCTAATCCAGTGAGGAAGTACAGCGCAGTGAACTTGTTGTATTGTATTTTTTTTTTAAATATTTTGTTGTTTATTTATTTTCGTCTTCTGGGCTCATTTTTAATTTTTTGCTTTAAACAATAACAATGCTATCAAAATACATTACCTTACTAGGTATCCTTGTGTTAGGTGAACTTAAATCTTTAAAATTCAAACTTTCACAATGCGTTATATTATATGCAACATCTTTTTCTACCAATCTCCGTTTTCTAACAAAGCTCAAATAATTTTATGGACAGTGAAAATATTTTATTCAGATTACTATTTAATATTCCCTAAATATATCGAACACTTTGACTTTTGTATTTTATATTGTGCTTTGGTTATAATGTTGAATTTTTAGAACATCCTACATTTTACAAAAAATAAATAAATAATATTTTTTTTTTTTTAAGAAAGACAAACATTCCCGGGTTACGAATAACCTGGCAATATTTGAAAATCTCCTTCTACCCACCACAGGAAGCAGAAAATGTTGCTTGTGTTGTGATGGAGGATATAGCCAGCCGAGAAATTTAACACACTTATTACAGGTAGGTTATTGAATTTTGAAAGTTATTGTGATAAATATCACTTGTATCAATTTATTTTGTTTCGGTCGGCCTATGTTTCAGGAGGTCTAGCACAGACGATCGATAAAGCCTTATGTCAATACGATATTGACGAAATCCGTCATCAATGTTTAGATAAGAAATATTCTGACCGACGACATACCTACAAATTTCAGCGCAGCCTTTATAATATCAGATATGCTTTGGTTAACTGTCAACATAAGTCCTTTTTTAATAATATCGCTCGTTACGCAAAATTACTGGCTTATTAACGAACGGAGTTGAACTAACGAAGCTCTTAGAATTGAAAGAGTTCGTGTATGGGGCGAGTTGAATCCGTTCGAGCCAATGACTCTTCATTGGTTAGGGCTTGCAGAAACGAAATTTGTTCACATAACAAGTTGTGAATAAAGACCCACTAAATAATTTACTCCCCCTTTAGTGTCAAAAAGTAAATTTGGACTACCAATGTATATTTAGGTTCCAATTTTGTAAAGTTATCGATTTGACTGTGCTAGACCCCAGGTACACTTACCAAGAATCCAAAAGATAATACCAATGAAAACGAAGTGTTGTGATAATAATATTATTTCTTTGTTTACAGCATGTTGTTTTAATGAGGGTTGATTTTGGCGATTTCCAATATTTAAGTACCTTCCTAACCTAGACATTAGTAGATATGTCTGAAGACAATTAAGTTAATAGTGGTTAAATCATTGGTTTCGAACAAAAAGGTCGACAGTTTATCCCCCGCCGACAGCTTGTTTGATGTTGTTATCTTGATCCGGTTTTTATTGATCTAGAACGAATATTACATTTAAAAAATAAAGACTGCATCCAATTTAAAATGCGTCCTTTTTTAATTTTACAGAAAAATATTTGTTTTGGAAAAATCTGATTTTGAACATAATGATTAAAGATTTACATAATCGAGTGGCAAACCAAATGGTGGTTTACACTTATGCATGAAATGGAATGACTGATAAAGTATGCAGAGAAAGGCATTTTTTAGCAAAAGTGTCCCCCAATGTATAATATTTTATTTGTTTTAAATATTCATTTGAATAGCTCTATTGTCAGTAATTATCGTTACACGTTCCATGAGTTACTGCGCAATAATATACATTTTCAATGGACACGTCTCGTAAGTACAAGTACGTACATGTTTGTATATGTGTATACCGCACAAGAGTTTCAATAGTTCCCAACTATCCGGTGCCAATGGAAAGATGGTATCCCCAATATTAATAACAATAATTGGGTATATTACCCAGATACTCTAACGATAAAACTATACCAAGAAATGAACTTTAAAATTTGAAAATTGTACGATTATAACATAAGCCTTTTAATCTACAAAATACAAAATGGACTTATTCACAAGAATTATTTATAAAAACGTCATAAGTACATGGACACTCTACAAGAACATAATGAATTACACACTAATACAGTTAAGATTGAAAGTGTTAAGAGAAGCATAGGTCATGTGGGTTCATAGATTTACGATCTCCTTTCCGATAGCCTCAAAACGGAGATAGGAATGGAATAAATAAATCTAAAACATAAACTGTTCAATCTTAAGATAAGTGAACAAAATATTAATGTCCTTTAAATGTATAATAATTGTTTGACTTAAGCTAAACTAAACTTTAACTAAAGACATTATGCATTATTGTAATATTATGTAAAATTATTTGTCATGTGTTCGCGGACGGCGCGTGTATCGTACCGCGACAACCCGAACACTGCTCGCGTCTTTTGACTTGTATAAAGAAACGAACTGCGCTCGCCAGATTTTTTTATTGTTTTTATTTTTTATTATAGTTAGTCTTGTTTTATTTTTTCGAATATGGTTAATTTTTTTTACATTATTTATTGCTTCAGTCTTGTTTTTTTTGAACTGGTCAATTTTAAATTATGTTAATTCTTTATAAAAAATAAAATAACCTGATGTTTTTAGTTTCATTTTTGTTTTTAAAAAAAACGAGTATAAAGTGGTTAATAACATGCGACTTTTATTTAGAAATTTTTGGAAGAAAGCGATTTACATTTCTATCTATAATAAAAAAAATTCTTGTGAAGCTGGAGATAGTGACTAGGGCAAAGATATTAGAAGAACGAGATGTGCTATGAGCAGTTCATACTGTGTGGAATTGTTTTGCCCAGTGTCGCCGGTTTTGTTCACCAATACTACTGCACATCTTCGCTTACGCTAAGGTATCCGCACTAATACATAGAACAGATTTCTGTGCGTACACGTCCCGATACCGTTCAAACTACCCTAATTAGGTAGTACTCCGCCTACGGTCCGGCGGCCAACATAGCATATCTCGTTCTTCTAATATCTTTGGACTAGGGGAAGGAGATGTGGAAAATATGGTTAGGAAGAACTTGGCTATCCAGATTTGGTCACTAAACATGGCTGAAGCCACGCAACGGGAGCCATAGTTACACTAGTTCCGCACATTGAACTCTAATATTGAATTCCCCACGTAAATAAAAACACTGTTCTGGGGAAAAAATGAAGAACACAGGCAAGGTCGATGAAAATATCATTAAAAAAGTAGCGTATGAGCGACAGGCCGAAACTCGTTCATTATTTTAATAATCGTGTCACAAGTTCGTGTTCAAAAACGGATTTATTAAAAGGAATTAATACATATATTATTTTCACGCAGCTCAAAATAATTTAGCAATTTCGAATCGCGTGTCCGAGATGATGAAATAATAATCCTACAAGACATGTATAGAGATGGCTTAAAATAGAGCACACAAAAAGACAAGTACGAAAAGGCAATGAGTGGTCTGGTATAATAAAAGAAAAATAATTCTAAAAAAGTTAAGTGAAGGGAAATTGTATACACAAAGCTTCAATTATTTTTTTTACCTAGGTGTCAACAAATGAACACTGAATTATGAATGCCACTAAGTATTTTCTAAATGTTTTATTGTTCTGTTTTTACTTGGCAACATTACGGTAAAATACAGTGAAATCATGAACATTCAAATAGATAGACCAGCCAATCAGGGAAGGGGAACAAATCATGGCGGCTTGAACGTCTCCCTTTCTGTGATTTGTCAAGTGTACTAGTAAAGAAATGGTTTTAAATGAAATTATTTGTTAAATGTATCGGTAAACCATAGACAGCGTAGTAAGTCGCTCGAAATTCCACCTCAATACAAGTTCGCCTAGTGAGGCAGGTTATGTTCAACTTAAATATACTTAAATGTGCTATTATACATTTTAATCTATTACTTTTCTTACATATCTAACTTAAAGTTGATTATTTCTATGCGTGTGTTTGTATTTGATTATGTTTTTGTTAATACGTAATAAATCAATCAATCAATAAATAAATAAAAAATAAAATTGCATTATTCGTACCAACGTTAGTTAATACAAAAAAATATCGTATAATAAATATAAACAATTTTTTTGGACGAAAGACATTTTTATAGAGAAATTAAAACGTTAAGTAAAAACTACATCCCTTACTTACTAATGAGCGTGTTTTAGATTTTGTGCTGCTGAGAAACAACCATTTGCTCTAGATTAAGGGTTACTTATCAGTTGTAGGATTTGAAACACGTTTATTAGTAAGGGCCGAACTCTTACTTTATATTGTTTACCTATTATAAAAATAGCTTTAATGTAATAGTCACCATAAAACAGGCAGTTACCTAGTATGGTGATTCAAAATAAATTTCTATTCAGAAAACTATGTATTTTGTAAATAAAAAATTACACAATCATTTTGGAAAGAACTAATGCCTACCTAATTCACTACTTACTGCTTGCCTTTTATTCCTCATTCGTACATTCCATGTAATGATATTATGATAAGCTTATTTTTCGAAATGTACCCATTTGTTAGGAAGCTCGACGGCTACAACTTTAAAGGACAAACTATTAAATTTTTGTGATAGTCGTAAAAAGAAGTAGCTCTGTTTGTGTGAGCTAAAATAATACATGTTCTGGTAAACCAACGCTTGTTATGATAAGCTAGGGACTGAAGTAAAGCCTAGTATTATTTTGAGTAGAAAAATATTATAGCGTGTTGGCAGTATGATTGAATTTCTATTTCTTTTAATTTGGGGAGCATGCCACATGACGTCACGCGATGGTAAGATTTTCTATGAAATGTTTTTTTATACGGCTGGTCCTTAGAAGGTATTAGTAACATTATACAAATAATTTCTTGGTACCTAAGTATTAGTTTCGTGTAGCTATATTTTATTTATGCCATCGAGAAGTTATTATTTTCGTCAGGGACAGTGGTTTTCTTGCACGTTCGGATTAACTGTATTGAAGTGGGAAATGGGAGTTTGGATTATTAGTACCTGCAGGTTAAATAGGGTTTGATAAATGACAGAATTCGTGGCTTCATGATGGTGAACTATGGTCATACATTTATCGTAGTAGTATAAATAAAGATCTGCAGAATCCACCCAAAAAGAGTTGGAACTCCCTTCCTTCTGAAAGAGGGGGTGGGAGGAGTTTTAAAAATACAGGTTTACAAAATAGATCAATTGAGAAGTCGTTTATTATGTTTTCACTCATGATGAATCGAATGAGACCACTATAAAGTCGATAGAATTAACATTTGGTGAGATAAGACAGTTTTATAGTAAAGAAACATGAAAAAATTATAAGGATTTAACCCATTTAGGGGTATTAAATCCATTTCTTTTGTGGCGGACTCTGCAGCTCTTCATTTCAATTGCCAATAAGAAAATATAAGTAAATTTTCAGGGATTTTCTCATTTTTTTGCATATTTTCGTACTGTTTTACCTGTGCTATATTATGTATTTATTTATTTGTTTCCTAACTTTTGTTCAGTAATAAGTAATAACATTGGGAAAACAGGTATCACACGATATGAGAAAAAATACTTAGAACTGACAGAAAAGGGATGTTTCATACTACAAATTGTAATGAAAGAAGCAATGACGAATAGGACCAACTCATTGAATAAATTGTCAAGGCTTTGACGGAGTCCTCGTTTTTAGTCGTTTATATCAATAGAACATATTACAAAAAGTGTATCTTTGTAAAGACTGACAGAAATTACATGTCTAAATTAATATAATTTTGGAATATTAAAATATTATTTTATTTAAATATTTTTTTATTGTTCTTTAAAGTACTATCTACTACTAAGCAGTTTGTCAACAGGATGTACGTGTTCAATTAAATGTAATTAATATACATAATGCTGTTACATATATTTATTTCAAATATACATAGTAACAGCATTATGTATATTAATTAATATTAATATTAATGTTACACTTATTTTGCAAAAACGGAAAACTTGCTGATTTAAAACACTGTTAATTTATAAAAAAATCTGTCCAAATAATTCATTTTCCTGTTACAAAAGTTACTGCAGATTGACAAATGAAATGAAAGTGTTCATAACAAAGTATCAGTTAAAAGGGAATGTTTTATGCGGACGACAGAACACGTGTTCATACAAATATATATACTGATATTGTCGCGTACCGTCTTCATATTTGAGTGGAACAGAACACGTGTTCTCTATATAAACTTTGAACGACTAATATTTTAAAAGAATATAATTTTTATTTTATTTAATATCACTTTTTTAAAGGGAACCTTTTTTGAAAAATGTGAATATTGGGGTGGTCAAAAAAAATATTTAATAATAAATTTTGTGTAATTTTTATAGCGCTATTATGTGAAATAGCATGGGAGGTACCGCTATGTTTTATAGCGCCTTAAAGGTATAAATTACATGAGTCAATAATAGGTCATTAGATTTTGTTTCGGAGGAGACGTGTCTTCGTTAGAACAAAATAAATATAAACTGATCATTTTTAAGTTAGTTAAAGTGATAAAGGAAGACTTCTTCCGGAACAGGTTTAGACAAAAAAATATAATCAGTGACTTAAAATAAATAAAGTAATCGTTTTTTTTGTAACAGCAATAGGTACCGGTTTTTGTTATTTTTTACCCATGTTTGAATGGCCTATATTAAAAAAATATTAAATATTAAATTTATCAAAGACAATAATTAATATTCATCACAAGTGCCAATGGACATTACTATGAAAGGGTCAATAACATTATTCATACTTAGCAAATAGTAAAAAGGTCAAATCTCTTGAACTCCCATTAAAAGTAATAGCCATCACTTTTGATGTGGTGACTCGATATAATCTGCAATAAAACACGCAATTTGGCACGAATTACTCATAAGGGAGCAGTTGTTTAGGGCCGGCCAATTTGTATTTTGTGCCTACAGAGCGACAAAAATAAATGGCGAAAAATTTAAATTTGCTTCGCTCAGGATATTTTCTTCAACCAGCTGTGTACTTGCTTCGATAACGGTTACTGTTATTCTTAATCCGCATGGAATTAATTTTATTTACTATATGGTTAGTAGTTAGTTTTGATTTAACCTTCTCGGTGGCCTTGTTAGTATGCGTACAACGTAAAGGGGTATAATGTTGTGGTAAAAACATTGTAACGTCTCATTTATTGCCAATTTTTATGATTAAGATAATTGTTTGAAAAAATTTAAAAAAATCATCAATAGTAAAAATCATCCATTTGACATAGGGAGGATTGTAATCTTTCAATTGTAACATAACGTAACTACTGAAAAGTGTATACCTACCTACAGCCTTCGATAGTGATGAACTCCTCACCCGAGCAGTTCAGATCCGGATCAATATGTCACGGGTCATTTTTATTCATATGAAGAGTGTTATTTCATACACAACTAATATAAAATAATGCATACATTTGGGTAACCGTTTGGGTCTAATACCCAAATGGTTACGAAGATAGTCGATGTTAGCCGATCTACAGGCGAGCATCTTCAGTGAGCAATTCCCCGTTTCAGAATGACTCAATGCATTCTATAGATTAAATAGAACAAACGTCAATCAAGTTAGATATTCATTGTAAATACGATACGATAATAAACAGACCTGTAATTTCAGAACGAACCTAATTGTCATTAAAATCTCCCGGTCATCCGAGTGTATTGCTAATCAGAAGGAAAATAATAGTACACTACAATAAATAACTTCTGACATTTTGAAAATGTATTATACGTAGGTACGAGTAACATTGATGTTTTATAATTTAGTACATTTTTTTCGAAATACATAGGTAAACAAGTAGTTGTACATTCTCTACCTAGGGTCTATTAATTAATTTCACATATAGTTTTATCACGCCTAAAATCTATAATGGCGGTTGTTTTACCCAGAACTGTTTCTTATCTAACCCCAATCGACAAATTATTGTCCGAAGCAACCTACCCTTTAACCTTACCGCCTGCAATCACCTTGTAAACTTCCCGTTAAATTAATTAGATTAGCCCAATGGCACTTTGCTGAATTTTATTGCTAGCGCCGTTTCATTAATCTCCATCTTTAACATCGCCATTGCTCCTGGTCCTAGGTCCGATACATCCCACCCCCAACCCCCCATATAGCTTGGTCTATCCGGTGCCCAGAATCCAGTGTCCGAGGGGTAGATTTACTCCAGACATTACCACGTGACCATATTGTCCCGTTCCAGTATGAAGTACCAAGTGCCTAATACATATCTGTAACTCCGAAGCAGTGGTAACCAACTTATAAAAATAACTAAGTGGAACGCTTCAAGAAACTTTTGGCTTATACGTAATACAGAGATTTGTTGAATAAACAGAATCTAAATAATATGGATTCTTAACGACATTCGTAAGAGTAAGAATAAATAGTTAGTCAACTTAATAAGTATTTTGCAAAATCGTCGTATATCATACCGTCGGTCGATGAGGAGTTCTTGCAGATTTTTGCGCTTTTTTAACCGTACCTCCTTTTTTTCAAATAAAAGCACGTCTTCTTCATCTTCGGGTGCCTTCTCCTATCGGAGGTTGGCTACTAATCTTCACCCTGCAGGCTGTAGCTCAGAATACAATATATGCAACGATAGCGATAGAGTGAGCTCTATATTGATAATATTATTATTTTAATAACTGTACAGTTTCGGATTGTTGTAAACGGAAGTGGCGCCCTCTGTTATTGAACAAAAAACGTTGAAGTTTTCAAACCGCGGCTGTGAGTTTTTATGTACTAATTAAATATGATTTTGGAACTGCTTCAAAATTTTTTTTTTGTCAATTTCTCTGGGGTTTTTCTGTTCATGCACTTGAAGACTCCATTACACAAGTATTGTTAAATTTATGAAACACTACTAATCAAATTGAAGCTTTATTGCACAATGTTCACAATCTCTAATACAATGTAAGGGGAGTCACATAAAGACATTGTCTGGCTCGAACAAAGATAACCAACGATGGCCGGGGATTTGTTTGTGATCAACTTGTTTTTCATTTGGCTACTTAAAGGATTAGTGCTAATCTAACACAAATCCGGTATTGTAAAGTACACAACATTGGGAGTGTTCCTTTAGCGGCCGGAAATAAGGGGTAGATACCTACTTACAGGCTGTGGATTTATGTGATTGCCTTCCAAATTGCAACATTGAAAGTTGTTAGCCTACAAAACGAACTTCACAGAATTTGATATATTTTGTTATCCTATTTTATTTGTGTTTTTTCTCATTTCCATACCATAGATGTACGTAGATGGACCATTTTTTAATGGTATCTTTCAAAAAAATCTGTTAATAATAATAACAATATTTTGATGAAATATTTGTTAACAATAATAATAATATAAAAAAAAATATATAACCGTTTTTGTGAAAAATCACCTCGAGTCTGTACAAATAAGCCTCTAGAACATGTTGGTCCAGCGCAATCGGCCAACGTTGGCACCAACTCGTTTACTATTAATATACATGTTCAATTAGTAATCGGTACGCAGATGTAGCGGATCTGTTTAACTGCACAGAAGCTAGGTACAAAAATGCTTTACTATCATATCTTTTAAAACATGACCAATAAAATGTAAGTTACTCATATTTACGTAAAAAGTCAAATAAATATGTATATAAAATTAACTGCCTGGGGCAACTGACGAAACTTGGGTCAATAATAATGTTCAATACGGTGAACCAACAGCTTGATTGGCACTTACCTACTTTCAATCAAAACCTGAAAATAAATGCATACATTTTAGCTATTGTAATATATTATATCATGTATCTATACTATCATATTTTTCAATTAATACTAATCTAACCTAGTCTACCTATAATTTTTGTATGTACTTGTATCTCTAACTTTTGATATCCGTCTAGAGTTTCTGTTAATTGTATATTTTCTGATGTCACTGTTTATAATTAATTGTATATGGTATATTTTATACCGTTGATAGTAAAATAAATATCTATATTGAACATTGGAGTGATTATTTTTGTTAATGTTAAATATTGGTTTCCTGATGAAAAACATTTGTGAAAGTAAATTTAAGTGAAATGAGCCTCCCCCAAATTATAAACCCAGCGGATGTTTTTGAAAAATTGGTAAAGTTGTCGAATTCCGCCTAGCGCAAAGGCGCTTTAAAAAACAACACTTGATTTCAACATAATTACTAATGGAATCAATTATTCAAATCAGGAGCTAAAGTAAACAAAATAATAAACCCAAAATATTCTCTATTTCAAAAGATTTAAGATTTTTAATGAACTACCGACAGATGTTTAAAAAGCTAAAAGCCTTGCTGCTTTTCGTGGGTTATGCCTAAATACTATAAAGAAAAAGTTTTAGATGTATTGTTAAGTGTCCTTAATGTCTAAGAAATAAGTTGTTAAATGGTTTATACTAGATAAAAAAAAATAATTTAATGTAAAAACATACAAATAAAAAACATGCACAAAATAGATTTTTAATTTGATTTTTTTAATAATTCAAGCGTATTTCCTAGGAATTGATAATTTTGTAATTTTATTTAGGGTTGTTAAAGGCACATTTGGGGTGAAATAAGTGGAATAGCGATAGATAATTTTTTTTTTTTTTTATAGTGAATACCTCACAAGAGTCCCAACTGCTCCCGTCTGGAGCCAGTGAGACTATGGCATCCCAAATCGGGGGATGTTGTGAGGCTGAAGGTAAGTGGGGAAGGGAAAGAGGAAGGTGGGGAAGTACTAGTAATAATATTTTTTATACCGGCGTTGTTGAAATCTCCCCAAGGGCACTTTACAGTGAATAGATTAGATCATGAAAATACATTATTTATTAAAGTCTGATCAGTTTATCTATTTTTTTTGTGACCGGATAAATCATAACAATGATAATTCATCACATCTTTAATGGAAATAAGAGATAAGTCATGGAAAGTGATGAAACAATAACTTTATTAACTGGGTTAAGTAGGTTAGGTTAGGTTAGGTTAAAAAAAAAATCATCATTTCTAATGACTTTATATCACTTTTTAAAAGTGTGTTGAATTGTCGTTGTGTTGAGTTATCATGGAACCATTTTTTATGAGTACCTGTAGCGCCAGTTTGTTATAACAGCATTTAACTACGGAACCAAAAATATTTTTTGTATAACTTATAACTTGTATGTATGACTGATCCATCATTTCATTAATTTTTATAGTAAAACAATAATTAAAATTCAATAAAAGATAAAGAAAAAAACCGGGGTTAATGATAATGAATATTATCAGTAATTTATAGATGGCGTATGTAACTCACATTGGCTCACATTGGTTACGTAGCAAACAATACGTTTTTAATTAAACTATTTTTCTTTTAAGTTTTTAAAAACCTTATGAAGTTGATGATGTTCAAAATTAATTGGGAAATGCCAGTGAAATCCTTCAAGTGCGGAGTGTAGAGGAAGTTCTGTACCGTCTAGGTCTGGCAAGTATAGATATGTTTTCTGTTTGCTTCTCTTCTCTTCCAGTCCTGTGGCCACGCGAGGGCGGGCATTATCCCCAGTCCCCAGATACGTGTAGTGATCGTCCTCAGAGAAGCCGGGAGCTTTGCGTACAAACAGTCTGGCGGAATTAAAAAAGCTCCAGGCCAGTTTCAATGAAAGGGCTTTATTGTATGCAGTGGAACGAATCGCCTGAGCCGCTACTGCGTAAATATATTCCCTGCATCATAATGCATCGCATACTCAGGGCTTTTCATCGCTTCGATTCATCGAGAAAATTTTCACCCAACTGGCGTGAAATTCTTTTGCTCGGCATGTATTGGCATCGCCGGTTATAACAAGATATGTGACGATTCGAAATGGTCCAGGGGAATCACACAACGCGGTTTGGACAACTTCCATCCAACATCCAGCGTTTTATCTTTTTCCATTGTCAATCTTATGAATGTTGTGAACATTGATACAGAGTACACTAGATGTGTCCTTAGACATTAGATGTAGAAGAAATTAAATGCAATATGAAGTGATAGATCTAGCTGATTACTTAAAATTCAACTGAAGTAAATACGTTCTCTTTGATTTGTATAAATTCATATTACCTACCTAATAATTTGAATGCAACTAATTGCTAAACCAATAACTGGAAAGTAGGCTTTCCCGTAGGCAGAGATATTCAAATTCAAACTCTCAACTTAAACAAACCTTACTAATACAACATAAAGCAAGCCTTCGCAAGTTTCACGTAAAAATACAATATAAAGTTATTGAAATTTTCCAAAACTTATCTTAAATTATCATATGAGTTACATGCTAAAACAATTACATCCACCCACTACACCTTTGAAATATTAATTATATATTAATATTGGCTTTCAGTTACATTCGTTTAATATTTATTTTCAACCTAACTTAACCAGCGTGATTACAAATTTGATTAGAGTGGGGTAATTTTGGTTTAAGCAAAGGCAAATCTAGTGTATTTTATGTTCAATAGATAATCATGAAAAAAATGTATTTTTCTATTGACGGTGAAAAAAAATACCCATAAAGACGATGTACGCTCGCAACTTCTCGAAGTTAAGTATGGAAAGTGCATAATTTATTTACAGTAGTATACGCTTGCGCAATTATTCACTCTCCAGGTAGGTCTTAGAAAATAACAAAGGGAATTATTGAGCGAACAATTGCTTAGGTTGAGGTAGCATGAATGATGCAAGCACACAGACTTTATGCGAATCTGTACTCGACTGACAAATTATACCGAACGAATACAATAGATTGGACAGATAATGCATGCATTTAAGTACCTTCTAGCGTGCTAAATTTTAGATTGATATGTGTATATGTTATATAAAGATTTTGGCATGTTTTAAGTTCAGGTCAACATGGTAGACCACCAAAGAGGTTACATTATTATTCGCCTGCGGAACGAAGAAGTATGTGTAGGCAAATGATCACCGGAATATATTTAGAATTTATTCTGCTCCAGATCGGGGTAAAAACGTAAAATAAGAACGGGTTGTTTGATAGAATTTGAACAATTCATCTAATTTTTATTCAAGTTCTGATATCTTTTCAGTTTTGTGAAACAACTGGCCAGTAATGATATAGTAACCGAACTTGAATAGAACCTTCAGAAAACTCGATAATCAACTTTAAAATGTAATGCATTGTTATAGTTATGTATTTAATTTTATTTTAGAAAAACTCAAATGCATTTGTTTGTCCATGTCGAGTTTTTAACTCGCGACCCCTGAAAACTAACTCACTAACTATCACGCCGTTGCTGCAGAGGTAGGCAGAGAAGACAGACCGATAAACAACTCGGTCTTGGGTCTTGGCACACACTCCTTGTCTCATTCCATACTCTTCTGTTATTCTGAATATGGCATGGGTCAAGTATTTGGTTTACTTGATCGTGCATTATCTTCCTCGGGCGTTCCTGAATTCTTCTAAAATTCACATTGGCTCTATATACCCAAACCATCTAAGCGTCCCTTTCTTAGTCTTACTCACTACGCTGTCATCCGCCTTGCATTATTTACTAATCTCCGCAATTCTCAAACGATCATAAATGGTTTTACCACACATTCGCCTCAGGGATCTTATTTCCACACTATTCAGTAGTCTGGATACAGAAAGCTTTACCGATCTGATCGGGTTCTTGTATATTTATTTCACACTGAAAGCATTCTATAATTTCATAGTGTGACTGAACTTTTCTCACCAATGACTTGCGTGTAAAATCATAAAAAGTTCTTATATTCTAAAGGCTATAATCTCGTGAGAATTTCAGTCAAAATGTGCGAACACCGAGGAAAGATAAAAGAAGAACAAATGGCTTCCTTATTTGATTTGTCAAAGGTTTTGAGGCTGACACATAATATTATTTTTCCGTTCCGGACCATCGCTGATGCACCATAATACGATTTATTGAATAAACATCCTTTGAAAATCAAGAAATCCCTTTGCGGGGAGCGTGAACCAAATCAAACCAAGGAATAGTCCTTGGGAAGGAATGAGTTTTATAGCATGTAAAACACGTAAAACGCAACCCGTATATATTTATTTAAATTTCGTTCCCAATTTTACACAGAAGAAGTTCTTTAATTGTAATATTCCTACTTCATTAATCATCATTAGTTGCTTTCAAAGCATTGCTATTATTATTGCATACTCTGAATAAGGGCAAAATGTTACTCATTCTTTACGGGAATATAAAACGGAAATGGAAAAAGCTCTGATATTCTACTCAGGTACAGAATACTGAACGAGTAATTATCATAACAATAAGTAAATTTGTAGAAAGAATTAATTTTAAAATGACCAAGGCGTAGTCATAAACAGTTAAAAGCTTCATAGTTTTGTTCGGTGCAAATTAAAAAGACGATAACGATTTTTGCAAACCTTCCGGCTTAAATACAGGAAACGACGGCGCCATACTAAAATATATATCTCTAACTGACCACAAAAAGGCACCAAACACCAATTAATTATTGACTAAAAATATTGTAAGTAGGCAATAAAAACTTATTTCGAAAACAATTTCTAGGAAATACGGCTTCGAAGAGAAAGGTGATCGGTACTTGATCCGCTTGGCTTTCAGTACCGTAGTTTCGGTTAGCGTTTATTTACCGAGTGGCTTTTGGGAGAAGTGGTAGACAAGGTACGGCCTCAAGCGATTCTTCCAAAAGGTTGAAGAAAACACCCTAATTGTCGGTGGTCGATAGCGGGCGGCGACCCCTAATTATCCGCTCAAGCATTCAACAAACGTCGCCATATAATCGGTCTGAGTCGAACCTACCCGACTACCCAACTACCCGACCAACCACCCTGCCTACCCTCGGCTGCCCACCAAGGGGAGAAATAAAAGAAGAAGAAGGTATAAAGCATGGTTATGCAAACTTTCAAATGCCACGATCGTGAGCCCGCGTACAAAATTCTTCATTGTCTTCCGAAAACTTTTCTTTTGACATTACGCATTTCTTTGCATGAGTAAGCAGATAAGAAGTAATGCTATATAGAAACGCGGGTGTAGCCAAGTTGAGGAGAAAATTGGACACCCATAAAACGGGTTAGAATAGTTCATCTTTAGTTGTAATCCGAGAAAAATGAGTATTACTAATTTATTAAATATCTCTTTAAATTGTGATCCGGTTAAAAACGGGATTGCTGGCCGTTTCCTGATAAACTTTTAGTAAATTCCTAGTATATCGGAACACTTGTTCATGCACCTGCATTAGATTTGGTAATATATAATGACGAAATGCGAAAATATTAACATTATTAAGAACACGTGTTCCGTGAAAATATATTCACTTTTTACTAAAAGTTTATCAGAAAAGATATTAATTTATTCGTTAAGGGCCTGCAATCCCGTGTTTTTTACCGAATTACCAATTATTTGTCGAGATTATTAATAAATTAGCAATAGGTACTCATTTTTATCCGTGTGTATTAATTTAGATCGCGTTACCTAGTTTCAATATTTTCAAAAGTTATTGCTAAGAATTTCTACATTATGAAATTACCTACTTTTAAGATCAAATTTGATCTTAAGTGTCACAGCTATTTCAATTGACACGAATAAATGTGAGACTATTAAAATTGTTAACTGTAACTTCATATGTATAAGCAACTGCCATGTATTGTGTAAAAGTCTAAAAATACATTAAAATAAAGGTATGGTTGATTTCTTGGTTGATCGATCTTGACAATTATAGTATGAACTTACATCAGAATTATTAATATGTAGCTACCTATCTACATAATAATGTTCATAATAAACCTCTTTGATTTTTCTGCCTTGGATGAATGATTGAATGTGTTAAAGTTTGGGCAGCTCTGTAGTGGTAGAATAACTGTGTTCGTTTTAATGTCGTTCAGGTAAAGATCTTGTGATTTCAAAAGCAAACATGACCGAGATGCGAATTGCGGCTCGTTTATCGGCCAAATCAAAGGGAACCATTTTTTATATCGCAATAATTTGTTGCTAATATTAATGGGTGTCAATCATCCGAACAACAAACATTGCCAAATTACAAGATATGGCCGACACGGGTTTGATCTAGCAGTGGTGTGTTTAATAATATCGAAATTAACGATCACCAAATTTGTAATGACATCTATAAACATAATACGATGAACATTAGATGATAATTTTAAATTTATTGCTAGCAGACAAAACTACATATTCCTAGTCCTACATAGGTTAAATAATACTTAGATCATGTTGGAAATAAATACAATACTTTATTTATTATTTTTATTGAACGTTTTTGACACATGTCATTGGAACAGTTATAAAAATAAAAATGAAAGATAATAAAGGGTTTTCCAATAAGAGGTGTAATTTTGAATAGCGCGCTATTTCGGTAGATGTTACTTTTGAAGCTGCCATTTTTTAACATTTGACAAGTAGAAACTACGTCATTAATTAAAATGAAACGATACACGCTTCAACAACGCATTGAAATTATTAAAATTGACTTGAGTGAATCAAATGCAAATCATCTTGAGTGATGAGGCCCATTTCCACCTCGGTGGCTTCGTCAACAAGCAAAATTGTCGCATCTGGGGCTCGGAAAACCCAAGAGTTATTGTTGAAAAGCCTCTCTATCCTCAACGTGTGACTGTTTGGTGTGGTTTATGGTCCGGCGTGTCATTGGACCTTACTTTTTTGAAAATGAGGCTGAAGCAACAGGTACGGTGAATGGATTGCGCTATCGAGAGGAGAGATGATTACAGATTTTTTATGGCCGGAATTGGATGGTATTGATCTAGACAACGTTTAATTTCAACAAAACGGCGCTACGTGCCACACAAGCAACGAAACCATTGATCTTTTACGATTGAATATCAAAATAACACCTCTTATTGGAAAACCCTATATGAAAAAAAAACTTCCACAAAGTCAACGACAAAGTATTCCGCACGGAGAAAAATAAGTTTTGCCGATTTATTATATTCCTGTTAAAAACGGGATTGAAGGCCGTTTCCTAATAAACTTTTAGCATTTTCATAATATAGCAGACAACGTGTTCATGCACGTGCATTGGTCCTGATAATATATATTGAAGAAATGTGTAAATATTTGACTTTTTATGAATACGTGTTCCGACGTCGCGATAATGCATTCGTGTTTTACTGAAAGTTTATTAGGAAACCTGTCAATTCAATCGGTAAGGGCCTGCAATCCCGCTTTTAACCGGATTACGAATAATTTGAAGAGATTCATAAATTAGCAAAATTTTACATTATTGAGTTTTCTCCGTGTAGTAATTATTATTATCACATTTCTATGATTTAAGAATTAAACATAAAATTAACATATTCATATTCTTTTAATATGATAAAAGATATTAACCTAATTTACAAAAAAAGAATAAGTGGAAAAATATATATTTATGACATTTTCAATACGAGACACGTTGATTCACAGCACCCTTGAGGTGATTTTTCACAAAGACGTTTTTATATAAATTTCATCAAATTGCAATTATTCAAATAATTATAAGCAATAATTAGTCGCCTGAAATATCAATACAAATTGAAAATATTTCCCGAGTAAAAATAAATGCCGCCAACGGGAATTGAAACCGTACCTTCTGGTGTCCGGTCAGGTGCTCTTAATCACTGAGCTATGTCGGCTTATTTCCAACTAGTATTCTGGGCAATGAGAAATACATATTATGGTAGTTAGTCAATAGTCTATAGCGCCGTTTACGTGAAGAAATCATCTCAAAGCGTTGCACTACGTCGTATAACATTTTGAAACAAGCTGCTAACAATAACACCCCTTGTGTAGATGGTGATAAGGTTTAATTTCCCGCTTTACACCATCCATCTTTGATGTATGCAAGAAAAAAACATCGCCAAAAAGTGACTTTTATTTTATTTTTCTGACGTTCAGGCACAAATATTTAAATGTTTTACGATAATTTTATATAAAACAGAATTTGCCACTTTATACAACAAAATCATAACCGAAAATTGGTTCGTAAGTAGTAGATTTTGAATTTTAAACCAGTTTCAATAGTACTGAAACATTATTTATTCAAGGCTTATAAAAAGACTTATCAAAAAAGCACTCGATTATTTCAAAGGCCAAAATGTCTTTTGTTCTGCAGTATTTGCTAGCATCTTAAACATTTGTAAGCGTTCAAATGTTTAAACAAAAAACACATGCATAACTCCGTAGCGCATCGCCTTGAGGATGCTTTATAACTAAATGTATACGTATAATCTTTACCCTATCATTGAGGCTTATAACCATGTTACAATATTATCTCTCTTCTCTGCAGATTTATACATGGTTGTTAAATTTAAAGCATACCTGTGGTAAA
This sequence comes from Hesperophylax magnus, assembly GCA_026573805.1. Taxonomy (NCBI): domain Eukaryota; kingdom Metazoa; phylum Arthropoda; class Insecta; order Trichoptera; family Limnephilidae; genus Hesperophylax; species Hesperophylax magnus. The sequence continues at coordinate 2,343,393 of JAIUSX010000055.1, forward strand.
TGTTAAGTGCTAAGCAATCATATAATAACTATTTTACTCATCAAGTTTCAAATGATTGTATTCGCATACCATTCCATAAACGCATAAATAAAGGCAAAACCTAATGGTAATAAGTAAAAAAAACGTTACAGCGGATGTAACAACAAATTAAATTATTTTACTTTTAATTTTGCATTATTAATTTGTCAAGAAATAGGGGAATTTAATAAAACAATATCAGAAAGTCATATTTAAATGAGTTCAATAATATTTAGCATATTAATATATTGAATTATTGGTGGCAAGGCTAAGGTCCTGAGTTCAATTCCTACATATGACTTTTTACTTTTTCATATTTTGCTGTTTTTAAATTTTCGTTTATGAATCGCTTATATATTTTTTAAATGATTAGATATTACAATTTGAGGTTTTACTCATTTAGTTATTCCAAAAATATATATTTATTTTATTTTTGGAATAACTCAATGAGTAAAACCTTAAATTGTAATATATTGAACACAATATTAGCGATTTCTAAACCAAAATTTGAAACAGAAAAATATACGGTCACATCTAGGACTCGAACCCAGGACCCTTGCCTTGCCGGGCACCATTCTACCAACTGAGCTAATGGGACCCTATCTCCTTCAGTCCTATTTAACTGTATCATACTTCGAATAAGAACTACCAACATTGTCTTCATTTTATCACCGCACATTTTTATTGGCTGCTATCTTTATGTATGATCGCAAGATTCAACACTAACTAAATGCAATCTAGACAGTGTCTTAGATAAATATATCTTATTTTAATTTTAATGTGCGACATCTATTGTCTTTTTCTGCAAGTCTAGTTTGAATATTTTTTTTTTTTGGGGAATAACAGAATTATTTAATTTTTGGAAAAACAGAATAATCAGAAAAAAGATTCCTGGGTACGAGTCCTAGATGTAACCGTATCTTTTTCTGATTTTTCTGTTTCAAATTTTCGTTTAGGAATGGCTAATATTGTCTTCAATAATTATTTTATATATTTATTTATCAACATTCCGCGATTATCAGAACATCGCGTTAACTAAATAATTCCCGGAATCATACCGCAAATCTTCCAACAAAAGTTGTACAAATTATGTTCGTCGAGTATTAGTAATAGCAACAGTTTGCACAGATTCTGCGTCGATGTTTATGGAATGAAAGGAAACGAAAGGATTGAGAGATCCCTTTGTGGTTGCATATTGTATCCTTTAATGTTAGCCGCCGCAGACGGAACGGTATGCTCGAACTCGTCCGTTTACATTTGCGCTTTCTGCTTAAACGGATTACCAGATTAAGCTTGCAGAGAAGAAGGCTTCTTTCATTTTTTCATCGAACAAAAGGACCACCTCGTGAAAGGAACGATGGATGGAGCGATTCCGGAAATATGACCGCTTTTATTCTTCCCGCGATAATGGAATTATAGAAATACACAAATCAACGTGTGGATAGATTATGTGAAATGTCATATTTAAATCTATTTGAATGACGGGAAGCGTTATATTTCTTTAAATTTCGGCTCTTTTTAAAATTGAATTATGCATGCCAGATTTCAAAAATGTGTTGATAGAAATTCAACAGGGTGGTAATTTTGACTTTGAGAACATAATGTGAAACCTTTCCATTCATAACAATATGTGTATAGACGGATGCTATTTTAAGTTTGTTTCTTTCAAGACTACAAATATATTCCTCCGTAATCTCGCTCCACTATTACTTATCACACTCCTTTTTAGTGTATTTTCAAAATTTATTCTAACATATGTACGATAATATAATTAATAGAGATATATTTATATAAAGTCTAGATACGTAAAGAAATACACCCATATCTGCTTAAACAGTAAATATTAATGAATTCTTCAAATCATTTCTTAGTTTGTATCTAAACTTGATATAAATGCATACGCACACTGCACGAAAATATAATTTTACTGATCACACATTCGAATGTATTTGAACATACCGTAAACTAGTAAAATAAAAAACTAGTAATAAAAAATAGTTTTAAACACCGCCCGCAGTCCCCTTTTACCCCGAGGTAGCCCACCACTGCTCATGCAAAAATCTCTTTGATATAACCTTACTACAGCTTGAAGGTCGAAAATCGAAGTCGGAAAAAAATAACAATAGGTATATTTTAATATTTAAATAACAATATTTGTGAGAGTGGTAGAGATAATTCCTTTGTCAACCTTCTTGTTGATTTTTTTGGTACAATATTTTTTACATTTCAAAGTTTTCCAGAAATGTTTGCCTCACTGGGTGGCTTGCCCGTGCTGAGCTGAGGCCTGCGCAGTAGTCGTCTTCAGTTATTCCATAATTTCATATTTCCCATCTCTTCATCCTTGTTGATTCCTGATGTAGGTTTTCTTGAATGGTAGTAACGTTAAAAAATTACTGAAAAACGATGTTTTTTTATATAAAGGTAATGTTCTAATAACACTGTGGGAGTATTTTCTCGTGAAAAGAGCCACTAAATTAATCAAACACCTACGTACATAAGTAAAATTTGTTGAAGAGAAGGTTACCTGAGGCGGAATATCACTAGAAGGCGTATTCTATGAATTACACAGTAAATTGATATATTACTCATTTAATACCTTTCTGTAATATTTGAATCTCTTTGATTCGATCGATTCTGCTGAATTCAGTAATAATTCCACACTTTGTCAATTCTATTATTTCATCCATAACGGCCGGCGTTTCGTAAATTTCCCAAAACAAGTCAAATAAAAAAGGGGAGAAGGGTGGTAGAGCCCCATTTTATCAAGCCTCCCCGGCCGTACCACCTTTCCCCTCCTGGAAAATGCCGGCAATTCGCAGGTGTTGGGAAAATCTTGATATCTATAGGTAGACCCTTCCGCATTGAAGGGTCATAACTGACCATTGACTTTTATTATTGGCATAGCTTACCCTTCCTGGGGTTAAAACAATCCACGTGAAAGGATTTTTACGCCGAGAACAATATAAACTGTTTTGATCGAGTTATTGGCGCGAATAAACGGAGAATAAATATTTGATGGCCAATCATCGAAGTTTTATTTATTTTTTCCGGATTTCCATTTCGGTGAAGCTTTTAAGCACGACATTTGCAGTATAAATATTGTTTGTAAAATACTTCAATTACATTTTTTGTTGATTACCTACTACATACAGGCATTACTCTGGACTTGTTACTTATACTTATGTTTTGGATATGAAACTTATTTTAGTATAAAAATAACTTCATGCTTGCTTTACTATCCGGCCTCACAAACTTTTCTGATCTTTCTCTGATAATATATACGTTTTGAAGTTGAAAAGAAAGAAAAGAATTTTTTCTTAGTTCTTTATAGTCGGCATTATGTCTATATTTCGCCTCTACGACCAAAAAAACTGACTTTATTTCACTAAAGAAGAAGATATAGCCAACAAATCTAAACGAAACATGAAACAGAAAATAAAAAAAGATAACGGTTTAATCTGGGAATTGAACCCAGAATCTTTGTCTAACCGGAACAACGTCTTTATCTACTCGACCATTAGGACCTAATAATTACACGTCATTAATAGTCGTTTCCTAATTATTTGACGATCTCATATTTCAAATTCAGAATTATCTAGCAACTATTTTTTCACCATATTTTTGTTGCTAACTAGGTATTTTAATGATCACAAAGTGCTAAAGAATTGGTTTGTTTCAGGTAAACAATTCACGAACAAACCAGTTATAATTTTAGGATATTAATTGATAAATCTGTTTGTAGCTTGACATGGTTAACTTTGCAAGTGTAGATTTTTTTATCGACATTAATCACACCAGCGACGCCATATACAATATTGTTAAGTTATTGCGATGTTGTCAAACATTTAGATTTTTATTTTGTTTACATTAAATTAATTAGATAATTCAGTTTGGCAATGATGTTCCAAATTGCAACAAAATTCATTCAAAATCACGGAAAATGTATTTGCAGTGTCCCTGCATAAAATTAAATTGTTCTGTGACCAACATATTGCGCAAAATGCTTTTGTGTTAACATGTATAAATGTACTCTGTATCCTAAAATTATGACAGCTTGTTATTTAAGTGCACCGCTGAAAACACGTTGTGCAATACTGTAAATTGAAATAAACTACTAGCTAGTACCTACTCCAACAGACTTCTACTAACTTTTCGTACTTGGGTTATGTACTTTAGGATGGGTCGTCAAACCTTTTTTTGTTACTTAAAATATTTCGCACAACTTTTTTCCCGGTGATGGAGATTTAAGTTGTCAAAATAATTCGATTCGTGATACGAATTTCTTTCTTATTTTAGTCATATTAGTCTATTTCACACGCATAATTATAAAACAAATGCAGCATCTAATTCGCCAATTAACCGAGCTCTTCATACTCTAAATAATATTTATCTTAACTCTAACATTGACATTTTTTCGGATTCACTGCCCAAATTCAAACGTGGCATCATGTCAATAATTTAAACTATTCAATGCGCATACGTATACACACACACATACACACACACACAAACACACACACACACTCACCCTTACATTACACACGTCACACACACACCTATAAACTACACACGTCAACTGGTAATTAAGGAATAAACATACCACTTAACAGACATTATAAGGAAACATATCATAGGTACTCCACATGAAATATCTTATTCCTGTATATTTTGTTTTATCTCTGTAAATCATGTACTGTTTCTTTCTATAATATAAAAAAATAAAATAAATACTATTTAATTATTAAGTATTATATTACATTAAGGTAACGGTACCTATATTAGTTCTTAATTATCACCATGTAAGATATTTTTTCAATTTGTTACAAATCAATCTCTAAACAATTTAAGTCTAAATAATTATGGCAGTTACTTACACTAGCAGAAATCAAAAAAAAAATTCAAAAGAGATTTTTGACCGTTAAAATATTAAACGTTAAATAGTTAAAGATCAGATATTTTCACTGTGTGTCATTTCAGAAGTATTCTATGGCAGATTTTTCTTCGTAAAAGTAGGAATAAATGCTTATTTTTTTTAAATAAAAATAATATTGGACAATTTTATAGCGCCACTTTTGTGAGTTATCACCTCAGGGGTGCTTTACAGTTGATGCAAGTATTACAAAAAATATAAATATTACCAAAATAAAGTGAAGTGAGTCCAGGTATGTGTCTGCTGCTAATAAAGCGCTGACACAATATCTTCACATAGATAACAAACCTTGGCAGCACCGCTGTAACGTTCGACGAGTCCATCATAGTCTCTATCAATAATAATATTTGGACGATTTATACAGCGCCGCTCTTGTGCAAAATAACCGCATTTCTCCTAGTCTATTTTAGTCTCTTCTAGTCACTTCTTAGCTATTCATGCCACTTAGTGCATATTCTCGACCCTTTTAGACTCATTCCTGGCTCATAGTAGGTATTAACCTAAATAAAAAAATAAAAAAAATAAAAATTACAATTTATTCTATTGTGTCGTGATCAAACGATTTCATACCTCTGTCTCAGACCTATAGGGCTCGCTTATATCAGGCTATCATAAACAAAATCTTGAACCAAAGTCAAAGTGAAGTATATATGTGTCATCTGAAACAAAAAACATATATATACTATAACTAATAGAGAACGTGGAGGAGGCCTGGGATAAATTTAATAACATGTTAGGACAAGAAATAAATAAAAACACTATCATAAAACAAGTAAAACTCACACACAAAGCAAAAAAAATTAAACTATGGATAACACAGGGAATATTAAACTGTATTCGTAAACGAGACAAAATTCACAAACAAATTAAATATACACCCTACGACATGGAACAACTTAACTACTATAAAAGATATAGAAACATCTGCACCAAAATTATTAGAGTGGCTAAGGAATTATACTATAGCGAAAAACTTAAAAAAGAAAAAAATAACCCAAAGGAATTATGGAAAATATTAAAAGAAGTCACATACACACAAAAATACAAACAGAAAAACACTATTGAAAATCTAAATATTAACTCCAAAAAATTAGATGTCAATACAAATACAGAAACTATAGCAAATCATGTGAATAACTTCTTTGCAAATATAGGAAAAGTTTTAGCGAACCGTAAATTGCATAACACAAACACACTAACACAAACAAATAGATCAAATATCAATAAAACACCGACACAACACAGATTTACAATAAAAACAACCTCGGAAGAGGAAATTGACAAAATAATAAACACATTAAAAAACCGAATTGCCCCTGGATTAGATGAGATAACAACGGATTGCATTAAGATATTAAAAAATGAAATTTTGAAACCTATAACACACTTAATCAACCTTAGTATAACACACTCCTGCTTTCCTAGTACTCTTAAAAAAGGACTAGTTATCCCCATTTATAAATCCGGAGACAAAATGGAAATAACTAATTATAGACCAATCACTCTGTTAAACTCGCTATCAAAGATTTTCGAAAGAGTATTAAAAAACCAAATTATAAAATACCTTGAAGAAAACAAATTAATCTCGGATAACCAACATGGATTTAGAGACAAAATAGGCACAAAAGAAGCTTTGGCATGTACAGTAGATTATATACATAGCAACTTAGATCAAGGGTACAAATGCATAGCGATATATCTAGATTTAGCTAAAGCCTTTGACTCAATCTGCCACAATTCACTTTTTAAAAAATTAGAAAACATGGGTATCAAAGGCAAGGAACTTCAACTATTTAAAAGTTATATGAGTAAAAGAACTCAACAAGTCAAAATTAACAACCATACTAGTAAACCACTGCCGATTACATATGGAGTTCCACAAGGAAGCATACTAGGACCCGTTCTTTTTACTATTTACATAAATGAACTTTGCAGCATGAAAATAGATGGTGAAATAGTTAGCTATGCTGATGACACAGTTTTACTTTTCAAATCTAAGGATTGGAATAATGTATATAACATAGCGAATTTGGGAATCTCGCAAGTCAAAACATGGCTAGACTCAAACATACTTACACTTAACATATCAAAGACAAAATTCACAACATACAGTATAAATAGCACGGGACAGCCAAAAAACAATACAAACACCATAAAAATACACGAATGTTTAAACACCAACATCTGCAATTGCCCTCCTCTAGAAAAAACAGATCAAATAAAGTATCTAGGAATCGTAATTGACCATAACCTTAGATGGATACCTCACATCAAACAAATCACAAATAAACTTCTCAAAACAATACACATTTTCCTTAACATAAGAAACATATATAAAATAAAACAATTGAAAACAATATATTTTGCACTCTGCCAATCAATAATAGAATATGGAATTATTGCTTGGGGAGGAGCAACAAACTCGGCTATCAATTACATAGAAACCGCACAGAAAACGATCTTAAAGGTAATACTAAAAAAACATAGACTGACCGATACAGACCAAATATTCAACAGCTGTGACGTACTAGATATACGCCAATTATACATTAAAACACTACTAAACTACATTTTTAACAAAAAAAATAAATTTCAACACACACAAAATAACACTAACAGACCAGTTAGACAAGCGTACAAAGAAAACATTAAAACTCAGTAAAAACAGTAAATTCAACCTTTGGACAAAGACACTACCAATACCATGCAATAAAAGCTTTCAACAGTCTAAAAATTAAAATTAAAATTGAGGAAAATAAAAATAAATTCACACACAAAATGGATTAAACAACAAAAAAGACAATATTACCAAAATGTCATAGCATAAAATAAAAATAAAACCTACACGTAACACACAAAACCAACATAAACACACATCACTCACAAACACACAAGATTATTTTCATTGTATTATTTTTTAATTTTAAATGTATTATTATGTATTTTTATTTTTAATTTTAAATTTATTATTTTCTTTTCAAATTTACTATCTTAGATTTTCATATTATAAAATGAAGGCCTCAGCACGGGCGAGCCACCCAGTGAGGCCTACATTACTGGAAAACATAAATTGTAACAAAATAATGTACCAAATAAAAAAAAAAAAAAAAAAAAACTAATCTGCTGACAAACTGCTTTGTACACAAAAATGTACACAACAACACAATACCTACGAGTATAAAAAAACGTTTTAAAGAAATCGTGAATATTTTGCAATAAATATTTTTTTATCTAAATTCCAGCCGATAGGTTCAAGTCAGTATAGGGCCAGAAGCACTAAGAAATTTAACATTTAAATTTTTGTTTAAATCATTTGGGTGAAAGAAAACTTAAAAAAGTATATAGACGGTCCGGCCTGATGTGCATTATAACAACTACAATAATTAATAACGTTTCCTTTGTGTTCCTGGACGTGACTTTTGTTGGATATTTCCAGGATATTTTACACCACACTCATTTAATTAAAAATAAGTAGCAAACAGAACCATCCACATTAACACAATAATTAATATGTCTCCTGTTAAGATTAGGATAAACAACGAATTACATCTGACTAAAAAAGTCACGTTGGTATTTTGAAAATAATCTACATTATATAATTACATCATTTAAAAATCTATATTGGTAGTTTTATTAAATATCATGACTACTTCATGATGACAAAGTCATCCCCGAATTAGGAACCAAAATATTTTATTTTACTACTTATTTAGTCATGTATGTTCACACGAACAGCTTAAGTAATAATTACCAGTATAAAAAATTATAATAATCAGTAACTGTACGGGTTAGTAGTAGTATTTTGTGAACACCTCACTAGGAGAACCAGTGCTGAGGATTTCGCATGTGTTAGGTAAGGTGTTATTAAAGCCCTATCGGGCTTTTACATAGTAAGTTAACAGTATATGTATGTAAGTGTAACATGTACATGGATAAAATAGTTAAACATAATTTACTCATAAGGTAATTAGAAAATATTATGGTAAAGTAAATCAAAGTATGAAGACAAGACCTTTTTTTAAAGCTAATAAATAATATAAGTTAATAACTAGCAAATAGGTCTGAAATTAGTTGCCTTTTGAAACTCACAAAGTTATTAACACCAAATATATCAATAAGTTTACAATATATGTTTGCATGGTGATGAATTCTTGGAATTGGTGAATTTATAGAGTAGTTAGTATTGAGGTTATTGTTACATTTAAAAGTGTCTTTGATTCGAGTTTGTCTGGCAGGTACATTCATATAAATTAATTCCAATAATTCAGGGCTGTCAATGAGAGATTTGATAATTTTGAATAAAAATAATATATCAGTTAAAACTCTTTTATCCGTTAGTTTGAGAAGTCTGTTTTCGGTACATAAGTTATTATAATTTATAAATTCGACGGAAATATTCATTTTAAAATTGATGTACCGAAGAAATTTATTTTGTATCTTTTCTAAGGCTTGAGAATGGACTTTGTAGAACGGTGACCATACTGTTGAATTATATTCTAATTTACTTCGTACTAATGAGCAATATAGATGTTTTAAAGTTAACACATTTTTAAATTTTACCCCCATTCTCAAAATAAAACCGAGCATTCTCATTGCATCGCTTGTAGTTTCATCGATGTGTAAGTTAAATATGTAAATTATTATTAAATTATATTATTTACTTATGCCGTCATAAGTAAAAACACATCATCGTCCTTGTGATTCTCAAAGAGGCCACTGTGGTTACACATATACCAGCTATACCAGATACCAGTTTTGTATACATATTAGATTAGTAACAGTTATAGCACATCATAATATTACTTTTTTTAAGACTTAAAAACCGCACAAGAGTCCAAACTGTTCCCAACGGTCCATTGAGACTATGGCATCCTAAATTAGGGTATGTTGTGGAGTACCTGGCTATTCATATCTTGTCACGAAACACGGTTAAAGCCCTTTCAAGCAACGTTTCAATTACAAACGATATTTTAAAACAGGGCTATACTGAGAGAATTTTCCACTGTGGAACGTGCCACAAGTATACTACAAATATATTTAAAGAATAAATTGTGAAAAAAATGCATTTAATAAAATGTACTTGCGCACGCCGGGATTTGAACCCGCTATCTTCAGATTGCAAGTCGAGAGTCTTACCACTTGGCCATGAAGGCCGTCAAAACACAATTTAGTAAAAAGAAAATGATATTTATACATTGACCATATTGTTTAATTAATACCATTCACTGCTTAGTGCGGTTGATTTTAATAAAGATCCAACTGAGCATTCCGAAACGATTACAACTCGTTTCAACGTCATTATGACATAGTAAACGCTAATGTCTGGTAAGACGACTGTCACCAATATCGCCTGGCGTGACGTCAACGCAGTCGAATTGACGAACAACAACGAACAGTCGTTTTGGCGGCAAACCGAAAATGACACATTTTAAATGATTATAGAAAATATATTCGTCAACACCACTAAAATATCTTCTTTATCATATTTTTTTGTCGGTGAGAATTTGTAACCATATATGTATATTATAATATATGTAATAGTTTGAACCTAACCACGGGTTAAAGCACTCAGTGAGGCTCACATTACAGAATTGTATTTCATAAAAAAGATACCTTTAATGTATCAATAAAACAAGTATAAAAAATTTATGATCGTGTAAGAAATATGGAGTGTAAGAAGAATTCAAGGCTGATGTAAGCGTAATGAGTAAGATTAAGAAAGGGAGGCTTAGATGGTGTGGGCGAATGAACGAGGAAAGGAGTGTAAGGAGTTTACAGGTAATGCGAATGTGAATGGTATAAAATTTCGGGGACCCCCGAGGAAGACTTTGCATGATCTATGAACCAGATACATGAGCCGGGCCATGTCAAGAGTAACAGAATAATCGGAAAGTACGTATGAATGTGAATGAGACAAGGAATGTGTTCCAAGACCGAGCTGTTTCGCGGTCCGTCATCTCTGCCTACATCTGCAGGGAAATTTGCCCAACAATAAACTTGAAGAAATCGCTTTCCCACAGAAAACTTGTGGACTAATAAAGCTTTAAAAACACAATACCTTCAGGCTGGTAATGTATGTAACATTAATATATGCATAACTTTCACTCAATTGTATCCCAACCTTTTCGTATTTTAGTAGAAGTAAAAGTTATCTAACAAAACACGCTACATGTAAAACACTCAAACCATCGTATTCTATGCAACCCGTTTATGGTAATGACATTTCAATGACATTTCTGCAAATTAAAAAGCTTTTACACAAAGGGTTAAAACAAAACAAAAAATTAAATCCTTCGACTCCATAAGTGTACTAATCCCTAGACAAATAGCTTTAGAGAAAGCTGACAGGGTTCTGACCATAGATTTCATATAATTAAGAGGTGAATGCTTTTTCCATTAAAACCATTTTAAAAATCTATGTCTTTTCAGCCTAACAAACAATAATATGTGTTATGAATCATGGACCTTTTTTCTTAAGCGTTGAAAGACCACCAATGTTGATTTGTTAATCTCCTCTAAGACGTACAGAAAGAATTGAAGAAGTCAAAAAGCAATGGTATAATATATATACAGATAATCTCATTACTCATTCATTGCAGGAACTTATATTTATCTGCTGATGTATTATGAATCTGCTTGTTATCTCGTTCATGCTAATGGTCTAAGAACAAATACTGGCCGTAGGTATGATCCCGTGATTTGGTGTTTTTGAAAACCAATGTCTTGTTTTCCATAATAAATAGTACCTATATTATGGTGTACACATCTTAACTACAAAGCTAATATCTGTTTGTTCGTTTGATTTATTTCATTTTTAATACCATACACGTGTCATATTAACTCCAAACTTTCCGGAGCCGGCGAGTCTATGGCATCCCCGAGTGTGTAGTATTGGTTGAAGGGCATGGGAAACAATTATTTTACAAGCAATAATTATTCGCCTGAAACACTCATCCACATTGAAAAATCTCCTGATAAAAGATACATGACGCCAACGGGACTTGAACCCGTGTCCCTTCGTTTTCCGGTCGACAGCTCTGACCACTGAGCTATGGCGGCTTATCTCTTATCCGCGAAATAATTCAATATATACTAGTGTTTTATTCATCAATTACTGCTCGTTACATTTTTTCACCTGAAAACAACCAACTTTATTTTATATGAGAAAGGCATTGTAAGTGCTAACTCTCTCTCTAGATGGCGTCGAGACAAATTGTCTACATTTTTAGGTGAAATACTTGAACTTGTCAAATAATAATTATTATTTTTTTTTTTTGGTAAACTAATGTTTAAGACAAGATTTTTTATGCATAGCACAAAGGGTAACAATTATTTTACAAGCAATAATTATTCGCCTGAAACACTCATCCACATTGAAAAATCTCCTGATAAAAGATACATGACGCCAACGGGACTTGAACCCGTGTCCCTTCGATTTCCGGTCGACAGCTCTGACCACTGAGCTATGGCGGCTTAACTCTTATCCGCGAATCCGCGGCATGGGAAAGATAAGCAGATGGGGAAGAGAATGTTATATGGTACATGATTATTCAGATCTGGCCACCAAATAGAAAGTTTTAACTCATTTTGTAGCAACGTTTCGATTCTGAATTGTGGTCTTTCACAGGGCTATAATGATGGTATCCACCACTCTGAAGCGTAGTGGCGTTATAAAATTTGCGTAGTCTTTTCTACGTGAAATTTATTGCTATTATTGTTTTTAGAAAAAAACATCATACCTTCTACTAATTGCTATGGAGTTTTTAAATTTACATGAAATAAACGTATTTTTTGACGATGCTATTTTCACTTGTTCTATGGAAAATGGTTTAAAAATATCATCAGGTATCGCGTTTGGGTCCTACCCAGGCATCGTGCGTTCAATACCTCGGTCCTCCATCTAATATTTTCTGCTTTTGTGTTGGTAGTAGGAGATTTTCAAATATTTTTAGATTATTCGTAAAGCGGGAATGTTTCTTTCTTTGTAAAAAAATTAAATGTATTTTTAAATTGGGGCAAAGCCGAGAAGCAACCATTAGTTTTAGTTTTAAAAATGATATTTATTTATGTTATATATATATTATATGAAAAATATGAAAGCTTGTAGAGGTAATGTAACGAATCAAAAATATGAAAGCTCGTAGAGGTAATGTAACGAATCAAAAACTGTTCTGTTCGTTAATCAGACGCTGAAGACAAGACAATAATAATATTTCTGTTCGTTGGTAAGAAATCAGCGGGAAGCGATGCTACCGTTTCGTATATTTAACCTTTACGCACTTTTTATTATTTGATTTTATTTTGGCTTATTTTTAATCAAACGAATTAGTCCCGTACACCCCGGGAAGTCGCCATGCCAATTCCGAAAAGATTATCAGAATTAAATAATTATTTTTACTGTATTTCCAAGAAAGAAACGTGAGAATATTTTTATCTGAATAATTCTTTGGTTTTTTTTTATCTTACGCATTGAATTAATTGAATCAGCTTTTTGGAGAGCTCCCACGATTCTCTTACTTTGAAAAGATTAAATACAATGTTTGGACCAACCGAGTCTTTTATATTCAAACTGGGTTTCTAAAGAAGTCATTATAATTATCGAAACTCGTTAGATAAACAATAGTTTTCGATTCAATAGATCCAAAGCTTGGCATATCAGAAAGGCATTTCGTTGGTCTTACGTCATTATGAAGAATCATTGAAGATTTAAACGAGTCTTGATTATTTTGATTTACTGCATACATTGGAGAGATTACTTAATAATTTCAGTTTTGTTTGGTAATCAATTATCGGTGATAGGATGCTTGCGAAATTTAACGATCTATGGCGAAAGAGATATTTTGAACTTTGCCTCGTGAGTAATTTGCATTTTACGAAAGTATATATTGAAATACATTGAGTAATTAAATATGTCTTAATTGATAAAGACAACTAATTATTAGCGGAAATGGAAGGGTTTTCGCTCACTTGCTTTGGAACCAAACATTTTTTTAAAGATTTCAGAAATATTCCCGCTTGTGCATTTTCAAGAACTTTGGCATGAAAGTACAAGATTTTTGTTTAATGAGATCCACCTCATATAATAACTTATAACATTCGGAATGCTGGTGAAAATACGCACTCTTTACGCAGATGGCGATAAGGCTGAAATTCCCGTTTAACACCGGCCGCCTGTTTTCAAGTAAGAAAATATAGCCAAAATGCATGTTTTATTTTATTTTGAAATGTTCAGTTACAAATATTTAAATGTTTCCGAGAGAGGTTAATTTGACACATTTTTATAATATTCAATTAAAGCAAAGGCATATGTGTTCTGCTGGCAGTATTGAATTACAGCAGCTATATCATGTCTAAACTATCAAGTTTTCAAACCATTTTAGTTTAGTGATTTTGTATTACTTCGCATTATATTTGTAAATATAATAATGTGTACACTACCAAATATGAGTTTAATGTTGGTAACTAGATGATATAACTTATTGTGTATTTATTTTTATTTTATTTATATCGTAGAAGCAAACAGTACATTGGTTAGAGTGATGAAACAATTTTCAGATATTAAATATTTCAGGGCGGGTATCAATGATATGTTTACTTGTAATGTCTTTTATGTGGTATGTATATACAGTAATTAAAGGGTGACGTGTGTAGTGTATTTTTGTATATATGTGTATTATTACTACACTGGTAAAATTATTAATACTATAACAAACGCAAGAGTTCCCACACTTGGAGAACTCATTTCAACAACAACACTAAAACTCGTTACTTTTATTTGCAATAAATAATCATAATAAAACAATAATTACTGCGAAAAATTTAGGGAGCCATAATTAATTCGTTCGCTTACTTCTAGACCACCACAGGTAGGCTTACTTATCTAAGTTTTATTCCGACTATAACGATATTTTAATATACCATTTATGTACGGCCGAATTTATTATGCTAAGTTATTGTTAAATGGATTCTACACCTGACTCTAGGTAGCAACGTGACCGTCAGAACTGGATGGTCTGCAGCTTCAGGAGATAATGAGTAGCCGATTTACAATTCCATCTCAGTGAGGGTCCATTTTGGCGGCAAATTGGAGTCAAAATCCACGGGGGATCCCCCATTCAGAGCGTTAATGGACCTCTGTATGTAAAATACAGGGGCCTCGCGTATAATCAAGCTTAAAATCAAATCAAAACCACCTTGTAAAAAGCAGATTTTAACCGTCTCACGTTGTGTCAAAGAATGCGCATTTTTCTACATCTTTTTACGAGGTGCAAAAAATATTAAAATGCTACCCTACATGGCGAGATGCGACTAAAATCAAATGAGCATAAAAATAAACTGTAGGATGGATTTTAAAATTAATTATCATTTTTCTAATTAATAAACATAAAAAACTAATTCGGCAGAGACCTACAACCTGAAGTCATGAGAACGGGGTACCTATCAAGTGCATTTAATTCAAGATTAAATTAGAGTGGTGCATAATTTTTTTTTTAATAACAAACCTACCTATAAATTTTAATAATAAACTCTGTATGAAATGGTGATTTCATGGATAAACTTATCTCAGAAATATGTATCGTTAACACTTTAATAAAAGAACTAATTTAATTTATCTTTTCACATCAAATTCTATTATATTTTAAGTAGGATCGAATCTCTAAATGCAACAGTCACTGAATTGGAGGAGGTTATTTCTCAAAATCAGTCGAATAAAATGTTAGATGAATACATTGGTTAATAATTAGAAATGCATTAGCTACCAACAACGAGTGTGGGGGCCTTTATTACCGTGGATGCTCCCGGCACGAGTACGCTGTGAAAGTCCCCTGCAGTGTGCGAGATTAGATTTCAAATGATGAAAAATCGCTTTTTTAATTATTCACCATTCTAGGTGCATTCTTATACCTGCTTCCATCTACCTTTTCGGGGAGAGATTACACCGAAAATTTAAATGTGTTTTCATCTATTTTTGAGCAATGCAACTACTGAGGATGATGTGCGTAATATGAAGATGAAATTTAGATTTTTTTAAAATTAAATTTATTTTACGGCTAATCAAACCTTTTTATCATTTCACAATCAATGGGTATACACCTGAAATACGAGCCACTTGGTCGCTGGTAGTGTACACATCAAGTTTTAAATTTTATTTCATAATTTATAACTTTATAATGGAGTAAGTTAATGAGTAAAACCTTAAATTGTAATATTAATTATTGAAAACAAAATTAACGATTCTCTAACAAAAAATGTGGAACAGAAAAAACAGAAAAGATTCTGTCTCATTTGGAAAGATGGGACTGAATCTGTCTTTTCTGTTTCACATTTTTCGTTTGAGAGTCGTTAATGTTTCCTTCAATGATTATATATTATTAAAGTTATTAGACAAAGAATTTTTAAAAATAATCTATACAAATTACAATATTATTAAATAAATCATTTATAACTTTTGGTATCTTTTGAATTCATTCGGTTACTAAAATTTTTCACCTTTTACCTCTGTGCTTTTTTTTCTGTTGTTTTTTTGTAAGCTGAATTGAAAGCTTGAAATTAATTCTCTCTTCTTCCGACTTCTAAAGAGATTATTATACCATTATTAAATCCAAATTTGTCTGTCGCACTAAAAAATCGGAAATTTTTGGAATGATGGTCTCTCTTCGGGGATACTGAAATTATTTTACTACACCTATTAAACGTGTTTTTATGAACATTTCTGCTCCACCGGGTTTCGAACCCGTAATCTCTGGGCCAAGAGCCAAGGATTTCCATTAATATCCTACAGTAACCTCAGGAAACATGTTTTTCCAAAATTACCCATGTAATAGAACATTTTCTCAAAATTAATTTTGAAAAATAGTCCAATTTGTAGTGATAAGTGGCGCCAATGGATTTGGCATTAGATGACGTCACGCAGTTGTCAATCTCGTCAGCGTCAGGAGCGTGTGAATTTAAAGTTTTTTTTCCAATTTTTACACAGGAGGCCCTGAGGAAATTTATTTCCCTTAAGGATGTGTCATCTCTAGGAATGCTGTGTGGAGGGTCTGCAGTGAACACGGGTCTTGAGAAACCCATATCATGGGAGTGAGGAAACACAGAGGCCGGCAAATCGTTCAACAGCAGAGCTGTTGAACTCAAGAACGAGTCGTACAAGCGACCCGTTTATGAATGAATGCCCTAGTTCCTCGGAGCATCTTCCATTGTAATACCGGTAGAACAAGGATAGCAAATCTACGCCTGGGCACTAAAGATTGCAATCCGCCTGTTAAGATAAAGGAATCTATCAGTTGGACCGACCGTTTCTGCACAAAACCAAAGGTATTTTGGGGCTCCGGCCCAGAGGTGGCTGCCAAATTTAGCAGTGGGGCGCACTTGCGATTTGTACAGGGTCAGCAGTTGTATACTATTAAAGTATCTGCGGTCCCTGTACAGTACATCCAGCTTCTTTGAAATATAATTCTATTATACTTGCGAATAACCATAATCAATAAAATAATGATACCTTTGTAGCACTAGTGAATATGTTTATTTGTGTTATAACTTTATTATTTTTTACAGAAAATCAACGTTTTTATTACAAATATTTAATACAGTTCAATACCCTTTATTGCTATTCGAAATCTGGGTTTAACCTTAACCATAGTATATACTATAAAAATAATATGGAGAACAATAGGGCACTTCAATAAAGGGAACGGTCTCTCAAAAAGAAATTTTAAAAATCTCATGTTTGATAGAACAAATCATTTTCCATTTTGTTCAAAACCTTTCTATCTCTGATTCGTATAGACAACATTTTCATATATTAGTCATTTATTCTCTCCCTTACAAAAAATACATGACGGTCATCATACCATTTCTCAAAAAGGACAATTTGTTATGTTGACACATTTTAGTGCTATACTAAGAGACTATAACATTTTTCATAAATGAGTTTAGATTACCTGTGATTCTCCCCAAGCGTTCGCTCCAGGAGATGATCTGTTAAAGGGACAGGCATCACGCTGGGTTCAAGATGGCCGCTATAATTCATTATGTAATTATAATTGAATATCTGAGCGCAATTAAAATACATTAAATTAGTTTGGTGGCCAGTCTTGAAACTAATAGCGTAACGAAATGGAATGAATTTCTGAACGCTGTGATGAATAAAGATATATTTTCTCAAAGAAGCTACCACTACTGGTGGGAACACATCAACAAATGACGCGCAGAATTGCGTTCATAATCGAAACAATCGAATAAAATTTACAATTAATAACAAATTTTAATGACACTAAAAACATTTTTCCGAATAAAAATACGTAATTCGTTAGCGTATTTATTCGGACGGTACGGAACTTTGTAATATAAAATAAAACACAATTTTTGACGATGTTTTTTTGTTGCATGAATCAAAACAGACGGCCGGTATTAAGCGGGAATTTAAACCTTGTGGCCACCTCCACAAGGGGTGTTATTGTTACTGGCCCGATTCCTAATGTTACACGACATGGTGGATCGCCTAAATTTATATTTTTTTCTTCTTATTTACTTGCGTTTACCAATAAATAGACTTATAATAATATGAAGATTGAAATCAATGTTGGTTTAGCTACTACCAAAGCGAAGAAACAGGCAAATTGACGTAAGTTATAATATTATTATAACCAACTTCTTGGGAACACCGTGTATTGGTTAACTGCAATAATATTGTAAACTAGCAGTACAGGCGGGAAATCGATTTTTTAGTACAACTATTTGTATAGATTTGAGCTTTCGTTTTCGAGTTAATCAAGTCCGAAGTTGGAATTTTTTAGGTATGATTTCGAAAAATTCGGTCGCTAGAGGGTTAATATCAGCTCTTTAATGTATTTAAAGTTTTTTTATTTCCTTATTGTTGCCGTAAAAAAATTGAAAAGTTAAACATTTTTTTAAATACTCAGATCCAAAATTTTTTCGGGTTCTTTATGTGTTGAAGATTCACTAGTTTCCCGCCTGTACGACGAGTTATCGAAGACCTTGTAATACGTACTGGCTTAAGATTTATTTCAAAAACTATAATACAAATAGTGGCTATATCCGCTTTTCAAAAAAATATTTAAACACCAAATAGTTCTCTGGTTAGGTTGGCTTAGGTTATGTTGAGATTACGTGATGTAATGGAGAGCATGAGCCGCCAGCAAGTGGTAGATTCGGGTTCAAGTCCAGAAAGCACTTGTTTCAATGTTTTAACGTTATACATTACAAGTAACCATCACTATTTCCAATCGATATCACAACTTAGTCTAAATGAAGGTTATATTTAAACCCTGTCCTTGAAACATGACTTCACTTCCTAGAACTTCTTGCTTATTTGTAAATTTTCTCTATCGGGTATGTACGAATACTACTTGGTTTTCTTAGTAGTATGACAGACACAAAGTATTTAATTATAGCAAAGGAAATACATTAAAAGGCCCGCCATCAGGAAATAAACTAAATAAAACGAATCACAGAATGGTAGATAGGTATCTATGGCATTATTCCATTCCGGCAAAAAGTTCCCAATCGTAATAATGGCAAAAAACTAGCAATTCGATTATGGGCCGGACTTTTTAGGCTTATCTGGCTGTGACAAATCGAGTCCTATGACAAAGAGGATTTTTCTGACGATTTTTTCATCCGGAGACGTGGCCAAATCGTTTCGAAATAATTATCACGCATCACGGGTGATGCACGCCTCGCAGATGTCGTTCATTCATGCCGGATTAAAATGGTTTATCATTTATTTAAATATTTTATTCGTGCTTCGATAGAAGGAATAGCTCCAACAGAGCAAACTAACCGTCATGCCATAAAGAATAAATGATTCGATTCAACTCAAAAATGAAATAATAAAACTTATTCCAATGCCAAATTGTATCAATATGTATCTACTTCATGGTTCCATGGTAAAACTGAACAGCGATAAAACAGAATACAGAAAAAAGAATATCGAAGAAATAATGCCACCTTAAGCTATACTAAAATTATATATTGATGAAAAGTAATATTTTAATTTATTTTGGTAGATAAATTACATTACATGATTAACTATATCAAGTTACGACATTAATAATTTTTTCATTGATAAGTTGTTTACCAAATATATAGACTGTTTATATTTAGACAACATCTAACTCCATTAAAAATGGTGTGTTCAAATTATTGATTGATATATCACGTTTGATTGAGATGCGTTATTTTGTTTCATTTCTAGAAAAAAAATAGATCTTACGTGCAATAAAATCGTTGCACAAAAACCAATCAAACTTTATGAAAATAAATAATGATAAAAACTTCACGATCTGCGTCGGTTTTTTGATGCAAACAAATAATTATTTTCAGATATCTATCTATGATTCCATCACGTTTTGATATTTGTAGGATTTGTGCCTTTGATGTTGGTGTAGAAGTAGGCCGGTTTCTGCAATTCGCACTTCATATCTGATGGAATAAATGGATCATAATCTTTTGAATATTATTGATCACGATGATTTTATTCTCGTATGGATATGGTTTGAGATGAAAATATGACGAAATCTGATTTGCCCCTCTGAGCAGCGTGAAAACTTATGTGAAGTGAGCAATGTTTTCCTAAGCATATAATTATTTAAAAAAAAAACTGAAGACTCATAAACGGAGTGAATTTCAATTTCGTTCTCATCGGATTTATTGAAAGGGAAAATCAATAATTGGAACATTGTTGAACGAATGTTGAAAGCTATCTGAAGCTTAAGTTGACGAAATATTCATTGTTTCTATATGTTGTGAATTCAATCCACACGGAGAAAAATGACTTAATTTATTTAGAATCTCTTCAAATTATTGGTAACCCGGTTAAAAACGGGATTGCACGCCGTTTCTTGATAAACTTTTGGTAAATTCGTAATTATACTGGAACACGTGTTCATGCACCTGCGTTTTTATTGATTATTTTCAATGACGAAATGCGAAAATCTTAGCATTTTTAGGAACACGTCTTCCGACGTCGTCACAATACATTAATATTTTACTAAAAGTTTATTGGGAAACCTACTACTTCTCATGATGGGCCTGCCATCAAGTTTTTAACCGGATTATGAACAAATAGATGTGATTTTTTTATTAACTTTTCCGCGTATAGTTATTTATTCAGACGAATTACGCATTAACAACAAATTGACAGAATACTGCAGTTTGATAAAGCAAAAACACTCTTTTGGTGAATTCTAGCTTCTTGAAACCAGCGCTGTTTTTTCTGTCAAATTTCTAAGTAAAATCACAAAATTTAAACTCTCGACTGCATTTTCATCACAAGGGACGGTGCTTTAAAATAATCGTATTCCGATAAAATCATTTGCGTTCTTTATTTATTCAAGTGATAAGCAAAGTTGGGCAGTAAATAGCAAAGGTAGAAATATGTACGAAAGTCATAACATAATTACATCCGGTATTTGTTTTGACCATGTAAAATACTACCTCCCAAAATTTCCGTGCATGATAAATAATTCAAGGAATTTTAATTGCCGGCTGAGACAATAAATTAGATATTCACGTTGTACTTAATTAAGGGACAAGTCACTTCATCAAAAGTGACATAAACATGGCTGCAAAAAATATTCACCTTCAGCGCGTCTTCCATTTGTATTTTTCTTTTCAAATTAAAAGCTTTGCTTTGAAATGGGCAAGATCTTAAATTATATCAAACAAGAGCTGCGGCATGTTCCTTGAAAACCGAGGATAAATCGGATGTTCTCAATAGGTGGGACGCAAAAATTACATGGATAAGTACTCACAAACGGACCAGACCCAAGACGAGAACTACTCAATATAGACAGAAACACACTGAGGGAACTGGTAAGACTACTAACGGCACATCTCAGGAGACACATGCAGTTGTTGGGAGTGGAAAACACCAGCAGATGCAGGAAATGTGAAGAGGATAAAGATACTCCAATTCACCTTTGGTGCTTTTGATAAGCTTTGAAAACTTTCAAACTAAGTTTTCTCCATATCGTTTTTTATGTCGATACAATATTTTAACTCTAAGCCATGTAATAAAACTCTGACAGCAAAATGAAATGCGATTCATCCTTGCCTTCCTAATAAAAAAAACCTAGGCAAATTAACTCTGTTGCCTTGTAGCCAAATAAGTAAATAACTCTTTGAAAACTTTCAAAAAAAAAATTAATACAAAAAGGGAACGATGCTAAAATTTCAGTTACAACTTGCCAAAGAGTTACATGCATCGATGGTAGGAATATGACAAAAAAGTTATTTCACAGAGGGTATCAGTGGAATATCTTTACGTTATTTTTAGTAGTTGATTTATTGAGAATCGCGCATATAAAAATGTTTTTTACACTGAATATTTTTACTTTAAGACCTCCTCATCTACCGCTGGTCGAGATGACTCAAAATTCAAAATCCCCAATAAAAATAAAATGCATATAAACACTCAATGACTAAATGGTTCAAATAACAGGATGAAAAATATTTGAGAGCCTCCTGGCAGTCTACGGTTGTATAAAAGCAAACGAAAATTTATTTTCGAGCACCATTGTAGTACGGAGTTGTATGGAAGACCAACGATAAATACCTTCAGTGGACCTACACTCACTTCAACTTGTAATTAAATCGCCGGAATGCCTATTATTACGTCTGCATTGGAAAGATATTATAAATCAGTAAGTTTATCAGAAAAATATTCAGTGAAGTATTATCGGTACAATGGACAAAAATTTAAGTATACACGAATACCTTTATTACTAAAATGTGTAAATAGGAACATGATTTTGTGCTCAAAACTTAGCTAAATATTTATAGTATCAACATATCTCGTCAGCACATTTTTAACGATAGTTTTTTTTATTTGAGCCGATGCAGACTTTTATTGGTCTGTATTTTTGTTTATTTTAACATCTGAACCTAACATATCTGGCTGGACACATGCATCTATACCAGCCCACCCCAACCCAAATCGTTTGGTGAGCCAAAAAAATATTGATAAGTTTACCTGGGCCACACAGTGAATAAGGCCAGATTGTGAATATTTCGTACCGAGTTCAGTAGTTTTTTGATCTAAAACGCATAAACTATTGAATTTATACTTATATTATACTTTACATCATGTACACACTTTGCAATTGATATTGACAAAAAAAATAAAAATAAGACATCGCCTTTTATGATTAATTGTGATATAGAAAGGGTAAAAAGTAAAGTTCACTAAATGCCTATTTATCGGCACTATAGGGAAATGAAAAATATGGTTTAAGGGCCCGCTTTCCGCGTAAAGAATTTAGATTTGGGCAACACTCAATATTTAGTGTTAAAAGAATCCGACAGAGGTGTCTGAATTCGTATTAGGAATAATTTTGGGGGTTATTTAATATTTTAAATAACGAAATTAAATTACCGACATCTATTGCAATTTTAGAAAAACAGACCCATTTTTAGTTAGCACCGAGCAAATCACACTGGCGTGAACTTCGCCCGCTCCAAAAAGTCGCTTCCCGTTTACACAGTATGTTTTTAACAGAAATTGTTTGTCTCTGTTTTTTGTACGTTAATGGAACCGAGCTGAAAGGGAGAGCTTTATTTTGCGAGTATGTCAACGATTTGTACAAATATTAGTGCGGTCTCTAGTTATTATTACTCTACGAACGAAGTCGAAATGAAGATGGTTCTCAAAATATGGGTTTTATTACGGATTTAATTAATTAATTTTTTTTTTAAATTTTACAAAAAACATTTACGAAAGTTATTTGAATAGGTATACAAATTACTTTACTTTACTAAAATACTATTATCACTTTTATAAAAGTAATTTATAACTTTTATAAAATCAATAAATATATTTTTACATCAATAAGGTTTTTCTTATATGGTTATCTTTATAGGGTGTCCGGGGGTAAAGTGCTCAAACTTCAGGAGGTTATTCTAAATGCTAGAAGAAGTAAAAATGAAATGGAAATTATTCGAATTTCCAAATTTTTTCCACAAAAATTTATTTTCCGTAGAAGAAATTGTTTTTTTTTCTATACAAAAAATTAAACTTTTTTACTCGAAAACTATCTTAAAACGTTGGAATTCCAAAAAAAGTTTTTTTTCTTTTTTACTTGTACTATCAATTAGAATCACCTCCCGAAGTTTGTGCACTTTACCCCCGACATCTTGTATAATATGCGCAATATAATATTTATACACGTGTAATATCTACTTTTGTACATTTATATAAATTATATACACGTTTACATTTTTATGCTCATCAAATTTATTATATTATAAAGATAGATAGAAAGATCCTTAGTGCTTCCTGAGGACTTACAAATCAGAAGACTTTTTTGTAATTATTTATTTATTCATTTAAACAATTCAATAATTATAAAGAGTAATAAAACATGTAAGCAACATAAAATTACATTCTAAAATGTGAAAGGGGCTCTATTTATTTACATTTTTATGAAATTACTACTTTTAATAGTTTAAGCTTTCAGTGAACTTTCAATTTTATTTTTAACTTCTCTAAATATTATTTGTTTAAATTGTCAAATATAATTTAATCACAAGCACAAGATTCACTCAAAATGAAAGATTGGTGGTTCTGAAATGTTCCCATAAATACGGTGAAAGAACCCTAAACTATGAACTTATTGCCCTAAACATGCTTCTAGCGAAATGCGGATCTGGAAACCTTATCGTCAATCTGAGCAAAACATACCATGAACGTCAATATAGCAACAGCCTTTGTTCTGCTGCAGTTTCATTAAATGCCGAGAGATCCGTTTACAGTCTCCAAAAAGCAATACTGGGGCACAACCCTAGAAGCCAAGCTAAATGATTGGAATACAGAAAGATAAAAACACACCATTGTCAAAAACATCTTGGCCGTAAATGATTAAATAAAATTAGATTTATTCAGGAAGGCAAGCATTACGGTGATCGATGTTAAAAATCTAACATAGCCCTAGAATAACTCCAGTATCTTTAAGAAACCTTTCTCTTAAAGCTCAGAAAAAAACTTTCCATGACAGTTAGATATACCACTCTACAACAAGGCCGCGTACGGTAAAACTGTAAAAAAAAATAAAGTAATAAATAACAAAATAAATATTTCACAACACAATAATTTCATCGAAAATCTTAAATCCGTTTCACCTTTCTACATTTTCTATATTCTCCTTAAGAGTATAATCCTTAGATAATGCCTTTTCAAATTATTCGTGGAAGCTAGAAAAAAAATAAAATCATTGATTATAACTGCACTTCAAGTGACCTTTTAAATAACAGTAAAGGGCTCAAATGATTTTATTGTTACGTCCGTGCCTTTGCATCTTTACAAGACTTGGGCAAAACATTCTGTAGCAGAGTATAGATTTCACATCTGAAACATAATTAAAGAGTTTATTGAAAATAGAACACCAAGGTACGGTTAGTCAAAAAACGTACAATAAAGTTAATTCTGGGAAGAAATTGTACAGTTGACATTCAGGACAGGTTCACTCCCTCCTCCTCAAAAAAGACCCTCTATACAGCATTCTCAAAGATGACACAGGCTCTGAGAGAAATTATTTTCTTCAGGGCCTCCTTCCGACATAAAAAATAACATCACTGAACTAAATTATATTATTGTAGAAAGCAATCACTTTGTGGTTTGACATATTTAATAAAATAAAATACTTTTTTGTTTTAAAACCACGATATTTATTAATTTAAGAACCGACCGGTTTCGCTTTACTTAAGCATCATCAGGGTACAAATTAATACTAAACAAGAAGTACATAATGTGTGCATATATATAACAAAATATAGAGTTATTGATTGTTCCATAAGCAGCTTTAAACTATCTGTAGGTGTATTTATATATGTATAAAGAAGATTATCTATTCGGGTCCTGGCTTTTGTTTTCATGTTTTTTTATAAAATTCTATAGTTTTATTACATTATTGATGATATTTTGCACATTTGACTCAGGTTTTGAAAAACCACCCTGTCACCTTTTTCCATCCCTTAAAGCAATATTTTCATGTTATGATAAAATTGATCACAATACGACAAGAATTATTATTGTACACAACTGATATAGAAAAAACTGTGCGTAAAACCCGGGCAAATGTTGTAATATTGATTGCTTTTGTTTTTCATTCATATTGGAAATTGTATGTTGTAAATTAAAATTAATAAGAAAAATCGCTTAATTAAATCTCTTTTTTGCGAGATTAAATCCTTGGTACACGGAGAAAACTTATTTATATTGCTTATTTTTTAAGAATCTCTTAACGAATGAATTTACAGGTTTCCTAATAAACTATCAGTAAAACACGAATCATAAAAAATCGAATTTGTCGCAATTCGTCATTGTGTGTTATCAGGACAATCGCAGGTGCATGAACAAGTGTTCCGATATATTATGAATGTACTAAAAGTTTATTATGAAACGGCATGCTAACCCGTTTTTAACAGGATTTAAAAAAAATTAATAATCATTTTCTGCGTGTAGGTAGGTACCTACATACTTAGTTGACATATTTTAAATCCTAGTCCTTTTGTTTCAACGCCAAATTCCTAAGTTAAAAATTTCAAATTCCGAACATGTATATAAGTTTCCTCTAGAAGGCAAGGCAAGTGACAGTGAGCAGATCTCGCAACAAGAGCGAGGTGATTAATTACAATTCTTGTGATCCCCTCCGGCCCGCCCTGCAGCGCCCCTCGCCCCCCGCCCAGCCGGACACATCACGAGCCCGTTGTGGAGTGAACAGTGAACCCCGCAGCGCGCCAAGCGGACCGACCATTGTGAGAAACGTTTCCAAAAAATGTTGCGCATTCCCGATTCGAAATAGCGCCGCTTTGTCCAATATTGTTTTTTGGCAAATAATCAAAAACATGCCATCACACGTCAGACGGTTTTTTTTTGTGGGCGAATGGTCAAAACCTTCCCCAATGAAAAAAATAATACTTAACTTTGGGAAAGGGCTTAAATTATTACACGAACTTACTGATATTAAATATTGCTAATTGATTAAAGATATCTTCAAATTATTTGTATTCCTGTTAATTGTACCAGTAAAACACGAATGTGTTATGGTATGTCGGAACACGTGTTCGTAAATATTCAGATTATCAGATTATAACAGGATAAACGCAGCTGCATGAACACGTGTTGCGATAGATTATGAAAGTACTAATGGTTTATTAGCTTATTATTATTATTAGCTTGATGTCACCTTTTTAACAGGATTTTAATAAATCAGCAATACTCATTTTTCTCGGTGAATTATGTAACTAAACATATGGGTACAGGCTAAATGGTAGCTGAATTGAATAGCTAACTCCTAAGTTAAATGCAATAATTTGATCTTTATCGCATGATGTTTGGCCTTCCCAGATACTGCAGCGCTTCCAACATGCTCAAGGAATGGTGAGTACCAGGTTTTGCAGCCCTTCTCAGAGCCCGGGTAGCAAGTTTAATGGAGAGGACAAACAACTCCAAAAATGTCCTTGTCATGGAATCCCGCCACAGTCCAGATTCACGCAACGTTGCAGATTGGAGACACTTGTTGGCCCTGTCAATGTAATGCTTTAGCGTCTTTTTTTTGTTCTACGTATGTATGACAATATAAAAAAATACTTCCTTTTCTTGAACATTTTTACTTTTTGCATGTATGCATATTATTGAATATGTTTTAGGTAGGCGATAAATTACGCTATACGCATCATGGCTTGGCCTATTTCAGCATATCGCTTGCCATTTACTACCAAACTCGGTATGTCTAGCGATTTGCTAAAATAGGCCAAGCAATAATAATGTAGTGAGCGTTTGATTGCACAAACCTCCCCACATTCCGGAATGAACACATTATTACTATTCTTTATAATTTTTTACTGATGTTCGGAAAGTATAGGTAAACTTTTCATTTCAAGTACCATATACGATCATTATTTTAAAAAATTAAATATCGTGAAAAATCAGTTCCAATTTTAAAAATGGTAATTAAAGTAATTAAAGTTCATTGAACCGGAGTTAAAGACAGAGTAACTATTGAATTTAGAATTTTCAATTTTAATTTTAGGTACCTAACGTAACCTACTCAAAAGGCAACTTTCTCGAAACCTTCGTATCGTAAATCAAAAATTTAACCCATCACACCGCGAAAGACTTTGTCAATTACGATGTTATGGTGACCGGACTATTCATCCCCTGACAGTTGATACCTTTGCCACTTGATCCCTCAAGGATTATTTCTGCAATACTTCCTCCCTAATAAAGTATATCGAAAGGATATACAGCCGTATAACAAATAGCGATTTAATCACTTATAATATCAGCAGGGATCTTGAGGTGAAATCCACCACAAAGATATGTTATTTGTTAAAAATAATTCCGTTACCTGAAGGAGTAGGCAGAGAAGGTATACCTCCCAATAACAAAAGATGACAAACTTAGGAAGTGCAACAAAAATAATTATTTGGGAGATCAAGTGTCGTAGGAACTTTTTAATGTGAATAATACAATACGCATAAAATTCCCAACTCCTCTCACCCATATGGAGTCAGTGAGACTATGGCATTACAGATGTTATGAGGCTGAATTGGGAGGGAAGGAGTGGGGTAGAGGCAATTCAGATCTGGTCACAAAAAACGGCTAAAGCCATTTCAAGCAACGTTTAAATTCTGCCGCAAATATACCTTATATAATTTATATGATTAAATTGTGAAATAACACAAATTAATCAAATTAAATTTATCGCGCACCCGCGACCTTCGGATCGCTAGTTGAAAGACCGGCAGGGATAATCTGGCAGAGGTAGCAACTGTCCAGGGGATCAACTGTCAGAGGTTCGACTGAGGGGGGATCAAGTAATGGTCATGGAATCGGATGTTATGTAGGTAGGAATGTGCCTAATTCTTTGTATGGGTCCAAAAATAGCTGAGATTGTGACTTTCTTGCATCTCTGTTAAACTCTTTTACGTACTACGAGGTCCATCCACTCGGAGCCAGTTGAACTAAGACATCTCCATTTGGGGATTGTTGTGCGGCTGCAGGGAGTGAGTGAGAAGATGCAAAAGAGGAGGAAGATTCTTGACTATAAATATGTGGTCAACATAATCTAGCCATCGTATGTAACTTGCTGATTCCAAATACTGGTCTCTCACGGAGTATCATCCACTGATCCACGGGAATGAAGTACAATGTTTATAGTACTTATTAATTTCAATTAATCAATAAGTACACCAAAAAGAAAACTGTTGGAATATAATATAAACCAGCGGCCTTTGGGTGCAATGTTAATAAACTTGCCCACGGTCGATGAGATGTCTTACGTGTATTCCATTACCCATCAACCATCAACCTACATTTTAAGAGGTAGGAAACACAGAAACTTGCAAATCATTCAACGGCAGAAATGATATTTATTTAACAATTATTTTACAAGCAATAATTATTCGCCTGAAACACTCATCCACATTGAAAAATCTCCTGATAAAAGATACATGACGTCAACGGGACTCGAACCCGTGTTCCTTCGATTTCCGGTCGACAGCTCTGACCACTGAGCTATGGCGGCTTATCTCTTATCCGCGAAATAATTCAATATATACTAGTGTTTCATTCAACAATTACTGCTTGTTACATTTTTTCACCTGAAAACAACCAACTTTATTTTATATGAGAAAGGCATTGTAAGTGCTAACTCTCTCACTAGATGGCGTCGAGACAAATTGTCTACATTTTTAGGTGAAATACTTGAACTTGTCAAATATATTAATTTTTTTGTTTTTTGTAAACTAATGTTTGAGGCAAGATTTTTTATGCATAGCCCTTTGTGCTATACATAAAAAATCTTGTCTCAAACATTAGTTTACAAAAAAAATTATAATTGATATTTATTTATTTTTTATAAGTTTTTAATTCAGTAGGACTGGGTAGATGGTACAATCCTAGTCTACCATATTACATGAGATGTATACAATTATTGCATTTCGAGAAGAAAAAAACATGATACAAATTAAATATTAAAAATTGTCCTTCGGGGAGGCCAGCATCCATCCCTCATTGCGTGGAGAACTGAGTCACTCGGATGCCGCCACAACAATGAAGTTGGTTGACTTCCATGTCCTTCCTCAGAAGCTAGCTAGTCAGTGGCATATGAGTGCCCCCACCTCCTTCAGTTGCAGAAGATGCCTATACAAACTGTGTAGTACATCCTCAGCTTATTCCATTGCGCTGCTGGGGATAATGGCTACAGCTCAGATCTGTGAAAAGCAATGTAGTATATCTTTAAAAGTTTCCTGACATCGTCGCCACAGTCGTAAAACCGCCTTGAGAGCATTGCCGTCCAATATTAATGACTCTTCTTTGTCGTTCCACGTCCTCTTTATTTTTCATATCGTATGTAAGGATATATCACAAGTATTTAATCTGTGAAGCCACAAGCTGTTCATAGGAAACAGCCTTTCAATCAAAGTGATATCTGCGTTTTTTCGAAGTTAATAATTATGTTTTCGCCTTCTGAAGATGCTGATAGCACATTCGTTCAGAATCAAAACTTCACGGGCGATGGTATGGGTTCGAGTCTGGTCCGAGGCCGGACAGTTGATTTCATTACAGCTCTATTATGTTAGCTAATCCGTGACGGCCTTTCTAATAATTTAAATTTAATAATTTGTTTGGGAGCTGCTGGGCCGCCGTCAAATCACTGCCGAGATGTAAACGCAGCGTGTTGCCGTATTGGGACTATTGACTCGCATGAATACGGGAGGGAAATTAAAAATATTAAAAAAAATTGTGTTCAGGGTTGGATTGTAAGACACTAAAAACTGGGCTATTCAGAGATACTGAGAGTTTCTAATGTTCGATTTACACACTAAATATGTCTATACACGGTGTGTTAAAACTCGCAGTACAGGGAGAAAACTGGTGGATCTATACAACATAGAGAACCCTAAAAAAATATTTTTTCAATCTGTAATTTTTTTTGGAAACTAATCGGCTTATAAAATCTTTGGATCCGGTTCTCAGAATCGACACATTTTAAAAGACATTAAACCTCCCTCTAAAATTCAAATTTAAATATCCCCCCTTTAAAACATCTTCTTCTTCTTTTTGAACGCTTACTATGGAGCCTTAATGCATTCCTTTCACGTCTAATGCACGCCCATAACAGCCACAACACGTGTATAGTGACAAAAATTTCCCAAAAGCCTTTGTTTGAGTATAGTATGGATATTCAATTTAGCTCTGAAAGACGTGTGCA
Organism: Hesperophylax magnus; assembly: GCA_026573805.1. Lineage (NCBI taxonomy): Eukaryota > Metazoa > Arthropoda > Insecta > Trichoptera > Limnephilidae > Hesperophylax > Hesperophylax magnus. The sequence continues at coordinate 2,374,578 of JAIUSX010000055.1, forward strand.
CAATCGAAATTCATTAAAAGTTTTCACAATACGTGAGTTTAGCGACTCCGCATGCGGCGCGCGGCGCTGCTACTACGATTTCCCGTACACTTTGACGCTCCAGAGAGCTGAAAATTGTTTTCCAATACAGTCGCAATTCCACAGAAAATGAAGCCATTCATATTTAATTACATATAAACCGACAAATATTATTTAACTACTGCCGGGAACTTTGGTTGTCGGTAACCGAAATTGAAAGCGCGCAAATGTGTAATCCACCGTCGAGTTTACCGTTCGTGTTCCTTCCCCACGTGTTGTAGGTTGTAAGAGAAGAGAGCGCGCACTTCGCCAAGTTCCGTGTACCAAATAGCTGGTACAAGTACAAGTACACTCGCGATGGTGCTTTTACTTTGCGGGTTTAATTGCTTCTGAACTGGGAACAGCGCCGGTATTTCAATTAATACAAATAATGCACAGTGTATCAGTTCCCCTACCTTCTCAACACCTTGACGAGCACCTACCAGAATTGTATCTATGTATTTATAACATTTGTTTAAAGACTCTTATACAATGATATCACAGAACAATACGAACTAAAAAAACAGTGGCAATGAATGAAGAGAATGGTAGGTATCTAGCTACAAAATTACCTACACCTTAATAAAGCAATAACAGATAACACTAAAACATACTCCACTAATATTAATATTTGGATGATGTTTTGTGAAACACACCAAGGGCGCTGTATAAATATATCACATATTTCTACAATGCTGTCTTATTAATAACAAATATATAGTAGATATAGACTAGACAAACTTTTATCAACTTATGGCTAACAGATTGCATCCACCGGTTCGTTGATCTATATGTAAAATACGTTTGATCAATGAACGTGATGTTGCGTTATAATGTAGATATATTATTATCAGTAATCATTTGATTTGATTGTAATAAGTAATATTAATTATTACTTAGTATAGATACAAATGTCGGTCACATTAAGACCGTCACCATCTTGAAATGAAAACGAAACGTACAAACAAATTTACGGACAGACGCAATGCAAAACAGTCCTGTTAGGACAGGACTTCGCTACGCTTAATAATCTAGCAAGTAAGTACCAATTTTTTCAATAGATAAGAAACGTTTTTATTTAATTTCGAAAATTTAAAGTCACGCGAAAATTTAGACCGTCCCAATAGAAAAAAAACAAAAATTGAACAAAAATAACTTCGATGTTTTCACACAGAGAAAAATGAGTACTTGTAACTTATTCAAATTCTCTTTAAATTGTTGGTGAACCAGTTAAAAACGAGATTGCAGGCAGTTTCCTGTAAAACTTTTAGTTAGTATTAGTTAAGCATTTGCGTTTGACTTGATAATAGATATATAATGACGAGATGGAAAAGACAAGACTTTTAAGAACATATGTTCCGACAAGAAGTTTATCAGGAAGCCTATCAATTCATTCGTTAATGGCCTGCCCTAATCCCGTTTTTAACCGGATTACGAATAATTTGAAGACCAATACTCTTTGTTCTCTGTGCAGGATGTATTTTGTACTTTTAGAAGGTCGATCCAGTCTTCTCCTTTTTGATAAAAAACATATTTATTTTCTTAATACGAATAAAATTTATAAATAATATTTATTTTATTTTCTCTAATTATGGATCAGATTTATTTATTTATTTATTTATTTTATTTATTTTATTCGAGACACAAACAGGATATTTATAAAAACATTAATTATGGTTTCCAAATTAAAAAAGTACAATTATAAATATCCCTAGATTAATGTGTCTGCAGCAATCACATTTGCACATTCACATAAGCAAACATGTAAAACAATAACAGTATTTATTATAGAAAACATAAAACTTAATTACAAAGATTGAAGCACATAATAAGTAGAAAAATTTAAAGAGTACATGTTAAAAAAAAAAAAAAAAAAAAAAAAAAATCTAAACCACTAAACAAGTTTTTTATTTATTTATTTTTCTTTCTTTTTTTTTTTTTTTTTTTTTAAGTACAGAAATCGTGGAGATATTTCTTGAAACACGTTATATTATTTGCAAAAATATCTATGACAGTGTGTATTTTAGCAAGATCATTGTATGATCGAGACATTCTAGACATAGGATTAAAATATCCAGTGTTATTGGCAAAAATTTCGGTCCAAAATATGTTCATATTTCTAGTATATTTGGGCCTGGCGTAAAAAGTGATTTGATTGACCAAGTTACTATTAACGATAACTTTGTTTTTGGATGCAATAATCAAGGAGAGGACCAAGCTAGCAGAGGGTTAAACCCGCAAAACCAGGAGTGAACTCGCTTTGGACCACTCGGCCACTATGTGAACTATTACTTTTTATTTTTTATTATCCGATTTTATGTCCGGGTTAAATCTTCCCCATAGGAAAAACTAAACCCTTCCACACACTTTTCCACAAATGATCATCTAGTCAATCAACATTATGCAAGTGCATTATATAAGCAAAATAAATACAAAACAATACAAGAACAACACGTCAACTCACCAGAGATCAAATGGGAAAATAATTCACCGACTCCAGATATTTTCATATCGGAGGGTTCGGCTCGGTAGAACTCCTAACAGGGCCTATAAATCCTACTGATACCTCAACATAAATATTTAAAAAAATATTTACTATCATTATTATTTTACTATTTTAGTTAAGCTAAATACAAAAATTAAGTCCATAAAAATTACTAATGAACTAAATAAAAACTATTTTTTGGTAAAAAGCAGCAATTTATAAAAATTCAGTCTACGTATGTTTGTGCTCGCAAAACTCAAAATAGCCGAAAATGTTTGTTCTTATTAGTGGCAAAAGTGTTTAGAGAGTGGTTTGAATGGTGTAAAAAGTTGGGGACGCCCGAGGAATACTTAAAACATTATCTCTGCACCGGAATGTGATACGGAGTCGAATTAAAGTCGATGTAACGTAGTTTTTTAACAGTAATATTGTGGTATATACCTAGTAGTGAATGGCGGAAGAAGTCGGAGAATCCCTGAAGGTCGTTAGCAGTATCACGTAGGAAAAAATGCAAAGATCTCTCTAAAATCTTTCATAAAACATATAAAAATTCTATCGAGAACACAGCCTTAAACTCGAACAATCTCTGGAAATTTATTAAAAAAATAAACAACGACAGCACAGACTATCCTCCAGAAATGCACATGGACGACAAATACGCCAACAATACGCAAGACATTGTAAATCTTTTTTCTGATTTCTTTAAAAATGTTTATGATGATGAAACACCAGCAGAAAATATTCCTTCATACACATTCAAAAAAACCACACATTTAACAGACTGCTACATCACCGAAGAATCTTGCAAAAAAAATTTAAGTTCCTTAGACATAAACAAGTCTGCAGGCCCGGACACTATCCCGCCAATTGTCCTAAAACAGTGCTCCTCCGTATTGTCTAAACCACTAACCATTTTATTTAACCACCTACTATCCTCTGGATATTTTCCCGTCTACTGGAAATCCAGCTATATTATTCCAATATTTAAAAAAGGTGACGAGACTGACATTTCAAACTATCGATCAATATGCATACAATCTGTATTACCCAAAATCTTTGAATCTTTAGTTTTGGAAGAAATATATCCCACACTAACAAGTTAATAAATGACAAACAACATGGCTTCATTAGAGGTAGATCAATTACAACAAATTTACTACTGTTTCAAAACTATATATTGGAGTATTTTTCTAAAAATAAACAAGTTGACTGTATATATACTGATTTTTCGAAAGCTGATTTTTCACAAAGTACTGATCCAAAAACTTCATGCTTTAGGAATTAGAGCAATTATGTTAAGCTGGTTAGGTAGTATATCTGGTAGAACTTTACTCGTTAAAATAAAATCTTTTTTATCTAAACCATTTTTGGCCACTAGTGGCGTACCGCAAGGTAGTCATCTTGGCCCAATTTTATTTATTGTTTTTATAAATGACATAGTCAACTGCTTTAAAAATGTCGATGTTTTGCTATTCACTGACGATATTAAATTATATACAGAAATAATCTCCTTAAACTGTCAAGTTCTTCAATCTAATATAGACATGCTAAATAACTGGTGTTCACAAAACAATTTATATTTAAATGTAGAAAAATGCAAAATTTTGACCTTTTCCAAAAAAAAAACATCACAATTTTTTGGCTATTCAATAAATAAAACAAATTTAGAAAGAGTAAAGGAAATGCGAGATCTTGGCATAATAATGGATGAGAAACTAGACTTTACGGCCCACATTCAACAAATTGTGAATAAGGGTATGAAAACATAAGGTTTTATATTAAGAACAATTAAAAACTTTGAATCTTTACAAATCATAAAACTATTGTACATATCCCTTGTTAGAAGCCAGATAGAACATAACTCCATAGTTTGGTCGCCCTTCTACAATGTACATATTCATAATGTTGAAAGAATTCAAAGAAAATTTCTACGCTTCGTCAATTTTAAACTTAACATCCCTTTAGAACACATAAATTACCAGTCATTATTGAATCTTTTAAATATTCCGACATTAGAAAACAGAAGAAAAATAAACGACCTAACCTTTTTATTAAAATTATTGAACTCTAAATTTGATTGTTGTGAACTCCTGCACTTAATAAATTTACACATACTTACACGAACAACTAGGCAAATATCAACATTTTAAATACATACATCTCATTCCAACTATAGTTTTCACTCTCCAATACAACGTTTACACAGTCTTGGCAACAAATACTTAAACAATATAAATGTATTTGACAATAATTTGAACTTGGCAAATTTTAAACGGAGTATGTGCGAACTATTTTTACCTAATTTGTAAACCATTGTTATACTTTCTTATTATCATTATGGTTGATTTGAAGGATTTTGGCAGATTTTCTATTTTTCGTCTCACTTATTTGTACTCTATCCATACCTATATTTTTTAAACTCTTATATTTTATGTAACTTATTTTGTCAACTCTGATATTTTTTTTTATGTAACCTGTATTTTGTTAACACTGATTTTTTTAAATGTAATCTGTATAACTAAAAAATAAAGATGTACATTATTATAGGTAAAAGCCCTATGGGCGTTTAAATAAAATAAAAAAATAAAATCACTAGTTTTTGTTAAAATAATTGTTCAATCAATGTTAATAATAAAAAATAAATTAAAATAATAATTATGTATATATATATTTTTTATTGTGTTGAAAAACATGACAAAATTAGTTACTAGAGGCGTCTCCTTTGAAATCATTATCAAGAACCAAGAAAATGAGTCACTTTATAAAAAAGGAGCATTACTTTTCCTCGGCGTTATTTGTACAGGATTTTATATGAATAATAATTTTCTCTTCAAATAACAAACGAGACTTCTATAAAAAAGGAAAATAGCGTATTTAAAAGCCCGTACATTAATGATCATAAGCTCGACAAAGCTGCCTGTTAATTAAAAATTCTACTTTGTTACTGAAAATAAAACAAAGTATTTTTCGTTGTTGGAGGGAAATTCTTGTAGACCTTGGACCCACTACTTACACTACTACAGAAATACATTCGCTATGTTTTTAAAAAAAAATTATTACAAAAATTATTATGAAAATTAGGCCCCATTTTTTTCCCTAATGTAATGGGTCTTTTTTTGTTAATAGTTATCTCCTGTTTCGGTACCAATGTATAATAAATATCAGTTTATTTTATTTATATACAGGGTTTTCCTATAAGAGGTGTTATTTTGATATTCAATCGTAAAAGATCAATGGTTTCGTTGCTTGTGTGGCACGTAGCGCCGTCTTGTTGAAAGTAAACGTTGTCCAGATCAATACCATCCAATTTCGGCCATAAAAAATCATTAATCATCTCTTAATAGCGCAATCCATTCACCGTAACTGTTACTCTAGCCTCATTTTCGACAAAGTAAGATCCAATGACTCCGACGAACCATAAACCGCACCAAACAGTCACACGTTGAGCATAAAGAGGCTTTTCAACAATAATTTTTGGTTTTCCGAGCCCCAGATGCGACAATTTTGCTTGTTGACGAAGCCACCGAGGTGGAAATGGGCCTCATCACTCAAGATGATTTGCATTTGATTAACTCAAGTGAATTTTAATAATTTCAATGCGTTGTTGAAGAAGGTTCTACTTGTCAAATGTCAAAAAATGACAGCTTCAAAAGTAACATCTACCGAAATAACGGGCTATTCAAAATAACACCTCTTATTGGAAAACCTTGTATAACCTCTATATTTCATTAGTCAGAAGTCAATTGGAGTATAATTCACCTATTTGGTCCCCTTTATATAAAGTTCACTCCAATAATATAGAAAGAGTTCAGCAAAAATTTCTTAAGTACGTAAATTTTTAGCTCAGAATTCCGATTGATTACATTAATTGTGCAGTTTGATGAATCAATTGCATCTAATAACACTGTATGACAGCAGAATTATTTCAGACCTGGTTGTGTTACACAGAGTCATTAACAACTTAATTGATAGTCCTGCCATCATTGCCACTATTAAGGACTAGGAATATAAGACAAAATATAACATTCTTCTGCAATACACACGACCAACTATCAGACACACTCACTGACGAATAGGATGCATGATCTGGGCAACAAGTATGGGGGTGTTATTGATTTATTTATTGACTCCATTTATAGAATTAAGCACAATCTATACCAACACTTTGTTGAATCCTACAGATTAGAGTAGCGTTGGTAAATTAGTTTTAATGATTTGTCTTATATGTAGTGTTGTTGTAATTTCTTTTTTACTTTACGTTACTCTTACGTTTTACTAATATTGCTTCATATTTAGTTTTTTTATTATTTAGTTTTTTTTAAATTATATCTTAATATTTTCTCATTTTACTTGTAATCACAATTTTACGATTGTGTATTTTGTACCTTCTTTACAACGGATTACATCTATTTACTGTCAGTATCTCCTGTATAATACAGATATTCTCCTATGTACACTGCATCATGTATCACTTCTATGTAAAAGCATTTTTAGGCGTATATATAAATAAATAAATAAATTATCATTTTTGAAGTTACATTATAAATTTATAACAGTGTAATTGTAACGGCTCTTTTTGTGTTTCTTTTATAATGTGTAAGGTAGGTTTAAGAAGGTTTAAGTACTGTTAATGGAAAATTATACATTTTGTGAACACCTCACTTGGTAATCAAAAATTATAAATGCATATGTTGTTCCAAAAAATAAAAATGAATAAGCAACTAACCCAATGGAATTATAAAAAAATGTTTACTTGCGCGCTCTATGAATAATAAATTCTTTGAAATTCCCTAACATGACGACTAATTTTTATTGCGCAAAGTGCAAAACTTTATTATGCAACATGAAAACTTCCAGCCAGACTTTCCCAGAGGATGCCGGGCAAAAGTTTAAATGAGAATTCAAGTACAAAATGAGATGAAACTTGCTAATTTGTGAAAAAATCCCTGCGGATATATTTTGCGTGCATGGCGTTTTATTTTCTTTTATTGCTCCACTGCCTGCTCTGCCTCTCAGGTAAGTTGCTTTGCCAGCCATAAAATTGTACGAGTGTGTAATTTGTTGTTTTTTTCCAATTTACAAATTTAGCGGCATCAGTATGTTTTGTCAGTACATAATTAGATTTATTGATTGATTGTGAGATTACTTAAAAATGGTACTTATGGAAAACTTATCATTGTAAGTATGTACACATATTTTAATGGTTGCATTGATATTTGTTGGCATTCATCGGATCAACAAATTAATGTCACTATCATCCCCTTTTTAATTTTTTTTTCAATTTGTATTTTTTTCTTTCCGGAACAAGTTAACTTCTTAAAGTGAGTATTTCACGATTACCTGCCATCATTAAGTTATTAATTCTTTATTGAATTTCTAAGAGAAAAATATGCATTCATTTAAATAAGTTTTTTTATTTATTTTATAAATGTGAAAAGGTTATAATTTTGGTGATTTTCTCAACTACAATACAGCGCCCTTGAGGTGTTTTTGCACAAAAACGGCGCTATACAAGTCATCCAAGTATTATTATTAGGTCCATGCCCATATTATGGTAGTCGTACATGATTTATGAGTATATTTAGTATTCCTACAAAACCAATAGTTTATGATTTATTTAATAATAATAATATTATTTGAAAGATTTTTATAGCGCCGTTTTTGTGCAAAATCACCTCAAGGGCGCTGTACAAGTATATAATACATTTCTACTATGTTATTACTAACTATATATGGAGATGATATACAGTCCAATACTTACCTGGTGGGTCACTTGAGATTAACACTTAATTAACATTAACTAATTGTTTATTAGCGAAATTTAGATACAGGATTTAGGATATGATTGGATATAACTGGACTTTCTCTCAGGAATGGTATATTTAATTTAAGGGTATGACAGCTTAAAAAGGTGAGTTTTTAGTTTAGACCTGAATTCTGTTGGACTTGTTATGAATCTTACTTCTGGAGGGAGTTTATTCCAAGCCATCGTCCCAAATACTCAAAATAATGTAATAAAGTAATGTTTTTTCTTTTGTTTTCTTTTGGTTTTGAATAGCCATAAGTCGCGTTTATAACCGCTCAATTAAAATGTCAACAAATTGCGCCTGTCGAGTTATTATTAACGAATTATTAACATTCGTACAAAATAAAGTGGATGTTCTTGATGAAGTGAGCATTGTACAAATATGTTCCACAAGCTTCCAAGAGGAAGAAATTGAAAGTGCTAAATGCCTCCTGTTAGAATCCGTCCCTGGCCGTCGTATCACGAGAAAAGGCGATGGCAAAATAACGAAAACATTGCAAGATATCATAAAGATCATGAAGGAAACCGATCCAGACCAACTTCCTACGTTTGTCGCCCGTGATCTCAACAAGTTACCACCAGTTACTTTTGACCACGTCGACGTTACAAGACTTCTTAAAGATTTAATATTACTGAAAACCGAAATTGCCGCAAAGGCAACAATATTAGATATGAATGCTTTGAAGCAGGAACTTAGTCAAATCAAAGAAACCGTCAGCCATATCACACAGCTCAAATTCTAATGCACAACCAAAAATTGTGAGTCCTTCTATAAACTCTCTTGACATTTCAAACGAAAACAATGCAAATCACGAGAATACGCAAATATGGCCGCAGCCTACAGCCGCTCACGACGGCAAATCTAAACGAAATGCTCGTACTTATGCTAGTGTTAGTGAGAAAGCCCGAAGAGAGCCGGAAAAAACCGAAGCAGCCCGAAGCAGTTCACTGTCAAACGCGTCAAACGTAAACAATGATTTTACGGTTGTTATGAATAAATATCGCAAGAAGCGATTCTTAAATAATCGTGGAACAGGAAGTAATGAAGGAAATTTAAAAACAGCAAACCTTTCAATAGGGTTATATGTATCTCGTTTCGCACTTGAAACAAACACAGAAGATGTAAAATTATTTTGCGAAAATAAAGGTTTAAAAGTAATTAATGTTGAAATCCTAAAACCTTTCAAAAAAACTCCATTCAGGACATTTAAAATCATGATCCAGCAAAGCGACATTAAAACTGTGATGAATCACGATTTCTGGCCCCAAGGCATCGTATTCAGAAGATACAGAGAAGCTATCGAGCGAACCACGAAAGGAACAAAACAAAATGAATAAGTTAAACATCACTTCGATCAATTGCCGATCTGTAAAAAGAGTAGAAATTTTTTTTTCTGATCTGTGTATTACAAACGATATCATTCTATTACAAGAGACATGGCTTATACCAACTGATTTAGATTTTCTTAGCGAAATTCACCCTGAATTCATGAGCTATGGTACCTCAGCGGTAGACTTCTCTAATGGCCCACTACGAGGACGACCATATGGCGGACTAGCTATACTATGGAGGAAATCATTCAAGGCAGTGACAATCGACTGTGAAACTCCCAGGATAATAGCGATTGATATCACACTCAACACTGGAACATTACTTGTCATGAGTGTATACATGCCAGTGGACAACACTGATAATTTACCGGAATATTTATCCTGTCTATCAAAAATGCACACGATAATTGAGGAAAGAGACAACCCTAATTGTATTATTCTGGGAGACTTTAATGCCGACATGAATTCGCCATTTGGACGTGAGCTTAAATCATTCTGCTCCGAATATAACCTACAAATTGCGGATGTTGACATACTCCCGCTCGACTCCTACACATACGTAAGCGATGCACATAATACCACGAAGTGGCTCGACCACTGTCTAGTGACTCAGGCAGTACTCAATACAATAGAAAATATGTATATTGACTACAAGTCCGACTGGTCTGATCATAGACCAATGCACACCACTCTAAGAACTAATGGGTTACCCACATATACCGCAAGTCACACAAAAGTAGAGGATCCGTGTCGATGGCGGCCCAAAAGTCATGTAGAAGTGCAGTCCTACTCCAGGTATGCCCAATTTGCAATAGGTCAACTTCAGATAATTTATGGAACCAACACAGAAACTTATGACAGCACCACGATGAATGTAGCCCAAATCGACGACCTATACAAAAACATTGTACAAGCATTGAGTAACTCAGCTATATCTGCGTTTAACATAGGGAGAAGGCCAAAAAATGGGAGAAAATGGAAGGCTACAGCGGGTTGGAATGAGCAGGTTGCCTTATATTATGAAGCGTCTAGAAATGCACATATAAATTGGCTGCAGAATGGACGACCTACTGAAGGTCCCATCATGGAAGCTAGAAAAGAAACCAGATTGCTTTTTAAGAAAAAATATAAGAATTGTCAAAGAAGCTTTGAGCAGAACAAAATGGACAAAATAGCGAACAGCTTTGAATGCAAGAATTTTTCATCTTTCTGGAATAAAACCAATGCCGTATTGAAAGCGAAATACACCGCACCGAGCCAGATTGATGGAAAATCTGTAAATAAAGATATTGCTGAAGTTTTCAGAAATACATTCTGCTCCGCACCAGATCAACCGCAAATAATGGTTAAAGAGATTGAGACAACAATGCATCAACCAGAACAACAGCCGTCCATCGTCATATTACCTGAGATGATCCAGCGAGCAATAAGCAACATGGCAGGAGGTAAATCTGCAGGTCACGATGGACTAGTGATAGAACATGTAAAGCATGCGGGGGAGTATTTAACAATACTGCTTGCCTCTCTCTTCACTGCCATGATCGGCCTCGGACACATTCCGAAAGAGCTGTCCAAAACAATAATAATACCGATCCCAAAAAGCCGCCAGTTGAACTTGACATCATCTGTTAATTACAGACCCATATCTCTTGCCACAATAATTGCAAGAATCTTCGAAAAGGTCATCTTAAATTTAACGGAAGACAAGCTTAATACAGAGGACTCTCAAATGGGCTTCAAAGCTGGATGCTCTACTGATACGGCCATATATAGCATGAAACAAACAATCGAATACTATAAAGCCAGAAAAACAACGGTGTACGCATGCTTCCTAGACCTAAGCAAAGCCTTTGACAGGGTTTGTCATAATGCGTTGTGGAAAAAACTGACCGAACGACAAGTTCCACCACAAATTGTCAATATATTGAGAACATGGTACAACCAACAGGAAAACTTTGTCAGATGGAATGAAAGCCTATCAGAAGCAGCCAAATTAAAGTGCGGTGTTAGACAAGGAGGCTCAATGTCCCCAGTGCTTTTCAACGTATATATGGATGAACTTAAAGAAGTAAAACACTGAATACAACAAGAATCGGATGTCATATTGCCGGGGTATGTATGAACAATATTAGCTATGCAGACGACATGGTCATACTAGCTCCATCGATAAGAGCGATGAGAAAACTTCTGGCAATATGCGAAGCTTACGTTGATAGTCACGGGCTGATGTACAATGCTAAAAAGTCATCCCTGCTGATATTTAAAGCAAATACTGGTCCCACTGTCATTCCACCCATACGTCTCGACGGGGCCAACCTGACAATTTGCAGCGAAATCAAATATTTGGGGCATGTCATCACCGATGACCTAAATGATAAAAAAGACATAGAACGTCAAAGAAGAGTACTGAGTGTGCGAGCTAACATGCTTGCCAGGAGATTCAACAAATGCAGTCCTCCGGTGAAGAAGCAACTTTTCCAAACATATTGTATGAGCTTCTACACTAGCGAGCTATGGACGACATACACACAAGGCGTCATGAACACACTCCGAGTACAGTACAACCACGCATACAGAGCCCTATTTGGCCTCCCCTGGCGATGCAGCGCCTCACAGATGTTCACCGAAGGAAGGGTGCATGGGTTCGCTGCTTTGATGCGCCACAGAATAGCCGGGACGAGTCAGCGCTACCAGAGATCGGACAACACTCTTGTCCAGGCCGTTGCCCAGTGGCAGGGAGCGCGTCTACACCGGAGATGGAGAATTTCACTGAAGCCACCATAAAGACCTAATGTGCACATCAATGTATTGATTTTTTATTTATTATATTTATTTTTATTTATTTCTTTATTCATTTTATTTTTATGTATTAACTTAAATGTAAACTTTTATGGCAGGCAGAGCATTGCACACACCGCTCTGTCCAGCTGAAATAAACATTATTATTATTATTATTATTATTTACATAATCAATCTTATAATTTTTATTTTATTCCTATATTTTAATTTTTTTTAAATATTTTGTTATATTTTTGTCAAATAGCGTTTGTTAATGGCACTTGTGCTATTAATTCGAACTAAGAATATTTAAAAAAAAAATTGACACCAAGACATGATCCATAATAAATATGAATAAAAATTAATAAATATTAAATAAATAATAAATATTCTAATTCATCTCTGTTTATAAAACTTATTCGTGTAATTAATATGTTGTTAATGGACTATTTGTCCGTAAATAAATAAATAAATAAATAAATGAACATGAAAAACAATATATCAAAAATAAAACTACAATAGATAAAAAAAAATAATAATAACAAAAAAAAGGTACGTGCACTTGCAAAAAATCCATTATATTCTTATTCAAACATGTTAAATTACAAAAATTATCCTTCTAGATAAATAAAAAAACCAATGTCATGATACCTATTAAAGAAAAATATTACGCTACCCACAATATTTGTTTTAAACAATTTTACTAACATTTTATCTGTCATTTCAAAAACTAGTAAATAAAATTTTAATTTAAACAAACTTTTTGAAATCCATAAAAGAAACTATTTAAAAATAAAACATATTTGGAAAAGAAAAGGATTCCTGTTATTACTTAATTTGAAAATAAACTTCACGTTCTTTATATTATGACCCTTATATTGTTTCCTTAGAAATACACAATATTATTATTATTACTGAGGAGCAAGAAAAAATTACAGCTCGCTAACATTTTAATAACTTTGGGTCGTGTATACGGCACCATTAAACTTTTAAAATGGACGGAAACTTTGCTAAAAAAGACAATAAGCTCCAAAGTAATAATTGCATTTGGAATTTCCCAGAGACTCAGTTGTGTTTTAATTTAAATTTATTTTGCGTTTTGGGCGTTGTACTTTTTGTAATTTTTGTGTAAACTTTGTAACAACATAAATGAAGCTTGAATTAAATAAATATGTGGCACACGCCTTTGATTTCTGAAATTTAATCCCCAATCTTATTAAAAGCCATTACGTCTTGTTATATTATGGAAAAGGTAAATAAATTGGCACTTGGAGGGTATAATTAATAAAAATGACTCGATGGCTGTGTTAAAAATCAAAGAAACAAGATTTTTAATGGCGGAAAAAAAAATTATCCGATGATTCTATCTTAAGATGTTTAGAAATGTCGTTTTCAATCTCCTAGTTTGATCAACTACTCGGCGTCACAAAAATCGCACCGATTGCCAAATCTTATGAGACAATAAAATGATCGTCCCTTTCAGATTTACAGCGTTGTTCCTCCGATTCATGCATTCGGATGAAGCAACCAGTCTGGAAAACCGCTGGAAAAACAAATTTAATGTCGCATCCCAGGTTGCAGTAGTGCCACCACTCAATCGGATTCGTGTGGTATACATTTTAAGAAGTTGTTTTATATTGCTGATTACTCACGTCTGTCCTTTTCAACGTCCGAATAGTGATTGACTAACAATTGACTTAAGCTGCTCTTTTTATAGCCCATAGAGATGGCATAAGTTGTGGCAGCTCTAAAGAGAACATGCGCACAGTCCCGTACATGGAAAATTTGCATCGTTTATAAAATTAAAATATTGTCTGATAAGAGGTCGTTAAACAAATGTATATATTATATAATAATATCAATATTTTTTGGGTTAGATTTATTGGCTCGGAGAAACTTACGCTTGACATTTATTTTCGAAGAAGTGCGATTATTGGGACTCCGAGTATTTGTTATAATAAGCCGAGCTTTTAAGATTCTTGAGTACGGTTCCAAAGTTCTAGAGTTCGAACCCCGTCGTGTGAAAAGACATTCTCATTTAATTATGAGTATTATTTATTTATTTCGTATTCTTTTAAAATACCTATAGTACATTCAGACAGAAAAACACCTTTATCTTATTAAAAACTCTTTTATCTCACTAATGAACAACCACAATTTGGAATCGAAACGTTGCTTAAAATTGCGTCAGTCGTGTTATATAACCTCATCTGAATGGTGACCGGATAAATCATTACAATGTTTAAAAAGTTATATAAAGTCACGGAAAGTGATGAAACAAAAAATTTATTAACTGGTTTAAGTTTCTAATGACTTTATATCACTTTTTAAAAGTGTGTTGAATTGTCACTGTGTTGAGTTATCATGGAACCCATCTGAATAGTGCATATAATAGGACTTCCAAACCTGCCACTTCCCCATCCCCTCCAAATTCTCAATCAGCCTCACCACATTTGGAGAAGTCATAGACCCAATGGTTTTGGGCAGTAGGGACTCTTATGCGGTAGGTAGGTATTTACCTATATTAAAAAAAACAATTTAAGACGGCAGGAGTGTCTATTTAAAAAATATATATTGTTACATGGATATTTTTTTATGCAAAATATTAATTGGTAATATGGGCTCACTGAGTGCTTTACCCGTGCTGAGGCACCAATTTTACAATTTCATGTGACAAATTATGTAGGCAAATAAAAATGTAAGTACTGTATTGAAATAATGTTAATTAAACGAAATAAAATTAAATATTAACAAATGAAATAATATAAAAAAAGTAAAATTAAAGAAAGACACTGCATTACTATTTTTTAACATCTCTACCCACAATAACTTTCTAGTAATAATGGAATCTATTCAAATTATTAGTAATTCGGTTAAAAATGGGATTGCAGGCCCTTAATTGTATTGATAGATTTACTAATAAACTTTTAGTAAAATAATAATGTATTATCACGATGTCACCGTCAACACGTATTCGTAAAAATAATATTTCCCCAATTCCTCGTTGTATATTATCAAGGGAAATGCAAGTGCACGTACACGTTTTTCGATATTATTACGAATTTGCTAAAAGTTTATATGGAAACGGCCTGCACTCCCGTTTTAAACCGGATTGAAGAGATTTATAATAAATTAGCAGTACTCATTTTTCTCCGTGCATGATTATGGAAAATTGGCATCATGTCCGTTGTCCATTAAAGTCAAATTCAAAATTCTGAATGTCTGCTCGAAATAATTTTGAGATCGACACTCCACCGTAAAAAAAACAATAAGAAACTTTAGAGTTATAAAGTGCAAGATCATTGAGTGTAGACGCATTAGAAGATAAAAATCAGATGCCTGAAGATCATTACGCCTGCATCCTTGATAATTATTTACCTTTCGACCATCGGCGTCCGAATCTAACCTGTCAAAACGGACAAATCAAATTCCAAACGGGCAGAGCAACAACAAAACAAAACAGAAAAAAATAAACAGATTACGGTGAGTTGTAACAATGGAATACCGACTGATCCAGCGAGCAGTGGCGGCCATTTTTCATATTAATCATGGACGGAAATCTCGATCAAGGCTGGTTGGATTTGATATAGAAATCATGAGATGAACCCTTTACTACCAAGCAATGATTTGATGTCGGCCACTTGGACGGTTGGAATTGGAATGTATCTCATAATTTTGTATTGTTTTGTCATCTATCAACAGCAGAGAACGACGTGTTTTGTTTTTACCGACGACAACCTCCGAGGCAGAGCAGTAAGTTCCTCGATTTAGTGCCCGAAGATGGTGAGATCAATTATTACAACCGTACGCAAATGAGATGATACACACTCTCTATTTTTGAAAGGATCGGTAAAAACTGAAATGTATAGTACCTTCGTACCTTTTTACTAACTTGTAACATGTGTCGAAAGGGGAGTAAGTAACACTACGTGGACGAGGGGTAAGTCCTTATTCGGAGGTCGCGGGTTTGAATCTACACGAACAAAAAATTTTTGGGCATGTAGAGAAAATAAACAAAAAAATGAGTGTAAGGAGAATATATGATGCCAATGTGAATGGTAGCTGAATTTGGGGACGACCAAGGAAGACTTGGCACGACCGAATTTTGTACAACAAAGCCCTTCACGAGTTTTCCGTACCATTGCTCTTCTGAACGTCATACGTCCTGATGGTGATACGGATGTCCGACTCTTGTCAATATGTCGATGAACATGTACTTGTACTTGATCTTAAAAGTGCACTGTAATACGTTTATTATGACCTGGCTCCATAAAATAAAGAATAATACAAGGTACAAATATTTTCCCGATCAATGGATATCGACGATTTGACGGTATAAGTGAGACAGAGCTATTGGGCTAAATGCAACATTTATCATTCCATTTATGCATTACGTCAATATATTATTACATATAACATAAGGCAACGTATTTTAAATAAGGATAAACACGTGTTACAGTACATTGAAAACTACATATTTAGCGTTTATGTGTTCAGTAATAATTAATTTACCGATACATAAAATTTAACATATTCTCACATAGGATTTGTTGGTATAATAATTTCTCTGAACCGAACATTTTTCTTTAAAAGGTCTCCAAACAAAGCAAATTTCATAAAAAGGTCTACATAAACATATTTTTACAATAAAGTCCATCATGTTATAAACCCCTATTTAGCGGGGAAGAAACAATTGAGCGATGAACCACTGAAGATGAAAAGCAAGCCTACATGGAGGTTCACTGGGTGAAAAGCAATTATAAAATCAGAAGTGACGAAATAACAATTTTTTCAGATTTTTCTTTCAAACTGGAAAGCTAAAAATTTAGGAACAACGAAGAAAATTTCACAAATGTTGAGAATTTATTTCTGATATTTAATATATTTTTTTTTTTACTTTAAATATATTAATTAAATAATTAATCAATTTAAAGAGTAAAATCAATAATGTTACCAAAGATAATTCATACAATTAGTACAATTAGTTTTCACTGCTTTTGATTTTTTAATGTTCCTCTTCTATAGAAGCTGGCGCTTGTGTCTAGAAGAGTGGCGAGTATCAAGATGAAGAATATTTTGTGTAAGTAATTATGAATATTAAAATTTATAATTAATTACAAAGATAGTTTCACCATTTTGGTATTTTTACATTGAACTTCTCTTTAATCGCTTTCAGTAGGTGTTTATCGTTTTCTATTGTTCTGATATTTTTGGGTTGGCTGTTGAAGTATTTTTTCCCTAGATATATGTAATGATGTTGAGCAAAAGTGGTGTTACATTTTTGTGTTGAAAATATATGTATATATTTTTGACGAGTACGACTTTCAGTTAAAAAGCTGTGATTTTGTTTTTCTTTTATTATTTGAGTTATCATGTTTTTTTGGACAATATCATTAAATTAAATAATGAAGACATATTACGCAAATTAAATACACATCGAAGATTCGCACGTATTCCTTCGGTAAAAATGGTCACGAAAACTTTTAAAATTATTATCCATTGCAAATTGTACCCACACTACTTCAGTCTGACAATATTCTGAGTGCAATGTACAGTGAAATGCACTGGACAGTGGCAGGCACTGATTAAGTGAGTAAATACTGTTATTCTTAAAATCAAAATTTTAACATTATTTCGAGATGGATTCCTTTTCATTAAAGAAAAATAAAGCAAAACCTTGCGGAATAATATGATGAATTTATTTGCCAAGTGTGGTATTCGAGTTTGTCCAGCACTCAAAAATAATTCTTAAAATCTTTGCACAATATTTAAAACAGGTAAGTAATACTTAAGGGAGGTAAATACAAAGTACTCATTTATCAAAGAACTACCTATCTCAAACAGTATTTTTGTCGCTGTAATTTAGTTTTTTTATAGACTAAGGTCATCATTGAGCGCTAATGGCTTGAAAACGAAAAGGTCAGTACTATTTAAAAGTTCCATCACCGGACTTTCTCACAATCATCACATCGTTTTCTTGTGCAATAATTCACCTATTAATTTAAACACAAAGAAAATTTTATTACTTTATTAATATCGAAAGCACCAATCATTAATATCGAAAGCACTTGATCCATAGGTTTGCGATTCACTAGAGTGGAATCAAATAAGCAAAATGATGGTCTATTTTATGTACACAAGAGTGCCACAACGTACCACTTACCACAATTTAGCCAAATATACTGCGAAGGGAAGAAAAGTGGAGGGAAAAGAGTAATGTTGTAAAAACTTCATGTTTAGCATAACACAGCTAAAACCATTATTCGCCTTGCTTGGGGTATTTTTAATAATAATAAATAAATTAAATAACTTTTACTTTGCCGTCTCTTAGTTCAGATTTTCTTCTACTATCCATATTTTTGTTCATTTCAGCGCAATGGGCAGCAATTTTGTTTTATATAATTAAACAAATTTATACCTACTTTCATTTAACTGCCGGCAACCCGGCCTTAATAACACTACCCGGCTATATATTTATCACATATTACAAATATTATTTTTATTATTATTACAGATAAGCATTTACTTTGTGGCTCATCATAATTTACAATAAAAGATATCAATTTTGTTTTAGACCACTTTAATAATATTAAAACAATAGTAGTTTTAATATTCTCCTGACGAAGGAAGGGTATGGAACCGGTAGAGTGCAATTAAAATTAAAGTGGTCTAAAACAAATTGATATCTTTTATTGTATATATTTATCGGTGTTAACATTTGGCTTACACCGTATTATTTTTTGTATTTAATGTATTAAAAAAGGATCCTTTGTTCATTATTATGTTTATTTATAGCTATTTTCAAGCTTTCTAATTCTCAGCCACAGTATTAAGCTAGTGTGACGAAGTGCTAAATGATCATCCTTGCGTATACCATACCACTGCACTTCTCACTGGCCTTTGCAGAGTTGAGTAATATCCCGAAAGAGAATTGGTCCATCGGCCCAGCATCTAAAATGAAGTCATCTCGAGATCGAGCATCGCGTCACGATGTAAATAAAAATCGTTTATTAAAACGTCAAACGTTTCGCGATCGGTATGCCGAAACAACAGGCGATGAACGGACGAAGATAACGCCGTACATTTGTACCGACCCAAAACAAATAACAGGGGGGGCCGTGACTCGGGGTAACCTCTGTCTTCTTCAGTATTCTGTCTGTCTGGTAGTTCTATACAGAAAGTGTGATATGATAAACAATGACATCTTCATCATCGTTGTTTTACTAATGATTCGCAAGTCCACTACGTTGATAAAAAATGATATTGCATGTGGTTTCAGGAAAAATACGCTCTAAATAAACTATTGAAACACGCCAAGAAACATCGTTTCCACAAAATATTCACCTTCTATTTATCTTTGAGACAAGGTGTTTTCCTGAGTGATGTTAATTTAACGTACAATAGATTTTAAATTTAACCGTCAAGAGTATTTTTAACACACGATTTAAAATTTTGTTTGAAGTCGAATTATATTTAATTGTTGTAAGTACTATTTAAATACTTTTTTTAATAATTTGGGATGTCGAATTTAATAGTTTGAAATGTGTATGATAATGTGATAGTGTAAACTTTAAACAACACAATCTTATTTGTACTGTAATCAACTCTTCTTCTGAAGTTAAATATCCCGGTGTGATCATTGATCAACACCTGAAGTGGAACAGCCACATTACAGAGCTAGTACAGATAATAAGGAAATATATACACATATATATATAAATGTTTGTTAGGTTAAGAAATATTTTAAATGTGAAAACAATAAAAAATGTGTACTATACCCTTGTCCACTCTTTGCTTATCTACGGAATCATAGGCTAGGGAGAATCCTATAAAAATAATCTAAGCTCTGTAAAAGTTTCACAAAGAATAATCATAAAAGTAATATTAAAAAAATTCTACCTTCTCAACAGAATCACTATCTAAATTTTCTTCCTGTACCAAATTTCAATGACATATTTAAGCAAGCTTCCATTATAAAAATGTATTAAGAAACGGAAATCAATTTATTAGACCTAATTTTAAAACAACACAAATGTAAAACCACTATTATTTTTTTTTTTTTTTTTTGGTAAACCAATGTTTAAGACAAGATTTTTTATGCATAGCACAAAGGGTAACAATTATTTTTACAAGCAATAATTATTCGCCTGAAACACTCATCCACATTGAAAAATCTCCTGATAAAAGATACATGACGCCAACGGGACATGGCGTTGGCGTGTAAAAAAAATAAAAGAAAAAAAAATACATTAATAATAATACACAAAAATACATAAATAATAATTATAAAAGATACATGTCCCGTTGGCGTCATGTATCTTTTATCAGGAGATTTTTCAATGTGGATGAGTGTTTCAGGCGAATAATTATTGCTTGTAAAAATAATTAAAACCACTATATTTACCAGGCCATAAAAAACTACAATAATCTCCCTTCTGAACTGCGCTGTATTGTCAACAAATCAGAACAAATAAGTGAAATAATTTTTTTTTATTAAAAACTTAATTTAAACATTACATTGCAAAAATCAATATTCTATAAAAAATATTACTATAACAAAAAACTTATGTAAGAATCGTGGCTTCCTTATCAGGCACGAGAACACCTCTTTTCTGATAAGGTATATATAACCAATGATGATCTAAAATGTAATATTGTTAAATATTTATGTATCTTTATTCCTTATATTACAATAAAATTTAAGAAATGTAATTTTAGCAAGAATTTTGTACAACTTCTTCTGTCTGAAAATCACATCAAGAGCTACAAAGCTTTGAAACAGATTAGATTAGATTAGATTGCCGTGAAAAAGAAAATATGCCCTATTTTTTGGATCTTTAAAGTAGCCATTGTAAATACATCATTCATCAAAGAAAAAAATTGGTGTTTCTTCCTACCTGCCATTCTATTAAAATTTTCTTTCGGTAAGAAGGTATGAATTTTCTCAGTTTCAGTACCTATCCAGTAATATAATAAAGTCATTAAAGTAATGACCACTAAACGTGTTTTCGTCCTTAATTTTTATAACACGCCGTTATCTTTAACAAGCGGGTACTAAAACCACGAAAAAACTTTCAAAAACACTGTGATAATATCATTAATTACTTCACAAGAAAACCGATACCAAGATAAATTCTTTGAGCCCTCGGGTGATGGGTGCGTTTCTAGTTGTTGATAGAATTCATAGGTCATCTCACTGGGAGAACAGTCTTATTTATTCTTCAGCCTCAACTAAGAACCTCATTCAGCACTAGTTTTACAGATAATTTTATAATTAAATGAATTAATAAATTGAAAATGAATTTAAAAAGACATACATTATATATTTATATCAAGCATTTGAATACGTACCTACCTGCATTAAAAAACGGTTTTGGATGAACCGGTTATTGACTAATCTATCGAGCTATGATCTTTGGCATAGTGCAATTCAACTACGAGTAGTTACTTAATTCTGTAAATTGATTTCGTAAGTTAACGCAACTAGTTCAACGCCTTATATAAGTAATCAAGAATTTATTAATTGATTACCTGCAGAGCTGCTATAAACAAATATCAGTACATAAGTTATGAGAACTGAAACTTTGTAAAAACCATTAATTGATAAATAGAAAAATATGGCACAACGCCTTTATTTCACCATCATAATTTCAAATACAAAGTCGGATAGTATAGTCGTCAGGTTTTGTTAAATTAATAATTTTATAATGTGCAGATATCTGAACAGCATTTTTGAGATAATATATTTTATTCATTCCATGTAGAAAGGGGTAGATTAGAAAGTACCTACTGTTAAGTACTTTTACTTACTTACCTAACCTTACCGTACCCCTTTCAATCAATGTGAAAGCTAAGCAAAATAAAATTGCTTTATTATGTGACATCTGCTACGTTCCTTATAATCTACCCTTTTTGCTAGTTATGGTTTGCAATATTAAGAAGAAATATTTGTCAGCGTCCGTACATACGCAATATGAATATGAATAAATAGAGGGCGAAACAGCTGTCACGCGTAATAATAATTACACAGCAGAACTTGTTTAAAAATAAACTGTTTTTATAAACCCAATAACAATATTATTGAATATATAAAAAATTAAAAATTAAAATGGAGTTCTACAAATTAAACTTAATAACAATAAATGAATAAATAGTTCGGTATGTATAAAAACATAATTCTTTCAAGAAAAGCATAAAAATAAAATTGAATTGAATCATCCATACATACAATAATAAAATTAACGCTATCTATGAATACTTAGATTATAACAAACGTCGCGTTACAGCACCCAGTAACTATATCGCCACCCGGTTGGGCAACGTTACGATGCGGGTTAAGGTAGGGACTGTAGGAAGAATTGCAGATGCCGGTAGTTCGTTCTACAAACGACCCGACTTACACAAAAACGAGTCGATAAAATTCAATGTTTACCATACACCCTTGAAAGGAGAGAAAATTTTTAAATCCATGCATGTTTAATATGCTTAAATTCAGCACGAACGTCAAATGGTATGCATTTCATCGCTGGCGGTTTATTGAAATGTATAATTAAACGTAATATCATTCGGTCCTCACTTCTCAGAAATTCTGATCCAATGATAGCCCTCCTTGATCCGTTCCCACAAAACGTTTCCAAATCCTCACTCATAATAATTATTCGGATCCTTTTCGAATTTGAATGCTGAATTATTGATAGCACCAGCATATAATTTTAAATGAAAACATTTGGATATATGCATTTGGGACAGCGATTAGATCATCGGCCTGTCAATTTTTAACTAATAACACAACGCAAAATGTTTCTTATTGATGATTATATGGTCGAGGAAATATTAAAATGGATTTTGCTTATAGCGTATAAAAGGTTAATTTTGGTAATGCGTGTCTTAAATTAGTTTGTAAGAACTGCATTTAGGTAAAACATGCAAACGTTAATTCATTATGTGCATATAATATAATACATCTAGTCAATATCGGAAGAGGTAGAAGGCTATGATAATAGGATAGGTAGATATATGTTGTTAGAAAAAATATACACCTAACATGATTGTAGATTGCAGGTTCATATCGCGAAAGTGAACGGTAGAGATATCGGGGACAATACTTCTAATTTATCGAGTACTACGTCAAAAGAGAATATTTGAAAAGAGAATGATTTCTCTCAGTGAACACTTAACACTGAGAGAAATCAATTTTTGCCCTCACGATCAATCAGGCCTAATAAATAAAATAATAATTTTAAAAAATGTTATTGATTCGCCTTGATATCATGATGATACAAAGAATTTTCGTTGCAATGCAAACATATTCGGTATTTATGTAAAAGCTCTTAAAAAGGGTGTCAATAAAAATTAAATAAATAACTAAACAGAAGGTTACTATCGCAGGATCATAACCTTGAAATAATACATTGCAGAAAAGCAACCTGATAATAAATATACAAGAATCTATAAGGTAGGAACATGAATAAAAATTATTGCAATATTTTTTATGTAACTTACGACTCCATTCTTATTGAGGCAAATGTATTTGGTGCTCTCTACCCCGGACGCCACACAAGCAACGGGCAGACACTCTCCGCAACAGATCGTCTCAGGTTTGTTCGACATACTGTACTTCCAACACTGTCAAAGGAAAAATGCTAACATTGGTTCTCAAACATAATTAAATACCAATATTATATTATAATTTCATTGTTTTATTGACAAAGAAATTCCGGAAACTG
Source organism: Hesperophylax magnus (assembly GCA_026573805.1). Classification (NCBI taxonomy): domain Eukaryota; kingdom Metazoa; phylum Arthropoda; class Insecta; order Trichoptera; family Limnephilidae; genus Hesperophylax; species Hesperophylax magnus. Next base: position 2,398,762 of record JAIUSX010000055.1, read on the forward strand.
ACCTGTTTACTGACGGACAATTGTTTTTCTAAAGTTCCATCTTCCTTCTTCACGCAAGTGAATGAGGCAAGGGTGGCTGTCAGATTTCCAAAACCTCACCAATCTGAAGACAAAATACAACATAAACAAAAGAAAATAAAACAGTAACGTTACGCAACGACACAAACTATCCTAACCTAACCCAGTTTATTATAATATGTAGTTGTTTGTATAATGCTAGTCTCAAAAATGCCAAGATGCCTCATGTGAGACTAGCTTAAATTTTAAATTCCACTTATGACAATATCTTTAAGCTAACATATAATACCATGTACATGTGTTTTAAAAAAAAAAGTGAAGGTACGTCGTGAGGCTGAAGGTTTTGTGAGTTGAAGGAGATGGGGAAGAGGAAGGTAGGGATTTACCTGGCTATTCAGATCTGGTACACCATGCACGGCCAAATCCATGTCAAGCAATGTTTCAATTTTGAATGATGGTCTTACACCAGGACGATACTGAGAATATCTAGCATTCTCTTCCAGCATCATAATAATATATTCGAAAGTTACTAAAAGTTTATCGGGAAAGCTGTTATATTTTCATTATGTTTGCGATCCCGTTTTTTAAATAGAATTACCAATAACTTGTAGAAATTTAAATTAGAATTAGTATTTTTCCCGTGTTTGACAAGAGACAGTTGTGAAGCGGTCTATACTCTATATCTATATATATATATAACGTATAAAAGGTTGACATTAATCTACCTAAAGTTAAGCTGTGTCAGTAATTCCGGTCGGTGGGTACCTACAATAAGAATTTTTGTTTGTTTCAGGTTGATCATGTAGAAATGATTATACTATTATAAAAGGTACCTACCGACTTATCTTTTCATTTATAAACGTTTTTATCACGAATTCAGCCTAGCTCTTAAATAGTCGATACACGGATAGTTTCATTACAGAAACATGCGATTTTAAAAAAGATCTTTCACAAATAGGTTGCCTCGAATGTTAAAAATGATACTCATCTCTTTTTATCTATTTTCATAACCTCAAAATTATATACAATGCCATGATATCATAATTTCTTGATGGCAATCAGGGTGTATCACGAAATATTTTTATTTTTCAGTTCGTTTTCACTATTGTTTATGCACTCCATAAAAAATCGCGTGATTTTAATCTGGAAGCTACGACATACCGTAGGCGTGACATCCATGAATATTCAAGAGTTTTTTGCGAACTGCATCATAAAAAATACATTTCGTTATTGAAATTTCACTATCGCTTTTAGCGATCTTTTTAGTATACACCTTCCTTCCTCTATCAAATATATTATTTGTGCCGACTCACGTTATAATTATTTTTCAAAAATAGTCCCACCAAGTCAAAAGTAGTACTTTAATTGATAAGAAAAACATGCGTAATGTTTCAAAATCAAGAAGAATAATGTATTTTAACTGTCCATGATAATGTGTTCGGATTTGGGAACAAACAGCTGTTACCCATAGAGTCAATTTTTCGGAACACCTAATATGGTCTCATAGAAATCTTCGTGTCTCCCTTACCGTCATAGTTAGAAATATAAAGTAAATGGTGTAAGAAAGAGAAAATACCAAACTTTACATTCAAAAATAGAAAACGACCACAAAATAATAATTAAAACGCACCCCTCTATAAACCATAGGTTTCGACCACAATTTGAATTTTTTATTAATTGTTTTTATATGAAAACAAGTTAATAATACATTTTTCTAATCAAATACGTAATTTTAGTTCAGAGTTTAGAAGAAAAAACGTAATGTGTGAATTTGTTAACACTTTTCGTGTTTGATTTCTAAACATTTTAATTTAGAGAATAAAGTGCTGTGCGGTTCGATCTGGACGTGTTACTCCGGGCTCGTTTTTTAAATAACTAGTGTTTCGTTCAAGCTACTTATCTTAAATTTGTCGTACACGCCGCAAGAATCAGTATAATCTGCAACACTTGACGCCTACTTGACTGACTGATTTGAAGTATTTGTTTTAAAACGTAACTCAAATCCTTGGTGTGAATTCATATATAGCATATATTCTGCAACAACCTTAAGTGGTGAAGCCAAGTATTAAGTGTCAATAAGACGAAGAATTGCATCAAATGAATGAGATTAGATATATTCAATTTCGTTTATTGTTTAAATATTTTTTACCTACCTCAATACCATAGTACGGTGTGTGACTGTGCTTCACTTTGTTTGCAACGAGTAATGCAACAATCGTAACATCAGAGCATTAGTGGTATTTATATATTTTTTTCATTTTCTCAAAGATTTAATGTGAGTTTCGGTTTTCAAGACTTGTATTTCGTAGCACTTTTGGATAAGCATTCAAAGCATTGCGTTAATTAACATGGGTCACATGATTAGTCTGCTTTGAAATCCATAACAATCTTACATATAGGTACAAATCGTATTTCAGGTTTGTAAGCAAATTGTATAATTAACAAATGAATTACACTGAGAACAGAGTTGGCGTCGTACTAAAAAGTATTTGTTCACCAAATGAAATTAACTACATAAACTTACAAATGTGCACAAGATAACAAAAGAAAAATCTGAGAGAAGATCTTCCAGTTGTACATTTATTTGAAATTTTTATATATAATCTAATCTTTAAATGTTTTTATTTATATTATTGATTTTGTTATTTCAGTCGGTTTTTACCCATTGCATTTCGGAGGAGCTTCTTTTTTATTTTATTATTTCATTCGAATATTCAAGAAAACGAAATAAAAGGCCAGAAGAGCCAAGAAGATTCAAGAGGAGCCAAGAAGAGCCGAAGGCATAGCAAAAATAGCAGGAAGTAAGAACAAATGAAAAGCAGGAAGAGGAAAGGAGAAGCAAGAAGATTTAATAAAAGACACAACGAGGCAAGAAAAGTCAAGATAAAGCAAGAAGATGCTTGCAGCGACAGGGACGCCAAATAAAATCAAAGAAGAAGTTAGCAAAGACTAGAAGAGCCAAGAAAAATCATAAAGAGGCACGAGGAAGCATAAAGATGCCAAAAGAAGCAAGAACGGGCAACTTGAAGTCAGAAGGACAAAGAAAAGGATAATAGTAGCAAGAAAATGGAAGCAGAGAATAGAAAAGCCAAGAAAAGTAAAAAAAGGAGACAGAAAAAGTGACAGGGGGAGCAAAGAAGAACAAAGACGCAAAGACTAGAAGAGCCAAAAAGAAGCCTAAAGAAGCTTAAATAAGCAAGAAGAAGCAAGAAAAGGCAAGTTAAATCCAGAAGAACGAAGAGAAATCAAAAATCAGAAACTAGGAGAGCCATGAAAAGCCAAAAAAAAAGAAAAAAGGAGAACAGGAAAAATCAATAACCTCCACAAATATTTTCCAGTGACACCGGTTCTTAGATTTTCTTCTTCAGTCATTAGTCCTTCGCATACTTCTACAATTCTCTTGCTGCACCCAATAAATTCACTCCTTCCTCGGTCTGCCTCTAGGTCGCTTCCTCTCAGGCACCAAATTACTCATGATTTTTGCTGTCATCTGACATTCTTGCCAGTATTGCATATTTTGAAAACAAATCAAAAAAGTTTGATCACGTTCTATTTTAACATTTTTCGTTTTAACGTGCTCTGTTCATCATGTTCCGTTTTATTGTGTTCTATTTTATAATGTTCTGTTTTATCATGTACTGTTTTACCATGCTTTTTTCATGTTTTGTCATTTGATATTATGTCATCAGTTTATTAATCTGGAAATCTTTCTATTTCGTCAGTCAAAATATTTTTTTAAATTTAGTATTTCTTATTACTGTTCTGTCGTATCATTGTTCTATTTTATTAGTTCTGTTAAATAATATTATTTATCATGTTCTGTTTTATCATGAAACAGTTTTAATCTGACTTACTCATCGTGCAACGTAACTGGCAGGCAGAGAATATTTTGAATTATTATTTATAATTAGAACTGTCAACATCAGCTGAACTTTTTGGCAGTACTGAAGATATGTACCTACCTATGAATTTTGACCGCCGTGTTTTATTATTAAAATGTCATATCTCATGACTTCTCGGACGTGAAGTTAAGATCTCGATGACTTTCAAAATTCTCACAGCAAGAGTCATCGTTGCTAAGGCAGTCTACAGAGCTAGTTACCGCTGGTATAGTGCGACCCCAACTTTAATACAACGACAAAATAATATAATTTAATTCGTTTTGAAACCTAAAAATGTTGTTGGAAAATTTGTTTAATTGATTCGTATGCCGGTAACTGCAGATTTATTTATTGAGTTTAGGTAGGTACTTTCCTAAAACCAGCTAAGATTGTCAAAAGCATTATTTTTCCTCACACGCCAGATGAAATTAAGTTAGGTTGGATCAAGTGTTAGGTTGAAGTTGACTGTGTTATCGACTCCATTACTGCTTACTGTAAACTAATCCAATCTGATTAAAATCATATAGGTAGGTACTGCAGTCATGGCACTATTTCAAAGCAGTGTTTGTGCTTTTTTAAAATTGGCTCAAAACAGGATCTCTGAGGAAAATCATTAAGGAAGTAAAAGAGAGAAAGTTCTGATAGGAAAACAGTTGTGAGGGGTGGGTAGGTATCTAGGGGTTAATGGGTCCCGGAATGACGGACGCATGAACCTATTTCTCCCACTGCGGTGTAGGACAATGAGTCAATAGAGTCCTGTTGGAGAGGTTAAAGGGCCTCTCTGAACAGTGTCTCCCGATCCAACCGACCACGCAGTAGGTGAGAAGATGCACCCGCCGCCTAGACAATCTCACCCCATAAACCTGGACACCCCTAATAAGTCTTTGCAAACCACTTGGGGTGACATATGGCAAAGATGTTGGTTTTCCAATAAATGGTTCCCGGGACGGCGGTAATCATACCTGATTGATTGTTCCCACCACGTGAAAGTTTTTTTGGACAGTGCTAGAATTTGGTCTTTTACATATTTTAAAAACTGTTAATCTGTGGTTGGAATTTTATGAACCAAATTTCATTAAAAAAGATTCTCTTAAGAAGTTAGGAATTATAGGTTCCTTCTAAAATAATTGGTTCCATGATATTTCATCAATATGAAAATTCAACACACCTCTAAAAAGTGATATAGAGTCATTAAAAGTGATGAAACAAAAACAAGGTTTAATAATGTAACCTATTTAACCTAGTTTTTGTTTCATCACTTTTCATGACTTTATATCACTTTTTGTAGGAGTGTTTAATTGTCATTTTGATGAGATACCCGGTCACCAAAATGTAAATGGTAATTTATGAACTTACTTTGCTTAAAAAGCTTTATTTACATCCTGACATGACATATTATTGTTTTTCATTATTATTATTTTATCGCGACAGATAATGCTGTGCAATGTACAATACTTACGTACCAACATTTAAAAATTCGAATAAGTATAATAAAATAAATTTAATATTATTAAATTTAATTATTTAAATTTGTATGCCACAAATTTCTTCTTGGGCTATGAAATATCGAACAATAGTTCAATTCATGTTACCGCCCCCGACGGGCAGATAGTTTATTATGCATGCTCTGTAAGATGTCATGTTATCTATTCGATATTGAATTGTTCGAGACTGATCATTTTTTATATATAAACAAAATCGTAAACTTGACGTTTACATTAACATCATGTCCGCAACATGGCAACAACAGGGATACCAACTACTCTTTGCGATCGGTTAAAAGTTCAAATCAACGAGTTTCGTTCTTCAAGAAGTAGATTTTTTTTTAATTTGGATAGATATCATTGTATCATAAGACAGTTGTGTTTTTTCTTTATTTCATCAGAAAAGTAATGCATCGATGTTTACTCCACAATAAACAGACTGAAAAAGATTTTTATATACAAACTATAGATATAAATACTAATTTAAAGAGCTTCACAATACAGGTTCGATTGTGGAAGACATAATATACTTGTTGGAAAGAGCCCAAATAAATCATTTAAAAAAAAATTTCAAATTTAAAAAAAATCACTCCTACCTAAGACGGTATCTATCTAGCTAAATTTATATTAAAACATAAATAAATATACAGATTCAGATAAACAATTACGATTGTAAATAATTCACTGTGAAATATCTTTAATATTGTGTCCTCTGCGTGCAAAATCGTATCTTCTCCGAGCTAAAACATTCTATTAAAACTGAGTTTCTCCTAAGTGACCTGCCAATTAATTCTGTTCAACTGCCAATGTTCTCTGTAACTGTTGAAATACAATAATATATATCCTAGAGGAAGTCAGATTTTTCACGAAAACAGCGCAATAAAAATTATCCAATTTATAATATTATTGTTATTAGAACTGGTCCACACATGTTTACAATATTTCCACTATCATATTATAGCTTTTTCTAACCCCAATTAATAATACATATTATGTCTTTAAGTAAACCGTATAAAATAGTTGACAAAGTTTACGGAAGAAAAATTTATGAAATGTTATTTTTTATTAAAACTTAAATATCATTAGGTAATGCGAAAGTACCTAACCGAAAAATTAGGGACGAAGCTTCAGAGTTCCTACGTGCTTACATATGGATTTGGTAAAAATTAAAATTATGACATAGCGTGAGTAACTAAAGTTGGAATTTGGAACCCTCGGTTAAAATTTATTATTATCTTAGGCAATTAGTTATTTTGATAAAATGCAAGATGTTGTAAGCTTCTTAGAAATCCTAGATATTTTGCCTTCTGTTGTTTGTTCAGTTTCTGTCGGTAGTAGTTTATACCCTGCCATGTTTACGTTTCTACCCCTCAGATGTCAACAAACAGTGTGGGAGACAAAGTCCAAAACCTTAATTTGCCAAAAGAGAGATATATAGCCCCGAACCTGTGACTAATCCACGGATGCACAGGGGAACAATGCCGCTCGGTCGCCGGAACTCATGTTTAACCAATAAAAAGATGGAAGAATTGCCATCGAAGAATACCAGGTCGTAAATAAGGCTTTGGTCACGGTTGAATATGAAAATAAATATATTAGGGTTCCTGTTCGGTTGCGGCTGATGTAAATACCCAGTGGTAAAGCATTTACTAGATTTCATGGTGGCTAATAATATTAAAACATAGCTAATTTATATAGCACCATTTTGTGAGAGTGCCCTCAAGGGCACTATGGGTTTAATAACTCACCATCGTGTTTCCTCGCAAGGATAAGTAAATAGGATTTTTTTTTATGTGAATAGGTACTGCACATGAGTCATCAATTGCTAGAAGATAGTGGGACTATGGCGTCCCCGATTGGGGTATACTGTGAGGACGAAAGGAGTGGGGGAAGAAGGAGATGTGAAAGAAAGAGGCTTCGAAGTACATGACAATTCAGATCTAGTAACTAAACACGGTTAAAGCCATAAAGCAATGCTTAGACTCGCAGAGCTAGGCAGAGAGGACGGACTGCCAGACAACTCAGTTTTAGCACACATTCGTACATTGTCTCAATGATAAAACAATTTCAAAATAATATGTGCTCGTCTAGTTTCTAACAGCATATCCCTCTGCTACGTTTTCCGTCAATATTCCCCTGGATTTTCATTTAGTTGATCTTTTATTATTTCGTCATATTATTCTTACTTTTTGGCTACTTTAATTGTAAAATACTTGTCCATTTGATGAAGAAATTCTAAATTGTTTAACTTATCTCTTCACGGTATTTTGATAACCTCTAAGCTAAGAGGATGGGTATATCTCCCCCGACACATCCCACCACTCTCATCTCGGCAGCCTCAACCCGAGAAGTCATTGGGGTCAAATCATATCATTTTCTGATCTTATCTAGTGTGCTTTATATCTATGCTACCTCCAACAAGTTAGACTCTAGTCTAGAGCCCCAAGCAGGTGCCTTTCATTGTGAATGTGAATAGTCAACTAAAAATAAGAATGTCGTTTAGCGCAAGATTTATGGAACTTTGCGTTTGTTCAAAATGTTTCCATCTCAAACGTATCGTCATCGGTGTTCAAAACACCTATTTAAATATCTAATATGTGTATTGCCGCATCTCAAATATTTAAATAGTTATGCAAATTAAACGATTTCAGTGTAAATTACACGAAACGGCCGGTGTTGCGTCTTCCTTGTTGATCCGAAGTTATTTGTATGGGCTTCCTTTGTCATTCTAATGTGCAGTTAAGTTGGTCACGAAATATTATTATCGTTCACGTCTCAATATATCTACCAATAACATTATAGAAATAACCTACGTATTCACAAATCAAGATTACGTGTTTGTAAGGAGTATTTATGCATCCCATGAAACTATTTACTAAATAAACTAATCAAATCTCAATTTACTAAACTAATAAACGTGCCGAAGGTCGGAATCCTAAACCCGTCCGTTGATCGAGAGATGATAAGATTTTAATACGTACATAAAAATTTATAGCGGTTTTAATATCAAACCATTAATATAACTAAATAAAATATCCAGCTGCTGACAATAATGATAATATATTATTGCTTAGCTGCTACCCGATTAAATGAACTACCGATTTATTAATGCAAAAATTTATTTATTTTTGGTAGCTACAAAAACACTTTTTTTTTCATCGTCACAAAACTAATTCGAAAGCATTCCAATGTTTATTTTTTACGTAAGACAATTTAAACAAAATTAAAGGATTTGCAAATATTTATTATTGAAAAAAAATATGAGGTGGGATTGGGCGCAAAGTTGCATAATCTGAAAGTATCTTGCCTGTTATATAATATAAAAGATCTACAGTCTCTCGTGTCTAGGATGAAAGAACTAGGTATGTATGAATAATGAGTTAATGATGAATGCAATTAAGTCTAAAGTCATGGTGTTTGAAAGAGATAGTACGAAAAAAGTGTTCAATATAGTTTTGAATGATGAATACTTGGTGCAGGTGGATGAGTTTATGAATTTTGGAAGTATGTTAACGAGAGATGGGAAGGCTGACAGATATTGAAACAAGGGTAAATACAGGAAACTTAATGGAGTACTGAACGCGGTTGGCGCTAACAAAAAACTGTCCAAAGAAGCGAAGCTAGCAGTCCACAATGGAATGCTGGTGTCTTCTCTGATCTATGGCAGTGAGGCATGGAATTGGCAAAGGAAGGATGAAAGTAGACTGAATGCTGTAGAAATGAGATTCCTGAGATGTATGTGTAGTAAATCCATTTATGATCGTATGAGAAATCGAGGAATCAATCGAGGATGGTTTGGGTATTCAGACTGAATGTAAAACAAAGAAGAGAGTGTAAGGAGAATATATGACGCAAATGTAAATGGTAGAAGAAGTCGGGGACGCCCAAGTTAAACATGGCTCGATCAAGTGATCCAGATACTTGAGTCGGGCCATGTCAAGAGTCATAATAATAGAAGAGTATGGAAGGAGTGCGCCAAGACCGAGCTGTTTGTATTTCCGTCCTCTCTACCTAACCTTGCGGGGAAACGGCGTGATAGTTAGTTAGTTGTTTAAGAAATATTTCATAATAAATAAAAACAGAAATCTCGAAACGCACCCGCAATTGAAGATAACTTCAACATTTAATTTTTTGCACAAAATTGTAAAACAATAAAACCATATTATCTTATGGTCTGGACCGAGTTATAAAACTCACCAGAAATATAATGTTTTTATCATCTCCATTCAGAACAACTTGCCTTGAAGGACAACAATATAATATTCTAAAGCTAGGGAAGAGTAATAAAATCATTTAAAGTCTGTCGGGTTTTAAATGACTAAGTTAACCAATAACCATATGCGGCAACCTTTACCAGTATATTTTCAGATCCTTGCCGACAAAAATAAAGAAATTCTTCAGTGGCACTTGACCAAACCTTGATATACGACTTGCGGGAAAATAAACAAACAACGTTGTTACTATTCAAGATATTATTTATGTTTATGACTAAAACACATGTTAAAACTTGTAAATTGGCGATAAACTGCATTCAACACGTAGTAAGTGTTATAAGTAGCTACTGAACCTTGGAATAATTTCACAATACATTTATACAAAAACGTTGTTGCATAAAATCGTTGGCTAAAAAAGGAGGTAGCTCAACACGGCATAATACTCCAAAAACAAATCACTATAATACTTTTGGCAGTGAAATCTCAAATCATACCAATATTATTGAATATATAAAATAAATTAAAAAAAAAACATTTAAAGAACTAGAACAAAAAAGTTACTTTGTAACTGTATGAAAATTTAAATGCAATTACAAATGTAGGCACATATAATATAAATAAATAACTTTTAAAAGTCAAGGTATCCCGTATAAAGAAAAATCGTATATATTTATCCGAGACACTATCTAGATTACAAATCAAATTTATTAGAAACTTTGTCTCCATTTAAAAAGATAGATGCCAAAAATATGGGAAAATTAGTTGAATTTGAAATATGAGATGGACAAATATGACGTTCAATATATAGGTCCCAATGGTCAAGTTGGTTAAGAAGCCTGTTCCGGTAAAACAAAAGATCATGGGTTCGATTCCTAGGTGTGATCGTTATTTTTTTTTATTTTTCTGTGTCTTGTTCTGCTTCATGTTTCATTTAGATTTATTAGTAGTATCTTCTTCTTCAATAATAAATAACTTAACTTTCGCACATTAAGTCCCTTAATAGTAGTTATAGTCTTTTTTTAAATGTTATTCGACTCTCCCTCTACTATCTGTAGTAGGTACCTAGTGTAACGGAAAAATAATAGTTTGATAATTTCTAATAATAAATATGGGAGATTAAAGATTTTATGATGTTTTCTTGCAATGGACTAATGAAAAATCCTCCCTTCCTACGGAAATCCTTCCCAGAGCGTTCAAAAACTTAATTTTAGAATTAAAAAAGTTTTAAGCGTGGAAGGTCGTAGAAATGCTAAGAAGGGAATTCTTACAATTGTTATTTTTTATTCATTTTGAATTGTTTTCCAACATTTATATATTTTACACTCACTTTTATTCAATTCTTTAATCACTCTAGTTACTCGCACGTTTTATTACTAGCAAACTTACATGTTTCTACAACATGTTTTTATCCCCCCCATGTAATATTTGTTATTGGATTAACATATTTTCAAAATTATTTTTTATGCATTCCGTGTTGTTTTATCAGTAAATTTTCCTGTTAAAAAATGCTCAACGGACATCCATGTTAGCAGAAAAAGCTGCAAATATTAGGGTACCTAGAAGAGCTGTGTTTCCGATTGTTTGGAGATTTGTAGCTGCGAAGTTGGAAATCTTAATTCGTAGTTTGTCTGTTAGACGTCACTGACATAAATATGATGCCTAAAAACTTATCGCTCTGCCATTGATGAAACTTAATATGCTTGTCTAAAACAGGATACATTTTTATACAAAATTTTAGATACCAATCTACAAGATGCTACCACTGTCAATTTTATCTCCTCCGATATATTATACATAAATAAGAATGTAACAAGTCCATCGTCATTTATCATCATTATACCTACCTTCCATTCCCTGCTTACCCTTATTCTAATCTAAAGTATTATCACTAAAAACTCGATAAGCATACAACTCTTGCTTTAAAATATACTATTTAAGACAAATTGCTTCCTTTCAAACTGTTTGTATGTGATTTAAAACCCCTCGGAGATAAGGTAATTCCTTCAATGATAAGGATACATTTAAATTCAACGGAAATGACTAAATTAACCCTTAAAACTATGGATGCAAGAAGTGTTCCATATTTGATTTGAATAGTGCCGACCGACAGAACGGAAATCACCGTCATTCGAATAACCCCTATTTGGTAGTCGCTAGATTATCTATTCCGGAAAGGGAGAGAACCTAAAAATAGAAAAGCGCTTCAGGCCACGGAGGTAGTTGTCTTAAGAGTTGTCTACTTTGTAAGAGATTATTTTATTTAGTCATCGTTATGTATACCACAAATCTGCACTTACTTAAGTGCTTCAGATTTTTTTTTGTATTATATAAAAAAACTTTACATATTTAAAAATATTATTTGATTATATGGGTCTCAATAATACCATTTAATAAATTGAAAAGACATAATACGAGATACGAAAGAAATAATATAAGCGGTAATGAAAAAAATTACAAAAATATCGTCAAATATTATGAGGTACGGTTGTGTATAATGAAGTGTGTATTGTAATGAAATTGTGTATTCACATATGGCTTATCTTTTACGCTATAAAATATTAGTAATATTGTCTATTTTTTTTCTTTAATCCATCTTTTAATTTTGTATCGTAAATTGAGTATTGAGAAGACTGTTGAAGTGTCTTTGTCCAAAGCTTGTATTTACCGTTGGAGCTTTTTTGTACGCTTGTCTAACTGATCTGTTATATCTGATACTGTGTTTTTGTTGAAGTTTGTTTTTTTACTCAAAAATGTATTTTAGTAGAGTATTTTATGTATAATTTCCATGTATCTAGTACTTCAAACATGTTGAATATTTAGTCTGTCAGTCATTCTATGTTTTTAAGTATTAAAGTAGATAGGTTTATGTTCCTAAACCCGTTCACATATATAAGAGGTAAGCTGGAAGGTAAGCTTTTTTATGAGAACTTTGTGCAGTTTCGTTTCTTTAAATGTCAAAATTTTTCAATTATTTGCGAAATTGAGAATAAATTCCGTATTTTACTTACGTACTTATAAAATTCACCGAGAAGAAATTCACAAAGTCTCGTGTAACGCTGTGTTGAAGCAATTTACACCTTTTGAATGGATTTTTTTTTTTTTAAAGAAAGACAAACATTCCCGGGTTACGAATAACCTGACAATATTTGAAAATCTACTACTACCACCACAGTAAGCTGAACATGTTGCTTGTGTTGTGATGGAGGACTTAGCCAGCCGAGGAATTGAACACACTACGCCTGGGTGGGACCCAAACGCGATGTCAACTCGGCCACCGACCGCATTGATCAACTAAACTATTTCTACAGTAGTCTTCAATCGTTTTTGGTACCAAAAATAACGTAGTGTTTTTAGTTAATAGAATGTTTCCTTACCGAGAAAATACAAGGCCTCTACGTCTATAACATTTTCAAACACCCATATAAGGTAAGAATTCTGAGGCGCATATGGCACCGTTCTATTTGTTTAAAGAACATTATCTTTCAATTCAGTAAATTTAAATGATTCACTTCTTAGATGGCAAATCTGGAAAATGAAAAAAAAATGATGTTAAGATGACTCTAAATAATAAAATATGAGAGAAAAGAAATATTTTTAAAGATTTTTCGGCAACTAAACATTTTTTTGCTGTTAAAAACATTGAATTATTGTCTTATTAAAATTAAAATACTTTTTTCTCTTTATTAGGTAATAATATTGATATTTCACTGAATATTAATTCTACTTTTTTTTTTTTTTTTTAAAGTAATACCGCACAAGAGTCCCAACTGCTCCCGTCTGGAGCCAGTGAGACTATGGCATCCCCAATTGGGGTATGTTGTGAGGCTGAGGGTATTGGGGAGGGGAGGGAGATGGGGAAGAGGAAGGTGGGGAAGTACCTGGCTATTCAGATCTGGTCACCAAACACGGCTAAAGCCATTTCAAGCAACGTTTCAATTCTGAATGGTGGTCTTACACCAGGGCGATACTGAGAGTATCTTCCACTCTGGAACGTGCCGCAAATATACTATATATTATTTTAAATTAATTAATTGTGAAATAACACAAATTAATCAAATAAAATTTATTTGCGCACGCCGGGTTCGAACCCGCGACCTTCGGATCTGTAGTCAAAAGCGTATACCACTAGACCACGCCTTCGGACCCAAACCCAAAGCTTGTACCGCTCATCCACGATGCCCATCACGTGCATAAACTGCAATATAGACAGGTAGGTACTTCAAAAATCACAATAATGGAAGGCGGATACCTACGTAATGTATTCGACCCGACTGAAATAGCGAATACCAGCATTCGGAGTACCGGGTACCTACATATTATATTGACATATTTATTAAAACATTACACGTGAGTCAGATTCCGGGGAATAATCGGCTGGAATAACGCCGAACAAACGTGCTGCAACCTCCCCCTCCCATGCTCCCGTGGCAAATGTTTCTGAAGAATGCGATTTGCAATAATGTAGTTTCTACGGCGAACTTTGTCCCAAAGCCATAGAGATAGGCAGAGTCGTATCTGGAGTTCTAGTAAGAACGCCTTAAAATTGTCAAAATTTGTTTTTTTAACCTTATCGATGATTACGCTCACTAACACGATCGAAAATAGCCGATAATATTTGACAGTCGATGAAAATAAGTTAAAATAAAGTTTTTTTTAACCTATTTTATTTATTTGCTATCCGCCCATAAGAGCTTTTACAAACATTTGAAAATATGAACATAATAATTCAGTGAAACAGTAATCAATATTAAAATTTGCATTTTAAATTATACAGAACCCATACAGAAGAATGGTATTATGCTAAACTTAATTGTTATTATTACTGAGGTATATTATTATAGCCTTCTTGTAACTATATTCCGTGTTGAACACATCTACAATTGAACACATCTACAATTTCTGAGAAAACATTGCCAACTGCATGCTATCTAGGTACAAGCGAGTATCTAAATGATTCAGTCCTGATATTTTTATTGTAATTAAAAAGAGTTTTGGATCGACTAGTTCTTGTAGGTATATGGAAGGTAATTAGACTTAATAAATCAGGGCTGTCTTTTTGATAACATAATCTATTTATCTAGCAACTTCGGGCGTTCTAACGATATTGATAAACTATCTTCAACAGTTTAATCTTTTTTAGTAACTTTTAGGTTTGTACCTTGTGCTCACGCGTTGGAGTGATCAAATATCACTTATGACCGGAACGTCGTCGGTGTCCTTGGCTCTGCATGCAGTGCAGGATATTGAGAAGTGGAGGAGCCTTGTTCAACTGGGGAATTGGTAATAGGGATTTATGTTCTCAGCGATGAGGAAACGATTAAAGAATGCTTGTGAAAGCTCCCTGGGACACATAGAAATGTAAACCCTAATCCCATACTGGGTCTGCTTGTACTGAATTGTTCCTACGTTTACCTATGTAAAGAAACAGTGCATATTTAAGAGATCTCTCTTGCAGCATGATAATCAAATCGATGCAGCATCAACAGGTATAAAGGCAGTTCCTCTGCGCATTGTTTATAGGACAACACCGTGTGATGTCGTGCTCCTTAAAAGTATTTTCACAAATGTGCATGGTAATCTCCTTGGAAAATAAATATAATCATTCTATTTGGAAACTTGTTGGAATCCAAACATCGGAACACGGAAATGAAGACCTCATATAATTTATATTCTCCGTTTTCTATACTTCCCATTTTCCCATTTTTCCAATAAGAGGTGTTATTTTGAATAGCCTGCTATTTCGGAAGATGTTACTTTTGAAGCTGTCATTTTTTGACATTTGACAAATAGAAAATACGCCATCAATAAAAATGGATTGATACACTCTTCAACAACGCATTGAAATTATTAAAATTCACTTGAGTGAATCAAATGCAAATCATTTTGAGTGATGAGGCCCATTTCCACCTCTGTGGCTTCATCAACAAGCAAAATTGTCGCATCTGGGGCTCGGAAATCCCAAGAATTATTGTTGAAAAGCCTCTTTATTCTCAACGTGTGACTGTTTGGTGCAGTTTATGGTCCGGCGGAGTCATTGGACCTTACTTTTTTGAAAATGAGGCTGGAGCAACAGTTACGGTGAATGGATTGCGCTATCAAGAGATGATTAATATTTTTTATGGCTGGAATTGAATGGTATTGATCTGGACAACGTTTACTTTCAACAAAACGGCGCTACGTGCTACACAAGCAACGAAACAAACGATCTTTTACGATTGAATATAAAAATGACACCTCTTATTGGAAAACCCTGTATTTTAGTTTACATATTACGTATAGTATTTGCACCGCCCTGGAAGTGTTTTCACAAAAAAACAGCGCTGATAAAATCAACAATAAATTAACATTATGTGTCAACTTACAAAAACTGTAAAAAATGTCGGGAAGCTAGTGGTGCAAACGAAAAACTGGTAAATTTGTATAATATAGAGAACCAAAAAAATTTTTTTTCGATCTATCCATTTATTTATATACTTTTAAACTTTTATCAGCAAACGGAAAAATCAAAATAAATGTTAAAATGAGAACGACTTTTATAGAAGAGAGAGAACTTCAAAACAAAGACATTAGAACTATAGCATCCCTAATTATGGTATGATGTGGGACTGAAGGGAGAGGAGAATAGAAATAGAAGGATACTAAGATCATAAAACATGGCTAAAGCCATTTCTAGCAATGTATATATTCTCAATTATTAGGGTCTTTTACCAGGGCGATACTAAAGTATTATTCCACTCTGGAACTTTCCTCAAATATACTACCTAGACATTTACAAGTGAAATATCACGTAGATATAAATTAAAGAATTTCTATGTAAGCCTATGTACAAGCCGGGGGTATTTAGCCAGTTGTTAGTTGGGGATCGGTATAAAATATGTTTAATTTAAGACAGTGAACGCATTCTTCCATGTTTCATGTAATTATGTGCTAACATTTTATTTTGAAGCCTCTGACGCCACTCAGAACCTTTGATTAGGATCAAATGTTTTTTTTATTTTTATGTAAGACACTTTATATTACATGATTACTAATGCTAATATTGTAACTATGATGACCTGATTAGATGAATAACGCCTGGAGCTCTCATACGGATAATAAATATTAATATTTGTGATAAGGCCATTAATAAATTTTCATAACAAACGCTTCGAGACATCCTTTGAACGAATACTTTCGAAATCAAAATATGGCTTCCTTAGTTGGTACCTATCACCTTAAAGAGCAATTTTAATAATGCATATTATATCTCTCTGTTATGGTAAACTCACATTGTAAAAAAAAATATTACCTCACCCAAAGATCAAAGTCAGTGAGTGTTATGAATTTTGCCCCGGGTTAAACGCAATATTCTTTAATTTAAGTATAGAAAAACGTATTTTAGATTTTTGTACGGGCGTATTTCATCATTTCGGGATAACATATTTTTGCCTTATGTAAATCAGCTCAAAACCAACATGAGAGAGGTAATAAATATCTGATATCGAAAACGTTATTTTAGATTATTAACTATTTTCCCAAGCTTTAGCGGTGTTTAGAGAAAAAATCTGAGTAGCCAGGTACTTTGTAACCTTCTTTTTTCCCATCTCCTTCCCATCCCCACTCTGTTCAGTCTCACAACATCTTACCACGA
The DNA here is from genome assembly GCA_026573805.1 of Hesperophylax magnus. Taxonomy (NCBI): domain Eukaryota; kingdom Metazoa; phylum Arthropoda; class Insecta; order Trichoptera; family Limnephilidae; genus Hesperophylax; species Hesperophylax magnus. The sequence goes on from JAIUSX010000055.1 coordinate 2,415,989, forward strand.
CCCTGATCCGGATGTCATAATTCTATTGACCATGGGCAGTTAGGTGTCTAGTACGGTTTAGAAAAGCGTAAAACCGCAAACGGCGTTTCGCGCACTTTTTGGTTGCTTTGTTCCTTTTTTCCGTACGTCGTTGTTGTTGTCGTTTTTTTTTTTTTTTTTTTTTTTTATTAACAAAATTTTTGATACATATACAATTCAGGTACATACATAATAATATGGAATGAAAGAGTAACAAAAAAAATCCACAAAGGCGAAGCCTGAGCGTGGGTATTATAGTGTTAGGATAAAATAGTGGTGTTTAAAATATATTTTTTTTAAACTTGTAAAAAGTATCTATAGAGATCAATGTGATTGTTTTTTTTACAGAAACACACACATACACACACACACCCACACACACCCACACACACACTTACACACACACACACACACACTCAAAACTTAGATGCATGTATATTTCTTTGATTTACAGAAATTAATCTTTAATTTACAGAAAGACATGTGGTATTTTAGCTATTTAGAATCAGATAGCTTAAATTATAGAAAAAAGTTACTCGCTTCGAAATTATTTCTTATCCAACTTTTAACATTTTTGTTATATAAGTTCAGGTATTATTAAAGTTATTTTTTTAAATTTTTTTTTATTATTTATTAACCAATAAATTAACATACATTTTTTTTGGTATAATCCACCTCACTAGGCTGAGCCTGTTCTGAGGTGGCGGGAGTTTGATTTAATTTTAGATAATGCGAATTTACATAGAATCAAAGATGTAAATAAAAAGATATACATAAAATATAAGTAAAAAAAGATATATAATAATTAGAAAGATAAGAATTTTAACAAGAAAAAGAAAAACATAAGAAATAATGAAAATACATATAAATGCTCAATATTTAGCTCGACAGTTTGGCTCGCGAGTTTATACGCACCCTTAGAAGTAAAATAGATTTAGTGAATGACTTAAAATTCTTTAAACAGAAGTTCTGATGAGCATAAACATGATTTAAGTTGAATATCGTTTTTATTATTAATTTTTGTGCCATGTAAAGCGGTTGTCTGTGTTTTATTTTAAAGTTGCACACTATATGTACAATATATACATAGTCTTAATGTCTTCCTGGAGTGACCACCATTCTTCACCGAAACGTTGCTTGGAATGGCTATAACACTGTTTTGAAACCTGATCTGGATTTGCCTGCTTGTTTCCAAATATCCTCTGCTCCTTCTCCCCTACACTTCCTTTACTCTAAAAACATGTACATTACATAATCCATCTAGATATCTTCTTGTTTACCTAGATATGATTACTGGCATTTCAATAAATATCGTGTTATAGACAAAAGTGGTATTTTACCTGCTTACATTAATATTATTTATGTATACCCTTCAGATTTCCAGGATGTTATTGGTCATCGTTTCAATAGATGGAGAAAAGAAAAGGGAATAAATGTCACTCTGAAGGGTATGCGACACGGTGAATTTACTCCTTAACATTTTATTTAAATCTGCAATTTCAAAATAATTTGGAAACATAGGGTGGATTGAATACTTCGAAGAGATGGCATATTATATTGAACAGCGCGGTGGCAATTCTAGAAAAGTCTCAATAGAAAAAGAAAATATATTACTGCCCGCATTTAATAAAAAGCTTTTTTTCAATTCTTATATTTCGTTATGTGTTTGCATCATGTCCACATATTACAGAGTTGATTTGAAGCTTTTATCTCGTGTTGTACGAGGGCGAGAACATGCAATTTGTCGTCTGTGCGTGGTGTTAGTTATCGAACGCAGTTGTCATATTCACAGCACTAATATCGCGGATAATGCGAAAGGTGGATGTTGGTGACTACCTGTGACCTATGAGCAGAGCCGAATTTAAAGCGCAAATTGAGCGCGAAACATTGGTAAAAAATAATGCATTAATTTAAATTAAATTGATAAAAAAATAGTCGTCACGTCACTGGTAAATTAATGAAAGAAGCGAAAATTAAATAAAGCAAACCTTTATATTTTTGATAAAAAAAAATATATTTTTAGTTAAAATTAAAATATGAACAAAGAACTACGTTACAAATTAAAAATTTATCATTCTTTAGAATTGATCCATTGCCAATTTTAGTGAGAATTGAAGCAAATATACCGCACAGAGTTTTGGCGGCCGGGCAGTAAGAGCCGACAAGTCACGAGGCTGGCCGAATGAAGAGTCGTTCCGTTTATCTTGCCACGCTTGCTACTCAAAAGGCGGATTTATAACAATATTTTACCTACAAATACATAGCTTGCGTTTTAGAGGCTAGTTATGTTCACTAACTTTCAATATGAGCGCGTGTACGAAACCAAAAAACCGAAACGAATTCTTTATGATTTTTAATTAAAATTGAGCGTAGCGATGTCTTGTTTTGATTGTCTGTCTGTAAAATTGTCTGTACGTTCCATTTTCAGTTCCACATGCGTTTTTATCACACCAGAGTTCACATGAGCCTGGATCCTCCAAAGTGCTGTCAAATTGGAATAATCAATATTATGGTAACCTGCCTGACGAAAGTTTTAAAAGGAATTGTCATTGAGATAGTAACGTTTCTTTGGAAAAAATGTATCACCCATATTTGAAAGCAATATATGGTTTATAATTAAGTACGTGGGTATTTAAGTAGGTACCTACCTACTTACAAATATTATGATTTCAGAGAAAATTTTGTTATTTCTTTATTTTCTGTATTAGTTAGTATTAATTATATTAGTTGCGATGAATTATCTCATATAATTATCTTATGTATATTTTATATATTTATCTTATATATAATTATTATATATACAATTCGTATAATTATTTTTTTCTTATTCATGATTTATAAAATAAGATAAAATTCAATGAACTCCCAGTACATTTTTTAAATAACAAATTATAATAGTCAAAATTTAACCTGTATACTTTTATCAACGAGCAGTCCAACACAGACTTTATACCGTACGATACAATATCGAGACTTAGAAAAAAGAATAATTTAAAGTGTTTCGATATAATTTATTTTACAATAACATCTGTAATACTGGTATTTAATTCAATTTTCGAATAAAATAATGTTTCGCATTGAACTTAAGCTTTCGTTATGTAATTAGAGAAATTAAATTATAAGTTCCTCTTTAGTCTAATTTAATTTTTCGTTTAGATATTTTAATTATTTTCCAGTTTGCATTTGAAACGTTCTGAACGTTAATTGACAACTGAATATAGAAAACTCAACGGTGAAATAACTTCAGAGGAAATATTTATTTTATCAAGGAACTAGAAATGCATTTTTTTGGTATATGGACTACTATGTTAGAGCAGTCATCTTCTTTTGGCCGAAAAACAATTCATAATTTTAAAATTGGTTCGCTGTCAACAGGGGGTACTTACCTACCTCTTGATAGAGCGTGACATAGTTAACTATGTAGTCGATGGCGTCTGGAGTCAGTGGGTATAATGCAAAGAACACCAACTAAGTACATACCGCTTATATTATATAAGATTGTAGATAAAAACTATTAAAAAAAAACAACTGAATTTTCAATTAAAATTTGGTCGTGTAACCGTCTTGTATTTTGTAAAATTCTGATTAATAAACTAACAAGGCACACGGAGAAAAATGAATATTGCAAAACTATTAAGAATCTCTTCAAGTTATTGGCAATTCTGGATTAAAACTGGATTGCAGGCCTTAAAGTGTCTGCTCAGAAAATTCTCATTTCTGAGCACAAACTGCCTCCTGTTTTATATTATGTTTTAGTTTTAATATTCGTGTTTTGTCCTGTCCTGCTGTTATTGTTATTCTAAGTTTTGTCATCATTTTCTATAAACAGTGTATTTAGTGTTATAATATTAGATCTGTATTGGGTAAGGCACACTATAGGAATAATTTTAAGAACCATTAATACTGAATTACCATTTTTTTTTATGTTTGTTATACGAGTAGTTAAGCGCACTTAAAGTGAAATGACACTAAACTGCGCTATATAAATGCCATGTCATTATTATTATTACATTACGAATGATTTAACAGGTTTCCTGATAAACTTTTCGTAAATTCCTAACATATGATATCGGAACAGGTGAAAATCCGAATATTTTTGCATCATAACGAACATTCTTTGTATCGTCATTATATGTTATCAAGGCAAATAATATCATCAATGGGATTCCGTAAGTCTAAACTTAAACTTTAGGGCGCACAGTTTACACCCGCGCTGTGCAAGCCAGTCCCTACAGACCATCAGACCATCCCTAAGGCCTGTTAATTCATCCTGAGGACAAAAATCAATTCGCTCCCTGCATTATTGTAACGCGCAAAATGCGCAGCAGACCAACAACTTTCCTACTCCATAGTGTATACATCAAATGCCGTCGATTTTTATCAAACTGAAATTTTAAAGAGCATGTAATAAAAATATTTTATATTTGATAAAATATTTTGATGGTCAGTTTGTTGACACTTTTGTATGTTGAAAACAGAAACTGGAAACCGTGAAATATTTTCATTATAGAAACCGGAAATCCGAACGATTACTTTAAATAAATAATTAATTTTCACTTCCTTTAATTGTTTTCCTAACCTTTAAAACATAATTCATCATTTCACTGTATCCCCCGCAGTTTCATGTTCCAAAGGTAAATAATTTCATCCAAAATAATTAAGATGTTTTATTTTAATTAGCCGAGAGAAGTAATTAATGTGTAGGTACAGGTCTCATTCCTAGACAGAGAATTCCAGCGAACAAATACTGGGAACCGTGAACCAACCGATTTTGATTGATCCAAATCAATTAATGAAGACTTCATTGAAAGGCAAAAAACCTTACTATTTATTTACCAACAAACATACATAGTAGGTAGCATACACTATACACATTTGACGGTATCCGTGGTTGAGGGGCAAGGCTCTCGACTAGGAAGCTGGAGATGGCGCAATTCAAATTTTATTTGATTAATTTGTGTTATTTCACAAATTACACATTTAAATAATATATAGTATATTTGCGGCACGTTCCAGAGCGGAAGATAATCTCAGCATCGCTCTGCTGTAAGTCCATCATTCAGAATTGAAAAGTTGTACCATGGCATCCCATAATGGGGTTGTTGTTATTTGTGAGGTTGAAGGGTGCGAGGAGGGGAAGGAGATAGGCAGAGAAAGGTTGGGAAGCGCCTCGGAACTCAATTCTAGTCAGTAAACAATAAATTTCAAGTATTATCTGTATTGTTGTCTCAGGGTAGGTATATTGTGAGGCGGAACTGGATGGGGATCAGTTTGGGAAGTACCTAGTTATTAAGATCTAGTCACCAAACACAGCTTAAGCCATTTCAAGTATTTAATTCTGATACTGGTAGCATCGTGATGTATTGACGTGAAATTGTTACCGGGTATGTTTGGTGGCAATCGCGCCGAATTGAGTGACAATTCAAACTAAGCGCCAAAATTCAATCATTTACCTATAGCTTATTTGAATTTATATATGGCTTATTTGCTTTGGGGAAGCACCGTGGAAATTACGTTTTTCTAAACCGCATAAGAGTCCTAACTGCTCGTATCCAATGGATCTATGGCAGCCCTAATTAGGAGGTGTTATTGTTTTTTTTTTTTATATATTAACTCCACACAGAAGGCCATGAGGAAAATGATTTCCCTAAGGGCCAATGTGACCTTTGGGATGCTGTGTGCAGGGTCTTGTGGGAGAGGAAAAAGTGAACATGGAGCTTGAAGAGACCTATGTTGTAGGAGGGAGAAAACACACATGCCGTCAAATCATCCGACAGCCGAGCTGTTGAACTCAAGAATGAATCGTAGAAGCGACCCGTTCTATGTGACAAATGTCAAACGTGTACATATGTTTCCTGACTATGCACCGGTGCCGAAGGGATCAGTGACGCTAGTAGTCCATAACTCGGCTAAAGAATGATAGCGCCACCATATTAATCTCGTTTTAAAGAGGAAAGGTGTGTAAACTTTGTACCGCTGTGGCACCGCATAGTGCCCGACCCACGATTTTTGAACTTCCAGATTCGATACGTATCCATAAACGGGATAATATTATCTCAGAGAAAAATTATTTGATCCGAGTAAACCTAGTATTGGTTAGGTATATAGCTAATATTTCATGCACCAAATACAACGTCTCATTTAAAACGGACTGAATAATGACAACATTTAATAAATCATCGTAAATGGTAAGCCTGTCTCATTAACGTCTACATTTTATTCAATTTGAAATGAGATTAGAGCACAACGGATATGATAGGAAGATAGATTGTTACCTATTCTAACACATACTGCTTCTTGTCCATTGCCAAGAAGAAAAAAAAAATAAAAACAGTTTTTCCATATAAGTCATGACATTGATGACTTAGCGGATACGACGGACACCAAAATGATAATTAAAGAGCATACTGTTGAAGAACGCGTAATTCCTTAGAATAAGTCAGCATGACTAGTTAAAAGTTTAACCAAACAATACAAACAGAATATACGCTCGTCTGGATACGCTCTGACATTGAAGTACTAATTGAAGAGTGAAGGAACGTAAGGAAATACTTATCTTCATACAAGAATTGATATTTCATGTTCTGATATTCAATTGATAAGAAATACCGTAAAAAGTTAACTCCTAACTAATAACCCGCCTCTTTCCTTACTTCAAAAAGACTCTCCACATAGCATCCCCAAAGATGACTTAAGATTTCAAAATTTACTCCTGTATGGAACTGATGATTCCTTTTCCAAAGGGTGTACTTGTTCTCCAGATTAATTCAATATAATAGGACGAATTTGTCAAAAATGATGGATTTGTTTTGTTTTTGACGCTTTTTCAAATTGAAAACATTAAATATCTTTTAAATCGGTGTTGATCTAATATGATTATCTATTCAGTACTATCCAAAACACTTTTAATTTGAGATATTCAAAATATTTTTCTAAAGATTCACAAAACCAAGAAGTTTGAGAAAAAAATAAGAATAAAATAAAAAAAAATAATGACAGCTGAAAACAATACGTTATTATTTCATTCGCATTTATTATTATTCGCACATTTAGGGTTAGACCACTATCGAGCCATATCACATTTAGGGTTAGACCACTATGGAGCTATATCATATTTAGGGTTATGCCAATATGGAGCAATATCAATTTTAGGGTTAGTCCACCATATAGCTATATCAAATTTAGGGTAGACCACATCGAAATCGTTCAAATCGAACTGGTGGTATTTGAGTATAATACAAGCTGGTGTTAACAATAAATTATAAAGGGTTACACAGATTTGAGAGGGCTCCATATACAGCCAACTGTAATGAAAGAGGAAGATCAGCAATCTGTTTATGAACTCGGTACGGTTTGAGTTTCAACACGTAAAAATCGTGACTGCAACTTTTATAATATAATGGTCCGATCATAACACGAAGCGCTGAAATTTGTCGGCGGCAAATAGTTTCCCAGCCAAAATCGGACGTTCTCGAGTGGGAATTGCACAACCACGCCATGAAGTTAGATCGACGCAACCGGAAAATTATATATTCTTAAATCCTTACCACTGACTTCCACTCATCAACTCAACGTATATTCTTAAATACTCCCCTTTAATTTAAATCATCCAGGTTAACGGCAATGAAATTAAATCGTGTTCTGACGAAATATTTTCCCAACCAATTTCAAATTTATACCCGAAAAACAACTTTTTTTTTAATATGTTCCAAATAAAATTTTAACAAGTTACACGTCATTTGACAAGAGAAATAAACAATCACAATTCAGATGTCTCCTGCATGGAGCTTCTTTCTTTTGGTATTCTTTCCTATCGGAGGTTAACTCTCAGGTCTCTACCCTGCAGAATGCAGCCTGAAGCAACCCGCCAGAACTGCACCCTTACCTAAGATAAAATAGAAAACCTAGTATTATTATAAGAACAACCCAGAAAATCCACGCCATCAAGAAATAGGTACCTTCCTTCGAAGCAAAATGGAAACCAGTCAAAACTACCAAGCTCAGTGTTTTAAAAACGTTCGACCTTTTTAATAACTTTAATGCACATATTTCAAATATTGAAATTCCAAACACCCGTTAATTGAAAAAGTTTTTTATGGCTATAAAAGCTATAAATTTTATCTGAAACTTTTAATATCCGCATTGAAGGAGAAATATCAATAAACACATTTCCCTATAAACATACAAAATGAACTACAAATCGGCTAAACTGTTGCTGTAATAAAAACGGCAATTTGTCACAACTTTGTGTAACTTTTAAAATATATGATTTCGTAGCGGCAAGTTAGAAATTTATCGTCAATTTGTCAGGCAAAGTTTACCGGGCGCCAGATCATTTGAGAGAGCGATAAAACGCGAAAGAAAAATTGATCTGATTGCTTGGATTCTGATTTTATAATATTGTAATATGCTATAATACTTAACAGATTTCGCCAGCGGCAGTGAGCACCGTTCTCATAGTTAGAGGCGGAGCACGAATCGATAATGCTTGACACATCGCAACTTTCGTGTTACGGTATCGTAAATCATAAGTATCGCATCGCCTCAGTTACATAAGGTTCTATCTATTTTTTTTTTCACAAATGACCTTGAATGCTAAACCATTTCTTTTATTCATTTCTTTAACCCAAATAATTTTCAGAGCCATTTATGCAGTATTTCAGTAGATACTTGTAAAACGACGATCTAAAATCAAGTTTTTAAAACTTTTATTTATTTTACAAGGTTCATACATCACTTTGAACCTTTTGCAACTGCCATTTTGTTTGTATATGACAGTTGATCGTTGTTACCAGGCGTAGTGTAGTTCATCACTTTATTTCGCCTTACCGATTATTATATTTATTTAACAATTTTTGATTTTGAGTTTCAATCTTGTTTAAAGTATTTTGTTTAACATATTTTAAAGGAAATAATGTAATTAAAACATCGCCTTATCTTGGAATGTCATTAAGGAAATGTAGTTGGAACCTTATTCAATGAATTATTATGCCCTATAAGATTGCATATGGTTCAATCTCCACGTTTAGGTATGTTCTAAAATGGTGAACACTCGACATATTTAACTACTTCTCTTAGAAATAAAATGTTTAACTAAAATACCGCACAGAAGATACAACCTCAAAATCGTTAAATAGATTATGAGAAATACCTGTGCAAACTTTGACGCACATATCTCAGAACATGGTAAAGTGAAGCTAGTACCTTGTTCAGCTGAGGTAACGATCGGGACTTTCAAATATATATATTATGGCACTGTTTTACACTTTATTTCACGCTTAGGTATCTATGTCAGGTTTTAATCAGTGTACGGCATTGACTAAAGTATAATACATCAATGGTGTACGGTAATTATTTCAAAGAGATTAATAAAAATGTACTACTTATGTGAAGTTTCATAATAATTTAAAAACATGGTGATGTATTCTAAATTTCCAAAAAAAAATACGAATGCTCTTATATTTTTAGAAAGATTAAATATCCACAGATAAAATACGGCCATATCGACTGCTAAGAATAATCGAAACGACAAGCTGTCGATATAAAACTATCAATATTGCTATCACTCCCATAATCCTCAGCAATACCACATCGATAATATCTGCAAACGGCCAACGAACAAAAATCAATTCACGTCCACGAAATATGCATAATTGCAGTCCTGCACGTAACGAAACAAGTTATCAATATCATCGATAAAACGTTTATTGATTTAGTCGTGTTAGCCAACGCTGCTTCATTTATCAATCATTTATCGATATTGGTAAAAAAAATCGCTCTACGATGGCTAAACTGACACAAAACATATTCCAAAGATTGGGGATGCCATAGTCCCACTGGCTTCAAGCAGTTGCACAGTATTCACATAAAAACATTAACATTTTCCAATTTTTTTAATTCGATTATTAGCTAAAAATAAGTGCGTTACCGGTTATTTAAGTCGATTATTTTTAAAGGTTTAAATCTGATATTTTTTTTTTTTTAAATTTTTTAATTTTTTTTTATTTAATATTAAATTTACAATTACATGTTATTACATTACATTAAGTTTATTTTCTTTTTTATTACAGTACATCGTGATACACCTTTTTTTAGAGCAAATGCTCGTGTTAAAAAGGCGGAGAATTGCGTGTAAATAGTAATTTAACATATTTTTTCAGAGAGTGTAAAGATAATGAAAAGAATTTTTATTTTTTAATATAAGAGAATAAAATTTTTATATGTAACAGTATTTTATCAAATAGAAAAGAGAAAAGGATGTAGAAGAAGGAAAGAGATAAGAATAAGAAATAAGAGAAAAGGATTTCAATATAATAATAATTGAGAGATTAAATTGTATTTTTAAGTATAAACGATTTTAATATGCTATTGATATAGTGTTTTTATTGAGCTTTTGAATTTTTTATAATTCGTTTCCAATCTTAAGTTAAGAGGTAATTGGTTAAACCATTTGACACCAAAATATTTATAAAATTGTTGGGCTGTGGTGGTGTTACAGCGCGGGGTAGTTATAGAGCCAAGAATACTTTGTCTATTGCTGTTCGAAAAAGTTATTAAGTTGTCAATGTTGAAACAATCTTTATGTATTTGAAAAAGAGTTATTTTTTTATAAATAATATGAAGTGAAGGGACTTTAAATTCTTGAAATAGTCTAATTGTGGGGTAATCATACGGTTTTTTCAAAATTATTTTTACTAATATTCTTTGGATTATTTCTAAAGGTTACCTATCTAAACGAGGATACAATCTTGTAGCGTAGCCTCGAGGACTTTCATCTTCCAGATGTTTCATAAATCTCTTGTAATTAACTAATCAGCTAATCACCCTATTTTGGTAAACTTACTTTAAAAAGTGAGCGATTAAAAAATCGAGATAACTAATGTAAAGAACGATATTTTTTTCATAACGATAAAGTTTTTTGACGAGGGTGCATCTTGATTATTACAATGCCATGCTTAGCAACGATGAAATAACAATTCAGAGACTACGTAGCTTTCAATATTAGTTTCATCACCATTAAAAACATGGTTTGAGAAAAAAATCTACAAACGTTACAAGGTCTTAACCTTTTAGGATACCTATGTGTTTTTTTAAAGAAGTACACGAAAACCCCTAAAAACGTAATGATAATAATTATTTTTTCTGAAAATATTAAAAAATTGCAACCCCATTGCATTAATAAGACTGCAATTATGATTATTAATATAAATTAATCTTAAATTGATATTTTATTTTATTTTATTAGTACCTTTAGTAAGAATATGACATTCTGATTTTGCTCTTAAATATTGTTATCTTATTTAACGTAAATAATTATACGTTATTATTATACCAATTTTCAAAAAATAAACATTAACCATTTTACTAATAAGATTTTTATGCGCCCGTTCAACGTTTGTGTGGTAAAGCCGGCCTTGAGCGTTTAAGGCCATTTAACCAAACAAACGCGATTGTAATAAGTCAAGTTTTTCACTGTCCTGACCGTACGCCCCACGTAATATTCACACATTTTTTTTTAGTCAAGGCTGTTAGAGTATTACATTATCGTCTATAATTCCCAAAAAAAAATCATTTATTCACTAAACATGTATTTCATATTTTAGCGAACGATAAAAAATACAGATTCGGAAATAAATTCTGCATCCTCCACGGTTAAAATCATCACGGGATCTAGCCAAAGGCGATAGCGTTAACATTTGGTTCAGACAAATAAATTAATTACAGTACTTTGAATGGGGTAGTTTGGCTTTTAGCGTAATTATTACCTGTTGAAAGTATCCTAAACGAAGGTAGGGTTAGAGCTATTCTGACCCGCCCTCTCCTTTCAACTCGAAATCTGCATACTTATATAAATGCGTCAGTGTCTCTGTCTCGGTTCAGGAAAGGATTGGAGATATTTATTGTTATTAAGTTTAATTTGTAGAACTCCATTTTATTTTTATTTTTTTATATATACAATAATATTATTATTGGGTTTATAAAAACAGTTTATTTTTAAACAAGTTCTGCTGTGTAATTATTATTACGCGTGACAGCTGTTTCGCCCTCTAAAGGTTTGATAATGCCTTTAGAGGGCGAAACAGCTGTCACGCGTAATAATAATTACACAGCAGAACTTGTTTAAAAATAAACTGTTTTTATAAACCCAATAATAATATTATTGTATATATAAAAAAATAAAAAAAAAAAAAAAAAAAAAAAAAAAAAAAAAAAAAAAAAAAAAAAAAAAAAAAAAAAAAAAAAAAAAAAGGATTGGAGATCTTTCAAACTGACGTTTGATATACCTGTACGCAGACAGGTTGGTGAATTTAATGTAAGGCTTGAAGTGAGCTCTCCAAGAAATCACATTGTTTTAATAATAACAGAGGTATAATGTTGTTTGTTTATGATATTTTTATGCTCCCCCTCTTATCCTAAGAGGACTTACTCATATTATTTTAGGGCGCTATATTTAAAAAACAATTTTTTTTTACCATGGTTATGATTTTAGAAAATATCGTTCTCAAGAATTCCAGATAATTGTGAGTTATAACAGTGTCACGAACATGTGTGTAACGAACTGACAAAATATTTCTAGAAAATTCATCTTTAGACATTTGTAGAACTATCTTAAAACAATTATTTAATTATTGAAGACAATTACGTAGCGCCTCTGAGGGGATTTTTTCACGAGAACGGCGCTATATAAATTAGACAAATATTATTATTATTAATAATTTCCGATTCTCAAACAAAAATTTGAAAATGAAAAATCAGAAAAACATACGGGTGCATCTAGGACTTACAACCAGGACCTTCGCCTTGCCGGGACGGTGCTCTACCAACTGCTCTAATCCCTCCATATTTCCTTCGGTCATATATAACTGTATCATTCTTTGAATAAAAATGATACAGTTACTTAATTTTCTTAACGCATATTTTTATTGGCTGCTATTTGTAAGTATGATCGCAAGATTCAAATGATTAAATGCAATCTAGATAGTGTCTTGGATAAATATATAATATTTTTATTCTGTTATGTAAAATCTATTGACTTTCTTGCAAGTCTAGGATGAATATTTTGTATTATTTTGTTCCTAATATTGTCTTCAATAATTAAGTATTACAATTTAAGGTTTTACTCATTAAGTTATTTCAAAATAAAACCATTGTACATGGTTACGAATGATACTAATCATTACCAGGTGGATATCAACGCAGGGACAGTGACAAACCTGAATATAAAAATACCTACAAGCAGTGGCGGTTTGTGATTTTTTGGTTTACCAGTGTGCTAATATTACAAAAAAATGGCATTATTGATGTTGTTGTAGCTGAAACAGATTTTTTTTTTATTTTGTTTCAAAAATTCGAATTTTTACATGAAGATTTTCAGGAAATTTCAGTTTGGAAAATTTTTTGTATGAAAATTTTTCCTGAATATCTTCATACGAAAAATCTTTTTTTTTTTAAAAAAAAAATTTTTTTTTAGCCAAACAAAGTCAATAGTGCCATTTTTTGTAATGTTAGCACTCTAGTATTCCAAAAGTCACGAGGCGCCACTGCCCACAAGATGTAACACCTTGCTTTTTCTTTTAAAACTATAGTAGGTACTCCCTTAAACCTGTTTAATTTAGTGAATCCGATAGATTAAAAATACATTTAAAAAAACAACAAAAGTAATCATGAATTTTGATATTTTGTATCAAATAAATTCTGCCCTAATCTACTGGCGCATGCGATAAAAAAATATTTAGACCGAAGCGAAACGACAGTTAGTGAGATGATGGTATTGCAGCAGCCTCACGAACAGGGGCATTTTTTTCGATCACCCGGTAAATTATAGTATCGTTGGATCAAAGCTAAAAAAACACTTAATTTGTTTATTTATTACAAATACATGCAAAGTAAGGTTTTATCAGAACAACACGAATAGCAATGAATACTACGCACGCATTGAACAAACGAATTACTGTTGGACTTTTTTTTAAATACTTAAACGTATTTTTGGGACCCCTAAAAAGATATTGATACAAAATATTTATGAAAAAATAACATTTTTTAAAGTTGTTCCTCAAAAATGTCCTCAAAAAAACAAGTGAACTTCTAGTCTACCTACATACAATGTCCTGCACACAATACTCACCTGGAATTATACTTCTTTCATTTATTTATTTAACGCCCAGAGGGCTTTTCCATGTAGGTGGTACAATTTTAATGACAGTTTTGAAACATGAGAAAGAAATATTAAAAATAATAGAACATAAATTAAAAAATACAGCGATTTGAATGGCTTACAAAAATATAACTTCCATTTAGGAATAGTGTTTAAATAAGTCTTTAACGTAATCCACAAAATTCGCAAAGTTAATATTAAATATAGTATCGAAATCACCTAAGTATTGGTTTCCCATAGTGTGAAACCGTTGTATTGGGGAGTTCACAATGTAATAGCGCTTATGTGTGTTGCAGTGGAATAGTGTATTTTGTCGTATTGTTATTGTAGGTATTCGTAAGTTTATGAGTTGCAGAAGTTCGCAACAGTCGAATATAGAGTTTAGAGTTTAGAATCTTGAATAAAAAAGTTAAGTCGTTTATTTTACGCCTGTATTACGGATATTTAATATAAAATTTATAAAACGTAAAATTTTTTTTTGTATTCGCTCAATGTTATTAATGTGAATTTTGTAAGAGGGAGACCAAACTACTGAGTTGTATTATACATACATATACATACTATACATACTGCATAGTTAACATAAATAGGTCTTCATGGAGAAAATTATCTTAATGATTGCCAATCTCCGCTTCGAAACAAGCTGAAAAATATGAAAATATTATCTTCATTTTAACAAAGTGAAGAATAATTTCACGATTAACGAATTTTTAAATCCGTAATCTAAACGTATTTTGTATAAATTTTCAACTTAAATTATCCGTCTGTTCCCGATCATAAAGCCCGGTCTTGCTAAGTAATATCCCTTGAAGTTATGAAGGCGATGTGAAAAGCTACTCTACTTAACCGTAAATTATCGCCGATAACGCCGGTAGACTTAAGTAAGATTTTCACGTCGAAACAATCGCCAGAGATAATCCGCCGGAGAGCGCAATAATCGCAGCTTCCTTATTGAAAGTGGCTAAGCTCCGATTATCGATAACTCTATCATTTCAGGCAGTGCATAATATGTACATCGGAACATGAGATAGATACTTACTGCATACATATTCATTCAAAATTGATCTCTGTAGCAGGTAACGCGTTTTACCGAACGATTTTCTAATATACCACATGCGCATTTTGTAGCAACTTTGCGTGCATATATTAATTTATGGTTTTAACTACGAACTTTATGAAAAAGATTTTGTAATCCACACAGTGAGAAAAAAAATGATGTCATGTAAATACGTTTTGAAATAATAGCAGTGACGGTTTTCCTATAGGAAGGAGCACGGAATAGTGTGTTCGTCATCACTGTGAGAAAATATTTCCAGTGATTCGGAAACAGTGTGCAAAGCTATAATTTTAAGGCGATGCCATACGTAGTAATGCAAAATCATGTGTTTTTGTTTTGAAAATTTGGTCGCCTAGAAATGTTTCAGATACTTTAATTAAATACTGCGAGTAGAATACATCTTGGCCTTTAAAATTATCGAGTATTTTTTAGATAAGTCTTTTTATAAGCCCAGAAAAAAATAATGTATAAGGCCTATGTAAACTGCTTTAAAGTTCAAAATCTCCTACTTACGAACCCATTTTCGGTTATAATTTTATTATTTAATGTGGCAAATTAAGTTATCTATAAAATGATTGAAAAAAAAAGAAATATTTATGCCTGAAATAACCCAAAAAATAAAATAAAAAGCACTTTTTGGCCATGTTTTTTTCTTGCGTAAATCAAAACAGGCGGATTATGTTAAGCGGGAATTTAAACCTTATCGCCATTTACGTAAGGGTTGTTATTGATATCGGCTCAATTTAAAATATTACACGATGTAGTGCATCGCCTTAATCATTTTTTATGATGATTTTTATGCGTTTTCAATTCTAAGAGCAACATTTTATGTTTCCTCAGGTGGCAGTGCTTTAGTAATAGTTCTTCTATATCCATCAGTAAGTCTATCCACATTTATGACGGGAAATACCCTAAAATAAAGTCAGAATCTTAACGACGTAAGTGAAAAAGCCGTGCACAAAAATATGCGACGAGCAACCTTTTTATATTGGTCAGACCTGCAGTTGAATTTGCTGTAGTAAATCTCTAAAATAAAGTAGGAATCTTAACAATACAAGCGAAGAAATCACGTGAAAAAATATATACGACGTAATGGATGATCTTTCCGTGGAATTTATTTTATTTTTTCTGATGAACTTATTACTAAAACCTCAGATGTTTCTTAACGAATACTTTAAGAAGTTAATAATTAATTGTCTAGAAAAATAAAATCTGGTGCATACAGCTAATTTCAAATGAAAAATATTTAAAATAATTATAAAACCGTTTTGCGTAAATTATTTTAATGGTAAGGTACAGTTATTATTAATTAAAAAAATAATAACTTACATCCATAGGTATCGGACTAAAAAATATGTATTATCGTTATGAATTCATCTGAATTAATTAAAATTTAAGCCTCGAGCCTTTATAAGAGCCTTTTGTAGCCTTAAATGCTAAAGTACTATTTACGCTGGTCTCAAATTTAAGATCATTTACCAAATTCTTTCAGATATAACCAATATTTGAATACGGAGTTGAACATTAAACCTTAGGTATGAATTGAGATTTTCACGGCCAAAAGTATTATAGTGATTTGTTTTTGGGGTATTATGCCGTGTTGCGCTACCTCCTTCTTTAGCCAACGTTTCGGACAGCATCGCATCGTCGCTTTAAAATCGAAACCCTTGTGAAATTGTCTGTTTTGTTTCACATGTCCACATCCACCATATACGCTTTTTATAAGTGGTAATTTTTAACAAGATGTCAACTTACCATATAAACTTATAGCTTTAATGATTGCTGCATAAAAAGAATATAAACTCCACTTAAGTGTGAAATTTATTTGAAGATCAAATATTATTTTAATGGGTTTTTCGTAATCAGAAGGTAAGCTTACATAAAAAAGAAAATAATGATCACGTGATTAAGATTAGACACCCATTTTAAATTAAATATCAACCAACTTTCCACAAAAAGTATTTTACATTAAACATTTGTTAAAAATCTCTCGTTAGCTTTTTTCCTAATTAAATCTTCAATTACTTAACCGTTGAACCAAGCAGTAAACAGAATTAAAAACACAGCAAAGAGAATTTATAACATGCGATGTAACACGTCAATATTGTAAAAAAAATATTTATACAAGGTTCTTAAACTAGTTTGTACAAATATTTGAATGTCCTCGTAAATTTGTCGTATTGTAAGGCTACCAATGGGCTTAGTATTTAGAAAAAAAAAATTCGCACACGGTGTGTGATTATACCAAAAATATGATAGTTTTTTGTACCAGAGGTGTTACAATGACCCCCATGTACTCCAAAGACACGAAATGAACTTTTTTCGTAAAATTTTAAAATATCTCAATAATCTAAGTAAAATAAAAATAAACTTTGTTTTATAGGACGAATTTTATTTTGAATAACCAGCGGTTTCACTTTAGTTTTTTTTATTACATTAACCCCACACAGGAGGCCATGGTGAAAATAATTTCCCTCAGGGCCTGTCATCTTTGGAGATGCTGTGTGAAGGGGCTTTTAAAAAATGAAGGAGAAAAAGTTCTCGGAAAGAAAAATGTTTGAAAGGTTGGTAGGAATCTAAGGGTCAGTGTGTTCAGGAGTGACACATATAAATCCAATGCTCCCGCTGGGGTGCAAGACGATGGGTCGAGAGAAACTAGCTGGAGAGTTCAAATGATATCCCCAAACCAGCCTTTCCTGATCCAGCCCGCCACACAGATGGTGAACAGGGACATCCGCCGCCAAGATCTGAATCACAAACATAGCCAACCACTTGGAGTGGCCTATGACAGAGGTGTTGGTTATCGGGCGAGCGGTATCAAGCGGAAAAGCAAAAATATTCAGATTTTCATTAACACGTGTTCCGGCATCATGATAATATATTCATAATTTACTAAAAGTTTATCGGAAATCCTGTTAATTCATTCGTAAGACCTGCAATCTCGTTTTTAACGGGAATTACCAATAATTTGAATAGATTCTTAATAAATTATCAATAGTGATTTTTCTCCGCTTAGGTGAATTCATTGGCTTTAAACAGCAGTAGGCAGTTCATGTTTCCTTATAAATATTTTCAGAAATGATTTAAATGAAATACTTGGTATGGTAAATATATAAATACACATTATACAAGCAATCGCTCGAGTGGATATCTCAAAATACATATTTTTTATTTAGCCCACTGGTCTATAAACTTATGAAATTCGTCTTTCTGAACTTTGCTCCAAAAAATCCAATCTCTAACAAGCATGAGATATAAAAATAAAATAAGATTTTACTACGTGCCAAGTACACTTTTGATGAACGAGCAATGTTAAGAGTTGGAAGGCGTGCGGTTATGGAGTTGATGACGTAACTAGATATTGTATGATTCTTCCTTGTTTCACATTGTATACCAACAAATGCCAAAGTTCCGCCGCAGGTTAAGCGTCAATGGCTGATATTTATTGTGTCATAACTCTGTCACAGACCACCATTGAAAAATAATAAATCAAAGTTTTTTTTTCAATTTTTAACGATTATCACTAATCAATATTTAAATATTTATCTAAAACGGCTGGGTAATAAATATCCCACAGTTATTGTTGAAATATAAAAATGTGATGTATAATTACGCTTTATCATATGATGTGGGAGCAATTTTTTCTTATTATTTATTTACAATGTGATCTATTTGTAAAGGTGACCGGATAAATCATCAAAATGATAAATAATCACATATTTAAAAAGTTATATAAAGTCATGGAAAGTGATGAAACAAAAACTTTGTTAACTGAGTTAAGTAGGTTAGGTTAGGTTAACTTTTTTTTTCATCGATTTTAATGACTTTATATCACTTTTTAAAGGTTTGTTAAATAGTCACTGTGTTGAGTTAGCATGGAACCATTTGTAAATCATTCAAGAAATGTTGTGTTGGGTTGTGTTATGTTGTGTTGTGTATGGCATTCAGTTATTGAATAACAATATTTTGTGTTCTCAAGTAAGCCCTTTAACTTTACTTAATATTATTGATAAAGTAACGAGCGGTTAACATATTCTGTAGGTAGGTATAATGGGTTACTTATGTAACTAATTTAACTAGTTTTTGTTTCATCACTTTTCATGACTTTATAGCACTTTTTATAGGTGTGTTGAATTGTCATTTTGATGAGTTATCATGGAATCAAAATTAATTGATTAATAAAACGATAAGCATAATATTTTTCAGAATTAATCTATTTCTCATGATGTGTGTTGTATATATATTTTTATGTTAGTTAGTCGGTACATCATCAACAAATTATTTAGTAAATTAAATATTACTCTATGGATCAACAATTGTATAAATCTTTCCACAGTGGTAACCATAAAAAGGTGTAGACACTTTGTACATACAAAGAGCAAAATGTTTCTGAAAATAGACCCCTCTTTAAGTCATCATCTCGTGAAGTTTATTGTATCCACCGGACTAGTACAACTGTATGATGATAAGAGTAGTATTCAAATAACTCGACTAAAACCGGTCCTACATCGCGTGCTACTTTTACTCCGTCAAAATCAAAATATTTATTCGAACACGACAGGCGCAAAAAAAATGTGAAATTCGACGAGCACATCAATAAAGATCAATGGAAGTGTTAATTCGAACACACATCGTTATATTAATCACGCCTTGGCTGATTAAATTAATGAAACCATCTTGTTGGCAACATAATAAATATATTATTATAATGCGCAATGTTCGAATAAAGACCGATATGCGGTCACGAACCACGACCTACCTTTGTCGTCACGATATTTCAATCACTTCCTTCGCCGCCAGTGCCGGGCATAAATAATAATACTTACCTACTTGCTGTGGAGGGAATAATAAATGATTTCTGGCGGAGTATTGCGCCATTCCTATAGCCTATAGAGAGCACGGCGTGTCTGGGAGATGATCTCTGTTGAGACTGTTTTCAGCTTCAATATTGCCAGTTGTTGGAATAATCGAGGTGTTCATAACGGAATCACTTTAAAGAAATTGCACCACGGCGCTGAGGTCATATTCCAAAGATCGCCACTGCATAGAATGATAGAAGTATTGTCTTGGGAACACAGACATCAAATATAGTGGTTGTAAATATGTATGACTCTCAACAGATGTCCATATGATATTAAGTTTTACTATTTTAAGGTGTCTCCATAGGTGTAAATGGAAGATCCACATGATGAAGACAACTATCGGACGTTTGGGACTAATACCCAAATGGTTACGAAGATAGCCGATGTTAGCCAATCTACAGGCGAGCATCTTCAGTGAGCAATTCCCCCGCTACAGAATAACTTTACTTTAGATACCCATTGTAAATATAACACAATAATAAACAGACCCATAATCTCAGAACGAATCGAGGTGTTATTAAAAACTCCCGATCTTGCAAGTGTATTGCTAATCAGAGGAAAAGAACAGTACACCACAGTCAAACATAAAGTCATACTTTACTCGCTTCCAAACCAATTATCATTTATGGACATCAGAATATAATAAATTGTTGATCATTATCGATACCTTACCCACACATGAACGACATTCGTAAAAGCATGCCATATAATATGTTCGTTAATAGTTTCGTTACTCTTTTTGAAAATAATGTACGATTCTATAATTTAATAAAGCTTGGTGCCAGGCAGGAACCAATATAATATAAAGTGTTAATATTTTCTTGTAATCAGTTTATTATCATAAAACGCTGGTCGAGTTGTTTGACGCACAGCGGGACAAGAGTCCAAAGGCACCGCAAAATTAAAACAAAAAACATTTCTTGTGTCGCATAGGTGCAGAATGAAATACTTTTGATGTTTTGAAATATAATAAGAATATGTTTTAAAATTCTGTTTATATAAACCTTATTATGTATTTAGCTGATTATTAAAACATAGGTACCTACTACGGCGCGATCATAACACGATCTCGCACGGTGAATATCAACAATCTGCAATAATTATTGTTGAATTCCTGTCGGATCTTGCATTTTCAATAAACAAATACAATAATATACAGCCAGTATTATGTTTCCGCAGCAGGAAACGTCTGTGTGGTGTTTCACATAGTAACCACGTACACTTGTGTGAATAAATGTCTTTATTTTGAGAATTAATTTGCAAGACACGGTTATTTCGTTTATCTTTGTCCTATGTACGGACCCATTATCTTTCTGAAAACCAAAATATGGACTATTCTAATGACCGAGAGAAGCATTTATCATAAAATCGCTCGGAAAGTAGCGGGTGCCCTCGATTGCCCAATGTGAAGAAAATAGTTTCAATCAACCGGAAATTCATTTCCAGTAATAGCTAATTCGCTAAAAAGATAATAGTAACTGAAAACTATGAGGAATCATTCTTGTTATGGAATGATTAATTTTTATGTATCAAGACATATTGTAACGCTCTGTAACCCTTTTATTTTTTATTTATCATCAAGACATTTTGTCCGGTCAGTGGCTGAGTTGGCTAATGTGTCGGGTTCTTGGGTTCAGTTCCTCGGCTGGCCAAGTCTTGAAAGTCAATATCAATGATGTTCGTTGGAGATTTTCAAATATTATCCAGTTAATCGTCACCATGGAATGTTTTTCTTTCATATAAAAAAATCAACTAATCATTCGTTTGTCAATCTTCCCCTAACTCCACAGAAATGTAAATAGAAAGCTCAACAAAAGAACGATTATCTACAATCTACAGCCCCAGTATCCAGCTGCCTCCTGTTAGCCTGGTACCTAGTTACTGGTCTGAGGCAGCAATGAGACTGGAATGGCGAAATGATAGAGATCAAGTATTATTCCATCAAAAATCGTTTATTATCAACTCGGTCGTTTGTCAACCTTCTTCTCAACTCCACAAACAGAAATAGAATACGCACCCAACTACGGTGTATACACTCTAAAGCTCTAGTATGATGCTGCCTCGTTTAGCCTGGTACGAGATGAAATAGATTAAATAATCATTCCATCACAATGTTACGTTTTTAATTTGTGTATTAACATCACATTTGTCTATCAACGTTCCTCTCAGCAGAAATAGAAAGCACACCGTATCTACAGTTCCAGCATCCCGCTACCTCCTGTTAGCCTGGTACCTGGAAACAGATCTGAGGCCACAGTGAGGCTTGCATTGCGAGATGAAAGAGATCGCATTTAATGTCCACCTCATCGGGTGGGAGGTGGCGGGTTGGATGCCAGTGCTAATCAGACGTCGTTATATTCGTGGCACCAGTGTTATTTGTAGCGGAGTGTATCAAGGCTAGTCCATCTGCCATATTTTTTTAATGCCACCCAAAAATCAAACGTAATTAAGTTATTCACCTAACTTAATAGAGACACTGATAATAATAATGACTAACTGGTTAGTCGGTTAGTTCATCTTCAATTAATCCTTGATTCGAATAATAACGTTTTCACTTTAAGTAATGGTGAATTGTGTGGTTTTACATTATAAATATAATATTTATGAAAGAGAGGAGACCTATAATTTAACATGTTAAAAGGCCATCGACATAAAGATAGTTAATATTCTATTCTATAATATCCTACCACGCTTTTAACGGACACTTAACCTTTCACTTTGATATCGCGGGGTGCAGTTGGGGATAAACAAACCCTTTTCTTAAATAAACTGTGTGGTTTCCGATTTTTTAACTTGTTTTATTACGAATCGAAAGTGGATTGACAAAAAATTATAATAATCCCATTAAAATATCTGGCTGCAAACTATACTAATAAGTGAACACAGTGAAAAGTATGATCACTTCAAATATCGTTTTTTTCTTAATAAGTAAGTTTATTGTACCTGTATGATAATTCGTACAATTAATGCATTTTGAAAAATTATTAAAAAATCAAAAGATTCAAACTCCACTGACGTCATCCTATACCAATCGCGACACCATTACAGGGTAAAATGCAGAGATTTACAAGTATTGTGACGTCATTTGATTCAATTTCGTATTTACGGCCAGAGCCCGTTTATCAAGGCAAAAAAATATATTCAAAATAAATAATCTTCCTCCATAATATTGGTAAAACCGATAAATATTATTGGAAGAGTTTCTACTAAAGTATTAGTTAAAAGCAAATGTTAATACTACGGAAATACTGATATTGACATAATTATATAGTAGCATTCCGTCATGATATCTATTTGGTAATGGACACGTGTTCTCTATGTATTCTGGATGACTAATATTTTATCAGGAAGTTCGCATGCTATCACTTTTTAAACAGGACTATTTTTCTCCGTCTGGTGAATAGATTATTAAAAATAATCACTCATAAAGAGCCTATATGGTGGACGTGGACGTGTCAACAAAACACAAAATTTCACAAGGGTTTCGAGTTTATGTCCTAATGTTTTTCATTTTTCTTGGTGCTATATTAATTATTTTAGCAATATATTTTTTTTTTTTTTTGAAAAAGTGGAGGAATTTAGATTTTTTTTTTAGTTTTTGTCTTGCAAAACAAAGCCATAAATAATAAATCGAAGACGAAACAAATATTCAAAAAATAAAAATGTCTTGAGGGACCTAAACGTGGGTATTATCTTTCAATGAAATTGTGTACTTAAATGTAATAGTTTTTCTTTTAAAAATGTTTAATGGCCAATAGAGTTCAGAATTTATGCGAAAACTTAATAAACTTCAAAAGAAAAAACAAACCCGGAAAAAAAAGTTTTTAGTGTAATCATCTATTTTTACTAATAGACTAGCTGATGTGTACCCGGCGTTGCTCGGGGACTTTTGAATGGTTTGGGGAAAAGTTTTGAGGTTGTGAATTCTAGTTTGGGTGCTTTTCAACGTCTTCAACAATTCACTTATATACTAAGTATAATTACATCATTGCTTCCAAGTCATACATTGTCCTCGTACCTCTTTCTTGGTTCATCACTAACGTCTCATTTTACCACAAATAATTATTTGATTCATGTCTTTCCGGGCATCCCGACTTTTTATATCATTCATTTAATCTAGTATCATGAAATCCACATTGTTACTGTAAAAACTACATTACGACGACTTTAATTCGACTCCGTATCTCTTCCGAGTGTAGATATAATGCCTTAAGTATTTTTCGAGCATCTCCGACTTCTTATACCATTCAAAATACTGTCTAAACACTTGGCACTAATAAGAACAAACTTTGATATTTTCGATGCAGAAACGCATTCGGAACAAACCAAGTAACATTCATTTTTATATATACATTTGAAAATGTATTTAAAAATAAAATTGTCTTGACTGAGGATTGAATGTTCCTCCCCATTGACTAAGTAAAAAGAGAAAACAACGCTTTCACTTAAGCCAAATTGGATGATACCGAGATTTATTTCGTATATTAACTGCTGTAAATTTTTACAACATCATCCAACTTCAGAAAAAAAATACGTATCTGTACGATTTATACACGAGTATAACCAAAAATGGATCGAATGCATTGTTATTCTGTTCGATTGGATGTCGGAATTCCCACTTCCAAGATTGCACTTCATTCATTCATTCATTTATTTATTCATTCTTTCAAGAAAACATAATCGAAATTCAACATGTATTTAATAAAAAATTAAATGTTTCGCCCTTTTCGAGGGAAGTCAAATCAACAAATTCATTACTATATATAGATCGATGAAGTCCAAGAAATACCGACCAATTTAAAAGGTGAGTAAAATGTGTAAAAAATTAAAAAAATAAGTGACAAAATATGTGAAGCGTTTTGTAATTTGTATTTTGTAAAGTTCACTTTGTAAATTTAAAAAATGTGCTTAGTTAATAATTTTAGATTTATATTTTTGAAATTAATATGTAGGTAAGCACTGTACCATAATGTGTACTATTTTAAGTTAAGTAAGTTACAAAAAAAAAGAATACAATCGTTTCGATTTTATGGATATCGAAATAGCAGCTAAACCTTCCAATTTTATTTACACCTCCACCTTTGTATCGCATTATTACCAATAACCCTACAAGGAGAGAACTTGGAGGCTCTATATCGATCGGAACTGCCCGAAGCCTCAAGGAAAACTGCGAAGTTATATCGTAGGTATTGCCATCAAAACCGTTTTGCGACTCTAAAGGCTTATTTATCGGGTTATTTTATGTGAAGACCTGTACAGGAACGTTGTCTCCTCTTATATGTAATAAAATGTTATAGTGTTTAAATGTTATGATATTCGCGGAATGCATTTGAACAGTCTGACTGTTATGCTCAATAATTGAATCTGTCCCTTTTACGATTACGATTCAAATATCAAAGTTTGTTCTTATTAGTGCCAAGTGTTTAGACAGTATTTTGAATGGTATAAGAAGTCGGAGATGCTCGAAAAATACTTAAGGCATTATATCTACACTCGGAAGAGATACGGAGTCGAATTAAAGTCGTCGTAATGTAGTTTTTACAGTAACAATGTGGATTTCATGATACTAGATTAAATCGTAATATGAAAACTATTTTTTTTTGCTGTGTTTATGATTCCATAATAATGAGCAATTTAAACTTTATTAAATATCATAATATTTATATTTTAGTAAGAGTTCTTTGCCTCATGTAAACGCCTTTTTGCCTCATCTGACTCCTCTTACGATTGGAGTCTTGGCCTAATAGTTACCAATTTCCGTATTGCAGCTACCTTCAGCCTCACAATATACCCCAATTAGGGATTCCATAGACTCACCGGCTCCAGATGGTTGGGAGTAGTTGGAAGTCTTGTGCCGTATTCACATAAAAAAGATACGGTTGTATTGATTATATGTTATATTGTTATACGTTATAAAATTTTTGTAATATTAATTTTTTTGTTCTTTAATCTATCATTTTATTTTGTATCTGAAATGCCATTATTGCGAACTTATACGTTCAGTATTGTCAATTTTGCCTGTATTTTTGACAATTTGTTGACGGCAACAGCAAAAGCAATTGAGAGTTCCTTTCAAAAAACATATTTTTAACTATTCTGTTCTTATTCCATTCACTATCTATTTTTGTAACAGCATTATGAATGTTTGTGTATGTAATGTATTTTAAAAGAATAAATTCTTAAAATACTTGTGATCTTCAATATAATGAATTAAACATAAAAATGATTCAAGGTGTTTGACCATTTGGTACCATCTTTTCTAATGGTCTGCATGTAAATATGTCACGAAAACCATATAAATTCCATATGAAAAAAAAACATCGTGTAAAACGCCCCCCTATTAAGAAAGAAAGACTTTATTTTTATTATCTAATTATCGTTTATAAACAAATAGTCAATTATTATAAATGATACTATCCTACTTATTCCGTTAAGCGTTTTTAGATAAGCGTTATTTTGTTTAAATTGCTGTTGCGTCCCATTTTACCGATAATTCGTTGTCAATAAAGGGATAGGTAATATCCAATTTTGTTTTTATTACGTTGGCAGGTATGTCGGTACCTACGAATTTACAAATCTTATTATTTTATTAGAGACTAACTAACTAACCATCAAGTAATTTCGCGCAGGGGTAGGCAGATAGGACGGACCGCCAAACAACTCGGTCTTGGCACACACTCCTTGCCTCATTTTCATTAACTTGATCGTGCAATGTCTTCCTCGGGTGACCTCGACTTCTTCTACATTCAAATTTTCGTCATATAGTCTCCTTACACTCCTTCCTTCGTTCATTCGCTCTACATTCCCAAACCATCTGAGTATCCCGTTCTTAAACTTACTCACACACTTCCATCAGCCTTGCATTCTTTGCGGATCTCCACATTCTTTTAGACAATGTTTGGGTACAAATGCAGCAACTTAACTGTTTTTTTTTCAATAAATCAAGCGCCAATGGTCGTTTCCGAGTATTGGTATGTTACTTTATGCCTGAGGCTTTAAGGGCAATTTAAAATGTTAAGCCATCTTGGGCCATGCGCCTTCAAAATGCTTAAAATTCCTCGAATTTATAAGTATTTATTTATAAATCTTTAAAATAATTTTATAAAATGTGATAATGCAAAAAATCATCTAGGAAACATCAACGCGTCAAAAATTAATGAGAATTGAATACTTCAGCATTCAAATTGAGACAAAATAGAACATTTTGAGAATTTGTTGTGATTGAGGACGGGTTTCTTGGAGAATTTGAACAATTCATCAAATTTAAACGTTCATTTTCGGGTTCTGTGAAAGTCGTATTCAAGTTCCGTTATTATATCGTTATTATATCATATGCTTAAATGCATTTCATTACACCTGCATAAATAGCACCGCAGAAAAATTTAAAAAAATGTCAAAAACACTCAGAGACAACTGGAAATGCAAAGAATGTAAAACATTGGATCCTAAAACTCAATCACAATCCAATTACACTCCTTCTTCTAGTAAGAACTTTCGGCCTACCGACTCAACATACACTGAAAACCCAGAAAATATGAATTACATTATAAATTACATCGACAAAAAATTCGATGAAATGAAAACAGTGATTTTAAACAAGATAGAAACGGAATCTGCGGACAATAAAAAATCGCTTCAATTTATAAGCGACCAATACGATACATTAATAAAATCTATTGAAAAAATTCCACAGTTAGAAAAAGAAATATCTGAAATAAAAAATGAACTAGAACAAAAAAACATAGAATTCAAAAGTATTTTAGTAAAAACAACAGAAATGGAACAGGCGACACTGGAAGAGTATCTCGAAATATCAGGTATCCAAAATAATGATCCTAAAATGACAAAAAACATAATAAAGGAAATAACTGCTGCGTGCGGAGTTCAAACTGAAGACACAGAAATTTCGAATATAAATCACATCCAAGATCGCCGACCAAACCACCCACCGAAAATAGCTTTCAAATTAAATAACAAAAATAAAAGGGATGCTATACTATCATCAAGAAAAGGTCTCACCACGGAGGCAATACACCAGCCCGGAAAACAAAACATTTACATTGGAGAAGTAATGACGCCATATTACAAGCAACTAATGTGGAAATTAAAAAACCATGCAAAAATAATTAACTACAAATTTGTATGGTTTCGAAGAGGCCATCTATTAACGAGGAAGACCCCGGAAGGCAAAATTTTCAATATTAAACATTGTGATGACATTAACAAACTAACATAAACACAACTCCACACGAAAATACACTTCACATCATATACTTACACAATTAATCACCAACATGGCGGATTACATGGAATATACAGACTCGGACAACCAACACTTCTGTGTAAGTACAAACGATTTTAATATATGGACAAACATCACAAAAGAAAAAAATAGAATCAAAATATTACACCAAAACATTAGGTCAATTAATAAAAATTTTGATGAATTTACGATATACCTACAACAGCTTGATAATAATTTTGATATAATTGTGCTGACAGAATGCTGGTTGAACGATAAATATGTACCAAAAACAATCGAAAACTATAACACACACCACACAAAAAAACACAAAAATCAAAATGATGGCATAGTTATATACATCAATGATAAAATAAATACAATCGTCAAAGAAATACACATAATAGACTCCAACTGCATACACATAGCATATGATAAAGAAACGTGTATTCTTGCGATGTACAGATCTCCATCCAAAAACGACATCACACATTTCCTAACTGCACTTAACAATACTTTAAAAGAAATCAACAAAAATAAAAATATCATCATCATTGGAGACCTAAACATAAACATATTACAAAACGGACACCCACAAAACATAGAATACCTAACACTACTAGCACAGCATGGACTGGAGCCAACGATAAAGATTCCAACACGAGTCACACAAAACACAAAAACTTGTATAGATCATATAATGATCAAAACAAAACTAAAAACCAAAACCGTAGTACTTGAAAGCACTATCACAGATCACTACATGAATATGATAGCAATAGACACCGAAAACACAAAACCCAACCAAGACAAAATATTCACAAAAAAAATAATTAACTACTCAAACTTGAAAGAAAAACTCAAACAAATAGACTGGAGTACAATATACCAAATAGAGAACGTGGAGGAGGCCTGGGATAAATTTAATAACATGTTAGGACAAGAAATAAATAGAAACACTATCATAAAACAAGTAAAACTCACACACAAAGCAAAAAAAATTAAACTATGGATAACACAGGGAATATTAAACTGTATTGGTAAACGAGACAAAATTCACAAACAAATTAAATATACACCCTACGACATGGAACAACTTAACTACTATAAAAGATATAGAAACATCTGCACCAAAATTATTAGAGTTGCTAAGGAATTATACTATAGCGAAAAACTTAAAAAAGAAAAAAATAACCCAAAGGAATTATGGAAAATATTAAAAGAAGTCACATACACACAAAAATACAAACAGAAAAATACTATTGAAAATCTAAATATAAACTCCAAAAAATTAGATGTCAATACAAATACAGAAACTATAGCAAATCATGTGAATAACTTCTTTGCAAATATAGGAAAAGTTTTAGCGAACCGTAAATTGCATAACACAAACACACTAACACAAACAAATAGATCAAATATCAATAAAAAACCGACACAACACAGATTTACAATAAAAACAACCTCGGAAGAAGAAATTGACAAAATAATAAACACATTAAAAAACCGAATTGCTCCTGGATTAGATGAGATAACAACGGATTGCATTAAGATATTAAAAAATGAAATTTTGAAACCTATAACACACTTAATCAACCTTAGTATAACACACTCCTGCTTTCCTAGTACTCTTAAAAAAGGACTAGTTATCCCCATTTATAAATCCGTAGACAAAATGGAAATAACTAATTATAGACCAATCTCGCTATCAAAGATTTTCGAAAGAGTATTAAAAAACCAAATTATAAAATACCTTGAAGAAAACAAATTAATCTCGGATAACCAATATGGATTTAGAGACAAAATAGGCACAAAAGAAGCTTTGGCATGTGCAGTAGATTATATACATAGCAACTTAGATCAAGGGTACAAATGCATAGCGATATATCTAGATTTAGCTAAAGCCTTTGACTCAATCTGCCATAATTCACTTTTTAAAAAATTAGAAAACATGGGTATCAAAGGCAAGGAACTTCAATTATTTAAAAGTTATATGAGTAACAGAACTCAACAAGTCAAAATTAACAACCATACTAGTAAACCACTGCCGATTACATATGGAGTTCCACAAGGAAGCATACTAGGGCCCGTTCTTTTTACTATTTACATAAATGAACTTTGCAGCATGAAAATAGACGGTGAAATAGTTAGCTATGCTGATGACACAGTTTTACTTTTCAAATCTAAGGATTGGAATAATGTATATAACATAGCGAATTTGGGAATCTCGCAAGTCAAAACATGGCTAGACTCAAACATACTTACACTTAACATATCAAAGACAAAATTCACAACATACAGTATAAATAGCACGGGACAGCCAAAAAACAATACAAACACCATAAAAATACACGAATGTTTAAACACCAACATCTGCGATTGCCCTCCTCTAGAAAAAACAGAACAAATAAAGTATCTAGGAATCGTAACTGACCATAACCTTAGATGGATACCTCACATCAAACAAATCACAAATAAACTTCTCAAAACAATACACATTTTCCTTAACATAAGAAACATATATAAAATAAAACAATTGAAAAGAATATATTTTGCACTCTGCCAATCAATAATAGAATATGGAATTATTGCTTGGGGAGGAGCAACAAACTCGGCTATCAATTACATAGAAACCGCACAGAAAACGATCTTAAAGGTAATACTAAAAAAACATAGACTGACCGATACAGACCAAATATTCAACAGCTGTGACGTACTAGATATACGCCAATTATACGTTAAAACACTACTAAACTACATTTTTAACAAAAAAAAAAAATTTCAACATACACAAAATAACACTAACAGACCAGTTAGACAAGCGTACAAAGAAAACATTAAAACTCCAACAGTAAATTCAACCTTTGGACAAAGACACTACCAATACCATGCTATAAAAGCTTGCAACAGTCTAAAAATTGAAATTAAAATTGAGGAAAATAAAAATAAATTCACACACAAAATTACAAAATGGATTAAACAACAAAAAAGACAATATTACCAAAATGTCATAGCATAAAATAAAAATAAAACCTACACGTAACACACAAAACCAACATAAACACACATCACTCACAAACACACAAGATTATTTTCATTGTATTATGTATTTTTATTTTAAATTGTAAATTTATTATTTTCTTTTCAAATTTACTATCTTCTCTTTAAATGTAATATGTAGATTAGATTTTCATATTATAAAATGAAGGCCTCAGCACGGGCAAGCCATCCAGTGAGGCCTACATTACTGGAAAACATAAATTGTAACAAAATAATGTACCAAATAAAAAAAATAAAAATAAATATCAATATAGGCTAGTTGCTTGACAGAACTGAAATAATAACAGAACTTGAAAAAATCTTTCACAGAACTTAAAAATTAACTCTGAAATTCGAAGAGTTGTTCTAATTCTCCGAAACAACCCGGCCTAAGTAATTTAGCCTCCTTATAACCATCGCGCCATTTCTCCTCTGGAGAAGGTAGATATGATAGAACGCCACTGTGTCTTAACACGCAATCAATTTATCATTCAAACTCTTCTATTGTGCCAACTTTTTACATTACCTAGATCAAATATTTCATTCGCTTCACAGTGCCATAAAACCCGCAACTTCCGCATGCTTGACCGCAAATATCTAGATTTATAGACTTTACAGCCTCCGTAGCGAAATGGTTCGCTGCGATCAAAATTAGTGAAGCGATTGGCGATTTGATTCCCGTCGTTAAATATTATATTGGCAAGGATTTAACACGTGCAAGTTTCTGCACTGTTAGTACTTGTTGTAGTAGTGGTTTTTGCACTAATCAAAAACCACGCCGTTTCTCCGCAGGGATAGGCAGAGAGAATAAACTGCCACACACATACTCTTTTCTTGATTTTCTTTATATCTCTTAAAAACATTCTGTCTTTCATTCTCCCATCTGATTTACTTTCGCGTCATATATTCTCCTGAAACTCCTTTCTCTCTTCATTCGCTCTGCATGTTTTTTTTTAAATAGAGAGTTTATTACAAATCGTTATAAACACACCATGTAGTGTTTCTTTATTAATGTGTAAATATAAAACGAGATAAATACATCCAGATAATATAAATACGTAATATGTCAAATAATGTCCGCCATTTTATACTGTACGAAAATCGAAACACGTCATTTTTTTCATCCCCATTCATGTGTGAAAATTCGACCAAATAGTTGCTGTATGAAAAGAAGCATCTTATAAAGCGCCCATTAGTCGTCTAAAAACGCTATCCCTTCGCCTTAGACTTGTCAATCCTCGCCAAATATGCACACACCAATAAATCTATCTGCGTAACAAAACCAGTAAATTGCCCTTAGTTTCTGTACCTAAAAAGGCACGGAATCAGTACTAAATGCGCGTTACACATAAACGAAGGCGCGAAGGTGATCGTATATCCCTCTCGTACAAACATGGTCGATGACTATTTACAGGTGCACTCTAAGGTTAACCACTTTGTGGCTCGGTGCTTAATCGACATGGTACTATGTCCTTCCCGTACCTAAGAAGACACTCGACATTACCTAGACTATTTTACCAACTCCAGCCATAAATTTTAGATATTCCAAAAAACTATTTTTTTACATTATTAAATCATTTCATCGCAAAAATAAATAAAAATTAATATTATTTACTACCAAACCCGATATTGGATAAAAAAAATAATTATGTGATACCGCACGAGAGCCTCAATAGCATGTAACCAGCGCTGGCATACATAAATAATTTAAATATTTTTATTAAATTTATTTGTTTTGAGTAAAATTTCCGCAAAGGATCATCATTTTAATAAAAGTAATACTCGAAAAAAAAATCACATTTTAAACTGTTTCCATTACGAAATGTTGATGACATATTTAAAGAAAGCTTCCATTATCAAATTGTGAAAAGAAAAAAATATCAAGAATTCTACAAACTAATTAGAAATGGAAACCAATTTATATATACAAGACGTACTATAATATGCAACCAAAGTATGAATCGTGGCTCCCTTATTATCGGGCACAAGAATTTCTCTTTTCTTATTAGGAATACATGATAAATACTGTACACCTTAAAAGAAAATAATATTTAAATTACGTTAAATATAATATTTTGTTAAATTTATAAGTGCAACCCATATTTTTATAATTACAGTAAAAAATATAAAAAAATATTTTTATTATTATTTTGTGAATCTTACCGTAGCATATCAATCTCTCACTATACATTTGAATAGGTGCATTATAATAATAAGAGAATTTATTTGAATAATTATCTCGGAATACAAATATATTTTTTCTTAACGGAACATTTAAAGAAATTTTTAAACATGATTGTTACCTGCTTGGTGCCTGAGACATGAGTACCTCAGGTAATCATTGGGGCTGTCTCATTTATCCTCTCGTTTATATAAAATTAATTGTGCTCCTAAACAAAAGGGGAACATTAATTATATATATTATCCCATCAAGTCTGTAGTTACCTGATGGATATGGGAAGGTGGTATTTATTTATTGTCTTAAAGATGTCAGTCATACATCAATAAATATAATTACTCAGTCCGCAACCCTTCTCTCCGCTTGACAGATGTAAAAACAAGAACTTTTGATAATTATTCTGATAATTGATGATGCAATAATTATTATGAAGCAAAATTATATTCCGGATCAAATTAAAAGCCGCTTTAAACATGAAATAACTTTTATGAAAATGTTTAATTGGATTCTAAAGTGAGTTGTCAGTAAACAACATTATTATTGTGTAATTTACCGTGAGCACAACTTAATTTTTGGGAAAATTGTGTTTTCCTGGACCATAAATATGGGGTTGATGATATAACGTGGGTTAGCTCTGTGAGCTTTTTGTTACCTTTATATGGCTTGGGTCAGCTTTGGCCATTACGAGTGTATTTTTGAGGAGGATTAATAATGTATAAGTATCTGTGTTCCTAGTATAAATTAAAAATGTTAAAGCTTAAAAAAAACCTACCCTTAATAAAAATGTTTTGAAAATTAAATATCATTTCAGGTTTTGAATTTTAAAACTAATCTAAAGGTAATGACACACATGTTCAGAAATAAGCATACTTGCGAGCATGCTCAAAATGAACATTCTTTTTAACAGTACACATATACTCGTATATGGCATTCTTCTTTTAAGCGTGCTCAAAGCAAACAATTGAACACACCCTTGGAATTTTAGTTTTTTTTTAAATAATGGAATGGTACACTGACCTTAAATTTTGTTTCGTCAAAACGAACGTCACAAATACACTTCCACCCGCTATTCCAGTAGCATGCTCGAATAAGCATGTATACTCAATACTCGTAACGTCACAAATACACTTCCACCCGCGATTCCAGTAGCATGCTCAAATAAGCATGTATACTCAATACTCGCAACGTCACAAATACACTTCCACCCGCGATTCCAGTAGCATGCTCGAATAAGCATGTATACTCAATACTAGCAATGGCACTACGTAGCAATTGCTGTAGCTTTTTTCGTACTACTAATGAGCACGTCTTTCCGTAGCTTAAAAGCTTTAAGCTAAAAATTCAACCTTCCCACCAAATCGACCCATCTAGTAATTTTTTTTTAAATATGTAATTTTTTTTAATTGTAATAAAAGGAATATAGATAGATACATAAATATTTAACAATATTACATTTTAAATCATAATTGGTTATGTATACCTTATCAGAAAAGAGGAGTTCTTGTGCCTGATAAGGGGGCCACGATTCTTATATAAGTTTTTTGTTATAGTAATATTTTTTTATAGAATATTGATTTTTTAATGTAATGTTTAATTTAAGTTTTTTGTAAAAAAAAATTATTTCACTCATTTGTTCTGATTTGGTTTTATGTTGTATTAATATTTTTGTATAGAATATAGATTTTTCAATGTAGGTAATGTTTAATTTAAGTATTTTTTGAAATTTTTTTTTTATTTCATTTATTTGTTCTGATTGGTTAACAATACAGCACAGTAAATAAATAAAAAAATTATTTAATAATAATATTATTTGTATTTTTTATTTATCTCAAAAGAAAATGAATATATTTATACATACATTTTTTAAATAATTGATATTAGATTAAGACAAGTTTAAGTCTGCTTTATAGCTAATACATATTTAAAATAAAGTGTTTAATTTTAAAAATGTCACTTCAGTGTTTTAATTTTTCCTAACCCACTCTCTTTTTTGGCATGCCTTTCGAGCCATTTAATTTCATTAAAAGTCGTATGTCCTTTTTGCGTCCGTTTTCCACTCGTCCCACCCGGTACACATAAGCTTCGACGGGTGATTGTGACTAGCCCTTAACTGCCTTCGCCATCCTCGCAATTAATACGGATTAAAATGTCCAAGTACTGATTAAGCGGGACCCGGGGCGGGCTAAAGTTAAGGCCACTGTTTAATTAAACGTTCTTTTTTTCTATTTTCACTGTTTTGGTGACGCTAATGGTTGAAAGACTTCGGTTTGTGGAAAAAAAATCTTAGTATTAGAGATACTTTTATGTCAACGTGTATATGAGTGATTACCACCAAAAAATGCATTGTCATCAACGACAAATCTATCTGCCGAGTTTCAGCTCTATCGGATCTCGTATAAGTATTATTTATACAGGGTGCACTAACTTCGGGAGGTGATTCTACATGATGGTAAGAGTAAAAATGATAAATATTTTTTTTTTTATTAAAATACATACCTACTAAAAATCCTTAGCGTGAAGTACAATCTCCAATAAATTCACTGTGAGCTTGCCGAGAACGAGGTGGCAACGTTGTGATCGGCCCGCATCCATTGAAACCGCATGTAAAAAGTAACATTAGGCCGAAAGTTTGAAGTTTACAATTATGCTATAATACAAGGTTACGTTGAAATAAAATTGTATACATTTATACAGATAGAGGAATAAATTTTTCAACCCCAAAATTAATTATGAATTAGGTACATGACAATGTTCTATTTCCTCC
Organism: Hesperophylax magnus; assembly: GCA_026573805.1. Taxonomy (NCBI): domain Eukaryota; kingdom Metazoa; phylum Arthropoda; class Insecta; order Trichoptera; family Limnephilidae; genus Hesperophylax; species Hesperophylax magnus. The sequence goes on from JAIUSX010000055.1 coordinate 2,452,305, forward strand.
CGCTTCCATGAAAATAAAGGGAAATTTTGCTGTACAATGATGGAAGACTTGGGTAGCATATGATTAAACTCGATACATCGAACCACTTGGCCACTGTTCAGGCTATTATTATAACAAAATAATAAATTTAAAAAAAAAAATGGTTGAGCTTAACAGTAGAAAGCAACAACAGAGGTGATTTTAATTACTTAATTTGGTCTATTCAATAATCACGTGATATTTTACAGATTATCTTATAATACTTCTAATATTTAACTTTTTAATACTCTTACCTAAAATCATTTCAACACTATCACTATAATTTCATTATAAAACATAGTTTTTTTCCTATTTACTGTTTTATTTCAACTTAACTTATAACTTATACCCACAACAAAAAAATGCTAAACTAGGACATTTTTCATGATTGAATGATAAATTTCCCAAGACATTTTAAGGACATACGTAATATGTACATTAGCTATGTATAAAATTATACCTAGTACCATTTAAGTTGTGAAAAAATGTATAGTGAATATAGAAACAAATAAATTACTACGTTGATACTAGATCCTGTCATAAATGTAGGTCCCACTAGTCAGCCTAAAGTTTCTGAATACATAACAACCACTTATTCGTCGTCTTTCATCTTCAATCAACTATTAAAGGATACACTTTGATATTCAAAAAGAAAAAAATACAAAGTGCGTATCTCCCTCAAACTATTTCCTGTGGATCACCCTTGTAAATCAAGTATGCCGACACTACAACGGTCAAACCTTTGATAGGGTGTTAAGGGTAAAAAGTTTTATGACCGCTGATTGTGCAAGGATAAAAGTTGGATGGAACTGGATTTATAAGATGATAAGAATACATGTCAATACTATGTAACAACAATTATTCAAATACTCACATCTATAACATCGTCAGTGTCGATCTCGTGAAAAACTCAATTCTAAACGCTGCCTGAAACGACTACAATCATGTTGAGGGACAAGCTGATCTAGATCAGCATCACCTACTCGTAGGTATCTACAACGCCGACGTGTAGACCATAAAGGTTGAAAAGTTAACCTACCTAAGGAAAAAAATTGGAACATACAATTAATAAAATTTATGGACAAAAATTTTTTCCAGAATTTTTTTCGATCTTTTAAAAACATTGAATGTTTTTATAACCACGACAATAATAATAAAAACAGCCTTTTCAAAACCACCAAAATATTCGAGCACAAGCAATTACAATTGGAAAAACTGCACTCTACCCTTCGTACAGCAATGCATGCCACTGCACTATTACCCATCATTCTCTTAGGGCACGTATACATTTGTGAACCATAACGCGAACCGTACCACGAATTACGGGAAAGGAACGAATCAACTGCAAGCGGCGTTTCGCGCCATTTGCGGTTGCTTCGTTTCTTTCCCATAAGTTGAGGTTCAGTTCGGCAGTTCGGCTCGCGGATGTATACGTAGCATTATAGGCACTTCTAGCAGAAAGCCACAGAAATAGTTTTCACCGTTTATTTTCAAGATTTATTTATTTTCGAAACATTTTTACATTGTTTTAATGTTATATTAAAGTGAGAAATATTTTTTTTCATTTTCTTCGATAACTAAATAAAAAGTAAAAAGAAATTATGTCCCAGTTCTATGCTTCGTCGTATTTTTAAATATATTAAATAACTTATATTGATTTTTTTTATTTGATATTAATAATTCCAACTTCGGACTTGGACTTCCAATTTATTAGAAAATGAATGCTCAAATAAAAAAGTTATACTACAATATCGAATATGATTTATGTATAGATTCACCAATTTCCGGACACCGTGTACAACATAGAAAATTCTAACTACAATAAATCTTTCTAACAAACGAAATGGTTTTCTACTAAACAAAACATGACGTAACACCGTAGACTTGAAACCAAAATCAGTAGAAGGTATATGAATTCGTTTAGTAATAAAACAATCTTACAATCATCAAAAGAAAATAAAGGTTTGTTTTGTCTAAGGCCCTTTGCGGCTTTGTGTCGAATTAAACGGGCGAAATTTGTTTCGAAGAATGCCGGCAAATCCATTAAACATTACGAAAATCCACATGCGATAAAGAAATTACGACCGTGTAACACTTTACGGCGAAATTATGGCCGGGACGTGACGTAACAGCGAATATTGTTACTTTAAGGGCGTTCTGAACGGTGGCAAGCTTCCAGCTATTGGCGAGAAGTATTAATATTAAGGTACGATACACATAAATACAATAAATTTCTACCGATACCGTATTGGAAGAATTTCATAAGCATCTTTTACGGCCGATAAAATACTTGGAAATTCACTATTTTTACCACTGAAGAGATAAAAGGATAGAAATTTCTTTTCGGCGTGTTTTACACTGTACCACTGTATGGTTATCAACCCGAGGGAAGCTCAATTCTTCTTTATAAACTAGGTACTACAAATCTTTTGCAAAATTTATATATCCTTGCTATTTCGTGGATGTCATTAATACGAGTACATTAATACTTTCTACAATATATTTGTAAAAACGCTGACCTGATATATAGACCGGTATATACACATAAGCCCAAAGCCAATGTAGGAATTTAAAAGAAGGTACTTGCCCGCTAATACAATGGTAAAAATAGATGACGATCGATTACAAATACAGGGGATAAGAAAGGAAAGAGAAAGAAACAAGACGATTAACATATCTACTCCATTAAATATCGGCAAGCAATTTTATGGGATATTTTACGACAATTATAGGATGTATAATATCTACCTCGCACAGGTTCATGGACATTATAAGCTAATAAAGAACATTAAACCTACAGAAATGCATCGAATTAGAAAAATCTTTGCATTAAAACATATTTATGAAGCATTGAAGGCATATTTACGACAATTATAGGATGTATAATATCTACCTCGCACAGGTTCATGGACATTATAAGCTAATAAAGAACATTAAACCTACAGAAATGCATCGAATTAGAAAAATCTTTGCATTAAAACATATTTATGAAGCATTGAAGGCATAAGGAGATCAATTGGTTTTAATTTTCTAGTAAGAGAATAATTTTACTATTCCAGAAGATATATTTAACGTTTTTTAGTAGGGTGGCATTGATTTTTTTATATATTATAACTATATAGAATAAAATTATTCAGAAAATAAATTCCACTAAAATAACTGTTTATGAAATGTTGTAACAGACTCCGATTAAATAAATTAATAATTTCTTCAATAGATATAAAATTACTCTGTGGCGTCATTTTGATTGTATTTTAATGAAATACTTTGTTTACACCACTTTTTCATCAATAATAATATGCGTATTTCAAAGCCAATGGCTTCTTCGTTAGGATAACGAAAATTAACGAATTTAATAATATATAAGTATAGACAAATAATTACATATACACAAAAAATATTGTGAATTAGTTTTTATTATAAAAAAAGTTAGTTATATAACATAAATTAAATTATCATAAAATAGTTAATTATTACATTTATGCATATAGATATATTTTTTTACAAAAATTAATTGTATAAATCGAAAACTTTTATAATTCAACATAAAAGAATCAAGGAGTTACTAAGATATATAAATAAAAATAATATCCATATAGTTAGTTATCAACGCGAAAATAAATATCAATTTTGTTTTTTTTTTTAATATTCGGTCATTAAAAATATTTAATTGACTATTAACACTTTTTAGTGTTAAGTTATATAATTGTAGACCCATTGTATTTTATGTTAAATTTTAGCCCCAATAAATCTAAAAATTATATTTTAATAACAAAATTAACTATGCGCCAAACTTGGAGTTTATGGTTATTTTCTAAAATGGTTTGTAATAAATAAATAAATAAATAAATAAAGGGTAAAATTTTTTATTTACGAATACAGTGGGTTTACAATTAGATATCTTAGTAATTTAAAAAATTATAAATGTGTTAATACTTAATTGAATATTATTATTTAAAAGAATTTTAAATAGTTATCTCTTAAATTTATTTTCGCATTGATACATTTATTGATAATGTATTATTTTTTATTTTATTATTTATCTTAATTACTCCTTGATTATTTTATGTAAAATTATAAAAAATTTATTTAAACATAAAGGTACTTTTTTATAAAAAAATATTGCTATATATATATATATATATATAAATATAATAACTAACTATTTTATTATAATTTCATTTATTTAAGTTTATTTTTAATAAAAATAACTAATTAATCATCTTTCATTAGAAAACTCATTTGTCTGTGCTTATTTATTTTTAATTTGTTTTTTTTTTATTTATTCTGACGAAAAAAACATAGTATTTGAAACGTTAACATTATTATTGATTAAAAATGGTGCACACAAATTATTTCAGTTACATATAAAATAATATCTGGCTAAGATTAAAATTTTCAAATTAAATCCCTTGATCTACGAAAATGTTGATAAAATTAAATCAAGCGCCCCTGAGGTGATATCTCACAAAAGCGGCGCTATACAAATTGTCCAATATTATTATTATTATTATTAAATTCAATGTAAAACGTAATCTTTTGTCAATTGATTGTTTATGAAACTAGCGATATTCACGAATATTGTAAGTAAAATTGATTTTATATCTATCATAATATTACATATTATTTTTAAATAAATTGTTATTTAAAATGATAAGGAAAATTCGTTTTCATACATCTTCATGTTTGGCTATTAAATTTGAACACACGAATAAAAAAAGTCGCTTCATTTCTAACTGCTTCTTTCCATTCCATAAAGCTGAATTATTGTTTTCATTTGATTGCCGGTTTTAAAACTTCGCCCAATTTAACATTCAAACTGTTCCATATGATTTGTTTTATTGTTTAGGGTATCGTTTTCCTTTCAGTTCATCCCAGATTCGCTGTAGGACGTGTAATTTATTTGATTTTTTACGATAATTCGACTATAAAATGGGGATATTCTGTATTCCCAGATTATTTCATGGTGATTTTAAGGGTTACTTGTGATTCTTGGGATTGAATCATAAAACGTAGCGGAATCAATAAGAACATTTCTAGTTTTAGTACCTATCTACATAATACAATGTTTAATATTTCCCTAAGAGAATGCATTGGGTGTATAAGTTGATCGCTGACTTAGAAAATCAGGAATTTATTACATGGAAATTGTATGAAACAAGCGAGGGTATATATGTATATGTGTTTTATCTTTTATTAAAATAAATATGGATATAATATAATGTAAAAATGAAATCATTTCACAAAATAGAAAAGTCCCAATAAACTAGTTTTTGGTATTTTATCAAATAGTGCTTTTAAAGTTGAAAAACTTATTATACTTAGTTAATTAAAACTAAATTTTCACTATGTATTTATAACTTATAATTACGTACTTGACCAAAAAAACATCGTCAACAAAAACAAACTATACCAGTTAGACAAGCTTACAACAAAAAACACAAAAACTCCGACGGTAAACACAAGCTTTGGACAAAGACACCACAAATACCAGACAATAAAAGCTTCAACAATATTTCACTCGATAAAAAAATGAAGGAAACAAATAACATTTCAGATAAATAATTAAAGAATGATTAAAGAACAAAACAGATGGATTAAAAACAATAAATTTTGTCACTTAAAATAAAACGTAAATACGTTTAACACAATACTTTTACAATACATACTTCATTATGTAACGTCCCTTATGATATTTGCCGATTTATTGAATTTTATTTTATTTCACATCATTTTATTTTATTATTACATTTACTCTTAGTAAATATTTATTGAATAGAATTAAAATTAAAAAACTTTTTCACTTTGTTCCACTTATTTATTATTACCAGGACCGGTTTCATCCTACTACGGACATTTTCAGACTGGTAGTTGAAACTCTTATGCTACTGATTTTATACAAACTTAGGCAGGGGTACACAACATTGTTTATATATAATGAATGATTCTATTTTGTTAATTTGAGGTAGGTATTATGAGTTATTTTGTTAATTTAGGGTACATTAGGTAATTATAAAGTTTATTTTTACAAATTATGAATGATGTTACAAAGCAAGTACATATTTATAGATCATATGAATATAAAAGAATTTATATAATTAAAAAGGTTTGTGATTTCTGATATTTTATTTTTGTAATGTTGGGATATTCCCTCCTTGTTGCTTAGGGCTTATTGTCAAATATTGATAGCAATTAAGTCATTGTTATTATTAGGGTTCCCCACATATTTGGGTTATTACATCTTTAAATTACATACTTAAATTATACCACTGCTCTCTGAAGTAAAATATGAAGTATAAACAGAAGTATAAACAATGTTGTGTACCCCTGCCTAAGTTTGTATAAAATCAGTAGCATAAGAGTTTCAACTACCAGTCTGAAAATGTCCGTAGTAGGATGAAACCGGTCCTGGTAATAATAAATAAGTGGAACAAAGTGAAAAAGTTTTTTAATTTTAATTCTATTACAATGGAATTCCACCACGAATTAACAGTGCAAAAACTAGACTCATTATTTATTGAATATTATTAGATTGTAATGCGGGAATAAAGATGTCCACATGTACGTACGTTATTAAGTAATAATAATATTAAAATAGAATATCATTATGGTTAGATAGTAAAAAACGGAGTCAAACTTAACAACGCTTTTGTTTTAAAAAAGGGGATTTGAACGTTAGTTCGTGGAATGGCTCCAATCTTACTGTAAATTTCCACTTCTCATGGCAATAATCTTAAAGATCCTCTCGAATAAAATCTAGAAAAGATTCACAGTTGAAGTTATCCCTAGGACTAGGAGTAAGAGGAAAACGAGTGCTGGTACAGTGCGGCCAAATAATATAGCAAATATTTAAAATGTTTTTATAAAAACACAAAAATTGTAATCATTGTAAAAATCCAACAGACTCCATTCATCAAAGGGGGGATGAAGCATAAAAACGCTTTGGCGAATTTTTCGGCAGCGGCCTTAAAATAAATAGCGGATACTTGAATTTAACAATATGACACATTAATTATACTAAAGCCACTATCAACGTCCATTTAACTCTCTTCTCTGTAACGACCATTAGCTCCGTTTCAATAGAGTAACTGTCCCATAAGTCTGGCACACCTAATGCTATAGTCACTATATTGTATCTCATGTCCCACGTCCCCTCAGAATTGGAGTCGTCTAGCGCCTTACAGACTTACATGCATATTCCTAAAAGATCTCATAAGCGAATTTAAAGAGGCTATAACGTTTTTTAATGGCTATTATAACTCACAGATTCCATAAGGAAGAAAACGGAACCTACTTTCTTGGTGGTGACGAAAAAGAGGTGAGAGTTTTCGACTGGAGGAAAGTTCCAAAGAACCATCAATATATTTTAAACCGAACAATATAACTTTGAATATTCTTGCACCAAAAATTAGCAAACATTTATAGAAATCTACAGGGTAGATTATTAAAACGAAAAGAAAACTATTATATGAACTGTAGAGAATCAAAGGCAAAACTATAAAAAAATCACAAAATAAACTAAATATGCCATATTATTATTTGTTATATTATTATTAAATGTGTTACTTAAATCGTATTTCTGTGGTATCAAAAATTATTTGAAAATCGTATTTGGTATCGTAGTTAGAACCCTCCATAAATTTAGAATCAAATTCATAACTGTTAGATTTCGATCGATTCTGGGTAGTTTCTTTCTTTGATTCTAAACGACTCATTTGCAAGTGCAACAATAAGTAAGAATTGCTAATAAACTAATTATTATTATATCCATCATCTTTATAAAAGTGGCTATGAGAGTTATACTGATCCATTCCTTAAACAAAGCGCATGCCTTATATATTTTGCTAGTCGGGTGTTTTATTCTAATTTATTAAACGGTTTTGATGACTAATTTGATGCAAAGATTCACGGCAAGGTTAAATCGTAACAAAATGGTAAGTAAAGATAAAAAATCTCAGCTGCTGTAGTTACGAATTCCAAAATATCAGTCCTCAAATGAAGATTAAAAATTTGGGTTTATAAAACTGTCTTTGAGAGGTATTTTCAAGCAGAAGTATAAAATAAAGAAAATTATTGACTCTACACTGACGAATTAATGATTTTAGAATCGTCTGAAACACTAAAAAAATCAATCAACTTAATACTATTTCACCTGATAACCATATTCTTATAACCAACTGGACTAGACCATTACACCCCCCCTTGGAACATGTTGTATGGGCTGGCTTTCTAAATCTCTAAACAAAGCTAAATCCGTTTCAAACAACTACACAAAGTTCTGACCAGTTATCTTTTAAGAGTAAGAATATAATAATATAGAATATAATATTTTAATACTAAGAATATCTAGCAATTTTTCTCAATAGTTATTCTAGTGCACGAAGATAAATCGATTTGTGCCCTAACGATAAATTAACAAGCCTTCTTAATAAAACGTCAATTTAAGAATGTTTTACCGATTTGTCTTGATAATATATCATGAAATTAATTTTCAACCTACATCATGATAATATAATCGTAATTTAGTGAAAGTTTATCAGGAAACCTTATGTCACTATCATGCAGAGTCCTTCATATTCCAGTTTTGTAATCCAAAGCTCCATTCCAGAGGAATCTGCTATAGAAGGCGAAATGCAGATGGAATGAGCAGGAGATGTAGAAAGCACCGAACACTCTTCCCGTTAAAACATGACTAAATTGTTTTCGGAAATCGGTAACGACCTTCGCAGGGGATGGCTCCAGAACTGGGGCCGCCGCCCGCCAGATAGGGCCTCCCTAACGACGCGGCTGTGATAAGTGGACCTAGGTGCACTTTAACCCTCCAAGCAGACCTCGAATTCTTTTTTAAATTTTGTTTTGTTTTCAAAAGGCCTTATTATTATGGAAATTTTTCAAAGGAGAAAACATTAAATTGGAAGAAACGATTATTTTATTATTTCTTTTATATGCCTATGCACCTATATTAAGAAAAATAATTGCTATTTAAAAATGACGGAAACTGATATGGTCATATAACCTCAGTGTTTAGAGCAATGCTCCGGCAAGGCAAAGGTCCTAGTTTCAATTCCCAGATACGACCGAAATTTTTTCTGTCTTTTCAATAACACATTTTTCCATCAGTGGATTAGTGAATGAAAGTTGTTAATATTGTCTTCAATGATTACGTAATAATTGTCTTTTTTCGGAAATGATAGAAGGTTAGTGCAATCCCGAAAATTTCAAAGAGAGTGTAAATAGATAGGTATATTATGTAAGTAAAAACATATATAAAATTAAAACAAAGTAGCATAATACGAAAGTAAATATTTAAAGGCCTCCATCGTTGAGGGATGAGGTTCTCGTCTAAGAATCCAGAGATTGCGAGTTCAAATCCCGGCGTGCGCAAGTAAATAGTGTTTAATTAATTCGTGTCGTTTGAGAATAATTGCATTCAAAATAATATTTAGTATATATACCCCGGTGATAGACCACAATTCAGGATTGAAACGTTGCTTGAAATGGCTTTTGGCATGTTTGGTGTCCAGATACGAATGGCCAGGTACTTCCCCAGCTCTTTCCCGTTCCCACTATCGTCAACATCACAACATACGTCAATAATTGGGGATGCCCAAGTCTCACTGGTTGCAGATTGGGAGCAATTAGGACTGTGCGATTTTCATATGAAAAAATAAAACATCATTTTTTGAGTATTTCAATGTCACGTAGGTAAATTTAAAGTAAATTTTCTTACTATGTAATTATCGTTTATATTCGCAGTTTAAATAATTAATGTTCCAAATATCGTGTTCCTTACAGAATTTATGCAGATGTTATCATTATTTTCCATAAAGTTTTGTGTTGTTTTAAAAATATACATTATCAAGATAATATAATAACATATAGATATAATAACACAATCTTCAAATATTAGTTAGCAAAAATTACACGTTATCTTCAAACATCGAGTTTTTTTCTGAACGTACCTGTATTCCTGATGCGTGATTCGAATTGCGTGCGCCAATGCAGAGTTTTGTGGCAGTCATTCCTCTCCACTTACCCCTGCTGTATTGGAGGTAATTGTTTGTCAGTTTTGTTTATGTTTATTTACAAAACATTTAATTGGTACTCAATTCCATCAACAACCAACCTAATTATTAAAGTATATTATGAATCAGAATATCCGTTTCATAGTTTTAATACAATTTTATTAAATATTCAGAAGTAATAAAATATATAGGAGTTCCAGGGTTAAGTCGTGAATATTTTATGCTGAGCTCCCAGATTGAAAGCTTAGAAAACTAAATTTCTTCGATTGACTCTCAAAATATTGCAGAATTTGTAGAAATTGACAGTCGATACAGTTGAAAGCGAATCTTACCCCCAAGCAGGCTCTTAATATAATAGGCTTTGAAATTGCCTGAAATAAAGTCGTTCAAATGAATATCCATCGAACCTTTATACATTTATCTTTATTGTACGAAATTCGATAGGTTCTTATCGGGAACAATATTATGAACAAATTTAGAAGTGCTTAATTGATTTTGTTTATTAATGCAATTGTTTTCTGTTTTGCTTTAGGTTCTCAGAATGTTTTACATGGATTATAAAGATGCCAGCATAAGATAGCAGCAATTATTATATACTAGCAGTTAAAAACCCGCCCCGCGGGTTTTTAACTGCTAGGCCCTGCGGGCGGCACTTGATTGGGCTTCGCCCAGTTTAAGTGATACTAACAACAGTTACATTTAATAGGTAGATATTAGGTCATTCACAGAGAGAGGGTGAGTATATATTGTTAAAACACGGAACAGGAAGGAGTTTAGGCATAATAAGAATGACAGTTGTTCGGGTAAAACTTTACCTTTCCCGAATAATTGCCTAGATGGCTAAAGGTAAACTAATATAGGGGAGACCTGTCCAAAACCGTATAGCTAAGGCAGAAGCTCTGTAGTTCAGTAATTAAAAATAAAATAAGGTTGATAGTAATTATTTTTATTAATAAATTTAATAAGGAATAAAACATAATAGAAAAATTTACGAAAATCTTTTTCGTAAATGTATTTTAAAAAAAAAAACAAAACCTCTAATTTTTCCGGTTTTGCCCCGGGGGGTGGGTAAAACCGTATACCATATACAGTTTCTCAGTTTTGTTGAAATTATGCACTTTTTTGTTAGATTCCGCCAACTCGAATGCTAAGCTTCGAAGATCTTTGTAAGTTATCCCAAATAGGCGACGTTCCATGGTAAGAACGTGATCAACGAGTGATTTCGGCACTCCGTAGATTTCTGATGCTTTTAGGTAACCCATAGTTCCTGGGACGACACTCTTAATGGCTTTCCTAATTTTTTCCTTGGCTTGGGGTTTTTCTTTGGTAATTACGAGACATGATGATAACGTCTGTAAACACATAAAAAAATGCTTCAACGAAAATACGAAATCGTATACTGGCCGGTTTTACCCCGTACGGTTGTGCCCGAGAAATTTCTATTCACACATTCTTTCACAAATGTTAAACTTGTCACGAAAATCACCCAAATGTTTTACTTAATCAAATTTAAAATATTCATAATTATAGTATGTGATATGCCACTCACCTGCAAATGATATAAACTTCACTATTAATTATTTCAATAACCGTAAAATTAGATCAGATCACCGAAAAACTTAATAAGCGTATTATCTAGCCAGCGGGCAGGCTTGTTTTGACAAGTTTCTGCTGACTTGCGTTGATTTGGGGGCTTAACATGGGCGGAATGCGTGGAGGGAATATTTAAAGAAATAAAGCTTTTATAGAGAAATACGGTTTTACCCCGGTATACGGTTGTGTACATCACATATTCGGAATCGCTGGACACGGAAAATACGAAATATGTTTAAATAATACCTTCTGATTTACCTTAATTACTATAAAAGGAATCGAACAGCATTTGGGAAATTTTTAATTTTAGCTTTTTAATTTTTAATTACGTAAAATGAAAATTCGCTTTCGCTGTATGGGATGACAGCCTGAATAATTTATGTTGATAACATTTTCTTTTGTCGGTATTCCTGAAATGAGCGGCTAGAGACAATTGAAAAACGTAAATTAAAAAAATATTATGTAATACAATATTCCGGCAAAATAGTGCCTACTTAAAAAGCACAAATGATTTATTTGGCTATTATTATCATTATTATTTTATTTAACCTCACCTATAATAACCTAACCTAACCTATAATAATCCAGCCTAACCTATAATAATCCAACCTAACCTATGTCCTAACCTAACCTATAATAATCCAACCTAACCTATATCCTATCCTAACCTATAATAATCTAACCTGACCTAACCTAACCTCACCTATAATAATCCAACCCAACCTAACCTATATCCTAACCTAACCTATAATAATCCAATCTAACCTAACCCAACCTAACCTAACCAAACCAATCCTAACCTCACCTATCCTAACCTATAAAAATCCAACCTAACCTATAATAACCCAACCTTACCTAACCCATAATAACCCAAACTAACGTTACCTAACCTAACATAACCTGACTTATCCTAACCTATAATAATCCAACTTAATCTAACCTAACCTATAAACTAACTTGACCTATACTAATCCAACCTAATCTAACCTAACCTAGCATAACCCAACCTAACCTAACCTAACCTAGCATAACCCAATTTAATCTATCCTAACCTATAATAACCTTTTTTTAAATATTTCCTTACTTTTAAAAGAAACCAAAATACCTTTATTTTATTTTTCGAGCTTGGCTAAAATAGTACCACCTACCTAGTATTTGCATGGAGTAAATGGTAAAAATTCTAGCCACTCATATCAGGAATACCAAAAAAAGACAATGTCATCAATAGAAATTATTCCGGCTGTCATCCAATACAACGAAAGAGAATTTGAATTTTACGTAATTAAAAATTAAAATGATAAAATTTAAAAAATCCCAAATGCATTCAGATTACTTTTATATTAATTAAGGTAAATCCGAAGGTTTTATTTAAAAATATTTCGTATTATCCTTGTCCAGCGATTTTGTTTAATTATTTTTAATTATTTTTTTTTTATACATATAAGTACATGTCAGATTAGAGATTTGTTGGCTAATTTTACAATCAACGAAGCGTTTCTATCTTCCGATTGTCTTTCGTGTTATTTTATTGGGTTGGCAGTGCCTATACTTCCGCGTATATCATATCGGTGTTCTGTCAAAATAGTCCGAAATTATTATTTACCTAAATAATATTAAATATCAATATTTTTCAAAATCGTACATGCAAAGAGTTGTTGTTTATTGTCATTTAATTGAATCAAATGTTTGTTTTATTTGTAAATGCGTATTAAAACGGTAGTTTCACGTAAATAATTACCGTTGTTTGAATAAATGAATTTGTACGTATTTGTATATCGCTCTTATGCGCTCTGTCGGCCAATAGAGAAACTACTCCAGCGGCCGGTAAAGGAGGGATTGACATTTTTAAGGAACCTTGGAATGTTTGATTCTTGACAGACGTCAAATGTATAAAACGTAATTGTGGATAATTTTTACTGTAATGTAATGAATCCAATGGATTGTTAACTTTCTAAAACATATTTTCTTCGATATTATCCAAAAATTATATGAGCAGAAACGATGCTTTTGAAGAAATCTGGTGATCCTATTTTAGTATGAAATCGTGTCTTAATTTTCAAGTTAGCGGAATTTAACCGAAACAGACAATTTAAATTTGACCAATCAGAGGTCCTACATCGTCCACACGCTAGGACAATAATACTATCAGATTTATATTTGGTTAGAAAATATTTTGCCAAAAAATATTAAAGATGCTTCAATTAAATACTGCTAGTAGAATCAAGAACCTGAATAACCCTGAACACAACATTAGTGCGATTTTGTATGAATGGCATTGAGGCCGAATCTAGGGTGATGGAAAATGGTCTGTTAAAATACTTTTAAAATGATTTGTATGCAAAATGATGCATTTTATTTATTTATTGTTAATCCAGTTATAACGGCTTGTGATTGTTCTCGGTATTTTATGGGAGATGAAATGGGGTAAATCATTAAATAGGTAGGTTTTGGCATTTTTCATACAACTTCCACCTCACCCGCAGCTTCAAATTGTTGTCGAATAGTTCTGTCTATTTTATTTATTTATTGAACAATTTGTATAGCGCCGCTTTTGTGAGATATCACCTCTGGGGCGCTTTACAGTTGATGCAGGTATTACATACAAGAAAATATATATATTTCAAAAATAAATTGAAATTAAGTTAAATAAAATGAAGTACAGGAACAGGTGATGAAGTACAGAAACAGGTGACACGAAGATAGTGGTGAAGAAACTGGACCAGCTGCTGCAGCGAGAGAGTCCACCAACAGTGCCAGCACGAGGTTCGTCATCCATCTAGGTATGTGTCTGCTGCTAATAAAGCGCTGACACAATATCCTCTCACAGATACCAGACTTTGGCAGCACCGCTGTGACATTCGACGAAGAATCTATAGTGCCTAGAATATACTTTAGCATTATCATTGAATCTTTTTGTTATTTTTTTTAGCTTGAGTTAAAACTCACAGGCCTGTAAAAATATTTGGAAGGTAATATGATTTTCTTTCCGGTTTTGGTCTCATGGCGATGATTATTTTAGTTTTTTAATTGAAACAGCCGGATATCGAGTGTCAATTTCAGTGATTGCATGATTACGTTAACTTTTAAAGTTTTTTTTATTTTATTTCAATAAATTCCATCGCCTTAAAATCAAAATACATTTACCACTATACTTTGAACTTTGGAGATTGGAATTTATAACCGAATAGATGGCGGCATCAGTGCGCGCCTCACTGTCTATCAAACATTTTAGAACAGTTTGATAATGGCCTTGAACGCCGAAACAGCTGTTACAATAACATAAACTAAAATGCTTTTATTTTAATACAGTACAGGATTCCCAACTGCTCTCTACCGTCTAAATCCAGTGAGACTATGGCGGCCATTTCATATGCCTAGTTTGTTTTATATTTATATTAAATAAAATCCCTGTCGCATTCAGGGAATCTCTTTACGGGTGAAATAATTCACTGCCTCTCTCACTGCTACAACACTTCGAATTGGCTAGTTCATTCATATAGTATTTGAATAAATTTAGAATACCGCACAAGAGTCCCAACTGCTCCTAAGCCAGTGCTCCGTCTAGAGCCAGTGAGACAATGGCATTCCCAATCGGGGTATGTTGTGAGGCTGAAGGTAGTGGAGATGGAAAGTACATGGGGAATAGGAAAGTGGGGAAGAACATAGCAATACAGATCTGGCCACGAAACACGGCTCATTTCGAGCAACGATTCATTACTGAACGGTGTTCTTACACCAGGGCGATACTGAGAGTATCTTCCACTCTGGAACGTGATGCAAATATGCCTTATACTATTTTAAATTTAATCGTGAAATAACACATATTGATCAAATACAATTTAATTGCGCTCGCTGGAATTTGAACCCACGAGCTCCAGATTGCTAGTCGAAAGCCTTACCTCTCGTCCACGGAGGCCTACGAGAACTTATATGGGCTTACAGAACTTAATAACATTATTACAAATTATTTATTTAAATAAATTAAAAAAATCTATGAACTAAACCCAGTGATGATAAAAAAAAAATAGCTGAATAAAAATAGTTAAAAAAAAACTTAAGGAAGAAGGCGCTTTGAAAATGGTGGTTCTTCCTCCGTTCTTATGAATTTCAAAAGGCGCCATCATGTAATCTGCTCCGGGCGCCATTTGATTCAGACACGGGCTGGTTTTACGATCCTTGCGCCGAGCAAACAATATCAACAAAATAATTTTATTTGGATGTTGGGCACGCGTCCATCATAATTCCAAACTGCATGCCATAAACAGAGTGCAATCCACGAGCCTCGCTTATGCAATATTGCTCATACATTGTGTACTCCGCGAAGAGAAACAGAAACGCCGCATTTCTGCGCTCCAAATATTGCAAATTGTCCACTTTATCTGTCACTTAAATAAATCTTTCCGATGTTTGAGTAAATACCAGCGTTAGATATTCTGATATTATCCGAGTAGAAAAATGCACAAAATTGGCTATTATTTCTTGTGTGCTTTAAAAATCTTTTTGGCACCGCCACAATTGATGGTACGTTATTTTTTTCTCTTTCGACCTAAATCCTTTGCAAAGAGTCTGGCACATTTTTCGTCTCATCACATTGCACCATTTCTCGGACAAAATCGTATTGGCTGTACATTAGGCGGCCATAAAAATATCAACAACGATAAAGAGCCAAACTTTTCTAGGGATAAACAATGGGCGATAGCGGACGATCGCTTTAGTACGCTGGCCCCATACTGAAAGCTTATTTAGAAGGCAGCATTACCAACGTCGTTGTGTGGAATTTCAAACGAATCGGTCGATTCTCAAATAATGCTACTCGAAGAACTTAATTTGGTACGATTTAAGAATTTTGTATTTTTTGTTTGAATATTAAAATAAAGTTTACACTATTGCTGTAAAGCTTACGTATATAGTACATGTAAAGGTTGTATGTAAATTAGGTAAAATGATTAGATGAACTTAAGACTGTAACGATAGATTCATTTAGATAACAATGCACATTGTGAAAATTATAGCAGTTTCCAGTAAATATCCAGGAAAATAGAATGACAAATCAAGAGTTTTTTTTTTATAGAAGAGTGATTTTTTTTATATATTATCGATGGCCTAGCGCACACATGTGTAAAGTGTTATTTGAAAATTCAATTTATAAAAATACTCAAGGTTAATTATAAGTTGTGGAGCAAAAAAAAAATAATTTGATTGTCCGCTTTTTATCCATTCTAGATGAAATAAGTAACGTAATATTCCTGAGAAACAACTATTTACAAAGTACGTAGTCTAGATAAATGCTTTTCAAAGCACGGAATTGTTTCTACATAAAACTGAACTGAACACTTGTGTGCATAGTTCATCGTTTTGTAAGGCATGAAAAAGTCTCATCATGAGGGGTTGTAAATTGCATAAGATTTCTAAACTGATGTAGATGAAAATTGTCGGAAGATGCTGATCAAATGACTTATACGTGACTGATACGTGTGCAGTTCCACTAGTTATTCATGATTCAAGTCATCCTGATGATTCCCGATGCCAATATTTAGTCCTGAGGAAGGTGATTGTTTTTCGCATGTCGTTTAATCAAAAATCTTTTCAGAGAAATTCTTTGTCTTTAAAGCCTACGAAACTCTAAATCATAACACACCAATTTCAAATCTTCTCACTTTATAGAAAAACATTCCACAAACTTATGTTGGCACTGTTGCTGTGCAAATATTTGTATGCAGTTTATTTAACGTTCATGGCATGACATCCTACGACCTTAGTTTTGTAATGATTTAATGTCATAATTATACTTCATCCTCGTATTCCCTACTTACTAGAAAATTAACATACGTGTGTTAATTCCAACTGTATACTGTGTGTCTACGTTTCGTAGCAGAGGGAGATTAAGAACACATTGAACTGGTGATTTTTTTAAAGGCAACAAGAACTCCCGAACCGTGGAGAATCGTGGAACAAATTTGAACAGTCAGTTTAGCTAAAAAAATATAACTTTAGGAACCTTGCCAATAACTGAATTTCTGAAAAATATTGAAAACCTGCAGCACAAGTATGTGTACACATGAGATGAGGAAAAAAAATACGTCGTTAATAAAGTTTTTAATTATATGTGATGTCTGATGGTCGACAGACTTTCAACTGAGAAGAGCCAAATTAGCAATGAAAGAGGATAGTTTATATATGTATGAGGGAGTCACAAGTAAATGATAAGGAAAGGGAAAGGGGGTGGATAGAGAATTTCTGAGGGATGGGGGAATCGGTAGGGAGGGTGGGGGGGGTAAGAAAGAGGGGTGGATTGAGAATTTCTGAGGAAAGGGAGAATCGGTTGGGGGGATAGGTGGGGGGCGGTAATAGAGGGGGGTGGATAGAGAAATTCTGAGGAAAGGGGGAATCGGTGCGGAGGGGATGGATGCGGGGGGGGTAATAGAGGGGGGTGAATAGAGAATTTCTGAGGAAAGGGAGAATCGGTGGGACGGGTGTGTGGGGGTTAGAGAGTTTATTTGGAGCTGATGACATTTAATTTAATTCTTGCTCTAACTCAAGCTCTAAAAGAACTGAGTTGGCAACACTAATTCAAAGTTCGTTCGGCGGCTCCATTTCGTAAGGCTGGTTGAGAGAGGGTGAAATTGGAGTTTATATCTGGAGAGCCACACACGATTCGTGAGCCGCGGTCTGCCGACCTCTGTACCACGTCATAGAAAAGAATTCATCTATTTAAAAACCATTAATAAAATATTGTTGATATAATATCATACAAATGTAAAAAGTAAAATCGAATAGGTACCTCGGAAATATCTAAAACTAGTGAAAAGATGTAACATTAAATAAATTGGCTCTAAAAAGCTTCAAAGCTCCTCGCCTCAACTCCAACTCGTTCTTTGTTTGGTAGCCTAAAGAATCAGATTGTTTTATGGGCGATCCATTCCTTTTGTTTTCCCTGATTAAAGGGAGAGGAAACCTACAGTATCAACATGAGACCAGTTCGGAGTGAAATCAGTACCAACTCCTACAAGGAATCCAGTAAAATAAATTTCATCCCGGATGTCTGCATCTCTCCTCGGAGCAGATAAACCAGGGGGCCAGTAAACAAGATGTCAATTTGTCGCTGATAGAAATCAACATATTTTAGCGAAATCGCCCGAGGCTATCTCGCCCCACTAAGAGTGGAAAGCAGCCATTTCGTATGCCTATTTTGTTTTCGTCTAATAAATTGTTACCTACTTCCCAAATAAAATCTCTGCTCGCATTCAGGGAATCTCGGTACGGATGGAATAATTCACTGTCTTTTGTAGTAATCGGGCAGAATATTTTTATTAATTTTTTAGGTAAATACCGCACAATAGTCCCAACTGCTCCCAACCGTCAATGGTATCGCCAATCGAGTATGTTGTGAGGCTGAAGGTATTGAGGAGGGGAAGGAGACAGGTAAGAGGAAGGTGGGGAGTACCTAGCTATTCAGATCTGGTCACCATACACGGCTAAAGCCATTTCAAGCAATGTTTCAATTCTGAATGGTGGTCTTACACCAGAACGATACTGAGAGTTTGTATTTTCCACTCTGGAAAGTGCCGCAAGTATACTATTTATTATTATAAATTAATAAATAGTAAAATAAACAAATTCATCAAATAAAATTTACTTACAAACGCCAGGACTTGTAACACGCGATCTTCGAATTGCTAGTCGAGAGACTTACTATAGTCTCACATGCTCTGGACAGTTGGGAAAAATTTAAAAATGGTGGCAAAAGATCAATTTGTGATTCGAACCTCAATGCAGCAATGTTCTGTTATACCTCTGCGAAGGTACTAGGTACTAGGTACCAATAGTGGAACTGTTTCCACGTACGATGCAATTGGCTTGGTACTGATTAGTCACCGCACATCTGAGCGATTGTCGACTAATAGCGATGTCACAGCCACCAATATACCTGCTCAAACAATTAGTGTATTACACAATGTAATTATCCTATCACTTAACTCTAGGCCGCTTGCGTCGCCACGTAGATACAGGTGACCTCGATATTTTGAAATACAATGGGCGTGAATACAGTGCAATAATCTCAACTGCATGGACCCATTGGGTTGATGGCATTCTAAATTGGGGTATATTGTGTATATTGAAAGTTGTGATGCAATTGTGAGTCAACCCCATTCCTTTAAAAAACAAATTACGAAATGGAACCTTACACACGGAATACATTACAACTACAAAACCCATTCATTTTACACTCTATCAATTTAATCACCTTTCAGACAAAACATAATATATCAAAATTTCCTAACTTAGCGGTATAGTATGTACATATTAATTAGTGTGATCTATACACTAATAATTTCTCAAATTTTTCATCTTCTTACAATTCTCTAATTTCTCCATCCTCTTCTTGCAACCCAAACTAGCTATACATCATTTTTCTTATTTTTCTTTTTTATATCATAGTAAAGTATAGATTCTATGTCCGCAAACTGTTAAATTCACCCGCCATAACACATAGTCATCTCTAGCATGGAGGGTGAAATATCGCAAAAAAACACATGTACTCTCTAAATCATGCATCAATTAAATAAAATAAATTTTGTATGGTTTTTTCAGAAATAAATATTTTCCCTTGCCAAAAATATATGACCTCTTCAGTCTATTATTAAGATAGCAACGAAGTTATTGTAACAAGCAGTTAAAAACCCGCTCCGCGGGATTTTAACTGCTAGGCCCTGCGGGCGGCACTTGGTTGAGCTTCGCCCAGTTTAAGTTAAACTAACAACAGTTACATTTAATAGGTAGATATTAGGTCATTCACAGAGAGAGGGTGAGTATATAAACAAAAACTGTAGTACTATATTGTTAAAACACGGAACAGGGAGGAGTTTAGGCATAATAAGAATGACAGTTGTTCGGGTAAAACTTTACCTTTCCCGAATAATTGCCTAAATTGCTAAAGATAAATTAATATAGGTTAATATTTGGAATCGCTGGACACGGAAAATACGAAATATTTTTAAATAATACCTTCTGATTTACCTTAATTACTATAAAAGGAATCGAAAAGCATTTGGGAAAATTTTAATTATAGCTTTTTAATTTTTAATTACGTAAAATGAAAATTCGCTTCCGCTGTATGGGATGACAACCTGAATAATTTCTGTTTATAACATTTTCTTTTGTCGGTATTCCTGAAATGAGCGGCTAGAGACAGTTGAAAAACGAAAATTAAATAAATATAATGTAATACAATATTCCGGCAAAATAGTGCCTACTTAAAAAGCACAAATGATTTATTTGACTATTATTATCATTATTATTTTATTTAACCTCACCTATAATAACCTAACCTAACCTATAATAATCCAGCCTAACCTATAATAATCCAACCTAACCTATGTCCTAACCTAACCTAAAATAATCCAACCTAACCTATATCCTATCCTAACCTATAATAATCTAACCTGACCTAAGCTTACCTCACCTATAATAATCCAACCTAACCTAACCTATAGCCTAACCTAACCTAAAATAATCCAATCTAACCTAACCCAACCTAACCTAACCGAACCAATCCTAACCTAACCTAACCTATACAAATCCAACCTAACCTATAATAACCCAACCTAACCTAACCCATAATAACCCAAACTAACGTTACCTAACCTAACATAACCTGACTTATCCTAACCTATAATAATCCAACTTAATCTAACCTAACCTATAAACTAACTTGAACTATACTAATCCAACCTAATCTAACCTAACCTAGCATAACCCAACCTAACCTAAATGAAACTCTTGAAAATAAGGAAATTGTACGAATACAACATATGCCTCCGAATCTACAAAATCCAAAATGGACTTATACACACAAAAACAACATTTAAACAAACGTCACAAGTACACGAACATTATACTAGGCAACATAACAAATTGTACACACATACTGTAAGAACTGAAAGTGGCAAAAGAGGCATTGGCCACGAGGGTGTACAAATATACAATCTCCTTCCAGATAAACAAACTGAGAGTATAAATGTGTTTAAAAAAAACTTTTTAATCTTAAGTTATTAGAACAATAATTAGAAAACTATTTATTTAATGTTACATATTTAAGTTAAGAAAGCGAAATGTAAATTTCTTTTAACTTAATAAATAAAAAAAAAATAAAAAAAAATAACCTATAATAACCTTTTTTTAAATATTTCCTTACTTGTAAAAGAAACCAAAATACCAAAATAATATTTGTATAGAGTAAATGGTAAAAATTCTAGCCACTCATATAAGAAATACCAAAAAAAGAAAATGTCATCAATAGAAATTATTCCGGCTGTCATCCAATACAACGAAAGCGAATTTTAATTTTACTTAATTAAAAATTAAAATGCTGAAATTAAAAATTTCCCAAATACATTCAGATTCCTTCTATATTAATTAAGATAAATCCGAAGGTTTTATTTAAAAATATTTCGTATTATCCTTGTCCAGCGTTTCCGAATAATACCTTAATATATATTATATAAATATTTATACCTGGCAAAATGATGATGTTTTATTATATATATAAGTACGTGTCAGATTAGAGATTTGTTGGCTAATTTTACAATCAATGAAGCGTTTCTATCTTCCGATTGTCTTTCATGTTATTTTATTGGGTTGGCAGTGCCTATACTTCCGCGTATATCATATCGGTGTTCTGTTAAAATACTGCGAAATTATTATTTACGTAAATAATATTAAATATCATTATTTTTCAAAATCGTACATGCAAAGAGTTGTTGTTTATTGTCATTAAGTTGAATAAAATGTTTGTTTTATTTGTAAATGCGTATTAAAACGGTAGTTTCACGTAAATAATTACCGTTGTTTGAATAAATGAAATTGTACGTATTTGTATTTCGCTCTTATGCGCTCTGTCGGCCAATAGGGAAACTACTCCAGCGGCCGGTAAAGGAGGGATTGATATTTTTAAGGAACCTTGGTATGTTTGATTCTTCAAATATATAAAACGTAATTGTGGATAATTTTTACTGTGATTTAATTAATCCAATGGATTGTGAACTTTCTAAAACATATTTTCTTCGATATTATCCAAAAATTATATGAGCAGAAACGATGCTTTTGAAGAAATCTGGTGATCCTATTTTAGTATAAAATTGGGTCTTAATTTTCAAGTTAGCGGAATTTAACCGAAACAAATTATTTGAATTCGACTAATCAGAGGGCCCAGACCGTTCAGACGATCGTATAATAATATTATAGATGTCATTGCAAAATTTAAATAAACTTCCAGAAGAAATCTTTTTATAAAACGCTTGTTAATGGTCAAGTAATTTTGCATATTTAAATATTCGCGCCAGCCACTTGGTTCGTTCTTACACCGCCAGAGGAGCGCTCTGTCGGCTATCTATTGACGCGGTGCGTATCGGCCATATCGAATGAACGCGTGCTTTTTTCGTCAAACGTCAAACGTAATCACGTAATTGTGGATAATTTTCACTGTAATGTAATTAATCCAATGGATCATGAACTTTCTAAAACATATTTTCTTCGATATTATCCATAAATTGTATGAGCAGAAACGATATTTTTGAAGAAATATCGTATTACATGTGGCGATTCTATTTCAGTATGAAATCGTGTCTTAATCTTTAAAGTCTTATTTTTTTTTGTATCCGGTCGACTGCAAACCGAAATGAACCTTACGGTTGCGTAATATTGAGGGGCAGAGTGGTATTTTTTTGCCTGCAGACCCCCTATGCAAAATTTATCCGAAACAGACAATTTGAATTCGACCAATCAGAGGGCCTACATCGTCCAGACGCAAGGGTATTAATACTATCAGATACCCACATGAGGTAAAAGTTATTAGGCACAAAGAATTCCGTTCTATTTATACAAAGAACAACTGTGTAGAGTGAAATTCTTTAAATTTAAAAGATTTCCGCTTCGTGGCAAATAATAATCTAAAAAATGAAAAAAAATAAAATATATATATTATATGTGTGAAAGAGAAAGGAGATAGGTCAGAGGAAGGTTCGGAAGTACCTACCTGTTTTTTTTTTCAGATCTAGTCTAGCCAAAGCCATTTCACGCAACGTTTCGATACTGACTGGTGGTCTTTCACCAGGGCGATACGAGAGTATTAACCATTCTGAAACGTTCTGTAAATATAAGTTATATATACAGTGTGTTAAGATACGTATCTTACTTAATTTAAGTCTGTGATTCCTGAGGTTATTTGGATTAAGTAATGTCGGTTACACTTTAGGACGGGTTGTTTCACAGAATTTTAACAATTCATCAAATTTCAAATCCATTTTCAAGCTCTGCAAATATTCTTTTCAAGTTTTTTTTATGTAATCATTATTTGCCAGTTTTGCTACAAAACTAACATGCTCGCAGAACTTGAATTTAAACTTTGAAATTTGATGAATTGTTCAAATTCTGTGAAACAATCCGTCCTTAGTTTCCGTGACTTTGATTTTTTTTCTAGTGAAAAACCCAAATAATCAGTAGGCATTGAACAATTAGGATCGGGCGCTTAGTGCACAGAATGGCCAATGTTTAAAAAAAAAAAAATTTTCACTGGAGGCCAAAATTTAATGCACAGTTTTTACTCCAAATAATCGAATCACCGATTATAGTTAATCAGGCACGTCTCGTCGTGTAGGTACCTTGTATATATATATATATTACTCCAAATGATATCAAGAATCACCGGTTATAGTTATTAAGGTACGTCTCTTTGTGTAGGTACCTACTGTATATATATTACTCCAAATAATGTCAAGAATCACCGGTTGCAGTTAATCAGGTACGTCTCGTTATGGGGTTACGTGGATATATTACTCTAAATGATGTCAAGAATCACCGGTTATAGTTAATCAGGTACGTCTCGTTGTGTAGGTACCTACTGTATATATATATATTACTCCAAATGATGTCAAGAATCAACTGTTATAGTTAATCAGCTACGTCTCGTTGTGTAGGTACCTAGTATATACATTTTACTCAAAATAATGTCAAGAATCACCGGTTGTAGTTAATCAGGTACGTCTCGTTTTGTAGGTACCTATTATTTATATTACTTCAAATAATGTCAAGAATCATCGGTTATAGTTAATCAGGTACGTCTCGTTTTGTAGGTTCCTAGTATATATATTTAAAAAGTAACAAAAATCAATATAATTGTCCACGCTGGGTTAAAAACCTGGTGGATTCATAGACAAGGATCTTAGCCAATAGTATGAACATTTAAATTAGGGTCAAGAAGATCAAAAACATTAATCAACGATTTATTATATAATATTTAGTTCAACTCCCATCCTGGGAGTAGATAATAAGATGATAAAACGCCAAAAATCGAACAAAATGCTTTCGCGAGCTTCAATTATGTACCTCCAGCAAGCTACGTTTATTGTACTGAGGACTGCGATTTCTCGATAAAAGTCGTCACGTAAGATCGCAGTCGTGTTTGACATTTCGCTCGGCCGTCCTTTTGTTACCATTGCTGAAAAATAAAATCACGATCAAGACAGGTTTTTCGCAGGCAATTATTATATTAGACTATTTACCTGTGGATTTCAACATAATTTATTAAAACGATTTCTGCATTTTACTGTGTTCGAACGAATACATATTTTTTGTTTAAAATTAACAATTTTATATACATTTGCAAAACTTTTTAAATCAACTTTTTAAAACGTAATCTGATGTTTTGAAGGGATATTAATAAAATTCAATATTATAGCTAGACTCGGTGGCGTAATAATTTGTAATGCCCTCATTCGGCAAGCGTGAAATTATGAGTCTTTTTAATTTTTCTAAAATCAAATTATGGATATTGCTTTATGTGCTATTTTATAACGTTTACAGGTAATGAATAACTAGGTGACACTACTTTATTATACTTTTTCAGCAAAAATAAGCCATGCATATATTAAAAGAATTAAAATAAGAAGCGTTGAAGAGAAAAATAAATGAAAGACGGGTTTAAAAAAAATGTCTAGCATAAAAAATAACAAACGTTTATTCTTTTTTTTATACCTGTAATTTTTGAAAATTGAAAGGGAGGTACCTAGGTAATTGAAATTAGGTGTTGTTTTTATGTGTAATTCTATATCAACATGGTATAGTAATAATAATATTTACGGTTATGCTGTTATTTATTAGTTTATTTATTTAAACTGGTATTTTACAGATTATCTCACTTACGTGTCAACAACCCACTTATAAAACGCAGTTAATACATAAATAGGTACAAAAATCTACACAGACATAGTATATATTAAACTGCATACATCTAAATACAGATTTAAAAAAAACAAATAAAAATACAAAATTTTAAAACTATATAAAAATTAACCCCAATGACAAATAGTACAAAGAAATTTAAGAGACAAAAGTGACACAACTAATTCATAATGTAATAAATATATTTTTTTTAGCAACAACAGAAGATATTTTCTGATTCCGTATAAATTATCGATGAAAATTTCTACTTCAGCACACTCTATCTTATTATATAGTCGACACATTTGGGTCAGAGGAATAAAATAGGCGATATTATTATTTTTTTGCTTGTCACAATTTGGTAAAAAGCTTAAACGGGCAGAGAGTCAATAATTGATCGCTGATCGACGGTCATCTACAAATGTGATAGACTTTGAATCCCAATAAATGCTGCACCAACGTATAAAACCTACTTCTATGACAACTATATTTTGTTTAACTGTTTATTCTCATTGTAATATTTAGAAAAAGATGATCCTACAGATTTATATGTAAAATGCCTTTAAATTAAATAAATAATAATAATTAATTTTTACAGTCACTGTGGTCGCAAATTGTATGCCTTTCAGTTTATGGTAAATTGTTATCAATTCCTTTAACTTTTCAAAATGACGCAGCTACTTGGGATAAGTTGTTATCAGTTGCGAATCGATTTTTTGGCCCTGAGGAACTTAGTCACTGCACAACGTTTCCATAATAGATTTGTTATCATACACATTGAGAACATGATCACTTTACCGATTTATTTGCACCTGACAAGACTCGAAGAGAATTTTTAATCTGAGGTTTTTTTAATTTTTTTTTTAAAGAAATACAAACTAATTGCTTGTGTTGTGATGAAGGACTTAGCCAGCCGAGGCATTGAACATGCGACGCCTGGGTGGGACCCAAACGCGATGCCAAATTACCTACTGACCGGTCAGATACTGATATTCCACACTGTCAGACGGGGACAGGTAATTAGGTAACAGGTTGGGTGTGGGAATGTAGGAACATATGTTAAGGGGAGATACATATAGTTGCATCAATAGTTACTTTAATGCAGATAAATAATATGTTTAATAAAACTTTTTATTCGAGCTAACCACGTTTGATAATCTTGACTGTCCGTATATTGTTCACTTTCAATTACAGGAATAAAAACGAACGATTAACCTTTGAGTCTTATTAATATTATTTCTGAATCGCATTATTATTCTTATTATTTGTCAACAAGGCAATCCAGGACATTCCGATAAGATTCCTCGATAGAAACGCGATTCGAGGAATAATGAAATGTCAGTGGATCAGGAGATATCCAAATAAGGCAGAATGATTAATACAATTTGGAAGAAAGAGGAATCAGAGTACCTCCTCCAAGTACTTGTGTCCTATTCGGAAAGAGATCGCTTTTGATACTCCTTTAATCTTGATCACGGATTGAACCTTTATTTTGAACTGAATGAACTGTTCGCATATTTATTTCTTACAATTCGCGATTTATTTTTTTCGTTTGAATTTACTGGATGAGTCTTTCGTTGTAAGGTGAGTTTACAATGGGTAATCAATACTGAGTTGTATTTGAAAAACGTTTTCAAATATAATCAATATTTTGTGTAGTTTAGAAGTTTAATGGCGAAAGATATTTATCATTTTAAGCCATTTGTCCGAAAGTGAGGAGATTTTTTTCTGACGTCAGTGGTTGTTAATCAAAAAGATATTTGAGAGGGATGAACATGTTATAATAAACTTTTTTTTAAATATGGAAGAAGTAAATAAAATGTGTTGCCTAGTTGCTGGTTATGTGCAACTTTCTCCTTATGTGCAACGTTCTCAACATCTCAACTTCTCCCAACCGCCTGGAGCAAGAGAGACTGTGGCATCTCCAATTGGGGAATGTTATGAGGCTGAAGGTAGTGGGGAGGGGAAGTTGGGGAAAAGTTAAAAAAGAGGAAGGTGGAAAAATATCTGGCTATTCAGATTTAGTCAAAGATCTAATCAAACACGGCTAAAGCCATTTCAAGCAACGCTTCAATTCTGAATGGTATTCTTACACCAGGACGATACTGATAGTACCTTCCACATATACTTGATATTATTTTAAATTATTAAATCACCCAAATCAATCAAATACAATTGTTTGCGTAAGCCGGGACAACGAGGTTGTCTGTCTGTATTGACAAAGAAACTGATTCTATTGGAAACATTTTATTAAAAACGAGTAATGTAAACACACCTAAGTAACCCAAAAAGCACTTGTTCACTCACAAATGCCATGAAGTTCTAACGAATCGTTTAGTTAACATGACAATATTTGTTTGTTCCACCCCCTTGAAATAATCAAATTCTTCTCTGGTAAAAAAAATGGTATATTTTGATGTAAACGACAAAAAAAATCTTAGAAACACATGAGACGTGAATTAATACAAAAAATAGATAAGCAAAGGACTAATTTGTCACAAACCAAACATTATAATAACATTAACTCTGACACGAATCAATTAACTTTCAATGTATCGTTAACTCTTTGTGATAATTCCCGGCTCAAATCAAGCAGTAAAACCTGAGCATTATGTCAAAATAGCCGAAGAGCATAATCAGTGAACTAATTCAGGCGATAACCGGCATTTCATCGAGCACCTTGTTAGGGTAATAACCCAAATTAGTTCGTCCGCTAACATGGACTAACTAGGTTGCTAACCGAGCTCCCCATCTAAGCCAACACCTGCCATTTTTTCTTGCGTTTTTTAAAGCGCAATCTAAAAGCAACCTGGTAAAAATTCTGAAATAAATAAATAATTAAATTTTAAGGAAATATATCACTTTGTACAACCACTATTTAATCAAAACAATTAATGTGTTTCCAAAACCAACTTCGTCAGAATAAAGTGATTAATTTTCATTAAATAAGAATATGTCCACAAAGAGAATTTGCGAATATCGAAGAAATAATACAATACTAGCAGTTAAAAACCCGCTCCGCGGGTTTTTTTCTGCTAGGCCCTGCGGGCGGCACTTGGTTGGGCTTCGCCCAGTTTAAGTGATACTAACAACAGTTACATTTAATAGGTAGATATTAGGTCACTCACAGAGAGAGGGTGAGTATATATTGTTAAAACACGGAACAGGAAGGCGTTTAGGCATAATAAGAATGACAGTTGTTCGGGTAAAACTTTACATTTCCCGAATAATTGCCTAAATGGCTAAAGGTAAATTAATATAGGTAAATATTCGGAATCGCTGGACACGGAAAATAGGAAATATTTTTAAATAATACCTTCTGATTTACCTTAATTACTATAAAAGGAATCGAACAGCATTTGGGAAAATTTTAATTTTAGCTTTTTAATTTTTAATTACGTAAAATGAAAATTCGCTTTCGCTGTATGGGATGACAGCCTGAATAATTTCTGTTGATAACATTTTCTTTTGTCGGTATTCCTGAAATGAGCGGCTAGAGACAATTGAAAAACGTAAATTAAAAAAATATAATGTAATACAATATTCCGGAAAAATAGTGCCTACTTAGCACAAATGATTTTTTGACTATTATTTTATTTAACCTCACCTATAATAAAATAACCTAACCTATAATAATCCAGCCTAACCTATAATAATCCAGCCTAACCTGTGTCCTAACCTAACCTAAAATAATCCAACCTAAGCTATATCCTATCCTAACCTATAATAATCTAACCTGACCTAAGCTTACCTCACCTATAATAATCCAACCTAACCTTACCTATATCCTAACCTAACCCATAATAATCCAATCTAGCCTAACCCAACCTAACCTAACCGAACCAATCCTAACCTAACCAATCCTAACCTAACCTAACCTATACAAATCCAACCTAACCTATAATAACCCAACCTAACCTAACCCATAATAACCCAAACTAACGTTACCTAACCTAACATAACCTGACTTATCCTAACCTATAATAATCCAACTTAATCTAACCTTATCTATAAACTAACTTGAACTATACTAATCCAACCTAATCTAACCTAACCTAGCATAACCCAACATAGCCTATCCTAACCTATAATAACCTTTTTTTAAATATTTCCTTACTTGTAAAAGAAACCAAAATACCAAAATAATATTTGCATAGAGTAAATTATGGTAAAATTATTTGAATTCGACCAATCAGAGGGCCCAGACCGTCCAGACGATCGCATAATAATATTATAGATGCCATTGCAAAGTTTAAATAAACTTCCAGAAGAAATCTTTTTATAAAACGCTTGTTAATGGTCAAGTAATTTTGCATATTTAAATATTCGCGCCAGCCACTTTCGGTTCGTTCTTTCACCGCCAGAGGAGCGCTTTGTCGGCTATCTATTGACACGGTGCGTATCGGCCATGTTGAATGAACGCGTGCTTTTTTCGTCAAACGTCAAACGTAATCACGTAATTGTGGATAATTTTCACTGTAATGTAATTAATCCAATGGATCATGAACTTTCTAAAACATATTTTCTTCGATATTATCCAAAAATTGTATGAGCAGAAACGATATTTTTTGAATAAATATCGTATTACATGTGGCGATTCTATTTCAGTATGAAATCGTGTCTTAATCTTTAAAGTCTTATTTAAACACAATTTGAATTTGACCAATCACAGGGCCTACACCGTCCAGACGCTGGAGTATTAATAATATCAGATTTAACGGATGTGAGATTTTCTTCGTGTTTAAATCCATAAATATTTTCACCTCTATGTTTTAACAAAAAATATTCCTTCTGTCATAATGATTCAGGTCGAATAATGTTTAATATATTTTATTAATCCTTATCGCAGTTGAACGTCTTCCCCTACAAGGATCATCTTTGTTGTCAATCGAGTCTTCACCATCTGAATTTAAAACCACCTGAAAACCTGGTCCCTTTACAATACGCTGTCTTCATAGATATGTTTAAGTTTTTAAAAAGTTTATGTTTTTGTTGTTGCCTTAAAATAAAACTTGATTGCACGGAATTGTTGTCACTAGGAAAAAAAAACACTTCACGGAAACAATCGCTATGGACCACCAATTGACTCTAGCAAGTTGAAACTTGCACTATTGCACTGAAGACGCATCAGCTGTTGGTTTGCGTTACCAGTATCATTGATTTATTTACCAAGGTGTAGTAAACATGAAAAGAAAAATTAAAAATGGTTTCGGACCAATGCTTTAGTTATGACATCAATTTTAATTTAATTGTCTTTGAATCTTCATTTATAGACTTTCATTCACTAAGTACTTATCTAGATAAAGCCATAGAAAAATATGTAAAAAAATAATTAACCTGAAAGAAAACCCAACAAAATTTTGAAATTTTTTAATTACAATTGTAATATTACCCTTCATATTTCCGAGAGAATTAATGACGCCCAATGAAAGGTTTGAATAAACGACCCACTCCGGACCTGTCACTTTTTTTGTACCAATTATATTTTGATGTAAAAGCCCAAATAGGTACATTTATCACAAATGAAGATTTACCCACAACTGTCTGAGTTTTAAAAATAATTAATATTGTTAAACTTTTCGACCTCTCCTTTTCAAGAACACCCCTGTTTTCAATAATATTTCAACGCGCCTACAAAAAAGCTCAACCCTTATATTATTAACATGCGATTTTGTATCCTTCGGCTAGTTAAAAAGACATAAAATTATCTCCAACAGATAGATAAAATTACCAACATGTGCTATTGGGGTGGGCAAGTCTTTAAAATTTTAATTCTGGGTAAGGCTCCTTAACACTTAATCAAAAATATTAAATAATATATAAAAGCAGTGTTGATTACGCCATTAAAATAATTTTGAACGAGTTCCGCCCACTTCCTCACACCTTTTGTCCATGGAGTCTTGTAGGAAGTGGGAATCCAAAGATTTCTTTAATAGATAAGTCAAGGATAAATTGAAAACTAATAAGATGACCCTCATCTTTCAAAAGGCAAGCTTTTAGGTCTTATTTTTGAGTACCTTTGTATTTATTATTATTTTTTATAAAAAATCTTAAAAAACCGGCAGTCCAATATACAATTTCAAACAAAACAGATTTAGGACAGGTTGTTTCGGAGAATTTGAACAATTCATCAAATTTCAACGTTCATTTTAAAGTTCTGTGAAAGATTTTTTCAAGTTCTGTTTTTATTTCAGTTTTGTCAAGAAACTAGCCTACAATGATATAATAACAGAACTTGAATAAGTTTTTCACAGAACCCGGAAATGAACGTTGAAATTTGATGAATTGTTCAAATTCTCCGAAACAACCCGTCATTAGTGTTTTCGCTTGATTTGTTTCTGATTTATTTTAATAACATTTTTGATATGATGTTAAACATAAAATTTAATGTAACTTGATGATTTTACTATTTACGACCATTTCCTATATATATTATCATACCTACGAACCTAAAAATGAATCTCTGTTTGCGTGTGTCTCTTTAAAAAAAGGCGAATGGCTGGCATCGTGAAATTTGCACAGCTTTGTTGTCAGGGATTATCGCGATGTTGGAACATGTGTTCATGAAAAACCGAATATTTTCAAATTTCGTCTTGCCGTATTATCAAGCCAAATGCACGTGTTCCTGTTGTTCCTGTTCGATTTACTAAAATATTATCAGGAAAACTTTTAATTCATTCATCAAGGCCTGCAATCCCATTTTTATTTATTTATTTATTCAAACGCAATATAATGGCATATACAATACAGTGATAATCGAATTTTAAGCGTACAGTGGTAAACAGGATAATAATAGCAATAAATTAAAGAACAATTATGTGTAAACAAAAACACTATTGCAAGTGATGCAGTTATTAATATAAGTGCAGTAAGACAATGCATAATTCAAAAGAATACTACTTTATACTATGTTTGTATAAGACCTGTCATAAATCGAAGTATGAGGTGAGGTGAGATGAGTTATTGTTACCCACAAAATTAATAACAAGCAGCTTTTCGTTTAATTAAATAAAAAAATATTATTCTTTGCTAAAATAAAATTTAAGAAATAATGGTCTAAGAGTTCTCAAAGTGTTAATTCTTTCACAAATTAACAATTATATCCAGTATAATGTACTTAGGTAAATTGTGTGTCATGTTGTCGGGTTATTTGTTGGCAACATTGATCTTTCCCCGAATAAATAAGCTTAAATCGCTCAGCAACCCGGCGAGAGAATTCGGATTGCGTTGTTTAAAAAAACAATGAATGCAACTGATCACCTCTTAAATTATTGTTAGATGTTGAACGCTGAGAGTTAACAAACGAATCCCAAGTGATTTAGATAAAACATACCTCGAACATTATCTCGGATTATACAAATGTAGAGGCGACTAAATATGTTTTAATCATTGGAAGTTTTGAAAAACAATTAAAACACACTGCGAAAAAGTGGTAACGCATTTTCTATTCTTTCACCGGTTTTAAAATCATTGTTAAAAAGTGATATGTGAAATTTTATAGGCTCAGTTGTGTACATCCGAAAATAATGTAAAGCCGAATTCAGCATTATGAACAAGTGTCAAAATGGGACGCTTTAGAGTTGAGATCGATGGAAAGAATTGACGGATAAAATGTTGGCAACACCTTTGCAAAACATGGCACAATCAATTGACTCAAATACCAACTTATTGGGCGTCAAGAGTCGAGAGTCCAGATAACAAGAAATGTGAATGAAGCAAAAATGTATGCCATCTTCTATCTTTGTTGAACGCCAGAACGGTGCTGCCAAGATCTGGCATCTATGTGAAGATATGATGTCAGCGCTTTATTAGCAGCAGACACATACTTGGACGGATGATGAACCTCGTGCTGGCACTGTTGGTGGACTCTCTCACTGCAGCAGCTGGTCCAGTTTCTTCACCACCTCACCACCTAGGATTCTTGCTACAGAGTCTCCATCTTCTTTTTTCATGTCACCTGTCCTTTTTTTAACAATTTAAACCTGCTAAACTGCTTTTGCAGTTTGTCAGCAGTTTTTGATTTTACTTAACTTAACTTCACTTTATTTTTGTAATACCTGCAACACCTGTAAAACGCTCCTGTGTTGATATCTCACAAAAGCGGCGCTATACAAATTGTCCAATATTATTATTATTATATAACAGTTCAATACAAATTTTAAAATAGTGCCTTAATTCCTTTTATGGCCACCTACAAAGGAAGGAAAAAATAAATTTGATTAGTTTAATTTATAAAAATGACTATTGCTAATTTATTAAGAATCCCTTTGGATTACCAATTATTGGTAATTCCATTTAGAAACAGTATTGCTGGTCTTACTAATGAATTAACAGGTTCCCTGATAAACTTTTGGTAGATTACCACTATATTATCATGATGGCAGAATACGTGTCCATGAAAATTCGAATATTACTATTATATATTATTATAATACGATAAAACATTCTTGCCTTGATAGCAAATCATGACGATGCTAATTTTCGTTGTAATGCATAATATTCGGATTTTCATGAACCCGTGTCCCGATATCACGATAGTATATTCGTAATTTACTAAAAGTTTATCGGAAAACCTGTTGATTCTGTGGAAAGGTCTGCGATCCCGTTTTTAACGGAAATTACCGATAATTTATTAATAAATTAATATAATAAATTAGCAAAAGTCATTTTTCTAAATTAAACTTATTTTACTTGCTTACATACTCCTGCCAACTATTCAGAATGCTTCTCTGAAAAATTTAGTTCCGCAGCATTATTTTCTTTCAGATGCTGTTGGAAACATTGCACAAAAAATCGAAAGAAAGAAAGCCGTTGTTTCCCCGGTGACCAAGGCAGCACATCCGTGCATTTCTTGCGCCGTCGGTTCGCGAGGCCAAGATTTATCGGCTACGCAATTAGCACCAACTGTAATCGGAATTTGCGGGCATTGCCGGGAACAAAAGATGGTCCCGCGGGTCTGGCCAACTCAGAACGGACCAGGGAAACAGACAAACAAACAGACAGACAACGGACTTACAAACTGACACATACACAGAACCAGAAAGATGTAACTTTCAAGTAACCAACATAAAACTTCCTCCCGCTTCCAAGATGACATAATACGAGTGTTATTGTATTTTTGCGGGTATTTTATAGTTCAGAAAATAAGTTTTTATGTAAATTGAATTTGATACCAGAACGAATGCAAGACTGAAGGACGCTTAAAAATGGAGTTAACATAATAACATACAGGGGTTGTACGTAGAAATGAATGTAAGCAGAACATACAACTCAAAATAGGGTAAAAGAAGTCGAGACGACCGAGGAGACATGGTACGATTAAGTTAAGCAAATGCTTGAGTCGGTTTATGTCAAGAGTCAGAATAACAGAAGAGTGTGTACGAGGCGCATGAATGTGAATCAAACAAGGAACCAAAACCGAGTTGTGTGACTATTCATTCATCTGCCTACCCCTACGGGGAAACTGTGTGAACATAATTGTCGCATTTCTCTTTCTGTGAATATTTTTATGGTCATTTATGGAAACAATTATATTCACTTTTTAGTGATGTTTATAATTAAGGAATTAGTAGTTAAAAAGTATTTTTTAGGAATAGGCAAAATTCTAAACTGATATTGTATAAGCTTTCGGAGGTATAGTATTTTTAAAAAAGCTAGTTAACGTAAGTTGCCATCATGGGTACGGAGTTTAGCTCACAGAAAAGTATACAGACACAGATTTAGAGTACAATGCTAACATATTTCAATACAGGTACATATATACGTTTTTGCTTACAGACAAATACACTGACGGACGCCCACAAACAGGTTGGTTTTATATCGCGGATGAAGTCTCGGTGGAATAATATATGAAGAGTAGAGAATGCTCGCACAGGTGATATCAAATTTCCTTGAAACTAATGTGGAATATACAAATCACCACCCCAAATTCAGTTCACATTGAACATCCAATTCACTTTCAAAGTGTACATAATTCTCACAAAAATTGAGAGATTTAAAAATGTTCACAATAATACATATTTTAAAGTTCTTCAATTTTCACATAAATCCGTTTCTGTTTAGTTTTACTATTGGAGTGGTTAAGATCCACGGCTGAGAAAATAACATTGTTTTTTGGAAAAAAATACATGTCATTGCACATTTCACAGCGATGTCCTAAATACTTTTAGTCTTGCCCTATTAAACAACCACCATTAAGATATAAAACTTTACTTATAATTTATATTGGTGTCGTGTTTACTGACCAGATTTGACAAGTCATTGGAGGGAGACCCACCCTTTCCCAACGGCTGTGTGAGGAAACTGATTGTTTAACCTCCTTAGCCGCACACGTAAGGACTCACCTTCCTTTTCCCTATCTACGTCTACTCCCCGCTCCTTCAGAAATACAACATCACCAACGCAGTTAACCGCTGTTGACGAATGGAGCAGATACTTTGTAGTTCCGCAAAAAGAATGACCGGATTTAAATGAAACTTTTAATATTAAATCGCGAGAACTTTTTTCTACCCTCCGGCAGTCTAATTTCTAAGAAACATGTCACCTGATGGAACCGGTGCCGGATATCCTACTCTCCCCTACCCTCAAAAGACAAAGATATCCTCAACAGTTTAAAATTAAATTCTATAATCATTGTTAGAATTAATTCAGTTTCGATCAATGTAAGATTCTTGGATAAATTGGGATACTTTGAATTAAACCGTTGAATAGAGATTATAATGTGATGACGAAATCCTTGATTATTTGATATTTTAATCGGAGTTTGCTGTCAATTAAACACCGCCTACATATTTAGATAGATACATAACCCTTGAGCTAGGATTTGAACAGGAGGAGCCTTATTTATACAGCTAGATCCTTCATGGAGCTTTACAAAATGTGTTAACATTTCCACCGAATGTACCTACCTGCGAAGTTATTGAAGTGAGGAAATAATACTTCATTGCTGAGAACACGAGATATGAATAGTTTTGTTACACTATACGTGGTTCAAAAGTGAGACACTTTGATCGTTTTCGGCAGACCTTAATATTATGTTTTCGTGTGAACACCACACAAGCGTACCATCTAATTCCGGACTATGGCCTATGGTGTTCTCAATATGAGGCTGAAGATGAGTGTGAGGATGGAGGAAGGGGAAACAGAAAAGAGATGGGGAAGAGAAGGGTTATGAAGTTTTATATTTTCAGATTTGAATTCAATAGTTTATGTTGATTTTAATACTCCAATAATTTAATAATCTAGTTACTTTTAGTAACTTCGTGGTAAGATTAAAATTATAATTCCATTAATTCATTTGAAAACTCGTTAAAAAAAGTCAAAGCGAGTTTTTTTAAATTAATAAATAATTCTTATTTGATTCAAATTAATTATAAACAAATTTAAATTTTCAAATTAATAACTGACCATATTTTCGAATTGCTTTATTGTGACTTTATTCTTCATTCAACATTGTAGCATGTCCATTTGTTTGCATGCATCGAGTTTCTGTAAAAAAATTAACATCGTTCTTTGTAAATAAGTAATTTTTAAGTTTTATTATGAACTACCACTCGGCAACGTGCGGCAAAAATAACATAGGTACCAACCTACCTTAAACCAGGCCAGATCGCTAATATCAATTTTATTCTTATTTCAACTGTATTTAAGACACCTGATTGGTTCATTTTATTTGGTTCCATGATAACTCAACACAGTGACAATTCAACACACTTTTAAAAAGTCACTAGAAACGATGAAAAAAAATTTTTTTTTAACCTAACCCAACCTAACCTAATCTAACCTAACTTAACCTACATAACCCAGTTAATAATTTTTTTGTTTCATCGCTTTTCATGACATATACATTATATAAGTTTTTAAAGATGTGATGAATTATCATTGTGATGATTTATCCGGTTACCATTTTTTTATATACGAATGAAAAAAAATGTTATTTTAAAACCACTTTATTTATTATTAAACTTATTGTGTATAAAGTGGTTTTAAACACATAATATTATTTAAGTTCATTAAAAAAGTGGTTTTTAACACTTAATAGTATTTAAACTTATAATGAAGTGATTTAAAACAAACGACTTTTTTCATTTGTGTAATGTCAGGCCACAAAGTGTCGATTTTTTTACAAAAAATTCTCTCTAAAAACTTAATATATTTTGTATTTTATTCACGCAAAGCAACTAATACTAGAACACAAAAATAGTATTTATGTAATATTAATAGTCTGTATTGATATTATTACTTATTTACTTTCTAGTTTTCGTCTTGTTACGAGCAAAATATTGAGCATCGAAGATCCGATATTTTGCAAGAACCCTCGGTTTTCCCTTTGAGATTCCCGCTTTACGAGAAATTCGGCAGCTTACATCACACGAAGCTGTCGAAATCAAAGAGCTCTTAACACGATAAGTGTGTAAGTTGAGATAAACACACACACATAGCATTTTATGTATTGTATTATACTTACTACTCCGGTAGCTGGTAGTTGGTATGTAAGATTAACGAAAATGTGGGATAAGTAAAGTTTTGGAACAAAAACATATAATACGTTTACTACCGGTAAAAAATATATCCAGTGAGTCTGCATGGAAGGTACCAAACACAACAATAATAATAATAAAAATGAGTTTATTCCGGAATGTGCAATGTGGAATATGGGATGCGGAATGTGTTCCGGAATGCAATATATATATATATATATATATATATATATATATATATATATATATATATATTGCATTCCGGAACACATTCCGTAATAATAATACATAAAATGCTATGTGTGTGTGTTTATCTCAACTTACACACTTATCGTGTTAAGAGCTCTTTGATTTCGACAGCTTCGTGTGATGTAAGCTGCCGAATTTCTCGTAAAGCATATATATATATATATGTATATTTTTAAAAATGTAAATGGATTGTCTTGTTTGTGGCTGGTTCAGATACTTTTATGTTTATGAGAACCCTGCAGAGTTGATAAAATAGTTATAGGATGTATAAGCCCAGTCATGTGGAAAATCACGGTATATAACAATTCCAGTTTTGAAATAGACAGTTAAAATATTTACATGTAAGAACCTACTTTATCACTTGTTTGAATTACTCTTCACAGAAGAAGTTTCAATTCTGAAAACGACACTTAAATCTTAATTAAATTTGAGTTCATTGAACTTGAAGACAGACAGCTAAATTTGATTGTTTATCGCTATGAGTGGTTTTAAACTGATGTTTCCAGGTGGTTAGTCCATTTTTTTGAAATATTGATCGTTACCACATCAGCCCTGGTAAAAAGGTAAATAGGTATCTATGATTTGAGTCGATTGCTGAAAAACTCTCTTAGAACCGAGATCGCTGAATAAAGATGGGCCGAAAATCGAGAAAACTCTCGGGCGTCTATGCATTGTGTAAGCAATTGTTATCAATTCATCCAAACAAAACCAGCCAATATTTATCAATTGTTTTTTACATTACATTAAGGGAGGGAGAAAACGGCTAATCCTTTCACAGCGAGCTGTTGAACTCAAGAACCAGTTGTAGAAACAATCCGTTGTCAACAAATTATGTGCACGTTTTTGGCGTATTTCTCGAAGAAGCACCGTTGCCATCAATGCGGGATCAATGACGCTAGTTTTTAGGAGCATCTTTCATTTAAATACCTGTAGAACAGCATTCCAACTTGACGCCTATTGCTCTAAAAATTGAAATACGTTTATAAAGATAGGTAAATCCATCAAGCGGACCGCCTGATTCTGCACAGAGCCAAGGGTTTTAATCAAGTATTTCGGGGCTCCAAACCAGAGGTGGCTGCCAAATTCAATAGTAAGGCACGCTCGCAATTTATACAGAAACAGCAATTGTGTACTATTAGTATCTGCGAGTCATGTACAGTTAACAATACGCCCAGATTCTGAGAGATTGACTTGACTCTGGCTTACGCAATCCACGAAATAAGAAATAAAACCTTTGTAAACAGAAGTTTTATCTAACTTTAAATTCATTAATATTCCTCAACCTTAAATCCGATTAAAATAAAACAATTAATTGTATGCGTACGTGCTCTGTTGACAAAATGAATATGAGAAATTCAACAATGTGACATTCCAACGCGTTTTGAAGGTGACTACGACTAACTGACACTGAATGCCGCCATCTTAACTTATTCACAATTTCAGTTATCGTGTTACCATCGTTACGCTGTATCCTGAAAGTATTATTTCGTCACCGGTAGTTGGGTAGGTACCGGGTACACTGTATAAATATAAACAAAATTCCCCCACGCACATCAAAGTAAGTACCGAGTGTGAAAGAATAGAGCGTAAATTCGTACGCTTTAACAAGGGAAGGGAGGGCAAGATGTCCGCTAAGCCGGTGCGAGGGAGATGGGGAGA
The DNA here is from genome assembly GCA_026573805.1 of Hesperophylax magnus. NCBI lineage: Eukaryota > Metazoa > Arthropoda > Insecta > Trichoptera > Limnephilidae > Hesperophylax > Hesperophylax magnus. The sequence continues at coordinate 2,492,545 of JAIUSX010000055.1, forward strand.
GAGGGAAAGATATGTTATTACGGATAACTAGATTGGGCAGGTGCCGAAAGACAGAGGAGTAAATTATTCCAGCTAAAGGCGGCGTCACAGTGCCATAAATAGAGGAAAGAGGGGGAACAGATAATGGCGGATAAAAGTTGTAATTAGGATAAAATTGGTTTGTTTTATTTTTAAACCGTGACTTAATAATTCAAGTACATTTAAAGTGTGAATAATAAATGCAGGTATATAATGGCGCCAGTAACAAAAATGTATATATACAGGTGTTTTAGTAGAGTGAGTTTGTATAAACTATATAAAATACGGTGAGTGATCGAATTAAATACCAATTGATTTCTTTGGAATGTTCGAATGGTAATAGGCAACATTACGCGAAAGAGAACCTATCTAAAAAATATTTTTATTTTATTTTAATTAAACTACATTTTAAATAAGGTGTGTTAGTACAGGGTTCTCAAAAAGACTCCTCAAAATACGCTGAATTTTTAAGTAAAAAAGGTCTAAAGCCAGAAATTCAGAAATTTTACCGGTTTGTAACACATTTCTCTTGAATATTTCAATTTCAGAAATAAAAAGTTGTTTTTTAAGTCGTAGGTCATCCCAAGTGGTTCGCTACGTTTGGTGACTCGGCAGGGGTGCCCGCGTTAATGTGGTGTGGATACGTCTATCCATCAACTGCGTGGCCTAAAAATACCCTCCACCCCCGAAAAAAAAACATAATGAATTAAATATGAAATTTTGTCGATAGAAAAATATCACAAAGCTTGTTCCAGAAGTTATTAAAATATACTTTGTTCTGTTATAACATATTATAAGTATGAAAAAATATAGAGTTTATCTTTAATCGCAATCTATACATTTGACGAGAGATTTTCGCTCTAATTCGGAGGAGTCGCTTAATTATTATCGTTTTTTTTAAATATTAGCGCGCTTTCTCGAAATTCGTATTTACTTATCCCCCTTTCAAACCAGTTTTTTCTTCTTTTCTAACGCTTACTACGGAGCCTTAAATCAATAATATCAATTTTTCAAGAGAGCCAAATTCAGCTTTGCTTGTTTTGCAGAGATAAATTATCTAAGAGACTAATATCAATATTTTGGCATCTACCTTTTTAAATGGAAACAAAGTTTTTAATGAAATTGGTTTGTAACATAAATAGTGTCTCGGATAAACATATACGATGACGTAAATAAATAAATAAAATATATTTATCATTTCTAAAGTTATTTCGTCCAAATATACCATATTTGATCAAAACCAGAGGTTCCCAGAGCCCCAACATAAAAACCTGTGCAGAAATAAGCGGTCCGTTTGATAGATTCTCCTGTTTTAACAAACGGGTTGCAATTTTTAGGGCACAGGCGTATTCGACAACAATCCTGATGTTGACTTTTCGATATATCTATTGAATTTTTTTTTTTATTAGACATAATTTGAATCTGTGACTAATTTCATTTTCGTAGAAATAATGATAAAACAAAATGTCAACCATGTACAGTTGTTAGACGCCTGTTTGTCGTTTGTCTGTTTTCCGACAGCCTTCCCACGATCTGCGATCCGTTTAAAAGAGTATCTGGATTTATTACATAGACTTTTTAATAAATTGACTTGATAAACGATACGTCAAAAATCAGCTTCACGACCATATCCATATGTAAGTCATTTTAGCCATTTTCTTTTCCCCGCCCATAATATTTTTTTGAAATGTGAATATCACCCAAAAGTTCCATCTTTTCACAACCATTAGAGGTTGGTTGGAGCTATTTAAATTATTTAAAGAATTTTACTTAAAGTGATAGCATTTTTGGGATCACCCTGTAGTATTCGTGTTAGATCGTCAAAGAATTTAGAATATCACATAAAATTTTATTTCCCCAAAAATTTAACCTCCGTATAATAATTAAGAGAAATAAATTTCGTTCAAACGTTTTGTTCTCACTAATTATCAAAATTCCATCGGATATTCTTAAAAAATATCGATTAAACGGCAATTAAAAATACGATAACAGTTATTTGCGAACTAATAACACCCAAGTAGATGCCTGCTTCAACACTTAATATTAAAACCACCGACTTATTTATTCAATACCAATTATCACGCTTTTTTTCACACACACAATGTATATATTTTATTAACATGTTTGCAAGTATGTGATTTCTCTTTCGATCTGTGGCAGTGATGAAAGAACCTTCAAGGGGAAGCACTAAGCATTATGCAAAATCACGTGGTTTTGGTATTAAAATTGGATGGCTTAAAAATAATTTAGTTGCTTTAATTAAATACTGCGAGTAAAACATATGTTTTCCTTTGAAATAGTAGAATACTTTTTTACAAGCCCAGATAAAAATAAAGTATTAGGCCTATATTCTCTTTCAGAGGACATAAAAAAATGTGACACTCAAACAAATTTCAGAAAGAACATTATATTTTGGATCAAAAGTACTAATAGGGTCTTTACCAGTGCCCTCACACAAATTCTAAATTATTGATCTAACAAATATATTTAACAGCGATTTTTTTTGTTATATAATATAATTGGTAGGTATATTTATAAGTATTTAAATTAACTTTTAAAATGACTGCCTCAATTCAGGCTAGCCGCTAGCCTAGTGAGTCAGATTATGAGAAACCTTATCTTTTCTATTTGTTATTTACAGGGTTTTCCAATAAGAGGTATTATTTTGAATAACCCGCTATTTCGGTAGATGTTACTTTTAAAGCTGTTATTTTTTGACATTTGATAAGTAAAAACTACGTCATTAATAAAAATGGAACGATACACGCTTTAACAATACATCGAAATTATCAAAGTTCACTTGAGTGAATCAAATGCAAATCATCTTGAGTGATGAGGCCGATTTCCACCTCGGTGGCTTCGTCAACAAGCAAAATTGTCGCATCTGGGGCTCGGAAAACCCAAGATTTATTGTTGAAAAACCTCTCTTTTATCAACATGTGACTGTTTGGTGCGGTTTATGGTCCAGCGGAGTCATTGGACCTTACTTTTTCGAAAATGAGGCCGGAGCAACAGTTACGGTGAATGGATTGCGCTATCGAGAGATGATTAATGATTTTTTATGGCCGGAATTGGATGGTATTGATCTGAACAACGTTTAATTTCAACAAAACGGCGCCACGTGCCACACAAGCAACGACACCATTGATCTTTTACGATTGAATATCAAAATAACACCTCTTATTGGAAAACCCTGTAATTCGTATTTTTTTTAATATTATCATTTTCTGTTGTTAATTCTATTAACTATCTAATTTATAAGCAAATGTACACTATGAAAACTTAACGTATATTTTTAATTATAGTTGAAAAGTATCTCAAATTAAGATATACTATTATTATTATAAAAAATGATTTAAAGTTCAAAATCTACTATAACTTACTATAGTTTTGTTGTGTATTATGGTAAATTAAGATATTTTTATTTGTGCCGGAACTTCGCAAATTAAAATAAAACGCACTTTTTGATGAGGTTTTTTTCTGGCGTAAATAAAAACGGAAAGCGGGAATTTAAACCTTATCGCCATCTACAAAAGGAGTCTTATCGTTAATGGCCGATTACAAATGTTATACAATGTGGTGCATCGCCTAAAGAACAATTAACAAGGAGGATTCTGTGCAAGAAAGAATATTGATTATTTTGGGGAGTCATTATCAATTCATAACGTCTGTCATGAATCAAGGTATATATAATTAGCATCAGAGTTTGTTTATTTTTAAAATGTTTTTCCAAATTTTTGTACGTACCGAATAGGTTTCTGTAGATACCTAACATTTAAATAAATAAATTATGGCAACCATCATCGTGATTCATCGTTAAAAAATTCACACAACTGATAAAAAATCATAAATTTTACATGTTCATTAATGTTTGTTTGTCATTTATTTTTAATTTAAACAAAATTTATTAGTAAGGCCTTAGGTATTTCTCAAAACAACAGAAAGAATGATTACAAAGGAGCTCTCAGCGGCAGGACCAAATAAAAGCCTTCAATATTCCATCGTTCCGCTGAATCCTTCAGACGCGCGCAACCTCGGGTGGTTTAGTTAGCCTGGCCCGAGAGGGTTCGATCCCGCGGAGTGCGAGCCCGAGCCCGATCCCGAGCCCGAGCCGCGGGTACAGCCACTCGTAGGTATTATATAGCCGGTCGTAGCCACGAGGCGCGCCATTATAATTACGCACAGTTCGCCCCGCAATTATTATTAGTATTATTCTTCCTCGCGTCATAAGGAGAGGCTTGTTAGCGCGCCGCGCCGGCAGTGGCGGGCGGCAGCGGGGCGGCAGCGGGGCGGCAGCGGGGCGGCAGCGGGGCGGCTCCGACCGCCACTTATCGTGCCGTGAGCGCTGAGCGGGGATGGAATAACTGCAGAGAGCGTGCAAGTACAAAGCACAAACAAATCAATACATTTATTAACACATTTTAAAATAAAACATCAACAAAGTTAAAACAGAGCTTAAGGAAAGTTTCAACAATGTATAATAAAGTTTTAACAAAGCATCGGTAGCAATTCAATTAAGTGTAAACAAAAGATAATTTAAGAATGAAAAAAGTATGAACAATTAAATAAAAACCAGTGATAATTTAAGTATTAAATATTTAAAAAATATACTAACATCATAAAAAAGCCAATCAGTTCGTTGTCGATCAATACAAATTAGCTAGTAATATAAAGTGTAAGCGTACACAAAGTATATAAGTAAAGTAACATGACGAGTATATAGTATAAGTAAGACTAGCTCTCCAGTTAGACCCGTGAATGTTTCTCTAGTAACTGGGTAATTAAATTAGTTAATTAAAAATGTAAGGTAACGTATTATAATTAATTTGTATATTATCAATAAAAAAATGAACAAGTGTTATACAATGTCAAATAAATAATAGCGTTTGTATTTTAAAAAGCCATTTTAAACAAAGATTAATCATCTATTTGCAATGACACGAACGCAAAAGTGTTTTCTCCTGTTCTTTTCCCTTTTTTGTTTCAGCTGTATTCTAGACTTACTTATAGGTTATTCATTTATTTATCTGCAGCTGCTGAACTATAATCTCTTTTTCTAGCTACGTGACATAATGTACTGGTAATTAAACTGTTGCATTCCTTGTACCAACGTCAGTTACAGAAGAGAATTAAGGAGGAAATATCCATGTGAAAACGATCATCGTAATACTAGTACAAAAAATTATCACCAAAAATTTTGCAGACCATGAAGAGCTGCAAAATGATGTGAATATAATATTGTTTGTTTGATTCCTGGAATAAGAAGCAGCCTATAGAATGCTCCCTTCAGATTTTCATCATTGACCTTGTTTCTCCATAGTTATTAAATAGCATTTCGTGGACCTTGTCTGTTCAGTTTTAATTTAAGTTTTAATTCCCCTTCTCAGCCGGCTGCCGCACAATTGCACAATCACGGTCTTCCTCCAATTCCGGCGAATGCGAAGCGTGCTTTATCCAAAATATCAAATCACTTCTTGGAAAAGTGATCAAATTAATGTCTGATACGACGACGGTACCAAAACAACAACAGACATACAGATATTACGGAGGTTCTGTAAACCAAATAAAGTAAATTAATGTCTGATACGACGACGGTACCAAAACAACAACAGACATACAGATATTACGGAGGTTCTGTAAACCAAATAAAGTAAATTAATGTCTGATACGACGACGGTACCAAAACAACAACAGACATACAGATATTACGGAGGTTCTGTAAACCAAATAAAGTAAATTAATGTCTGATACGACGACGGTACCAAAACAACAACAGAAATACAGATATTACGGAGGTTCTGTCAACCAAATAAAGTAAAATAATGTCTGATACGACGACGGTACCAAAACAACAACAGACATACAGATATTACGGAGGTTCTGTAAACCAAATAAAGTAAATTAATGTCTGATACGACGACGGTACCAAAACAACAACAGACATACAGATATTACGGAGGTTCTGTAAACCAAATAAAGTAAATTAATGTCCGATACGACGACGGTACCAAAACAACAACAGACATACAGATATTACGGAGGTTCTGTAAACCAAATAAAGTAAATTAATGTCTGATACGACGACGGTACCAAAACAACAACAGACATACAAATATTACGGAGGTTCTGTAAACCAAATAAAGTAAATTAATGTCTGATACGACGACGGTACCAAAACAACAACAGACATACAGATATTACGGAGGTTCTGTAAACCAAATAAAGTAAATTAATGTCTGATACGACGACGGTACCAAAACAACAACAGACATACAGATATTACCGAGGTTCTGTAAACCAAATAAAGTAAATTAATGTCTGATACGACGACGGTACCAAAACAACAACAGACATACAGATATTACGGAGGTTCTGTAAACCAAATAAAGTAAATTAATGTTTGATACGACGACGGTACCAAAACAACAACAGACATACAGATATTACCGAGGTTCTGTAAACCAAATAAATTAAATTAATGTCTGATACGACGACGGTACCAAAACAACAACAGACATACAGATATTACGGAGGTTCTGTAAACCAAATAAAGTAAATTAATGTCTGATGCGACGACGGTACCAAAACAACAACAGACATACAGATATTACGGAGGTTCTGTAAACCAAATAAAGTAAATTAATGTCTGATACGACGACGGTACCAAAACAACAACAGACATACAGATATTACGGAGGTTCTGTAAACCAAATAAACTAAATTAATGTCTGATACGACGACGGTACCAAAACAACAACAGATATACAGATATTACGGAGGTTCTGTAAACCAAATAAAGTAAATTAATGTCTGATACGACGACGGTACCAAAACAACAACAGACATACAGATATTACTGAGGTTCTGTAAACCAAATAAACTAAATTCCACCTTCGAATGAAAATTAGAACAAATGTATCTATTGATTCAAAACTATGTTTATTAGCCAAACCCATTTCCATTCACCACATCAAATTTGGAGTCGATTTTTGTTGCAAATGCTTAGATTTGAGCTTTCGTTTTCGAATAAATCTATTCCACGGTGGGAAATTTTAGGTCAAATTTGAAAAAAAAAAATCGGTTGGTACGGGTTTAATATCCAATTTGGCAAAAATTTCAGATAGAACCTTTGTTGTCCCAAGGGAAGGATGAGCTTGAGCAGGAAAACGGAGCTAATCAAAGGTGGACTCTGGCGTCATGAAATTATCACAGCTTTCAGAAAATCTGGAATTTGATCAACAAAACGATTTTGAGCTAGGAACATCATTTCCATCATGAATGGATCATTGAAATAACAATTTTTAAAATAAAGCAACACAAGATGTCATTGTTAGTTCCGTGGAGGCTGAGTTTTCGAGCGAGCCTATGTAGAAAATGTGTTAAAATATTGATATTATTTTAAATGTTGTATATCGTACGAAAACGGCTATACGGCCTAGAAACTCAAGAGCTTACATGCTGAATGAGATAACGCAATCTGCGTACATCGTTGCCGCTTACCCTTTTGCGAATAAAGTACCAATCGTGATTGTATTTTTCAGAAAACACGTTCAAATGTAATGAGCATTGCATGTAATGAAGACATTATACTTAAATTGTACTTACAAGTTTTAACGACTATGCAAAACCGAGTAAGATATCATTTGGATCATCCGTGCTGAAGATTTCGATATCAGTATAATCAATCTGGACTTTATTGACTATAAATATAATTATACTTACCGGTGCACATGTTTAGTACTACTTAATTCAATGGTAAAACGCAACAGGCAAGAGTAAACAAGAAACTTCCCGTATTTTTCCGAATGGTCGTTTCCAACGCGAACTTTATTTTCGAAAAATGGTAATTTCTACTAATTCGGTGCAATTAAGGGCAATTTATTTGTAAATTTACACTAAATTTCGTGCCACGAAGTGTGTTGCGGCTTTCTGTCAAGTAAAGCCGCAAACTTTCCCATTTATTCAGGATGTTTAAGCTGCTACATGTGTATACGAGTAATGTATTGCATAGTATTTTTCTACAATAGTTATACGTCATTTATGTATCGTGAAATAAATGATTTCTATTGCCTTAAAACAAAATTATTTAAAATATGGTTTTTTACCGACTGTTAAAGGTTCCACACAAACTTTATTTAAATAATACAATCCCATTTAAGCTTTATTTTTTCAGGAACCCTATATAATGGGTGCCTACACATCTTTAAGAAAACTTAATTAAATTCAATTTAACGAAACGTCAAAAAAGATTGCAGCGCAAAAGCTCGTAACTGTTGTAAATATGTTGATGACAACTACGGATTCATATGTTCCGTGAACATCTTCAAAAGCGGTAGATTCACTATTTTTCATGTAAAAATCGCGCTGGTGAGAAAACAATGTTAAGAATCGAAGATTTGAAATAGCTTACTTAGGCACAATACTTCGTTAGGCAACTGGTTTAATAATGAACCTACTCCTTTCTCACAGTTACTACGAATGCACATCTGATTTGGTTCCATTCCACAAGTAATCATATTAATTTTCTGTTGTTCCATAAACCCACGAAACCCAAAAAATAATTGTATAAACTACCTGTCTACTCATCTAGTAAGCATTAACATTTTTGGAAGGTATCAGAACAGGATAAACAATATTCAATACTCAAATTCAATTACAGGTTCGTTTTACATAAATAGATTCGTCCAGACACTCCATTCAACGCACAAATGAATTAAGTAGTCAAAAGAGTAAAATATAGTGCGTGAAATTAATTGTTACTGTTAAATAACTAGTTAATAAAAGACTATTGGATTCCTAAACATTATAGAATAATGTATATTAAATTCATACCTTAGCTTAGTACCTTTATGGATATCCTTTTGTTTATTTATTTTTATGTTTTCTATTGTCTGTTTGTTCTTCTTAAGTAATCTTTATTTTATTTTTTGTACTGTATTTTATGTGAAACTCATAATTTTGATATTAAAAATATAGATGTAACATTGTACCTTTATTTCCTACTTATGTGTAGTAAGTTCCTCCCATCCTAAAATTAGTTTTGTAACTGATCGGGATTGCTCTAGCAAGAAATCAAAATAATAAAAAAATGTATTGAGGCTTTCCCATATTCGGGCTTAAGTTTTTACGAGTGATAACTTACTTGCGAGCTGGGAACCGTTTGTGTAAAAACACAGTGTCTTGACGAAGCTGTTGAAAAATCGGCTTATAACCAATAATGAATGCCGTGGCAGTAAGTAAATAAATTGTTGTTCGATATGTTCGTTTCATTTTAGAGATCAACTACTCAACGACTCGTCGATTCGAAGATTCGACGATTTGACGCTTTAACGATTCAACGACTCAGTCAAGACGCCAAGAAATTTAAATTCTGTTCGAGAAACCATTTCCATGAGATTTGATAACGTTTGATCAGCTTTCTCTGTAGATACACCAAAAGTCGGATAAATGTGTCCCTACTTCACACACATCAGTCAAACCCACAACACACTTCAATCGGTTTTTTTTCTTCAGTGACCCAAACAAACACCTGAATAAAATACCATTTTCATTGAAATCAAAATTATCTGTAGCCACTCATTGATCGGAATTCACTATGTATATGTTCGGCCAGCTGCATTTATTCAGAATCTTATCAAATGGACCCATCTCCAAATGCTTGCACCTCATCCCACTCGATCTGGGACTGCATAATGTTCATTTAAATGCAATTCTCGTTGGCTACTGAAATATTAATTCGTTACTCCTACTCGAATCTGGCTCACTGTTTGTACCTACAAGGTGATTGAAAATTAATTGATTTGAGATGTTAATTTTAAATAATGAAATTTGGATTAATTTTTAGATAAAGCATTTCAAGCACGTATTCGTTATTACACGGTCTACACACAGTTTCAACCCCACTTCAGTTTTGACAACCTCCGTGGCCCAGCTATTTATTTATTTATTTTAGCTATGTGTACATCTATGTTTACATATGCTTAATTTATTATTATTTACATGTTTACAAACATTATTTAATTCTGATTATTTTTTTATATTTTCTTTTCATTAATATGGCTCATATTAATCAGACCTTAAAGTTTCTGGCAGCACATTATAATATGATTGCATTTTTTATATGGTAAACTCGTATTGGCTTTGAATTTTTTTGGGAGCCTAATATCATTGCACGTTCTTGTGTTATGCTTGTGAATGTTCTTATTGTATTTAATTTTGGCAATGGGTTTTTTTTAATTATTTTATGCATAAATATCATCACATTTCAGATCAGCATTTGTTTGACTGATGGCCAATATTGTTTTTTTAAACAACTGGAGCGTTTTGCTATATAATCAATTTCAGCCTAGAGCGCTCGGAATTTTTTTAAGTGTTTCAAAATATCTTCTCAAATTGGCCACATTTTGGCCACCGTGAGCTCGCGGGCGTTTTCATATTGGAAAAAGTGTGGCCAAATAAGGTTCAGTGGTTAAAATTGTTGTTACTTTTGAAAATTTAATTCTAATTATTCAAAATCTAATTATTATTCTCATTGCTCTACTGTGGATAATTTTGTTCTCTTTTATTGTATAAGAAAATAATCGGATAAGTAGAAGAAGTAGTTAAAATGAGGAGAATTAAATTAATTTTGAGTAAAATAATTGTATACATGGTGTCCGGAAACTCGTAGTACAAGCCGGAAACTGGAGAATGTATACCACACGGGGAACCCAAATAAACATAAAGTTTTTTGATTTGAGCATTTTTATAAAAAAAAAAAAAAACAAAAAAATATATTTTTCGGCTATTTCAGGGTTCAAATTTTTTCGTCATTATTTGTTTTACTTTTAAATTTTTAAATAGTTTTAATTAGTTGGGTACTTTGATCTTCAGTAATAATTTATAAGAATTTGATCAAAAAAAAATCAACTTCTGACTCGATTTACTCGAAAACGAAAGCTCAAATCAAAAAAAATTATACTACAAAATCGACTACAAATGTGATGTAGATTCACCAGTTTCCCGCTTGTACTACGAGTTTCCGGACACCATGTATAATGATTGTAGTTTTTCCGGATTTTTTTCGACGATTTCTTCCCAAAATAGAAATCTTCTTTCTAATTTTCGTTTGTGTATACTGTTAATGGTTAGCTTTCAAACTAAAATAACTGTATTATAGACATTAAAATTCTTTCCTGATCCCAAAATTTTTAGTATTTCTCATACATTTTTTTTTTCGCCACGTACTACGTTATTATCGCCCTGATGTACGAGCACCTTTCATAATCGAAAAGTGTCTTGTAATGGTTTTAGCAGTGTGTAGTGACCTAATCTGAATAGCAGGTACTTTTAAACGTTTCTTTTATCATCCCATATCCTTCCTCTCCCCACTCCTTTAAATCTAACAATATCAACCGATTGGGGATACCATAGTTTCAGTGACTCCAGTCAATAGGGAGCAGTTAGGACTATTATGCAGTATTATAATTAAAATAATTTCAAAATTGGTATTCCTATTATTGAAATCAATTATTTACGCAGTAAACTCAACTTATCTGAAAGGCGAAAAATCCTTTTTTTTGAGTTTAAGAATTACTATACTTTTTAAGAATTTGATCTCTTTTTATTGTATAAAATTGTTCATTCCAGGTTGGACTGCCCTGACACTATAAATTTGCTATCTTTACATATACCTCTAAAATATACTAGACGGAATATTTTATTCTACAACAATAACTTCGCTACGAATTCTGTGTTAGAAAGAATATATAGGTTGGGCAATGAACTAAGTGATGTCGCTGACTTATTTAAATTAAACTTCAATACATTTAAAGCCAAATTAATCCACCATTTTTTAAATGTAAATAATGTATGAGAAATCATTATATTTTATTTCGATTTTCTATTGTTTGTTTTATACCGTTGTTAAAAATGAAATTTGTATTTGTTATGTACCTACTTAACAGTCCAATAGGGCGTCAATAAATAAATAAAAAAAGAAGGAATCTTTGCAAAATACAAAAGATTATTTCACGTAATTAAAATCTCTTAATTTACAAATAAAATGAAAAGGATGTAATCCGTAAAACGGAAAAAACTTTTGGGATTGCTGTCAACGCTTAGTACGATTTTTTTTTTGAATATCAATAATAAAGTTTGGATCATTTCTGGAAAATCACCTCAGGTGCGCTTTTGAAATATCGCTTCAACTTGATTGCTATAAAATCCGGAGGAATGGAAAAAAACTGCTTTTAAAATAACAACTTCGTTGAATGAATTTTGTTTTTATTATATTGTAATTTTAATAATAATTTCTGTCCCATACTGCGACATTTTAGTATGTTGGTATTCTTGATATATCGTATTAAATATAAAAAAAAGTTTTTAACATTATAAAATTATTTAACCAAAAAATGTTAACATGGCGTTCGTCCCATTCAAAAGCTAATTTTCATTCGCCGTAATTGTAATTTTAAATCCAGTATTATCCGTTTCCCGGTTGGAAATAGTAATTAAGTTGAATCAAAGGATTTTTTCTAAAAAAAATCTTCGTAATAATCTTGGCGAGCAACGCAGAAAGATTAAAATTATGTAAAATTGCAAAAATTTTCGGTACAGTTTTATTTTAATTTTAAATTAACTATTAAGTCACGAGATTATGTGGTTGCTCCAATCCCGTGATCCAATTAAAGGAGCTTATAAGCTTATAAGGAGCCCCAGATGTAATTTTAAAATATTGACAAATGCAAAAATGGGTCTTGTTTATTGCTCGCAAGGCCGTAAATATAGGGAGGCTTCTTTATTCGGTAGGTACCCACCTCTCGATACGCGGGAAGAGATAACCTCTGAAATAATTTCATGTTCTGCAGCAGCCAGTAAAATATATCGTAAATTATGTATATTTTACGAAAAGATTACGTTAACAATGCAATGTATTTAGATTGTAGGTAGGTACCGAAAACTCGTAAAATAATATTGCCTTGTTACGTGCAAGAAGCAGGTAGGTAGGTACCTATTCCCAAAGTGCGGGCATTTGAAACCATTCATTGGAAGATCATCAACTCTGCCATAGGTCACTAAAAGTGGTTGGCTACGTTTAGTGTCTTAGTAGGTGTGCTCGGATTCATGGGGCGAGGATGTTGATTATGCGCCTACCCACCTACTGTGTGGCCGGTCGGATTTGAAGAGACTAGTTGAGGGAGATCTATTTACCTCTCCAGCAGGACTCACTCGACCCATCGCTTTTAAACGCAGTGCGAGGTATGAATTCAAACGTCCGGCAATCCTGGACACACTGACCCCTACATTAATGCCCACACCTCAATGAACATACTGATAAAGTGTTTAAATAGTTTTTTTTTCCCGAGGTGAACTAAAATGGCGAGTAAATAATGTGAAAATCAAGTTCTTCTCTTCAACACTACTATACGTTTTTAATGTGTGAAGAAACTGGATGCCACTCCACTACCTACATCAATATAGCTATCCCCTTAACCTATTATTTGAAACTAAGCACCGTTAAAACAGAAATCAATCAATCATAAAGCGTTCGATAGGTGTACGAACATTTGTTAGGCACTCCGTACCGATGAGTTAAATGACACTGACTTTGAGATGACGCTTGTGATAGCCAGTTTTTTTAAAGTCTTAATTGGATGGGTGACCATTGACTCGGATCTGAAGCACCGTGGTGGCTATGATGTGTATCTGCAGTATCAGGTGTCGGTCGAAGGCTGCTGTGGAAGGTATTAAGATACCATGATGTTAATTTGAGTATGACTTTGACGAGTTTGAAGAGTTGACCGCCCTTTTTAGTGCCGGTTATAGCATTTTTAAACAAACCAAATATATCGGTTAAACATTTTTCATACCCACCTAAAATGAACAAATGTATGATGGGAAAGGAATTTAAGAGAATTGAATTACAATTGATAAATACACAGAAACTGAACGAGAAATTCAAAACTCATCAGATGAAATTGTCAACACACAAAATTCTCTTAGATAGGTACCAAACCGTACAAATCTTCAAAGAAATTCAAGTAGAATTATTACTACAAAATAAACCACAGGAGAAACCAACATTTTGAATAAAATTAGTCAAGATTTTTTTTTAACATTTTTTTACCCACACGGGAGGCCCTGAAGAAAATAACTTCCTACAGGGTCTATGTCGTATCTAGGGATGCTGTGTGGAGTGTCTTATTAAGGAAGTTGTGGAAAGGAAAAAATAATGAGGGGGGTGTAGGAATACAGGAATCAGCGTGTGAAGGAATGACGGACAAAAATCTATCCCTCCCGCTACAGTGCAAAGCGACGGGTCAAGAGAGACCAGTTGAAGAGGTCAAAAGGTCTCACAAAAACCAGCCTCTCCCGATCCGGTACGCCACACAGCTGGTGGGCAGGCGCATCCTGAATAAACCTCACCTGATAACCCGTGCACCCCTGCTAAATTACCAAACGTAGCGAACCACTTACAATGACCTACGGCAAAGGTATAGATTATCAAATAAATGGTACACGGGGCGACAGTATCCTAACCCGCCTCCCAAATTGATAAGATAATCCCCTCTGAACAACTTTAATTCGTATTAATTCCAAACAGATAATATACTTAACTCAGTGACTGTGAACTTTGGCAGTAAAGTTACACCTTAAATTTGTCTTCCTTTCGATGCTGACAATCAATACATTCCATTACCCAAAGAATCAGACAAGGATTTAAAATTACTTAAGAAACCGAAAGCACCCCTTTCATTTACCTCTGCAGAGACCGATCTGGTTTGGTTTAATGGCATTTTAATAAACTTGAAGATATTTCTTGATCTTCGATTTAGATTCGCAAGAAAACATCTCCTTGAATAGTTTTATGACTAAAAAACATATTTTTTATTAATTGAGTCAACGCGTAAAATGGATTCATTCTTTTGATTAAAAATGTCTTGAAACCCGATACCGTTCACTTACACCCTCAGGTTTTTATTAATTTTAATAAGCTAGAAAACTTTCCGATCTTCCGACAAGATTCACAAGAAAACGTCTCCTTGAATATCTTTATTACTTAAGAACAATTAGTTTTAAGTCTTAGACACATTACGCTATATTATGCGGGCATAATTTGGGTGACACACTACGGTATAATCTATCTCAGGAGAGGGGGTCAGATCAATTGAGGAACTGCCGCGGAATATCATTTATTTGTGTGGGATCACTACTCTGCACATTCATAAACTCACAGGATTTCATTCGCAACTTCCTATTTGGTTTGGTTTAATAGCGTTTTAATTAACACGAAAACTTTTCGATATCTTCCTAAGAGATTAACAAGAAAAGGTCTCCTTCAATAGCTTTACGACTCAAAAACCAGTTATTATTACTTTTAAAAACTGACAATACTTTAAACATACTTACACTCACGTGATTTCATTCGTACCTTCCTATTTGGTTTGGTTAGTGGCATTTTAATAAACCCGAAGACTTTTCCTGATCTTTGAAAGAGATTTACAAGGAAACGCCTCCTTGAATAGCTTGATGACTTCAAAAACAATTATTATTACTTCAGTCATGAAGTCAATGTGTAAAAGGGATTATTTCTTTCATACCTTCGCTGAAGGCGAATCGTGTCACAAGTCAGAAAGGCAGACGTAGTAACTGTCATGTAGTTACACCGATCACATAAACTCAATTATATCCAATCTCTTTCTGCCATCGTTACAACTCGTTGTGGCCGAGGCATCTCGAATAACACGTGTATGACGAATACAGAAAATGCAAATAACGTATATAGTATCATTTGTGAGGCTCATTTTCCATGCCGTTACTGGGGATCATAAACGAAGACATGACTTTGGATATCTGATGGTTTGGTATAACATTCTGTCACGGTTCGCCCCTTAAAATGAACCTAACTTTCTACTCAGGAAGGTAAACCACCAAATTACCACAACCACGAATAGTGTTTCTACGTATCTTAAATATACAATCGTCTTGTGGTTTTAGGAATTCATTGCATCATATTTTCATCTTCATTTAGCGTTCATAATATACAACAAAGAAAACATAAGCCGTGTCGAAATTATAAACAAATTATCACTTATAATACCATTGTAAGCACCTACGTATTACCCGTATAGCTGAATTTATTTGCATGTATTAATGTGTTTAAATCATCCCAGTTTCTTGGAATAAAAATTGATGAACCGTTTTCTACATTGTGTAAATGTTATAATACATTTTAAAACTGTAGGTATACATCGGATACTGTTTCATTTAATGATGTACCTTCTTCGCCAGGTTAAAAATTACAAAAATTTAAATGAAATAAATGTTTATGCTTTCCTAAGGTACAATGAATATCAGTTTGCCTCCGTTAGTTGGATCACGTCAATTGGTCAGAATAACAGAATAGTGTTTAGATACGTCAAGAAAAGATTGTGTGGCGTTGTGTGGACACGACGTTATGGTTAATTAGTTTATTATTTAATAATAATATAAATACAAATATTTTTTACAAAGAGCGGCAAGTAAAAGTGTTCGAGTTTAAAGCAAATTTTCAAATTTTTTATAGCTTACATGTGTACATTGAGTAATTATGTAAGTAATCGAAGTAAAGTTGATTATGAAAGTTGAGATGTTGTAAGGAATACGAGAAAGGACTCACCGTATATTTGTAGCAGAAGTCGAAGACGCCCGAAGAAGACATGGCACGACCAAGTGAATCAGATACTTGAGTCGGGCCATGTCAAGAGTCAGAATAATATATGAGTATGTATGAATGTGAATGAGGCAAGGAGTGTGTGCTAAGACCGAGTTTTTTGGCGGTCCGTCCTCTCTGCCTACCCCTGCGGAGAAACGGCATGATGGTTAGTTAGTTAGTTAGTTAGACTTAATGGTTCACTATGTAAAGACACGCGCGGCACTCACATTATTTTGATTATTTTGACACACTAGATTAAGGCGATGCCATACGTAGTAATTCAAAATCATGTGTTTTTCGTTTAAAAATTTGGTCGCCTAGAAATGTTTCCGATGCTTTAATTAAATAATGCGAGTAAAATACATCTTGGCCTTTGAAATAATCGAGTATTTCTTAGATTAGTCTTTTTATAAGCCCAGAAAAAAATAATGTAAAGGCCTATGAAAACTGCTTTAAAGTTCAAAATCTCCTTCTTACGAACCCATTTTCGGTCATAATTTTATTGTATAATGTGGCGAATTAAGTTATTTTTATTTTTATCGAAAAAAAAAAAATATTTATGCCTTGACATCCACAAAATAAAATAAAAGGCACTTTTTGGCCATGTTTTTTTCATGCATAAATCAATACAGGCAGATGGTGTTAAGCGGAAATTTAAACCTTATCGCCATCTACGTAAGGGTTGTTATTGATAGCGGCTCAATTTAAAATATTACACGACGAAAATGAAAATTGGAGCTGGATTTCTCATGGATAGATTTGCAAATTATGTCCGTAAGTAAAGAGCTCCTCTTCACTAGTTAAAAACGTTTGATAAATTTCACCAGAAATAAGGAAAAATTGAGCTTATTTTGGGCACATGGTTTATAATCTCTTCAGGAATACAACGACAATCAGTAAATGTGTTTTCAAACAGTTCGTTACTTACCAATACCTGAGTGTCGTATTATAGCGCGATTTTTGAGACACATACACAATGGTGAAACATGTGCAATTAACATGAGAATATTTTCAGTCACAAATGTCTTGATAAAATAAGCTATTTAGTATCAAAGTTTTAAAATTGATAAAGTCTCTACTTTACTGGATTCGCCCCGGGTCCCATCACACCGCCCATCCGCCAGACACCTGATAGCGAAACCGGGATGTTTGAATAAGACAGCTGACGGGGCTTTTCGACGTTCGGTTGGTCAGAACAAACCAACAGACGCGACTTGTTGAATACGCTTAACGTGTAATCTCGAGCCCTCCTGCAGCCTCGTTACGGTCGGACGGGATATAGTGGACTTGTAAACTCGTGGACACGCCTCGCGACTCGCGACGTGTGGAACCCATACCCATTGAAATTTCTCCGTGTGTCTGCAGCCGGTTACAAATTGAATTGAATATTTAATAAACTATTAATCATTTCAAATTTCAACACAGAAAGTCCGAATCAGTGATTTGAAGTTTTTAAGTAATTTGGAAAATATATCGACGGTTAGGTGTAAATTAAAACAATATTCAAATAAACTTGGTACAGCTAACAATATACTTATATATCAAGAATAGAATAACTGACTTTCTCCATTATTATACCATTATATATATTGAAAAGCTATGCTTCCATAAATTAATTTCTTCCACGCTATTTTAATTTTTTGTTTTAAATTAGTTTTATTTTGTAATGTGTTTGTTGTTTAGAACTGGTTTCATTTGTTTTTATCTCGCTACCGGTTTTGACACATCCGTGACATTACTGGCATTTTTAAAACTAACATTAAAATAATGCACATATAGTAAAAGCAACAAATCTACAAAACCAAACTCTTCTAAAATAATGTCCAGAAATGTAATTACACGGTTTTTATCGAAGACTTATAAAAAATAAAAAATATGTTTCTTTTATAATTCTTCGACAAAAACCGTGTAATTATAAATTAAAAAAACGATTCTAACAAACTTTTTTTTAGTCAAAAGCAAGGAAAATACAAAAAATATATTTTCTTGGTACAATCATATTTAGATTGGGGAGTGTTTGCAGTATATGGTAAGAATCATTGGTTAGGGTAGATACTATAAATGGTTTACAACATGTTGTTATAGTGATTCGTTAATCTGTTTATAGTGCAAAGATTGAAATACCATCATATCATTAAAATAACCATCGAACCATCAAGCAATATCCAAATATTATTATTATGTATATTATCATTTACACACTCATTATTACTATCATGTGCGCGCTCCACATGCTCTTCCGGCCTATCCAAAGTAGATCAATGCAAAACAAACTGAAAGCGAAATTTTCGCTTCAACAGACTATGTAAAAATAACAATAACATGATTTAAAAAGTAGTCATTTTTAATTGCAAGCTGAATAAATTAATATAAAAGTCTATTAAACAATGTCTTTCTGATAAGTCATAAGTTACTTTTCTGGTGGTATTTATGTTACGAATTTAATTTGTTTTTTTTTTACTAAATCTCACTCTTTACTTTCTCTGTAAATCGGTTTAACCGGCAAAAAAATATTTTAGACATCCTCAATTATTTACTCTACATTTATTCTATTTATCCCCAATTTAAATCGGGGGTAAATAGAATATAAATAAGTCGTCTCAATGTAGCCTAGCAACATAATTTGAACGTCGAAACAGCTGTTAGAATAATAAGCAACTAAAATACTTAACAATTTTAATAAATTTGATTGACATTATAATTAAAGCAAAATTCTACCAACTAAACACAAAATAAATTAATATAATATTTTGGTTTTTGTCTTTATTTTACATAAGTCTGTCTCACTCAAGATGATGAATTTATTATTGGTTGTATTTAGCTTAATTCTGTTTCACTCAACATAAGGAGGAATTTATTATTGGTTGTATTTAACGTTTTTTATTTTATTTTTTTATTTATTGATTTTTTTATTTTTATTTATTCTTAAATATATTTGTTATTCTGTTTCACTCAACATAAGGATTTTTTTTATTATTTATTCTTAAATATATTTGTTATTCTGTTTCACTCAACATAAGGAGGAATTTATTATTGGTTGTATTTTACGTAAGTCTGTCTCACTCAACGTAGGGAGGAATTTATTATTGGTTGTATTTAACGTAATTCTGTTTCACTCAACATAAGGAGGAATTTATTATTTGTTGTATTTTTCGTAAAATGTAAACATGATTAAATTCAACTATCGATTTCCCACATTTTATTAAATAAATAAGTCAAATACAAATTATTTAACCATAAAATTTAAAAAAAAAACAGTTCTCACTGTGGAAATAGGAGCAACTTAATTTTGCAGCTTAGGTTGGCGTAGGTATAGGTACCCACTATAAAGAAGTTTTTATCCCTTAGCCGATTATTGACGTCATAATATAAACGGCGATGAGAATTGACTGCTTGCCTTTTTCAGATTTTCTTGAATAATAGATAGTAATCAGCCATGATCGCTCCAGTCATCGGGTGTCGAATTGCAGACATTAAAGTGAAGGGACGAAATTCACCAGAACGTAAGCCATTACGAGTGAGCACTATTCGGTATACGACGGGTAATATCAACTGGATTATGTGGATTGGAGATGTACCGTGGCAATAGGTTCGACATCCGGCATGTACAAATTAATTATTCTTCTTTTAGTATCCTAGAGCAATGTCTGTCACCAAATGACACGTCCATATCAAACATGTTAAATCTCCTTTTCTGTTATAGTCAGATATATAAGTAACATAAAGATACATATAAAGAGAGAACACTAAGCTTTTTCTTCGCATTTTAAAGTTTACCTCCCGAAACAAGAAACAAGAAACCACCAATCAACACCTGATCAACATTTCTAATGTTTTAATAATTATTTATTTATAAAACGATAACAGTTATAAAATTCTTCATCGAACTTTTGTCCAATTGGATATGTTTTTTTTTTAGTTTTGCATGTAGTGGTAAATGCCTGTACAAAAACATCGGTAAGCGATTTTAAAACCTTGAGCCAGGTTGGCATTAATTTCAAAATCAAAAATCAAAATTTGTAAGATTCTTTCATCTAATTTCAAAAACATAATTTAATTTCGGAAAACATTCAAAAACATATTTGATGAGGTGACATCATTTTGTCTGGAGCCGAGGGGTCTTACTTTTTTTTATTTAGACTGATTAGTTGCATTGCCTACGTAACTATGGGGATTAATTGCGCTAGAAGGGGTGTGTTAGATTTTTTCAATCAAACGAAACCATCCAGAGATACAATAATCGGTCATCTGAAACTCTCTCATCTGAGATTGTGACAATTCGGTCGCTACCTTTGTCATATTCTTTTTACTTATGCACAATTAGAATATCACGGGTCTTGTCTTACTTATAATCAACTGAATAATCAATTTCAATCTCACAAATTTTCTTTTAATACTACCAGATGTCGGTACTTAACAGTGGCGGGCACAGAGTTTTTAATCAGGGTATGACACAATGAAATGCTGTGAATTATTTATTTTGTATTATACACACAAACATAAGTTGTATTTTTTTTTTAATTTTGCACGCTTTCCTTCTTTACCAAAAGTTTCATATAATAATAAATATATATCACGATTAATAAATTATAATGTTTTATATGTTACGTATTTTAAGTGAATAAATTGTAAAAATACGTAATAAAAAATTAAAAAATAAAACTATGCCAAACTCTTCGACCTGACAAGTATAAGAAAGAAAGTCAAATACTATACATCTTAATTAATCGAGGTAGGTCCCAATATACCACTGATTGCCTTTTAAGTTCGTCCTATAAGCACTGCCTAAACACTTACAAAAGATCTTACACTAACATGTCATTACTTGAACGTACACACAGCTACACAATATTCATGTACATAATATTCTCCATAGTCTACTGAATAATCTACTCTGAAGTTAACGGTACTTGGATACAGGGCGGTCGGCGGGGTGCGCGTAGTTGCAATTCGCTGCGGAACTTCACGCGTATTTTATGTTTTGCTATAATTTTATGAATACAAATATTATTATTTTTTTATACTACGTAAACATGGTAGGTTGGGCATTGCTTATATGCCAATATGGCATGCATGCCACTGGTACTTTTACCTACACATATTTTTATCACACTTTGTTTTTCATTGAGTCTGCTGTCTTGAATCCTAGTTTTCTACTGAAATGGTTTCCAACCCTGACACAACTTAATCGATCCGAAGCCATAAAAACTCGAATAAAAAGTCATACATATAAAGTAAATAATGAAATTTTGGTCACGCCTTGCAATGCCCCCTCCCCGCGTACTGCGGGGCTACTTTGTAATTTCACGCCTTGTTTTGCTTTTACCGTCACGTTTTATGGGACAACTTTTACGGCGATGAAATGGCGCGACTTCTACCCTGGACCAGCGGCGATAGGCCTGTAATGCGGGACTTATGGCGAATTACTGAACGATACCTTTTATAGTCATTGAGATCTTTTCAAGGAGAAAATTTAATTTGTTGGGGAAATATTTTTTTATAAAGGATAATACCCGTTAACACCGAAAAGATTTTAATTACTAAGAAATTAGTTTTTACTTTAATATAAATATTTATGTTGCAGTTCTGTTTTACTAGACTATAAAGCTGAAAGTACACGTTAGCTAATGAAGGATCTAGCGCAATAGGGCATAATACCCAAAAAATAAATCACTTTAATTATTTTGGCCGTGAAAATCTCAAATCATATCCATAAATAGGTATATTTACATAGTGAAAAAACTTTATTTTTCACAAGTTGTATTATTTTTGTTAATATGCTTGTGGAAGCATACCATTTTTTAAACTTTCAGCTACGTGAAACTACAAAGCAGAACATCTGTGTGACGAAGAACTCTCGAACAGCTTTGGGGTCCTGAAAATGCCGCGTAATATATATTTTACTTTAAAATAAAGTCAAGATCATTAAAACAAATTGTACATACGAGTATATACATAACGAAGCCGAAAGGGGAAACTAGTACCTACCTCCGTCCTATTAAAAAAAAAATTCAAATATTTTTTGGAAAAGTTGCGTGGACAAATCGACAATCTGTCAGTTGGAAATACTGAATGAATTTACTTTTCTATTTGAAAAATGGTAAAAGAAGGTACACACTCATAATAATTTTTCAGTTTGAATTGTATAAACATTTCCCAAACAGTACCTACCCAATAGCTTCGTTTATCGTGTGTTCTGCTATTCAAAAAATTGCTAAGCTTATAACCATGAGATATTCTTGAAGAAAATAAAGTTCACGTGATCATTTATTCGAAATATTTTATCATTCCGGTTAGATTATAAAACTGTAGAGTATGATGCCGAATGACGCAACTTGCGATGCGTATCGATCTTGAGACTCCGTCACTAGAGTAACACTTCACAAATCATTATAACCATTAGGTATCTTTTTTCGCTGGTTCAGTTGAACAATTGTCGGTGCATTATCACAAAACTTAAGGATAACTTTTGGGCATGGACCATTCTGTATACTTAACTAGGAACTAGAATAGCTCTTATGTATCTAACTAGGTTTGCTGGCACAGACTGGTGATTGAAGACGAAGACAGATTGTTATTAGAGATTATGTAATTATCGTTTAACCAAGAGCCTTTTTGATTGATGAAATAAAGTGATTACTTCTGCACTATTATACTATCGATTTATAGAAGAAATAAACAATTGGTTGGTGACTTTACGGTAAGTAAATTTTATTTGATGAATTTGTATTATTTCACGATTTATTCATTTAAAACAATAAATAGTATAATTGCGGCAAGTTTCTCTCTCAGTATCACCCTGGTGTAAGACCACTATTCAGAACTGAAACTTTGCTTGAATGGCTTTAGCCGTGTTTGGTGACCAGTTCTGAATATTCAGGTACTTCCCAACCTTTCCAATCTCCATCTCTTTCCCCTCCACACTATCATCATCCTCACAACGCCATAGGTATTCTAATCGGTTCTACACGGTTGGGAGTAATTGGAACTCTTTTGTTCAATGTAAATAAAAATAAAATACCAGCTTAAAATACAAAATATTGAAATAACTTTGTTATTTCTTCAGTTTGTATCTGTCTTTTTGTAAATGCTGATATTAAAAATAATTCTTAAAATTACACATAAACGCCTCCGTATTTTGTTTACCTTCACTATGTATGTCGTAATTTTGATTCAGCCATAAAAAACTGCCATAAAACCAGAATGTTTATTTGAATGTAAAAGGAAAAGCATAAAATCCGTGTGCTTTTTGGATTGGAAATACCGCATGGAAAACCTGAACGATTATATATTTTAACGATTCTTATCGAGATCAGACACTGTTCAGTACCGAGCGACAATCAAATTTTATTGTATCCTGCGAAAAGACATCTTCTGTCAAGAGTACTCGTAGATAGTGATGGGTGATGCTGTACTGTATATAGTGCAAACCGTACTGCACAATATTGACTATTGACTGTACGGACAGTGTTCATAATGCGGTTATATGCAAAAAGTTAGCAGATAATACAATAATTACTTAAAAATCCAGCTTCTTTTTAAATCTGGTGAAGATTTTGTGCGTAGTTCCCCCACCAACCCTGTAACATAGTAAATAAACCAACGTGAATTTTCGTAACTTGTCGTGAACTCGATGTGATTTTACTATTTTGAAACAAAAGAAAATATTTGAGAGATAGAAAAGCTAAACATTTCAAATCATTTCGCTGTTGTCGATCAAGCTAAACATAAATACAAATTTCAAGAAATCGTGGTAAAAATAGACAATCTGTCAACCCTAAACATACCACCACCTCGTATATTATGACATCCGCACACCATCGATTCAGCGCTGTAAGTCGTGATAATCTGGTGTGACAATGACAATCAGTCGTAGAAAAACTAATGTGGTCGACGCTATTTTCTAATTCCGAATTTTCAGGGGTGGTTAATACCTGACGGTTGTTACTGCAGTTCCAGTTACTTTTCGAACCGGTTCTTGAAAAAGTAAAAAAAAAACAGGCAAAAGAGATTCTGAGTAAAAACAACTTTTCACTAAATTATTAGGATATATCATATAGGATCGCATTTATACTATTTTTTACTCATTTTCCAAAAATAAAATGATGTTACAGTGACATCAAGGAACCGGTTACAAATAAACGGGGTAGGAATATCGACCATCTCTATGAATTTTTACCGCTAAAGTTTGGAAGGCTGATCTTGGTAGCGCAGCCGCCCCGGGAACCATTTTTCGGATAACCAACAACTCCACCATTATATATGTCACCCCAATTAGTTCGCTACGTTTAGTGAATTAGCAGGGGTTTGCGGGTTCCTGCCCCCCACTAACTGTCTGGCGGGCAGGATCAGAGGAGAGACCGCTTTAGGGAGATCCAGTAGGACTCCAGATTCCTAAGCACCCTTCATACTAGTCATACTGTTTTCCTTTCCGGAGCGAAAATACTATTTACACAGCATCCCCAAAGTTGGCATAGGCCTTGAGGGAAATTATTTATCTCTACGCAGGAAGTTATTTCATTTAAGATAACATTTTGGATTTCGTAAGGGTATATATTTTCTTCAAATAAACAATTGGTTTTGAAGTAAATTCGCAAGTATGGAGTTTCAGATTTGGTTTTAAACACGTTATTTCATATGTACTAAGTTTAAGAAACTAATAGAAGTTAATAAGAGCTTAAATGCGTTAAGAAACTACGAGGAATTAATACCTGGCAGATTTGTTTCGGTTGAAATTGATAAACTGCATTCAGAAGAGCTAGCTTTTGTTTTTTTTGTAATTCCGTTAATGGAGGACTGAACGCCGTTGGCGCTAACAAAAAATTGTCCAAAGAAGCGAAGTTAGCAGTCCACAACGGAGTGCTGGTACCTACCTTGATGTATGGAAGTGAGGCATGGAACTGGCAAAGAAAGGATGAAAGTAGATTGAATGCTGTTGAAATGAGATCCCTGAGGCGTATGTGTGGTAAAACCATGTTTGATCGTGTGAGGAATGTGGAGATCCGCAAAGAGTGCAAGGCTGATGTAAGTGTAATGAGTATGATTAAGAAAGGGACGCTTAGATGGTTTGGGCATGTAGAGCGAATGAGCGAAGATAGGAGTGTAAGGAGGATATATGATGCAAATGCGAATGGTAGCAGAAGTCGGGGACGCCCGAGGAAGACATGGCACGATCAAGTGAATCAGATACTCGAGTCGGGCCATGTCAAGAGTCAGAACAATAGAAGAGTATGTACCTATGAGACGATGTATGAATGTGAATGAGGCAAGGAGTGTGTGCCAAGACCGAGTTGTTTGGCGGTCCGTCCTCTCTGCCTACCCCTGCGGGGAAACGGCGTGATGGTTAGTTAGTTTAGTTAGTTAGCTTTTGTTTATTTCCGAAATACCTTATCCCGCCTTCTATAATTATTTATTATGGAATTAAGACTTACAATAATGCTAGGTACATCTATTCTAGTACCTGTGTGAAATGAGGTGGCGTTTTACAAAAAAAAAATTAAGTAAAGCAACTGATAAAAGAGTCCACTTTAAAAATTAGGTAATTAGTAATTACCTGACTTACGGCTATATCTGCTTATTAGGTAGGTATTTGACTTATTGCTATATCTGTTTATTAGGTATGTACCTGACTTATTGCTATATCGGCTTATTAGGTAGGTACCTGACTTATTGCTATATCAGCTTATTAGGTAGGTACCTGATTATTGCCACGTCTGCATATTAGGTAGTTACCTGACTTATTGCTATATCTGCTTATTAGGTAGGTACCTGACTTATTGATATTTCTGTATATTAGGTAGGTACCTGACTTATTGATATATCTGCATATTAGGTAGGTACCTGACTTATTGATATATCTGCGTATTGGGTAGGTACCTGACTTATTGATATTTCTGTATATTAGGTAGGTACCTGACTTATTGATATATCTGCATATTAGGTAGGTACCTGACTTATTGATATATCTGCGTATTGGGTAGGTACCTGACTTATTGATATATCTGTATATTAAGTAGGTACCTGACTTATTGATATATCTGCATATTAGGTAGGTACCTGACTTATTGATATATCTGTATATTAGGTAGGTACCTGACTTATTGATATATCTGCTTATTAGGTAGGTACCTGACTTATTGATATATCTGTATATTAGGTAGGTACCTGACTTATTGATATATCTGTATATTAGGTAGGTACCTGACTTATTGATATATCTGCTTATTAGGTAGGTACCTGACTTATTGATATATCTGCTTATTAGGTATCTACCTGACTTATTGATATATCTGCATATTAGGTAGGTACCTGACTTATTGATATATCTGCATATTAGGTAGGTACCTGACTTATTGATATATCTGCACATTAGGTAGGTACCTGACTTATTGATATATCTGCATATTAGGTAGGTACCTGACTTATTGATATATCTGTATATTAGGTAGGTACCTGACGTATTGCTGCATCTGTTTATTTTTGCCGTGCCAAAGAGTATCGTGGAAATTAAAAAAAATTTAGACATTACCAAAGCGTTTTCTAATTATTTTTTTCCAAGAATTTGAACAGATTTAAAATAACAACCATAATAATATGAATATATTATTTGGTCTTTTCGAGCTTATTTATTAATACGAAAATAACAAGAAGCTTACAATTAAGCTTCCAGTTAAATATTTCATAATGTTGTCGAATTCCGTTGCATGTTTAGCAGGTAAAAAATTATAAATAGCACTTTTTTTCAACTTAATTTAAAACAAGAATAATTACAAGAAATATTTAGGTCACGCGAGATGAAAAAAGTTCAATTTTTTCTCAATCATAGTTATATTTAAAGGTTGGGAAATAAGCATAAATTATTAAAATAACCCAAACTAACAACCTAAAAAGCTATTTCGTGCATGTCTACTTAATTATATTAGCTATTTCCTAAACGTTTGATTTAAAAACATGTAAGTATCTTCATTTTACATTATCGGTACAATTTTTATTCGTTTGTAGTTTGTGCGTATGTGTACGTATTTATAGGATTGATATTAAAAAAAAAATTATAGCCGGGTAAATTGATGAATTGTCCGAATTCTTGACACATAGTTTCCAATTTTAAAAATGACAGCTACATTTAGGTAGGTACTTTATTTTATCTCTGAATTTGACATTAGCAGTTGTAATTTTGAAAATGACACTTAAAATCAAATCGAATCACCACAACCGAAATTAGTATTTTTGATTTTTTTTAAAGAAAGATAACATTCCCGGGTGACGAACAACCTGATAATATTTGAAAATCGCCTACTACCACAACAGTAAGCGAAAAATATTGCTTGTGTTGTGATGGAGGATTTAGCCAGCCTATGAATTGAACACACTTCGCCTTGGAGGGACTTAGTCAGCCAATGATCAGTTATTATTAATAACACGGTGGCAATAATTAATTTGGTAGGTACTTACTGTTATTACTTATTAAATATGTTATATTTGTTTGGCCGTTATATTTCATTTTAGCATTTAAGTCAGCTCACTGCTTTAATGTACCTTGATTATTTTTTTAAGTAAGTTTCACACAAGAATCCCAACAGCTCCCAACCGCCTTGAGCCGGTGAGACTATTACAACCCACATATTAGAGTATGCTGTGAGGTTGAAGGTAGTGGGGAATGGACGGTGATGGAATAATGGGAAAGCGGTGAAGTTTCTGACTATTCACATCTGATCTGATATAATAATAATAATTATAATATTGGACAATTTGACGCCCCTGAGATATTACCTCAGGGACGCTTTACAGTTGATGCAGGTTTTACAAAATATATAAATATCACAAAAATAAAGTGAATTTAAATTAAGTAAAATGAAGAACAGGAACAGGTGACATGAAGATAGAAGATGGAGACTCTGCAGCAAGAATCCTAGGTGGTGAAGAAACTGGACCAGCTGCTGCAGCGAGAGAGTCCACCAACAGTGCCAGCACGAGGTTCGTCATCCGTCCAGGTATGTGACTGCTGCTAATAAAGGGTTGACATAATATCCTCTCACAGATACCAGACCTTGGCAGCACCGCTGTGACGTTCGACGAATACAGAAGATGGAGATTCTGCATCAAGAATACTAGGTGGTAAAGAAACTGGACCAGCTGCTGCAGCGAGAAAGTCAGCTGCATCCACCAACAGTGCCAGCACGAGGTTCATTTTTAAACATCTTAGGTTTTTTGAATAAATTTCCACCTGGCAATAAGCTTGCCTTTGTGCTTCTATGTTGTTTAATAGTATATATGTAGGTACCTATATAAAGCTGTAATAAATATAAAATCTATTGTATGTCTTGAAAACCCACTAAGAAAAAAGTTGTATTAGAACGATATTCGTTCATTTTAAAACTAAGCAATTAAATTAAAAATCAACCCTAAAACCAATTGATTTATAATCAATCATTAAATTTAACTCTTAATGTTAATGATCGAATCCCTTGCCACTGCATTTGATAAGACCGAATGGTCGTGTTTATTCCCCGCACCCGGTACCCCAGTCGGTAGGCAGGTTCACCTTTTGGTGGAAGTTGCAATCTTCCCAGGAATTTGGGCCACCCACTTGTGGCTACCTTCTACTAATTAAATTCTTAATCTCCGATAGGACTCAGGTGTCCGGTAGCTATTTTGAAAAAAGGCCAGTAAGAATAATTATTATCGTGCCCTCAGTGATGCGTTCCTCTTGAAAAAATAAATTTATATGTATAAAACAGGGGTACCTACGTATGTACGAGTATTACCAAATGGCTAAATTACCTACCTGTCCTAACTAAACTTAATAAAGGATTAATTTATTTTCATTTTAGGTTGTTCTTTTTTCAAATTATACATAAATCCATGTCAACATATTGTTGTAGGTACTCCAAAAGTTGCTTCTAGACGGGCCGCACAATGCACGTGAGCTTGTCTCAACAAGCAAATAAATAATTAAGCACACAAAAGGTCGAAATAAAGTAAAATAAATTAATTATGATTGTAATAGTGTATTTGTGATTGCGGTAAAGTTCGGGAGGCGGGTATGGGTACCGCCGCCTCGGAAACTATTTATTGGATAACCTGCCATAGGTCACCCCATGTGGTTCGCTACGTTTCGTGACTTAGCAGGAAGTGCCCGGTTTGTCTAGGTGTTATTATTGCTTACCTACTGCGTGACGGATCGGATCGGGAGGCAGAGAGAGACTGGTTGATGGATACCTTTTGACTTCTCCAGCCGAACTCTCACTCGACACATCGATTCGTACCTCCGTCACTCCTGGACACATTGACCCCAGAATCCTACCCACCCCTCATACCTTTTTCATTTCCCTAAAACGACATTTCGAAAAGCATCCCCGAAGACGACATAGGACCTGATGGAAATTATTTAATAAAATAAAATACTTTTTTGTTTTAAAACCACGACTTTTAATAATTTTTAAAACCGACTGGTTTCGCTTCACTGAGCATCTTCATGGTACAAATTATTACTGTAGTAATTTCAGTAATAATTTGTACCCTGAAGATGCTTGAGTAAAGCGAAACAAAGTGATAGGTTTCTACAAAAAAGGAAATGATTTACCTCAATGCCAAAGTGTGGAGTTAATTTTAAAAATATTTGCCAAAATGAATCATCAAACGTTTTCATAAACAACATTGTAATGCCCGTGCATTTAATACGGGAACAAAAATTCAACCAGTTTGTGGCCGATTGGTCCAAAGCAAAGATATTAGAAGAACGAGATGTGCTATGAGCAGTTCATACTGTGTGGAATTGTTTTGCCCAGTGTCGCCGGTTTTGTTCACCAATACTACTGCACACCTTCGCTTACGCTAAGGTATCCGCACTAAAACATAGAACAGATTTCTGTGCGTACACGTCCCGATAGTATTCAAAGTACCCTAATTAGGTAGTACTCCGCCTACGGTCCGGCGGCCAACATAGCATATCTCGTTCTTCTAATATCTTTGGTCCAAAGCATCAACAAACGAAATAATTACAGTTTCGTATGATTGAAATATGAAGAATTCTTATTACTTCGAGGTTATTCGCAACCTGGAAAAGATTTTTTTTACATTAACGAGTCATTTGAGTTACCACTGGAGCGCTTTGCGACAATTTTTTGCAAGTATTGCGCAATATCTTAGTAGTACCTCTAGGTACATCCTAGAGTACTTATTGAGTCTAAAAATATGGAATAAACTGTGAAATCTAGGTGAATTCACTGGCTATAAACCGCAATAATCATTTCATATTGTTTCTTTACTAATATTTTGAGGAATGATGGTAATTGTATCGAATGGCTGAATGGATCGCGCAACACGAAGCGCTCCAGTGGAATGTGAGAAATAGTACGATACAAATGGCCACGCTGTAGGTAGTACATAATTATAACATATCAGTGGCAGGCCGTGACTTTTCTTCCGACTTTCATACCAATATTTAAAAAGTTTTTCCATTACTGAAAAATCTCTCAATAGCTTTTACAATACACACATCATCGCCTATAAACAGTTTATTTCAGAAAAATCACGTGGTACGGCACACCACTGAAACTTTGGGACATTTATTTATACATTATTTCTCGTTCTTTGTCTGTTCGTCCCGTTTCCTTGGTCAAGCCACAGCACGCTTATTCTATAAATAATTGGTGCATAACAATTTTAAAAGAATATAATAAAAGAAAACGCGTGACCGCAGATCATAAAGGACATTAAAACCCCTGAAACTAAGGGTGCATTTACTTTTTTTTAACGAATCGTATACAATTAAGTGCGATTATAAACCTTAAAGAAATGCCAACCGCTTGACGATACATCCTGCATTCTGGGGGCTCCATTCCTGGTTAACTGAGATAATTTAACTGTGGAGAATCAAAATAATAATATACACATAAATAATAAATACATCTGTTTGGCGGAACAATTTACCTACCAATGCCTTAGTGTGTGAATTTTAGGTGCCAGACTGTTAAATTTAGAGTGCAATCTTAGTGAATATAAATCTTAATTGTTTAACTTTTTCATACCGCTTTACAAAAACCCCGTCCTTTACAAAACATTAGCTTGTTTTACAAATCAATGTTATTAATTGTTGTCACCTAATTCCACTGTAACAGATTTTCTCTTGAACCCACAGACATAGGAATTAATAGACGAGAAGATAATGGCGAGGGGTAAAATCAACTGTTGAAGAACGAAGGGGGTGAAGCTGACTGTGATTCGTCAATAAATCAATCTGACAGTAAATAGGCATCTCGCATTATAATATCACCATTTACTTCTTAAAAGTAAAATCTGCTTTTGAATGAATAGACATTTTTTACATGGGAGCGCAAATTACTCGCCACGTTATGAACAAATTTGCGAAGTCCAAATTCGGCAAAAAAATTCGGTTCTATTTTCAGAGTCGAATATTTCGTTTAAGTATTTAGTTAAGACACTTTTATAAATGTTCATAATTTACTTCCCAGCAACCAACCAGCTTTGTGTTTCGCGTCCAGACATGTTTCTACAACTGATCCATATTATACGATGTGAATATGCTTAAAATAAAGTAAAATAATGCTTATATATGGAATGTAATACGACAATTGGGTTTATTCTCTTTTTCACATCTATTTTTACAAGTTTTCATAGCACAAGTCAACATTTTGCCGTGTTATTTCGTAAAATGAACCGATGATGCCTCGACCATAGTTCGCACAAGAATGATGACGTCACGTTTTCAAATTTCACTTGAGGCCATACGCGAGCACAGCCGGCTCCAATGGAACCGGTATGGGGAGTGGGGTAATACGCTTTTAATCACTTAGGGCAGGTCTACTAATATTCATATGTCTATGCTTGAACCAATGTAAGATTTTGTGTGTGAAAGTGTGAAGGTAGTTCTTTCGTCAGCCCTATGACGCCTTGGATAATTGGCCCCGGTCCACGCAGATAGGCATCTGCCTGTACCGGGAACGGAACCCGCCACCTTAGCAGATTGAAGGAAAGAACCAGAGCCGCGGTAGGGTTTTAACTAGTCTCATGGGAATATGGTATTTATTTCTATGGTTCCTATGTGCTGGGATTATATAAATACCTTCAATCTGGGTTGCTGCTTTATATTTCCTTCAAATTACTGCAGCCAGGCGTCAGTGAACGATTTTTTTGTTTGCTTTAAAGAAAAAAAATAAGTAAAGAAATGTCATCGGAGACCAAAATTAAAATTACTTTTTTACTACTGGGTTGTTGTTGATTACATGTATTCTCAATTTTTTTCTTTAAACAAATGTATATTATTAAATGTATGCAAAATATACACCTCTATACTTCATACTAAATCAAATTTGAATTAAGTATATTTTTTATTTGCGGCGCGTTCTTGGCCCAGTAGCACTATCACATTGATAACTTAACAATATTGAATCGATAGACTTAACTTCCAACGATTTTATATCAATATTCTGAGACGATAGCACCGTCAATACTCGAACCAATATTGGCACGACGTATAATAGAAAATCATTATAACATGGCAACACTGGCGCAACTGTCTATAAATTGATATTCCTAAACTGCCACGTAAAAATAAAAAATAAATAAAAAATTAGAAAATTGACAGTGTCAAATTGAAATACAAAAAATATATATATACTTTGGCAGTCCGCATGTACTTTTTGACACTAAAATGAGAGTTAATTGGTTATTAAGGTATTTAGTCATAACTAATAACTTTTTATTTTGTATTTATTATTATTTACATACAAATGTTGGGTAATGTAATATAATTTGTATTTGTTGGGTTAGCTGGAAGAAATAGGATGTAACCTATAAGCTATACCATTTGTACTCTGTATTTTTGGGTGAAAAAAAAAAAAATTAAAAAAAATTGTAAAAAAAATTCATAACTCATCAAAATGATAATTCATCACATCTTTAAAAAGTTATATAAAGTCATGGAAAGTGATGAAACAAAAACTTTATTAACTGGGTTAAGTAGGATAGGTTAGGTAAGGTTAGGTTAAGTTAGGTTAGGTTAGGTGAGGTTAGGTTTAATTTTTTTTGTTCATCGTTTCTAATGACTTTATATCATTTTTTAAAAGTGTGTTGAATTGTCACTGTGTTGAGTTGTCATGGAACCGTATTTTTGTGCAGTAAATATTTTTTTGAATTTTGTTTTTTTAAACTGGAACGGAATTGATTGATGGCATCTTAGATGAATTAATTATATATTTACGGATCGTGTATACGATTTCTTTCAATTCTAAGAGCTTAGTTAGTCAACCTCATTTTAATATTAAACCAGTTATTTTGAATAACGAACGTTAGAGACCACATTAAAACCAGCGGCTTTTCTCTGCCAACTGTCGGAATCATATTCTGACCGTGTTCGCAAATATCGCTACCTGACCAAAGATGACGGATTTCGTCAATATCGTATTGCCACAGAGCTTTATCGATCATCCGTGCCAGACCTCCATCAATCGATTCCGTTCCAAAATAGCTGTGTATCCTTCGGACAAAAAATATGAATTTCTGTAAGCATAATCAGATTCTTGAATATTAGAAAAAAAAATTGTGATCTCACCGAAACCATCTTTTGATCGAACCTATTTTTCCGGATTTCGATGTAACATATTGTTGCAAATTCGGTCCTGTTCCTGCACAGTGGAATATTTGCTTCTTCTGCAGTCAACGATCGCGGATAACGAAGACACTTACGAGTACAGCGGTAGTCCGCTTGTACCGAGGTGTTCCCAATACACTGTCGCGGAGAATACGCCCGAACTTGTCATCGATAATGGTGGCTCATTTGAATAATGAGTACTGATTATCATCATGAATGATGGACCGCCGATATTATTTCTACTTTAATTATATTCAAATTCACACCAGTGCAACGTACTGGCAAGTTAAAGGTGCAAACATTACGCTTTAAGAGGATGCCATACGTAGTAATGCAAAATCATGTGTTTTTGGTTTGAAAATTTGGTCGCCTAGAAATGTTTCAGATGCTTTAATTAAATACTGCGAGTAGAATACATCTTGGCCTTTGAAATTATCGAGTATTTTTTAGATAAGTCTTTTCATAAGCCCAGAAAAAAAATAATGTATAAGGCCTATGAAAACTGCTTTAAAGTTCAAAATCTCCTACTAACGAACCCATTTTCGATTATGATTTTATTGTATAATGTGGCAAATTAAGTTATTTATAAAATGATCGGAAAAAAATTCAATATTTATGCCTGAACATCCACACAATAAAATAAAAGGCACTTTTTGTCCATGTTTTTTTCTTGCATAAATCAAAACAGACGGATGGTGTAAAGCGGGAATTTAAACCTTATCGCCATCTACGTAAGGGTTGTTATTGATAGCGGCTCAATTTAAAATATGACACGACGTAGTGCATCGCCTTAACAGCGCTGTAAGTGTTACGTACACTTGACTTTGATTTTGGAGTGTTATTTTTTTAGTGTTCTATTTCAAAATGGCAAAAAAAAACCAGGAAAAACATTTCGAAACACCGCATTAACTGCTATCAAAACAAAAAATAATAAAATGTACATCTTTTGATATTCAATCTAAGATCTAGGATCTAGGCTGTACATAATTTTACCATCAGCACCTACCTTTGTTACGTTTTCAAAATAACCACATATAATTAAACAACA
This sequence comes from Hesperophylax magnus, assembly GCA_026573805.1. Classification (NCBI taxonomy): domain Eukaryota; kingdom Metazoa; phylum Arthropoda; class Insecta; order Trichoptera; family Limnephilidae; genus Hesperophylax; species Hesperophylax magnus. The sequence continues at coordinate 2,527,897 of JAIUSX010000055.1, forward strand.
TTCGTAGGGACGTATATATTATGTAAAATTATGACATATTCGTTAAATTGATGAGGTTTGTTAATATAATTATAGATAAACAATAATATAAATGACATATTCGTTAAATTGATGAGGTTTGTTAATATAATTATAGATAAACGTCATATTATTTTCATCGGGAAATGAATTATTTTGCTTCTTTATATTTTTAAACATATATTTGTCTCTTTTTAAATCAGAAAAAATTCTCTAGTTTGTTGAATGCGATGCTTAGTGAACTTAAAAAAACTTTAACGGCTTTTGAAAGGGTCATAAATAAAGCTAATAGGAATATCCAGTAGTAGGATTAAAATACCCATAAGTATATATATCAAAAGCCTTTTGGGTTTTTTTACAATGAAAAATATATTTATTTTATTTTTTATTTATTTAAATTTACATAGTAAGAACATATTTCAAATAAAAGTTAACATGCTTTCCTTTACAAGAGTCAAAAACTCGTGTGTAAAGGGAAAATATAAAAACTTAACATACATAAGAATAGAATAATGATAGAAGAAAAAAAAATCATTAAACCATATAAAGTGAAGAGATTTTTGTTTTTTTATATAATAATATATGTAGTAAATAGTGAGATGTCATCGTCATTCTAATTCGCTAAATTATTTAAGGCAGTGAAGTTTATTTTATTTTTGAATTTATTATAGTCCGGTTCTAACCTTATTTCTGTCGTTAGTTGATTGAACCACACCACTCCAGTGTACGTGTAATAGTGTTGTGCAAAACTGTTGTTTTGGTGTGCATTAATGGAGTGCATAAGCGACCCATTGTATTTTGCCTATTGCTCTCAACACAAACCATGGCATGGTGTGACTTCTTATACAGATCTTTGTGGATTTTGAAGCAGCGTATTTTTTGTATATGTATTTTTTAGTGGTGGATATACCCTTCTAACATTCCTCAGATTCCCTCTTTAATTTACTTAATTTATTTCCCTAATACGCCGCTATAGCGCTAGTATAGCTATACGGTGAAGAGGCCCGTATAAAATATTTACTCATGGTAATATTCATGCAAGATTTTTTTTAGACTGGCACCACCTTGTTCCAATCCTCAAAAACATGGTCATTTCTCGCATTTCGCGTTTTGTTGCTAACTTCACGTTTCTTCAGATGACATTTGCAATGTCATTTATCCGGTCTCCTTCGAATTCGAAATTTGCCAGAATGTGTTCCGTATTTGCTTTGTTAAATCGACATTTCGATTTTAAATATCCCTCTAATAGTGCTGCTAATGAGTTTACTGTTTTCTTTTTTACATTTTTATTGCGTGAACGATCGATATTTGTCAAATCAACCAGATTGTTAACAAAGTCTGCGATCTCCATCATAATACGATAGTAATACGTCCCTTATCCCGGTCGGGTGGTTTATAAATCTGTCAGCCACTAATTATGAGTAATGTTTTGTACTAACCTGTTGTTATCCCTCTATATTATCCATTATGAGTAAGACGGTTATAGTTTACTCGAAATTATTATCAATCATATTATGAACAAACTTCACCCGCCATAACACAGGGAAATCCCTGGCATGGCAGGCGAAATAATACTAAACAAACGTTTTTACTGCACAAATACACAGAGATATTGAAGTATTCATAATCATTAGTAACACGTATGAATGTGAATACCGCACAAGAGTCCCAAAATTTACTTGCGTACGCCGGAATTTGAACTCGCGTCCTTGAGCTTGCTAGTCGAGAGCTTTACCCCTCGATCACGGAGGCCGTCCTTATTAATTTTGAGGGACAAACAAATTTATTTTAGTAGTGAATAATAAAAAGGGGTACCAATACATTAAAATACGAATAAAATAAAACACCTGGCTCTAACTTTTTCATTCAGCAATTACTTTTAAATGAGTAAGCAATGGCTACGGAGTGGCGCAGCCTTTTCAACATCCATCATCCATGATGACAAGATGCAATACATCTTAATAACATAATGATTCATGTCTAGAAAATAGACAAGTCCATCATGAAAAATACTCTTGTGATTATGACATTGAAATCCAAGTAAGAAGCAATACAAAAATAAGTGTTGGAAGACGAAGTAGAACATGTATACCTAAATGTGTACGGAATGCACAAATTGTGAAGTGTCAGTATAATATAAAATGGTTTTGGATCAGAGGTTTCCAATGTTTGGACTCGTGTACCGTTAAATGTCAAAAGAATACCTATCCTGTTTGTCATGACATTAAAATAAATAAATCAAAGTACTCATCGCAAGTAAAGATACCATAAAAAGGCATAACATGTGAGACCATCATTAGTATTATTTTATTAATCGTGGTATTCATGCTTTGGATAATAACAAATTCAAAATTATTGGTGTGCATTGGTGTTCCGTTTTCTTGTGTCACCTCGTAAATGTAACGGATGTTGTTGAACAAGTTAGTTTAACAGTCATAAACACAACTTTTATTACAACTAGTGCTATCGGAAACATCTTAGGATTTTTCGCTGTGCATAATCAAAACATAAGACCTGCGAGATAGCATTAAAATCAACAAATTAACCTTAAAGTAATTTCCGGTATATTGTAAAAGTTACAACAAAATTAGCGTGACATCTCAACCACTCATTGAGGAGAGACGCCTCATGTCTTTTATATTTTTCGTTACTTAAAAAGGTTAAAATTCTTAAATAAATTGCAAAACGGACTTATTATTGCCATTCTTCCATAATGGCATCTCCTGATTTTACCCTGCATACGTAACTAATTTGTATAACTAACTGCTAATTATTAATTGTACATTTAAATAGAGAGAGTTAAGAGGGTGCACGTTACAAAGTGAAAGTGCTAACATACCTACACTACAAAAAAACCAGCAACCTAAAGTTCAATCTTCGAAGAATATTTTATATAACTACTAATTTCCATTTCCATTTAGAATGTAGGATGCGTCACGTTATCTGTATGAGATGTTTGAAAGAAAAAAAACGATAATTATTCATATCTTGATAGTGAGGTTATAAAAACAAACATAACTTTGTCTTTATCTCAAAAGCATTCAGCGCGGTGAATATAAATTTTAACAGAAAGAAATTAAAATAATGATTCGAACGACTATTAACGTCAAAACACTGCCATAATCTTTATTAGCCGTTTATGACATTGTAAACAGAAACATTTATACAAAGACGACATAACAAAATCAAAAACATCTCAACAAAATAATATTCAATTAAAAGAGAATCCACGTTGACAATTTTTTTTCTACTCTCCGATTAAATCTTTTAAAAAAATGGAAATAAACCAGTTTTGTGAATTCCGGACGAGAGGCACATAATTCATGTTGTAGGTTGCCCCAAGGAATCAAATTATGACCACATTTAAAAAACATTTGCATTTTTTGTGGCTTAAACGTTTATAAAGTATTGAAACAAAATCACCACACCTTATTATCTTAAATAGCTCCGATTTAAAGGCATCGCTTCGATAAGATAGAAATACAAGAGATATCTTGAACGGTTCGGACGACGAGTGCATATGGAAACGAGTTAAGAATGCACGTCTGAGTGGACTGATTAATTAATTGAGATATGCTTGCGGCTTATACTGATTGCCCTTAGCCCTACGACGAGACAAAATAAATAATGACGCATTCGAAAATTAACATATAAATCAACGGGCATATGGGACGATTTTATTAGTTTCATTAAAATAATTATTGGAACAGTTAATTTGAAATGTCCACTTGTCAAGAAAAATGTTAATAATTGACTGAGCGTAGCGAAGTCTAGTTTAAATCCGAGCACTTTGCATTTAATCTGTCCGTAAATTTGTTTGTGTGTTCGGTGTTTACTGAAATACTATGCAGTTATAATTTTAAAAAAATATTTTTTTTTTACTCACCACTTTATTGAACACATAAATTAATCGGATTTGGCTAAGCGGTACAACCCTTCATCAGGGTTTCATAAAACATACAAATCAATTGAATTTATTATCTGTATTAATAATGTGTGTATTATTTGTAAGTTTTTCTGAAACACTGAGGAAGGGTCAGACTGAACCAAAACCGGTAGGTTTTTACATTAATTTACATACACAATAAAGTGATGTTCAAACAAAATTATTTTATTCAAATTATTATGTACAAAGGTAATTTCAAAGTTATTAGCATTTTAGATAAATCAGTAGACTAAAGATTGAATATAACATTATTTGTTTCGATCAGTACAATGATTAGGTTATTCTTCATTGGGTATCCTTTTGTTATTTGTGTGATATCGAAAACAGGGTAAACTCTCAAAAGGTGGGCTCTGAGATTAGTAAATTTGTACAGCTTTTAAAGACTAAATTTTCTAGGCAAACTCAACTAAAATTCATTCGAATTTCTAGGAGAAACCGACGATACTTTGACTGGTAATTTAGGTACCATTATTAAAATCTTCAAAATCAATCAATATCGAAACGTTGTTTCAAATGATGTCAACCGTGTTTGGTTTCCTGATATTAATAGGCTGTTTTTTTGCAACGTTCCAATTCCCCATCTCCTCTAACATTTTTGTTATTTGTTTTTGGGGTGTTATGCCGTGTTTCGCTAACTCCTTCTTTAGCCATTCCAAAGAACTTTGCCACTCCTTCTTTTTCCTCTAACATTGTTCACAGAGATTAACATCGAGAATGAAACTTGCTTTTTGAACATATTTAATTTTGAATAAATAAATAAGTTAATTACTGAAGACAATGTTAGCGATTTTTAAACGAAAATTTGAAACAGAAAAATCGGAAAAAATATACGGTCGCATCTAGGACTTGAAACCAGGATATACGCCTTGCAGGGGCGGTGCTCTTCCATCTGACCTAATGGGACCCTATTCCCTTCGGCCATATTTAACTCTATCATACTTCGAAAGAACTACCAACGTTATCTACATTTTCTCACTGCACATTTTTATTGTCTGTATCTCTACATCTTTATGTACGATCGCAAGTTTCAACTCTAACGATATGCAATCTAGGTAGTGTCTTGGATAAATATATCATATTTTTATTTTTAATGTGCCGTGGCGTAGGTCCTAGGTTCAAGTCCTAGATGTGACCGTATTTTTTTTCTGTTTCAAAACTTCGTTTGAAAATCGCTAACATTATCGTCAATAGTTAAATATGTATTACAATTTGAGGTATTAATCATAAAGTTATTCAAAATAATAAGTGTTTTCTTTTAATCTTACATCAAGCAGTTTTAAAATAGAAACATTCTTAACGTTAACTCCACACAGGAGAATCCACAATGAATAAAATAATTTCCATATAGGCCTTTGTCATCTTTGTGAATGCTATGTGGAGGGTCTTTTTGAGGAGACTTGGGAGTTGGAGGGAGGAAATACATAGACCGGTAAATTGTTCCACAGTCGAGCTAAAGTTTCAAGGAGTCATAGAAACGACACTTTCTCATGTAACAAATGTAAACCGTGTATAAATATTGGCCGCGCTCTTGGTTTGTTTCTAGACTATTCACCGGTACCGAAGTGATCAATGATGCTAGTTCCTCAAATTATCTTTCATTGAAATATTGCAATATATTTCTTAGGATAGGGGAATTTGTCCAACCGTCCTGTCAAGCACAAGGGTCATGATATTATTTGTCAACTGATCAAAAATCGATTAAAGAAGTTTAAAACACCCCAATTTAAGCCATAAAAACTTCTGAAAGGATTCATTAAATTCGCCTTCTTCATGATCACTGATACCAACAAACTCGATACTTAAGGTTGAAATAGAAATTTTATAATTTATTATTTCTCTGGTGTCCTCTCGTATCGGAGGTTTTTTTGTTTTTAGTTTCTCATAATATGGTCAAATCACAGAAAAGTGTTAAAAATCAGCATCATACCGGAAGCCCTAATAAAAATAAAAGTTCAAATTAAAATATTGATCATACCTGGTACATCGAATGCCTCTCTGTATTAACATAATTGGATTCCAAATAATAAATTTAATTATTTTCCGTTTAGTCTTATGGTTTAGTCTAAATAAATAATTTTAAATAAATAAATAAACCATCCCAGATGCAGTATCTCCTACATTTTAAGAGTATTTGGTTATAAATTATTACATTATTACAACACCCTTATTTTTGGATTTGCAAATATACACAATATTGCACAATTCCAAATCGTATCACAAAGTAACGAACCGGTTCATAAATAAATGAAATTGTTTCTGTGTATGCTTGGTATAAGGGAGTTCATAAACGAATTGGTATTGGTGTTATTTTTGCAGTGAAATCTAGTTTTAGTTTGTGTGACTCTGTTAGGAACACGAAATGAAAGCAATTGCAACAATGCAGGGCTGTCAATAAGGTAATTGATAATTTTTAAAATAAATATGTTATTAGATAATCCAATGTCCAATCTGTGTTTGGACAGCTTTACTAATTATATATATTTATTTCATTAGACATTGTGCTGTATTATTTCGATAGAATCTGAGAAAACCTTATAGTACGGTGACCAAATAAGTGAGTATAATACTTCAGAAGAATAATCTCCTTTGTTGATGAGTAGTTAGGTATCTACACACCTTTAGGAATGGTACAATGCTCTGTAACGAACTCAACTGCACCGCGCTTGTGTAAACTGAATACACTATGAAAGAAAGAATTTGAATTGAAAGCACTATGAAACAATACCTACTCAATTATTTATCTTGAAAGACATCAGTCAGCAATTAATGTACCCAGATCCTATAGCTTATATCGATACACACATTCACTCACGGACTTGACCCTCAATAACAATACATTTGGAAAAATTAAACGGTCCGCTCGAAAAATAATTCCGGGCTAAACACAGAGTGGTGTTGAACGGACAAAAACTAGTTTGGTAGTCTCTCCTCTCATTATGGCGGAAGATATGAATCTCGGAATCTGGCATTAGGCTCCTTATTGTGTGATCAGATCCAGTTGGGAACATTCTGGGTGACGTTAATTTCACCTGAAGTATTTCGACATTTTTTCCGCCTTTAGTGTGAGACCCGTCCGCTGGAATCAGGCGGCGAGTTCCCGAGAAATCCAAACTCAATCGATATCTTCTTCGAAGGTATTTTTCTAAGAATAAAGATCGAAATGTGTACTTGGTAGCTGGTTTGGATTGATCGTATTTATTTTACATTTTTGTATTTAAATTATTGTACGCCAGATTAAGCATTCATTTACGGAAGGTTCAAAACATTTGGGAAGATAGTTATTCAAAAAAGTTTTAAGGTAAGAATGAATAAATATATTAGTTACTGTTTTATAAATTTAGAACACTTGTTCTTCTGTGTGATATCTTGTATAAGTCTTGGGGTAAATTCTTCATTGAGAATAATCTTACCTGTATTTTTCCCGTAAGAAGCAAATAATATTTGTATTACGTTGTGGTGGGGCATAAGAAATAAACATTAACACAGTTACTTCGTTTCACACCATTACTAAAAATTAGCAAAACTTTCGGAAACAAAATATTATTAAAGAGTAGGTAGTGTAAAATAATCCTATCTTGTATTCATAATAATGGATTACATCTATTTACTGTCAGTATCTCATGTATAATACAGATATTCTCCTATGTACACTGCATCATGTATCACTTTTATTTGAAAGCCTTTTTAGGCATATATATAAATAAATATGAGAAATGTACATAGACAAAGATTTCCTGATTTATGATTTATTCCTGATTTATTAAGAATCTCTTCAAATTATTGTTAAACTGGTTAAAAACGTGATTGCGGGCCTTACGATTTCATTTGATTTAATAATATATCACGACGAAATGCGAAAATATTTAATTTACCAAAATTTTATCAGGAAACCTCTTAATGAATTCGTTAAGGTCTGCAATCCAGTTTTTAACCGGATTACCAGTAATTTAAAGAGATTCTTAGTAAATTGGCCATTAGTAATCCAGTTAAAAACGAGACTTCAGGCCGTTTCCTGATAAAAATTTAGTAAATTCCTAAAGTATCGGAACACGTGTTCAATGCACCTGCCCTGCCTTGATAATATATAATGACGTAATTCGAAAATATTAGGATGTTTATGAACATTTTATATTTTCCAATATCGTGATAATATATTCGTATTTTACAAAGTTTATCAGGAAATCTATAAATTGATTCGTTAAGGGCCTGCAATCCCGTTTTTATCCGTATTACCAATAATTTGAAGAGATTCTTAATAAATTAGCAATACTATTTTTTCTCCGTGTACTACAAATTGTACAGTTCTAATACCATTTTTAAAAACCTTTGACTAATAGTTGAATATTTCGGAAAGCGTTATTGTCAATGTCAGAAAAGAACCTCAATGATTCAGCATATCTAATTCGAAAATCTTATAAAATATTGAAAGAATTAATTTTTTACTTCAATGTTATTTGTAAGGAATATATATTTTCCCATTGATGTTAGGTGACCCCGAGCGCCGCTGATTTACGACCACCAAAACGTTTTAACTTCCTAATTTATGAACTTTAAATAAGCTTTAACAATCAGAAATTTTCAGTCCCGCTCGTAAATTTCCTATAAACTATTCGATTTAACTCCACTAATATTGGTAATTTTTCAACGAAATGCCAAGTCAGCGTTCCATTTTCTCCTGGGTGCATTTTATTATCCCAGATAGTATAAATTTAATTAGATGGGACTGCATATCTATATGTACTTCGTTCTGACATAATACGTGGTACCTGCTTCAGACGTGCAGTAGAATGACCCTCCGAAAACGGTAGCAACACTCATAGGTAGACGCTTTATATTATCTTACAATTTACAATACATAGTTTGTATGTACTTTTAACATCTCAATGGTTATAATAAGTAGAAAGAATGCGTTACATTGCGTTTTTTAAACTACGTATTTCCGTAATAATTGATTGACGATCGGAACTACAATCAGCCTTATTTTCAGAATTTGAAAAATAATGTTGATTTGTGGGCAGCTCCACTTAAACACCGATTCTTGGCCGTTTCAGCGTTTGTCCAAATTGTGATGGTTGGTTTTTATTATTTTGATTAATCTTCATAACGAATTGGCGTACATTACGAATACCAAAAAATATGCTTTAGATAAATTGAAAGTTTTCTTATCGTTTCATTTGAGTAGAAAACAAATAAATAAAAAAATTACTCAGTAAAAAATATTAATCTAAACTACTAAAAAAAAATTTTTTTCTATGGAAATGTATGAACGCGTAAAGGAAACAACTTTTTTACTTTCTTATAAAATTATTTACAAAATAAATAAAAACCAGTTTTGTGCTTGAAATCGAACGTTTCTAGACTCCGTTTGTCAGGTGATTTTAATGCCTATTACCTACAATATAAGGTTTACCAAGAATATACACATTTTTGGCTTGTAGCTTCCTCTTAATGTCTGATTATTATTTGATCAAATCCTGATACAGTCCGAGTATCAGCGATTGGCCATTTTAAATGCATCTAATTGTATTTCACATTTCGGTAATGAATGAATGCAAATCTTAGAAGCGGAAATTAAACCACTTCCCGAAACTCGGCAGAGAGACCTATCAAAATGCATTGTTGGAAATCTCGTACACAAACGCGGACATGTAACAATTTTTTTGAAATTGGATGACATTGCAGCAATTAATATACGTAAATAAATGTCGATGTTAATGTTATATATATAACAAAATTGTTCAAAATTTTCAAACTTTTATTGATCTTTTTTCATTGTTAGGATCTATCTTCCACAATTTAATCATCTGCGATACATTCTCCTACATTAAGTGGATATTTTAACTTCTGTCACAGCCTGTTGCACACGTATTTTAGATGCAGATGAGCTGATAAAGCCGCCTCTCCTCTGTTCTGTGTGTACAGCGCACAGGGAAACAAGTAAAATGGAAGCATTGAGTTCTCATAACACTGTTCAGATTCGGCGATAACTTTGTAGGCGGGAACTGCCACAACCACTGAACGGACATGGGTAGATACTGATAGAAGTGTGTTGAAGCGTGTCGTGTGACCAAAGAAAACTATTTGTTTCCATACTTGTGAAATTGAAGGTACATTTTAAAATACCATCGATATTCTGCCTTCAACGGGTTGGGATTTTTTTTTAAATACATCTTCTTGAATTTCGATGTTTTTAAATTATTTTTATTTCTTGGTAGAGCAATCCCGATGAGTTACAAAACTCATTGTAGGACGAGAGGAACTTACAATACATAGGTGGGAGTTGATTAACAATTTTACATTTATTTTATTTTTGTTTAATTTGTTTTCGCGAATGAGTGGAAATTAACCCACTTCCCGAGTTTAGATCTAGCTGAAACTCGGCAGATAAACTCGTTGTCAATGATAATGCACTCTATTAATTAGTGGAAACCACGCAGACATATTTACATGTTTTTGAAATTTGACGAAATTAAAACAGTTAATATACGGAATAAATGTCGGTCCTACCCAATCGAGGTTTTGGCTCAGTTGTTAGCCCCTATTGACTGCAGTCTTGGGGAGGAAGGTTTAATCCTCAGTCAAACCGAAAAAAAGTATTATTATTATTATTAAGTATTTAAATATGTGTATTGCGGTGAAAAAACCCTTGTTTTTTATTTACTCAACGTAAAGTAGTTGTGAAATCGTTTGGTCTAATTTTATATTTATATGTCTAGAACTATTTTATCTTTTTACATACCTTCTTTTAATTTACATTTTGCTTACTTTTAATATTTACAAGATAGTTTTTACATATTTCTTTAATATGCTTAATCTAGGTACATTTTTTAATGATAAACTAACGTTTATAAGACAAGATTTTTATGCACAGCACAAATATATAACAAATTATTTTAAGCATTAATTACTCGCCTGAAATATCCTTACAAATTGATACAAATTGAATTTTATTTTTACTCTGGAGATATTTTCAATTTGTATGGATATTTCAGCCGAGCAATTAATGCTCATAATAATTTGTTACATTTTTTTTTAATTTCACCGGTAACTGAGCTATACATTTATACATTAAACAATTCTGTGTTTTTCATTTATTCATTATTTTTAGTCTGATATTTTATTTTTATCTTTGCGACCCAAAACGCGAGCCGAGCCTCGAATTATGGGAAAGTGGGTGTGGAAGACTTTATTGTGACCACGGAACTATGATTGACTCTTAGTATTGTAATGTAGTTTTTCTCTATAGTAGGTTGGTAGTAAATTGTTAAAACTTTTGTAGATAATATTTTTTTTTTGTGCATTACAGATTGATTCAATCCTATTGCAATACATATGAAATATACAAAGCTTTAAATGAAACATTTTACAGTAACCGATATTTTAGAGTTCTTGCCTAAAATGACTTTTTAAATCTTCAAGGCCAATGTTGAAAATGTCGAGAGACCTAGAGGTATCATTTAGCAGCACCATACCTCTTGTCATGCTATGCTGGGCCATAACGTCCGTTCTTCAGTGTGGAATACAGAGCAAGTCGTGGCGTCGACCCTGACGGTAGTTGTTCGGTACAAACAATTTATAGCATTCCAAGAGGTATGGGCTGTCAATGTAATAGTTCATGAATTTAAAAGCTGTTACTTGAAGGGTCCCATTTCTCCTAGATTGGAGACTTTCGTAGTGCGTTTCGGAGAGCAAATCTATGTGATGCATAAATCGTGGGTATTCACCATGCGTTCTCGTATAAAGATATCTAAGATTTTTTTTTAATTTGTTCTAATAATTCTATGTATTTTTGCTGGTATGTGGCCCACACAGCAGAAGCGTATTCTAATTTAGATCGTATAAGGCAGTTGAACATAGTTATCACAAATCCAAGAAGTTTATAACAAGATGATACCAATCCCAGAAAAAAAAACGTTTTGGAAAATAACTTGTTTAACACTCATTATATCTAAATACAAATCTACACGTAAAAAAGGCAAAATGCTGTTTCTCAGTGACGCCCGACAAGGATATTACTATCGGAAGTGTATACACATTTACAAACGCCTTTACACACAATCTAAGTTTATGCTGTTTGGGTCAACTCTTATTGCGCGACCTGTACACGAAGGTAGCAGAGTACCTGGCTATTCAATCTGGTCACCAAACACAGCTTAAAGCATTTCAAGCAATGTTTCAATTATGAATGGTGGTATTACACCGCGGACGATATTGAGAGTATCTTCCACTCTGGAACGTACCACAAGTATACTGTATATTATTTTAAAAAATGAATAAGTAGCTCTGAGTTGAACCTCGACCACGGAGGCCGTCCTGTGGAGTTTTCAAAATTTTTTCAGGTTATTCGTAATCCAAAAATGTTTGTTTTTCCCAAAAAAAAATTATTTTTTTTTGCAGTTTTCGTTAAAATCACATTTCTTGGTGTCATCCATTCAGTGGCCACGGCAGTGTTGTACACGGACGCCATCTCGTCTTTGCGACTGTTTTAAATACCGGCCATGTTTGACGTCATTTAATGACATCTAAGTGGGCTTTGTATTGCTGGCATCGCCATAAACACGCTGCAATTTAAATGAGATAAAATTTTAACAATCTGACTTGAAGTAGCTTCTGATTGGTTTGGGAAAATACTATGTTTTTAAAATGTAAATACCACTCGGGAGTCCCACCGTCCGGGGTTCCACATTTAACATCTCGGTTCTACAACTGATATATTTTATGATTACATTAGAAAATGGTTCTACAATAAGTGCGCCCGCAGACGAGAGGCTTTCGACAGTCAAAAACTATTCCAACGCAACTAAAGTCTCTCGTCCGAGGGCCGCCTTAATATCGTCTTGGTTCTACAATAAAATTACAAATTTTTAAAAGTAGTTTTCAAATTAGTATATATTGGAGTAAGAATTGTTGAATAAAATTTTAAATGTGATAAATAATTTGTTAAACATTAGTTTCTCTGTAAGGCTGGTAAAATTTTGTAAATATCTCAAATCCAAATTTACTATTGAAAAATGAATTTGAAATAATAGACAAGCTCCTAGAAAAATTAGCATTTTTACTTTTAGATTTTCATGCTTAAAAACTTTTAAAACCTAGCTCTAAACACTACACACTGCAGTCCACCTCAACGTAATCATAATTTCACTAGACTGCAAGTGTAGCCAGCAGCACAGTAGGTTATTATTTTAAATAAATTACATAATGTTTTATACACAAACTTAACTTAAATAAATATTTTTAAATAGTGTTCATTTTCATTATCATGGTAAAGAAACCATTGCTTTTGAAATACGTCGATTATTTTGATTAAATAGTTGTACATTCAAAGTTATTTACTTAGCTAAAATAGCCGCTAGTTTAGCCATTTGCCAACAATTGTTTGTACACACATATTTATATAATTACCTGAATTAAGCTGCAATACTTTCAATGACCTTCGTTCACTGAATGAAGTTATTATCACAAGGAATGAGTAAATGTGCGTACTACACTACAGATTTACACAAACTAAAAGAAATGATGTTATTGTATTGTAATATGTAATGTTTCGCATTTTTTAACTGATCTTATTTCGTCTACGTACTTAACTAAAAATAGATGTATTTGTAGATATTATATTTTTTCTTTTGTTACCAATTCACCCCCCACCCCTGGTATTGATACTAAATGCAAAAACGTGATCTTAGGACAAAAACCTTAAGGTGATATTTCACAAAAATGGCGCTATACAAATTATACCATTATTATTATTATTATTAACTGGCTTTCGTTCTTTCAACAAACCTATAGCTAATGACGTTGGTGACCGGAAGTTGTTACAGATTTGTTCACTTCATAGAAAAAACCGTGTTTGTTCTCTTTTACGAGTATATGATTAGTATTTTTCTCTTCTCACAACGTTCTGAAATTTGATAGTTCTGATTAATTAACAATAATTCATTATTGTTGGATTATTGGATTTCTAAGCGCAAACACCAATATTTCTGATACACATATAAATTACAATTTTCCTAAGACAAGAGGAAACAGCTAATAACACTCCCAGGGTCAAGAATGGCGCAATATTTTTTGCTTCGCGTTCGATTGATTCCGAATCTACGATATTACGTTATCAATATGCCACTAGGGCCGTGTGAAATATCGAACCTCTCCATTGCGGGCGACCTCTCTGTCGATTTGTATCTCGCACTTTTTGCGGGTGATCCAGTGACATAATGTACACTCGATTGACATTTACAGTCCAAAAATGAACATCATAATTGAGTCTTCGACTTGCAATACTTGCTCCGGAATTTGTCACAAAAAACTGTTTGGAACACTAACACTAAATATCGACATATTTACACTTTATTCTTTTGATACTTACTTTAAACGTTTTTGTGAATGTATCAGAATAAATTTCATAGCGGGTTTTGCGACTCATTTAAGTATGAATCGAAGGTCGTGAAGTCTTTTGATTTCCCCAGTCATAGGTTTTTTTCTGTTTTACGATTCCTAAATAATATATCACTAATAATTACTTTAGGATATGACTTTGCGATAAAGTAGCAAAGTCGATAAAGAAAAGTACTCAGTCATTCTTAACAAACTGACTGAGATAATTGTGTTTTTATGAATCTCACCACCGATTTTATAGTTCTGTATGTCTTTCAGTCGTGTTATTCATTGAATTTCGTTCTTTTGTGAATGAAGTTTCACTCTCTCTCTACTGTAGTAAATCGACATTGATACTTTTTGTACTAGGCCACAGAAGGAAACCGTATTTTCATTTATTTGTTCGGTGGAAGGTCTGATTGTGCAAAAGCATTTTAAATCCCACATTTAATAGTCTCGTTATTACGAAAACTAGACTATATAGATCTTCGGTTTGTATGGCTTTTTTGCTTCGACCAAGTATGTCTATATATGGATGCTTTTCTGTGAAGACGCATGAACACACGCAGCCTTTATAAATATTACGAAAAATGAAGAGGTAGGTCAGTGAATCGAATTTAATGTTACTTCTAAGTATCGGCAGACTCACCTAGTAAACTTATACCAATGGAGTTAGCAGACTAGAGGATTTATCGGCGGTACGTGCTTGTTGGGCAAATTGGATAACAAGGCGTCATTAATTGGGCACAAAACAGCTCGGTTTGATGCCACCAATGGTGTAAAAACAATGGAGAAGAGATCTGATGATGCCACTTGCTGACACCTCACGAAAGAGAAATAACCAAAGGTCGACATGTTTTGGCTACGATTTTCTGCTGTTTGTCATGGGATTTAAGGACAATGAAACAGCGATCACTTTGGTATGTTAGGCTGTTGGGCGTAAATTAAAGCGTAAAATAGGGAAATATAATGTATTTAAAAAAGTTGGTGGCTTCAAACATCGACGCGACTTTAGTACTGCAAAATCTGATACAAATTCACATTATTCACGGTAGAATATAGACTTCACCAATAATATTCTCCAACGTTTCCATCCCATAGTTCATCGTCACTTCGTCTCCAGTCCTCGGTCTGCCTTTTAGTCGCTTTCACCGGGGCACCATCTAAGTCATGATATTTAGTATACTATATTCTGAATTTCGTTTTTACGAGGACAGCCCATCGCGGTATTTGGACCTATGTGATACTACTGTGATTACTTGAGAGTAGTTTTGGAAAAAGAAATGTTTTAGTTAGGCTAGTTTTATTTCATTTTCTTGAAACTTGTGAATATCAGAGCAATCGGCATGACCTCTTCCACTGTATCCTTTAGATTTGCATAATCCAAGGATGCCACAAACCCATCAGCTGCTCCCAAAAGGTTATAGGCGACGCCCATTCTGCGTGCCTGGTCAAAATTACTTAAATACAATGTGAACAAGTGTACACACATGTGTACAAGTCTTAAGTGTACACGCACGTACCCGAAGGCGTACACATCATGTACAATGTGTATACGTAAATTCACACGTAGAATGTAGATGGATGGACTTGCCGGGCAAAATCATGGCAGTATTGTATGAATATGCATTTGACCTTCTTGTCAGAATATTATAGGTACTCGAAGAGGCAAAATAATCCAGATGTCTTCAGAATTGACGATGTTTACGTAATTATTCGCCTGAAATACTCATTCAAATTGAAAATATCTTCCGATTAAAAATAAATGCCGCCGATGGGAATTGAACCCGCAGCCTTTTGATTTCCAGTCAGCTGCTCTAAGCCACTAAGCTACGTCGTTTTATGCCAATTATTGATTATTACTTTTTTTCACCTGTAAAATTTTAATTAAATACTAGTAAATATTGAATTATTTGCTGGGTTTGGAATCAGCCGACGTGGCTAGAGCAGCTACCGGCAATCAGAAAGCGGCGTGTTCAATCCCCGTCGGCGGCATTAATTTTTACTCGGGAGATATTTTATATTTGTATTGGTATTTCAGGCGAATAATTATTGCTTATAATAATTTGTTATCTTTTGTGCTATGCATAGTAAAAACCTTGTCTTAAAACATTACTTTATCATTAAAGCTAAATTTCAACTAATTTATTTATTTATTAATGCCTTTTTGGCGGTTTATAAATAGGTATAGTAAAAATTATATAAATAATTGTATAATTGTGTTATACATAACTGAACAGCCTCAGTGACAATCTTTTGTATTTGTTTGGGAATAAATTGTTCCCTGACTTGGCATAATTATTTCCCTCCATTAGCCTTCTGGTCAGTGAGGAATACACATGGTGATTAATCCCAAAATTTCGGAACTGAAATAAATCCCGACATATAAATCCGACAATGCAAGCAATTCTGAACTATCAAATGCAACATTTATGAATACCAAGTCGTAGATACAAGAGTATGGTAGTTTAACAAAATTGCTGGAATACCCATTTGAAAACTTAGAAAACGTAAAAATTAATTTTGTGTTCTTTCAATAGCTATTAGTATTGTGGGTTCTAGACGGGAGCATTTATTGTACTCAAGTTGACTTCTAACAAATGCAAAATATCACAGCTTAAAACGCATATTATTTTTTAAATTTCTAGTTAACCTAATTATAAATTTAAGCCTTTGTTAGAGATTTCCGTTGTGTGGTTAACAATTTAAGGATTTGATTGAAAGGGGATGCCTAAGTCTCTAAGTCTTTATATATTTATTTGTGTTTATGTCTCCATAGCATTGTTATCAAGATTGTAAATAAAGATTACTAAATTTTAATTCGAGAAAATCTTATGACTAATGTCCAAACATTTATTTGTTTGACCAGTATGCTTTTTTATACCATGCATCCGATTTGCAATGAAAATTTCAAAGTTTGTTCTTATTAGTACCAGGAGTGTTTAGATAGTGGTTTTAATGGTAGAATTCGGGGACGCTCGAGAAAGGCTTACCTACGCATTATCTCTGCACTAGAATGAGATACGGAGTCGAATTAAGGTCGACATCTTGTAGTTTTTTTTTAACAGTCACAATGTGGATTTCATGATACAATATGCAGTGAACTGTAGAAAAAGTCGCGGATGACCGAGGAAGTCATGAATCAAATAATTATTTGTGGTAAAATGAGACGTAAGGAATAATGAAAGAGGTGTAAGGAGAATGTATGACTTGAAAGTGAATAGTTGTAGAGGTCGAAGACGCTCGAGGAAGACATGACACGATCAAGTAAAACAAAAACTTATTAAAAAACAATAATATTATTTCCACCTTAAATATACTCCCAGTTGTTGTCGGTCTAGAATTTTTATAATCGTAAGTCCCCGAACAACACCAGGTACAAGTCAGCTAGTCTATATATAAATAAATGAAAAATAATTTTGGTTAAATTTTTGTTCGAAAAGAAAGCACAGTTATTAAAAACTTGATGGGAACCAAAAAAATGGTAATGGTACAAACCAATCGCCAGTAAGTTATATTGACGAATCTAGTGAGATAAAGAAATTTAATTCCCTTTCTCTATTTTTTTAAAACGATGGCCAAAATATTTATGTATCTATTAAAATGAAATATTCAAGTCCTCCTGCCACTCTAAGATATAAATCATTTTTACAATCTGATCAAAATGGAGTTGTATCACGAAACCGAAAGTTCATTATAAATGGTTCCTACCTAATTACATGTCTTCTGCTTCCTGTGGCTAAGACTGTATTTACATAATATTCTTCAAATTAGTGTTTACCTGTGCACCTCCAATGGCGACCTTCCATTTGCTTTGGCGCTGGGTGTGTTCAGTCTGTTTAGTGTTCACCTCTTCATGGCCTGTTGATTGTCGGGTGCTGCAGGTCTGCGGCATTATGTTGTCTATTTTATTTAATGAATGTTTCATTGTTCTACACGGACCCGGACTCCTCCCACTGCGGTGGTTACCTCGGTAGAAAGTGGGCGAGTGTTATTACTCCATTTATCTGCTTAACGGTGAAATGACTGATGGGGTTTTGTATGGATAGTTTAGATTTTTACACGGAGAAAACTAAGTAATATACAATTATGCTAAATTATTAAGAATCTCTTAAAATTATTGGTAATCCGGTTAAAAACGGGATTGCGAGCCTTTAACGTTTGAATTGATAGGTTTACTATAAACTTTCAGTAAAACACGAATGAGTTAAAATTCTAATATTTTCTTATATTATTATAAGAAACGCAGGTGTATGAACACGTATTTCGAAGGCCCTCAGAAAAATTATTTCCCACAGGGCCTATGTCATCTTTGGGGATACTGTGTGAGAGGTATTTTTAAGGAAAGGAAGGAGAGGAAGTTCTAGGAAGGAAAAATGTATGAGGGCTGGGTAGGAATCTAGGGATAAGTGTGTAAGATACATCCCTCCCGATGGGTCAAGAGAGACCAGTTGGAGAGATCAAATGGTGTCCCCAAACCAGTTTCTTCCGATCCGGCACGCCACGCAGCTGGTGAGCAGGCACATCCTGAATACACCTCACTCGATGAACTCGGGCACCCCTGCTAAATCACCAAACGCAGCTAACCACTTGGGGTGAACTATGGCAGAGGTTAAGGATATTCAATAAATGGTTCCCGGGACGGCGGTACCCAAATTTTAAAGATTAAAGGAATTTACTAAAGGCTTAATAGGAAACGGACTGCACTTTCTACCGATCACTACTGTACACCATATTATTACTATTCAAAAACTACATTAAATGGACTATTATTCAACTCCACATATCATTGGTGCATTAAGTCACCTTCGGGCTTTCCCGACTTCTTCAACCATTCAAATCAAAACACTCACAAAACTGATAAGAACAAACTTTGAAATTTTCAGAGAAAACAGTAGTTTTACTTTCATTTTTCTAATGTATAGAAGATAAGGGAAAACGTAATAATTAATTGCACACAAATTCAAACCACGGGCACAGTCGAGCAGTAAAACCAGATACATTATTATATTCACAAAAGCAGGTACAATAACGTTTTATCGTCAAAAATATTCCAGTCCGGTCGTTCCATGGTTGACGGGACATTGGTCATTTTAATTTATAAGGGGGGCTGCCCTATTTAATTGGGGTACCCGACATTAATTCGGGTTTTACGTATATTTCGTTCTGGGATATTTTTTTAACTTATTAGTCGCGGAGATATGTATCCTGGACGTATACCTGTTGACATTTTATTAGTTTGGATAATTGAGGGCGGCAGACTGTATTTGTAGAGACAATGAGTAGTTTTATTAAGATTGTAAACCCTGGGCTTTAATGTTCCGAATACAATGAACCATAAAATCAAATTATCCAAGTTTTAAGACATATTTTTTTAATACATTCTATAAAAAAGTGGCCGATACTTATCCGAAATCATTTCGGTTGCAAAATATTTTAAAGTCTTTTTGTGTTGTATTTATTAGACTGTAATTCTCAGGAGTTAATGCTGTAACTGCCTTTATCTATTTCAGATATTGAATATTTGAGTTATGTATTACCAGATTGTTATTAACCCTTGCTACTATTCTTATAAAAATCGCAAATTGTGAAGGCTTTGAAAATGCTAGGTTTTGTACTTCTCTACATATCCCACGTCAGAAGTCATCTTGAAACCCTCGTTATTCTACATGTGAATAAAACATAGAAAGGTTTCAGAAAAAAATTTTGAAATATGTTTCTTATCGCAAACGAATGATAAAAACTATGTATTCATGAACCTCAAATCTTTTGATCGACGCCCGAGTATTAAAGACCTTGTAATGCTTTATAAGATAATTCGTAATTTTATTGATAGACCTTACCTATTACATAATATTAATTTCAGATGTCCATTATAAGTTAATGGATCTCCGGACACATTTTATTTTCTATATATTTGTAAGAAGAAGCTGTTAATAAATTATGCACAGACTCACGAAAATCATAATATTCTTAAAACATGCTTTACAATAAACTGTTCAAGTTTTTTTTTAAATATCAACAAAATTACTACACCTTACTCTGTAACTAGTTTCATAATACAAGCACTTATTTTGTCTTATTATTCTTGTATTACATACAATAATCATTTAACTCCATTGTACAATGGAACTCTCCATGATAACTTGTATTGTACCTGGTTATATTGTTCATACTCAGCTTATTATGAATTGTACTGTACACTAATTATTATACTCCTATACATATATAACTATACAACTTTAACCTTTAACGATTATAAATAAAATAAATAAATTAACATTTGAAAAAAATTTAAATGACATACGATCGAATATATCTACGATCTAAAATATAAAGAAAAAATAAATATTATTTTGTAATGAATTTATTATTTTGTGTTAGAAATTGACTGTCGCTATTTCGATATGATGATATAAAAATTCCTAACACTGTCATACGTGAATGCATAAAGACTTCTTATAAGGGAAGACGTTCAGTGGGCCGCCCCACGCAAAATCAATGAAAACAACTCCAAATGCGTGCGGGGGAGAGGGTGGACCTGGATTGGGATGGACAGAGGCGGTTTACAAAGCCCAGAGATCCTGGAGGCGAAACAATTGATCCCTTACCCGAATAGGATAAGGGGGGGGGGTGATATCAGAGATGAGATTATCATCTGAGAACATTTTATACTTGTCTTTTTTAACGCTATAAATGCATACATTTCAGCCGGTTAAATGATTAAAAGAAGTAACTTATCTATGTGTTTATGTCATAACATATTTCGACATATTTTACCCCACGACATCGACAAACAAACGACTTTCCTAAATATCTATCATGTGTATAATATATGACATAGGCACTTCTTTCGTTAACCCCCAGAAATAAACATGTAACTTTCTAAAAATGAGGCAGAATGTAATATAGAAGTAGCTAATGAACACTGTGATAATCGTTAATGCCCTAAAGGTTATTAGATTTTTATAATTTTTCATTATTTTCATTATCTACATTTTATCTATACCTCATATTGTCCACTGGTATTATGTACAACTCTTTTTTTCGTAATGTAAGCATGTTTTACACTAAAGTTTACAGTGCGTACATTTATTTAATCATTGGAGATAACATAACTACTGTTAAACGAAAACTCGGAAACAGAAAAATCAAGAACAGATTATATCGGTCAGAAATTTTAGGTGCGATCGATTCTCATTCCGACTTTCCTCTTTCACGTTTTTCTTTTGAGAGTTGCTATATTATCTTCAATTCTACTTCTTTCGTATGGTGGGGTGTCAGAGGGGGACATCTAGGTCTGCGAGCCATTCTAGGACCTCAGGCATCGCCATGTGAACCTCATCAATCCCGCCGGGGAATGAATGGAGCGGGCATTCGTTGACCACATATTCGGTGGTCTGCACCGCACCACATTCACACATCGCCGACTCTTTAAGGCCCCATCTGTGCATCATGTAGACACAACGGCTATGGGAGTACCTTAAGCTAATGATGGCGGACCAGGTTTTGCGAGGCAATGAGAACCCAGGCTGTCTCTCGGTGGGGTCCTGTATGAGATGGGCATTTCCCACGTTGGCCGTTTGCCACTCAAGTTTCCACCTATCTTCTGGGGTGAGAGGTAATCGATTATATTCAATGATTAAATATTAAAGTTTTATGCTGTTCTCAATAAGTTACACTATAAAAATACTGAATGCAAATATTTAGTTAGTACTTTTAAGGTGGAATAAATTTTTAAATACGATTCTCATTTTTTCCGTTTACCAAACTGACCTTTTAGAAATTTTATTTTTCAGTCTATGTTTCCAAAATGAGTTATAAATGCAGTCGTTAATTAGCTACGTGAACGTCGATTATGAACTAACCCAAAATAACTGATAATTGGGTCAATAATATTTGAATGTTTTTTTTTTTTCCAAAAATTTAATAAAATTGAAATCGTTGGCCATATTACATTTTATATATTGTAAAATGGAGACAAAAACAATACAAGGCCGACGTAATTAACACGATTACTAAAGGTGACACTATCCTGTTGTCATGTTGACCGGATATACAGAGAAATAAGTATCAGGATAATGTCTTGCCTACCAAGTGTAAGGAAGAAGATGGCGCCCACAAATACGTATGCAGGATCATATCTTGATTCCGAAAATAAATATACTTAGGTAAGTATGACTATGAGATGATGGAAGCAAGAAGTGTCTGCCAAGACAGAGTCGTATGACGCTTCATCCTCTCTGCTTAACCTTGCCGAAACCTGCGTGATGATTAACAACATATTTTATCTTCGTGTCACCTGTTCCTGTACTTCATTTTAATTAACTTAATTTCTCTTTATTCTTGTAATATTTATATTTTTTTGTAATACCTGCATCAACTGTAAAGCGCCCCTGAGGTGATATCTCACAAAGCGGCGCTATACAAATTGTCCAATAAATAAATAAATAAATCTAAGGACTAAGGACTGGTTGTTTCAGAATTTGAACAAATCGTCAAATTTCAACGTTAATATTCAAGTCTTGTGAAAGTCATATTCAAGTTCTGATACTATCAAAGTACCGTAAAATAGCCGGTTCGTGATTAAAAACTTTTACAGAACTTGAATAAAACTTTCGCAGAAATTGAATTTTACATCTGAAAATGATGAACTGTTGAAGTGTTGTGAAACAACCCGTCCTAAATGAATATCAGTCTTTTTGCAAATGAACATTTTTTTGAATTATTTTCTGTTTACAGTATCGTTCTAATTTGTCATTGCTTTATTAATGTGAAGGTGGGTACCTACTATCTGTTTATCTTTCCAATATCTCTTTTCGTATTACTATGTGTCTACGTAAATAAACAAATAAAGGAAACTGGAAAACAGAAGTAATGCAGCACTTGGTATTGTTTGTTACACTGTTCTCTCGAACGTTGCAATAATTTATACAATTTCTACCGATGTTTATAACACGTTGTTACTCGTTATATAAATGCTGTCTTTCGCCTTGCAATTGGGCACTACGCGTGTAATTATTAGTAACGACGCGACCAGAGCAAATTATGTGATAAGTATACCCTGCGGGCAGCTTCGTGCGGTGGAGTGTGAGGGAATGTTACCCAATCGAATGTAATGCTGTATCAAAAAACGGGCCGTTGTAAATAACAGCTAAACGCCGACAACGTTCGACGCAGTTGATCAATGTTGGCGTTAACGGTTTGGTAAAATATTCAGATTACTCAAAAATCTTTAAAGTTAAATTATTAAAGCGATGCGCTGAAGAAACAAACCAATATCTGTGAGTTGTGGGCGTGACCGTGTGTTCAAGGCAAGGTCATCATTATCTTATTTCCACTTAACCCATCAGGCTTATAGCATATTTTGACAAACGGTCTGAGTATTAAAAATAATAAAATCCAAATAAATGTAAGATTTCTGAACGTACGTGAAAAGAAAAAAAACTCTTGGAAGGTGATGAAACATGCTTTCAAATTTAATTATTTCAAAAAATAATTTAATTTTTAAATATTAAAATTTTTAATTCGTACATATATTTTTTAACTCTTTAACCTTAGATTTTAATTACAAAACACACGCATTTTACTAGACAAATATTATTTTCATATTTTTTTGTCGTTTCATGTAAAGATTTTTTTTTCCAATTGCGGTCGGAACCTTTGGTTTCATAAAGTTGTATATTTTAGTTATTCTGTGGTTAACTTCTTATTTAAATATATAAAGAATGGTATTTTCTCTTTCTAACACCTTTTAGATCATGTTTTTCAACATGACAGTAAGGGAGACACAACGATTCCTATGAGACCACAAGTTGTTTCCAAAAGTGAACATATTACCCTGAGGGGTTAGATTGAGCGATCATTTTCAAATGTCGAATTTTTTTCTGGAACAATAAATAATTTGATTACTAGCCTGTGCAGATCTGATGTAAGTTGTAGTTATCATTTAAACTTTAAAATCAGTACAGGTTACACTTAGGATATTTGAATTATTTCAACAGTAATTTGACGAGACCAGCATTCTTTTAGGCGAGACACTAAGTTTGTTGTATTTGGACACACACAGATTCTTTGTATTATTATTATTATATTGTTATTCGTAGTTATTATTATCTTCGACATTTTGAAATATTTAATGCAGTCTTATGGAAAAACTTTAGTAATATCTGGCAAATGTATCCACAACAGTTAACCTTCGTCGACGTTAACTACGTTGATGTTTTTTTTTAAATTGTATCGTCAATGCCCCTCACTAATTGCGTTGGCCAGACAGAGAACAATAATATTACCTAACTGGGTATTCACTACTCATGTGCTCGTAATAATTTCGGAAAACTGGGATCCAAAGTTTACACATTGCAAAAAAACCTACTCCAAAATCAACATATTAGTTCATGTTGCAAAGCTAAGACAAATATTAATAGTTTCAAAATTCCATTGTCTAGATTGTAGGTTGGTAAACATTTTATTGAAGCAAGTTGCCATCTGGATAATATCTATTTCTGTGTAAAAATACACATTTGATACAGTTCAAGAACTGTGCCTGAAGACCTTACGTATGAGCGTTGAATATCGTTTTCCGCCGTTTCCAGGCGAAGACCGGGTTATTTCAAAACTTTATTTTTATTTAAAGTTTTTATACATATTTACATATTATATTACATTTAGTATGTATCAAAAATCCTACAAAGGCAAAACCTGTGTGTGGGTAACATAATACATATTATCACAATTCTATGGTAAGAATAAAACATGAGATTACGGTGTACGTTTTCTTTGATGATAAATACTTTAAAATTAAGTTATAAAAGTAGAAGCAATAAATGAAATGAAACAAAAAATAACATAACATTTGACATTATCAGTAGAAGTTTTAAACCAGACATAAAAATACATAACCTACTAATGTTATTCAAATAAAAATATATAAATTTTGTGCTGTTTGTACAATCAAAAACGATACTGAGTACTACTACAGATGAGTGTTGATTTATGAGAAAAATATATCCATTTTGGTGTATTTTAGCCAAGATTTGATGTGGTTTTTTTTATAATCGTGAATGTTTTGTGTTAACAATGTGATATTAATTATATACTTTATGTTAGTCATTTTTCGAACAGAACAAAATTGAGTAAAAAATATTTTTAATTATATTCATATTAATATTATTAAGAAATATATTCATGTAGATCAAAAAACACTGAATTCTGAATATACTTATATATTTACTTTTAGAAATAATAAAATGATTTAAAAGTTTTACTGTATACAAGCTCAATGTACGCCGTGTTAAGTTTTTACAACGTAATAATTCAACATCTCTTTCTGTTAAATGCGTACTTTGATAATAAGAGGGAGAGGTCGCTATACAGATTAGTATTGTGTTAGGTGCGTTGATTTGAGTTTTTGATATGATTTGTGATTTTTTTAGTTTGATGGATTGTTTTAACTTACATCGTAGTATCTCCTGACATTTAAAAAAAGTTTAGTTAAATTCAAAGCGGTAAAATTGACGCTATTCAAAATATAATGTTACTCAAACAAATAGCCGCGACACAAAGAGACAAAGAGACAAAATCACCTACATGCCAATTTAACTTTTTTGTAAAAATGAGTTGGAACTTATTTCAAATTTACGTAAGAAATAACAATAACCCCGCAATAATTGGGTTTCAATATTTTCAATTGTGAATTAGATTTAATGCCATATATATAAAAATATAAGCAATTAAGGTCATAGGTTAATATTCTCGCCTGAGAAAGTATTTAATCATTAATATATTTAGAAATGAACGGGCACGAGAACATAATATTATGCATCCGTGATATTGCTAAACGCTAACAAAGTCAAATATTAAAAACCAATCATCCATTGAAATTAAAATCTGAAATAATAATTAGCTTTTTAATTAACAGACGAATGTAGAAATGAGAAGTATTACAGTCACGGAAAATTTTCGTAGTATTTTTTTTCAATATTCAAATTATTCTAATGCCGCATAGAAATGAGATATAGTCATTAATCATCTCAAGAAACTCTCTTTGATTGGTAGACATCCCACGTTGTTTTAATTCATCAATTAACTGGAGAATAAGTTATGGATGATGTTTGGAAGTGAACACGAAATGAAATTTGCAAGAAATTTTATGTCTGTTTGCAGCGTAAATGTATTGGTGTTTATTAGTCATTTCAAGGCTGTTGGAGGCATTTAATTTCGATGGTTCATTGAGTTGAATAATCATGGGCGTTGATGTTTTTGAGTGACTGCTTAATAAATATGAGATGAGGCATATTTTTGATAAACACGTGCATAAAAGAAAATGTTTATGCTTTTGTATAACAATCAAGTACTTATAAATATATGTAGTGGTACGCCACTACTTGATTCGAACACCATTTTAGAAGTTTCGATTTTATTCCAAACAAGCTTCTTGGATGATATTTTATTCTTTTTAATTTTGGTTTGGCAATATCTACATAGCAACCAAAATGTTCGAGAAGCTTTTTCACCTTATAAAAGCGACAGCGTGAAGGAACTAGTCAGTCAGCCATCAGTCGTTCAACAATTAGCAAGACTGCACGAGTGACAACCCGCGCCCCACCGCTGCGCGCGGGGCGATAACACCCGGCTTTGCACGGTTCAATCATGGACTCCATCGGGATAATCACAGCGCCCTGGCCCCGGCTATTGTCCCTGGCCAGCGCTACACTAGATCACAGCGCCCTGGTTCCAGCACATCTGACCAGCGCTACATCCACGCACCTAGACCACGCGGCATCCTCGCCGGTCTAAGCCATCTCCCGCACAACTGCCGACCAGGTCCACCGCACCTTTCGGCTACCCTGTTCAGCACTGGAGCACCCGAAAGACCCACGCTCTTCACCAGTACCTGATACGTCAACGAGTCCGATCACTAGCAGCGGCGTCGACTCACTGACCCGCGCTTGACCAGCACTTCATCGCCTGCATCCGGAGTCTTCATCATCGGTCCTCAAGTCATCTCACATACGGCAACCTGACTCAAATAAAACACTGTGACTTTCACGACATCTTTCATTTCGTGCCTCCTCACCAGATCCCCAAATATATAAATACTTTTAACAAACAGTTTAGTATAGAAATAGAAATAAAGTTTTGATGTTTGTTTGTCTTGCAAATTCTACTTTAACAAGGTTTAACAGGTTTACAAATACTTTTTTTTTTGGGGGCTAACTTAAAGCACACCAATTTATTGCAGTAATTACGTAATACATTATATAATTAATATAAAATTCATAGAGGTTTTATGTCAATAGGAATTGCCATAATAATTAATATTTGCGTGACTACTGTTTTAGTTATCATACAAATTCTAGTAATATGAATGATTTATAATAAATAAATACCATATTTGTGAATTATGTACACGTGACACGGGACGAGAAACGCCACACACCAAAGCTGTGAACTAAGCCTATGATTTAAAAAAAATGATAAAATCAAGCACATACAAATATCTCGTACCTAATGCCTTACAAGAAAAATATATTCAGTTAGAAGGCACTTGAACTAAGTAAGTATTGTAATAAATAGAAACACAAAATATCTTATGTTTACATTCACGACAACTTAACTACCACGTAATTATTAAAATAATTGTTATAAGTGCTTATTTCTAATTGAAAATTGGGTAAGATTATCTGCGTGACATATTCAACCATTTTTATTATTTTTTGTTTCGTTCTAATGACATAATTTTACACGGTAAAAAAACAGTATCTAGTGCAAACGGGAAACTGGCGGTCAGCATCACATTTGGAATCGATTTCGTGGCGTTCTTTTTTATTAAAAAAAAATTTCTTACTTTTTCTTTCATTCTGATGACATACACATACACGGTGTCCGGAAAATACTACCTATTACAAGCCGGAAACTGGTTGTGTACCTTTATTGTTTTTCGAGTTAGTCGATTCCGAATTTAGAATTTCAAAGTCATATAGAAAAAACATTTCTATGGGATTAATATCATTGGAACTTTATTGTCTTTTTAAAATGCTTCATGCATAGACCCAGCTCCAAAAGTTTTATAACCCTTTGACGAAAAAAAATGTATAATTTTTGGTTGTCTACGTTCACATAGATATGGAAGTAAACTCATCTGTTTTTCGTTTTTACTACGAGTTTCCTTACATCATGTATGCTACGCTTGTGAATGCAATATTGTTTACAAAAAATATTATCTCAGTATGCAGCCGTATTATTTTTAGGTTATTTACTAAACATCTTGTGAGTCCGTTCATTCACAGGGTGGTCTCAACATACCAGAGAACTGCATTTAATGGATGCATTTTATAACTCCGGTAGTCAAAACTTTAAACGTTTGAGCAACAATCAAGATATTTAACGCGAAGTTCGTTGGTATACAGATTTTAACGACAAGGCTGGGAACTCCTGCAACGCACCAGCAGTTTATTATACAAGTTCGTTGTTAATTAGAGCATCCTGTGTTTCTAATAATTAAAATGAATGTGAAAGACGTACTTTTATAAATTTACACAAAATGAAAGGTTTTAATCTTTTGAGTAATTCGGTAATTCAGATAGTTAGGTAATAAAATAATAATAATAATATCACTTGGATATTATATACATGGTGTCATTTTTGTGAAGTGTCAACTCGAAAGCGCTGCTTACGTACCTACGTTTTTTATTAATTTATAAGTTACAATCGCTGAACAGGAAATTCTCTGTAATATAATATGTACATAGAACAGAAAAAAAAACGTCACCAATTTAAATAATACCATTCGAATTTTCAGGCCCCAAAGATACCAGTGCATTTGATTTTCATATATTCAGAAAAGACTTTGATCGGTTTCACTCCAAGTAGGGGAAAAATTATCCTACTTCGGGACTAATTATTTCAAAACAAGGAGGTACCCTTAAATTTTATTTTATTGAAATTTATCGTATTTAAAATGTTAATAACGATAGTAAAAATAGTTTGTCGATATCTAAAAAAATGACGAAGTTATGAGCTTTCAAAGTGAACTTGGGTAAAACGTATGCAAATCTCGTGACGTCACATGAGACCTAATTTAGCACAATTTATAATTTGAATGACACTTGTGCAGTTGCGCGGCGCATGTAACTTGATGTCTTATGAAATATTAACATTTTGAAAACTTATATCTTCGATCCTATTCAGTGTTTACCAAAAACAAAAAACTTGTGTCTTCATCATGCTTTAATGAATATGACACAATTGTAAAAAAACATTAAATTTCTTTTTAGGAGAAGACTTCATTGTTTTTATTAATGCCCCAAAATAAAAATAAAAATTAAAAAAAACAATTCTCAATTTTATCTCATTTCTTCGAATAAAATATTTAAAAAAATTAAAACAATTGGAAAAATAAGTAAGTAAATAATAATAAGTAAGTAAAATAAGTAAATAGCTTAGTAACTTATTGATAAATCACACCTTTCTTTCAGCAATTGTGTTATAAATTTTATTAATTTATCATGAACCACCGGGAAATATAGTCCTGTCTGCCACAAATCTGTCAGATACGCACTCATAAAACTAGTTCTATCTCTTTTTTTATTACGGTCAAACCTAAAATATACACAGAGTTAGAAAGAAAAAGCACCAAGCTATCTTTTTGAATTTAAAAGTTCACAATAAACGTTCCTGTATAATTTGAAATAATTCTATGAAACAGAAAACCGCCACACAGTTCACCCGGTCAACGTATGCCAATTTTTTAAATAATGTTTTAAAATTCCTTTTTTAAGACTTTTGTATATTCGAAAGTATTTTTTGAGTTTCGTTTACAGTTTAAAATACCGTAAATGTTTTTTTTTTTATTTTAAAATACGTACGAAAATAGCGAACCTATTTGAAATTGAACGTAGAGCGGGAATTTGATGACGTGATATTATTATTTTGTCTAGATCCGATGGGATTAATAAAATCTTAACATGTTGTTCATCATTATTATATAGATTAAGAAACCATCATAAAATATTGAAAATTGTCATCGCCACACATAAGTCGATAAGGGTACTAATGATTATCTTTCTTTCATCAAATCGTATTATTATACTCTAATTTAAAGCATAGGAACGGTGACGATTATTTTAAAAAGGACCAGTATTAATCACAGACGTTTTCAAGTTTGGTGTTAGGTTCTGTACGAGAATCACTCGGTTTTGGTTGGGGTCCATTTAAAAGATAAAAGTTTTTTTATCTGTTAATAAGATAACCCTTTTGATCTCGCTTTTTAACCCAATGAAAAGAGAGAAGATAATATACGTTGGTAATAAAATGAACCTTAAGAAACAACCTTTCAAATAAACTTCAATATTATTGTTGGGAGAATTCTACTTACAAAACAAATGGTATATTGACGACATTTATTGTTTTGTAAGGAGTTTTACCATCAAACGGAGCAATGTTAGTACCTTCAATCACGAAACGAATTATTATAAATAACGGAGAAACCACAACTGAAGGCATTGCGGCATCTGGAAGTAAATAACATGTTATGTTTTTCTGTTTTAATTTTTTTGTTTGAGGATTAAAACTTAAGGTTTTACTCATTACCTTATTGGACTTGTAGAAACGTCAACAGATGTCGCACAGATATCCAGATTGCATTTAGTTCGGGAAACATCTTTCAATCATACAAATAGCAGCCAATAACAATATGCGTCAAATAAAATGAAGATAATGTTGGTAGTTCTTAGTTGAAGTATGATGCAGTTAAATATTACCGGAGGGGACAGGTTTGAATTAACTCAGTGGTAGACCAAAGCCCCGACGTGACTGGGGTCATGGGTACAATTGTTAGATGCGACCTGATCATTTATCTGATTTTTCTGTTTTAAATTTTCGCTTCGTAGTCGCTAATATTGTCTTCAATGATTAATTAATGCAAATGTGCATGGCCATTTAAATTTCATAAAGGATTTAGAATTCAAAATCAAAACGTTTGTTGCTTGGAATGACTTAATCTGTGTTTGGTGATCAAATCTAAGCCAGGTACTTCCCAACGCTCGTCTTTCCTATCATTTAATTATTAATTTCTATTGTTTTACATACAGTTTTCATAATAAATAACAGTTTTTAAAGGATGTTAAAAATCAGTATCTGTATGGGTCAGTAGGAGTTGCTTGTGACAACCTCACTAGGAGAACCTTTTCTGAGATGTTTGCAGGTTTCAGGAAAAGTGTTATTATGACGTCATAAGGAATAACACATCATCGTACTTGAGATTCTCAAGGAGGATACTGTGGTTACACCCATCCATGCCAGTATGTGTAAGTAGTTATTATTATGATTACCATCTATTTATACTTGGCATGACCATTTACCACTCCTTGGGGACGCGTAGAGGTATTGCTCTGATTTCATACCTTTATCTTTTATTAAACGGTTACACATATAATAATGAAATTCTGGCTCAAATAAATTTCTCTACACAAGAGTCTCACTCCCGAAAACGTTGCCATTACCTCCTTTATTGTTACATAATTTGTTCATTAACTCACCCGTGAGGAGAACAACATACTTCCTAAATGTAGTTGACCAAATAATAGATAAGTTTTTCATATCTTACAACGACTTGTCACTAAAAATACATTGTATAAACGTTAAAATTATAACGACCCCAATCTGTAATGTTATAAAAAGATGTACAAATAGAATTAAATAAATACATATTGGGTTAGTAGTCATCATAATTTACATTTTACATAGACACAGTGAGAAGAAAGGGATACTACGTTTTTATTTATTTTATAAATATATATATATATATATATATAAATTACAAACAATGCAAAACAAAATGAACCTTTGTCTGTCCAACTGGGAAGGATTCCCGTTTCAGGACAGCCAAATTGTGTATTTAGTACATAATATTCTTACAATGGAATGGCGATGCTGGCAAAACAAATTTTGAGAACATTTTTGATTGCATTCGAAGTGACAGGATGGTTTCTTTATCCTTGAAAGAATCGCAAAGATGTAATTTATTACCAGGGGCAATTTGGATAACATTAGTAATTGCATTCAGAACAGATGAATGGTTTTTTTCGGGACATCACAAGTGATCACATTAAAGATGCAGTTAAGATGAAAGAGAATAAAACAAAACACAAGTAGATGATAACCTTTTTAACAGTTGGCACTCTTGTGGAGTATTCATATAAAAAGGCTAAAATACTATAATCATATTCGTTTCTATTAACACTGTTAATCATATTAAAACAAGAAAGCTTTCAAGAAGTTTCGGCAAGGATTTAGTATTTTTATACTGTAGAAAGGTCTTTAATACTACCTCAACAAACGCAGGAATCTGGCCTCAAAAAATAAATGTGTATCCGAATAATATTATTTTTAAAGGTTTCCATTTGATTTATTTCTCGCGCGGTCAGTACTAAAATATCAAAGGGGGTGTTTATCGCAAAAAAGGGTTTCGCGGGAACACAAAGTCGTTTATCATATAAAAAGGGCAGCACCATTGGTTTGAAATTTACTAGATGGGCAACATCGACATTTCCTTTACTATCGAAAAAAAACTTAACTTTGTGGCTTGAAATTTTACACGTCGACCGGTATCGATTGATCCCAACCTTCATCAGGACAATAAACATACCAACTTAATTACAGTACAGAGGAAAGTTATAAGGTAAACAAAATAGAAAGAAAAGGCGTATAAAGGAGGGAGAGAGCATTAGAAAAAGGCTGATAAAGGGGCAGGTAGAGGAGTAGGTGGAAGGGTAGGGGAAGGGTGGGAGTTACGTAGGAATTAAGGGAATCACTTTAAAATAGGACGGTCGGTTAATTCTAACTGCTTAAAATTTGGCAATTATTCATATTTTTCTTTAATTTTGAGATTTCTATTCCTATTTTATTTATATGTACAGATTGCAGTAAGACAGACAGCACAAAAATACACAGTGTAGTTTGAGAGTCTATTAAAAAAACGGCGTAACTTACGCATCAAGTTCTGAGGATGACATAAGAAAAATAATGGCCCCAGCAGCGATTCATTGATGAAGGGTATTTCTAAAGCTTTCGGCCGCATTTTGGCACATCTCGACGGGCACAGCGCCCTTGAGGTGTTTTTGTACAAAAACGGTGCTATACAAGTCATCCAAGTATTATTTATGGTGGCGATTTCCTCCCGAATGCAATCCTTGAGTTCTTCCAAGGTGTGAGGCCGATGTTTAAAAACATTTTTCTTCAGGTAGCCCCACAGAAATAAGTCACAAATTGCAGTCGGAAGGCCCGCGTGGTGGCGACGAAAGAATAGCTATTTTCAAGATACGTGCGGACGGCGAAGTCGTTACCAAACCATGGTAGCGTCTGAAAACGGCACGACCCTTCCGACACAATGAGACCCCTTCCAGGTTCCTACCTCTAACACACGGGACGTACTGGCCCTTCATAATTGCATTGTCTGTTTTGCTGCACCCTGTATTAATTGGAGTCGTATGGTTAGTGTCGATTAAACTGTCGTTTTTATTTGATTGCGCAGTCGCGGTTGACACAGACAGTACCTATTTTGAAATCAGCAACTCCATAAGCCTATTAAAAGCGTATTATAAGGCTCTAAAAAGTTTGCACAACTTTAAAATGAGTTGCTGTACATGTGGCGAAAATTTCATTAAATCTGCTTTGAAATTTAACCCAACGTATGGCCTTTGAAGTCTAAAATAAAATAAATAAAATTACCTCGATGAGTCCATACAATTTTTATTTTATATCACATCTCACAAGAGCGCCCCTTTCTGTATGGTTTAAAGACAAGGGAACTATATCGCTACCTGGTTGGGCAGGGTTATGAGGCGGGTTAAGGTAGGGGCTGCATGCTGCAAGGGTTTTATTTATGCAGATCTTGAACGAGGAAAAATATTTGCCGGTATGACATACGTACGATATCATACCATTATGTAAATCTGGCTCTTTCGGACTGAAACTGAAGATTGAGTTGTTTTGTCGATTACTTGGAAAAAAAAATTTTGTCGGAAAAAATTACAAAATTGCTGTTGGTTAAAATTGGTTAGATTATCGAATCAAAAAAAAATTAGCCATCCAATAATTATTTTTAAAGATTGCATTTATTTATAAGCAATGCTTCCACCTAATGTTCAACGTATCGCTGGAGCAAATTATTAGGTCTACCGTAAGGAATCTAACTTCTTGTGGACGCGTTGAAAGATACCAATGTTTGAACATCGAGTTCTTAATATTTTTTCCTATAGGTGCATACCTATCAATGTACTACTGTTATCTATCTACACAACGATTTAGACTTTTTACAACTTTTTTTCTTATTTATTATGAAGAAACGGCTTGAATGATTTGTAATCGATTTACATAGTGTAACTAATAAAACAATGTAACACTTTTAGATAAATAAACTGAACAATAATTTTAAATAAATTGATTCAGTCGGGGAATATCGCTGTATTAAAGGGTTAAAGTTGTTTTATTATTTAATTGCTAGTTAGGATGCGCATAATGGAAAAAAAATAATCAACTTATTTTCAAAAAACACATTTTTTTATCGATTACTAAATTTATTTGTTTTTACGACGTTTGTTTTTACTCGTTTCGAAAAATTCAAATCGATCATATTCCGAATCAACTTTCTAAAAAGTTTATCTGCTGACAGGTTTTTTCCAAACAAAACGTTAAAATTTGCAAAATAAAATATCATTTTTAAACTCCAACCAAATTAAATTTGGTCGGGAAAAAATAAGAAAAGGCACTGCGCGCCACTGGTAGATATATATAGTAGGTACCAAACAACATACTTGTCTTCATCGTTCAAAGGTTTTGACACCGTGACGTCACGTTTGAGCCCGGTACTCCATTCAGCAGAAACAAGTAAGTACCAATAAAGCTCTGTGATTGCTTCTTGTCAAGAGATTGTCATATCTGAGTACCGAAAACCAGGATCGAACTGGTTAAGCATAAAATTTGGTATGTATCTTAGCCGATGTTTGATTTCACGGTGTTCGGAAATCAATGGGACACAAAATAACTTTATTTTGATTTGGCCATTTCCATTTCTTTTATCTTTTTATTTTATATTTGCAGCCATCTATATTGTTCGGTGCATTTTGAAAAACAATATACAGCCGATATTAACCCCTTAGCTACCGATTTTTTAATTTACTTTAAAAGTTACTCGATTTACTAAAAAACGTATGCTAAAAAAAAAAGTAATACTTGAAAATCGATTCCAAGAGTGATGTAGATTCATAAATTTCCCTCTAGCTTCCGGACACCATTTATACGTGCGCAAGTAAATTATATATATTTTTTTATGAAATGCATTTATTGCAATGTTCCTTGTTCTATTTTTAGTTGAATTGGGAGTACAGTCAGCTCTTCCTGAAAGTATGTGTAATGCAGTTGTAGTACAAATATGGAAGAATAAGTTTTTAAAAAAGACCAGTATAATGGCCATCAATGAGTTTCTAAGCTAATGAACTTTTAAAATGGCCAAGATGAGACAATAGTTTCAAAAATAAATCAATGATTTTAGCACTTTATTTGGGGTCATATCAAAATTAAATAAACGAGTAGGTATGTCATATTATAATTATTATAAAGAATAATATTTGAATGATTTGCATTCCGCTGTTGCAAAATCATCTCAAGGGTGCTGTACAAATATGTAATACATTTCCACAAACAGTTTGACAGTTTGATAATGCCTTCAGAAGGCGAAACAGCTGTCATGCGTAATAATAATTACACAGCAGAACTTGTTTAAAAATAAACTGTTTTTATAAATCTAATAATAATATTATTTAATTATATTATTAAAAATAAAAATTGAAATGGAGTTCTACAAATTAAACTTGATAACAATAAATATACATATGTTTTTATTCTTATTTGTGTATATTTTGTACAGGCAGATAATTATAACTCATAGCTTATAGCTTTAAAATATGTAGGTATTGACAGGTGATGGGTTAGTTTTTTTTTTAATTTGATAAAAAATATTTTAGATTATTTAACAAAATATTACAGGTTGAATGCGTATTGGCCTAATTTTTATCCAGCGTATATATAATATTTATTCCA
This sequence comes from Hesperophylax magnus, assembly GCA_026573805.1. Classification (NCBI taxonomy): domain Eukaryota; kingdom Metazoa; phylum Arthropoda; class Insecta; order Trichoptera; family Limnephilidae; genus Hesperophylax; species Hesperophylax magnus. Next base: position 2,564,336 of record JAIUSX010000055.1, read on the forward strand.
GAAAAAAGGCAAAAGTATTCTAAAATTTCCGACTTTCGAGTCATTTTTATTTTTTTTTGTATTGTATGTTCGGAAAACGTTTAAAAATATTGTGCCTGAGTTTCATAAAATAAAATAAATATTGTTTTTTGTCGGCAATTTTTAATATTCTGTAACCAATGCATTTATTGTCATTTATATTCATTAGATTTTCAATTTCATTCAGTGATTGCTTAAGAGGAAAGGTTACGCAGCCTTTTCATGCTTAACTTGGATTCGAGGCCAAAACATTAAACCAAACATTTTTTTTTTAAATCACATGGTACGGCAAATGTCTTGGTGCATATGTGAGGTTACTTTATTTAAGTGTGCTTTAAATTTTATAAAAGAATTCGGCTTGATGGAAAAATTAATTAGTCGATTTGGGAGGCGGGTATGGGTACCGCCGCCCGGGGAACCATTTATTGGATAACCAACACCCCTGACATAGGTCACACTAAGTGATTTACTATGTTTGGTGACTTAGCAGGGGTATACGGGTTCAAGGGGTGATGATTGTAGAGGTATTGGCGGTGGGTACGTTGAGGGTGATGTTTTGACCTCTAGCCAGACTCCCGCTTACCATCGCCTTGCACCGAATAGATGGATTCATACGTCCGCCATTCCTGGACACATCGAGCCACAGATTCCTACCCACCCCTCATACCTTTGTACTTCTTAAAATTCTTCCTTCTTTCCATAAAGAAACCCTCCACACAATATTCCCAAAGATGTCATAGGCCCTGTGGCAAGTCAAGTGAAGAAATTGCCACGAATGTAATTGAATTCTTTTGAATGGTACAATATGGGTTCATTTACAATCTTCACTGTCCACAGGACGCCTTTTTAAAATTATATAACTTCTTTTGATTGTCGGTTTGCCCCTGTTGAGAAAACGCCATGATTTTACAGCACGGAATACCTTTGTCTATTCTTAATTACGGTATTCAGAGATTTAATGTTCTCTGAAGAGGAAGAAAACGCTGTTCGTCAAAGAGATTTGTTGTGTATGTTATGAAATATTGTGTTATACCTCTATCTATATCAAGGCTGCCCCACCTTTTTAACAGTTGGGCGAAATAGACGATTTTGAATCACTGGCGGGCCACTGAATACCTGACGGTTCCTATTTCCATGGCGGGGGGGGGGTTGTTAGAGAATTTCTATAAAACATAATTCCCCACAAGAGTGCTCCCCACAAAATATTTGAAATCCATGGGGGGGGGTTGTTACGGAACTTCGCTGAGAAAAAATTCCGCGCACCCAAAAACATCATGTGATTCCCCACAACAATTTTTCGAATTCCATGGGGGGGGGGGGGTGGCTACAAGATTGCATTTCGGACGCGCAAAAAATATTATATCAAAAACCGGTGTATTTTTGTTTAAAAAGTAAGTTCAACAGGTTAGATTTTTTCGTCGCTTATTCTCGTTCTGAGTAGCCTAAATAGCGATAAATCGCCTTCGTTGACAACACTAGTGACCGCGCGCAAGCTGCATTGTTTGTTTTACCGCGGGCCCGCGACACTTTTTCAAATTGGCGGGTTTTTTGAAAATGGTTCACGCGGGCCACTTATAATTCGTTCGCGGGCCACATTGTGGCCCGCGGGCCTGGGGTTGGGCAGCCTTGATCTATATGATCTACGTGCTATGTTTTGATGTCTTCTTTCCAAAAACCAGATGAGAAAGGCTTTCGAGGAATCGTTGCAAACATTCATCTTTTTTTTTTCACCAATTGGGATATGTTATGCGGCTGTAGGTAGTAGGGAGAGGAAGGACATGGGAAAGAGGAAGGTGGGTTAATACCTGGCGATTGGGATCTAGTCACAAACACGGTTTAAGCCATTTCAAGCAACGCTTCAATTCTAAATTGTGATCTTGCACCAGGGCGATACTGAGAGTATCATCCACTCACGTGCCGCAAGCATACTATTTTGAATTTCAAATCAATCAAGAACTTTACCTCTTGACCACGGAGGCCGTCAAATATATTTTCTCAAACAATTTGAATTTGGTACCTGGCCGTTGTGATATTTTAAACACCCTTAGTATAATATAGAAACGTAAATAAATTGTAAATTTCGGTATAAAGACACATTATATAAACACAAACATGGTTATAACTGATACACTCGTTCATATGGTTTAGTTGTTGACGATATCCAATTCAGACGGATACAATATTGACAATTAACTGAACCCGTTATATAATATCTCCACGTGATGAAGGTTTTCATTTAAAGGATTCATCGAATACTTAGACAATGTAATATAATATTGTAACGAATGAAGGCACTTGTTCACAGACGCATATTTGCAATTTGAATATTTCCGAAGCTAGAGAAATAGTGCATTCTTAAGCGATACGGAATACATACAATAATTACATTAAAGTTCAACTCTACTGGCAACGCAGCGAAGCTCTGCACAGTGCACATGCAGCCTGAATATTATACAAATACATTTAACATAATATTTAATGAACATTTGCAATATGAGAATTTGTAACGTTTGCAACTTGCAACCCCTATGTGCCATTTCATATAATTAACAAATGATAGTAAAAAGCACCAGGAATAAAGGCTTCTCTATTATTGCGCAGTTATAAATAAATTCGAGAATTTCTCTGTCCAATATCTGCAATAGAAAATTCAATGTCTCATACTTGCATGTAGGTAGCTTTTATTAGTTAAAGAGTCTTACTACACTAGAAGAGTAAACTTGAACTCAATAACGATTGGAAAACTGGATATTTTGATGTTATTTTACAATCTAACGTTAATTTATCAGGCCCATTTAAAGTTTTTTTTTTTAATTTCACGCATATTGCACCTTTAACGGCCTCTACGAGTGCATGACCGTGATTTACCGTTAAAAAGTTACAAAAATTTCTACCACCCATTAGTTAATCGGTGATAACGTATCAGTCTAGTTTTATAATATATTTTCTTTAAAAAATTAATTCTTCAAAGAACTAACTAATTTTTTCATTCCAAGAGATGTTTTGTTTTTAAAAAATCAATACGATTTGAAGAATTACTCAACTAGAATATTACAAATCATTTTATCTTCAACTAAATGCTGTAGAAATGAGATCTCTGAGGCGCATGTGTGGTAAAACTATCTATGATCGTGTGAGAAATGTGGAGATCCGCAAAGAATGCATGGCTGATGTAAGCGTAATGAGCAAGATTAAAAAAGGCACGCTTAGATGTTTTGGGCATGTCGAGCAAATGAGCAAAGAAAGGACTGTGATGAAAATATATGACGAATATTTGAATGGTAGCAGAAGTCGGGGACGCCCGAGGAAGACATGGCACGATCAAGTGAATCAGATACTTGAGTCGAGCCATGTCAAGAGTAAGAATAATAGAAGATTATGTATGAGACAGTGTATGAATGTGAATGAGGCAAGAAGTGTGTGTCAAGACCGATATTTTTGGCGGTCCGTCTTCTCTGCCCTACCCCTGTGGGAAACGGAGTGATTTTCAGTAAATTAGTTAGTTTTGTTATATCTTCAAATCCATTAGTAAGTATATCTAATCTTTTAAAACCGTTTTACGATAACTTAATCAAAAAATAAAAATTAAATATTTCAAAATTCAGATAAAAGATAATTTTCATCAAATTCAAGTTTGTGCTAATAAAGAAATACCAAACTCAGCAATACAATTTTAGAACTCCATCCCAAAACAGCAATTATTGATAAAATTCCTCGCGATTCCGCTCAATGTTCCTTTATTTCATTACTGCAACTTTCATTACGTTCCTAATATTTCCATCCTCAGCACACCCTAAAAGTTAAGTACAACAGTTATTCTGTGAACACAACTCCCGGCAATAGTTGCATTGTCCTCTGCACGGCTTTCCGGTCATATGCGCACACTGCGGTACAGAATCACTCATGGCATGTACACTTGTTCACACATAACAGTAAAAGTATTGGGTGCAATGCACAGCATTATAACCAAACATTTGGCTCCAACTGCGTTGTTCTGGACTCCTGGTAGTATCGCTATAAAATACATTACATGGGAGGGTGGAATTATGAGCAAGGAGCTTTCTTGGAGAGGGTGTTTTAGATCTTTGATGTTGAACACAGTGTAATTCGGTTGATTGCTATGCGGTTGTTAGATAAAAACTTCTGGTGTTTTTTTAATTGATTTTGAATGATAAAATTCAAAATTCCAAAAAATATTTACTGCAAAAAAATACAGAGGACAAAGGGTATAGCTTATAGGTTACATCCTATTTCATCCAGCTAACCCAACAAATATACATTATAATACATAACCCAACAATTACATGTTAACAAAAATGTTAAATGTTAACAAATATGTAAATAAAAAACAGAGGTATTTAATTTATGTAAGGTATTCATTTAAGGTGTAGTGACATTTGTTTAAAAGAAATGTTTTTAGTGATGATTTAAATTTAAGTATGTTGGTTATTTGTTTTATGCTACGTGGAAGGTTGTTATATACTTTAATGGCCACGTAGTGTGGTCCTTTTTGAAATATAGTTTTATTTGCTTTTGGGATTAATAAGTTTTCTGTGAACCTTGTAGCGTGTTTATTTGTTGAGTTTTTTTGTGGGAACTTTTCTGGAGATGATCGAACTAACAGGCATAACTCCATTATATATATGTCCGTCACTGTCAAAGTTTGAGATTTTTAAAAATTGGTCTACATGAATCCCGGTGAGAGTATATAATTTTTCGTAGGCACCTATTTTGGATGATAAAAACATCTTTGGCGTTTACTGAGTTTCCCTAAAAAACTATTCCGATTGATATTGATATATTGATACTTTAGTACTAGTATTTCCAAATGCTGTCCACTCTCACAATTGCAATATTTTTCGGTTTACACATCTGGTGGATATCGAAAATGGTGTTTTTTGTGACCTACACGGAGAACATACTGATATAAAACATTGTCAATTTATTAAAAAATCTCTTGAAATTATTCGTAATCCTGTCAAATATGGATCTGAAGGCCCTTAAAGAAAGAACTGGTTTCATGTTAAGCTTGAAGTAAAAAATGAATATTTTAACGCGTGTTCGTAAAAATTATTACATTTGTTATTACATATTAACAGGGCAAACGTAGCAATAACGTAGTAATAACACGTGTTCGGATATATTCGAAAATTACTAACATTTTATTAGGAAACACTCTGCTGTCCTATTCTTAACAGGATTTTAATTAATCAGCAATACTCATTTTTCTATGTGTAAATAATGTTTTCCTACTGCTTTTGCATTCACCGTTGGAGATTACTTCATTCGTTCTAAGAAATAGATATAACCGGAAGGTCATACAAAAAATTTTTGCCCCCTTAATTTTTGTGGAGAGAGTTCATTTCACCTGCAATCCAGGTCTTGAAGAGACCAACGCAGTTAGGAGAAACGTGAAATCCGGCCAATCGCTCCGAGATTTCATAATCCCTAGGTTTGTGAAGAAAACAGAAAAATTTATAACGCGCAACTGCAACTTTAAAGAAATTATGATACAGCAATATTCACAACACGAACCGTAATTGCTTGAAATCTACCTGCATGTTATATACGTACGATAAATTACCTGTATGTTATATTCGTACGATAAATTATTATATTTTACTATCGGTTAAGGATAAAAGTAATAAAGGAGAAAGTAATCATTTTCCATTAAGAGAAAAATGTTTTATAGCGACGCTGTAATGCTTTTTAGTAATATGTAAGATTTCCATAAAAATACATAGGTACTATGAACGTAAATTAATATTTATTCCATTATTATATTTTCATTTGTGTTCATATAATTTAATATTACAAATAAAATATAATTTATAACCTGCTGATTACCAAAATATGAATTCCCAGTATTTCGATATCAAAAATCCGAGCCTAAATTCCTATGATTATTCAAATAAAACTTTTCTTTGTAAAGAATATTCGAGGATATTAATCTTTCCAACTCATAAAAAACAGTACTGTTTTTCATTATCTTGGGCCAAGAACGTATCCCAACAATTTTAATATCTAATACATTAAATACTTTGTTAGAACCACGAAATAATTTAATAATGTCTTGGCGAAGAAATGTGAAACATTATGAATAGTTGTTGATTTAGCGAATCTGTTATCCGAACAGTTTAATATACAAAATAGAATAAAAAATGTTAAGGATGTGTTACAAGAGAAATAAAATTAGGTATGCATGTATCTACTCTATTTTAAAATCACAAAATCCTGAAAGCAAGAATTCTTACGACCTTGTATAATACCTTAATACCTTTTATGAGACGGTTGGACACGTAGAGCGGGTGAACAAAGAAAGGAGTATCAGAAGAATAATATAAATTACAGTATATACACGATGTATGTGTGACTGAATATGTATATCTTTTATTTTAATTCCTTTAGTCTCACAATGAACTTTATAACTCATTGGGTGTGCTCTGTATCAAGAAATAACAAATCAGAAAAAGCCGAGGAAGACATATCACGATAAAGTGAATCAAATTCTTGAGTTGAGTAATATCAAGAATCATAATAACAGAAGAGTATGCATGATACGGTGCATCAATGCGCATGTGAATGAAGCGAGGAGCATGCTCAAAGACACTGTACAAATACATTGAATTTGATATTTTCAGCTTTTTATATGAATACCGCACAAAAGTCCCAACTGCTCCCAACCGTCTGGAGCCAGTGAGACTATGGGATCCCGAATCGGGATATGTTGTGAGCATGAAAGTAGTGGAGAAGGGAAGGGAACGGAAGGTACCTGGCTATTCAGATCTGGTCACCAAACACGTCTAAAGCCATCTCAAGCCACGATTCAATTGTAATGGTGGTCTTACACCAGGGACGTACTGAGAGTGTCATCTACTCTGAAACGTGCCGCAAGCATACTGTTTTTAATTTTAAATTAAATAATTAATTATTTTTTTTAAATTACTTCCGCACGCCGGGATTTGAACCCGCGACCTACGGCTTAGTCGAGAGCCTTACACCTCGAACATGGAAGCCATCTACTGACTACGTCAGCTGTTAAATTAGATAATTTTGAAATATTTGCCAGCATAAAGTCATTTCGACACTGCATCGTGTGCACTTTTATGATGCAGGAGCTAACCACACTGTTTAATACACATATTCCAAGACGGTCGTGAGTTTGTTAAGGGAACGCCGCCAACTGGCGATAGCCCCGGGGTGTTGCTGATAACGGAGCCATCCTACTTCCAACTCCCTGCCCTCCGATGGGAGTTATTTATTATTGTTTATACTTGGCATGCAAAGCTTTCTTACGCTGGATTCCTCGTTTTTTTCCAACTTAGCACAGCGAGTAAAAACCGAACTACCCTAACCGCGGGGAATCAGATACGGAACGTGCGCTGCTGCGAATTATTCGCATTCTACCAGATACCATTTATTAATAAACACAATGCCTGCTAGCTAATTTGATGACTTGAACAATGGAAAACATTTCATGCATATATTTGAACGTTAGCTCCAATTTAATTTAACACTCTTATTTGAGTTTTATCTATGTCCTTTTAGGACATACATGCAGTGTACCTAAATATTCAGCTATTGGCATTATTAAAGGTATTACGAGGTTGTCCGATAGTTAAGTTAGGTCAAAGAGCTTAACTCAGTTTATTAATGATTTAATAAGTCTCGAGTGATCGCGTCAACTACTAAAATATGTGTTGAGTGAGTGGCTTTCGAGTTGGAAAAAAAAAATACCTCTGAATTTTAATAAACTGATTAAAGTGCTGTATAGCCAATGAAATCAACTATATTTTATCGTTTATTCTATATTTTAAGGATTTATAAAAAAATCGTAAATAAGCGAATTCTGCGAGTCAAAAATGGTATATTATGGCGTACGATCACTCAAAACGTTTTGCAAACTCGGCGTAATATGACGAAAATCACTGGAGTAGTTATTCTAATATTGTTAGATGACATTTTTTTTTCAGAAATATGACGACTCAGTATATTTATAATATTATTATTATGCACGAAAAGTGCAAGATTGCTCAATTGATATACCAGAAGACGATTGATAAAGAAAGACGACAAATTTCATGGCTTCGTACAGCTCCGCAGAATTGTTTAGAGCTACAACGTAATGGGTTAAGATTGCCTTGATGATAGAAACCCTCCGATAGGAGAACCAAAGGAACATTAAAAAATAAAATGAAAGATTTGCAAATCTGCTAAATGCGGAGAACAGAAATAACGCGTGAAGTTCTTTCCCAAAACAGTATTTTATTTGGGCTCCGCGTTCATTAAACATTTAGTTTTCATCCCCTTGGCGATATTCAACGCACAGGTCCCCGCATTATGGTGGCATGCAAGGAATTCCTACCCCAACCGCAATATTAACCCTGTATGTAAAATTGTTTGCGATAAAAGTTGTGCGAGATATTTCGCAGAGCAATTTTGTTCGGGATAACTGTGGTTTTATTGATGTTGAAGTATTAATCCTTCGTTTGTTGTGGACGATGCTTCCACTGCGGGGTTTGTCTATATAATAACGTGAAATTCTTTTAGCTTTCAGCTTTCAGTTGGATTTAGGAATAAATTATCGCAAAGGCATTTTTGTTGCGTTTTTGATTAGGTAGTGAAAAGGTGGATTGCGGTAAATAGTTTTTTAAATGAAACAGTTTTTTGACTGACAAGCACGGTTATACCGAAACCATTAGAAAGCTGTTAAAAACACAATTTTTGAATAAAGTTAACTTAATAACCATCTCATTTATTTCACTAAGTCTAAAATCTGAAATAAATGCAGATATTTAAAGATAAATACTGAAATACACAGAGATATGAATTATTTTCTAAAAAATAAAAAAAAACTTTCCCGTAGATTAGCCTATTTGATTAAATTCCAATAGACGAGTAGTTACTTTTAGAATCACCTTCTAGAAGGATCACCAATCAGAATTATGCTTGAAATAGCTTTGGCCATTTTTAATAACCAGATCTGATTAGCTACCTATTTTCCAACCCTCCTCTCTCTTTCAAAATCTCCTTCCCCTCTCCATTCTCTTCCAAATACCCCAATAGGGATGCCGTATTCCCGCTGGCTCTAGGCAGCATATCCGGTATATATTACAAAAAAAAATAGTTATGTATCGAGATAATTTTTCTGATACCAGGCGTAGTTAGTTTGGTAGGTAAGTAGGTACTTGAAGTTTTCCAAAAGCTTTTGTATGAAGAAATATCTGGTTTAGATTATAATATACGTTTTATAGCGAACAAGAGGTTGTAATGAAACTTGAAAAAATATTCACCGGAGCGTAGTGGATTCTAGCTACCCGTTCCCGTATTATTTCCTTGAATTGTTCTGATACTAACCCTGCGTGCTGCGCCCTCTTGTACTAATAATATAAACTCCACCAGGTCAGAGATCTCAAAACATTTTTTAAAAAAAGCACAAGCAAAAATCGCAGTAATTTTTCACTATAAAATCCCATCAGGTGAAAAGTCATTGACAAACGATTTTTTTTTTAATTTGTTAATTTTTGATTTTACATTGATATATAAAATAGCATATTTTTGAAAAATTGTTTAGAAAAATGGTTCAGTAATCAAGGTTGACTCTATGGCTCAGTCGCCCGGATAGCGGAATATGAAATCCTGGTGGAACTTTTTACTTTTAATATTTTCAAAAAAAGTTTTATTTGATAAGAATATGTTCCGTGAAGTGTTAAAATCTTGATATTTTTTTTTTAAATCTGGTTAAAATTTCAAAAATTGACTGCCCAAGTAGCTTAAATTTGAGATACCTATGTACAAAATTTACCCAAATGATAATCCAGGAGAGGAATAGTAGAAACATGATAAAAAAGCAGCCATAATCAAAAGAAGAGACGTCTATGAAATGCATTACGTATAGAAATTGTCGTGAAATTAAATTACCACATTACATTTACTTTTATAGTAAAATAAATAATAATAATTAATTTATCATGACGAGATTTGCAATGAGTCTGATCCTAATGAAAAAATGCGAAATCTTGAAAAAAGTGCTATGTAAGACTCAGGTTTGAAAGCTTATAATGGCTTGTATTTTTTTAGTAAGTAAGTAACAATTGAGTGTAAATCATACATTACAATTTTTTTTTAAATTATTCTATTATTAGCTGGCAAAATTTTAAAAAAAAGTTGTTTTGATTAACGCTATAAGGGTTTTGATAACTCTTCCCCTATCTCCAATATAGATGCCAAAGTTCTACAAACGCTGAGCCATTAGTTTTTTCGAAACATTGAAAAACTTTTATAACTGTTTTCAACGGCAATAATATTAATAATTATTTTGCACGAAATAACTCTTGAACCACTGATTAGGCACCCCTGCATCCGAGGAAGAATCTCGGAAAAGCTATGAAATATGAGAGGTTAGGAAAAGCAGATAAAAAGGAGATATCGTATATTTCAATTAAGTTAAATGTAGCAGAAGATCGTGTTTTGGGCTCGGACTTATTGTTTTGGCCCTGACTTGAAGTTATTACTTATATTATATGCACACACGAGCTTTTCATATATGCTGCAAACATAAATATTATGTCACGACAACAAATGTTTAACTACCTTCTGAAGGAAAGAGGTTCAGTTAAATATTCAAGAAAACTTGACCAAATATTTATAATGTCCAGTCATTCATCAGATCTGATCACGTCATATACCCCAACAATTTCATTCTCAGTTAACTGTTAAAATGTTTGGGGAAACGCGTTGAACTCTTCTATTTGGGAGGCGGGATAACCAACACCTCTGCCATGGGTCATCCCAATTGGTTCCCTACATTTGGTGCCTTAATAAGGGTGCCCGGGTTCATCGGGTAAGGTGTGTTTAGGATGCGCCTGCTTACCAGCTACGTGGCGGGCTGGATCGGGAAAGGCAGGTTCGGTGAGACCCTGGCCTCTCCAGCTAGCCTCTCTCGACCCGTCTAAAAACTATGTTTTGCTTTGAATTACGTGTCATTTTCAAAATAGAAACTGTTTGTTTGAACACATTCAAAGAAGCAATAAAGTACGTACCCATAAAATAATATTTAAACAAAAAAATATTTTATCGTTTTTTTTTTAAATTGAAATTAAAATATGCCGTAATTTTTCACCGGTCTGCGCTAGTAATATAATATCTCTCTTCCGAAAAGGACCGTAATAAATTGTAATAAAAGTTTACCATAAACTACCACAATACAACAAACATATAAATGATAAATGATCAAATTTAAAACATTCTTACCACACTAAATAAATGATAGCAACCCTATGTTAAAGTAATGATTGCACAGTGATTATTTTTCTCTCGAACAATGAGCGTGCAATTTAGTATGATTTGTCTTTTTTCGAATTATCTGTCAAATTTGAGAATATTTATAGTCATCTAGAAGTCCATTATTGTTTTATTATAATCAGGAAATCGAAAAATGTGACCGAATTTGCAAAGGTTCCCCAAAGCCCAAATTGATAATTGGATTAAAAGTCAATCAATCTTCTTCGGAATCAAATCTCAATTTACCCCCGCAACATTGGTGGGTGTAACTCTACCCCAGTAATCAACACCCCTCATATCCAGGCATTATCTGCAACCCCTTGCTATTTGGCCTCATTTTATTCCGTCACAGTTTCATCCTATTTTTTTTCATTAAAATTTAAAAATATGTCTAACAGCATGGAAGATCTACAGTATCTCGTGTCTAGGATGAACGAAGTGTGTATGAAGAATGAGTTAATGATGAATTATTTAAGACTAAAGTTATGATGTTTGAAAGAGAGAGTACGAAAGTATTGCAATATAATTGTGAATGATGAATACGTGGGGCAAATGGATGAGTCCGTGTATTGGGGAAGTATATTTAAAATAAATGGGAAGGCTATTGGAAGTACGTTTACGACATTTTGAAAGATGGATAAAAATCTCTATTAATGGAGGACTGAACGCTGTTAGCGGTTGCAAAAACGTTGTCCAAAGAAGCGAAGCTACAGATCCACAATGGATTTCTAGTAACTACCCTGATGTATGGCGTGGAGTGAGGTATGGAACTGGCAGAGGAATTATGAAAGTAGACTGAATGCTGTATAAATGAGATCCCTGAGGCGTTTGTGTGGTAAAACCAAGTATGATCAAATGTGAATAGTAGAAGAAGATCGGGATGCCAAAGGAAGAGTATCAGATACTTGAGTTGAACCATGTCAAGGGGCAGAATAATAGAAAATATTTATGAGACTATGTATAAATGTGATTGAGGCAAGGAGTGTGTGCCAAAACCGAGTTGTTTGGCGGTCCGTCCTCTCTGTCTTCTGCGGGGAAACGGCGTCGTGTATAATTAGTTAGTTGGTTATTGATCAATTATATGGCCTCTCAGGACCTAGAGTTCTTACAATCCTACTTAATGTCCTTTTTCGCGCTAATTTGGCAAGAAAGTAGAAGGCGTCCATAGATGAGACAGGTTAACCACCCAAAAAGAACTATCAGCTTCATAATACGGGTGAGTGCCCCAAGAATAGAAAAACTGGATAATATGTTGGAGGTCTTTTTCTAAACATTGAAACCACAATCATTCACCCGCTATTTTCATAATATTTTGCTCTTGTTCTTTTGATATTATTTGTTCCTACTTAACTCTCCGTAGTATGAACATTTATTTTAAACAACGAAGTTGACATTTTTTGATCAAACTTGAAAAAATCGGATGCTAGTGAGTTAATATCAGCTTTTTAATGTGTTTTAAAATGCGTGGTCCGGCTTAGAAAGATTTAAACCCATTAGTTCACAAAAGAAAGGTTAAAAAGACGAAACAAAACTTTTTTAGGATCATCAATACGGATATTTTATATATTCACCAGTTTCTTTCTTGCACTAGGAGTTTCCGGAGACCGTGCATAAAATGCAACCATCTTTCGTATTTATTTACATATGGATGAGGATAGATATTTTATGTCATATCAATATGAACTAGTCACATTACAATTTGGTTTGTGCGTTACACAAATATACTCCTCTCTCATATTTACATATAGGTGCGTAGAAATAAGCAATCGCCATAAAAATAAAGTCCCTGCAGTTAGCTAATTTACTAGGTATAAAAAAAATCATAAAAAAATCTGTAAAAATGCCAGCCATATAAAAAAGGTTCATATTCATTTGGACTATGTGTGTCATACGTGATGTCTCAGATATGAATTCAATCGCTTCGATTTGCAGATATAGGCTTACACAATTAGCCTATAATTCGGAACCTTGCCGGTTAATTACATTTAAATTTAATGGCAATTACTAAACCAAACCAATTATTGCCGCAGTAGATGGGTACACAATGTACAGTGGCGTGGCTGGAATTTCAGCCCTGGAAAGCCCCCGCGCAATTCACGGGCTTTAAATCCAGGCTCCAAGCCTTTCCGACAAATCTGTAAAGTAAATTGTTTTTACAGAAAACATTTACATCTTAGAACGCCTACATAAGTCGGTAAAGTAATTATTGTGCCGTTGGCGAAGTTTGTTTATATACTTATTCTAGGAAATAAATCATTTAATTTATTCGGAAGCTTATATTGTGCGCCGCAGGAAAAATAATGTTGGCGTAGGCTTCATTTTCATTAATTTAAATGTTCACCCTGAATGGCTCTTATTTTTCTTTGCGATCGAGTAACGGCTATATATCAAATATTCAGCAGCGCACAGTATAAATAATACAAAGCGCATTCATGTTTCCTCTTCTGATGTCTTCCCCTTAGTTGACCATACTACAGATTTCAGACTGGAGCCGAAACAACTAAGCGATTCTTAATTATCGCATAAGTCACGTTATATTTTAAAAAATTATATTTTTTCTAAAACTTCTTTCTTCACCAATCTTTCCGCTATTTTAGGTGGGTAAACTTGCAACCGTTACTGATGATTCTCTGAAATTTTGTTGACGCATCCACATGCATCTCCTCCTAACATGTATTCCTGCGCTCCCCGACCCATTCTGTTACCCAATTACCTGTCCCTGTCTGATAGTGTGGAGTACCTACATCAGTGACATTTGCAATATTTTTTTATACATGACCAGTCTATTAAGAAAACTTGTACATTGTACACGTTAAGTGTTCCCTGGGTGAGTTTAACTCGAGTCTGTTGCGGAGCTTCGGCAGTGAAGCCCACACAGTGTATCCGCCTCAAATCCATATTATCGATCGAAAAGGCTAAGGGTAAGTCTGAATCCTTTCCAATTCCAACTTTTAACCACAGGTTTCTTAATATCTTTGTCAAATTTTGATTATAATTTACAATAAAACCATAAACTGATTCGCATACAACATTGCGAATACAATTGTCAAGGTAAGAAACCACACGGAGAAGAAAGAAATGCTGATTTATTAAAAGTTAATTCAAATCTTCGGTTATCCTTTTAATAACGAGACTGCAAGCCACTTCCTGTTAAAGAATTGGTAAGTTCATAATAATATCGGAACACGTGTTCACCCACCCAGCATCGCGACAAAACATTGGTATTTTACTTAAAGTTTATCGGGATAACTATCGATTCTCTAATGAATGGCCTTCAATCCCTTTTTAACAGGAATACGAATAATTTTAAGGGCTTCTAAAAAAATAACAATATTTTTATCAGGAAGTTTTCTATATTTTCCATAGTATAGAAGTAAGTGACAAGATCTGAATAGCGAGTTTCTTCCAAAACTAACACTTTCTCGTTCCACAAAATCAGTCCCACTACCATTGGACATTAATTGTTAATCTGGAGCGGAAATAACATTTAAAAAGTATATCTACTAGGCAGGTGCCCATTTTGCCTGGATAACGGTAAACCACTGTTTTAGGTACAATATTCAGCAGCGCACAGGGCCAATAATCCAGAACGTATGCCTCTAGCTAATTTGTTCCGCTGATTCCCTTTGTGTCGGTAGAAGGATATTAAGATAGATCGTGTTGTATTAGCGAAGTCAAACACTTAGACGAAAATTGTTGGTCGGATACCGAATTAAACTCACTGCGGAGGGGAATTGATTTATTTAGTGGTGAATTAGTAACTTCTATGGAAGAAGCTAATATCATTAATGAGAAACGCTTAAAGTTTTTCATTTGATAATCTTCTTCCAAAGCAGATAATTTGTGTTCTTTTTTGAAGCAGTAAAATCTAGTTTCTAGAAAAGATGAAAGTCTTTTTCTGTTTGGAATTTCAAGCTCCGAAATTTCAATTATAACCAAAAAAAAATAGACTCGTCAATATATAATTTCTTTAGTTTAGAGTTAAAATGTTGTTTATCCAATTTTGTTTGAAAACTAGTACTGAAATGTACCAAAGATATCCTTTATTTTTATGCGTTCAAATATTGCATCTCCTAAACCTACCATACCAAACATATTCAAATATATTGTAAACCCTCCGAGCAATATGTTTATGAGCACAGATATTGTATGTTAAAAGAAAGTTCATGCCAAAATATTGTATTTACATAAAATATTATTGTAACATGTAAATTAATAATAAAATGTTTTTATTTCACAAAATCTGAAAAATCTATCTCCAGGTGTGCAAAATACAATATTTTGACTCTTTGTAATAAAATTTAAAAGTAAGTGAATTCGGCTAGTAAAAATATTTTTTTATAAACCACAATGGTTTCCAAACTTTTACTTCTTTTTAAGTTTCCGTTGGGTTGGATTATAATTAACAATACGTATAGAGTATACATCTTATTAAAATATCGACATATTTACTGAAGTGGTTACTGCGTTATATTACATAATTAATAGAATTTTGCGGTCATGAGTTCAAAGAGAGGTTACTGGGTCAATATTTCGGGGGAAATTAGTATATATCCCGTAATCCCGACATAGTTAAGTATTAAAAACTAGGTATATAATTTTGTTTGCGGAAAACTTTTAAAGACATTAATTTAAGCTGGTTATATAAAATCCATTCAATCATTTTTGACGGCCTCCGTGGTCAAGGGGTAAGAGTCCCGACTATCAATTTGTTTAGTAAAACTTTTAATTATTTTTATTTAATTAAAAAAATCTACTCAGACATAGAAAACATTAATTTTCATACACATAAATAAAGATTAAAATATAAAATAAATTATATCTAAGCTCACTCAAATGACAAATGGTACCAAAAGTAAGAGACAAAAGAGACACAAAATAGAGGCACAAGAGACACACATAGAGACAAAAGGGACACAAATAGAGACGCAAGTAATGCATATAATATAATCAGCACAAATCATTTTTGGCAATAGCAGAACATTTTTTCTGAATTCGTATAAATTATTGACGAAAATGTCTACTACGATATTACTTTTGAATATATTCAGGTGAAAATTGCAATGGCGTCTTAAACAATGGGAATTAGAAACATTTATTTCAATATTGCTAAGACGTACGGCAGTATCAAGATGGCCGTGAATTATTTTGTGTAAATATGTTATATCAGTCGGTTGCCTTCTAATCCCTTAAATGCATACTGCTGTAAAACGGCAACATACCGTTCAAACCACCTTTAACTCTTTGGTGTATACTTAATGCATGCCGTTTTAGAATTATCAAGTTCACGGTAATATATTTTATCGAGTGGCATCACCTTTTTTTTCTTTCGCGAATGTCAAATGTCACTTTTTCTTCAACAAAGTGAAGATTCTCGAAAATTGGTTGGAGGTTAGAATTACAGTTTGGTTTTGCTGTTATTATTTTGATTTTCTTAGGTAACTAGATGCAATAATACAATACTTATATGTAATAACTCGTATTTTTCCGGTACACTTATTAGTTTTGAGAATTTTTAAGTTTTTTATTTTTTATTCATACGTAAATTGTTCATATTATTTTTTATTAAATACATGGTGTTGTAAATTTGCAACAATTTTTTTTAATCAAATATCATTAAAAAATTACAAATAAAATAAATTCTTTATATTTCCTTGCATATGCATGTAAATATCTACAAAATATATTTTTTTCCAGAAAATTTAATAAATCGTGCATTTAAGGGTTAAGAGTATTAATCTTGAAGTATTTAAGACGTACGTCGCGTGATCTAAGATGGTTATGTAGACCACATTTGAAAAATAACAGTGTTAGGATTTTTTGATCCTTCCCCTCCCCATTTCCTTCAACCTCAAAACATACCTTAATTGGGAATGCCATAATCTCACAGGTTCCAGACGCTTGGAAGCAGTTGGGACTCTTACAAAAAATATTTATGTACACACATACATATCAAAGGTCCGAATAACACAATAGAAGTTATTAGACAATGTGACCGATGTATGAATGTGAATAAATTTAAGTGTATTGCCATATTTATGTTTTGTTCTCCCTATATAGATTGTTGTTAGCAACCAATAAATCATACAATGCTGCAGGTTCAATATTTTAAACACCATAAAAATATGTAAATAAACGTTTTACAGTCTAAATCTTCTACAGCAGTATTAAAAAGATAATATAATACAAAAATTATTGATATTGTACTCAAAATGTCAACACACTGAAAACATTAATTTGGCAATCATTACTTAATTGCTTTCGAAAAGAGCAGCATAAAAGGTATTTATATTTTTTAATAACGAACACACAACACTTTAGTCGAGAATTTAATCAGGACCATCTGCCGTGTGATTTTATCGTTCATAAAATTTTAGCCAACCGAATAAATTCATGCACAACATGTATTACGTACACTTTATAACGACCTATATGTATATATATTGGATATTTGATATACAATGTACAGAATGTTACGCTGGGATTAACATCACGACAGAGGTTTTAGTCCTTATATTTACTGCATTTTATGTAATAATATACCTTCCACAGCCTTTTGAGTCTAATTCAAATCATTTTACAGCATACTTACTTCTACAATGTTGTACTAGAAAATATGAATTCTACGTAAGGCGACACAAGACTCTAATAACGGGGGCTTGCTCTGGGCTCACATTTGAGTTATTTCCAACGTATATATATTAGACCGATACCTACGGATGTAACTTATTTATGTTTAAGAATAATTATGCAAAACAGTTTTAAAAATATATGAAACGTTTTTCAACCACAAAATTAGCGGTTAGCAACAGATAGTATTTTTGAGGCGATGAATTAGTAACTTCCCAAGAGATTCCTCTAGAAACATCTGAGATTTTCGTAATACGTTCATCAGAAATAATTAAATAAACTCCATGGAAGGATCAATTTTCCGTCGATTAAGTATTGTTTTTACACGACTTCATCACTTATGTCGTCAAGATTTCCTTTATTTTAGAGATTGCTACGGCAAATTCACCCGTAGGTTTGTCCAAAACATCAGGACCGTGCGTCGCATATTTTTGTGCATGGCTTCTTCACTTATGTCGTTAAGATTCCGACTTTATTTTAGGTTATTGTCACATTGGCGATAAATTGCAAATAATACAAAAGCACGTGTTTTCGGTTCGAAAATGGTATCGTCATAAAATAATAATTATAGATGCGTATTTACATGGCTCTTTGCTAATCACTGTTAGAATTTTATTATCGGAGTGCAAATAACAATATCCTAAAATCACTAATTAATGCTCAAAAACCCAAAATGAATATTATTCTGCGAGACCCTGTACGAACTAGCACTGACGAAATCTTCCACAATCTCAACATAATGTCCATCAAACTACTTTATTCTAAAACAATACTCCTTTATATGTGCACATAAATAAATATTGTTTTCCTTTTTCTTTAAATAACAATGAACAATAACCATTAAAAAAAAAAAAAATTTAAATCCCAACTTACACTATTATATAAGAAAATTTAACCAATACACATAAATACATGTACCATTTAATCATAACCACGTAAACACCTCAGCACAGGTTCTCCCAGTGAGGTGTTCACGAAACATATAACATTACCCACCACAGTGTCACCTACTCAAACCTACCTCACACCCAGCATAAAAAAAAATAATAAATAAAAAAAACACCATATTAACAACAGTTCTAAATTTATGTATTATATACAAATGTTAATATTTGGTAGACACTGTAATGTATGTATAGAAATAAATAAATAAATAAATTATATTCATAAAAACAAAACACAAGAAATAACAACTAACACGTGTATTAGAAATACCAGATCTCAGGGTCAAAAAACGGTTCCATGATAACTCAACACAGTGACAATTCAACACACTTTTAAAAAGTGATATAAAGTCATTAGAAACGATGGAAAAAATAGTTTTTAACCTAACCTAACCTAACCTAACCTAACCTAACATAACCTAACTTACTTAACCCAGTTAATAAAGTTTTTGTCTCATCACTTTCCATGATTTTATATAACTTTTTAAAGGCGTGATGAATTATCATTGTGATGATTTATCCGGTCACCCATTTAAATATATGAAGCGTTCAGACGGGCCTCTGACGCTATGGTTTCAACAGCTGGATAATAACTACGTACGGGCTAGAAGCGTCGATTCTTCCCTGGTCAACGTTTAGCTTTGTCACAATACGAACCATCGGGTCTCTGAAATCTATTCCTTTCCCTTGGCTCGTTGCACTATTTGAATTTTACTTGCAATACAAGAACGAATCCCAAAAACCCGTCTGGATATAAGGATAGAGACTCTGTTGGCTCTCACTCCAGAAAATTTGATTGGCAATTGAATCGTGTGAGAAATGCTCACCTCACATATTATATGACTCCACTGGGAGATAGCCTTTGTTCTCACTGCCTCGTAAACCCGTCCTCCATAAAAAGGACAAGGCAATCCTACAGTCGTTGTGCCCACATCATGCATAGGTGGGGCATTAAAGAGTCAGCAATGAAGTCGGTGAATGCGGTGCGTTGCAGACCACCGAATATGTTGTGGTCAACGAATGCTGCTCCATTCAGTCCCAGATGGGATTGATGAGGTCCACAGGACCAGCACAAAGGGTGAGTGATTTCGTTCAAGTTTCGACTTTTACGAGTTGCATCGCCTTGAGACATCTTATAAACTAAGCTTAGTTATAAGTCAATAAAAAACGTACAAAATATACACCGAAAAACCGTATTCACTAACACATAGACATTTTTGTAATTGCTTTCCATTTAAAATTAATTTGTTTCAGCAACTGTGGAGAGACGTCGAAACACGTTATTTTAAATTTAATATCATTTTATTAAAATAAAAACTTAATAGATTTTTTTACTATGGTACCTAGACCTACCTTACAATAATACATTTCCCTTTCATAATTTATGTTACAATAAGCCTGACTTTAATCGGTTGAAAAATATTATTACTCAAAATATGTCTGCCAAAAAATAAGTAAACCTTGGTAATAAAGGAATTTAGCTCCTAATGCAATTAATGGCTCCATCGAGTCCGTCTTTGAAAGCAAAGAAAAGCGAAAAAGTCCACCAACGTAACTTCCTGACATAAAAAGTCTACATAGTCCTTTGAAATAATTTACTTCGAGAATTTTATTTCAGTTGCTCTCTGCTGTGAATTCGTTCAAATGAAATTTGAAAAAAAAAAAAAATATTATATTACACGTTAAATAAAACTCGTTTTCAAGATAAGTTAATTATACTATAATGTTTATGTAAATGATTTGTGTTTGGTGCTTGAATTGAATTAATTATACTGATTGCAATATTTTTATAGCCTACAAAATATATTTTTGAAATAGAAAATTATTTTATTTAGTAACACTCGAAAGTTATGAAAAGCACCTCGTTAATTGATTTTTCACTGTAAAGAGATTGATATGATACGAGGTAATAATATTCAACCATTTTCATATTTTTCACAAAGAATTCTGTATTGTTTTTGGTATTTTTGAGGTCTTCCGCGCATCTTTTCTGTTTATATCTGATTATCTCAACCAATGATTCCAACCACTGATTATCTGAACATCCTTCGATCCAGTGTTTCCCGCCTTTAAGTAGGTTTGATAAAACTTTTAACTGGCATTTTCAGTATTTTTTATGAATTCCTTAATAATTTTTATAACTTTATAATTTACCACATTCTTACTGTTATTTTGCAATTGTGCAAAATAAGTATGTTCATCTCACCGAAACGCTATTTTTAATATTTAATCCGCGATCCCGAAAGGATAAAACGAACCTGATGTATCACCGGAAATACCAAATTATCATCATGCATAAGCATTATTATTTGTACCGAGATTGAGCAGCAAAGCATGCAACACTTACCCCATCTGCCACTGAAATATAATCCTTTGCTCTGGTGTCCCGTTTCCCACGAGTTCCAATCTACCTCGCATTCCCCCGCATTTATGTTTTGTTTAAAATCATAAAAAATTTTAAAAATTAAACTAATTTGAATTATTTAGCATTACGAGGAAATTTGATTGGAGATAAAATATTACCAATGATTACAGAATCCGGCCGATAACAAACTCGTGTTAAATTATTTATGTATAAGGAATGTTGAAAAAATTAACAAGTCAAATTCAGAACTTCATGCTAGGTGGCTTGATATGTGGCTGACCAGATCTGAACAGCCAGATACTTCCCAATCTTTATCTTCCCCATCTCCTTCCTTCCTACCTTCAGCATCACACCATACCCCAATTGAGGACTCCATAGTTACACTTGCTTTAGACGGTTGAGAGCTTTTCGGGTTTTGTGCTGTATTCAAGTAAAAAAGGTACTTCAGTCTTCCCTAACTAATTGTTCGCTACGCTTAAACTGAAAACAAACGTAATAATATTTAGCTCAAAAGCTACGATGACTTTATAAGTAATCAGAGTGGTGGATACTCTCAGTATCTCAGTATCAGAAAATGACTTGGCCGTGTGTAGCGATTAGATCTGCATATAAAACCATCCGCTCTTCTTCCCCTTATCCCTTCAGCAGAACAATAAATTTTAGTTGAAGAAGAAGATAATACTAACAAATCTAAACGAAACATGAAACAGAACAAGACACAGAAAATAAAAAGATAACAGTCTCATCCGGGAATCGAACCAGGATCTCTATCGTTAACGTCTTTATCCACTTGACCACTTGGATCTAATTATTATACGTCATATTTGTCGACCTCATATTTCAAATTCAGAATTAACAATATTATCTTAGAACTAATTTTTAATATATTTTAAGCTTTTTTACCTAGATAGTGTCTCCGATAAATATATACAATTTTCATTTATTTGGGATACCTATTGACTTTTTCTAAAAGTCTAAGTGAATATTCAATTTTTATTGGAACACCTTTTTTAACTTTCGAAGGTCATATACATCAATGTAATATATTTTGTTAGTAATATCTTCCTCTTCAAAGATATATTTATTGATATGTTTATACCGATAAGGAAAGTTATCCTCCAAACAATAAAAAAAGAGTTTTTCGAAAAAAAATTGAATAAATTTAGTACTTGGAAAGCTACCTTGTATTTTTAATGAATTAAATTGCGTCAGAAAATAACAGTAATGAGCTGGAATGATTTAAAGTCGTATTTTAGTGAGAATATAAAGTTCTCAGCCTCGGTCAAATGAAGCAATACATTACAATATATATGCATTTTCCATATCCTCTTTAGTGGAGTTTTAAACGTTAATTGGGTACTTAAAACACCTTCTAATTACACCTATTTTGTAAGTACCGTCTTAATGCCAATTATTGTGTGGAAAAACCATGAAAATGCTATTCTTAAAGCAGTAATTAGCTGATTGCTAAGTTTTCAGCAATCAATCAGCCTTACTGAGATTTTATCTGCACAATCTTCAACCGATTTCAGGTAATTTAGGTAAGTAATAAGATAATGTAAACCGCTTACATTTACATAAATACTTTTAAAATGTTTTATTTTCGAAAGTTTTAGTTTTATTTTAGACTAAGACCAATTACAGGACTATTCAGGGTTAAATATTTTTTTAATAACATGAGAGTGAGATAACGAGAGTGAGATAACCCATAACGTTAATAAATAATACATCCTTGACTTGTAGGAAAGTCAAAAGATATCGCAGATTATAATAAAAATGGATGTATTTATCCAAGACACTTTCTAGATTACATTTATCTCGGGAAAAATCTTGCAATTATGCGAAAAAGGGGCCGCCAAAAAAATTTGGGTTAATAAAAGGAAAGTAATGTTGGTAGTTCTTAGTGGAAGTATGATACAGTTAAATATGACTGAAGGAAATAGGGTCGGATTAGCACAGTAGTGGAGCAGCACTCTGGCAAGGTATGAGTCGTTTGTCAATTCCTAGAAGCGACCGTACCTTTTTCTGATTTTTCTGTTTCAAATTTTCCTTTCAGAATCGCTGATACTGTCTTCGATGGTCGATATTTTTATTCAGAAAAGTTTGTATTTCACATGTAACATATTATATATCATACTACCCAGGCAATGATTACTACAAACTGTGTGGAAAAATAACAATGCATTTCCCTATCGATAAATTAGACGTAAAACCCCTAACCTCACTTTTCATTAAGGCAGTTAAAAAAACATTTGTTCCAAAACTTAATCATTTGTGCAAACAAACCGCCTTATATGTCACCGCTTTTCCATATAATTTCTTGATTGAGTTTACCCAAGATGTCATTTGATATGAAAACACCACTCCTTTGTTTCCTTTATTAGAAGTGACACAAGACAAACATTATTCCGCTACTCAAAGCGGAACAATATACTGGAAAGAATTCCTCCCTTATTATTCTTTGGAATATTCCAACAGAATAATAAGGGTGGAATTTTTAGAGAATTATAATATGTCACTTTGTATATTACGTCGTAATGCTTGCGTAATCTTAACCATAAAGTAAAAAAAATATTTTTAACCTTTTTCGTAATAATATTATAAATAATTATACCTACATCAACAGTTATTTTAGAAGTATTTCTGATTTGAAATAAAACTGATGGCTACAATTTGAAGATGGCTATAATTTGTGCATAAACAATATAATTTCGGGGACGTGTATGTCACAGTAAAATTTCGTTTGGATTTACTTAACATGCATCGTAATTCCAATATGTTTTTTTTATGTAAGCTCAATATTATTATTTTTATCTTACCAATATTAATATTATAGTGAATTATTATATGGCCGTTCTTAAAATAGTTGTTGGTGTAAAATGGTCGGCATAGTTTCCTTCCAAGCAGTTGATTGGAGGACGTTTCTCAGCCATGGAAAAATTCAATATATATATTTTTTCAAATTTACCCCACGATTTTTCACGAATCGCTAGTTACTATATTAAAACACATCCAAGATGTTACAAAAAAGTTAACAATTTAAAAAAGTATGAAAATTTTCACCGTTTAAAACAAAAAAAATATGAATAATTACATGTAAGTTTTTAGATTCTCACGGCCAAAAGCATTTTTGTTGTTTGTTTTTGGGGTGTTATGCCGTGTTGCGCTAACTCCTTCTTTAGCCGACGTTTCGGACAGCGTTGCAGTGTCCATCATCAGGGCAGATCCGGTAGATCCGAAGATGTGTCCGAAACGTCGGCTAAAGAAGGAGTTAGCGCAACACGGCATAACACCCCAAAAACAAACAACAAAAATGAATAATTACATGTTTTTTTAATCACGACTTATCCGATTTATCAAATAAATAACTCCATACCTACATTTATTAATGTCTACTCAAATTCAGATCAGTAAGCACGATAACTTAAAACAATGCCTTTAAAATTCCGCTTTATTTCATGCAACGAAACTCTCAATTTAGTCTCGACAATGTAAAAAGTCCAACATGTTAAATGTTTAATTGAACAATTAAGCATGTAGAATATAAAGTTTCCCAGCTTGTGCCATTAGTTAAGACCAGCATTACCATACAACTGTCTTGTACAATTAAAGCAGGAGAATAATATCTTTAGCAATTTTAATTCAACAATAAACACTTCCTGAACTCATTAATGGAAACAGGATAAAATAATTGATCCTACACTAGTTAGGTTGGGTCATGCAGTATAATATAATACTACAAGGCCTTGCATAAAAAGAAACCTCCCTTGCAAATGGATACACCTATAAATTTCTTCCTTAGTGGCAGGGAACGCTTAATTGCTTTTAATTGAATCAAGTGTAAATAAATTTACTACACCTAGTGCATAGGCCACTTTGAATCGAGAAGTCAATTCGCGTATAAAGCGAAAATATTGAAATAATATTCAAATGGAGTCAGGTCGGGATATTATTACGGTTCACTTGTGATTTTTAACTAACCTTCAAATTCAAATTCGACAAGTTACGTTGCTTGAATTAACTAAATGTTTATTTTATTATTTTTACTTCCCCAATTATCTTTTCCACCTTGTCCTTCCTCTGCACGCTGCAACGCCATCCTTGAAATTGCATATGCCGCGTTTATTGGCGAGATTTGAATAGCCAGATACTTCCCAGCCTTTCTCTTCCCCATTTCCTTGCCTTTACGACATTCCCCAATTTGAAAATCCATATTTCAACTAGCTCCGGGCAGTTGGGGCTCTTGTGCGGTACCTACTCACATATGTTTTTTATATTACTCAACCGGGAAGCGTATTTACAAAACTAACACCATTTCAGTCACGTATGACTATATCACAATCGAGTAACTTTTGTTTGTGCAAAATCAAGTGACAGTAACGGGTGAAGCTACGATAGATTAGCATTTTATGTAGATTATATTGCACAGTCAAATATCTGACTTATTAGTCGTCACGATGACTGAAATGGTATAGGCTTTGTAAATGTTCTTAAAACCTAATATATTATATTATAGCCGTCGTCTATTGTATTGTATTTTGCACAAACAAAAGTTAAGTCACTGTGACTAAATTGGCCTTTGGCAAAGCAACTCTGAACGTCGGAGTCCACTAACCGCAATAGTGGAACTTATTTTACATGTCACGTTTTTTTCTCATTATTTTAAACAGAAATTGAAGTTTCATAGTATACCTACTCTCCAAAGTACAATTAGTAATATTTAACAGGTTATAATCTTAACTAGGCTTATTTTGCATTCCCATATTCGCTACCCACATATTTCACAATCAATTTACAGTACAGATTATGGGAGATAATGGCAAATAAGTTGGTAGTCGGTAATAGGTGTCTTGAGGAATAATGGGAACG